>CM018032.1:14346383-15714905 GCA_008638375.1 Nyssa sinensis | reverse complement strand
TGCCCTTGGGTAAATTAAGTTTAAAATGGAAATCGTAAAGCATAAATTAGTATGAGAGGTATTTAGAGTAACGAGGCATAAATTCGGTAAATTATATGAAAGCTGAAACGTGTTTATTGATTTATAGGCAAGTCAAAAGGAAAGGAGGAAGTCACGGGATATTAAGACATTGATAAGGTAAGTGGATTCCTATCTTTGATACGTGGTTTCCAAGCCACGTTCTTTCCATTACTGCCAATCTTGTACTCATATATGTATTCACTGTCATTATTTCCCACCATGGATATTGCTCTACCTGGTGGATGCCTATTGGTTGATGTTGCATGACTGATTCATTTCATTGATATCCATTTACTGTATGTTACGTTATGATGTTCCATGTTTTGTACATTCATATGAAATACTATAGAATCTTAATTTATGTTAAGTGCCGGGTTTTGTGCTCAACCACATTACTTATCTGATGCTATCTGATTGACTGGGACCTACGGGTCAATTTATGGGACCTACGGGTCAGAAAGACATATGGCAATTATGGCGTTTTTACGCAGTAAGGTTAATGGGCATTTTATATGCATTTATGTTAATGGGGGGTATGCCGGGCCCCAAAAGATCGAGGGTCTGCCAAACCCTGAACAGAGTAAAGGCATCATCCATGTTAATTGATATAGTTCTATGTTGATTGGTTTTGTTTTATTGGACTTGATTGTGACCGTTTCATTGTGGCAGTATTTATGTTGATTGTATTCATTGAGCCTATTCTATATTCATGCTACGTTGTTACTCTTGACTGTTATTGTACGTTGTCATTCATTGGTTACCCTTGACTGTTATTTTACCTTATCATTCATTGGCCATTGTGGCATTTTACAGTTGACTGCAATCATTGTCATGACTGGCTATCATGTTACCTTGACTTGTAATCATTTATGTCATCCCCACCCGTATTGGGGATAGGCTTCTACTTACTGAGTTTGTAGCTCACCCCTTACTAAATTTTTCAGGTGAGAATGTTACAGAACCATAGTATGAGATCAGGAGCTTAAGGAGACAGTTGAGGAGTATAAGAGTAACTGAATGAAGTCTCTCCCATGTACTCACCACCTAAGAGTGGTTTAGGATCAGTTTATTGTTAGTTTGAACTTTAGTCTTTGAACAATAATTGTAATAAAGCTTCCGCACTTTAATGTCATGTTTATATTATTTACTGTTATCATTGGTAAAAGAATGAAAAAGTAGGAACGGCCATTAGGTCAGCCCCGCAACACGAGATCCGCATAGGGTGGGTTTCGGGTCGTGACAGCTTGGTATCAGAGCAAAGTCTTAGGTTCTAGTGAGTCATGAGAGACAGGATTAGAGTACTAGAGTTGTTAAAGTCTAAGAGGTAGTCGATAGATAATACTGACATTACTAGGCTAGACTTTTATGCGAACATTGACAATTATTTTACGTATACATTGACTGATTATCCTTTACAAGAAAGGTTAACACCAGAAGATGATTGGGCTACTGTACCAGTATCCGTAGGTATTTTTCAGTTACTTACAACCTGCTCATATATTGTCTAGAGAATTGATTTATAATTCCGCATTTACTGTTAGGTTGAACCTTGAAACAGAACCTCTAGGCTACTTGTTAACTGTTCCAATACCATTGAGAGATTGTTATTGATGAATACTATATATCGGAGAAAAGACTATATGTTATCGGTGATTCTTGAACAATTGAGATGATTAGGGTAATTAGTGACCTTTAAGGAAATAAAAATATGTTTAAAAGAAAAACGAGGAGGATTCTCTAGGAATGACACTGCAAATATTTGAAGAGATTTCTATAAATGTTACGGATAGATAAATGAGGCTTGAATGAGAGATAGTTGAAGAAAACTTAATGGAAAAGTCTTGAGTAAGTTAGGAGTAGATCCTGATAGGGTAGAGATGAATAGAATCTTGAAGACAATTACTAAATGAGCAAGATTGCTAGAATTAATCTTATGAAATGTGATGATTTTGAAAAGAGACTGACACATGAAAAATAAATATTACGAAGAAGTCTATGAATCTCGTGATCTAAGATAAGGTATGATATGATTGCAGTCAATACCCTATCAAGTTAAATGAAGTACATGATAAATGATTTTGAGTAACTGTTAGAGATCAAGGTGATCTAAATGATCGTAAAGACTGAACTGGTAGTAAATCATTTAGAGAAACCATGAAATTGAGATGATACATGATTCTAAGGTATTACAAGGAAATCATTATCGAATGATATATATAAGGCATATGAGATACAGATCATAAGTACACGGTTATTAACCGATTAGATATCTTTGGAGAAACTAAAAATTCGAGGATTTAAATAGTTAAATGATTGGTGACTTTTGGAAAACAATAGCTTGATTAAATACTAAGGTTACTAGTTTTTGGGAAAGACTATGCTATGACTGACTTGATCTTTCTTGGACGATTGAGATGATTAAATGAATAGTAACTTTTGGGAAAAAGTAGTATACTTGAGGACAAAGGTTGAGGATTTTTAGGAAGAATAATACCAGTGTTGAGGTGGATGACTCTTAAGTCATTGCATTGGAATTGATTTATGAATTGGGGGAAACTAGCATTTTAACAAGGGCAACAACAAATGCTCTTTTAAAAGATATAAGGTGACATAGAGTTGGGATTGTGAAATCTTGGAAAGTCAAGGAATTTAACAAGAAGTCTATGTAAGAGATGGTCTGAGGAAGACTTACTGAATGGTAACATGAGGCGTTAAGACTCTAGATGGACTAACGATATGTCAGAATTAAGAGGATTCTTGAGTGAGTCATATAAGGTAAAGAAAAATGCATTATTGGTAGACAGAGACTGATTAAATGAGATTATCAAGTGAACATTTATGAACTGTGATGGTCCTAAAAGGAGATTGACACGTGATAAATGATAGTTGGGAAAATTCAATGGATCTTATTAACCTAGGTAACAATAGGACCTAATTGTGGGTTATACTTTATTGAGCTAGCTGAATCTAACTCAAAAGATAAATGATTGATGACATTGAATGATTTTGAGGATTTACGTGACCTAGCAATTAAAGAGACGAAAATTTTGGCATACATAATGCATATAAAAACTAGTGAGGACAATGACTGTGCTAAAGCGATACCTAATTAATTGGGTTACGAGAACAATCAAGATCGAGGTAGAAAGTAGGAATAACTGAATTGTGACACAAAGGAAGTAGGGAATTTCCATGATAAAAAAAAAATTGATATCGTTGTGATAAACTTTGAATGTCAAATGTAACGATAAAATGATTAGACGACTAAATGATGTGAACAATCCTAAAATATGATATGAAGTCACAGAATGTACAAGGGACTCCCTCTACGGTTGAATAAGTTCTTGAAAGAACGAAATGAAAAAAAAAAAGTGAATAACGACTGGGGAGAGAAATGTAACATATGATGGAAAACCGAATATAATGACGAGGATAAGAAATGAGACAGTTGAACAACCGTTATGAGCAAAGGTAAGTGAAACCAAAAGAATGGTTATAAACTAACAAATCATAAGACTTGAGACTTGAACTGATCAAATGATGTGGAAAATCCTAGGTAAACCAAATATGATAACACCATTAAGGATGCTTTCGAAGTAGACTATCACATGAAGAATCAGTGACTGGGGTAAAAGACTACCCTAAAATTTTATAAGTATATGTACCATACCTTAATCTATGAAGGGATGAGGAATCAAAACTTATGAAAAGAGCAATGGTAAAAAGCACCTGCCTATAATGTGAAAAAAAAAAAAATAGAGGAATTGATCTCCTTAATCTATCTAAATCATAAAATGATAAGCATGAATTTGAAAACAAAGACAGTAATGCCAATGAACAATACAAGTGAAATGAAAAGAGGATTGATAAATCTTCAAGAAATGGACAATTGATTAAGAAATCACAAATGAAAAGTTCGAATAAATTTGAGAACACCCGAGCAGGGGATAAATATTGTAATGCAAAGAGAATACGAGTAAATCGTCCTAACACGAACCAAAAGATGTTCATGAAAACGAAAGGGAATATGATATTTTGTCCTTAGGAAAACTTAAAGTACTTGAATGAGATGTCCAAAACACTTTAAACGATAGAAGTGGTATAGTCTAGTTACACCATTGACTTCCTATGACCACTATCAAAGGAACAGATTGAAAAGAAAAGATCAAGGTACTAGAAACCTTTACCCGACACATGATACACTATACGATGTCAATAGAGGTTGAGAGACCATGAATAGTAAGGTCATCATGACCTAATACGAAATGAGATGAATATAACGACTAAACATGGAACTAGTCAAGATACTGGTAACAAGGGGAAATAATCAATGAATTAAAAAGATGACTTGGAGTGAGTAATGAAAGTAACAGACCCCTAACTGTAATGTTAATACTAAAACTGAAGACAATGTGTTAAAAGTCCCGAGGAGTTAAAAAGTCAACCCCTTGACTTTCAAATTCACTATTGAATTAAAATAAAGAGAAATACAAAAGAACTCGGAACTTTGTATAAGGAAATTTTCTTGCGTAAGAGTATAGCATTTGAATACCAAGGATAATACCAAGAGACAGGTTTCAAGGGGAATTATGATGATGGAATTGGCATGATGGGGTGGCAGAGTTTCATGGATTACGAACATTCGAGTTTTGGGGACAAAACTCAATTTAAGAGGGGTAGAATGTAACACCCTAACCCAGATGTGACCGAGCAGGCCATGTAAATCAAGTCGTTAAAGCTTATTGTTTCATATTGAATAAAATGGAACGGTTGGAATTCAATGGTTTTAGAAGTACAAATAGCTTCCGGGCAATGCCCAAGCAAACCACGAATAGATACTGGAATATAAAAAAAAAATGAAATTTTAAATAAGGAAAATAAAATAAATGAAAAGTAAAATAAAAAAAAAAAAGAATTGGAATAAAATAGGAAATTTAATATGGAAATAATATATGTATATATGGAGGTAAATAGGTATAAATATATAGTTATATAAGAGAATGTGTAATATATATATATATATATATATATATATACACACACACACACACACACAAGGTCTAAGATACTTGTAACTGAAGAAGAAAAAGAAATAAAGAGGAGAAGAAAAAAACGGATGGGGGGGCTGAAGTGCAGAACTGGAAAGGCGCGGGAGAGAGAGAGAGAGAGAGAGAGAGAGAGAGAGAGAGAGAGAGATTAAGTGAGGGACGTTTCTCTTGGTGTTATATAAACAGCCGTGTGGTAGAAGCAGAGAAAGAAGAGAAGAAAAAAAAAAAAAAAAACAGAGGAGCGGCTGGACGCTAGAGCAGAGGAAGAAAAGGAAGGAAAAGATGAAGAAGAAGGAGGAGTTCGGTCAAGGGGCACCTTGTGTGAGTTGAGAAAGAAGCGGAGGAGGAAACGAGCCAAGACAAATATGGTCTGGGCAGTGGATTCGGAAGTGAAAGTAGTGATCGCTCTGTACACGCGATTGGGTGAGTGGGAGTAAATTTTCGGTGTTAAATTCTGTTCAAAGCATGGATTATTGTTTGATATAGATTTTGTGAAGCATGGGAATTTATTTGATTTATGCATGGATATAGTTGGTGTTGGAATTGTTAGAATTGAATCAAAGAAAACAAAAAAAAAATTAAACAATCGGACATAATGTAAAACTGGGCGCAACAGTGAAAACGGAGGAGAAAAACTGATCGGGTGGGGCGATTTTGTTGCGATTAATTGGGCTAGATCATGGGTAATTGATTCTCTTGGGTAGAGGGAAATTTTAGAATCAAATCGGGATTGAAACCGTAGGAGAAAACGGGGAAAAACGGAAGGGAAAGGGGCTGCCGAAAAACCGCACAGCCCTTGGTGCGCTACTGTTCCGGTTAATTTGGGAGTGCTCCGGTACTCCGATTTGAAATTCGACAGTAGATTTGAATTGTCCATGATCTGTAGGTGTGAACCCCACTGAAAAACGTGAGAAAATTCGTCGTCGGCAAGTCGCCGTTGACGGAGAAGACAACCAACACGCTGAAGTGTTACTATGTGGCAGCTGGGTTTCCGATTTTATTTTGGCCAAACGGGTCGGGTCTGACCCGACCCACCCATTCAGATTACTGCCCAACACTTGTACTTCATGAGTAAATTTTTAAATTTGAGTTTAGATAGTGTTTGGTTAGAAAGGAGAGCTATCTAATGGTTGGGTTAAACTTGAACAAGAAATGAAAAAAAAATAATAACGAGGAATGAAAAATTTGTATGGCAGTGAATTGAACCTGTGACCAAAGGAGAAAGGTGGAGAAGCTTAGCCACTGTGCCACCAAGGCACATGTGGTCTGTTTGGACTCAAATACTATATGTATTATCCAGATTAATTAATTTAAATAAATGATTTAAATTAATAAATTTTAAATTTAATTTCGACGCCTAAATTAGTAGAACGAATAATGAAAACTTACTATTTTGGACCCTCTGAATTTAATAGTGAGGTCCGTTTTACGAGACGGAGTCCCAAAAAAATAAAATAACCGTAGAATGCCAAAATGACCAAAATGCCCCTACCTCAAAGGTGAGTCAAACGGACTCCGATTTAGTTAAGTAAATAGTGAATTTTTATTAATTCAAACCTACTGGACTTAACGGTGAAGTCCAAATTATGAAAACAGAACCCAAAAAGTAGAGACACGTAAATGACCATTTTGCCCTTGGGTAAATTAAGTTTAAAATGGAAATCGTAAAGCATAAATTAGTACGGGAGGTATTTAGAGTAACGAGGCATAAATTCGGTAAATTATATGAAAGCTGAAACGTGTTTATTGATTTATAGGCAAGTCAAAAGGAAAGGAGGAAGTCACGGGATATTAAGACATTGATAAGGTAAGTGGATTCCTATCTTTGATACGTGGTTTCCAAGCCACGTTCTTTCCATTACTGCCAATCTTGTACTCATATATGTATTCACTGTCATTATTTCCCACCATGGATATTGCTCTACCTGGTGGATGCCTATTGGTTGATGTTGCATGACTGATTCATTTCATTGATATCCATTTACTGTATGTTACGTTATGATGTTCCATGTTTTGTACATTCATATGAAATACTATAGAATCTTAATTTATGTTAAGTGCCGGGTTTTGTGCTCAGCCACATTACTTATCTGATGCTATCTGATTGACTGGGACCTACGGGTCAATTTATGGGACCTACGGGTCAGAAAGACATATGGCAATTATGGCGTTTTTACGCAGTAAGGTTAATGGGCATTTTATATGCATTTATGTTAATGGGGGGTATGCCGGGCCCCAAAAGACCGAGGGTCTGCCAAACCCTGAACAGAGTAAAGGCATCATCCATGTTAATTGATATAGTTCTATGTTGATTGGTTTTGTTTTATTGGACTTGATTGTGACCGTTTCATTGTGGCAGTATTTATGTTGATTGTATTCATTGAGCCTATTCTATATTCATGCTACGTTGTTACTCTTGACTGTTATTGTACGTTGTCATTCATTGGTTACCCTTGACTGTTATTGTACCTTATCATTCATTGGCCATTGTGGCATTTTACAGTTGACTGCAATCATTGTCATGACTGGCTATCATGTTACCTTGACTTGTAATCATTTATGTCATCCCCACCCGTATTGGGGATAGGCTTCTACTTACTGAGTTTGTAACTCACCCCTTACTAAATTTTTCAGGTGAGAATGTTACAGAACCATAGTATGAGATCAGGAGCTTAAGGAGACAGTTGAGGAGTATAAGAGTAATGAATGAAGTCTCTCCCATGTACTCACCACCTAAGAGTGGTTTAGGATCAGTTTATTGTTAGTTTGAACTTTAGTCTTTGAACAATAATTGTAATAAAGCTTCCGCACTTTAATGTCATGTTTATATTATTTACTGTTATCATTGGTAAAAGAATGAAAAAGTAGGGACGACCATTAGGTCGGCCCCGCGACACGAGATCCGCATATGGTGGGTTTCTGGTCGTGACAATACCCATGAGGGAAATTTTGAGTTTTTCACATTCTTAATTTTTTTAAATTAGTAATTGGATTTTTTTTATAAGATAATACTTTTTTTTTTCAGAGAAAAAAATTATTGATGAAAGGGGATGTACAAGAAATACATGCTTTAGATCAATAAAGGGAAAAATGAAAAAAAACATCGTGACTCCCAAATTCCTTTCGCAACTAGGTTGATACCAAATAAGGGAGAAAAATCGAAAAGAGAGAAGAAAAAAAGAACAAATCACAAAAGGCACAAGCCCTATTCACCCAAACCAAACAGAAAATAGCACCTGAAATAAGGAACAAGAGAATCCACTGCTTCAGAAAAGAAAAACCAGCATTAATGTTCCAAATTTATTCTAAGTGTGCAGTATTTTTGAGTTTACTACACTGTTTAAGTTAGTTTCTCGTTTTTCTTGGGGTGTAAGTGATGCGTCTGTAATGTGCCAACTTAGTTGAAATATTGTTTGCGTGCCCTCTCTATCTTTCTCTCTTTTATTGATGTAATTTATGTACTCCTTATGTTCTTTATTCATCAATAACAGTCTTCTTTTTTATTTGATTAAAAAAAAACCCAAGATTATCATTAGAGAGTTGGAGATTGTAATAAAGCAAGGCAGTTTGGATCTTTTTCATATTTGGTTAATTGTGCTAAAGATAAATAGACAACAAACAAGTAGATACATATGGAACTTGGTTGATATATATGAGCATGATTTTATGAAGATGGATGTTAGCCTTAATCACGAGTTATCGTTACTCGTGATCTGATTGACGCATACATTAACAAAGGCGCATGACTGCGTATAATAATAACATGTGTAATACACGTACCAATTAAATTACAATTTTCACACTCAAGATTAACACTAACATTCTTTTTTTTTTTTATGAATACATAGATAACATTGTTGCAATAATTTAGGAGTATTTGTTTAGAAGTTGACTTGGTTTCTAATTCTGTTAGAATAATCCCTGGTAATCAAGGTTGTCCTATTCTTTAGCTACAATCCACGATTAATGATGGATTCCTTTGTTTTTGTTCTTCTGTTATCTTTGTAGGCTATTTATAAAGCCATCAATCATATTGAATAAGATAAGTAAGTTTGCCAGCAAACACAGTCTCACAAATCAGTTTCCACATTTGGTACTGAGAGTCACAAAACTGGTGTGCAAAGGCAGAAGTTTTTCACGGTTGCTGCAGCAACTCAAAGATGACAACTGAGGGTACTTTTGTTCAACTAGCCATTCCACTGTTTTGATGGCCACTATGATCATTGGAGCATGTTGATGGAGAATTTTTTTTGTTCCAAAGAATACTGGCATGTCGTGGAGAATGGTGTTACTGCCGCAGCAGAAGGAGAGAACCTGATGGACGAACAAAAGAAGACCATAGCAGATCAAAGATTGAAGGATTTGCAGGCAAAGAATTATTTGTTCTAGGCTATCGATCGCTCAATCCTAGAGATAATTTTGACCAAGGACACCGCAAAGGGAATCTAGGACTGCATAAAACAGAAACATCAAGGAAATACACGAGTCAAGAGGGCTCAACTCCAGGCTCTTCGTAAAGATTTTGAAGTTCTTCACATGAAAGAAGGTGAGATCGTGGATGTTTATTTTGCTCGCAAGTTAATGACTATAACGAGCAAAATGCGCATACATGATGAACTTATCAGTGATATTACTGTTATTGAGAAGATCCTTCGCTCAATGTCCTCTAAATTTGATTATGTTGTTTGCTCCATTGAGGAGTCAAAAGATTTGGAGCATATGTCTATTGATGAGCTGTAGAGTAGCTTATTAGTACATGAACAGCGTATGCACAGCCATGTGGTGGAGGAGCAAACACTAAAGGTTACTTATGATTCTAATACTAGAGGATCAGGCCTGTGGTCAAGGAGGATCTCGCGGAAGAGGACGTGGTCGTGGGCACCAAGGTATTAACAAATCTTTTGTTGAATGCTACTATTGTCATAATCTTAGCCATTTTCAGTATGAATGCCCAAAGAAAAAACAAGAATCCAGAGCTAACTTTGCTAAAACTACTAAAGATATGCTTCTCATGGCTTACTTTAATGTCGAACAATCATCTACGGTGACAACCTGGTTTCTAGATTCCAGGTGTAGTAATCATATGTGTGGGAGAAAGGAATTCTTCTCCTCCCTTAATGAGAGTTTTCGCAAATCTGTGAAGTTCAGAAACAACTTCAGCCTTGATGTTATAGGATGAGGTTGCATTCATATGCAAGTCAATACCACTCCACAGGTTATCATAGAGGTATTTTATGTTCCTAACTTAAAGAATAATCTCTTGAGTATTGGTCAATTGTAGGAGAAGGGTTTGACAATTTTGATTCGAGACAACAAGTGTAAAATGTATCACCTTGAAAAAAGACTTATTATTGAAACTACCATGGCTCTCAATCGCATGTTTCTGCTGCAAGCCCTGATCCATCCGCCACTCAATCATTGCTTTCACATTGCTACACAGAATTTGGATTATCTTTGGCATTGCAGATTTGGGCACTTGAATTATGGAGGTCTCAAAACGCTACAACAAAATCAAATGGTACATGGCCTGCCACACTTGCAAAATTCTAGTCCTATGTGTGAAGATTGTGTACTAGGGGAAACACCACTGAAACTCTTTTCTACCAACCAGCACATGGCGAGCATCTCAACCTCTTCAACTAATCCACTCCGACATTTGTGGTTTGATTTCTCTAATTTCTAACAGCAATAAGAGGTATATCTTAACCTTTACTGATGACTTTAGTCGCAAGACTTGGGTATTTTTCATGGCAGAAAAATCAGAAGCATTTATAGTCTTTAAACTCTTCAAAACCAAAGTTGAGAAAGAACTAGCTATGTGCATCCGTGTTTTTCTAACTGATCGAGGTGGGGAGTTCACATCTCTTGAATTCACAGAGTTTTGCATGACCAATGGCATACGTTAGCAACTCACAGCTGCTTACACTCAGCAACAAAACGGAGTCGCCGAAAGGAAGAATCGCATAATCATGAATATGGTTCGACTGCATGCTCACCAGTAGAAAAGTTCCCAAGAAATTTTGGCCAGAAGTTGTCAACTGGGCAATTCATGTTCTGAATCGATGTCCCACATTTGCTATTCGTAACAAAACCCCAAAGGAGGCATGGAGTGGCTCTAAACCCTCTGTTGACTATTTTAAGGGTGTTTGGTTGTCTTTCCTATGCTCGTGTACCAGATGCCATATGCACCAAATTAGAAAACAAGAGTTTGAAATATGTTTTTCTTGGTGTCAGTGAAACATCCAAAGCCTATCGACTATATGATCCTATCTCACAAAAAGTGATCATTAGTCGCGATGTTATTTTCAAGGAAGATGAAGGATGGCCTTGGGATGATGGTCACACTGATGCTAGTCAAGCTAATCTTGATTGGGGCGATCTGGATGCGTAAGATACAACCAATGTCTCTGGTGAGTCATCCAATGTCTCTAGTGAATCTACTCTTGCAAACAAGAATGATATTTCTAAAGAAACTCCTCCTAATGATGTCGATTTGGAACATCTTGATTTCAATGAATTTCTGGTTCCTTCATCCACGGATCATCGTCTTCGCCGTCAACCTCTTTGGATGCAAGAGTACACAAGTGGACAAGGCCTCTCTGATGAAGACTTCCAAGGTAATTTTGCTATGTTTATTGATGAAGACCCTTTATCTCATCATGTTGCAGTGAAGAGTGCTAACTGGAGACATGCCATGGATTGTGAAATTGCTACCATTGAGAAGAATCAAACATGGGAGTTAACTGATCTTCCTTTAGGAGAGAAAAAGATTGGTGTGAAGTGGGTCTACAGGTCCAAACTTAATAAGCATGGGGAAGTTGACAAATATAAGGCTCACCTCGTCGCTAAAGGATACAAAAAGATTGGTGTGAAGTGGGTCTACAAGACCAAACTTAATGAGCATGGGGAAGTTGACAAATATAAGGCTCGCCTCGTTGCTAAAGGATACACACAGCAATATGGGGTGGATTACTCTGAAGTATTTGCTCCAGTAGCTCGTTTAGACACCATTCGTCTTGTTTTGGCACTTGCAGCTCACGAGGCATGGCCTATTTTTCAGTTAGATGTCAAATCAGCCTTTCTCCATAGGTGAGTTAGATGAAGTGGTGTATGTTGAGCAACCCTCTGGATATGAAGTCAAAGGTGCTGAGCAGAAAGTGTATCGTCTTCGCAAAGCATTGTATGGCTTGAAGCAAGCACCTCATGCTTGGTATAGTCGTATTGAAGCCTATTTTTTAAAGGAAGGATTCGAAAAGTGTCCCTATGAGCACACTTTATTTCTCAAGCAATCACCAGAAGGTACCATTCTTCTTGTGTGTCTTTATGTAGATGATCTCATTTACACCGGCAACAATTATACCTCATTTGCCTTTTTTAAACAATCTGTGATAAATAAGTTTGATATGACTGATCTTGGGAGGATGCGATATTTTCTTGGCTTGGAAATACTCCAAAGAGATGATGGTATTTTTTTGTGTCAAAAGAAATATGCTCAGGAGGTATTAAATCGATTTCATATGGGTGAATGCAATGCTGTCCATAATCCTATTGTTCCAGGGACAAAACTTGTGAAAAATTTAGCAGAAGCACTGGTGGACAGCACTCTCTACAAGCAATTGATTGGAAGTCTGATGTATCTAACATCCACCATACCTGATCTCATGTTTGTTGTTAGCGTTCTTAGTAGGTACATGGCACAACCAACTGATATGCATTTGCAAACTGCAAAGAGGGTCCTGCGATATGTCAAAGGGACACTGGAATATGGCATCTTCTATAAACTATGAGGCAATAAGGAACTTATGGCGTACACAGACAGTGATTATGCTGGAGATTTGGAAGATCAAAAGAATACATCAGGTTCTTTGTTTTTATTAAGTTTTGGAGCTGTGTCTTGGTCCTCAAGAAAACAACCTGTGGTTACTCTTTCCACTACGGAAGCAGAGTTTGTTGTTGCTGCCTCTTGTGCATGTCAAGCCGTGTGGTTAAGAAGGATGTTAGAGAAGCTGTGTCATGCTCCAATAGATGTTATGGTGGTCTATTGTGATAATAGTTCCACCATTAAACTTTCAAAAAATCCCATTATGCATGGACTTAGCAAACATATTGATGCCCGCTTTCACTTTCTTCGGGATCTTACACAAACTGGAGTTATGAAATTACTGCATTGCCACACTCAAGATCAGCTTGCTGATATCATGACTAAGCCACTGAAGCGGGATGTGTTTGAAATGATGCGTGCCTCCATGGGTTTTTGTCAGGCTCCAAAGTAAACTGATTACCTATGGTCTTTAATTTAAAGGAGGGAATGTTGCAATAATTTAGGAGTATTTGTTTAGAAGTTGACTTGGTTTCCAATTCTGTTAGAATAATCCCTGGTAATCAGGGTTGTCCTATTCTTCAGCTACAATCCACGATTAATGATGGACTCCTTTGTTTTTGTTCTTCTGTTATCTTTGTAGGCTATTTATAAAGCCATCAATCATATTGAATAAGATAAGCAAGTTTGCTAACAAACACAGTCTCACAAATCAGTTTCCACAAACATGTCAATCACTGCCATGGAAAAGGGAAACTGGATGGTCCGATGAGTATGAGAGAGAGATACTCATATATAAAAGTACGAAGAAGAGAGAAAAAGAGCAGTTTTAAAAAAATAAAAGCAAAACATATTATTAAAAACATGCCACTAAGTGGAAAGGTAATAAAACTAATATCTTATTATCATACTTGAATTATTTAGTGATGTAAGATAAATTTGGCACCTTAAAAATAAATATATTTATTTTAGAATTGTATTAAGATTGTTTAGTTTTTAATTTTAATTTATTTTTAATTTCTTTAGTTTCTTAATCATATTAGATTTAGTATAAGAAATATATAAATTAGTAATTTCCTATTTGAATTAATAATCTTTAATGTGTTAGGATTAGTATAAAAATAGAGTTTTTAGTTGGTATCAACACCTGACTTGATGACAATTAATAGAGACGGAATAAAAAATCTCATTAACGTTCGTTATAGGACAAAGGCTTTATGCATGGCAATTGATGAAGATAGCAACATTTCCTATAGATTAACGATCAATTGGGACTCAATCTTAATGTCCTTAGAGACCTTCCAATTAACAAGAACTGTGCCGAAGGATTAGCTTGAGGCAAGCCTAAAGACAAAGTTATTCGGAATTACAAAAGACTTCCTGATTTTGATGGTAATTTTTATTTTGAAGACTTTCATGATTGAGTTTATGATTTGGATTATTGTCTTAATAATTTGATACTTTCAAAAGAAAATGAGTATTTTGGGCAGAAGATAAACTCATTGAATTTGTAAAAAGATGGTGGTTTGACTTATAGAGGGGCAAACAACTATAACGTAAAAAGTGTATTCATTCATGGCCAAGAATAATGAACTTATTTTTTTTTCTTCAAATTTTAAAAAGATAAATACAGACCATCATAGGAAAGCACTGAGAAAAATGAACAAGCAAAATTTGAAATTGTTAATACGACTTTAACTAATAAGGTTGCAAATATTATACCGTTGAAAGATGTGCACATTCTTCAAGATGAGTCTATTGTCATTGAAAGTACAAGTCAAGTTATTTCATCTCTTGAGAACGATCACAAGGAGTTGGAAAAAAATAAATTTGAATTTATTTCTATTGATGTTGTTGAAACAATTGGTATGATAAAAAAAGAAAAGGTATTTCTTGAAATTCGATTGTGGAGAAAGAAGAAGGAAATTCAAATTTAATATATTCCACAACTTCTTTCGTGGAAGAGTAAGTAGAAATCTCCAATATAGTTGTCAATATTAAAGATGAAGCTGAACTTGAATTAGCAAAGGATCGGATAATTTTTCTTGTTTTGTTTTATTATGGGAGATTTATTGTCATCAAAACAAGAGTACAAAATTTTAGATTTCATAGAAGACGCAAAAGGAAAAATCTTTAAGTGTTCAATTGATCTTGAAGAAACTATTGATATCGGGTTATGCACGAGTTCATGGTCACATACATCTAGTTTTTTTTTTTTATCAACAAAAAGAAAATTCTATTGATGAAAATGAATGTACAAGAAATACAAACACAAAGCATCAATAAAAGAAGGGAATGCACCAAGCATCATGACTCTTTAGTTTCATCATAACTAGGTTGACACCAAACAAGGGAGATAATAATTTGCCAGCGTACACCCAAAAGATACAAAAAAAACTAAAAAACACCGAAGCTCAATTTGAGTTACCAAAAACTTAATTAGACAAAGCTATATGCAGCACCCAAGAATACCAAAATCAGCTCTAAGACTACATGTAGCAACCAATCAATACTCTTTAATTCATCAAAACCTAAAACCAAAACAATTAGAGCAATAGTCACCAACTCCAACAAAAACTTTCCTAGAAGAGAAACCTAAGGGATAAAATCACAATAAAACGTCCCCAACAAAGCCTGTATGAAATTTGGATTGAGGCCACCTACATTAGAAATGAGAGAGCACTCCAAAGATATCGATATACATCCACTAGGAAATCTGCTGATCACTTGTCAAAGGGACCCCATTCTAATGAGACTCAAATCGTAATGATGAACTATTGAAATTTGGAGGCCCAACTCCCAATTAGCTCGGTCCTTAAAACCCAGGTGGTAAGGAGAGGTAGAGAGGGTACTTATATATAGACCAGAGGAGCTAGAGAAGGGCGATGTGGGACACTCCAACACGCCTCCTTGGATTACATCGCATGTTGCAGTGAAAGCCAGATGGGCGCGCCCCGACTCCTCTAGCCCAAAGTTAGAGCTCTGGCCTGGCTTTAATACCATATTGCATGAAATTTGGAGGCCCAACTCCCAATTAGCTCGATCCTTAAAACCCAGGTGTTAAGGAGAGGTAGAGAGGGTCCTTATATATAGACTAGAGGAGCTAGAGACGGGCGATGTGGGACACTCGAACATGCCTCCTGGATTACATCGCATGTCGCAACGAAAGCCAGATAGGCGCGCCCTGACTCCTTTAGCCCAAAGTTGGAGCTCTGGCCTAGGCTCTGATACTATATTGAAATTTGGAGGCCCAACTCTCAATTAGCTCGATTCTTAAAACCGAAGTGTTAAGGAGAGGTAGAGAGGGATCCTTATATATAGACCAGAGGAGCTAGAGACAAGCGATGTGGGACACTCCAACATGAACCATCCAAAAGACTGCTAAACATCAGGAGAGAAAGACATATAACCATCCCAACCTTCTGCTTCTCATAGCAGAGAAACAATCATCTGCCCAGACCCACTACTTCTGCCTCAGATCCCATCTCTAACTTGTTATAGATTAAATATGAAATCTGAAATAAAAAAATCAATGGATCCCAATTTGGTTTTCACCCACCAGGTGATTCTAATTTTTATCAATTCAGGCACTGAACCCCACTCTGGCTGTTTGTTTTAAAAAGTACAATTATTCCTGACAACCCGCATAGACCACAACACTGCGAGTGGAATTACATCCCATATGATCTTGATCTTATTTTCAAGTTTGACTCGTCGCCACCACTCGAACAATTGCTTGATGGAACCTGGGAGAACCCAATGCATTCCCCACCTAGTATAAACAATCAACCCAAATTTTCCAAACAACCTTACATTGCAATAAGATGTGATTGACTGATTCGACTTCTGAAGAACAAAATGGGCACATTCCTGCTGATTGAGAGTTTAGAATACCAATTTTAAAAAGAAAATCACTTGTTTTAATCCTTCCATTCCAAGCCAACCAAGCAAAGAACTTCATTTTGGGAGGGGCTGCATTCTTCCATATGAAATTCAAAAGATTTAGTTTAGGGCCAGAATTTGATTCATACCACTCATACTGAGAATTTGTAAAGAACAACTCTGGAGAGTTTGCCTTCCATTTAAGGGAGTATGAGAGATTAGGCCTGATTGGAGAAATATTTAAGAGACTAGATTTTAAGACGCCCAACTCTTCTTTCTCCCATGAAAAGAGACTTCGTCTGCATAAAATAGAACCACTTTCCCTACTGCTGTTGCCTGATAACACATCTCCCAAACAGACTTCTTTCTGAATCACCAAACTGAATAACCTTGGAAACATTAACCTCAAAGGTTTGTCTCCGAACCAATGATCTTTCCAGAAAGAAATTATTTTACCATCACCAATAGAGAACTCAATATTTGAAATAAAGAAGTTAAACATAGCTGATCCTTTTTTTCAATTTGAATGATATCCAACCATACTTTTGATAATCTTATGCAACTATCATCTTTTGGAAGCCAGTTGCTTGGAGAAATCTTGTATATAGCACAAATCAATCTTCTCCACAAAGAACCTTTCTCCAACCCAAACCTCCACCATCATTTGAGAAGCAAACATTTATTCATTACGCTAATGTTCCTGACACCCAGGTCACCTCTATCTTTGCTTCTCAAAAGATTACTCCATTTTATAAGGTGAAGTTTCTTCTTTACTTCGTTTCCTCCCCCAAAGAAATTTTGTTTGAATGCGATCAATCTCTTTAGCTACTGCAACCGGAATTTTGAACAAAGACATATAGTAGATTGGGAGAGATTGATAAAGGACAAATTTGGTAATCTAAAAATAAGTATATTTGTTTTAGATTTTTATTAAGATTGTTGAAATAGTTTTCAATTTTGATTTATTCTTAATTTATCTAGTTTCCTAATTTTATTAAAATTAGTAGTTTTTTATTCGAATTAATAATCTTTATTGTATTGAGATTAGTATAAAAATATTAGTTTTGATTTTCTAGTCAAAATAAAAGTATTCTAGCACTATAAATTTGATGTAATAAGTATTTATAATTATATTTTTTTATCAATAAATTTTAATTATAAATTTTAAAAATTTATTTTCTTTTATTGGATGAAAAATTCCTACATTTCATTGTTTCTAACATCAACGCTTCATTTTTAAGTTTGTAACTTACTAGAGAGTTCTACCGCCTTCAAACTCATATGATACATTTGTTCAAAGCAATGTTATTCATCCAAATTTTTTTTAAAAAAATGAAATTTCAAATGACATGATAATATTTTATTGATTATGTAATACCCCTGACCTTGCGTAATTAATAATTAGTTGTTAATTATTAGTTAGCTCCGACTTAATGAATGATTAAGGGAATTAATCATAATTCCGACTGGTCATGATAGATTGATAAAATAATTAATTATGTCTGGAGAAAATGGTATAATACCCGAACCCAAATTACTAATTTATTGGGTGAAGTAATGCCGTTTTAACACTAACGAATTCGAATTAGCTAATCCGAAAAATTCCGAATAAATAATAAATGATGCGGATCCTCTGACACTGAAGATAACCGAAATATGAAACTCCCGGAACAAACCACATCGAAAGGTGCTACGGAATGAAAGTTATGAAGGAAACATTGAAACTGAATTACTGCGCAACCAAACGTGGCCTTAACCAAAAATGTAGAAAAAATGGCCAACTGGGAGGCCAAGGGAGTTGAACCTTTGACCTTTAAGTGGAAAGAACTCTTATCCAAAAAATTAACCATGTAGGCTGCCAATGTTTTGTGCATAGTTATACAACCAAAAGGTATATATCTCTAAATTGCCCCAAGCTGCCACCCAAATTGGCCAGATGGCCAAACATGCAACACATCACCCCTATGCACCCTAGCCCCCATCATCACCTACCTCAACACTTAATGACCTCTCCTCTAACCACAATACATGCAAATTAATCATGAGGTTGGGAGATGTATTGAACAAGAAAAATCTGATTTGCATTTACAAGTCTCCATATGTGTATTGAAGGATTGAGAAATCAGAAATTGGTGCATGAGATCTGCTAGAGAGGGAGAGGGCTGCTAAAGGGAGAAAGTGATAACTGCATGTGTATAACATGGTGAGTGTTTGTGTCCCATGGAGCTGCTCTATGAAGGAAGAACAGAACTGAGGTGCACGACTGGGACTGAGGCACACCTGAGGTGCCAAAGGACTGAACTGAGTCATGAGAAGGAGGAATAATGGCCTGAACCAGAGGTAAACACACAAAACTGTCAAATTTTCTGTTCAAAAATTTTAGCACTGTTTCTGATAGTTTGGATCTGTACAAACTGTATATATATACTACTGTGAGACCCTAGAAATGTTCTGAATTGATTGGGAGGGTCGGGTAAGTCTTGAAACCCAAAATTGTAACAAACCGCCATTAACGACCTTCTTGTAACAGGTCTGATTCGACCTCCATAAAACTGAAATTTGATGGTCTAGAACTGATCTAGTCCCTTCTAGGACCCCATAAATACTGACCCGCGACTTGGAAACACATGGAAGGCCCTCAAAACCGAACCTATTGTCTCGGCAATTGGAACCCAAACTCGTAAATAAGCTTGCAAACTGAAATATTTAAATTGTGGATTGAAGCCCCTGTTAGGAAGGTTACGACAAGCCAAATCCCATGAGGTTTGGTTGAGAAACGAGGCCACACGACCGAACTGAATCTCCTCACAATAATCGGCTGAACAGAGCTCCATATAACGATTTGAAGCTCTAAATTCATGCCAAAAGGTTGGAATGACTCCTAAAAATGTTTTGGAATCAAAACATATCGAAAAAAGCCCTTGAAAACCCACGAAATTGAAGAAATAGCAAACCTGCAACTAGGGCAACGGATGGGGAAAAGATGGGGAAGATGGAGTCGAGTCGGCAGAGTTGACCAAGCCAAGCCGAGCTGAATCGGACACATGTCGGCCTGTGAGGATGCCACCGAATTATTGAAACTGCGCCGTTTTGGTGTTAAAGGTTTTAAATTAAAACCTGAATCCTGCCTGTTTGATAACATGGTTAATAAATTGAAACTGGATTGAGGACTGTCCAAATCGAGGATAAGGGCCAAATTGGGGTTAATTGGATTATGCCATTCCGGTTCTGTGAGGTCCAGTGAACCGGTTGGTTCACCACATGCCCAATCCGGTCTAGGGTTTTGAATTGAAAACCCAATGGTCCATTGTTTGAAATTTAATAACTGAACCAAAACTTTTGTAAATTAGTTTTTGACCCCAACAGTTTTGGATATTGCACTGTGGCCCAGATTTTGGAAAAATTGTACATTTAAGCCCCTAGTAAATTAATTAAATAATAAAATAATTATTTTATTAAATAGGTAAAATTACAATTTTACCCCTGGACATTAAATATGTCAAACGGAGTCTAAATAAATTAAATAAATAGTGTATTTTCACTATTTCAAGCATTCTGGACTCAATGGTACAGTCCAAATTGGGAAATTATGTCCCGAAAAATACAGACCCGTAAGGGGTAAATGACTGTACTGCCCTTGAAGGTACCCAAGCCCAAATAAAAATAAAAGACAGTCCCTTCTGATTATGTTGGGCATTCTGAACTCAACGGTAAGATCCGTTTAATGAACTGAAGTCCCGAAAAATACAGACACATAAACTGTAAATGACTGAACTGCCCCTAGTGATACCCAGGGCCAATTAAATATGAAAGATAGACCAAGTTAACTATGTCAGGACACTCTGGACTCAATGGTGAGGTCCATTTTATGAACTGAGGTGCCTGAAAAATATGATGCATGAAATTACCAAAATACCCCTGATATTGTACGAAGCCCACTTAAAATCCTGAATTGGGCAGAATTAATATCAATTGAAGCCCAATTACTTCTGGGCTTGTATATACAATTAAATTATGGTTTGAAATCAAAACATCAGGAAATGTAAAATTACCAAACTGCCCCTGATGCTATACGAAACCTAAATGAAGTTCGATTGGGACGAAATTGATACCGATGGAAGCCCAGATACTGGTGAGACTATATAGATGATTAAATGATGATTCGGAGTCAGAATCTTACGAAACGTAAAATGACCAAAATACCCCTAAGCAAATGAAGTGCAAAGTAGAGGTGGAATGTAAAGACATGGAAATTTTTTTTTTTGAGATGAAAAATTTTTATTTAATTATCTAATTATTGTTTGCTATTATTATTATTATTATTATTATTATTATTATTATGAGTGTGATCAAGTGTATATGTGTGATGGACATGTAATTATATATATATATATAGGTATATGTGTGTATAGATTTGAAGGGTAGAGGACAGGCTGTGTGGGGGCTGGTGAATGTGCAACCGTATGTGTATGCTCGGCTGAGTGTGTGGATATATATGTGTACTGGTGTGCAACAGTGTACTCGGGTGGTGTAATATATATATATATATATATGTATATAATGCAAGTCAACTTTGCATTTAATGCAAAGTTGCTTATGATGGGAAAAGGTGGCCGGATCAGAGAAAGAGTCAAGAATAGGGTGGGTGGCTGTAGCCGACTAAACAGTAGGGTGATATGTGTATATACTTGGGTGTGTCCGTTTGGGTTAGAGAGAGAAGGTGAATCAAAAGAAAAATTGAAAGAAAGAGAGAGAGAGTTCTAAAAAGGTGGGGAGAGGACCTAAAGGCTCGAAGCAAAAGGGAGAGAGAGAGAGGAGCAGCAACCAGAGAGGGAAAACCCAGCAAGTTGAGACACCGACAGGCAAGGAGAAGGTGGTCTAACCTTCTATACTATCACTGTTGACTTCACCACCTTGCGAGCACGGTTTACTAGGGTTGAGACCAACCCAACAGGTATGGTGTTTTGCTAATGTTAGAAATGAAGTTAAGTTAGGAATATTCTGTGAATAATTGGAATGACTTATGTGTTTATTTGAAATGTATTTGCTTAATACCTTGGAGTTGGTTGTTCACATGCTTATGTGTTACTTGCGTTCTTTTAGAGTTTAATAATGGGAAGACACATGAACTATGATGTATGAATGCATGAGACATACAATTACATGAAATAAGTTGATGCTTTGATTATTATTGATACTCCAAATGTGATATTTCATTTAAAGTATGCCTTATTGAGATTACGTCATTGTGTGCCGCATTCGAAGCATATTGGCATAGGGCGAATTCCTTGGACACATGGCGTGAGTTGAGCACGTGGTGCTATGCATTATGAGGGTGTAGATCCTGCGGTGAAAAACCCAAAATTGGCCATTGCATTGGTTCTTGATCCATCGGGGGCGGCTCGTAAAGGGAATTGGTACTCTGGACCATCGGGGGAAGGCCCGTAAAGGAAACATGGGTGTGGCATGGAGTGCATGGGTGCGTCATGCATATTTTTATTGCATTGTGTTTGAGAAGCATTTATAGATAAATGTACACTTTGAACATGTCACGCCTTAGCTTTATTTCTTGCATTAGCATCACATTATACCAGCAGTTGAGCTGACCCATTCATGGGACATACATTACAGATGAGGATGCCCAGCTACCTGAGACCCAGTGATACCTCGATAGGATGGAGCACTTGGTGTATTTTGGCCCATGAGGCTTATATTTTGTGATGTAAGGGCTTAAGCCTCGAATGACCATGCAAACGGTGTATTCATGGGATGTACCTTACTGTTATCTTATGTATTGATGGGAATGGATGCATGTTCAGTGAATCTATTTACATTGTCCTTTATTTTATTTTATTTTCTATCTCGTCAGTCGCGCCTTGGGTTTGTAGAAATTCAGGGGCGTGACATGGAATAAAGGTCAAACTGATCTGATAAATTATCATAAGGATAATTATGAACACTGAAGGGCTAAATAAGACTCCTGAACAGTTAACGCGTAAATCGAGAAACGACTAATGTGTCTCGGTGACTAAAAGCAGATACCAAACGAAGTCCAAAGGACTTAGAAAATTATATCTAAGATATGTGGACTATTCTGAGGACCACGATAGGGTCAGGGACAAGAATGGACAAATTACCATTTTGCCCATAAGGCTAAATAAGCACTTAACTGATAGCGATTCAAGTCTAAAAGACTTAGAACTTCATGTATACGATATATGAGATATTCTGAGAACCAAGATTGGGTCCGGGGCAAGAATGAAAAAATTACCATTTTGCCCCTATGGTTAAAATAAGAACCTAACTGATACCGATTGGAGTCTAAAAGACGTAGAACTTTATATTTAAGATATAAAGACTATTCTGAGGACCTTGACAGGGCCCGGGGCAAGAGTGATAAAATGACCGTTTTGCCCCTAAGGCTGAAAAAGTAATTGACCGATAACGATTGAAGTCTAAATGACTTGGGTTATAATCCTGATGACTGCTAAGCCTAATTTAAGAATAAAATAGCCCCGGATGAAACCCGATGAGAGGGCGATAGGCTACTAGGCTATTTTAGGTAAACCGATAGACACCTAAGATGACGAATAAGGCCTGAATGGATGAATTCTGATCTGTCTATGATTGATGATGATTATTCAGGACATACATGAAGATGCCTGACGTACTTGGAGGTTATCGGATTGTTCGTGCAAGGAGATAACCGTAACAGTTTGTGAGTAACCCTGACTCCTGACTTGGTGTATAAGTACACTGTCTAGTTATTGTATTTTTAAATACTGTACTGTACTATTTTATCTGATACACTAATTTCATGCTCTTACTCAAATGCAAGATTTTACTCTGTCTGGCTTCTCTGTTCTGTTCTGAAATAAACCGATCACTGTTTTTTAACTGGTTCTGAAAAGAACAACTGATTCTTGGTACCACCTTAGTCTTGAACACTATATGAGCATACTGCACTGTTTAATCTGTGCATACTGTACTGTTTATCCTGCTATACTGTTCTGCTCTGCTCGTTACTGATCTGTTCTGTTACTCTGATGTTTCAACTGATCTGTTCTGTTACCCTGATGTTTTAACTGTACTTCCGTTTTGAATACTGTTTCAACTGAACGTACTTAACTGTCTTCTCTGAAATGCCTGTTTCATCCATATGCTTTATAAACAACAATGGTTTGAAACCCATGACAGGGAACCTGTGTTACTCATTGGGCTTTTCGAAGCTCACCCCATTCCCTAACATTTTTCAGGAATGATATCCATTGGATCTGATGGCACTGGTCTGTGGAGACTGGATTATTGAGGATTGAATCTGTTTAATCAGGTGAGTGATGTAATACAACTGACTTGACTGATATGTACTAGATATAGACATGGCTTATGGATTTAAACAGTACTCTAGAGGTTATAGTTCTACTCTGTTGTTATATATCGGATTATAGATATGCTCTGAGGTTAGAATTGTTAGCTGATTGGATTTTAGACTTGCTCTGTGTGATACATATCCTACGGTGGATACATGAGTTGCACTCCCATGACAAAAAGAAAAAGTTTTAAATTCCGCTGCATTTGACCCTACAGTCGGAGTGCAATTCACTAAAAGATTCAGAATTTGCCTTTGGTTGGTCGCGCAGCGGCTGATTGGCATCACGTCCTCGACATCCATGTAGGGTGGGGTTCGGGATGTGACAGATTAAATATGATGTCTAAGAAAAAAATAAAAAAAATAATGTCCACTTATTTGGTAAAACAATTTTTGGTAGACAATTTTGATAATTATTTTTCCACATCTGCTCAGGTTCTTGATAATTATAGTTTGTCCCCTAATATTCTAAACAAAATTGCTCTGCAATCAATCAAGGATTATGGATGATACCAACATAGGTTAGGGAAACTGCCCACCTCAATTTTTATTTTAAAATTTTACTTATATTTTTTTAAAAAAATATGTTTAGATATATTTCTTTAATTTATATTCTTACTGCTACCGGCTTCAAAATGTTTTTAAAAAAACTGACCAAAGCGAAAAAAAAAAAAAAAAAAAAAATTTGAACCTATAAATTCTTATATTTGATGACCTTTTTTTAAAAAAAAAAATCGATAGAAAGAAGTGTGAACACATGGTTGATTTATGTAGATTTGGATTCTCTCCAATTTTATTTTTATTTTTTTTCTTCTCTTACATGATATGGGTCTCATTTATTATAATAATTATTTATAAAAATAGATCTCATATCATAGAAGAGAGAAAAAAAAATAGAAAAAAAAATGAAATGAAAAAAGTCCTTCTCAAGTTTCAATTAGGACTACGTGAAAATTTCTCATCACGAAGATTTTTTTTTTCCCCACATAATAGGAGCACCCAGGATTCTATGGGCTGATGAGAGGCGGAGTTCAATGGCCAAACATCTAACTAACTTATTAACCCAACCCACCCAACTCATACAATAAAATGAGACTTAAAGGTGGCAAGATATGAACACTAGAGATTTCCTATGAAAGGCTAAGATACCACTTAGGTTTCAACACAAGGACTTTGAAACAGTGCTGATGAGTGATGATAGCCTTCCTGACATATGCATTGGCTGATGGAAGGTTCTTCTCTACCATCTACAACTACCATTCAGTCCTGCAGGTTACCCATTTCACACAAACACACGTATGCATATACATACAGTTTCTCATCTATTCTACCTAAGATAATAATTCATGATTCATATTTTAGTACTCATGTAATGTTCATACATTTACATAAAAGTAAAATTCATATACATATATGATGGTGAGTCTCATCTTTATGTAAGTATATGAATACCATATCAGCACTAAAATATATATGAGCAGTGAAACATTTTCTTTCTGCGTTTCATCCACATTCGACTTGTGACTTGTTACCATTTAATGGTAAACCTAGCATACCATTTGAGACATTGACCTTTAAACTAATCTTGGAGACTCGGGGAAGAAGAGAGAGATAGAGAGAGATGTCACGGGAATAATGATGTAAATTTTGAACATGCAACACCCGTGCATGTTTCTATTTCTTGGAAGCTAACTTAATAGAGAACATGAGAGGGAGCATTCAATATATAAATGTACCATTTTTGGGCTCTTCAGAATCACACTAGTACTGCAACATTTCCAGATAAAGTCTCTCAAGTAAATCTACATTTAGAGAAGCAATGTCTATCGAAGCTCTAGCAATGGCTGGCGTTGACTATCAGAATGTGGCATTGACGTTGAAGCATGGGAGAGTGGCGGTGGCTTCGAACAACCACTACCATATCTTCTACTAGCTAGACAGCATTTGGGGTGGAAATCATTAAGATGACAGGTTGTTTCCTCTCTTTCATTAGGGTCACTCATATTTTTCAATTAATTCTGTTGAAGTCCTGCTGTTGTGTTGGAACTCTTTTTGTTATCTGTACTGTTTAGATTTGTTGGTTTTGAATGCTTGATCCAACACCTGTGATATTTGTTAGAGAAAAAGATAAGTGAGTTTGTAATTTGAATGCGTGATGTTAGTGATTTGATTGGGCTACATCGATCCACAGCAAGACAGCCCAATCAAACCAGATCAGCTACATCTTTTCCTTTACATGGGCCCAAAAAAATAAAACAGCCATGGTCCACTCACTTACCTAATTGACTCCGTGGGACTCATCCCATAATGAATAAGATCCCACAAATAATTAATATTTAATAATTCTTATTAAACTAATAATTTTTTAAAGAAATTCTAGTACATAATAATCAATAAATTTCTAGAAAAATTTCTTAATAATATTAATTAGTAGAACAGAAAAAATATATATGCTTGTGTATATAGTTTATATAAAATTATTATTTACATTAAGTTTTTAGTAATTAAAAAGAAATCATGATTTTTTTTTTTATAATTTAAATTAGGTATAAATTTTTTCAGAGATCTTCTTTTATTAACCTTGCAAATCTGTATGCATATCTTTGATTTTTGTGTCCTTCAAATAGAAAACTTGTATTGCCTGAGATGCCAATATATACAGATCATCTTTAAATACCGTACATGACATATTAACACATGAAGTGCTTATCGATCTGTATTCCAATCTTCTTGTTACTTACATCCCACCAATCAGATTTAAATAGATATACAGAATGACTGAAGCAATAATGTAATTGTATGATATCTTGTAAAACGCCATAGTACTCTACAGTTTGTTATGCTTCATAATCTCCTTGAACAAGGACCCCACTATTCTGTTTTCGCCCGTTGACCTCACGTTCCCTCGTGTGAAATCGAACACAATCAACAATTAAACCAGTGTTGCGGGATATCCTTTGATCAGGGCCACATGCCAAGGAATATAATTAATCATATGCCTCAAGAGATTGTTGGTATCATGATAGCTTCATCTATAAATTCAATTCAAGTACAAAATTAATTGAATACAAATGCATTAACTAATTGAATTAGAATTAATTGAAACATATTCTTACATGTTTTTCGAACCACTTTGGAAACAAATTTTGTTGTCTTTGCTCGTATCGGTAACATGTTCTCTCTAAAGCTCAGTCGCATGCTCACTGCATAAGATGAGAAATGTTATATGTAACTTACATTTATGTACTAACGTAGTATTGCAATGATTTTGATAAACTTACTTAAAATATGGTAATGTCTCATCACAATTGTTAAGCACGGTATAGTGACCTTTTTTTAAGTCTTCAAGATAATACCATTCATATATACGAGCATCTATTAGCCGCACATTCTAATTAAACACCGCAAGGACAATTCGTTGCTACTCTGGACATCTATCAGAATTTTGATCTTCACGATTAAACCTTGTCGCAATATCTTCAAGATGCATAGAGTAGAAGGTGAGACATTCAGCATCAACGTAAGCCTCAACAATTGACTCTTTCGGTCGTGCTTTGTTACGCACATATTGCTTCAATGTGTGCAAATATCTGTTTGGCAATGCATAGTGCGTCGCTAATAAATTATTGGTCGTCGCCAAAAGATTCACGCCCTTTTTTCTACGTGGGAAAACTATTTTTCTTTGTTTTTAGCGACGCACACCATGTGCGTCGCTAATAGTGTCTTTGGGGGACTCGTGGTGTGCGTCGCAAAAAAGTTATTTTTTTGTAGTGATATTTCGTTTAACGGATTCACTATATTGACTTTTGACCTTATGTACTCAATGGTCACAATACCATTAGAAAGCAGTTAGAATATGCTATTATGTTTTCAATGTTTAAGGCAAGACTTATCGTTCTATATATGATTTTGTGTCCCTCTAATTACAAATTGATTATCACAATGTATACATATTGCGGGCACATATTTTGACCACTTTGAAATATCTTCTAAGAGACGACGAATCTCAGCTTCTTTGTGCAATAAATTTAGATTCCATTGTGAATCTAGAAATGCACTTTGTGTAATACCCCGACCCAAAATGGCACGAATATCGAGGCAGTCGGGTCGGGCAACACTATATCAATTGTACTTGGAGCTGTTTAATCCTATATTTTATGAATATCAAAATACAAATATATGTGTATTAAATGGATGTATATTATGTATTTATACATTATTATAATATAGGATATATGTATATATATATATATATTATATATAAAATGAAAATATCAAAACCTACTCCACCTAACCTATACCTATAGGTATGGAGAGGGGTATGGGAGAAATCAGAAAATCATGGAGGAGGGTATGGCCAGCCATGCTTGGTTGAGTGTGGTTGGGGCAAAGAAATATAAATATATATTTTATATGAAAGTGTATACACATCTCTTGTGTGTGGGAGTGAGGAAATCAGAGAGAGAGAGTGTGACAGTCTCCATATCCAGGTGGCCAAGCCACTGATTTTAGGCACGGTTGAAGAAGAATTAGAGAGAGAAAGCAGTAGAGAGAGAAAGAAAAGTTTTGGAAGAACCGAAATCTTCAACAGGTAATCAATCTATCCTTGATGCGTTCGTTTTCTAGTATGTTATTGTATATCTTTGTAGAATACATATTAGATCAAAATATGAAACAAAAACGTGAAGGAAAACCAAAAACTAGAAAACTTAGCTTCGGTCAACAATGGCAGATTTTAGTAGGCCCATTTGATCGCGATTTTAGGACTTAAAATGGGTAGCCAAGTTCACTAGGAACCCAACGGAATTTGAACCATCTAAAACGGTTGAGAAATGGCCATTTTATGGCCGATTATCCTTCGCCGGTGCAACGCCGGAAAAACCGACAATGGGTGTCGGAAAAACCGTGTCCAATCAAACCCAAAGCTAGTTTAAATTAATTATTAAAACATTAGGATAATTTTGGTTCAAAAAATTTGAAGTTTGGACGTGAAAACGGCGCAAAACGGCGACTGGTTCCTTTTTCCGGCGACCGGCGCCGGTTAGACCAACCGGAGAAGACCACCGAAAAAACGGGGGGCCATGTCGGGTCAAAATGGGACCAGGTTCGGGTCTGGATCTGGTCGGGACCGACCGGATTTAAACGGGTCGTGACACGTGTCGTGTGGAGGTTGAATTTTAAAGTTTTAAACTGAACCGGTCGGTTCAGTTGAGGTTCAAACCGGTTTAGGGTTTTTAACCCTGAACCAGTGGGTTCAGACCGGATTTAATGGAAATTTCGAACCGGCCCCAGAATTTTGAGTAAATGCCACTGTTGCCCAAAACAGAAAACTAATAAAATATTAATTTTTTCAAAAATGCCCCTAATCCAAAAATAAGTCAAATGAAGTCCGAACGGGGCGAATGAATAGTCAAACTTTATTATCTCGGGCATTCCGGATCTAATGGTAGGACCCGTTTTACGAGACAGGACTCCGAACATTAAAATACAATGAGAACAAGTCTTAAAATGACCAAAATACCCCTGTGTCCTGACAAGGCAAGTTATATGGGTATTCTTACTATCTCGGGCCCACTGAATCCAACGGTGAGGTCAAAATTATAAAAAGAGGTTCCGGGAATAAAAGTACCTATAAAGTGCAAAAGACGGTTTTGCCCTTTTTAATCCGGACGTCCGATTTAAGATCTGTAAAAGCCTAAACTTATTTTATTCGACGTTCCGAATACAATGACGACATCTAAATCAGTAATAGAGATACCGGTAGCCAAGATTAGCAAATTTGAATATCGAGTATGGTTCGATTACAGTTATAGACTGAGTTATTTTCAATTGACAGGCACGTCAAAAGAGAAGGGGAAGGAGACTTTAATTAGTTGAACTACTGAGAATCATTTTTGAGGTAAGTAATTCTGACGCTTTAATATGGGTTATTCCCAGCCAGTCACGTTATTGTTCATATGCTGCCAATTTGTACTCCATTACTACCTGATGCACTTGATTTGAGCCAATCGACTTGTAGATATCAGTTTACCTGATTTTGGATTTGACTTGCTTGCTTACATCACTTTGAGATTGATCATTGATATTTGAATATTATTACACTATCGTACCATGACCTAGTCTTGAGATACATTCTACTGATTCCATACACTTCGTGTTTTGTTGTTTGTGATATCAAATGGTTGGTACGATTGTACATCTTGTGTGGGATTTTGTTGGTCATGATATTTGGTATGTACTCGGGGTTGTGCTCAGTCACAATGACCCATCCATTCACAGATTGCGTGGGGGAAAAGACCCATTAGGGTCTGTTGTGTCCTACGGGACCTATATTGAAAAGAGCTCTAACGCTTTTCAGAGAGCCCGAGGAACTGTGGCGGATCTGAGCATGCGTTTTAGTGGGGTATGCCGGGCCCCGGGTGATTCACGTATATCTGGGTTATTTGAACTCGATGTTAACTTATTCTTGTTTCCATTGTATGATCATCTTTTTATACCCTGTGAAATGATCATATTGTTGCAAGCATGGTATATCTTTGATTGGCTAACGTATTGTTGTGGCAGCAATCCATCATGATAGGCCAGATCCCAATTTCATTTGGCTTTGTTATTGACTCTTGTGTTATATTGTGGGATATGCCTTTTGGACCCTCGGGTCGATACCTTGCACATTTTTGGTGACTGGCTATGCCTTCATTATTGCCCATATTGGCTATCTGTTATTCTTTGTTCTATCATTTCATCGGACAAACCCGAACCCACATTAAAGCCAGGAAATTACTTATTGGGCTATTAGCTCACCCCTTCTCCCTTAAATTTTTCAGGACAACAAGAATTCGGGGAACCCTCAGGCGCTCCAGGGATTTAGACGCTGCTAGTTACTGGTAGCTGTTTGGGCGAGTTTTGTATTAAGTTAAATATTGTCAGGTCTTAATACTCCCATGTCACCACGGTCCTGTTTGTTGGTTTTGTTTTTGAAGGATCTGTATTTAACACTTATAATTTTTGGACATGCATCAAATGGTGAACTAACTGTGCTACTAGATATTTTAATGATTAAAAAATGCTTTTGTTAAAACTTACCCAGCATTTCAGATCCTTTTGGACGGGGAACAGCCCACGGGCCGCAGACCCGGGTCACGGACCCCTAATCCGCATAGGGTGGGTTCTGGGTCGTGACACTTTGTTTAGAAGATTTTCAAGATATTACTCCTCCTAAAAGTGTAAAGAGATAACCACTTATAGACTTTAAAGTCTTTGGTGTTCGATATCCAGTTTTCATCACAATAATCTTCAAGCACAACTAGATTCCTCAAGTAATACAATGCATAGCTTAAAGTGTATTTAAAATATCTTAAAACCCTAACTATGAACTTCAAGTGATCTGACCTTAGATTACTTGTATATTTGCTCAACTTACTGTCAGCGTATGTTATATCTGGAGGAGTGCTATTTATTACATACATTAAGCTTCCAATTATTCTTGCATACTTTAATCGAGAGGTGTCTTTATCATTATTCTTAGATAAACATACATCTATATCTACATGTGTTCTCCCTAGATTAATTAAATTTCTTAAGTATTCACCCAATATAAAACGATTGAGTTAATAGTAGTCCATCCTAATGTTTTAGAGATTATTATTCCTAATATGACATTAGTAACACCTATACCTTTTATGTTAAATTTATTGTTTAACATTCTCTTTGTAACTTTAATGACTTCATTATTGCTACTCGTAATGAGCAAATCACTAATATAGAGATAATTAATGACATAGTCATTTTCATCATTCTTGAGATACATACACTTGTCTCTTTCTAATATAGAACTTCAGAACTGGACATCATTTTCTTAAAGTTTTGAAGTTCATTTTTCTAATATATAAGTTAGAAAATCTCGACCAAAGATTTTGATATTGTAGCCCTCTTGATGCGTCTAGGTTTATCATTATCTTGTTGTTTCTCTTAGTCTTGACTACTACTATTTATATTGTCATGAATTCCTTTAAAATAACTCGTCTCTTGTGTGGATTTGTAAGTAAATACATGTTCAAAGAACAATGTATTTCTTAATTCAATAATAATATTAACACGCATATCAAAAATTTCATACTTATTAATAAGAAACTGAAATGCACTATTATTATTAACATACATAGTTAACTGTTATAGGTCCCATCTAAATCTTTTTAGGATTAGGAACCACTACTTTAGCCAAGTACCCCCACATTTTTTAAGTATTTGTAAGAAATTTTATGACCTTTCCACAATTCAAAAGGGGTTTTATTGGTTTTCTTTTTGAGATATTTGGTTGAAAATATAATTTGAGTAGAACATAGCTTCACCCACTAAATTCTGAGATAATCTAGAACTTATTAACATAGTATTCAGTATATCTTCAAAAGTTATATTTTCCCATTCATCAACTTCATTTTTTTAAGATGACTAAGGTATAGAATAGTACCACGTTATAACAAAACTTACCAAGGAGTGATTTGTGTTCAATATTTCTTAGCACCTTAATCTTCTTATTAAGTTGATTCTCAACCTCACTCTTGTGATGTGTAAACATTTTTAAGGTCTCATCTTTACTTCTCAACAAGTAATCATACCAATAGCTTGTGCTCTCATCAATAAATGTAAGAAAATATTTATTACTATCTCTAGTTTTAACATTCCTTCAAATCACAATTATTTGAATTAATTATAGAGGTCCAATGCTTCTTTCAAGATTGAAAAGAAGTCATTGTAAACTTTATTTGTACACATAATATGTCATGTCAAATAACTAAATGCTTAACAATGATCTAAACATTTATTTTTGCCTTTTTTAACTTAACAATAAACTATGTTTAAGATTTTGTCGAATATCTACCACATGTAGTAAAGGAAAATCTTCCTAATAAATTCAACAATTAAGGAATTGCATACAAAAATTAATGCAATATATCTAGATCAAGCATAACTTTAAAGAATGATCATCATATTCTAAACTTACTTATATTAGATGATCACATTGCAGTAAAATATTATTTCAACATCTTATAAAGAAAGGATAAATAATCTTTCTTTAGTTAATAATTTTATTGCCACACTTTTTATGACTCAAGCATATGAAGATATATATATATATATATATGTTTTAATTATTAGACAAAACAATTGTCATAATATTTATTTTGAGAAAACTCATTTCTCATATACCTTTTGCAGACATATATCAAACTTAAAAGGTATTTAATGTTAGTAAATATATATCAGTTGCAATATTGTTCCATAATTAAAGTACAAAAATAATAAAACTTGAACCAAATTCATAAACGAAATTAGAACCTGTAAAAGTTGCAGAACTGGAACTTGAATTGCAGAAATCAGAAACAGATCAAGTCTGTAAGAGTTGTAGAATAGGAACTCGAATTGCAGAAATCAGAAATAGATCAAGTCTTGTGTTAGACACAATTTCCTTAAGACTAATTTATTGCCCTCTCAGTGATGCTAAAGAGTTCTTGGCAACTTGTCTCCCAGGATAAAATGATCTCCCAACACAAAGGCAAGCACTACCAATGGTTGTCTGTCGAACCAGAACTTGTGCAGAACTTTCTCTTAAAATGAAGACGATATACAAAATGAATTGAATGAATGAATGCAGAATGCTTGTGATCGTGTCCTATTTATAGACTCATTCATGACTGTTTGGTACAGGCATGAAGCTTGGGTCGTGTCTGTTCATGGGAAACAGACACAGTTGCGCCTGTAGAAGACGCCCATTCAGTCAAACAACACTTCCAAAATGACAACGTTTTGGACTCCCAATGGTAACTATACGCACGTCGCAAAACGACAACGTTTTAGGTTTGGAAAATTTATATAAATTTTCTCTAAGAAGATATATACACAGCAAGCCCAAGCCTAAGACCCGAACCTAAGCCCGGCCCGGTTCGGTGCTGGGCGGGGCGGCGCACGCGTGTGTGGTGAACCAAGCATATGCTAGGTCCTCCCCCTTCCACAAAACTGGGGTGCCCCTTGGGGCCCAAACCCCACTCCAAGGTAGGTGTATATATATACTCTTTAAAAGCCTTGTTCCCATCCTATGTGGGACACAAGCTTTCCTTCAAGCTTAAAACTTTTGTTACCATTTTCAAGTGGTGATGTTTGGAGGCAATTTCTCATTCACTCCTTAATGGTTTTGAGCAACCCAATATATAATCTTCATCTCCTCATGGAGGAGAACACATTCCCATATGGACCTACCAAAATTAATTTGTGGGGCCTACTTTAATTTTAGCTAAAAGATAGCTAATTTAATATGCTCAAACCCATTTTTCCAACAATCCCCCACATGAATGAAATTGACTGAAAGTAATGCAAATGACATGCAGACACTAAGAGAGAGTTCATTTGGAAATTTCCTGTATAGAGAAAGGTAGCTTGTGGCCTTGAACCTTCCGTTGTGAAATGCTATCGGGTTTACTAATTGATCAGTGAACATGATGTCTTGAACTGTTCAATTGTTTGTGTAAACCTAGACAACAACATTCACACAGAATCTTTCCTGACACAGTTGGTTCTCACGATTGTGTTCATTTTGGCCCTGAACAATTCATGGTTTCATGAGTGCTCCTAGAGAATTTCGCCTTTATCATTCTCATAGAACCTGCCCAGTTCATACTCACATAGGTGACTTCTTATGAAGAGTATTCTGCTTTACCCCACTTGTCTGTAACAAGATATAAGAATCATTAAAAGCTTAGCTTACCCTGTTCAACGCTGCAGGCATCACTATTCTAATCATAGGAATGAGTAGGAGTTTAATCTCCATAGTGATCTCAATGAGTCACTCACAATTCGATTGTCCCTTTGAACCTAGATCTTGGGATCTCCAGTCAGCTAGGTTGGGTTGCTATTATAGCGACTCTTTAGTGTATAGGCTTTAAACCCATTCCCCTCGATGATTTACTTACTTGCTCTCTAGTCAAACCTTTAGTTAACGGATTCGTAGTGTTATCTTTTGACCTTATGTATTCAATGGTCATAATACCATTAGAGAGAAGTTGTTTCACGGTATTGTGTCTTCGACGAATATGTCGAGACTTACCGTTATACATATGACTCTGTGCCCTACCAATCGCTGATTGACTATCGTAATGAATGCAGATAGCGGGCACAGGTTTTGGCCACATTGGAATATCTTCTAAGAAGTGACGAAGCCACTCTGCTTCTTCCCCAACTTTATCTAGTGCAATAAACTCAGATTCCATCGTGGATCTAGCAATGCACGTTTACTTAGAAGATTTCCAAGACACCGCTCCACCACCAAATGTAAATAGATAGCCACTTGTGGACTTTGAGCCCTTGGTGTCGGATATCTAATTAGCATCACAATATCCTTCAAGTACTGTTGGATATTTTGAGTAGTGCGATCCATAGTTTTGAGTGTATTTCAGATACCTCAAAACACTAACTATTGCCTTCCAATGGTCTGGACCTGGATTACTTGTGTATCTACTCAATTTGCTGACAACGTAAGCTATGTTTGGACTGAGTACAATTCATGACATACATTAGGCTGCCAATTATTTGTGCATATTCTAGTTGTGATATGCTTTTGCCGTTATTCTTGGATAAATGTAGATTTACATCCACAGGTGTTCTCGCTGGACTGCTATTATCTTGTTTAAATTTCTTGAGAATTTTCTCAATGTAATGTGATTGAGATAATATCAGTCCATTTGATGTTCTAGAGTTCTTTATCCTAAGTATAACATCGGCAACACCTAAGTCCTTCATGTCAAACTTATTGTTTAACATTTTTTTGGTAGTTTTAATGACTTCATTATTACTACCCATAATAAGCATATCATCAACATAGAGACAAATAATGCAAACCCATGTTCGGTGTTCTTAACATATACACATTTGTCACACTCGTTGATTTTGAACCCATTTGACATCATGACACTGTCAAATTTCTCATGCCACTGCTTTGGTGCTTACTTTAATCCATAAAGGGATTTAACAAGCCGACAGACTTTCTTTTCTTGACTTGGAACCATAAACCCTTCAGGTTGTTACATGCATATTTCTTCATCCAAGTCACCATTTAAGAAAGATGTCTTTACATCCATCTGATGTGTCTCAAGATTGTGTATAGCTGCAATGGCTATTAACATTCGAATGGATGATATTCTCATAGCTGGTGAATATGTATCAAAATAGTCCAAGCCTTCCTTTTGCTTGTAACCTTGGATAACCAGTCTGGCCTTATATTTTCAGTAGATCTATATGCTTTCATTTTCTTCTTGAATATCCACTTATATCCAAGAGGTTTTGAACCTAGTGGAAGATCCACTAGTTCCCTACGTATGATTTTGCAGAATGGATTCTATTTCAACATTTATAGCCGCTTTCCAATACGGAGCTTCAGGGCTCGACATAGCTTCTTTAAAGCTATGAGGCTCATCTTCTAACAAAAATGTTAGAAAATCTGGACCAAAAGATTTTGATGTTCTAGCTCTTTTGCTGTGTCTAGGTTCATCATCATCTTGTTGGCCTTGACTACTGCTTATGTTAGTATCTTGAGTTCTTTTACTTGAGTTCGACTCTTGTGTGGATTTGTAAGGAAATACATTTTCAAAGAAAGATACATTCCTTGACTCGATAATAGTATTGACATGCATATCAGAAATTTCTGATTTATGAATCAGAAAGCGATATGCACTACTATTATGAGCATACCCAATGAAAACACAATAATCTAATGCACGAATTAAAAAGGATAGATTAGACCTGATTTGTAGTCTGAGCTCTGATACCAAATGATGCGAACCCCGTCAAGAAAAACAAGACTCGACAACCAAAAAAAAGGAATCCAATATCATTCCACAATCAGTTCTGAATGACAAACCTCGACCCATTGTTTACGACAAACAAGAACCTCGGTATATATGACCTCAACCTATTGTTTAATGCAAAACAAGAACCTCGGTATAAGGAAGACGCCACAAACGGTGGTGGAAATCCGTTTGATAAGTCATTGGTGAACGCCATGGGAAATCCCGATAAGTTTAGATAGTTCTTCAAAGAACTACTGAGAAAATACTCTCCAAAAATTTACTGAATAATCATCCGCTGCCAAATGCGGCTACAAGCTCCTTTTTAAAACACTCTATGAAACCTTTGGGCCGAATAAGGCCTACATTAAATAAGAGATATGGGCTGAACATATTCAAGCCCAAAACATCCTAAACTACTGACTAAAACTAATTAATAGAAATCCACTAAATAAGTAAAATTTCGTGCAGCTAAAAACGTCATTAGTGTAGGTACAGCAACTTCAAACCCAATTTTGACATTGATGCAGCTCGAAGCTCAGAAAACTCAAAACATGAAAGTTGTAGAAATATTCCTTGGATTTCCATAGCATTTTGAATCATCTCAATCGGAGCTCATATGAAAGAGTTATTTCCAGATTACGAAACGATGTTGAAACTGTACTAAAATCACCCAATTAGCGTTTTTGTGCACTTAACTTCTTAGCTCTCGACCTTTTGTTTGGCCCATCTGGAGCTTGTAAAGGATATTTAAGACTCGATCGACCATGGTGTCCATCATTACATATCTCTTGGGGTGTCAATTTTAAACACGACACAACAACACGACTCGAACACAACACGAAGTTAACAGGGTTTGGGTTTAGCATAAATGAGTTTAGGTCATAAACGGATTGAGAATGTATAACATGATTAATAAATAGGTCGGGTATGGATTTTACTAGTGTCAATCCGTTTAACACGACTTAACACGTTTAATTATAAAATATATTATGAGTTAAGGTAATTCATCTCACATCAAATATTTATCAAGGTTTTGAGTTTTTTATTTATAAAAGAGGTTTCTGCTTTAATTTGGCCTATATCCAAAATCACTAAACTTGAAAATTATCTATACATATTAAAAAATAGGTAAATTTTTTTATTTAAAAAATAAAAAATTAAAATAAACAGGTTAAGTGTGTCGACACGTGTAACCTGTTTAATAAATGGGTTGGGTTTGAGTTTTCAAACTTGACACGATTAGTTAATAGTGTCGGGTGTGGGTTTACACATATTTTCAAATATGTATGCTTTGACACGACACGATAACACGAATTGACACCCCTACATATCTCAGACCTGCCCTTGTGCCATATACACATACATACAAATATACACATAAAAATGTGCACACACACACACACACACATATATATATATATACATATATAGACGAAATTGAAAAAAAATAAAACAAATGATGAATGACAAAAAAGACTCAGAAAAATTGTACAGCCTTTGTATCTTATTAAGAATATTTATAGATATATGTGTACAATGTATACTTGCATAATTAGATGACCTATCAAATAACTAACATAACAACTAGATGTCGATTAGCACAGTTAAATAGTCGGCTAAGATTACATCTGTATGGATAACCACTATCGATAATGTAATAATCTAGAATTGTTATTAAGATAGCCTCTTGAGTTTGAATTCAAATCATACAAGTTTGAATTCAAAACATACAATCTGTTTGAGGTGTGGAGTCTTTCAGAGTTGTGACTAAAATGACCTCTTATCTTTATCCATGCAATGTTTGAATTATATTAATTCAAATCATGGAATCTGCTTGAGCCGTGGAGGACGTTGGAGTTTCTTCCTTATTATGAATTATCATTTTTGATATTGCTCTTTTTGATCAAAGGGGTTTTTCGTCCTTCGTTATTTGTCAAGAATTCAAGATCAAAGGGTCACTAGGTAGGCTTCGGTGGTAGTCGCTCCGATAATAAAGTTAGTAAATTAAAAAGACTGTAATTGAAAGGAATAAATTAATTGTAAATTGAAAGGGTACCTTATGGCCTTATTTATAGGTTGTAGCAGTTGCCATATCGAACTTAGTTTCCATTATTCTAAAGGTCAGTAGGATATGGAAGGCAGTGATCAGTTCGAAACTCATTCCTATAAATACTTTACCATTCTTGTTATGAGGTTTGTGATGAGCAGATCAACAACCTATATACTCTGGAGGCGAGGTTGGAAGTTTTGCACCATTTTGAATAAAGTACCGCTGAACCCCATGTGTCTGTCTGAACTAGATAGCAGAGTCTTTCTTGGTCTGTGCATGGAAGTGCTCTGTAGATATACGTACCATGTTTGAATTGATCTGTCACTTTATGGTCCATTAGTTACTCTACCCTCCTCCCGAGCCTCAGTCTTATGGATTGTAGAGCTGAGGTTAGGGTTTATGAAGAGTCACGCACTGGTAGTTATAAAATGCACTGCTTTGTCTTCTACAATAGCTGTTGATGCGACATTTATTGCGTCAGCCGTTGATTGGAATTACGAGGCTACCATTTCCCTAACCACCACGACGGTTCGGAATCGAAGGCCCCAATTAAGCCACTTGTCAATCCCCTATAAAAGGTGGGGGAGTACATTGACGCCCTTCCTTTCACCATTTCTTTGCTACTTTGAGAAAGCTTCGTTATACTCTTTAAAAAAAACCCAAGTAAGGCGATTTCTGGCATAAGAAGCCTAACTACGATCAAATCTCTAGGTCAAGTTTAATTCGCTCATAAACATTACTTGTTTATCTTCCTTAAATCTTCTTAACCCCTCCTCCCCGACCCCCACAATTTCCTTTATGTCGACTTCTAATGCCCAGTCAAGTACTGGCTATAAAGCATAAGGTTTTGTAAAAATGTCTGTCCAATCGAAGGTGAATCTTATAGATAGTAGCTCCTCAGGGGACTTAGAAACTAGGATAGTTAACCATTCAAACCCTAGTTTAGAACTCATGATAGTAGAGGCTTTTGTAGAGCCTAGAAATGTTGATGGAGAAACCTCAAGCAGACCCTCCCAGAGGGAAGAAGAAGAAAGTGCCACTACTCAGGGCATGATAGATGCTCGGAGGGACTGTTTTTGACTTCCCTGCAAATGTGTCTTGTAGGGTACCAGGACCTATAAATCGCCCTTCTAACACCGAGCAGGGCGAAATATATGTATACCTCGAATGGTTCGAGATCGGGTTAGGTTTTCCTTCCATCCCTTAATTAGGGATTTATTTAGTTGGTTCAATATATGCCCCGCCGATCTGAACATAAATAGTTTGAGGCATCTGTTAGGGTTTATAGTTCTAGGTCATATAAACAACGTTGAGGTAGACTTATCGTTGATTAGGAGCAATATGGATCTAAAATATTTAAAGTCGGACGGCATGTTCTACATGCCTTTTGACAAGGGGTTTAGACCTCTCTCCTCTGTACCTATTTTCAATAAGACTTGGAAGAAGTGGTACTTCTTTGTAAGAGGATAATCGGAGTTTGAGGATTTTGAAAGCCGAATTTCAACCTTCCCTCGAAAGACTGGGATCAAAGGTGAGGTCCCTTTCAAATATTATTTTTTTTTATCTCTGTTTTTAGATTTTTCAAATTATGTGTTGTTTGATCTAACCCCATGTTTTCTGTACAGACAAGAGAGCTTGGAAGAGGTCAATCTTTACCGTCGATCTCTAGTAGAAATACCAGAGGTTTCTCCATACCAGCAATTGTGCTTACACCGTTTTCCTCTACCCCAACAATCTGATGGAGGCCAACCTGGTTCGGGATAGGTTTGAGAGCCTGAAGAAGTCCCTTATGTTTGGATGGGCTTGATGAGAATCCAAAATGTCAAATTTTTTTTTCCTTAATGTTTAGTCTTTTATACCTATTTGGTGCCTAAATGTACTCATTATTCTTATATTTTGATTTAGGATGCCAATGGAGGCGCTAAGTGCAAAACGAACTAATTGGGCGATTCTAGACAGTTTCAACATTGCTTCGTAATCTGGGCATAACTCTCTCATCTGAGCTCTGATTGAGATGATTCAAAATGATGTGGAAATTGAAGAAAAATATCTACACCTTTCATGTTTTGAGTTTTGTAAGGATTCTAAAGGAATCAAGGTCGAAATCAGGTTTGAAGTTGTTATACCTACATTGTGAGCATTTTTAGGTGCACGGAATTCTAATGCGTGGGTCCACGCGATTTATTTTTGGAAGTTATGCATGAAAATTTCAGTTGCAAACACCACTTTTCTAGTTATATTAGGACTTTATTTTATTTTTAATATTTTTTCTTAATTAGTTAGATTTTGGTATTTTTATTTTAGGATAATATTTACAATATCTTTAGGAGTTCTAGTAGGCTTCCAACACTAAATTAATGTGTAAAAGGAGGAGGTGATCAGATTTGACGTCTCTCTCTCTCCCTCTTTCTCTCTAGTCTTCTCTAATTTCTCCTTCAAGTTTTCATGGTCGTGCGTGGCTAAACTTTTGTAATTGGTCGAAGGAAACAGAAGCCTCAGAATCAATAAAACTATGAGATCTAATTTATTTTATTGTTCAATTTATGCTTTGAGTATCAAATGTTCTTTTGTGCTTATTTCTCATGATTGTCTCATTTAATTACTAGGAGGCCTACTAGTTTATTATTTGTTGCAATCTACTGCTAGGTTAGATATCAAAATCGTAATTGTTTGATTCCTCTAATTTATGAAGCAACTAAGATTTAATGATTTGCTGCGTTAGAAATTATTAGATCTTAGGAAGAACGTTCCACTAAATAAAATACAACTGCTTGTGCTTATGTTATTTAGCTTCATCAATCTTTCTAATTCTTAAAGCTATTACTAGATTAAACCTTTAGCACTTGTCTTGGGTTGTTTAGTAATTAGGGTTAATTAGATTGCTTGTTTTCTAATAACTGCGACTAAGGAGAGATAGGAAAATAGTTCGAACGGTGAATATTCAAAGTGTGAATTGATATATACTTGCATCGATGATCAGTTATAAAATTTTGATGGTGGATGTTGACTTAGACCAATGCTTGTTCTTTTGATTGATTTCGATATTTTAACTTGAATTGTTCTTTAGGTTGTTTCTTTTTAAAATTATTTTTGTTATACTCAAACCCCCCATCCTCGTTCACATAGCATAAAACTAGGCTAGACACTCTCTGTGGGAACGATCCTTACTCCCATTACTACATGTATTTTTAGGAGTTTCGGTTTTATTTTTTTTGGTTCCCTACGACTAGCACACCAAATTTTGGCGCCGTTGCCGGGGAGTGATTCTAGTTGATTTTTGTGCTTCTTGTGATCCTTATTTCGTTTTTAAATTTTTTTTTTTTAAAAAAAGAGTATTAGCGTAGAATTTTTTGAGCGCCGTTATTGTTTAGCATAGTTTTTTTTTGGTTTAGCGTAATTGTTTTTAGCGCTGTAATTTCTTTAGCGCCACAATTTTTTAGCGTAGTTCTTTTTTTTGGTTTAGAGTAAAAGCACACCAGGGCTCTAGGGAAGAAGAAAAAGAAGGTGAGGGAGAGCTCTTCTCTTGTCGAGCCTCCTCTTTAAGTGAAGTGGAGGAGGCTTTTGTCCAATTCCCCAAATAGGATAGAGTCAGAGGATCCAGGGGCCTCCCTAGTTCAAGAGCCACTATTTCCCCCTGTGCCTGTAGCTCCTATGAAGAAAAGGGGGAATGGAAGGTCTGTTGCTGTTTCTCTAGTTCTTGATGACTCCGGCTCGTTGGCCGTGAAGAAGGCTTACGAAGAGTCTTAGGCAACATGCCCAAGTAACTTTAAGGGTCTGAAGATGCAAAAAATTGCCAAAGACATGCTGGCATTCCACATGAGGGTAAGCTCTGAAGAATCTTTCCCTTTTTTTTCCTTTCTTTTTCCTTACAGTTCTGTAATATACTCTGACCTAACTGTGTTGTTTGTTTCTTTTCAGGCCGTGCATGGCCTTGCGGCCATCATGGAATCCTCTATGGATTTTGAGTAGATTGGCATTTTCTAATCTGAGCTCTATGAAACTAGGCTACAACTGGGAACGGCTCAGTCCACGGCTTCTACAACTGAGGAGAAGTTAAAGGAAGTTGCCAATTCCTACTTTATCTTGAAGTCCGAGAGGGATGCCCTCTTTCTAGAGTTAGAAGACCTCAAAAAGAGGCTCAATGACTTCCAAGCTACCTCCCTTCAAAAGGTTCAGGACACTGCCAAAGTTGTCAGAGCTCAAACTGAGGTTGATCTGAAGGCTGAAATCCAAGGACCTAGGTGGTGAGCTGATCGAGCATGGGTACCGCACCTTCAAGACGAAGCTTCGCAAGAATTATCCTAACTTGGATCTGGCTGGGATAGACGATATTGAAGTCTTCGCAGCTGAGATTGAGGTGTAGGAGGACGAGGAGGAGGAAGCAGGATCCAGAACTCCCTCAATGCTGATGTTTCAAGGGCTGTCGAACTAGTAGTAAACTAGGGATATCTTTGTACTTTTTTTTTTTTTTTGTTTCTACCTTGTAACTTTCCCATACTTTAGGCCAATTATAAATAGAATTTGATTTCTTTCAGAACTTTGTGTATTGTTTGATAGTCTCTTCAAGCCATTAGAATCTTCAAAGTACCCATGAAATGTTTTAGAGGCTTTGATAGCAGAATACTCAGAGTAGCCATACTTGTAATAAAAAAATTTTAGATGTTGGCATGTTAATAAGTTGTAGTGTACCGACCTTTGACACTAGTAATCAAATCAAGCTTCATCCTCAGATCATTAGCACTCTTAATTAAATTAAGCTTCAACCACAGATCTTTTAACACTTGTAATTAAATCAAGCTTCACCCATAGATCTGTAAGATCAGACCCATGGCATTCATACTAAATAGGAGGCCTTGATAGATCTATATATTGATTGAAATGGACTGGACATTCAGCGCTTTTGATACTTTTACTGAACTATTCAGTGAGTGAAAGTGACCAGACTTATAGCACTGGTTCATTAAGCGAAATGGACTAGACCTATAGCACTTGCAATGAATGCAAGGCTTTTGAAGGTCTGTACATGGAGTGAGATGGACCAGATCTATATCACTTGTAGCAAATACAAGGCTTTTAGGGGTCTGTACATTGAATGAAATGGACCAAAACTGTAGCACATATAATGAATATAAGGCTTTTAAAAGCTTGTACATTGAATGAAATGGACCTAGCTTTGTAGCACTTGTAATGAATACAAGGCTTTTAGGGGTTTGTACATTGAATGAAATGGACCAAACTTGTAGTACTTGTAATGAATATAAGGCTTTTAGGGGTCTGTACATTGAATGAGATTGACCATACCTATAGCACGTGTAATAAATACAAGGCTTTTAAGGGTCTGTACATTGAATGAGATGGACCATACCTGTAGCTTTTGTAATGAAAACAAGACTTTTAGGGGTCTGTACATTGAATGAGATGAACCAGACCTGTATCACTTGTAATGAGTACAAGGCTTTTAAGGGTATGTGCATTGAATGAAAACACTCAAAGGTGAATAAAAAATAACTCTTTATTGATAACACTTGCGTAAATGTTCGATATTCTAAGATCTAGGTACAAGCTTTCTAGTTACATCCTCCAACCAATAAGTCATAGGTTTGATGATCTTGGTTATCTTGTAGGGCCTTTCCCAATTAGGGGAGAGTTTTCCCATAGTGGGATCTTTAATTTTTGGAAACACACTTCTTAAGATGAGGTCTTCAATTTGGAAATTGATAAGTTTTAACCCCTGGTTGAAACATTTAGCCATTCTCTGTTGGTATGCTTCTGCTCTGATCCTAGCTTGCTCACGTCTCTCTTCAAGTAGATCCAGATTCTCTGCGAGCAGCTGGTTGTTGGTCCCTTGGTCAAAGCAATCTGTTTTAAGGGTTGCCATGCCAATTTTGACAGGAATGACTACCTTGGAGCCATAGGCAAGTGAGAACGACATCTCTGTAGTTGGGATTCTTCTAGTAATTCGGTAGGCCCAGAGTATTCCGGGGTGTTCTTCAACCCATTTTCCCTTGGCCTCTTCTAACCTTCTCTTAATGGCATCGAAAATAATGTGATTGGTGACCTCGGCTTGCCTATTAGCTTGGGGATGCCCTAGTAAGGAGAATTGATGGCTGATGTGTAGGTTTTTATAGAATTTCTCGAACACCTTCCTAGAAAACTGTGTACCATTGTCTAAAATGATGACGCGGGGTATACCGAACCTGTAAACTATATTTTTTCATGTGAAGTTCTTTACTTCCACTTCTGTGATATGGGTCAATGGTTCAGCATTTTCCTATTTGAAGAAGTAGTCGATGGCGACTAACAGAAATCTCCTGTTCTAAAGGGCCTTTGGCAATGACCCTACAATGTCCATTCCCCATTAGGCAAAAGGCCAAGGACTGGCGATGGTGATGTGCTCATGATGAGGTTGGTGTTGGTATGAGACAAATTGTTGATATTTATCACACCTTTTGACATATTCTTTACCTTGTCTTAACATACCAAGCCAGTAGTAGCCTTGAGTTAATGCTCGATGGGCTATTGTCCTTCTGCTACTGTGGTTGCCGCAGATCCCTTCATGTATCTCAACTAAGACGTAACGGGATTCTTTTAGAGTTTGAACACCATAGGAGGGGTTGCGTGTAGGATCTTCAGTAAAGCTTTCCTTTAAGAATTAGATACTGAGCAGTTATAATCTGAATTCTTCTGGCATGATTTCTATTATCTGGAACCAGCCCTTCACTTAGATACTGGATAATGAGAGTCATTCAATCTTGAGGTTGCTCTAAAATTTGAAGGGACTATATCTCCTCAATGCTTGGCTTTAACTGGTACTAGATTTTCACTGTTGAATCCTTTTCTAGCTTAAGGTAGGAGGCCATGTTTGCTAGAGCATCAGCCCTGGATTTTTGGCTTCTTTCATTTTTTTGAATGATAGATTTGTGGAAAGACAACTTTAGCGATTCCACTAGCTCTGAATATTTGGTCATCCTGTTATCCTTGGTGAAAAATTCCCCCAAGACTTGACTTACCACAAGCCGAGAGTCAGAGAAAGCTTCCAGATTTAGAGCCTCGCATTCCAAGCCCAATTTCATCCCAAGGATAAACGCTTCGTATTCGGCTTTGTTATTAGAGACTTTGAACCCCAAGCTAACCATTTTCTTAGTTACGACTCGATTGGGGGATTGAAGTATTATGCTTACTCCCGAGCCTCTGTCGATGGATGACCCATCAGTGTAAAGTAGCAACACCGGAGTGTCCGTAGTAGCTTAATCTTTTACATATAGTGTTGGAGTGAACTCTGCTACGAAGTCAGCTAGTACTTGCCCTTTGATGACGGTTTGTGGTACATACGATATGTCAAATTCTCTCAACTCTATTGATCATTTGATCAGTCGTCCCCAAACTTCAGGTTTGTGTAGGACTGATTTTAAAGGATAGCATGTAGGGATTATGATGGGATGGGCCTGAAAATGTGGTATGAGCTTCCGAGCAGATATCACCAAAGCTAAGGTTAGTTTTTCAATTTTGGAATATCTTGTCTCGGTGTCCAGAAGCGCCTTGCTAAAATAAAAGATAGTCCTTTGAATCCCCTTGTCCTCACTGACTAATGCAGGGATGATGGCATTTTCTGACACGGCTAAATATAAGAATAGTTTTTCTCCCTATACTAGTTTTGAAAGGAGTTCAGGGAAAGCTAAATTTTGCTTTAGTTCTTGGAAAGTTTCTTCGCATTTAGGGTTCCACTCTAGGGCTTTACTTCCCTCTCAAGGCTTTAAAGAACGAAAGGCGCAGTTCGTAAATTTAGAGATGAATCTATTCAAAGCTGCTATCTTTTCGTTCAGACCTTGGATATCCTTCTTGGTTTTAGGTGACTCTAGTTCAATTAGAGCTTTGATCTACGAGGGATCTGCCTCAATTCCCTTTTAAGAGACGAAAAAACCCAAGAATTTTCCTTTGGTTATCCCGAAGGTACACTTTAAGGGGTTCAACTTCATCCTATGTTGCTAAAGGATGTCGAATGTTTGGCTTAAGTGCTGGATGTGGTCACTCTTTCGAATGCTTTTCATGACTACAATGTCGTCGATGTAGACCTCTATTGTGTCTCCAATTTGGGAGCTAAACATCTTATTTACCAGACGCTGGTACATGGTTCCAACATTCTTTAAACTAAACGACATCACTCTATAACAATAGAGACCTCGTTCAGATATGAAGGTAGTCTTCTCTTGGTTTGGAGGATACATCTGAATTTGATTGTATCCAGAATAGGCATCCATGAAACTCATAAGCTCTTGTCTTGCGGTGGCATCAACAAGTTGATCAATCCTGGAAAGAGGAAAATTGTCCTTAGGACAAGTTTTGTTTAGGTCGGTGTAATCAACGCAGACCCTCCACTTGCCATTTTTCTTTTTTGCGAGAGCTGTGTTGGCAAACCACTTTGGATAGAACATTTCCCTTATCATTCCAGCATTTACCAACCTTTAGACCTCTTCATTAATGATCTTGTGGCGCTCAGGGGCAAACGTTCTCCTTTTTTGTCTCACCAGAGGATGGTTCAGGTCTGTCATTAGCTTATGAGAGATGATATTAGGATCTATTTCCTCCATGTCGTTTGTTTCCTAAACAAATACCGACAATTTGCTTTTTAGAAATTTCACAATTTCCTCCTACTCGGAGAGAGACAAAGCTGAGCCAATCTGTAGATACCTCTCCTCCCCTTTAGTATTGACGAGTACTTTGATGGGCTCCTCTATTGGCTTGACCATGCTGTCCTTTCCCTTGGGGCTTAATGGTTCATCGATTTTGGAAGGACACTCCTCTGCTTCATAAAGGTCAGAAGGTGAAGAACTTCCCCTTTCACGAGGGTACTATGATTGCTATTTGGAGGTTTTCTCTTTTAATACGAGGGCATGGGATTCCCAGGCAGTGGGCTGACAGCCTTTGATAGAGAAGACTTTGTCATTGTGAACATGCTTCAAACATTGATGGAGGATTAAAGTGACTGCTCCCATCTAATGGAGCCAGGGCCTTCCGACAATGATGTTATAGAGGGATTTAGAATCGAGAACCATGTACTCAGAGATTAGTGTTTTCTGTCCGTCTCATTCTCCCGTCGTGGTCGGTAGGTTTATTTTGCCCAATAGGGTGCTGAGATTTCCATCAAATCCTGCCATCACAATAGTGGTAGCTCTAATGTCATTATGGTTAAGCTTTATGTGTCTGAAAGGTTCATAGAACAGTACGTTGGTGGAGCTTCTAGTATCCATGATAACCCTTCTGATCTCGAAATTGGCGATTTTGAGCGAGATGACGAGAGCATCACTTTGGAGGCACTGTATCCCAACAAGGTCCAATTTAGAGAACTCAATCTAAGGTCCCGACTTCATCTTTTTCTCAATGGCTGAGATTTAGAGGACATGTGGTTCTACCCTTGCTTTCCGAGCATACATATTTCTAGCTCGATTAGACTTTCTAGTCACCACATTGTCAGTGTGAAGGACAAAAATGACCTAATTATTTTGTCATAATCGATCATTTCGAACCTTCCTCTGCTCAAGCCCCTGTTACTTACCTTCTTTGTGATGGTCTATTATCACGGGGGTTTTACCTCTTATCTTGTCGGACAAACTCTCTCAGTCATCTTCTTTTGATCAAATGTTCTATGTCTTGCTTGAGAGCTTTTCATTCATCGGTGGTGTGCCCATGCTCTTTGTGGAAATCACAATACTTGTTTTGATTTCTAGTGTCGAGGTTGCTCTTTAGTGGGTCTAGTCACTTCAAGTTCTCACGGGTCTGGATTTGTTAAAGTATATGAGTGAGAGAGGCATTCAGAGGGGTGAAAGTTTCGTACCTTCTAGAATTAGGATTATTTTGGGTTCTGGATGCCGCTCTCTTGTTAGGGCTCCTAATCTTCTTCCTGTTAGTGTTGGTGTCCCTCTTTTGAACATGCTCACCCTTCTGAACTTGTTTTTTTGCCTTTTGGAAAGATATTTTCGTATCTTCAAGATCAATGTACTTTTATGCTCGTTCCATGAGTGCCGCCATATTGACGGAAGGATTCTTAGTCAAAGAATCTTAAAAGCGTCCAGACCTAAGATGAGAGGTAAGAGTTACCACTAGGAAACTTGGGTTGCAATCGGCTATCTCTGTGAGCTCGATATTAAAATGAGCAATGTACTCCCGAAATGATTCTTCCTTTATTTGCTTCACAATTAACAGGAATTCTGGCCATTTCCTTAACTTCCTGCTAGTTAAGAATCGATCAAGGAATTGCCTACTAAGCTCATAGAAATTGTTGATCAATTCTTGAGAGAGGTTGTGGAACCACTTCAGAGCAGTACCTTTGAGGCTCGTTACGAAAGTTTGGCACATGAAGGCATCAGTAGCCCCATGTAGAGCCATTGTATACTGGTAGTGAGATAAATGGTCCCCCAAGGTCCTCAGACCCGTCGTTGGGGGTGAATTTTGGGACAATGAACTTTTTTGGCCGTTCCTCTATTATTATGGTAAAGGTGAATGACATGGAGAATCTCTCGAGCAACTTCCCCAGTGGAACCCTTTGGTAAAAATGGTTTATTCTTGGGAATTTGCTATCTCTTCTACCTTTTGAGGAACTCTGGGCAGGACTTGTTGTGGGTTTGGGACCTGCTGTTGACCTTGTCCTGCATATTCAGACCCTCGATTCAGGAGATAAGTTTGTCTGATATTAGCAGAAGGGTGTTGCCCTCCCAATACTAGGGGGCTCAGTGCCTCTAGGGGCTGGAATTCCTGTAGCAATGGATCGACTCCCGAGGCCACACGAGTAGGAATCCTCATTCTGCTTTGGTAATGGATAGTTGGGTGAAAAGTCGGCATCCTCCTCCTTATAGATGTTAATGTCTGGGGATCAGCCCCCATGTGAGTGGTACCATCGGGTGTACCGGTTGCATGTTGGACAACTCCTCGTTGGGGAATCCTCCACCAGTGGTGGTGGCAGGAGGCGGAACTTTTTCGTGAACAATGTTGGTAGGAGGAGGAGGAATATTGCTCTGCTGGCTCTAGGCTAACGAAGCCAAAGCTTGTGACATGGTAACGAACTGTTCCTATATCTGATTAGATTGTTGTTGAATTCGATCAAGCTACTGTTGCAAGTGATTGGGTGTTTGCCCCTTTCCTCTCCTAATAAGAGGCTGATTTCGAGGGCTTTGGGAATTCTTTTTAGGACGAAGATTGGGAGACATTGCCTTTTAGAAAAAGATAACAGATTTGTTGTTTTTGAAGAAAAAAGGTTAGCAAGAACGATTGTCGTTCCCACAGACAGCGCTAAACTGATGTTATTTTTTCTGATCAGAAGGGCTTCCCGTCCTTTGTTACCTGTCAAGAACTCAAGATCAAAGGGTCACCGGTTAGGCTCCGGTGGTAGCCGCTTTAATGATAAAGTCAGTAAATTAAAAAGACTGTAATTTAAAGGAATAAATTGAACGCAAATTAAAAGCGTACCTTATGGCCTATTTATAGGCTGTAGATCTCCTAAGTTGAATGGGATTTTGAACCATAAAAGTAGAGATTTAAAGATATCCGGAGGTAACAGTTGCCATATCGAACTCTGTTTCCTTATTTTAAGGTCGGTAAGATATGAAATGCGGTGATCAGTTCGGAACTTATTCCTGTAGATATTTTACCATTCTTGTTATGAGGTTTGCGATGACCAGATTGGCACCCCATATGCTCTGGAGGTGGGGTTGAAAGTTTTGCACCATTCTGAATAAAGTACCTCTGAATCCTAGAGTCTGTCTAAACTGGATAGCAGAGTTTTTCTTGATCTGTGCATGAAAGTGTTCTGTACATATATGTGTTACGTTTGAATTGATTTGTCACTTTATGATCCATCAATTTTCAAAAATTTTGTAAGCTAGCTGAAGTAAGCACATGCCAACCAAGCTTATCATGAGAGGATATGGAGATTCCTAATAAAGCAAGGCGAGCGGTTTGGATCTTCATACTTGTTAAAGTCGGTTTGGATCTTCTTCATACTTGGTTCTATGAATCAACCTTGCACAGATACTACGAAACTTGGTGGATATACAAGAACATGATTTTATGAATATTTAGATGATGTATCAATGAAGTGTCATGAGAAAGGGGAAATGGATGGTTTGATAAGTATGAGAGAGGAATACTCTCATTGTGTAAGTCATTAATATTATATATATATATATATATATATATTGATAATCTGGTATTCGATCTTTCGAGCCGACTAATCCAGAAATCAATTTTACCGTCGATTAGCGGAGAATCTGATTAAAGTCGGTAAAATTTATCTACTTTAATTAATTCATCTATAAATTGTGAGATTTTCTATATTTACAAATAGCTTTATTCAAGTTGATAGATTTAGATATTAAAATATGGTAAATTACATTGAGTTCTTATAAGATTTCTAATAATTACAATAATTTTTTAAATTTTTTTTGAAATTACACTAACTTTCCCTATTTTTACTAGCAAACTATAAATGTACTTCCAATCATTTTTTTAAAATCACAAAATTGCCTATTTTATTTTAATTTATATTTTTTGAAAATTTGAACAAATTTTTCTAACATTTTTAAAGATTTTTTTTTATTTTATATAGAAATAAATTTAAGGTATATAACTTATTTTCATTTTATATAAAAATAAATTTAAGGTTTTAATCAATACTTATTTGAAAATAAAAAAAAATTCAATAAAAATTTAAAAGATGTATAAAAAAAAATTAAAGGGACAATTTTGTTATTTTGGAAAAAAATTTTGACTGAAAAAAATATTTTTAATTTCTCAAATAAATTAAAAAAAATTAATATAATTTTAAAAACTCCAAAAAAAATCAGTACAATTATCATAAATATTAAAGATTCATTGTAATTTACCTATTAAAATACTACATAGATTATGAATGAATTGAAGCTATTAATGAGGGTGACACGCGCATCGTTTTTTCTTTTTTGAAAGTATTTTCCATACTAACAGAATTTGCCACAATGAACATGTGTCGTTAATTAAACATAACCACTTTTTTTTTTTTATCTAATGACTTGCTAGGTTGATGATTGAGACAAGATATTACCATTTTCTAACACGTTGTTTGCGTGTTCAATGTTTCTAACAGTGCCACATTTACATATAGATATATAAGATGCCAGAATTGTCATTTTCAAAAATTTTGTAAACTAGCCGGAGCACATGCCAACCAACCTTATCATCATAGGGTGGGACATTGTAATATAGTCAGGTGTTTGGCTTTTTCTTCACACTCGGTTCATGAATCAGCCTTGCAAAAGACAAGCTGAAGGACATAGCGGAACTTAATGAATATATATATATATATATATATAGATGACATGGGAATCAAGTGACATGAAAATGGGGAAAATGGATGGTCCGATAAATATGGGAGGATACTCTCATTAATATCTATCTAGTATATATAGCCATTGAGTTTAAAATTTTTACACTTTTAGATCTGTGTAAAAATTTGTTTTAGAATTTTTTATAATCTAAAGTTTTTAGAGATTAATTTTTTGTTAGTCTTTTTGTTTGATTTGTAAACTCTTACCTGTTAACGAATTTAAATACTTGTCAAAAATATTAAAAATTAATATATATATATATATATATTTTAACGTCTTTAATTATAAATTTGCAATCAAATTTTAAGGACAAAGTTTGGCCCGTTTAGAATTGATATTGTCCATTCTTCTTCCCCGATCGCGACTAAAAAATACTAGTGGAATCCTAGTTTCATTGAATTCCATTTCCTTCCAATTTTTGTCACCCCATTTTGGTTCAAATTACTTCTAATATACCACAAACCGATCCACTAGTCATCTTGAGACACGTGTACTTACGAAAATGATGAAACTCGGTCATCCAGAGCAGGTGAAGCCTTCAGAGCACTCTCATGCACATATCCTCCAGAGCTGACGCTCTAGACGACATTCACTCAGTATTCCATATGGTTCCGACTTCATTGTTTCCTTAACGTCCGCCGAGCAAAGAATAAAGAAACGGTCTTTTACAAGGAAACTACCATACATGGTTATATCTATTTTTGATACAATGATCCACCAGGTAACTGCAATCTCCAATGATCAAATCCCTATTTTCATGTCTCCAAATCCTAATTAACTTAGGAAGGCCGCAGCCTATAAATTAAGCCCTATAGGTACGCTTTATTTTCATGCTCATTCTTTGCCTTTTAATACAGTCTTTTCAATTCAGTTTACTTACTTAAGCATCGGAGCGGCTACCGCCGGAGCCAATCCGGTGGCCCTCTGATTCTTTCTTTTTGAGTGTTCATCAGGTCGCGGAGCCCAGATTTCTTGTGAGCCAAAAAGTGCAACATCAGTTTGGCGCTGTCTGTGGGAAACGACTAATCTCCAAGTGCTCTATTCGCAAAATTTATTCTCCTTCTCACCGGAGAACAATGGCCCCAAATCTCCGACTAAGACAGAACGCTCAAAATCCACAAAGCTCTCAACATCGACCACCTGCTCCACGAGCAAAAGGGCTGACGGTTGATCCCATGCGACAAGAGATTGAATCAATCAAACGACACAACGAGCTAGTGCAAGAACAGTTACTTGCCATATCTAAAACTCTGGCAATGCTTACACAAAATCAAGGGACGAATCCTTCAAACCCGCCGGTCAATATTGCCGCGGGAGCACAACCTCCCATTATCACTGAGAATGAAAAGCCCCATGAGCAGGCTCCAAATAACCGGCCTGCGCAGTCCCAGGGTGTTGCTCACATCGGCAGAGACCCACAACCATTGGCAGCCCCAAGTTGGGGAACGTCAGCCTTCGTCTCTGACGTCCACTACCGAAGCACTACTAGAGCCCCAACTCCAAGGGCTTCGGCAGCACATCCGGCACCACAAGAGCCTCATCCCCAAGCAGCACCAACCCCTCCAGCTCGGAACCCTCCTCCATCTAAGGGACGTGCTCAGCCCGATTACCTTGAAACCGAGGCTATAAGGCAAGGTTCACAAGAAGTCCGACTCAGAGACCCACGGAGGGTCGAGGAAATTGCAGAATCTATGGACCGAACAGTAGTTGTGAGAGGTGTCTAGAACCATCCAGAGCAGGATGAGTTGGCCAAGCTTCTCGGAAGACTTGCCACCCCATTCACTCTTGCCATCATGTTAGAAGAAAGACCAAGGAAGTTCATTGTGCCAAAATTCACCTTGTATGATGAGACTAGAGACCCATGAGATCATCTATCGCACTACCAGCACACGATGGCCCTTCACGGGGCCTCTGATGCCTTTATGTGCCGAACTTTCATTACCAGCTTAAAAGGTACTGCCCTAAAATGGTTCCATCACCTCCCATCGAACTCAGTTACCAGCTTCTATGAGCTCGATAGGCAATTCCTAGATAGATTCATGACAAGCAGAAGGCTCAGAAGGGAACCAGAGTTCTTGCTAAATGTCAAGCAGACTAAGGAAAAGTCCCTCAGAGCTTACATTGCACGCTTTAATGCCGAACTCACGGAGATCACCGACTGCAGCCCAGGTTTTCTTGTAGCTGCCTTGACTTCTGGTCTTGCTCACGGTGGCTTTAGGGACTCCTTAACAAAGAGCCTTCCTGTCGACATGGTGGCATTAATGGATTGGGCCAAGAAGTACATCAACTTGGAAGAAGCTAACCGCACGTCCCAAAAGGGCAAAGAGCAAAACCAGAGGGACAATCCGAAGAGGGAAGATCATAAGAAGGACGACCACAAAAGAAACCCTAGCAAGAAGAGAGCCAGGAATCTAGAAAAAAGAACGGCACCCAAGGCTGTTTACAATTCCAGACCAAGGAAGTTTACTAATTTTACCCCTTTGAACACTACACTGAATTAGGTACTTCGGCAGATTTGAGATCGGGAAAACCTAAGATTGCCAGAACCGATTAAAGAGATCCCAGCCTTAGGGACCCAGGTAAATATTACAATTTCCACAAAGATCATGGGCATACGACTAACTCATACAGGTCCCTTAGATATAAGGTTGAGCAGCTCATAAAGAAAGGACGTCTTCGGGAGTTCATTAAGCAGGACGGAAGGCAGAATCCCTACGAAGACAAGCCTCAACAGCGGACATAGTAGAGGCCTGAGCAAAGACAAGAGCAGAGGGAAGTACAAAATGAGCCTCAAAGGCAGAACAACCATGTCATTTACGTCCTCCATGCAAACTTACCTATTACAGGAATGTCAAACAAAGCGAGGAAGAGGTATGCCCGGGAGGTCAGGGCTGCCACAGATGTATTGCAGATCACCAACGTTGAAAAAAGGCTCAAACCAGAACCGGAGATTCAGTTCATAAAACTGGGATCTAGCCGGGGTACACTGCCCTCACAGTGATGCCCTCGTCATCACTCTTAAGATTTCCAACTTCGAAATCAGAAGAGTTCTGGTTGACACCGGCAGCTCCGTCAATATACTGTTCTATGAGCCACTCAAACAAATGAGGATGGACCACAACAGCATCAAGCCTACCACTGCCGTAATGGCAGCGTTCGATGGTAATCTCAGTACCCCATTGGGAAGGATCGACTTGCCTACTACTGTAGAGGAAGGTGAAGGACAAAAAACCACCATTTCAGAATACATGGTGTTGAATATGAAATCTCCCTACAATGTCCTAATTGGGAGACCATGGCTGCACTAGGTAAGGGCGGTTACCTCGACCCTCTGCCAATGTTTGAAGTTTGTCCACAACCAGAATGCTTATTTTGTTAGAGGGTGCCAGCCGACTTCTCGGGAATGCCATGCCATTGCACTCAAGGAAAAGACTACCAAATAGCAATTACAGTACACTCGGGACTGTGTAGATCCAATCCTCTCCCACACTCCCGAGGAGGAAGGTTGCCCTTCCAGAATCGAAGAACCCCTAAGCCCAAGGGGACGGGACAGCAGGGCCAAACCCATTGGCAAGCCCGTCAAAGTATTGGTCAGTTCAAAATTAGAGGGGCGTTATTTGTACATTGGTCCAGACCTAACACATGCCGAGCAAGAGAGAATAATCAGGTTTCTGAAAGAAAACCTCTCTATGTTTGCGTGGGAGACCAAAGACATGGAAGGTATAGATCCAAAACTCATTACTCACAAATTGATGGTGGATCCAGACCACCCACCACTGAGACAAAAAAGAAGGCCGCTAGCTTCAGAGCGACATCAGATCATAAACGAGGAAGTCCAGCAGCTGCTTGAAGCCAAGATGATACGTGAAGTATTCTACCCAGACTGGCTAGCCAATACCGTTCTGGTAAAAAAAAAGAACGGCAAGTGGAGGGTCTGCATTGATTATACAGACATCAATAAGGCTTGCCCCAAAGACATCTTTCCACTACCAAGGATAGACCAGCTGGTTGATGCTACTGCAGGCCACGAACTCATGAGTTTTATGGATGCCTATTCTGGGTATAACCAAATCCAGATGTACCCTCCAGACCAGGAGAAGACAACCTTCATAACCGAACGAGGTCTCTATTGCTACAGAGTAATGCCGTTCGGTTTGAAGAATGCTGGGGCCACATACCAGCAGTTGGTCAACAAGATGTTCAGCTCATTGCTCAGTAATACCATGAAGATGTACATTGACGACGTGCTGGTCAAAAGTTTGCAGAAAGGTAGTCACCTCCAGCACTTATCCCAGACCTTCGATATCCTAAGACAGCATAAGATGAAGCTCAATCCCTCGAAATGTACCTTCGGGGTGACGAAGGGAAAATTCCTAGGATACATTGTCTCTCAGAGGGGTATCAAGGCAAACCCCACTTAGATCCGAGTTCTGATTGGACTGGAGTCACCAAAAACCAGGAAAGACATTCAAGCACTGAATGGTAAAATCGCGGTACTAAGCAAGTTTATCTCCAAGTCCACTGATCGTTGCCTACCCTTCTTCAGAGCCTTAAAAGGTAACAAAGCTTTACAATGGATAGAAGAATGTGAGAAAGCTTTTCAAGAACTGAAGGAATATCTTGCCTCTCCAGAGCTCTTGTCAAAACCAGTCTAAGAGGAAAAGCTACTCCTATACCTTGCAGTCTCTGAAAACGCAGGTCAGCTCCGCATTAGTCAGACAGGACAGGGGAGTACAGAGGCCCATATTCTACGTCAGTAGGGCACTGCTCGACACGGAAAAGAAATACCCAAAGGTTGAGAAGTTAGCCTTCGCTTTGGTAATATCAGCTCGAAAACTCTGACCTTATTTCCAAGCCCATCCAATTGAAGTCACAACTGCCTATCCCCTAAGGACAATATTGAGGAAGCCTGAGGTTTCAAGAAGATTAGTAACGTGGTCTGTAGAGTTGGGAGAATTCGACATATCATATGTGCCACGGAACTCCGTCAAGGGACAAGCCTTGGTAGATTTTGTTGCTGAGTTTACCCCGACACTTCAAGACAAGGCACAACTCATTGAAACTTCAGGGACCTGGCTGCTCTATATTGATGGGTCGTCAACCGATCAGGGTTCTGGAGTAGGCCTGGTATTGCAGTCCCCTGATGGGCTCTTATTAGAAAAAGCAGTCAACCTAGGATTTAGAACTTCCAACAACGAAGCAGAATACGAAGCCCTAATCCTAGGCATGAGTTGGCTCTGGAATGTGAGGTTCAAAACCTTAAAGTCTTCTCAGAGTCCCAGTTGGTGGTAAGCCAAGTCCTGGGAGAATTCTCTATTAAAGATGATAGGATGCTTCGGTATTCCGAACTAGTGAACTTCTTGAAGCACTCCTTCCAGACGTTCTCTATCCAGAAAATAAAAAGAAGCCAGAACTGCAAAGCAGATGCTTTGGCAAATATGGCATCCGCCTAAAATCAGAAGGGAACTCCACAAGTAAAAATCTCCTACCAACCAAGACCTAGCATAAAGGAAGCCCAAGTGGCCCAAATTACTGAACAAGCCCAGAACTGGATGACCCTAATCCTCCAGTACCTGGAATCAGTGCTCCTCTTAGAAGATAAAAACAAAGCAAGAAGAATCCGGATCAGAGCAGCTCGGTACCTGATCCTGAACAACAAACTTTACAGAAGGTCTTACTCTCAGCCCTTGTTAAAATGTTTAACTCTAGAAGAATCTCAATATATCTTGGCTGATATACACGAAGGAATTTGTGGGAACCATAATGGGGGCATAACAATAGCTCACCGAGCTCTAACATAAGGCTATTACTGGCCTAGTATGCTGAGGCAGGCTAAGGAGTACGTCTAGAAGTATGACAAATGCCAAAGGTTTGCCCCATATCAACTATTAGCCCCATCACGAGCTCATCCCAATTACAAGTCCCTGGCCCTTTGCTCAGTGGGGGATGGACATCGTGGGCCCATTACCTAAAGCCCCACCAAGCAAGAAGTATCTTTTGGTAGCCATTGACTACTTCTCTAAATGGGCTGAAGCTGAACCTTTAACGCATATCACAAAAAGGAAGTTGAAAACTTCACTTGGAAAAACATTGTCTGCAGGTTCAGTATACCACGCGTAATCATCTCTGACAATGGGACGCAGTTCACAGGTAAAGTCTTCAAGAAATTTTGTGAAAATCTCAACATCAAACAACACTTTGCCTCTCCAGGCCATCCACATGCAAATGGGCAAGCAGAGGTCACCAACTGAACGATCATTGATGCATTAAAGAAAGGTTGGAGCTGGCCAAAGGAAAATGGGCGGAGGAACTCCCCGGGGTTCTCTAGGGCCTACAGGACAACCAGAAGAACTCCCACCTCTGAAACTCCCTTCTCACTGGCCACTGGTACAGAGGCAGTAATCCCGGTGGAGATCGGTATGCCAACTTTAAGGACTGAAGCCTTCGAACAAGAGTCCAATGATTAGCAGCTGGCAGAAGACTTGGATTTGATTAAAGAAAAAAGAGACCAAGCCAAAATAAGGATGGAAGCCTACCAGTAGAGAATGGTCAACAACTCCAAAGTGGGGCTCAAGACGGTCAACTTTCAAGTTGGAGACCTTGTCTTAAGAAGAGCTTTTCCAAGCACCAAGGATCCCACTATGGGAAAGTTGTCACCCAATTGGGAAGGCCGCTACAGAGTGACGAAGATGGTTAGACCTACCACTTACTGGCTAGAGGACATGGCTGGGAAACCTATTCCTAGACCTTGGAATGTAGAGCATTTACGGAAGTATTATCAATAAAGATTTTTCTTTTTTTTTAATACCTCCATAAAATGTTCATCTCTAATGCACAAGCCTTCAGAGCCTGGTCCATCTATAATGCACAGGCCTTTAGAGCCTGGTCCATCTGTAATGCACAGGCCTTCAGAGCCTGATCCATCTCTAATGCACAGGCCTTCAGAGCCTGGTCCATCTTCAATATACAGATTCAATGATCCAGTCCATCCAAAGACGAAAGTTCCGGACATCTTCAACTAATGCCCAACTACTATTTACACAAGTTTCTTAGCTCGGTAGATCCTCAGAGCTGATTCTTAGGTTACTTAGCCTATGTACTAACAAACAACGAATACTACAGTACTGAGTTGATTTAAAGTACTTCAGTTCAAAGGCACAAGTTTTATGTAAGTTTCTTTGATCCACTCTCAGAACATACAAACTAGAATTATTGATCAGCAGTGCTCGAAAAGGTGTTTTAACTCCAAAAGAACACATCCAAACACAAGGTACATCAGATTTGAGGAAAAGGAATTCAATTTTATTGATGGTTCATAAAATTTACATCAATACAAGACTGGAAAGAAAACAAGTATACAGAAGCTACAACAAAGGCATCACTATGTTTTGTGACATCATGGCTTTCTTCCTCGAATCTTTCTAGTGTAAGGGAAAGGGGCCCAAGTTCTAAACCTCCATTACCGCCGTCACCGGCTTCCATTTGAAAGGAAGGAACCCTAAACCCCAATCTGCATCAAGAAGTACCCAGGTCCATTTCATCATCACTGTCACTTATCTCAATACCAATGGATGATGAGGGCTCTAGGTCTTAAGAGACCTCCATTCTCCACCTTCATTTCCCTCAAATTCGGCATGACACCCCAACCAACTTGAGCAAGGGTCTCTGCCAAGACACCAAGGGAAGGAGGCATCCCACTTTTGTCTTCATCACCAATGCTCCAAGCCTCGATTGAATCAATGAGGGTCCACCTCCAATCAGAGAAGTCTCGATCGGATGCTAAGATGGACAAGAAGATCTTTCGCCTCCTCTAATCCTTCCTTGGAGACTGAATCAAAGGAAAGGATAACTTTCGACCACAGTTTAATCATTCCCAACTCAAACTAAAAATCGTCAATCATCTTCGGGCAAACGGCAAGCTTCTAAAGACATCCAAATTCTCTCCGACGGGGGAACAGTCTGAAAGTAAAAAATTAAAGGGATTGGGTGCAACCCTATGCCCCTCTCTCGTATATATAGACCTTTGAAGCCCAAAAGCCACCTATTTGGACCGTCGCAACTGTTATAGGAGGGGTTGACCTCGAAAACCCAAAATACAGCTGTATAAATGAATGACGCATAAAATCATCCTTTCGGATACCTAAAAGACGGGATACAAGGCTTCCCTAAGCATACAGTCCTAGTCAAACAAACAGAGTCTGGTCCACCTTAATACAAAGGCCCTCGGTCCAACATACAGACCTTTCAGTCTTGGCCATTCTGTTGACCCTTGACAAACCATGTGCATGACGAAAGACCATCAGTTCGGATGTATCTTAGTCTTGGTCTGAGTGACTTAGAGGCAGAAGTCTCAATCATCAGAGTGACAGACACAAGACACCAAATTACTACTATAAATCTTGGGTTCGGAACGAACTGCCTCAGAATTCTTCAAAATTTACTCCCAATATATGTGATACAAGATCAATATCAGATCCCTACTCGTTTGATTAAAATTTCCTTCCTATCTTATACTAAGAGGGTGAGGCGATCAGAATTAGTCTACAATCACTGTTTTATTACAAATTCAGCTTGGAAGACAACTACCGATCATAAAAAAGCTGGTCTGAAGAGCTCCAGAACAGCCTCACTTACAACAATTTCTCACATCAACCATAAATTGAAAGGACCAACATACTACAGGGTAATACAACACAATGTTACATGGGTCAACCAGGAATCCACACAAAAGAAAAGGACGAAGACATTTGAAAAGAAAACCTGTTTCATTTAACAATAATAGTCTATTACAATGGAGATTCAAAAATTAAGCAAAATGTACATATTCTAAGCGTGATCAGTATGAACAAGCTCAACGGCTAGGGAAGGATCGGCAAGAGCAACATCAACCACCCCACTCGGAACGGAAACTTCAGAAGGATCGGCAGGGGGAACGTCAATCACCTCGCTCGGAACAGGCAACTTCGGGAGGGATGACCCCTAGAGGCACAATCGAGGATATGTCGAAATCAGGAAATTTGGCAAGGAACCTAGATCGGAAGTTGTCGAAAGCCAAACATGATCAGGTTGTTGGCCATTCCTTCCAGTTCTATCTTCATTTCCGTCTCGTTCTCTAGCTTGGCCTGCTCCACTGCGTCCTCAAGCTTTTGGTGATAGAGGTACCGCATGTCGTCCATCTCCCCCTGAAGTCTCTCTGCCTGCTGAACATAAAGATTCTTCTCTGACTCCATGACGGCCAGAGAATTCTGGGACTCCTTCAGCCTCTCCATGGCTTCGTGAGCCTCAGACTTGGCTGTACCGAGGTGAAGCCTCACCTCGTCCAGTTCAGCCTGAAGCTTGTCAACTTCCTCTGAAGCTGGAGAGACCTCCGTCAAAGTAGAGAGGGTATGCAAGGTCTGCAGTATACAAAGCAAACAGTTCAGTACCTAGCTAAAAACACTTGGAAAAAGGGAAAAGAAATAGAGACCTGAAGAACTTACTTTAACCTGAAGAGAAGCCAGATCAGCTAGAAGCTTCTCCGGCTTCTGTGGCTTAAGTTTGAGGGAGCCTTTGGCCCAAAAGTCCCTTAGAACCTTCTTGGCCGCCTGGTTAACAGCACCAGGGGCCACAGAAGCTGACACCGCCTTGCCCGCTTATTTGGATGGGGCTAGGGGGACCGCAAAAATAGGGGTAGGTTCCTCCCTCTCCCCCTCAGCAGGTTCAGGAGAGTTCAAGATTAATCTCCTCCTTTTTGTCTAGAGGGAAGGGTACTACTAGGGAAAGAGCCTCCCCCACTGCTGCAGATGAAGATGGCTCAGCCTCCCACATAACTATTAGACCTTTTGTCAGCTCCTCTACACGGCCCTTAGCAGCCATCAAGTTATCAGGATTAATGATGGCGGAATGATCTCGGTTGCTGGGTCGTAAGAGCTTTTTATATTGCTTCTGGAACACAGAAGAAAAGCTCGGCCTCTTCCATACACTCCTATTGGCACAAAAGATACAAAGTTAATCAGCTCGGCAATTGATGCACAAAACAAAATCAAAGCAGCCACAAGAAAAATTGGGTCTCACCATTTGGCCTAGTGGTTCGAGGGAATGTTGAGAGTTGGTCTTGAAAGTCCTCATATTCCCATCCTCCTTTTATGAAAAAATACCACTTCTTCCAGGTCTTGTTGGAGGAGGGCACGGAAGAAAGGGGTCTGAACCCATTGTCAAAGGACATATAATAAAGGCCTTCCGACCTCATGTATTTTAAATCCATATTACTACGGATCAGGTCAAGAGACACGTTAATATCAGTCATATGCCCCAACACTATAAAGCTTAACAAATGTCTCCAACTATTGAGATTGAGGTCTGCAAGGCATAGGTTGAACCAACAAAAGAATTGTTTTACAAGGTCGGAAGAAGGAGTGTCAGTCCTATTTCAAACCAAGCCAAATAAACACAAATTTCTCCCGCTCTAACAGTCGCATGGGCGACCCAGAGCATCCGGGACCCTAAAAGTAACGTTCGAAGGAAGATTGAACTTCTTCCACAACTCTTCTAACATACTCTCAGTAATTGCACTCTCACCTTCCTCTCTACGGGCAGGTCAACCAGAGGTCTCACCGGCCCTATTTAGGGATTCCTCAAACGCGTCAACTATCCTAACCTCCAGACTGGAGGGGGCTCTACCAACCTATTTTCAGCATCATCAGTAGAAGGAAGGTTCGCAAGTTGAAATTAAGAAATGGTCCTAGAAAAGCTTCCCGAACCAGAAGACGACCTAGGGCCAAACATGGCGGACATAAGAGAAATGAAGAAAGCAAAGAAGAGAGAACAGTAGAAGGGGCTAAAAATCGAACCTGAAATCAAGTAAAGAAAGGAAAGCTACGAGCACCAGATATGCTTCGACCTTCAGAATACGTTAATCAGCGATGACAGAGTTTCTGATACTGTAGAGGCAAGTGCAGAAGAAAGGTGTAAAAATTCCTTTCCCCCTCTTTATATACATATTCGAAATATGAGCCCCCCAAGCCGAGTCGGCACGACGGTTGAAGGTAATGATGGATTCTCAAGTATCGGCTGCGCAATAAATGGCCCATCAAACCGACGTCCCGGAAAGTGGAAAGACGAAACGTGTGACTCTTCATAAAGCCCATAACCCTAGTTAAACCCTAAAAGCCTAACTAAGGCTCGGGGGGGGGAGGAGTAGCTGATATACCACAAACTGATCCACCAGTCATCTTGAGACACGTGTACTTACGAAAATGATGAAACTCGGTCATCCAGAGCAGGTGAAGCCTTCAGAGCACTCTCATGCACATATCCTTTAGAGTTGACGCTCTGGACGACATTCACTCAGTATTCCATATGGTTCCGACTTCATTGTTTCCTTAACATCTGTCGAGCAAAGAATAAAGAAACAGTCTTTTATAAGGAAACTACCATACATGGTTATCTCTATTTTTGATACAATGATCCACAAGGTAACTGCAATCTCCGATGATCAAATCCCTATTTTCATGGCTCCAAATCCTAATCAACTTAAGAAGGCCGCAACCTATAAATTAAATCCTACAGGTAGGCTTTATTTTCATGCTCATTCTTTGGCTTTCAATACAGTCTTTTCAATTCAGTTTACTTACTTAAGCATCGGAGCGGCTACCACCGGAGCCAATCCGGTGGCCCTCTGATTCCTTCTTTTTGAGTGTTCATCAAGTTGCGGAGCCCAGATTTCTTGCGAGCCGAAAAGTGCAACATCAACTTCCAATAATCTAGTTGGGCATAAGAGATTTGATTCCAAGTGTTATAATAGTTTAAAATTCATCGGATTTGTCCCAAGATAGGAACAATCTGTGGCTACCCAACCACCAATAAATGCAATTTTCTAATTTGTTTCTTCGACTATTTTAAGTGTTTCTTCTTCCTATGATTTCGTTTCAGTGGGCCAGGTGCCCCACGTGTCCAAATTTTGTTTAATGATCATTTTTCGGAAATCTATTTCATGGAGTGTTTGGGCTATAAGCATTTTCTTTGCATTTTTTTTTTACTTGCACAAGAAATATAATTTATTGATCAAAGGAAAAAAGTACATTAAGAGACCAAAACATCAGACAATAAAAGAGAATCCAACCAAACTGGATGGTTTGATAAGGTGGGACTGGTTGTCACGAATAAGAAGACTTAGTCTAATACACAAAAGTTAGTGCAGAATAGTTTCGAACGGATCTATTAAAAAACACTAAATATATATATATATATATATATATATAGAGAGAGAGAGAGAGAGAGAGAGAGAGAGAGAGAGAGAAAGAGGACATGATAATGAATTGTCATGAAAAAGGGGAAAATGGATGGTAGGATAAGTATGAGAGAGGAATACTCTCATCGTGTAAGTTATTAATATCTTTTTATATTTATATATATATATATATGTATGAGTGTGTGTGTGTGTGTGTGTGTGTAAAATTTATTTATATCTTTATATATATATGGGCACTGCTTGCCTTCAAATTAAGCAGTAGGAATTTTCTTATACCTACGTATGTTTCATAATCTTAATTTTTAACGTCTGTAATCACATGAATATTATGTAATTATTTAATTTTAAATAAAAAATAAATAATTTACAAAAATTATGTTCATGACATATGTGACAGATTGTATACGTTTCTGAATAGGAGAAGATTCCTCTAACATCAACACTTCCTTTTTAGGTTTGTAACTTATTAGTGACTTCTACTGCCTTCAAGCTCATATGAGGATACATTGCCAAAAAAATAAATTCTAAATGTGAAATCTCAAATGATATGATAGTATATTATTCATTAAATATTACATCATAAAATTATCATACTCAATATAATAATACCAATTCATTTGGTAAAACAAATTTTAGTAGAAATTTTTTAATAAAGATAACATTTTTCATTTTCTTAGAGTCCTGACAATTATAGCTTGTCACATAGTATATAGAACAAAATTGTTCTGCTATCAATCAAGGATTATGAACAGGGCCAACATAGGTTAGGGCAACTGCTTATCACAAATTTTTATTTATATTTTTTAAAATATGTTTGGATATATCCCTTTAATTTATATTTTTACAACCATTGAGTTCAAAAATTTTGACTGAAAAAAGTATTTATAATTTGTCAAATAAAATAAAAAAAATTAGTGCAATTTTAAAAACTCCAAAAAAAATCAATGCAATTATCATAAACATTAAGAATTCATTGTAATTTACTTATTAAAATACTACATAGATTATGAATGAATTGAAGCTATTAATGAAGCTAACAGAATTTGCCACAATGAACATGTGTCGTTAATTAAACATAACCACTTTTTTTTTTTTTTTTATCTAATGACTTGGTAGATGGATGATTGATTTGTAATGTCATATATGCAAATTAGGTAAGACAAGATATTACCATTTTCTAACACGTTGTTTCCGTGTTCAATGTTTAGACGTGCCCCAGTGTCACATTTACATCTAGATATATAATATGCCGGAATTGTCATTTTCAAAAATTTTGTAAACTAGCCGGAGGACATGCCAACCAACCTCATCATCATAGGGTGGGACATTGTAATATAGTCAGGCGTTTGGCTTTTTCTTCGCACTTGGTTCATGAATCAGCCTTTCAAAAGACAAACTCAAGGACATAGCGGAACTTAATGAAAATATATATATATATATATATATATATATATATGAATAGATAGATGACATGTGAATCAAGTGACATGAAAATGGGGAAAATGGATGGTCCGATAAATATGTCACTTGATTCATGTCACTTGATTCACATGCCATCTATCTATATATATATATATATATATATATATATATATAAAGGTGTGGAAACAAAAAATGATCTCCAATCTATCTTCATATTTTTATCAAATTTGAAAGTATATTATTCATCATTCAAATCGCTATTCATCGATATTCATTCATTTTTCAACTACTAATTATTTTTATAATACTTCAAACTAATAATTATTTATTTTTATATCATTTAAATAAGTATTTAAAATTTAAAATTAATTTATCGATAACTTTTTTTATTTTAATTATTAATTATTTATTTTGAGATTCATTTTTTCTATGGTAAAAAATCATCAACTATCACCCCATTAAAGATTTAAATAATTAAATTTTAGATAAATATATGTTAAATAATTATACTTTGGACATAAATAATATTATTTAGAGAAAGATTCAAAGAATGAATAATGATTAAAAAATTGATATGATTCAATTTATCATATTTGAATGTAAAAAAAAATGTCAAAAGAAAGATAAATTTAAAGTTTTTGGGTTAGATATGCTCTTAAAAAGGAAAACAAATTTTGGTGTGTTGTATATTAATTAAAATAAAACATACTGTTATAAATTTTAATGGATACAAACCCATTGGAAAAGAGTTATCTGACAAGTGGACACATCCGTTATGAAAAGGTACTTCTACTAAGCCTACAAAAATTTAACCATTCTTGGAGAAACATTATCGATTCTCTATCCATCTGTATCCCTCTTCTACCCCTCTATATACCCTAATTCCTTGCATCACTATATTATTATATAACTACTTGCTTTAATTTTGGGCAATGAGACCCGTATTTTTTTGAGAATAAAATAAATATTAAATGATAAAAAAAACTCATTCTAATGAATTATATTTGACACATTATGTAAAATAATAGGTTTGAAATTTTTTTTAAATATTTTAAGTTCGTGTAGACATTTAAAACACTAAAAAGAGAAAATTCATCATTTTGCCAGAAAAACGAGATTACATGAGCAGTGTAACTGGGAAAAAAAAAATTATTGGGACTTAAAATATATTTATATGTCATGTATTATATATAAGATATTTTATATGCATGAAAATAAAATGACCAAAAGGGACATGAAAACAAGAAATGAGACATTTTAAATGAGGGACAAAAAGTCATTTGACCCAAAATCAGATTTTTGAACTTTAAAAGACCAGAACCACACAATTCTCTTATTTTTCTCTATTCTTACAGCAGCCCCAAAAAGAGAACAAGAGTTCTTTTCATTTTCTCCCTTCTCTCTCTACAATCTCATGATCTCTTGTAGATTTAAGATTGGGTCATGGAAATTCAATGCAAGATCATCCACCTAGAAGGTCTCTACAAGAAATTTGGAACTAGAATCTTGAATGAAACATCAAGAATAAAGATGGAAAATCTAGGATTTTGGGCAAATCTTCAAAGATTGAGGTAGGGACTTCTAAACCTAGGTATAGAGCATGTGTAGGTGGAATCATCACGTATTTATCTCATCTCATACCATGGATTTACTCATTCTTGTATGTTAGGGCATATGTTGCATGTATATTAAATACTCATGTATTGGATGCATTCTTGCCATGAATTGACTCATTTTTATGCTATCTTGATGTCTATATAACTCCCGGTTACTTACGAAATGATTTGCATGGTGAATTGGTAACGTGGTTTTGTACATTACATACATGAAATTACTTCTTGCTCACTCAATGACTATGTATGTTGGAAAATGATGCTTACTCATGATTGTATGAATGACTAATTATATTAATGAATTTATTATAAATTGCGGACGCAAATATTGATGATATAACATTGGAATAATGAAACTAAAAACTTGGAAAGTAATAATTATTGGGCTAGAAATGGGACACGTCTTTTGTGTACTCTTGAGCGTGGTGAGATTGCGTTTACTCGGGGTTTGATATTGTGCTTAGGATGGTGTCTTCCATCTGCAAAACTCGTACAGGTGGTCGTGTCATGTCCCGAATTTTCATAAACTTGAGGAGTGAGTGAAATGAATTAAGAAAACAATTAAAAGGCAATTAAATGGATTTAGTTGATTACTTGTTTATTTTCCCATATTTTCCCAAAATTAAGAATAAAAATTTACTACTAGACTTACCCAAGATGGGTTTCAAATGCCAATCAAATATCTCCCCCCAACCAATAGTCAAAATTAGTCTAAATCATATTTAAACATGGTCTCTAGGAAGATCCCATCATTACTCCTATGATCAAATTTTCCTAAGTTCTCTTTGTCTCTAAGAATGTAGCAATGACTACCAAAGACTTTGAAGTACTTTAGGCTGAGTTTCTTATCAATCCACTTTCTTATAAGGAGTCTGTTCTAAGATAAACCCTATTGATCATGTGGCAAGTTATACTAATTACTTTTGCCCAAAACTTCCAAGGCACAACTTTGCCAATGAGCACGGCTCCTGCCATCTCTTGAATGACTCGATTCTTTCTTTCCACAACTCCATTCTGTTGGGAAATTTTAGGAGCTGAGAATTCAAGTTTTATGCTGATGTTATCACAATGCTCAATCACTAGAGATTTCTTAAATTCAGTTCCATGATTACTTCTTACCCTTGTGATTATATAACCTTTTCCATTTTGGATTTACTAGAATATCATAATAATGACATTATAAACTTTTGTTTTCTTGCTTAGGAAATCCATAAAAAAATACCTAGAGAATTCATCTTTCATTACTAGAATATATCTCTTACCACTTAGACTCTTTATACGCGTTTAACCCATCAAATCTATTTAAATTAATTCCAAGGGTCTAGAGGTTGCTAGAAATGTAGACTTCTAATGTGGCACTCTAGCTTGTTTAGCTTTTTAGCATGTACCATATACACCTATAGAAGTCTTTACTAGTTTTGGTAGACCACGGACTAGATCTTTGTTGGAAATCTTCTTTAAATATTTTAGATTCAAATAACCTAGTCTCTCATGCCCCAAGTTGCAACTCTCAACCTTGGCACTATTATACATGATAGTTGGATTTGGACCAATGCCATAATAGTTGTCCATAGTCCTAAATCCTTGCAAGACATACTTCTCTTCAGTGTCATATACTTTACATTCTTTTTTTGTGAAGTGCACTACAAAATTATCATCACAAAGCTGACTTATGCTGATCATATTGGTTTTAAGACTATCAACAGAAAACAAATTATCTAGTTTAGAAAATCCATCAATGTGAATAAAACCTCTTCTTGAGATACTTGAACGACTCCCATCACCAAAAGTGACAGCCCCTCCATTATGATCCTCTAGGTGAGAAAATAGACCATCCATCAACAATCATGTGCCTAGAACACCCACTATCAAAATACAACTGTATAGTACTCTGTACTCTCAGAGCAATGTGAATAATAAGAAAATTCAACCTATCCTTTCTAACTCAAACTTTCCTAGACCACTTAGGTAGATTTGGTTTAGTCTCAATAATTTTTTATTGATTATTGTTTTCATTAGTTCTAATCTTAGTGTTATTTTTGAATTTTGTAGAACTAGCCATTTTATTTACTTTTTGAGCTAAATTCTTGGATTTTTGAGCTAAGGTGTTTAGTTGTTACTTTATGATTGATAACTTAGATTTTAGCATATTTGACATTTGCTGATTTTTGCCCTTCCTAGCCTCTCTACAAAACTTCTTGGTATGTCCATCAAGCTAACAGTCGGTGCAGAACCAACATTCCTAGAATGGGCCTCAGGGCTTATTCAGCCAGTGTTCGAGCTTAAAAGATGCATGTTCAAGCTGATTGGTCACAATGGGTTTTAGAGGATCATTAGCAGTGTTATAGCCCAAACTAGTCTTGTCATTCTTGATAGAGACAGTATTCAACATTTTGCCTAACTTATTAGACCTGTCTTCAAGAGTAACTTTAAGTTCTTTAGCCTTTTTAGCTCAAGTTCAAGGTGATGAACTTTAGCTTAGAGGTTTTGTTTTCAAATTTTGTGGAGTCATGCCCCTTTTTCAGATTATCAACCTTCATCATTGAGGAATTGCGCTTTTGCTCAACTTCCTTGAGCTTTTCAAGTAGAGTTGCTCTATGAGCTTTAAGTTGACTTATGAGTGTTTCACTTTCAACAGTAGCACTTTTCTCTTTTCAGCCAATTTGAGTTTGGTTGCAAGTTTCAGATTTGCTTTCTTAAGCTTGGGTGATTCATCATATAACTAATCATATGCAGTATATATATCAAGATCATCTTTAGAATCACTCTCACTATTTGAGAAATCCTTACCCACAGAATGTTGTCCACTGACCGTAGGAGTGTGTGAACTCTTAGTAATGTCTATGGTGACACTAAAGGCTAAGAACTGTTGTTGTTGTTCTTTTTCTTCTTCTTCTTATTACCATCACTTTCCTTATTCTCTTCTCCTTCATCATCGGTCAAGGTGGATGTCATTGCCCTACAATTGTTTTCCCCATTATTTTTCTTTTTGTTAAGTTAATATGCAGCAATATGACCATATTTATGGCATCATAGCATTTAATGGGAGGTTGACCTAATGATTGGTTAGAAGACTTTTTCCTATCACTGTTAAAGGAAGATTTTCTTTTCAAGTTTTTTGAGTTCGAAATAGACATGTTTGATGAGCTATCTTGATTGAAGGAATTTGATCTTGTACTTCTCTAGAATTTATTAAACCTCTTGACTAACATAGCTAGCTCATCTTCATTAAGAGGTGTTGAATCGGTGTCATGTTCCTTTTCAAATTTTTTTTTGAACAGATTTTAAAGCAATGTTTTTTTGTCTCCTACCTTGTCTATAGGTTAACTCATAGGTTTGAAATGAACCTACAACTCATCTATTTTTAGAGAATAAACATCTTTACTTTCTTTTATAATAGTGGTTTTTGGTTGACCTCTTAGGTAGAAATTTCAAAATTTTTTAAACCACTTTTGGTTCCTTAATTCTTTCCCTAAGATTATAAGAACAATTAACAACATTACTTTGTTTGGCATAAAACTCATGAAAGGTCTCAGATTTTTCCATTGTAAGTGTTTTAAACTTTGAGGTCAATATTTAGAGTTCAGACCTCTTGACAGTAGTCGTACCATCATAGGTAATCTGTAGGTAGGATATCCTAAGGTTCCTTGGATGTTTCACATGCCATAATACGTTGAAACTCCTCAATTGTAACTACATTGAATTCAACCCCATAGTATTTTACCTATACATCCTAAGTTTAGTTTTATTCCAAATGTTTGGAGGTTTTGACAGTGAAGTTTTTCCCTCAGTGGCTATAGTGACAAAAGGTGTCCAGCCTCTTTCAACAATCAACCAAACATGGAGCAAGAACTTAAATAATTCCAAATGTGTCCCTAGTAATAATTAAGCTACTAAATGAGTTCAAGAAAATAAAAGGGACATGTCTTAGGGTTTTTAGGACCACTAAACTAAAAAATGAGGTCCGTTATGGCAAATTAAGCATCTAGAATTAAGATACACCCAAAGGAAAAATTATAGTTATGCCCCTAGTGGAGGAACAAGCTACTAAATGAAGTTAGAAAATGTGAAAGGACCAATCCTAAGGTTTCTGGGGCTTCGAAGTTTAAAAATAAGGTCCATTTAGACCAATAAGGAAATGAGAGTAATGATTAAGCTTCAGTTATATTTTTTGCTGGCATTAAATTATATTTGATATGTGATTATAAGATCACCAAGGTTGAGAAGATGACAACGTTAAACAGACAGGTGTGGAATTGGAACTAAGGACCTAAGGTGAGTAATCTTTTACCTTAATTCAGTGGTATTTTATATCCTATTTAAAATGCTAAATTCACATATTTTGTTAGTAATCTAGAAACTGTGATCTTTTTTTTTTTTTTTTATATTTATAAATTTTACTTATGTACGCTGTTTACAAAAAAACTATGTGCTTTGAATCTTAACTAAATGTTTTTTGATAAAATACTTCAATATTTGATTTATTCAAGTGTAAACCACGACACCCTTTGATTCGAAAATGATTTGTGTGAAACTTCGAGTCTATTATAAGGCCTGCTATGTGGCACTTCGACTCTTCTATGAAACTTGCCACATGGTACTCCAACTCGAACTAGGAGACTCGCCAATGGGAACTTTGACTTTATATGTGACCCTATCTATTTTTGCTACTATATGAGGCTTACCTACTTAGCACCCCAACTCTATTATGAGGCTTACTATGTGGCATTCTGACTCTTTTATAAAACTTGCCACATGGTACTCTAACTCGAACTATAAGACTTCCCACGTGGTGCTCCGACTCTATAATAAATCATTCGACTTGTTTTATGATGCATCTTCTCTCTAGATTATTATCCCTTGTGTGAATTATTATCCGTTATCCATTTTTTGTTTGATCATTCAAACTATATTTTAAGAAATGCTTTGTTTTGCATCACTTACTAGGATATTCGTACATTATTTGTTTTGTGATTCAACATTCAAATTGTGTTTTAGGAAATGTTGCGTTTGTAGAATGCATGTGTTATATCTATTTTGAACTTTAACATCTATTTTGCTTCAAAATATATGTTTTGTATAAGCTTTTGAAATGTGTTATTTTCTTTATCTGAAAAGATATTTTGTGAAAACATGGTGACCATCGTATATAGCTACGATTTTCTACAAACCTGTGACTAGATACAAGAATTAATCTCTAAGATTAAATTAGTTCATTACAAAATTAAAAACTTTTTAGGTGATAACACTTAGTAGGGAAAGTAGTGAAGGTTACAAAGGGGAGCTAGACATGTGCACATGGATGATTTTTGTTGGTCTATAACTCCAAGACAATATCATGATTTAGCTGAGTTAGATTTGTACTATTGTTAGGAAATTTGATAATGTTAGTAGGCACATTGCTAGACTTATGTTGTGAATAATGATGTAATCACAATGATTACAAATTTGAGAATCTCCTTTTGATGGTTGATGATGATTTGTTTGTATCGAATGAGTTTCATAACTGTAGCTTCCGCATTTATTTAAAAACAATAAATTTTATTGGCAAGTGCAATTCATCTGATTCTGTACGACCTATCAGGGTGACAAAGTCAGTCGTGGTTTAAGAATTTATAGAGCATGGGTTTCGGTTCATGAAAAAGTGGTGTCATATGGAATAAATGGTGTTAAGGATCATCTAGGAAGAAAAACAATCAAAAATGAGGAAGAAAAGCCAACCAAAAAATTCTAGGGTTTCGGGTGGCTCGACATATCTCTGGGTAAAAGAAGACAATGTTCATTCAGGTCGGGTTGACCCGATCAATGGTTGATTAGGTTGCTCAACCGGGTTAATAGGACAGATTGGTAACAACTTAGACACAGTAAAGGGTACTCTAAATCTATGTCATTTTGGCCTTTAAAATTAGAAAAAAAAAAAAGATAAAAGAAAAAGAGGGAAATCACTGCTAGAATGTCTCGACCCCAAACGTGGGGACCTAACCCCAAAATGTTATCCACCAAGCCACTTTATGTGGCCATGTATTTTGATGCACTATATATATATATATATATAACCATCAAAGCACGTCAGTAGTGACAGATCCATAAATTTTAGTTAGGGAAGATAAATTAAAAGTATTAAAATTTAGAAAAGTTCATATGAATATATAAAAAATTAAAGGAGGGGGCCAAGTCCTATCTTGTTAAAATATTCTAACAAAATTAGTAGTTAAAAATACAATATTAAAACTTTTGGGAAACCATGGCCCCACTTGTACCCCTTGAATTTGTCACTGCATGTCAGCAGTGAATTCTTCGATCAAGAAGCGTTGTCCTTACTGGTTTTGCTCTTTAATGAGGGTTGTCCTTGCTAGTTTTGCTGATAGTAACTTAGGGGATAAAAAAAGGGAGGAGCAATTCTCACTCCTCCTTGTGTTATATGCTTTCCACTTATAAATACATTAAAAAAGAGTACAAGTGATCAAAACATAGCATCTTGACTAGCTATAACTCTAAAATCACGTTAGCCTGGTGAATTCTTCAAGAAGGGTTGTCCTTACTGGTTTTGTTGAGTAAGGCTTTCTTGTTTTCTTGCATTTTACTTGTTTTTTACTTCTTGTTTGCATTAGAGACTAAAATAAGTTTGTTTTTTTTTTTTTTATCCCCAGTCAAAAATGATTACGCTTTTATGATTTCAAGAATATGATAAATATTTGGAAAGACTAAATTCTTAGATATGCTTCTATCATTTTCAGAATACATTTATTGGAGGTATAGATACTAGTGTTGTTACAATGGTGTGGGCAATGTTTGAACTCATCAAAAATCCCAGAGTGATGAAAAAATTACAAGCTAAAATTAGAAGCTGAATTAGAAAAAAGCCAAAAGTGGGCACAAATGATATTGCAAAACTAACATACTTGAATATGGTAGTGAAGGAAACTCTAAGGATGCACCCAACAGCACCACTGCTAATCCCCCGTGAGACCATTCAACAATGTAAGGTCGGTGGCAACAACGGTTGTATTTTCTACCCTAAAACAAGAGTCTTAGTTAACGCATATGCTATTGGGAGAGATCCAAACAATTGGAAGAACCCTTATGTGTTCTACCCAGAGCAGTTCGAGGACAATAACATTGATTTCAAAGGGAATTATTTTGAGCAATTACCGTTTGGGGCCAAAAGGAGAATTTGCCTAGGAGTCGTCATGGAAATTGGGACAATTGAGTTCACGTTGGCCAACCTCCTGTACTGTTTTGATTGGGAACTGCCTGGTGGAATGAAAAGGGAAGACATGAGCATGGAAGAGGAAGGTGGGATTACTATCCATAAAAAGACTCGCCTTCAACTTGTGCCTATCAAATATAATTGTCAAGATCAGTAAAAAAGTAAACAAAGTTATATGTAAAGCTTGTGGTGTGTTAATCCCAATAGTGATGATATGTTTTCTATGTATGACTCTTTCAAATTTGTACCTAAATAAGTACAATAAAATCAGGATGATGGTGAAATTGTCATGGTCATAATTTTTGCACGGTGGAGTGAAGAACAAGAGTGACAATATGTCAGTTAGGAAGTCTAAATCTTCCACGATTTCATTTTAGGCATGATACAGTAACAATAACAAGTTATTAATAGAAAAATGTTATGTATAACGAAAAGATCATATTCACGTATGTCCATAAGTCTCATATAGTATTCCAATCAATTTAAATTTTTGAATAAATCATAATCTTATAGTAGTATTACTCTTTCTCAATTGATATTTTCACACATAGATATCGATAAGGGATCCTACATATATACATAACATTACTTCTATTTTATTAGATGATTTCATTATTTGTTCATAGAATCACATGCTCAACTTGGTAGAAAGGAAAGTCAAGTAATATTTAAAGCTTGTTTTGTTCTTATAAATGAAAAGTTATTGGGAGGGAGGATATTTAGAATTAAGGGGGTTGTGCAACAAGTATGTAAACTTTTAAGGATTATATATTATAATAATATTGGGTTTTTCCATTTTTTTCATCATAGTTGTTGATTGTAATATTCATATTATTAATTATCTATCTAATGTCTTGAAAAGATCTTACCACCATGCCTATTTCACATTATATTGAGATTTTAATGTTAAAAATATTCTTTTTGTGTTTCGTCTTCTGTCATTTCTTTTTCTTACAAGTGCTTCTTATCAATCTTTAACATCTATATAGGATATTATTTGAATTTATTTATTAGTTTATTTTTTTGAGTGAGTATTGAGTATCATTAAATATGTTTATTTATTTTTTGTAATAATTGGTGTAAAAGAATATTATTATTCTATGGATTAGGTTCACTTAATTACTTGTTATTGGGTGCTAAAATCTTAATTTTTTTATTGGTAATTTAATGACTTAGAACCCAATTCATGTCTCCAAAAGGGGTTTTAAGTCATTAAATTGCCAATAAAAATTGAGATTCTTGATACTTCTAAGAATATTTGTAGAGTTTTTCTCGTTAATGGACTGGTGACACTTGTAGTGTCCATTCATTGTAAGTACTAATACCTATATAAAGGATGTGTTGTTGTGTTCTTTCCTTATCTCTTTTTTATTAATATCAAGATAGATGAATTATTTGTTAATTTTAAAATATTTAAATTGTGGAAAAATTTTATAAAATAAAAAGTGAGACTCAAAAAGGTGTATAAGATTTTGTAATTTTGGTGTATATATATAAATATATCCTCTCTCATATGTATTTCATGACTAACTCAAACTTCTAATACAACTATAGAAAGACTGTTCTAGCAAACTAATCATCTTAAGTTCATACATATTCGCTAACTTCCATATATAGTTACTTATATTTTTAATACAACTATAAAAAAAACTATGCTTTTTAAGTTCATATATATCCACTAGCTTCCATATATAGCTACTTGATTGATGAATGATTGTCTCAATTCAAGAAATTTTGTACAAGACCCATTTCATGGAAAATGTCTCCATTTCAAAGTTCATGGTTACTCACCTGTGGTCCAGCGTCCACAATCACATGCTAATTGCTTATTTGTGATCCCAAATCATAGATCATAATATTTTGATATTGTATTAGTATATACTTCAACTTAAATCATTGCTTACTTAAGCCTTAAGGGTTGTTTAGTAATTGTACCATTCTTATTATACGTCTTCAGTATCCAATTAACTTAAATGAGGCTCATTTTTAAATTCAGAGGCTCTTATATTCGTTGGTATATGTGTCTCTTTACTTTTTATACTCCTTTGGTAGCTTTATTAAGCCTTAAACACGTATTTGTTATTTTTCGGTTTGTTTCGGTGTTCTATTCTTCCCAAACAGACATCACCGTTGGATCCAGAATGTCGAAGATAATAATTTAGGTTCTCCCGGATCTTAATTTCGTTGTCTGTGGCTTAATTTTAAGTCTAGGGGTATTTTTTTTATAATTTTTACATTTTATGGGTCTAATTTTTTGGTACCTTGTTTGATGAAATAGATCTCACCGTTGAATTCAAAAACATCAAAAAATTTTAAGGTAGGTACTTTAATAGACATCGGAGTTTAATTAGTAGCTTAATTAATACATTAGGACACAGTTAAAATTATTCCAATTTGCTCATTCATATTTTTCAGGATCTAATTTCTTAAATCAGACTTGGCCATTAAGTCCAAAACGCCTAAAAATATTAGGTTAGACTCTTTTTGCATTTTAATTGGCCTTTGTTTGAACGATTTTTTGCTTATGAGCATTTTGGTAATTTCTCTAAATTTAAGAGGATTTTAAAATTAGTTTTTTATTAATTTATGGGTTATTCCGTAAATAGCATTAAATTTTAGGGTTAAAACCTAATGTTAGGAAAGTCTGAAATAACCGACCTAGTGTAGTTAGTTAATTAGTGAATCGGTTCCATTTGGTTCGAAACCAACTGGTTCAACAACCTAAGACATCATCACGATGTCAGCGAAATTTAATACAAATGATAGCGTTTGATTTAAATCAGAATTCGTTATAAGTGGGTCAGGACCCGACCCGTATTCAGCCCTGACCGACGACCCTAATTTCTTTTATTTCTATTTCGTGACATTTCAATTGCCCAATCGCTTTGTTTTCAAAAGCAATCATCTACCTTAAGGTTTTCCTCCACTTTGGCATTAATTTTGTGCATTGAAACCAACTAAAAGCTTGGTTCATGCTTTGATAATGGCGATTGTGAATCGCCTCGTACATGCTTATATTTCCCCCATTTAGTGTGAGATTTGTTTTGTTTTGATCCTAGGAATATGAGCTTCAAATCCTTGTTTAAAGAGCTGAGTTTTGTGGCCGTTTTTTGAGGTTTGGCTATAGAGCTAAAACCTGCAACTCAAAATTTGGAGCACTTCCCTTATGCTTTTTTATTGTTGTTTAACAGGTTTATGACCTTCTTGGTGTCTAGCTTTAGTCTCAATCAACCAATCGCGGTTTGGTTAAGGTTGAATCAGACCCAATTTCGAGCTCACTCTAATGGCAGTCTATGTAGTTTTAGGGTTTCTAGTTCACCAAAGCTTGGTTTTTACATGTGAATTTCATTGTATGTATAAACAATCAATTATATAACTTCAAACAACAATATAGAGCTTTGAATTCTAGAGAGAGAAAGTTGGTTTGTGGGTTATCTTCGATAGTCGATCCTCCTTTTCTCATTTTGAGTTCGATCCCGATCTCTTAAAGCTTCTAAATCACTCTCCTTTGATCCAGTCTAGTGCAGCTTTTCCAAGCAAACATACCTTTTCCATTTCTCTCTTTCCCTCTCTGCCTTTCCTCTTCTCTGTCCTAGCAGCCCTCTCTCTTTCTTCTCTTGGCCTGAGTGTTTTTGAGAAGTGAGTTGTATGGGTTGTCACACACACACACACACACACACATAGGTATATGCATTTCATTTTCTCTATTATTTAGGTTAAGACATAAAGAATCTAGAACACTATATTGGGACCCCATGTCCCCCTTTAATCCTTTTTAATAATTCACCTCACATCCGCTCTTCACACATAGGTTTGTTGTAGACACACATGTGTCACATTTTTCCTTAATTATTTATTTGTTTACACAACACCAATAAGGGTGACAGTCCTCTTTCGGATCTCCCCTTATCTTGTCTACACAATAATGCACACATCACACCAACGTGCACAATATAGTTGTATGTATAAATGTTGTCCACACTTTAAAATAATAATTCACATCTCTTCCTTTATCATGATTCATGGTGAATTGTCGACATGTCTTCCAACGCCCTTACTTTTCTCTACACACTATGGCTTCACACGCTATATTTTTATTCATATATGTACACTATATTGGTTATTTAGTGACGTAATTGATTACTTAACCCCTTAACACAGGTTACGTTAAGTCTACATATGATTATGCCATATTCCTAACCTTAATTTATTATTACCACACATAATGCTTCACAACTTCAAAAAGATCTTCTGTTATTATAAATTTTGATAGATTGCATAAATTTTCTTTTGTCAAAATCCAACACTTTACTATTAATTAGCATTATTTTGATTCTATAACAACCCCTATAAAATTGGGTTGGGGTGTTACATTAATCCTTTTCCTTTCATTTTTCTTTTATTTATTCATACTTATAAATGTACATAGATACACACTTATGTGTGTCTTTGGCCTCTAGTATTATATATAGCTCACATAATGTTTAAAATAGTTTTCCTTATTTTTGCTTTATTTTTTACCAACATCATATGTATTTATTTTGTATTTTCTCTATATTTTCCTAATTAATAAATATTTTTTTTTCTATTAATTCTCAATATTCGGGGTAATATCTCGCATCACTATGTGTTGGTGATGTATTGATCACTCAACCCATTTTGTTTATTAACCTACCTCAGGTCAATCTAACCCATGATTCGGTTAGCTTTGAACCTCAGTTGAGGTCATGTCTTGACATAGTGTTTAGGGACATGAAAAGGTCTGTCTTAAGTTAATCTTAATTGCATTGTTTTAATTATCTTATTTTTCTGAAGATAGGCATGCATTACAAAGCCACCTAATTTTACTATGGAATTCCAGGTATCATCAAATGGGATAAATCTCATTAAATCTATATATCCCTACTCCAACGATTCTTTAGCTCTATATCACCTAGAAGAGGCCCAACCTCGAATATATCACCTAATTATTCATCTTTAATTTTTTTGGATCCTATTTAGATTAAATGACATAGACATAGATGCCAAAGTATGTCTAACTGTAAGAAGAAACTTTCTTTTAATTAATGAGTTATCATCTAACTCTATATCATGCAATGGATAAGACATACGAGTAAGAGTATAAAGATTATCGACCAACATACCAAAATAAATAAATTATTTGTTCTTTTTACAAAATAATTTTTAGAACAACATAATTAAAAAAAAAAAAAACTTTGTTTTCATAAATATAATTTAGAAATCGCATTTCTAAAATTATTGGTACGTAAAGTAACAACTTCAAGACTTTAATCTTAACTCCGATTTAATTTCAATTAAATATGATAAAATTAGTGCAATAAATATAAGTAAAAATCCGTTCAGAATACTTTGTCTATTCCTTGTCTTCTTTTGTAGGTGCTTGCGTATCTCTAGTTAAAATACGTCAAAGCCTGAGCCTCTTCAAAAAGCTATGCATGTCCTGTGCCCATATATTAATATAATTGGTTCCGTCTAATACAGGGGGTATTGGTTGCCCAACTGCAAATTTTTCCATGATTAAAAAAGAAAAAACCCTTGAAAATAATGAGTTTCTAAAAGTAGAATTTCAAAAAATGAACCTCAAATGAAATCCAGGAGGCTTAAAAAAGGTTGGAACTAGTCTAAACTAGTCCAAAACTGATCTATACATAGCTGAACCGGCCAATAAAAGATACTGGACTAAAACAATTTAGTTAAATCGGTAGTGTTTGTAACCCTAGCTAACGTGGTGATGACGTGTTGCTAACATGACACTAACTCAACAAACGACGTGTTGCTAAAATTATATATGTATTTTTATATATCTTATTTATGAATATATTTTGATAATTATATCAATTAATTTTACATAATTGAAGTTAAAAGTATTGTAAATTAAAAAAATTATAATATCAGTATACAAAACTTCTTTACTTGAAATAAATATTATGAATTTTTATGTCACAAGTTGAATATTTTATATATTTTTTTGAAAAACTAAAAATGTATTGAAAATTATATATAAAGTTTTATTTTTGTATTGAAAATGATTTATATGTAAGAATTAATGAAAATATGAGAAAATTTAATAATTAAATTTTTTCAATTTCTCATATTTATTATTCATAAGAGAGTTAACTGTATGTTGTCATTTAATTTTTTTGCTAATGAGAAGCTGTATATGTGACAAATTTTTGTTAGCCAATGACTATTGATCGGAGCTCAATGAATAATTTTTTTCTCAAAATAAACCCTCTCGAATTTTGTCAATCAAAATCAATGCATTTTTTTGGGACAAAACTTAATGGAGTGTTTGAGAAACCCTAGATGTTATCGTGGTAGAGAATCATCCACAAGGGTATTTTAGTGCATTTGACTCTAACTCTCCTACTCTAATCGTTGCTTTTCTTTCAGTTGCTTCGAAAGTAACTGCTTCAGCTTCAATCACTTGAATTTTTTTTTATGTAAGTATCAAGTAGAATAATTCTTTTATAGTTCTTGTTAAATTATATATTTATAAATTTCCTTTATCTTGTAAAAAAATTCCCAAATCATATAGACTTGGGGAACTTGTATGAGTTATAAATATGTCAAATTAAAAGAAAAAAATGTAATGTAATGTGATGGGTTGGATCTCTCCATCAATAAGGCATATGATTGCACCATGAACATCCATATATGGATGACCAGTACATTTAGATGCACACTTGGATTGCCAACAAGCATATAATTTAAACATTTGTTGAATTAGGAGAAAAGCAACCCCTTGACCATCTTGAATACCTCCAAACAATGGATTAATTAAAACTAGATACTATGAAGAAGAGAGGGGCCCATGAATTAAAAGAAAAAAGGGTCTATATTAGGTCCATTTTTCAAAGTTTGATATGTTTGGCTCAATTTGTGCGCAACACTTAATGTATTTTTAGGAACTCATTAAGTACTTAATTGATAATATATAATTTGAAATGAAATTTCAAAATGTACTTATTGATTATAATTTTTTTATTAAGTATAATTTAAATTAGGTTAGTAACTATAACTTTTTTGATTAAATTAATCAAGTTTATTTTAAATATTTTCATTTGATAATTGTTAAATATATTTTAACAACTCATTTAAATATTTAATTTAAATAATATTTTTTTACAACAACTTAATTCAAACATAGTTCCTCACAATTCAACCAAAGGAGCAGTTAAAAATAAAAAATTCATTAATCTTTGGGAAGGAAAGTATGTGCTAGGCCGCTTGAACAATAATTGTCTTGAATATAGCATTAGGCTACTAGACTAGTAATGGCCCAGCCCACATATTCCTTAAAACCATACTTAAATCTTAATCAAAGTCATTAATCTATTTTGGATAAATTACACTTACTTCCCTTGAGGTTTCTGACAATTACAGAAATTTCTCCTATAATTTCTGAAATAACACTATCCCTCTTCTGGTTTCAATGTCGATAACAAATTCTCCCCTGCGGTCAGCGACCGTTAGTGGACCTAATAGAATTTGATGATGTAAGCAATTCTTTTTGTCTAAATGCTAATTTTACCCTTGAAGAGTATGGAAGGACAATATTATCCCTAAAGATTATTATAAAATTATAATATTGACTTTATTTGAATATGTGGGTTTTTCAAATTTATTTCTCTAAAATTGTATCAAATATATTTCTTAAATTAATTTATCTTTGCAAAATTTTCTTTAAATTTTCTTATCTCTAAAATTACATTCCACTGATTTGATATTTCCTTCCTTCCACTAATTTTCCTGACTCTGTGGTTCCACTTCTTAGATCCACAAATTCAGATAATAAGTCTCTCATACATATATATATAGACACATATAGAGAGAGAATAAAGATGTAGAGAGAGAATTTGAGAGATGTAGAGAATTCTGAGTAAACCATTGTCTGCTTGTATAACCTCTAGTTGTTGCTTCCATTGAAACATGCCTCTGCCACGTTGGCATTTCTCATTGAATTCAAACTTGGTCCCACCTTATTCCTATCATTTGATTCATCTTCGGCCACGTGTTCAATTCCAATTTTGTTCATCACGAGGAGCGGGAGCTTCTAGAACGAAACCCCAGTTGTCGATTTAGTCCCCGTCACCGCCGGCCCCCTCATCCACTGCCGAACGTCTGACACCCTATTGAAACTTCACGACGGCATGTTGTCTCATTGGCAAGACCTTCCTCGTAGTCACCTCCACGCCGTTCAACAAACCACTAATCAAACTAGCCACTGGTGACTCCGATGGCAAACCTAATATTTTCTTCTCGGAGAAGAATCCGTTCGCTATAAAGTATCCGCTTTTCATCACCGGTGTCTCAACTACTTCAACCGATGTATCATCGTCTGGGATGATGCCATTAGATTTCGGCTGAATACACTTCACCAAATCCGACAATTTTGACTTCTTAATCATGAAGTCATCAAACTGAGGCTTGAAATGAACGAGAAAGGTAGGGTTTTGGTTGCCAATCAAATTGAATTCAGCATTCATAGTCATCGAACTCGAAATCGACAACCCGAAGTGCCCAATTCCAAATTGTTTGAACACTTGAGTGAAGCTTTCATTTTCTGAATCCGATACTGATTGAAAACCCCAAATTGATTGATGTCAAAGAGAGAAAGTAAACGAGGTGGATCGACTTGGGCACATATAGAGAGAGAAGAAAGATGTAGGGAGAGAATTTGAGAGATGTGGGTCTCATGAATTTGAGATGTGTAGGGAGAGAATTTGAGAGATGTAGAGAGATGGATAGAGAGACGGATAAATAATGATATTTAATAATATGGGTAATATAGCAATTTTATATTTTTTGTCACGATCGTTTAACGACAAGACTGACAAGGAGGACAATGTTATTTTAGAAACTATAAAAAAAGTTTCTACAATAGTCAGAAATCTCAGAAGAGCTAAGTGTAATTTACTCATCTATTTTTTACTCATAACCGTATAATTAGTCTGGCTTTTAGGCGACAAATGACCAGCAGATCACGGTCCGAGGAGCTTTTCGTTTGGACAACTTATATAAAATCACTACTGCCAAACATTAATCAAAATCATTAATGTTTTTCCCAATAGGTGTGGGTGACTAGGTTAGCCTTTGCGCAGAAATTATGATTGAATCACTCATTTCTTAATTACAAAGCGTAATGATATATTATTTTTGGTAAAAATCTATCTTTAATATGGTATATTATAATGTAAGCATATTTTAAGTACATTTTGTTTGGGAAAATAATTCATATCATGGGAAAGTGATTTCATCCTAATCCATAACTGACTGTAGACACACACACACACCCCCACAAGCGCGTGTGTGTATATATATATATATATATATATATATATATATATTTTTTTCACGTGCCAAATTTCTTGTGGGCTTTTCTAGGATATAGACTAATAAGTGGAACAACGTGTTTTTTTTTGTTAATAATATTTTAAAATGAATATAATGTGAACGTATAGTTTGAGGATTCCCAAACAACTACCCAGTTGGTGGCAGAGGACTCTCATGAATGGCCCCATATCCCTTTTTATGACTGAAGATCAATCTGAGAGGATTTGATCATATAGTTGTAGTATAAATTTGTCATTTATTGTTTGTCCAATATGTAAAAGGTCAAATTACAAGAAAAGAAAAACATGTTAATTGTATTAATATAAAATTATACATATATGAATAGCAAGCACTAAAGACTGAATATACTCTTTTTGTAAAAATTCCACTAAAAAATACACCATATATATGATTCTAATATTACAAGATTTTATTAGTTTAGGATATTCAGCAGATAGTCATGAAAGCATAGGTCATTTTTAAGAAAAAGAAAACTGCACTGGTACAATCATCACTCTAATTTCAGTATGACATAAAACTCACGTAAATCTTACGTAAACATACACTCAAATTAATGTGATTTTTTTTTTTTTTTTTTTTTTTTGGAGTCGGCTTTTACTTATTTAAAGGATGGAGGGCATCTAAAACCTCATGGCCATTCAAATTGAGGAGCACTCAAAAACATGTCAATAGCTATCTTCCCATCAACTCCGGTATGGCTTCCTCTACTTGTAGTCCTATTACTTCCTTTTCTCTCTCTATATCTTCTGCAACAATGGAAGAAAGCAGGAAAAACAGCCAAGCTTCCACCAAGCCCTCCAAAGCTTCCCATAATAGGCAACTTGCACCAACTTGGCAAACTGCCTCACCATTCCTTATGGCAACTCTCCCTAAAATATGGTTCTGTCATGCTATTACAGCTTGGTAACATTCCCACCCTCATCATCTCATCAGCCGATATGGCCAAAGAAATCCTGAAAACTCATGACCTGGCCTTTTGCAGTCGGCCATGCACACCTGGTCCAAAGAGACTTTCTTACAATTTCTTAGACGTGGCCTTCTCACCATATGGTGAATTGTGGCGAGAGATGCGCAAAATCTTTGTCACCGAGCTTTTCAGTTCAAAGAGATTGCAATCTTCTTGGCATATAAGGGATATCGAGATTAATCATTTGATCAACTCTCTGTCCCAAGCCTCCCCCAATCTAGTTAATCTTGATGAAGAGATATTTACTTTGGTAGATAGAATTATCTCTACTGTTGCTTTTGGAAAGAGCTTTGGAGGAAAGCAGTTTAAGGATCAAAAGTTCAAAGATTTTATTGACGAAACCATGAACATGTTGGATAGTTTCTCAGCTGAGGACTTCTTTCCTTCTGTAGGATGGATTGTAGATGCTTTAACAGGTCTTCGAGGAAGGCTAGAGAGGTGTTTTCGTAACCTTAATGATTACTTTGAAATGATAATCGAGGAGCACCTTGATCCTGCCAGGCCCAAGCCGGACTATGAAGACTTTGTTGATGTCTTGATTGGATTATTCAAAGATCAAACTAGTGCTTTTCATCTCACCAAAGACCATATCAAGGCAATTCTCATGGTAAATTCTCCTTCTATGTCTCTTTTAATTGGTTTTCTTTTCTTGATTCCATAATTTAACATTCCTTTTCTTCTTCTTCTTCTTTTTCTTTTTCTTTTTGGGGTGGGGGTGTTGGGGTTAAAGAAGGATTCTTGACAAAAAGTACTCTCTCTAACCGACCAAGAATATATCCAAACTCATGATTCAGTGCATGTCCAGAGTCCAGATGTCCTTCAGCCTTAATATTACCGCTCCATATGCCCAGCAAACCTTATTAGCTATCTTCTCCTTTTTAAGTCTCTTTTAGTTGTTTTTCTTTTCTCGATTCTATATTTTAACACACTATTTTTTTTTTTTTTTGGTTTTTCTACTTTTCTCTCTATTCTTTTTTTTTTTTTTGGGTGGGGGTAGGTGGTTTCACCCTTTATTAACCAAAGAAGGTACTTAACAAAAAATTCTCTCCTCCTCATCAAGAATATATCCAAATTCATCATTCTGTAAATTCACTGCATGTCCTTCGAAGCTTAATAGCAGCACTGCGCATGTCCAGCAAACCTTATTAGTCGTTCTAATGCAATCGAGAGAGAAAAAACAAGCAAAATGCAAGAAAACAAGAAAGCCTTACTCCCAACGAAAAGAACAAAATCCCCCAAAAAAGTTACTATCAGCAAAACCAGTAAGGACAACCCTCTTTGAAGAATTCACCAGGCTGACGTGATTTTGGAGTTATAGCTAGTCAAGATGCTATATTTTGATCACTTGCACTTTTTTTAAATGTACTCATAAGTGGGGAGCATATAACACGGAGAACTGGGAATAGCTCCACCCTTTTTTTATCCCCCAAGTTACTATCAGCAAAACTAGAAAGGACAACCCTCATTGAACAGTAAAACAAGTAAGGACAACCCTTCTCGAAGAATTCACTCAACTGACACGCAGAGTGACAGATTCAAGGGGTACAAGTGGAGGCATAATTTTCTAAAAAATTTAATATTTTATTTTTAACTATTAATTTTGTTAAAATATTTTAACAATATATGATTTAGCTCCTTTTTTAATTTCTTATATATTCAAATGAATTTTTCTAAATTTTAATACTTTTAATTTGTCTCTTCTAACTAAAATTTTTGAATCCGTCACTGCTGACGTGCTTTTAAGGTTACACTTAGTGATATATATATATATATATATATATATCATGGAGTCTAGAATAAGTTTGTTTTTTTTTTTTGTCCCCTATCAAAAATGATTACGCTTTTATGATTTCCAGAATATGATAAATATTTGGAAAGACCGAATCTTTAGATATGCTTATGTCGTTTTCAGAATACATTTATTGGAGGTACAGATTCTAGTGCTGTTACAATGGTGTGGGCAATGTTTGAACTCATCAAAAATCCTAGAGTGATGCAAAAATTACAAGCCGAAATTAGAAGCTGTGTTGGAAAGAAACCAAAAGTGGGCACAAATGATATTGCAAAACTAACATACTTGAAGATGGTTGTGAAGGAAACTCTAAGGATGCACCCAGCAGGACCACTGCTAATCCCCCGTGAGACCATTCAACAATGTAAGATCGGTGGCAACAACGGCTATACTATCTACCCCAAAACAAGAGTCTTAGTTAACGTATATGCTATTGGGAGAGATCCAAACAACTGGAAGAACCCTCATGTGTTTTACCCAGAGAGGTTCGAGGACAATAACATTGATTTCAAAGGGAATCATTTTGAGCTATTACCGTTTGGGGCCGGAAGGAGAATTTGCCCAGGACTAGCCATGGCAATTGGGACAATTGAGTTCACGTTGGCCAACCTTCTATACTGTTTTGATTGGGAACTTCCTGGTGGAATGAAAAGGGAAGACATGAGCATGGAAGAGCAAGGTGGGATTACTATCCATAAGAAGACTCCCCTTCAACTTGTGCCTATCAAATATAATTGTCAAGGTCAGTAGAAAAGTAAACAAAGTTATATGTAAAGCTTGTGGTGTGTTAATAAGTGACAGAAGCAGTGTGTAAAGACTTTTGGCATTCTTCTGTATCAAGTTAATGCTAGTTGCAGCTCCTGTTTCCTCATTTGCAGTACTGCTTGCTGCAGTAATCTTGGGTGAAGATAAGTTTCCTTCTTCCTCTGTTTTGTGTTTTGTTTCATCTACTGTGATAATATAGTTTTTTTCCTTTCTGTTGTTATTGGTACCTTACCAACTGCTTTATTAATGTTGGGTGGTTAGGAGTTTTAAGTCTTTGTAATGTTTGCATGAGAGTTTTTTCTTATTAATGATATATCTTTTCTTTGTCGATCAAAAAAAATCACGGTAGTGATGATATGTTTTCTATGTATGACTCTTTCAAATTTGTGTCTAAATAAGTACAATAAAATCAGAATGATGTTGAAATTGTCATGGTCATAGTTTTCGCACAGAGGAGTGAAAAACAAGACTGACAATATGTCAGTTAGAAAGTCTAAAATCTTCCACAATTTCTTTTTAGGCATGATACAGTTACAATAACAAGTTATTAATAAAAAAATATTATGTATAATGAAAAGATCATATTCATATATGTAAAGATCCGAAATTTTGGAATAAATTTTTTTTTTGATAAGGTAATATTTAAATTTCTTTAAATCTTAATTATTTTTAATTTAATTAAATCACGTTATGTGAATGTGTGTTATTTGTATTGTATATACATGTGTGTCCAAAAATAAAATAAAATAAAATAAAACAAGAAAAGAAAAAAAATAAGAAATGAAGAAAGCAGGGAAAGACAAGAAAACAAAAGAAGAAGGTGAAAATAAAAAAGTCAAAAAGGGAGGTAATATAATATGTATATATATATATATATATATCTATATGTGTGTGTGTGTGGTGGGTGTTTAAGCAACAAACAAGCAAAAGAAAAAGAAGAAAGGAAATCAAAAAGGAAAAGTGTGCAGTGTGTTTGGTGTGTGTCGGCATGGTATATGTGAGTGAATTGTAGTGTATGTCTTTTATATTATATAGTATACATATAAATATCAAGCGAAGGCAATGAAACAGGATAAGAATTGAAAGAAAAAGAAGAAATGAAAAGTTAAGAAAGAGGGGCGTGTAAAGCGGCAGTAAGTTGTAAATATATAAGGATAAAACTATTCTTACCAAAAAGTGTTTACACGCTAATGTGGCAGTGTAGTATTGGTTGTACATCAACGTGTAAACCAATACTACACTGTCACATTAACGTGTAAATATTTTTTGATAAACTTAAATGGTATGTATAGCATTGCTCAAATATATATATTTATATACATGTGTGTTATGTAGTGGTCCAGCAACCAAGAAAGTAATATATATATACATATATACAGATGTGTAGCAGTGTAGGCTTAGATGTGCAGCAGGTTGCGTGTAAAAGAAACGAAAGAAAAAGGAAAGGAAGTAGGTGGGACGGTACAGTGAATCAAATTATGTATATATATATATATGAGTGTGTAGCAGTAGTAGGTAGTGTGCAGCAGGTGTAGCGTACAGAAGAAAAAGGAGAAAAGATATATATTTACATGTGTATCTGTAACGTTGCAACAAGGGAGAGAAAAATAAAATACAGAAGAACAGGAGAGAGAGAGAATGGTGGAGCCGTAGAAACAGAGCAGTTGTTCCATTTGAGGGATTGGGTTGTTGATTGTTTAAATTAGGTTCTAGAGTGGTGCATTGCGAGGGAGAAAGAGAGGGGAACGTGAGCCGCAGAACCAAAGGGGCGGCGATAGAGGTGGGGATGGCACTGAACATGGTTGTTTCTGCCGTGGTCATGCTTCAAATCACGGCTTGTCGAGTTTTGTACGCCACCAGGTTTGTTGTTGACAAACAAGTTTGGGAGGTATCCTGATACAGTTGGGATTGAATCGGGGAGGACTACATGGGTGAAGCCGAGAGGAGCGTGGTCGCTGCCGCGGTCACGTTCGGTGATGAACTGGGGATGACAGATCTGCGGTGGTCGACCCATTGTGTTCGGTCGTTGCTACGCAACCCCTGGGATCGCCTATGTAGATACAACAATGGAATCTCATTCTCTGGTGTAGTCCTCATCTTATCCCCTCCAAGTTCCTTCCACATGCTGTCATCGCCTAGAACAAGGGAGGTTTCTGAGACCTGTTTAGGGATTGGTTGGTTGCGAATTCAAAACCCCGAAATCAGAACATACAAGATTTGGTCGTGGCATTGGATTGATTTGCAGGGGATGTGGATTGTTCAAAAGGGATTTTGAGATATGAATGGAGAAGAAAAAGAAGCAGAACGAGCGGCTCACGCAAGAAACAGGAACAGAGAAAGGAGTAAGCCACTATTCTCTGCAATTCAAATTTTTTTTTTTTTTGGTTGCTTCCAATTTCCTTTGAGCTGTTATTAGTATGGAACATTAATCCAGAGTGAGAGAGAAAAAGTTTAGAACAAACAAGGAAGAAAACAGTGAAGGGATAAAAGAGAATTTAGAAATTTCAAGTTATGGAACTTGAGTTGGGCTGAGTTTTGTGATTTAATTTGGGCTAAACCGAGTCGGGTCCGACCTGACCCACCAATTCAAATGGCTGCCCAACACTGTTACTTTATGGGGTAAATTTTTAAATTTGAGTTTGGGTGGTGTTTGGTTGAAAATGAGAAGCTATCTAATGATTGGCTTGAAAGTGTACATTAAATGAAAAAAAAAAAAATAGAAAACAGAATTATAAAAGTATATTTGGGCAGTGAATTGAAGCCTATGACCTAGGAAAAAAGGGTGAGAAGCTTATCCACTTGTGCCACCAAGGCACGTGGTCCGTTTGGACTCAAATGCTATATGTATTAGCTACACTAATTAATTTAAATAAGTAGTTTAAATTAATAAATTTCAAATTTAATCCCGACGCGTAAATTAGTCGAATGAATAATGAAAACTTATTGTTTTGGACCTTCTGGGTTTAATGGTGATGTCCTTTTCATGAGACAGAGTCCCAAAAAAAATAAAATACTTCGTAGGAACACTGAAATCACCATAATGACTCTAAGTTGAAAGGTAGTCAAACGGACTCCGATTAAAATAAAAGAATAGTGAAATTTTATTATTTTGAATGTTCTGGACTCAATCGTAGAGTCTGATTTACGAGAAGAGGCCTCGAGAATTAGGAACCCGTGAAAGTGTAAAATGACCGTTTTGTCCTTTTTAGTTCGGATGTCCAAATTAAATTCTGCGAAAGCCTAAACCAACTTTCTTCGACGTTCCAGACTTAACAGTAGAGTTTAAATTGGCAAAATAGAAACTCATAAAATTTGATGAATGGCATAATTCAAGTAACAATTGAACTAAGTTGTATTTCATGATTTTAGGAACGTAGAAGGGCAAGGAGAAGGTGGTCTGAGCTTCTGCATTTTCACTGTAGTTCAGCTACACTGCGAGTATGATTTCTTAGGGTTGAGACCAACCCATCAGGTATGATATATTGTGCTAAGTAAGGAATATGATTAAGTTAGAAATGCATTGCCATGTTGACTTGATGATTCACATGTTTGTTTGATTGGTTATATGCGCATGGGTTTCTTATTATCTTTTTGAAAGTTTGGATAAGTGATAGATGTGGATCATGAATATATGTATATCGCATGTGTTAGCATGATATGTGAATTATATTCTTCGAGAATTGTTGAAATTATGACAAATGTAACTTAAAACATGCGTTTAAATGGACTATGTATAGCATGTACCCTCGATGAAGGGATTTCGAGATCGGAATGTTATTGTGTAATACGTCGTCTAAAGCATGCTTCATGTGTGGATAAGATGCTTTGCTTATATGCTCCTCGTTGCCCTGTAGAGATATGATTTGTCCTATGTGTTGGTGTTGTACGTGATTTATGTTTTTTTGGAGAGTTGTTCAGATTGTGAACACATGACTTGAGTATGTATTTACGTTGATCATATAGTATATACTTTCATGTGAAAGAGGTTTTATAATTTAGATGCTGTGGTTGCTTTAAGTGGAATGGGTTATTCGAAATATATTCCATGTGTTGGAAGGAAGCGTTTCATTGGGATTGTATTAGTGCGTGATGAAATCAAGGCTTATTGGCATGGTGTGATGCATTGAAAGCATAGTGTGGGTTGGGCACTTGGTGCCGTGCATACATGGTACTCAGCTTCCATCGGATGTGTTCCGAAAACAAGACATGGTGCTCAGCTTCCATCGGATGTGTTCCGAAAACGAGACATGGTACTCAGCTTCCATCGAATGTGTTCCGAAAACGAGACATGGTACTTAGCTTCCATTGGATGTGTTCCGAAAATGAGACATTGTATTGGTACTCAGGTTCCATCGGATGTGTTCCGAAAACGAGGCATGGTGTATGGCATAGAGTTGACATGGTTGTGGCATAGAGTTGTGTGGGTGTTTCATGGGCATTGTCATTACATTGCATGGAAAATTTGGATGGCACTGTGGGTTATTGCTATTACATAGTATGAACGATTTGGAAGGCATGTGGATTATTGTTATCACATTACTTGGATGATTTAGAATGCATATAGAGATAAATGTACACTTGCACATGCCACGCCTTAAGTTACGTTAATGAGTTAGATGACATGTAGATTATTGCTAGGGCATTGTATGATGATATCGAATGACATATAGACATAAATGTACACTTGCACATGCCACACCCTTAATTTTGTTCCTTGCATTAGCATTATATTATACCAGCAGTTGAGTTAACCCATTCGTAGGATAACACATTACAGATGACGCTCCCGACACTTGAGACTTGAGGAAGTCTTGTAGAGTGGAGGAGATATGAGCTTAAGAGGATATCTGGCCCGTAGGGGCATATTTTGTGATGTAGGGCTTAAGCCCAAATGACATGTTGAATGTTTTTATTGAATGTGCTTTACATGGATGTACATTGAAGGAAATGAATGTAAGTTGGGTTGAATCCGTTAGATTGTCCTTTATTTTATTTTATTTTAGTTTCGTTACTCGCACCTCTGGTTCGCGGGAATTCGGAGCGTGACAATATATGTCCATGAGTCTCTTATAGTATTCCAATCAATTTTAATTTTTGAATAAATCATAATCTTATAGTAGTATTGATCTTTCTCAATGGATATTTTCACACATAGATACCGATAAGGGATCCTGCATATATACAAAACATCACTTCTGTTTTATTAGATGATTTCATTATTTGTTCCTAGAATCACATGCTCAACTTGGTAGAAAGTAAAGTCAAGTAATATTTAAAGCTTGTTTTGTACTTATAAATGAAAAGTTATTGGGAGGGAGGACATTTAGAATTAAGGGGGTTGTGCAACATGTAAGCTTTTGAGGATTACATATTATAATAATGCTGGGTTTTTCCATTTTTTTCATCATAGTTGTTGATTGTAATATTCATATTATTAATTATCTGTCTAATGTCTTGAAAAGATCTTACCACCATGCCTATTTCTCATTACATTGAGATTTTAATGTTAAAAATATTCTTTTTGTGTTTCGTCTTCTATCATTTCTTTTTCTTACGAGTGCTTCTTATCGATCTTTGACATCTATATAGGATATTATTTGAATTTATTTATTAATTTATTTTGTTGAGTGAGTATTGAGTATCATTAAATATGTTTATTTATTTTTGTAATAATTGGTGTGGAAAGAATATTATTACTTCTGCTTCTCCCTCAATATTACCATCACCACTAGAAGACTGAGCTACATCACTCCAATTATGGTCACAACTCCCTTTTTCAGTCAAACATGATTGAAAACTTGCGGTCATGTAATCACTAGGACTACTTGCATTAGTATTAGTGATCATATTGTTGTTGGAGGTATAATCTTCAGGATCATTAAGGAAATCACTGAATTGGGTATCCGAAAATTTCGTTACTTCATCTCTATATTCGATCTCTTGTTTTTGTTGTTGGTTGATAAGCACAGAAGAAGAAGAAGCAGCTGGAGCAGCTAAAGAGTTATTTCTTGCTTTGAGCCTATAGAGGAGAAGGTTGGTAATCTTTGAGGGAAGAGTTAGGGGTTGAGGAAGACGATGGAGAGCAAGGCCAGAAGTTTCGTGCGAGTGTTGGCACTGCAGAGTAAGTAGACAGCCTCATCATAGGCCCTGGCTGCTTGCTCAGCTGTGTCAAAAGTGCCTAACCACACCCTTATTTTTTGTATAGCATCCTTTATCTTAGCCACCCATCTTCCTGATGGCCTTTGTCTGACTCCGACAAATCGCTTTCAAGCTTGTCGGGCTCCACTGAGGGCAGCAACAGCTACAACTTCCTTCACCATCACATCCCAAGCCAAGTTTCCTTCATTAGAATTTTTCAAATCCAACCCTTCACCAGCTTTTCTCTTCTTAGCCATTTTCCTGTTTTTGTCAAGTAAATCTTCTATTGTTTTCTATGTTTCCTGGCTTGGAATGCTAGTGGGTAACTCTCAATATGGTTTAGTTTTCTTGCTTTGCTTCTGTTGAGTTGACATGTACACACAAATATATATATATGTGTGTGTGTGTGTGTGTGTGTGTAGGAGAGCTCAAAACTGCTTGTTCACACCTCCTTGTTCTTTTTTATTGTCTGCATCATATCAAACCACACGGATGTTTGATATTTCTCCTTGACGAGAGAGAGAGAGAGATGTAAAATATTCTTTTGTTGTGTGATGCAATTTAGAGATGCTTTAACCCAGTCAAAGGGTGTACTGCCTTGGTTCGGAATGATAATTTAGTCTGTCCTGCTAAGAATTTGGCATATTCTAATTTTAATGAGACCGGTTTGAAAAACGATTATGTCCATATCGTTAGAGTTTGGAATGAATATGGGGTGAAGGCACCGTGATCAACCTGACCTGACTCGCCCCACCCCGACCCGATTAGATAAAATAAAATAATAATAATAATAAGATTTTGTACTACATAATTAATGTTTTATAATAATATTTTTTTAGTCACTCATATTAAATTTAAACAAATTTGATAGAATTACATATATAAAAAAATGATAATATCATTTGAATTTTTTATTAATATGCATATTTCTTATTTTAAGACATGTAACATTTTGTTTTAAATGTGTTAATTATAATTAATTTAAATAAATAAATAAAACTTTAAAAATAAATAAAGACTCCAATAAGATCCATCTTCACTTACCATGGAATTTAAATGAGTTTGAGAGGAGAGAGAATTTTTTTTCATGGAACAAAGTAGTTGGAGAAAGAATTTCCCATCCGAAACTCACCCTATTGCCCTCCCTAACCCGGCTTCCTCCTCTGTGACATAATTTTAAAGACTGTCAGTTTTTTTTTTAAAAAAAATAATAATTTGGCAATACAAGCTTGAGTCTTGCTTTCTCTTCTATGTTATTATTCTAAAGTTTTCACTTATTATTGTTTTTTTTAATATGGGATCCCAAGCCTGATTTGATCAATGCACTTTGTTATTTAATTTTTCCATAAAGAATTACAATATGTAATAGTTTATAATTATTTAATATTTGGAGATCAATTTTTTAAGGAGACAAAACATAGAAGTCATTGCTGTCGTGAAAGAAACTAATTGTAGCCTTTTGATTGTATAAACAGAAAAACCCAAAATTAATACATCATTGATCTCCTTACAAGACCTGTAATAGTCCAAAGATGCCAAAAAAGCATGAGCCACAGAAGGGTAGAATAGATATTCGCATGTGCAGGTGCTGTTTGGATGCTGAATTAAAATGCATTTTTCACTCAATTGGAAATAATAGTCTTAATAAATTGTAATGGGGGCACCTTAACCACTTTCAAGATTACCACTGGCCCAATGCCATCAGAACTCAGACAATGTGAAAACCTGATTTTCGTTTAACAAGCCAAGCCAAGCCATTCGTGGTATTCTAAATGACGCGAAAGCCCTTACGTATTCTTTGATTATGAATATGGCTTCTATGCCCTGCAGGGGCATACACGTCTTTAAGTCATTGAAAAGAGATGGCAGCCCTACCGAGTGATGATTGATGACAATACTAATAAGGGATAATTAAGGGAGGCGGTCTCTATAATATTCAAGTAATTCAAACGAAATTAGCATAATTATCTTTAATAATAATAGTTAATTAATAAATAAATAAAAAAGTTCAAAATGAATTGCTTTTGTGGTTGCTAATGAAGGTCAAGAGAAACGATTAGTTCCAAAGCATGTGACAATAATATTTTATTATTATACGATTATAATACTTTTTTTTTCAGAACCCCTTTTTTGTTCCATTAATTAATATACATAAATTTTATTATTATTTTTTTGGCTTCAGTTTTAAAATTTTTGATGAGCCATATGAGCAGAGATAATGACATTTATGAACTAAGCTTTGAGTTTTCCAAAAAGAGGAAAGAAAGGGCTAAGAAAGGGACATAAAAGATTTTGGGGGGAAATGAATACTGTTAGAGACAATGGCTTATATTTATGTGAAAGTAGTATATAAGTCTAATAAGTAGATCGGAGCCCATAAAGCCTATTGCGGTTTAATTTAGTTATGTTGTCAGGAACAAATAATAGATTGAGAGTTCGGAGAGTAAAACTTTCATAGTACAATAAAGAATAAAGATATACTGAAATTTTTTTTAATATATTGAGTTAGGATTAGAGTTTTAATTGCGAGACAGTATAAACATATTATAATTTTATTTTTTGAATAGTGACAAATTTAGGTAAACGTAAGTACATTATCACGTAAATTTTCTCTACCATTTTTTTCCTCCATTATTTTTTCACTAAAATTACATAAATCATTAATTCACAACAAATAATAGCCATAACAAAGGAAAAGACGAAAAAGTTCCAATGCCTATAATATCTCCTCGTTGTGTTTGTTGTGCTGGTTTTTAATCCCATTGAAATTGACTAAAAACATCCATTCTCTCTCTCTCTCTCTCTCTCTCTCTCTATATATATATATATATATATATATTATGTGCGTATGCATATATAATATACTGGTATGTATATATATACATATATATATATGTATAATATAGAAATATACCCACTTGGTTGAACTACGCTTTCTCTAGCCCTGCCACTTGGATTTATGGTTGTTCTTAGGATAAAGGAAACCAAATGATAAGTCATTAAGCATAATGCTTAGTTGGTAGGAGTGTACCTGATCTTTTCAGCAAAGGAAGTTGTCATTGACCATTCTTGTTCCTCCACGTGGAAGTCCAACAACAAGCCAAATGTCGCCTCAAACTGATGTGTTGATTAATAAAAGATAGCACATTTTCAACTCCATTATTTTCCAGGCCTCGAGCACATGCCACTCTTTGGTTATTAAGAGCACTCTTCAAATGTACAGGTTGAAATATGGTCTTTAAATTATTAAGTAATGAAAAAAAATATAAACAGCAACAAGGGAGTGTTTGGTGAGTGGCAAATACCATATGCCAAATAGAAAACACTTGGAGCATGGAAGAAACAAATGCAAGAGGAAAAAACGAGTGGCAAGTAAGCAGTGAGGGTTAAAATTGGGGGCAGAAATGCACGATTGTTAAAAGAACTCAAGCCCACCAAAAAAACAATTACACCAAACCAGAAGATCCCAACATCCTCGAGGTGAAAAGGAATATGTTAAATCGAGACTTTTGAACAATAGAAGTAACTGAAATAGCTAAGGAGGCTTCTTCCAGGAAAAAGCCCCCCCCTTTTCCTAATCGTATTGGAACCACTTCCTCTATTTTAATTGAAGTATTGGTAGACAAGGTTTCACATTTTCGAGTAATTTAGGGATGGCAATGGAGGCAACTCAACCCGCTTAAAAAAAAGCCTTCACAAGCCTGTCCTACACCTTCTCAACTCCTATCCCATGCAAGCCCCGTCCCTATTATACTAAATCCATTGCCCCCCCCCCCCCAAACACCAATTCTACCAAATTTATTATCTTTATTTAAAAAATTAATAATAATATATAAAGAAAAATTTAACTTTTTAAGTATTATCATTCAACAATTACGTATATTCATAGGTAGATTATGTATTTTAATATAAATAAAGGGTATTTAGGTAATTTCATATTATAATCGAGGCTAGCTGGATTTAAACTTCATTTTTTCCCGAAACGAACTCCTAAACCCATCAGTTTCAACTTCTTTTCTCCTATCTGGTTTATATACATCACAAAACCTGACCCATTAGAGGTGGGACGCCCTATTGACATTCCTATATTGAACCCTAATAGGAAATCCCAACCTAGTTTTGGCTATCATTACCAAATCTACCATTTTTTTGCCTCCCTGTTCAAGCCCAAGCACCAAAATCCTTGTATTACACAACAACCAGAATTGAGAATACCCATATCGTTAACCAACCTCAGAAGAACGTATAAACCCTCAGATACCATGTAATGTTTGAACTCAGGACCTTTTGCCTGCTCTGATACCATGTAAAATTACCAACTCATCTAAAAGGATGTAACTTTATTATTATATTCTCTAACAGTTGTGTTGTTCTACATTGTCATGCAAGTTAAACAAGTTTGTTTTTTTTTTACTACAGGAACAATTAGAGGTTTAAAGGAAGCATATCACGATACAGATCTAGAACCCCAAAACTTTGTGGCATGAGGAAGAGCACAAGGTCCTTGGAAGTTCGTCTTATTTCTAATCATGTCCTTCAAAAACTAATCAAAAATAATTTCACATTGCAAAGCTGAGTTTTGATGATATTTCTTAAACACCACATTTTTTATTTTATTTTATTCTATTCTATTAAGTATTTTAATGATGGTGTTTAAGATATTATATTTACTGTCAATTTTTTTTGTTTGTCCAGCAATTTTACTATAAGCAAATGAGAAAGCACCATTCAACTCTTTGAATATGCAATGTGAACATTTGTATTGAATTTTAAAAAAAATAATATTAAGGTCAAAATACTGAACTGAATCCCTCAAAACAATCACCCGTCCTTCTCCTCCTAAATATCATTACAAAACCAAAAAAATATATTAGCAAAAAAAAGTGACATTAGAGATGAGATACTTTACAATGACAACACACAGGCAAAACACAGTACAGGGACAAACATTTCCTTGTCAGACAAGAATTTCATTCTGGAATGTGTTTAAAAAGTTTACCATCACAAAATCATTTATAGGAATGTATGATTGAAAAAGACACAGCTACTTTCTAAAACATAGACATCATAATGATACAAATACCTTCCAAGTTCAAACCTCAGCAGCTTGAAGAAGGGGAGAATTTTGCCTATCACTGTTTCCGGAATATTGGATTGGCATCATAGCTGGATCTTGATATGCAGTGACTAATTTATCAAGGAAATAAGCCATTGCAGGATCATTCTGATCATCTCTGTCTTTCTTTATCGAACTCTGCAACACACATGAACTGTTAAGGCAAATATTGATGGGAAAATATAAAATGAAAAAAATTATGAACCATGATGACTGTTGCTATAGAACATGGTTTATGACTTGGCAATGGTCTGAATAGTAATGTAGAAATTCTCTCCCTTTTCAGCTACATTTAAAGTATAATTTCATGAGTAGATGAACTACAGAATTCAAAAGGTCAACCCCATATGCAAAAATCTAGTCCTCCCACTTCGCTCTGCAATTTCTCCATCATCTGTTTCTCTGGCCGCAGAACTTGACCAGAAAAGTTGTTTTGAGGTTGTTGCATTAAAAATTTCTCACGTGCTTCTGTGCCGAATATTGTAAGATTTCTTCACTAAGAGGGCTGGCTGCGGTTTATTCTCTTCAGTTTGGTTTCTTGTATTTTGTGTTTCTTTGCTTTGGACTCCTTAAAGTTCTGTAAATTTGCAATGTTACACGAGTTTTAAGTTTCACTTCTTTGTTAATCTGGAGACCACTATATATCAATATTTTTCAGTCAGTACCACTATATATCAATTTTGAGTCTCCTTCGGTGGATATATAACACATCTGAGCTGCTAATTCCTATTATTCTTTTATTTTGGGTTTTTCTCAGAACCCTAAAGCTGCTAGTTTCCTAATTGGGGTTTACATTTCTTGTTAACATGGACTGTATTGTTCTAGTTATCTTACTTTTCTTTCTTTATCTATGGCAATTAATAGTGGTTTCCATATCCAGAATAAATCATGAAGCTAAACTGGACCAATGTTAGTGTTTGGTCCACTTCTAAGGAAGATAAAAGCATGGTTGTGACGTGGGGATCATATTAATGGACAATTGATGTCAGATCAATCAGTTTCTGTACCCACAAGAGAATTAGGGTTAGAATTTGTGACATACGCTCGGGGTGCAAGAAAAAGAAGCAACTTTAGAAGGGCAAGGAAGGCTTCTAAGGGTATAAAATCAACTAAATTTACCAGTCAGTTGGCTCATATAGTTGACTTGATTGGCTGGAGATTGAAATACATTAGAATAGAATGACGGGGAAAGAAAGACGACCTGACGTCAATCTAGCATCCCGGTATATTACATATGGGTTGGAACTGTTGCACCCAAAAAATAACGCTGCAATATTATCCAGATTCTTTTCATCTCATTTTAATGTCTTCATTATTTGTTTACTTGACATAGACGTTCCTGACTAGGACAGAAAAGTGGCAGCTGTAATTATTATGGACTAGATATAACCAGTTTGATTAGAACACACCAAACTAAAAGACTTGAACAGACCCTAGCAGTAAAATAACCAGACCAAGGAAGAGAATGGACACATACTCTCCTATTGCTTAACATTATTAAAACACACATTTACCCAAATTCAATTTAACTGTTCTTTTTATCTAGGCAAAACATACCCAGAAACTAAATTCTCAATCAAAGCATAGTTTCTTCCCTCGTACACTTGTAGAAGACATGTGATATCCCCATCAAATATACATATCTTGCACCAACTGCTTATTAATAATAAATAGAGAACCAACCAATTAAATATTGATACGCCAAAAATATATGCTAACCAACCAGGATCTGACAAGTGTCTAGATTTTCTATATGCAGGTCATAAAGTGAATTAGCTATACCGACCTTGCGTCGAACCGGCGGGCTCAGAGATATTGATCTTTGGGGTACTGACCTATTTAGTAGCATATCAGACTACCGAACAGGTCGTCATCATCGACTTGCCCTACCAACCTCGGAACGATGGGACAAGCAGCGATGTGCAACAATCAACGAAGCAGGCAGCCCTGCGGAATAATAGGACAGGTGGTGACAGTGGGGCAGGTGGCCATGATAAAGTTGCCATCATCAGATAACAGTGAGCCCATGCCTTAACAGCACCAACCCCTACCCACTTTGGCAGATAATCAGCCTGTAATTACAAACCCTTGAGGTACGTTGGAGATGATGACTTCTTGAATTATTACTTTGAGTTTTACTTTTACTCTCTCTAACTTAATCATCAGAGTGGCTACCACCGGAGCCATCCCCGACAACATTCTAACTCTATTTCTTCCCAGGTTTCGTGTTAGCGGAGATCAGGGCTTTGACGAGTTGAAAAGTGTAGCAGCAACTTGGCGCCCTTTATGGGAACGACAATCGTTCTTGCTAATTTTGTTATCTCCGATTCAACTCCTTCATCATGGCTCTGAATCTTCGTCCAAGACAAGTTTCTTGAAGCCAACCTCCGATCGGAACTGAGGGGGAAACCCCCAATCCCGTAAAACAACAGCTTGACCAGATACAAGAACAACTCTTGGCCATCTCTCAAGTCTTGGCTTCTTTAACCTAGAACCTGCCAAGTCACCCTAACTACCATTCACCTAGTAAGCCTGAAGGACGAACACAACTCCTTTCTAACCCCGGCAGAAGGCGTCAGGGAGAGGAAGATCACATTACACATCCGCCATACCCCCGAGGCGCCGTTCATGCAAGAGATGATCCTCACGTGTCGAATGTCCGTGGAGAAGGGATACCGAACCCCTATCCTACCATTCATCACCATAGTAGAACAAGGATCTTGAGCCCTACAAATTCGGGGGCCAACCCAAGGGGATCAGGTCTCCAGTCGCGGTAAGCATTAATCCTACTCCAGAGGCAACCAAATCACGGTATTCCCTGGCAAGGAGCATCCTCTGTGCATAGGACCTGAGGTTATCATGCCGGGACAGCATCATTCAGCCCCATCCAGAGTACCTTCAAAGGCGAAAAAAGTGGCAGGACTCAATTGAACCAGCGGCCCCAGCTAGGGAGGATAACCTCCATCCCAAGCAAGACGAAATAGCAAAGCTGCTTGGCAGATTCACCACTCCATTCACCTCAGCCATATTGGTGGAAAGAACATCCCCGAAAGTTCATCGTCTCGAAGTTCACCCTTATGACGAGTCAGAAGACCCTAGGAGACCATCTCTCCCATTACCAGCACACGATAGTCTTGCATGGGGCCACCGACGCCTTCTTATGTCGCACGTTCGTGACGAGCCTCAAAGGTGCTGCTTTAAGATGGTTCCATAGCCTCCCTACTGGAATCAGTCCCGAATTTCTATGAGCTCAGTAGACGTTTCCTCGATCGGTTTTTGACCAGCAGGAAACTTAGAAAAGGGCCAAAACTTCTCCTTTCGATAAAACAGTAAAGGGAAGAGTCGCTTTGGGAGTACAATGCCCGGTTCAATTCTGAGCTCACAGAGGTCACTGGACTGTACAGCTTCCTAGCCACAGCCCTCCGTGCAGGATTAGGTCCCGGGCGATTCCATGATTCTCTAACGAAAAATCCTCTTGCCGACATAGGCTTCACTCATGGAGAGAGCGCGGAAATATCGTTGCACTCACACCACTGAACACCTCCCTCACTCACATCTACCATCAGATTAGGATAAGTGAAAATCTGAAGTGCCCAGAGGCCTCTGCACAGCCATCCAGGACTCCCGAGATTGAAGTAAGTATTGTAATTTCCACAGGGATCATGGGCACACTATAGAGAAGTGCAAGAACCTCCAACAAGAAATCGAACAACTGATCCGGAGAGGACGTCTGAGGGAGTTTGTTCGAAGGACAGAATCCTCGAAATCAGAGGCCCTAACAGCCCAGGCAAGACCAAAGGCCCCAACCGCAGAGACAGGGTCAGGGGCCAGAACAAGGTGAAGCTTGAAATGAGCAGCCCCTGCCAAAATAATTAGATCAAAATAAATTTGTTAATATGTAGTGAAAATGGGAGCCTTTGAGTGATAATAAAATTTTCTTAAGAATTATTTCTTTTGCCTAACTCTTGGTATTCATGAGAATCAACGAGTGTTGGATGTCTTTTGTTTTTGACATCTTTTTGTGAGGAATATCAACAAGTTAAAGAGAGGGTCATGATTGGTTTTTTCAGTACGCATTACATCAGTTGGTATCAGAGTCGCGTTTGTTCATGACCATGCCACCATGAAGACATGCTAGTGTTTGAGACGTACCTCTTAACGAGATCTTGGAGTGAGATGATGTAACCCAGTTACAATAGCAAGTTGAAGAGTAGAGGTAGCAACTGGAAGCACAATGGCAATAGGTGGAAGTGCTGACTGCCTAGATTGCAACGTTAATGGCTAGCCATCAACGCGAAAATTTTTCCCCATCCATACTTTTGGAGGGAGATAAGGAGGCTCTGAAAGATGAGTTTGACAATCCATTTGCTTTTGTTGAACCCATTCCTAGGGGTAGGAGATCAATAGCAGAACAAAATTGGATGGATCTGGACTCGCAACGTTGGGAGGCTAGATTAGAAATTTATATTTTAGAATTGCAAGGGGGAATGCAACTTGAGGAATTTTTGGATTGGAAGTTGTGGAGAAAGTTCAGGACTTTAAAGAGGTGCATGCGAATAAACAGATGTCTTTGGTTGCTACTAGGTTTTGAGGTAGGGTAGCAATATGGTGGCAGCATACCAAAATAGCTTAGGACTGATAGGGCAAAACATGGTTAATTCGTGAGAGAAGTTGAAGAAGCACATGCGGAAGGGCGTTCTTTCCCCTTAACTATACGAAAATATTGTACCAACAATTACAGAATTTGTGATAAAGAGCAAGGACTATGGATGATTATACGTCCGATTTTACCAATTAATGACACGCAATGATCTGGCAGAGACAGAAGAACATCTAATATCTTAGTATATTGGGGGTTTACAGCCTCAACTTCGAGATACCCTTAATTTATTTGACCTTTTTACTTTTTCTGAAGCACACCAACTAGCCCTTGTGTTAGAGAAATAGACTAGCCAAAGATCGGGAAATTTTAAGTGGAACGCTAGGGTTGGGGCAATTCAAAAGTGGGTGGTAGCAGTAATAGTCATAATCCACATATTACGTGTCTAACCAAAAGAGTATGGGACAACAGGACACTAGAGGCCATCTTACAAGGACTCCTGCTATAGGCAACGGAGTGCTCTGTTTCAAGTATAAAGAACTTTAGGGATCATATGGCAGATTGTGCAAAAAGGTGACTGATATGGGAAAGACTTGTTTATGGATAGTGAAGAGATTCTGCCGGAAGCAAATCAAGGAATTGGGCAAGATCTCATTTATTATACCGCTAATAATGATATTTTCACAAGAAGAGGTAGTTGTTGGCGATAAGGGTCCTTTACTAGTAGTAAGAAGGTCTATCTTGCACCGTGTAAGAAGGAAGAGGATGGATAGTTGCATAATAACATATTCCAATCCACTTGTACAGTAGGCGGTATGGTGTGTCGATTTGTTATTAATGCTGAAAGCTGTGAGAATGCGATCTCAGTGGAAGTTGTCAAAAATTTGGGGTTCACAATTGAACAACGACGTAGCCTTTATTTAGTGTCATGGATTAAGAAGGGTAACAATGTAACTATTTCCAAACGTTGTTTAGTGTCAATTTCTATTAGATCAAATTATAAGGATCAGATTTGGTATGACATGGTATGCATGGATGTTTGACACATTTTATTGGGAAGGCCATGATAGTTTTATAGAATAATCTCTCATGATGGGAGGAAGAACACCTACAGTTCATGTTTAACAATCTTAAGATCACATTTAAACCCAAGAGAGAGGAGGCGCAAAGAATGGTAATAGGAGATAGGTCTTTCATCTTTTCCAAAATTCAAATCATCGAGGTGATATTAGATGTTGGAATAGTGTAGATGTTCATAGAGAAAGAGAGCATTGAATGGGGAAATTCCTGAACCGATGAGGGGGTTGATTGATCAATATGAAGAAGTGTTTTTTGATGAATTCCTAGCAAGGCTTCCACCCTTAAGGGATGTCCAACATCAGAATGATTTAGTTCTTGGATCGAGTTTTCTAAAAAGTCCTCAATACCGCATAAGTGTAAAAAAGCATGAGGAACTGAGGAGGTAGGTGGAGGAGCTCTTAACTAAGGGCCATGTCAAGAACATTCTCGGCCCATGTGTTGTTCTTGCATTAGTAACATCAACAAAAGACAGCTCGTGTCATATGTGTGTCAACAACCGAGCTATCAATAAGATCACAGTCCAGTAGTGTTTCCCTATTCTATAGTTTGATGACTTGTTAGACTAATTGAATGGAGCTGAAATATTCTCTAAGTTGGACTTGAAGAGTGGATACCACCAAATTCATATTCGAGAGAGAAACGAGTGGAAAACAGCTTTTAAGACATGTCAAGGACTATTTGAGTGGCTAGTGATGCCTTTTGTCCTTTTTAATGCACCCAACACTTTTATGTGCATAATGAACCATTTATTTCATTCTTTCATTAGTGATTTTCTAGTAGTTTATTTTGATGATGTCTTGGTGTATAGTTCTAACCATGTTGAACATCTTCAACACTTGTACCAAGTTCTTTCAATGTTGTGAAAGGTAAAATTTTATGCTACAATCATGAAGTGTTCTTTCATGACTAACATCATTTTATTCTTGGGGTTTGTGGTGTCCAAAGATGGCAATTTGGTAGATGAATCGAAGGTTAAGGCAGTGAAGCAGTGGCTGACTCCAACAAACCTTCATGAGGTACACAATTTCAATGGTTTAGTGATGTAGGAGCATAATGGGGAAATTAAAAGTCTATCTAGTTAGTATTTATTTTTTGGTATTAGTATTTAAAGACCTTTTTGACTTCTATGTCTTATTAATGTGTGTTGACTGTTTTGGAAGTGTAGCATGCTTTGGAAAGACTTAAAGTGCTAAGTGTTAGAGGGCTAAACAAAAAGTCTGTAGTCTTTATAAATATCTATTGGAATGAAATCAGAAGTTAGTTTTTGGTGATTATAAAATATTTTTCTGCAAGTTTTGTTCTTGCTTGAGTGAGCTGAGTCCTCCTAGAATCAAGCGTGTGGCTTGGTCGCGTGAGTGTCCTCCGTGATTAGCAACGCTGAGTGACGTCTGTTGCTCCCAGGTGAGTGACATCCTAGGACTACCCCTTTCCCTTAGTTGAGACCTTTCGGTTCCAGCCATCCCTCAGGTTTTGGCCTACATTAAAGTGGTATCAAAGCTATAAAGATCCAAATTGCTTCGATTTTTGTTTTTTTCCAGTAACTATGCCTCCATGGCGACAACGAAATGTTGGGGATGCCACATTATGTGATCAAATAGCTCAGTTACATCAGTCTAATCAAACTCTTCAACAAATGATGGCTAAAATTCTTCACTGGATTCCAACTTCCCCCACGCGAAGTTGAAAAAGTCACTTCAGAAACATAAAAAATTAGAATACTATTGAAGAGGGATTTGATTCTTCAAGTACAACAAGAAATTCAGAAGCAGCTTTTGATGATCGTTGGGCCATGGAATGATTAGCAAGAGCTCTTGAAGGATCAAATAGAAGTATCCAAGTTCACGTGTCAGACTTTGAAGGAAAATTAGACCCCAATGAATATTGTGATTGGATCGCCTCTTTGCAAGCATTCTTTGAGTGGAAAAATTTGACAGAAGAAAGGAAGGTACAATTTGTGGCCACAAAATTGAAGGGCCATGCGTTGGTTTGGTGGCAGCAGTGTCAACGAAGTCGAGACAGTAGAGGAATTCTAAGAATTGGCAGCACATGGGTAGAGATGAAGCTAAAGCTAGATGAGAAATTTCTTCTACTTGATTACTCTCAGTCCTTGTATCAGAAATTTCATCGGCTTCGCCGACTCAATGACCAATCTGTGGCTGATTACACGGAGCACTTCTACAAATTATTGAGTCGTACCTAACAAAGATAGATGATCAGCTTGTTGTTAGATACATGGCTGATCTAAAGTTCAATCTTCAAAGTGAGTTAATGTTTCATTCCATCCATTCACTTGAAGAAGCATATCAAATGGCACTTAAGGCAGAAGAAAAGGCAAAATGGACTCATTTCAGGAAAGCAAACAATAGTAAGGCTTCGAACGAGAAGATGGTGGCCAAAAGCAAGAAAAATTTAGCACCTAATTCTTAGCATCAAAACCCACATGCTGGGGAAGGAAAAAAGGAGAGTGAAAAGGTTAGATCTTCTTCAAGTTTTAAGTGTTTCAGGTGTGGTGAAGCTGGTCATCGTTCATACGAATGTCCCATTAAGAAAGTTGAGGTGAATCTTGTTGAATAAGGTCAAGAGGAAGAGTCTGTTTATAATGAGGAACCTGAAGGTGGAATTGAAAAAGAGTATTGTGAACCCAATTACGATACTGAAAGTCTGGTTATTCAATAGGTGATGACTGTTCAAGAAGATGATCAGTGGCTTAGGCATAATATCTTTCGAACTCATTGCTTGACTAATGGAAAGAAGTGTATTTTGATGACTTGAGTTTCTAAATGTTGAGAATATGGTGTCCAAGACCATGGTGGAGAAGCTGAAACTTCCTTGTGAGCAGCATCTTAAGCCCTACAAAGTGTCATGGTTTAAGAAAGGATGAGAGGTTCCAGTGATGCAAAGGTGCTAGGTAAAATTTTCAATCGGAAAGTATGAAGATAAGTTCTATTTTGTTGTCCTTCTTATGGATACTTGTCATTTACTTCTTGGAAGATTGTGGCAATACGTTCGGTACGTTCAACATGATGGGAGAAAGAAAACATACTCTTTTAAGAAAGTTGGGGAGATATTTGTGTTGACTCCTTTGAAAGACCTTCCCACCAGTGTGGCACCTCAAGGCCAAGTTAGCTTGCTATCCTACAAAGCTTTTCAACAAGTTTTCAGTAAAGAAAGGGTGGCATATGCTTTGGTGGTTGTACGGGGAAGTGAGGAAGATGTTAGAGATGTTCCTAAAGAAGTTTTGAGGTTACTCCGTCAATTCAAAGGCCTAGTTCCAGACGAATTGCCTACTGGTTTGCCGCCTCTTCATGATATTCAGCATCGAATTGATTTCATACCAGGTGCTAAAAAGACATACTGAATTAGAAAGACAAGTCGAAGAATTGCTAAAAAAAGGATTGATTAGGAAGTCACTAAGTCCTTGTGCTGTCCCAGCCCTCCTAACTCTAAAAAAAGATGGAACTGGAAGAATGTGTATCAATAGTAGGGCTGTAAATAAGATAACTATAAAGTATCGGTTCCCAATTCCCCGTCTTGATGACATGTTTGATATGCTTTGTGGTGCAAAATTCTTTTCAAAAATTGACCTTCGAAGTGGATATCATCAGATTCGAATTAAACTGGGAGATGAATGAAAAACAACATTTAAAACAAAGAATGGCTTGTATACATGGCTGGTCTGGCCATTTGGGCTTTCTAATGCTCCAAGCACTTTTATGAGATTGATGACTCAAGTTTTGAAGGAGTTTATAGGGGATGTATGTGGTTGTTTACTTCGACGAAATCTTGGTGTATAGCCAAGAAAAAATTCAGCACTTGAAACATTTAGCAAATGTGTTCAAAGTCCTACATGACAACCAGCTTTGCATTAACCTGAAGAAATGTTGTTTTGTCACTGATCGGTTTGTGTTTCTAGGTTACGTTATGAGTGCGGATGGTATACAAATGGATTAAGAGAATGTGAAGGCCATTCTTGATTGGCCAACCCGAGAAATTTTACTGAAGTGCAAATCTTTCACGTCTTGTCTTCTTTTTATCGAGGGTTCATCAGAAACTTTAGCACCCTTGTTGCTCCTATGATGGACGTCTTGAAAAGTAAGGAGTTTTGGTGGACTAAGAAAGCTGAAAAAAGTTTCAGCTTTTAAAAGCAAAGCTTTTGGAAGCTCCGGTTCTAGCACTGCCCAATTTTTTTAAAAAACTTTCCAAGTTGAGTGTGATGTATCGAATGTGGGTATAGGTGTTGTTCTGATGCAAAAAGGAAGGCCGATTGTTTATTTCAGTGAGACGTTAAGTGATGCCAAGAAGAAGTATTCGATGTATGACAATGAGTTATATACAATTATGTAAGCTTTGCGACATTAGGAAGAATACCTCGTTGGTGTGGAGTTTGTTCTCTATTCAGATCATGAGGCTTTACGGTTTCTCAAGGCACAAAAGAAGCTGAATTCTTGACATGGTGGCTGGGTATCTTTCATGGAAAGGTTCATTTTCGTGCTAAATCACAAAGTAGGTTCCTCCGACAAGGTTGCTGATGCTTTGAGCAGAAAATATAGCTTATTGACTTCTCTCTCTTTCGAAATTGTTGGCTTCGATCTTTTGCCGGAGTACTATGCAGCAGAACCTTTCTTTTCTAAGGTTCTGCAAGAGTTGAGTGATGGGAAAAGCTGAGATTATTTTTTTTTGAATGGGTAACTTTTTAGGGGAAATCAGTTGTGTGTTTCGGAGGGATCTTTGAGGCTTTTTGTCATCCGAGAGTTGCATGGTGGTGGACTTGGTGGACATTTTGGAAGAGACAAAACTGAATTGCTGGTTAAAGAACGCTACTTTTGGCCTTCTTTGAAATGTGATGTTGCTTGGTTTGTGCAAAGGTGCTTGGTGTGTCAAAAGGCCAAAGGAGGAGTGCAAAATACAGGTTTATGCCAGCCCCTTCCTGTTCCTAATGCTTCTTGGGAGGATATATCAATAGACTTTGTCCTACGCTTGCCGAGAAGTGCAACACAGGTATGATTGCATTTTTGTAGTTGTTGATCGTTTCTCAAAAATGGCTCACTTTATTCCATACAAGAATTCCATCGATGCTTCTCATGTTGCTACTTCGTTTTTTCGAGAGAAAGTTCATTTACATGGCATTCCAAAGTCAATCGTATCAGATCGTGATGTGCAGTTTATAAGTTACTTTTGGAAGACACTTTGGAAGCTTTTTGGAACTCAACTTCAGTTTTCTAGTGCTTATCATCCTCAAACCGATGGGCAAACTGAAATGGTGAATAGATCTCTTGGAATTTTATTGAGGAGTTTGGTTGGAGACAATCCAAAGAGGTGGAAGTTCACCATTCCTCAAGCTGAATTTGATTATAATAGTTCTTTCAATTGATCAACTAAAAAGGCCCCATTTGAGGTGATTTATGGCAGAAAATCCCATCAAGTTTTGGATCTTTTGTCATTAAGTAATCAAGTCCGAGTTAGCATGGGTACGGAGGAGTTTGATGCCTACATCAAAGGCATTTATGATCCAGTTCGTGAGCATTTAAAAGAAGTTTCTAAGCATTACAAATCCCAGGTTGATGCACACTGAAGGAGTAAAGAGTTTGAAGAAGGTGAGCTCATCATGGTTTATCTTTGGAAGGAAAGATTTCCAGTTGGTTATTATAACAAGCTCAAGCAAAGGAAGGTTGGACCATGCCGAATCATCAAGAAACTTGGACTAAATGCATATCGAGTGGAGTTGCTGCAAGGATTCTCTATCAGTCTAGTTTTTAACATTAGTGACCTGTATGCTTGTTATGGAGATGAAAATGATGAGTCCTTGAAGCTTGAAGAATTGTCTACTATACTAGCAAATATCCATCAAGAAATCCTTGATGTTTTTGATGTTCGGTCTATCACTACTCATCGAGGAACCTACACACAATATTTGGTCCATTGATGGGCAAAGCACATTCTGAAGATGCATGGATTTTAGCTTAAGAGCTCAAGAAACTTGATTAAAGGCTTTGGGACGATTTAGTTGGAAATCCCCAAGTGGCTTATTTTTCAGCGGAGGAGAATGATGCAGGAGCATAATGGGGAAATTTAAAGTCTATCTAGTTAGTATTTATTTTCTGGTATTAGTATTTGAAGACCTTTTTGACTTCTATGTCTTATTAATGTGTGTTTACTGTTTTGGAAGTGTAGCTTACTTTGGAAAGACTTAAAGTACTAAATGTTAGAGGGGTAAACAAAGAGTCATCTATTGTAGTCTTTATAAATATCTATTGGAATGAAAGTAGAAGTTAGTTTTTGGTGATTATAAAATATTTCTTTGCAAGTTTTATTCTTGCTTGGAGTGGGTGTGTCCTCCTAGAATCAAACATGTGGCTTGGTCACATGAGTGTCCTCCGTGATTAGCAACGTTGAGTGACATCTGTTGCCCCCAGTGAGTGACATCCCAAGACTATCCCTTTCCCTTAGTTGAGACCTTTCGGTTCCAGCCATCCTTGCAGGTTTTGGCCTGCATCATTTAGTATCATTCTACCATTGGTTTATTCCCAACTTTAGTGCTATTATGACGCTTATTATGAATTGCATGAGGGTTGACAATTTCTCTTGGACAGAGGCTACGACTGGAGCTTTTCAAAAAATTAAAGAGAAACTCACAACAACATCAGTTCTTATACTACCATATCTTTCTTAACTATTTGAGTTACATTGTGATGCATTAAAAGTTGGTATTTGTGGGGTTTTGAGTTAGCATGACAAACCAATTGCTTTCTTCTGTAAGAAGCTAAATGGATGAAAGTTGAACTATTGTACATGTGGCATGGAGTTCTACGCTGTGAATCAAGCTCTGAAGCATTATGAGTCCTATTTGGCAAACAGTAAGTTCATTCTATATTCTGACCACGAATCATTAAAGCATATTAATAGTCAGGATAAGCTCTCAACTCGGCATGCCATGTAGGCAACATACTTGTAGCAGTTCACTTCTGTCCTCAAGCATAAGTTTGGTACTTCGAATAGGGTAGCCGACGCCTTTAGTAGGCGTGATACATTGCTCAACACCATACTCGCTAAGGCACTTGGGTTTGATTCATTTCGTGATTTATTTCCTACTAACCCATATTTTATCCCTATTGCAAGTGATGTGGAGGTAAGAAAACATTTTGAGTTCCATATGTATGATGGATTTATTTTTAAAAGAAATCAGTTGGTGCTTCGAATTCTAGTCTTCGTTTGAAGATCATCAAGGAATTACATCATGAAGGTGATATAGGACGAGACAAGAGATTGCAGTTGGTGGCGGATTCCTAGTTTTGGACTACTATGTGGAAAGAAATGGCTAAGTTTGTTGAAGGGTGTCAAATTTGCCAAGTCTCCAAGGGCAAGTCCACTAACACTAGGTTGTACATGCCACTCCTTATACCTAGCTAGCCTTGGATTGACGTGAGCATGGATTTTGTTTTGGGCTAACCTCATACTCAGCGTGGTATGGATTCTATTTTTGTGGTGGTGGACAGATTCTAAAAAATGTCTAATTTTATTGCATGAAAGAAGTCAGATGTTATTCATATGGAACAATTATATTTTCGTGAGATGTATTGTCTGTATGGGTTGCCATTTTCTATTGTTTATGATAATGACACTAAATTCCTTAGTCATTTTTGGCGATGCTTAGGGCGTTTAGCTAATACTAAGTTGAACTTTATTAGTGTTTACCATCCTCAGACGGAATGTACAAACTTAAGTGGACAATTGCTTATTGGGAGATTTGTTGTGTTGTTTGGTGGAGGATCATGTGAAGTCCTGGGATCAAAAGTTGTACTAGGCAAAGTTTTCTTACGATTGTTCTACTAGTTGTAATACGTGATTTAGCCCTTTTTTTTTGTTAATTGTAGTTACAACTCGTGATCTCTCATTAATTTAGGCTCATGTTCTTGATTTGAAGCGAGTCAACGGTAAGGCAAAGGTTTGATTGCTCAAATTTAGGAAATTCATAAGTCCACTAAGCGTAATTTAGTGGATGCAACTAATAAGTATAAAATTGTTGCTGATAAAAAGCATCGTCACATTGAGTTTGATGTTAGGGACTTTGTGTGACCTATTTTAGTGAAGGAGTATTTTTTGGTGGGAGAATATAGCAAGCTAGCAGCACGAAAAATTAGTCATTTGGAAGTGCTAGAGAAGAGTAGTCCCAATGCCTACCGTTTGAAACTGTCAAGTGATATCCGTACATCTGACGTGTTTAATGCCAAGCATTTTATTCCATATCGAGTACGACAGTTCGGATGATGACTCCTTGAATTTAAGGACGTATTCTATCCAACTAGGAGAGGATGATGCAGTAGGCATTATAGACGCGTACTTGGTAGCATTAGAGCATCATCATAGAGCGAAATAGCAAGAGTTGACCTTTCATGTTTAAATGACCATAACTTTGTGCACAGGTGTTCGATTTTCCCTTGTGACCCCAATTCAAAAACTCTTTTTGAGCTCTACGACGTGGCTAATCGCTCAGCTATTACAGGTAGATTTCGAGGACAGATTCAGCCACTTAAAGGGTCAAATGTCAATTTTTAGTAGTTTTTACCATTTTTAGTAACTTTTTATTCTAACCAAATATGGGTGAAATAAGCTTGGATCTTATTTCCGTTTTTGTCATGTAAAGATTTGAAATTTTTAGAATGAAATTTTTTTTTATTATTATTATTTTTTAATATGTGTGTTATGTATGTGTAAGTATGTGTAGTGAAGTATATGTATATATTATATGCATGTATATTGTGTATGTGTATATACATATATATGTTCTTAATGTAATGTATGTATATATATATATATATTAAAAGGAAGTGTGTGCAGGTGGCTGAGTGTTGGTGTGTATGTGTGCATGAGTGGTATAATATATATATATATATATATATATATATTACACAATGTCAACTTTGCATTTAATGTAAAACTGCATTGTGAGGGAAAGAAGTGATAGATAGTAGAGAAATCAGAAAAGGGGAATGGGAGGAGAGAGAAATAGGGGGCTACAGCCGGCTGAGTGTTTGGTATGTATATGTGTGTGTTCGTTGGGATTAAGAGAGAGAGAGGAAATCAGAAAGAAAGAGAAAAACAGAGAGCTGAAATTGATTGAGAGGGACTTGAGGGCAATGTGAGAAGTTCGGAAGGCTCAAAGAGAGGAACAAGAAGCTTGAGCTAAAAAAAAGAGAGAGGAGCCGCACCAGAGAGAGACCAGAAAGTTGGTAAGCCATGCTCAGTTCTGTTTTAAGTTTTTTTTTAACATTATGGTTAGTTTGAATCTTAGGGTCATGTAAAGCATGAAATAAGGGAGATGATGCAAGAAAAACCAAATGAAATAGTTGAAGAACCAGTGGACAATGCTGAGTTACAGGTTATAGCATTTTTAGTTTTTAATATCTTATGTATGAGAAACTTCAACTAAACGACCTAGACTTGACCCCCCTGAGTACAGGAATTTTTTTTAAAAAGAAATGGTTCAAAACAGTGGTAAAATGGGCTTGAAAATCCGAAAGAAACCATCGGCCGGAGCTGGCCGAAAAGGCTGAACCAGCCACTGATTCCCTCTTATTATGTTAAATTAGAAATGGGCTATGAAAAACTAATAGTGTAGTTGAAATCTAGGAAGGGAGAGGAAGAAGACTGGGTAGATTTTTCTGTTAAACATGGTCGGAATTTCCTTTCCGTCGTCGGAGATGGCGACGGAACAGTGCTGGGTCTCCGTCGGAAAGGCGTGGGGACAAAGGGGCGGTTGGGCTGAGGTGTTAGGGCCTGTGTTTGGTTTAAAAATGTTGGGCCTATTTTATTTAAGAGGATTAGTGGGCTTGTTTCTTTTCTTTCTTTTTTTTTTTTTTTATAATTGGGCCACAACAATTGGGCCGCCCAAAAGTTTAAAAGAAATGAAAAGAAAAAGAAAAAGAAAAAGAAAAAAAAGGGGTTGGGGGGAATCGAACCAGGGCCGCAAGTGTGGGGGAGGCAAGTGTAACCAAGGGGAGACAGGACAATCCCGTACCCTTAATGCCCTAAGATATATATATATATATATATATATTATACTTAATAATTTAATTAAATTAAATTAAATACCCCGAAATGATCCGGAGCCCAAATTAGACAAGTCATATATGTATTCTGACTATCTTGGACCTCTTGAGACCAACGGTGAGGTCCATGATGTGAGACGAGGTCCCGAAAAATAAAAGACCCGTAATAACATTAAAAATTACTAAAATGCCCCTGAGTTAAAAAGAAATTAAACGAACCCCGATTAAAGTGAAAAAATAGTGAATTTTTATTATCTCGAGCATTCTAGGACTCAACTGCTGGGGTCCTTATTTGCTGAAAAAGGGCCTCGGGATGCAAGAACCCGTAAAAGTGCAGAATGACCATTTTGCCTTTTTTAGCCCGGATATCCAAATTGAATTTCGCGAAAGGCCTAAACCGACTTTGTTTACGGCGTTCCGGACTCAATGGTAGAGTTTATTTTAGCAAAATAAAAACTAAAAAAAATTAAATACATAAAATTTGTTGAATAGCATAATTCAAGTAGCAAATGAACTGAGTTATATTTTATGATTTTAGGGACACCGAGAGACAAGGAGAAGGTGGTCTGACCTTCTACATTCCTACTGTTAGTTCCGCTACGCTACGAGTACGACTTCTTAGGGTTGAGACAAACCTATTAGGTATGATGTATTGTGCTAAGTAAGAAATAGGATCAAGTTAGGAATAATTGCCATGTTGACTTGATGATTCACATATTTGTTGGGCTGCTTATTTGCTTATGTGCTTCTTGCTATCTTTTGGAAGGTTTGGTTAAGTGATGGATGTGGATCATGACTATATGCATACCCCATGTGTTAGCAAAATGTGTGAATTATATTTTTTAGAATTGTTGAGATTCTGAAATATGTAATTTAAAGCCTGTGTTTAAATGGACTATGTATGGCATGTACCCTTGATGAAGGGATTTTGTGATTGGAATGTTATTGTGTAATACATTATCTTAAAGCATGCTTCATATGTGGATAAGATGCTTCATTAAGATTACATTATGAAATTAGTGGAGTCAGAAGCATGTTGTCATAGTGTGATTCCTTGGAACATAGTGTGGGTTGAGCACGTTGTGCTGTGCATTATGAGGGTGTAGATCCTGTGGTAAAAAATCTAAAATTGGCCATTGCATTGGTACCTGATCCATCGGGGGAGGCCCGTAAAGGGAATTGGTACTCTGGACCATCGGGGCGAGGCCCGTAATGGAGACATGAGTGTGGCATTGAGTGCATGGGTGTGTCATCCATACTTTTCATTACATTATATTAATGGAATGGAAAGCATTTAGAGAAAAATGTATACTTTGCATATGCCACGCCTTAATCTTGTATCTTGCATTAGAATTACATTGTACTAGCAGTTGAGCTTACCCATTCGTGGGACAACATATTACAGATGATGCTCCAAAGACTTGAAACTTGAGGAAGTCTTAGAGCACAGAAGGAGACATGAGTCATGGAGCCCTTGGGCCCGTGGGGCGTATGTACGTTGATATTGTATCAGGGCATAAGTCCCAGACTATTTCATGTTTATTGTTGTTATGAAACAATGGGCAAGGCCCTATGGATTGTAACAGAACGGTGAATCGAATTAGTGTTTAGAATGCATGTGATTGTACTTTATTTATTTCCTTTTTGTTTGTTTCTCTCAAGCCTCGGGTTCGTGGAAATTCAGGGCGTGACACGTCAAGTGTCTTATTTTTTGTTGTATTTCAGTTTTAGAAGGTTTTTGAATTTTGCCATTTTTTGGTAAAATTTGTATTTTCTTTTAATGTTTTTTCGGTTGTTAAGGTTTTATGCTTATAAATATGTTGATATGTAATGAGAGTAGGAGCTTTTGAGTGATAATAAAAAAAATTTTAGAATAATTTTTCTTGTCTAACTCTTGGTATTCGTAAGAATCAACGAGTGTTGGATGACTTTTGTTATTGATATCTTTCTGTAAGGAAGATCAACAAGTTCAAAAGAGGATCACGATTGATTTTTCCCATATGCACTACATCATCAACACACCATTAGGCTTTCAATATTTTGGAAAAGTTGGCATGTTATATAGCATATAGATGAAGCATGAAATGAACTGAAATTTCTGGTACACATTGCACTTACGGTATAGTTACGAGTGTTGATGCTAATAGAGGTACAAAGCTCACATTAGATTAATGAGCAAGCTAGGTTTGCTTGTGAATAGGCTTAAATTTTCACTAAAGTTTGAGCTAATTGACCAAGATTGCTCAAATTTTATTTATTGGCTCAAATGCAATGCATTGAAACTAACAAATAATTTTCCGGATGCAAGGACCTATATCTCCCAGTTCTATCATGAATAGATCTCAATTTCTTATTCATCTGTCCAAGAAATACAAGGATGTATTGAATCAAATTTAGGGTGCATAGGAGCAAGCATTCACTGGTAACGGGTGCATCGCAGCCACGCCAATGACTGCTCATCTGAACAAAAAAAACCTATACTGTGACTCACACATTTTGCTGATGTACATTTATTGCTTCATGTGCAATACACTGAAATCAATGAATAATTTTTTGGATGCAGGGGCCTATATCTCACAGTTGTATTAGGAGTAGATCGCAATTTCTTATCACGAGGGATTTAAGATTGTATAGAGTCTGAAATTTAATATGCTGATGATGGTATGATATCCTGAGTGACATATTCATTGACAGAAGAAAGTTTCTTTCTCACTACCTGCATCGGCAAATTCAACTCAAATTTCCAGTTTCATATTCATATACTATTTCTCATTTATTGTATCTACACTGCAAATTACACCTGTGATCTTATGTATGCCATATTCAGATACTATTTCTTACATTGAATGTTGAACATTGCATACCAGACTTGACTTTGACCTTAAAACTCATTTTGGGACAAATGCCAAATGATGTGGCCTTCCACGTAATTTATCAGACTTTTCAATGTTTTGCAGAGAGTATGGAGAGAGATGCATTTGGGAATGTCTATCAGATCACGGGTATAGCATTGTAAAATAAATTTTACATGCAAAAGTTAGAAGTGAGAACCATTCATATATAAATATCCTCTTTCATGGAACTCTGGAAACACTCGTGCAACATTTTCATAGAAAATCAGACTTGAGAAGTAAATAAATTTGTGAGAGAAGCTATGTCCATTGAGGCTCTAGCAATGGCAGGTGCCGATTACAGAGAATGTGGCATTGAGCTTGAAGCATGGGAGCGCTGTGGCTTGGAACAGCTACCTCCATATCTTCTAGCTGAACAAAATCGGCACATCGACGGTTCAGAAAAAGGGTGCTGATATGTTGGTACTCCATGACAAGCTGTTAAAAGAAAAGATTCGCGAATGGGCTAAGGCGGTTGCTTCTGGGAGAACTGCTCCTCAATTAGAAAGATAGGTTATGTTTAGCTGCGGGTGTTTGTAATTAGTATATTTTTTGGACAAGAAAGGAGAAATTTGAAACTAAAGATCAATTTTTTTAAGCAAACTGAGTCACACCAGTGGAAGTACACCTACTATATAATTGTTTGGGCAACGCATTTGTGCATGTTTTGTTGTTCTACTGAACCAGTGCTCAGTGCTCCATTACTGTTAAAAACTTAAAACATGAAAAGCCAGAAGGGTGTCAGTTTCAAGGATCAAGTTATATGGTGTCCTTGTGCTAGTTGATGCTTCTAAGGACTACCAAGAGTTGCGCTTCGATGTTGGGTCAGCTCAAGACAATTAAAAATTTAAAACTGATAATTTAAATGAGATTATTTTCTTAAATTTTAATAATAATGTCAAATATTTTTATTTAATATTAATATTATAAAACTCTAATAAATATAAAATATATAAAAATATTTTTAATATTTTGTTTTATATATTTATAAACATATCTGTTAAAAATTCTAATAACAGAATTATTACATAATCTAACAAGTGAGTAATTCTAACAGAATTTATAAAATATAAATTAGACAATACAAAATAATTATTAAAGTATATTTTTTAATATAAACATATAGAAATAAAAAATATATACTTTTGAATAGAATTAGTTTTTTTTGGTTCCTCCCTTTTTTCCCTTTTAAATAAAGATAGTTATAAACTTATTTACTAACTCATATATCTATTACTTATATAAAAGTTATGGTTGTTCATCGTGATAAAATGATGATTTTACCTTTCAGCCATTGATTTATTATTATTTACGTTATTTACTTTCTTATTCTGTCTAATTTTTAATTTTTTCCGTTATGCCTAATTTAGGCTTTTACCTTTCGATATTTTTTTTTTTTGGATCAGCAAAAAGAAGAATCTTATTGATGAAACAGAGCACAAGAAGTACAAAATTTGTATCAAAAAGAAGAAAGAAACAAAGAAAAAGGAACAAAAGGAAACCCAACAAAATGATCGAAGAAGAAAATGAGCTGGTCACAACCAAGATCGACTTCAATCTCGAGAATGAGTCAGCGACAACTAGTTATATTCTGAAAGTTGAAAATCAGATCGTTGATGGAATATGTAGAGCATCCTTTTTTTTATTTTATCCAAAAACAAGTCTGGATTTAATCAAATCCCGAACATGAAACCAGCATGGCTTAACCTTGTTGAAGATACATTCATTCCTTAACTTTCAGATTTTTACTAGATTATTAGTTGGTCATCCTTTTTTTATGAACATTTTATCCATCTTTTATTACTTATCTTTATCAAATTTTCATTTATTTTTTGATGGATCATTTTTTTTTTAATTTTGTATTACTTATTTACGGACTCACCATTTAATCATGTAATTTTTTTATGACATAAATGACAAATTAAGTCAGCGCATGATGCGAGCATCCAATTAGTTATTTTAACAGTGTCACTCCAAGTTACCTTTTAGAGAAATTATTAGTTGAAATGACACTTTTTTTTACTCAAAACATAATTTCAAGTAACAATTTTATTTTTTTAAAGACATTGCTTGGCTCCAAATCGGATAAAAAGAACGTTTTCTTATCAACGTACGTGTTACAATCACAATATGCCATGTATACAATTACATATATATCATGTGATTATTTAGTTTTAACTAAAAAATAAAAAATAAGTAAAATTAAAAAAATACATGTGCATTATATACGTGATAAATTATGACTGTGATACGTATATAGGTAGAATGAAATTTTTGCTAACTAATTTGGAGTTAAGCATTATCTTTTTTTTAAAATAATAAATTAGTTTGGTGAATAAGTTTAAAACTGTTAATTTTTTTTTTTTTTTTTTAAGAAGGTTCCAAATCACATGGGTTTGATTAAAAAATGGGAAATTTGGAGCCTAATGAGAGAGTGTCCACCGAGGTCAAATATCTATATTGAGGACTAAGTGCAAATGGCTAATTTCATAACAATGGTTGCGTTAGTTCAAACTTTCTTGCATTATACACGTGGTAATTGTAAAATCCTCTTTTGGGGCTGCATACATTAATTTAGATATATATATATATATATATATATATATGCCTTTGTTTTTTATTTCTTATTTTTGCTTTTATATACGAAAATGGAGAAGGGACAACAATTGTTAGAATGCAGTGTTGATGTAAAAAATCAAACTTTCATCAACTATAAAAGAAAATGGACACTTGTATCTCTGGAATAGCACTTGAATCCTAGATAGATGTGCCTTTTCTTAGTCAACTATTTTAAATGAAGTTCCTTTTTTTATTAATCTATTTGTTTATTTTTGTTCTTTTCCTCTTAGCTAGCCACTGTCCAGAAAAAAATATTGACCTCCATATACTAAGTTTAAAAACAACATTTGAAGTTTTCGTATAATTGCTTAGCAATGCAAATTAAACATCATTAACTGGGTGTTTGGGGAACTTTTCCCACTCAATTTTTGTCACATCTCAGTCCCGATTATGTGAAATTGGACAATGTGATAAACAACTATATATGGCCTTTTCCAATATCAAATTATCCACCAATTGTTTTTGTTCAATTACAATAGAATAATCACGAAATAAATTATTCAACCAGTCTTACTGTTAGCCCCTTGAAGTTCTCCCATATTCTGTCAAAACATATCCTTGCATATATGAACCAACTGTCCCATATAACAAAAACCACTATAACATTGCATTTTGATAGTGAATAAAATATATTAGCATAAAGTTTTTGAGATAGCATGTGATAAAATAAACATTTAATTACCTTAAATAAAATTAAGATAGAGAAAAGGAGAATATTATAGATGAAGACGGCAAGAATGCAAGATAGTAATCACGAATTTCTATTGTGTCAATTTGTGAAACTTAGTGAAATTTGTTGGAGGTTGTCCGCTTCAAGTGTTCTACTTCTATAAAAATCAAACTATGGGTTTAATTATTTTGGATTCATAATCAGATGCCATGTTTATTTTGGTTATTCAACTTGATATTATTTAATTGGCTTCCATCAAATAATGTTCTTCCATATTGGGATGACTTGGAAGACATACATTCAAGTGTAAGTCATATTCAATTTGGGTATACTTAAGACTATTGATATATATATATATATATATATATATAATTTCAACGAAAATTCTTAAGTTTTTGGAGTTGTATTGTAAATAAAATTTGAATAAATATTATTGGTTCTCACTTCCTTGACTTAACTTATTCTTCTAATGTACAAAATTCACCCTTTTTTTTTTTTTCTTTTTTTCCTCTAATTTTAGTAGGGTCAGTTTAGAAAAACTAGTCTAAAAATACAATTTTGTATCATAATACTTCTTTTTTGGTGGAAGGTTGGACCTTCTCCAATACAGCTCTCATTCGAATTGCTATACTCAAAATATAGTCGGTAGTTTAAAAATGCACGATCGAATGACAAGCTAAAAGATGTTTTAAATTTTGACATTCTCAAAGTTTCCCTCAAATATAGCTAGACTTTTAGCATGCTATTATTCAAATAAATAGCTTGAATGTTTTCAATCCAATGACTGAAATATTTCAAAGAAAAAAAGTGCTTATAGTTGAGAAGAAGAATTGTTGTTTTGCCAAAAATTAATATTTTAACATTGGAACAGAAATATCAAATATAACATTTTGGTATTGTACTATTGCTAAAAATTTAACTTTATCTTGATTCAAATAACTTTTAGTATATGAGATGCTCTTAGTTTTGATTAAGTCTGTTTAAGTGCTCTTCCAATTTCTATATGACACTGTTTAAAATGCCAAAAAAGGTGGCTAAGGAAATTATGAGCATACGGAGTAGTTTTTATGGGGGAAGAGGGGACAAAAAGAAAAATTCACTTATTAAGCTCGGATAAAATCTCTGTGAAGAAGAAAAAAGGTGGATTAGGTGTCAGAGATGTAAGAAAAATGAATAATGCATTACTAGTTAAATGGTGGTGGAGATATGCTAAAGAAGAATATACAAGTTAAATGGTGGTGGAGAAGGATTTTTCAAGCAAAATATAGTGGGAATAGAGATGAGTGGTTGCCAAATTTTGTGTGGAAATTTAAGTTGTCAACTATTTGGAGAGACATTGTACTGATTGAGCAGAATCACCCAACAATGTTCAAGTGTTATTGGAAAACAGTTATCTTGGTAGGCAATGGGAGGAGATTTTGCTTCTGGAAAGACAAATGGTTTTGGGAGATGCCATTGTCTATGAAATTCCCTAGGTTGTTTTCCACTGCTACGAAAAAGAACGGGTGTTTGTTTGACTATGTAGTAAAAGAATATGGTATGAATGCATGGAAAATACAGTTTAGAAAATCTCCGTTTGTTTGGGAATTAGAGGAACTTGATAAATTGATGGAATTTTTTGGGTGAGGTGCCTCCGTTATATGAGAGAAAGGTAAAACATAGGGGGCTAGCTTGCTTCCACTGGTGGCTAAGTTGGAACTTGGAAGTTTAAAAGAAAGGATATGAATCATATGATGGTGTGGAGAGTGATTCCAATGGCAATCTACTGCTTCTTGTAGATTTTGAGAAATAAAAGCATTTTTGAAGGCAAAGTCATTGACTGGGAAGATGAAGCTGATCTGATAAAGTACAGAGTAGTGTTCTGGGCAAAGTCTAAGATGATATATAAAGATTACTCCACACAAGATATTATGATGAATTTGAAAACTATAAAAGGTAAGGGACATAGAGCATAAGGTAAGTCTAGCTAGTATGGTGGGTGTGGAAGTGGATTGTATGGCTGCTTGGGTGATTGATTGTGGTTGTCTTGTAAACTCTGTACTAGTTTTTTAGCTTCTGTTTCTCTTCTTTGTTACTGTACTTTCATTCTATTTTGGTACCTTGCCAACCTTCTGCTGTAAATGGAGATGTAGCTTCTGAAAATTGTTATAGGAGGATGGTGTTATTTCTTTGTTGTTATGCCAAGCTTTATTAATAAAACTATTTCATTTTGCTGATCAAATTTTTTTTTCTTTCATGTAAAAGTGATTTTCCCAAATACTCAATGTGGCTGCCTTCATCCTTGTATAATATGTAGGAATTAAAAATTCATCTTATACCAGCAGTAGTATTTAAAATTTCTCTTACCAACTATTGAACCCAAAACAAACAATCCAATCAAACTTTAATGAAAGAAATTAGACTACTCTAATGAATATTAAATCAAACTCAAAACTTCATTATAAAATATCAAACACATGGGCAAAACTCTTTTATGGCAACTCACTCAGACGCATAATGTTGCTGCAAATCCACTTGCTCTCACATTATACTCAACAATCTCACAGCTACATAAACACGCGCTCTCACGGTGCAAGCTTTCGGCTCACTGTTTTCCTATTATTTTGGTTCCCATTATATTATTTTTGTGGCATATAATCAATATGACAAAGACCTACATATATATATATATATATAATATTATACTTCTAATCTTAATGCAATTAAAACTTCTAATTCCATTTAAATTAATTATACTACTCCAACTAAGATAAAAACTCTTACTCCTACTAATAATTAATTATTCAACTTTTATATAAGATAAGGCTTATCTAAGATATATCAAATACTGTTAGGATTCAAAATTAAGACTACTAAAATTGTAGTGGCGTAGTTTAATTAGCCAACGTAATACCTTCTTGCTTCTATATTGCATATATCTCTTAGCTATGTTTCGTTCACTTTAATATTTCTGTTATTCCTTATAAAACGTACTGGTATAATGAGGCCTTATGGCTATACTTGTGGATTAACAAAAACTGAGTCATATTATGAGTATATTTTGGTATTATGTTGAATCTATATGTATTGATACTTCACTACATATTGTTAGAAGAATTATTATACTTCGCCAAAATATTTCACTATAAAAATTTGTAGTAGTTTAAAATAAAATATTGTACTTTAAAATACTGCACTATAATCTGTATTTGAAAAATTAGTTTGAAATTAAGACTAAAACAGAATTAATTTCAAAAAAACAGAAAACATAAATAACTTGAAGTAAGTAGAATATAGAATTTATAGGTTACAACAGTAAAAATTAAGAAGTACAATAATAATGATTGACCAAGGCTAGTGTTTGACATTATGTTCTTAGGACAATATCACCCTCACATTCGTAGTTTTGAGTTTTCGATGGTGGTTGCCTCTCAGGATACAATGGTGACACACAGTAAAAGAAGCACTTCAATTTTATGTGCGTAGTGAATCAGAACTTGTGTTTGAACTCTCTCAAATTATGCAGACTTCACAGTATGTATGAACTTAATTTTAAAACTCTTGAAAAAAAAATGAATGATGATGAGAGCGGACTGGATTTATACAGGCAACTTGGTGGCTGTTCAAACAGACACGAACCTTAAGGATGCATTTATTCACACGAACAGATATAATGCTTCAATTTGAATAAATAGATACATCTATTGGTGAACAAACGCACTAATTTGAAGGGATGCAACTATTCTTTGAATTCAAAGGGACGCACATGTTCATGGTGACTATTTAGTCAACATTCACTAATGTAACATTTTGAAAATATAATTTAAATAAATAAATTTATTTAAATAAATTTTCTCCAAAAAGATATATATATACAACGGGTCAAGATCTAAGACCAAAAAAGGTAATTGTTTATATACTTTTTAAAAACTTTGTTCACACAACCTATGTCACGCCCCGAATTTCCCACGACCCCGGGGCGCGAGTAACGAGACAGAAAGTGAAATAAATAAAAGGACAAAAGTAATTAAATTCAATAAACATGCGTCCATCATCATCCATACACAAAATAACATAAGATACATCGTTCAGGAGTCATTCGGGCTTAAGCCCTTACATTTCAATATACAAATCTCATGGACAAAATATAACAAGTGTTTCCCCTTATCAAAGCATCACTGGGTCTCAAGCAGCTGGGGGGTCCTCATCTGAAAAATGTTGCCCACGAATGGGTCAGCTCAACTGCTGGTATGATGAAGTGCTAATGCCAGAAATAAAGCTAAGGCGTGGCATGTGCAAAGTGTACATTTATTTCTAAATGACATTCAAGCATCGCAGTAGTATATATGAATAGTATGCGTGACACACCCATGCACAACTCTATGCCACACCCATGTCTCGTTTACGGGTACTCCCCGATGGCTACGGAGTACCAATGCAATGGCCAATTTTGGGTTTTTCACCACAGGATCTACACCCTCATAATGCAAAGCACCACGTGCTTACCCACGCCATGTTCTCAAAGGATTCATCATATGCCAATATGCCAATGCAATCTCAATGATACATGGTTTCCACAATATAGCATGCTCGAGACAATAATATATAAATCACCTAACTGATTCCACATGCAATCGTATCTCGTAAAATTTACATATACACATGTCGTGAGTCACATTCATCATTCACTAAATATTCATAAGGTACAAGTAACATGTAAGCATGTGAACAACCAATTCCAAATAAACGGTAAACACATTACAGATAAACACATACGACATTCAGTCATTCACAAATATTCCTAACTTAACTTCATTTCTAACACTAGCAAAACACCATACCTGATGGGTTGGTATCAACCCTAGAAGATCGTGAACTATATGTAACTGAACCGGTGGATGAAAATGTAGGAGATCAGATCGCCTCCTCCTGTCCTGTCGGTGTCCCTAAAAGTAGAAATTACAACTCAGTCCATTGTTGTTTGAATGTATGCTATTCATCAAATTTTATGTCTTTAAATTCATAGGTTTCTATTCTGCTAAATTAAACTCTACTATTGGTTTTAGAACGTTTAAGAAAGTAAGTCTAGGTTTTCGTAGAACTCAATTCGGACACCGGGGTTCAAAAGGGCAAAACAGTCATTTTGCACTTTACACGTGTCCTTACATTTCGTGACCTCTTTTCACAAATCGGACTCCACGGTTGAGTCCGGAATGTTCGAGATAATAAAATTCCACTATTTGTTTACCTAATTCGGAGTTCGTTTGACTGTGTTTCAATCTAGGGGCATTTTGGTAATTTTAAAGGTTACTACGGGTCTTTTATTTTTCGGGACCCCGTCTCGTAAAACGGACCTCATCATTGGTCTCGGAATAGTCGAGATAGTCAAAATACACTAATGACTTGTCTCATTTGGACTCCGGGATGTTTTTGAATATTTAATTAATTTAATTAATTTAATTAAATAATTAATTAATTAATTTAATTAATATTTTATTAATAATTTAATCAGGTGGGTCAAAGTGTAATTTCTAACAGTTGGGGGGTCAATTCGTAATTTCTGAAAGTTCAGGTTAAGGTTCAAATTCAAAAGGTTCAAATCCAAAGGTTTAAATTTTAAAAAGGTTCAAATTCATTTAATTTAAAACAATGGCTGACACGTGGCAGGGGCGACCCGTACCCGCCCGAACCAGAACCAGATCCGACCCGAGAACCGACCCGACACCCCACCTTCTTCCCCGATTCTCCGGCGAAGCAGCGGTAGGGTTCCGGCGCCTTCTCCGGCGCCGGCGACCGGCCTCCGATGAGTTTTCCCCCTTTTTAAAATGCCATTCTCTAGGGTTTTTCGTGTAGTCTCCATATCCAACCTCCACTTCCCCTTAAACCGTCCCCATCTCCACGAAATAGAGCTCAAAGGCTCATGGCCGAATCTCCGGCCAACTGAAAAATTCCAATTTCTTGTATATTTTTCTACTGTTTTTCATTCTTTCTTTCTCCATTCTCTTTCTGCACTTCATAGGGTAATTTAGGATCATTTAAAGGAAGTTTCTCACATAAAATGATGAGGTTCAACCTCCATGGCCGAAACCTGCAACTAGGGTTTTCTCCCTAGTTTCTCACCTATTTCTCCTCATTCTTTTTACATTTGAAAGCTAAAATCATGCTTTATAAAACCCTATAATCTAAATCAAACGAATCATGCTTTTGAAATTCAAAACTGAAACACCCACTTACCTAAAATTTCGGATTTTTCTTCCTTTTGGTTTGCTTTCCTTCTCCTTCTGTTCCTCTTGGTCACTTCTGCTTCTTCAGAACCCTCTCCCTTGCTCTCAGTTTTCTTTCCTTTCCCTTTCTTTTCTTCTCACCCGAGACATCCTCCTTTTTCTCTTCACTCTCTCTCTCTATATCTCTCTCTCTCTCTCTCCCCAAGACCAACCACCCTCTGCTGATTCTGCACCTCCCCCACTCCCTGAATTCTACTCACACACACAACCCCACCCATACCTCTTTGAGTGTGTAACACTCAAAGTCACACACACACACACACGGTTACACACACATACACACACTGTACACACAGTGCAATGTGCACTGTTATATATATATATATATACACAAATAAATATATATATATATATATTTTCCAAAGTTAAATATGCATATAATATATGTATATACATGCACATGTAGCATACACATAATTGTACACATACAATACACACATCACATTCTTAATAATGATAATAATAATAATAATAATAGTAATAATAATAATTAATTAACAATTTCAAGAATAAAGAATAAAAAAAAAAAATTTCATGTTATAACAACCTATATGAGACACAAGCTTTAAGCTTTGTTACCATTTCTAAGTGGTGATATTTGGAATCAATTTTTCATTTACTTCTTAATGGTTTTGAGCAACTTAATATATGTTCTTAATCTCCTCATGTATAGAGAAAGGTAGCTTGTAGTCTTGAATCTTTCCTTGTGAAATACTATCGGGCTTACTGGTTGATTAGTAAATATGATAACTTGAACTGTTCAACCGTTTGTGAAAACCAAGATTAACATTTACACAAAATCTTTCCTTACACAGTTGGTTCTCATGATTGTGTTTATTTTGGCCCTGAACAATTCCTGGTTTCATGAGTGCTCTTAGAGAATTTAGCCTTTATTATTATCATAGAACCAGCCCAATGCACACTCACATAGGTGATTTCTTATTAAGAGTATTCTGCTATACCCCACTTGTATTAACAAGGTATAAAAATCATTAAAAACTTAGCTTATCTTGTTCAACGTTGCAGGCATCCTTCTTTTTATCATGGGAATGAGTAGGAGATATTATCTCTACAGTGATCTTAATAAGTCACACATAATTCGGTTATCCCTTTGAACCTAGATCTTGAGATCTCTAGTCAGTTAGGTTAGGTTGCCATTATGGCGACTCTTAATGTATAGGCTTTAGATCCATTCCCCTCGATTTACTTGTTCTCTTGTCAAATATTTCGTTTAACGAATCCGTTATATTGGATTTTGACGTCATTAGAGAGCAGTTATAATACGGTATTATGTCTTTGACTTTTAAGGCAAGACTTACCGTTTTACATCTAATTTTGTGCCCCTCCAATTACAGATTGGCTATCACAATGTATACATATTGCGGGCACACATTTTGACTATATTGGAATATTTTGTAAGACACGACGAAGTCATTCAACTTCTTTGTGCAATTAATTTAGATTCCATTGTGAACCTACAAATGCACTTTGTTTAGAAGATTTTCAAGATATTACTCCACCTCCAAGTGCAAAGAGATATCTACTTGTAGACTTGAAGTCTTTGGTGTTCGATATCCAGTTTTCATCACAATAGTCTTCAAGCACACTAGATTCCTCGAGTAATACAATGTATAGCGTAGGGTGTATTTAAAATATCTTAAAACCCTAACTATTGCCTTCAAGTGATTTGGCCTTAGATTACTTGTGTATCTACTCAACTTACTAACAACGTATGCTATGTCTAGAGGAGTGCAATTCATTATATACATTAAGCTGCCAATTATTCTTACATACTCTAATCAAGAGGCGCCTTTGTCATTATTCTTAGATCAACGTAGATTTACATCTACAAGTGTTTTTGCTGGAACACGATTATATTGATTAAATTTCTTAAATATTCACTCAACATAAAACGATTGAGTTAATATTAGTTCATTCAATGTTCTAGAGATTTTTATCCCTAATATGACATCAGTAACACCTATACATTTTATGTTAAACTTATTGTTCAACATTCTTTTTGTAGTTTAATATAGAAACAATTAATGACGTAATCATTTTCATCATCCATAAGATACACACACTTGCCTCTTTTCAATATAGAACTTTAGAACTAGACATCATTTTCTTAAAGTTTTGAAGTTCATTTTCCTAACATATAAGTTAAAAAAATCTTGACTAAAGATTTGGATGTTCTAGCCCTCTTGATGTGTCTAGGTTCATAATTATCTTGTTATTTTTTTTGGGTCTTGACTACTACTATTTGTAGTGTCGTAAGTTCCTTTAAGAGAATTCGCCTCTTGTGTGGATTTGTAAGTAAATACATGTTCAAAGAACAATACATTTTTTAATTCAATAATAATATTAACAGACATATCAAGAACTTCATAATTATAAATAAGAAATAAATAAATTATTATTATTATTAACATACACAGTTAACTATTATAGGTTTCATCCAAATCTTTTTTGGAATAGGAATCACTTATTTAACTAAGTACCCTCACATTTCTTAAATATTTGTAGAAAGGTCTACGACCTTTACACAATTCATAAGGGGTTTTATTAGTTTTTCTATTGAGGTATTTGGTTGAAAATATAATTTGTGTAAAACATAGGTTCCCTTATAAATTTTGAGATAATCTAGAACTTATTAACATAGTATTAAGTATATCTTTAAAAGTTTTATTTTTCTATTCATCAACTTCATTTTTCTAAGATGACTAAGGTTTAGAATAATACCATGTTACCACAAAACTTAACAATGAGTGATTTGTGTTAACTATTTCTTAGCACCTTAATCTTCTTATTAAGTTGATTTTCAACCTCACTCTTGTAATATGTAACCATTTTCAAGATTTCATCTTTACTTCTTAACAACTAATCATAACAGTAGCTTGTGCTTTCATCAATAAATGTAAGAAAATATTTCTTACCACCTCTAGTTTTAACATACTTTCGAATCATAATTATTGGAATTAATTCTAAAGGTATAATGCTCTTTCAAGATTAAAAATAAGTCATTGTAAATTTTATTTTCACATATAATATGTCATGCCAAATAACTAAATGCTTAACAATGATCTAAACATTTATTTTTGCCTTTTAACTCAACAATAAACTATATTAAGATTTTCTCGAATATCTACTACATGTAGTAAAGGAAAATCTTCCTAATAAATTCAATAAGGAATTGCATATAAGAATTAATGCAATATATCTAGATCAAGCACGATTTTAAAGAATGATCATCATATTTTAAATTTACAAATATTTGATAATCATATCGCAATAAAATATTATCTCAACATATAATTGTATATATTATCTATAAAGAAAGGATATACAATTTTTTTTAATTAATAATATTGTTGTCACGTTATTTCAATTTGAATTGAAAATACACAATGTTTCAATTTTGAATTAAAGAGTCACGATGTTTCAATTTTGAATTGAAAAGACACGATGTTTCAATTTTGAATTGAAAAGATATGTTTTCAATTTGAGCTCTTTCCAAGTTATTAATCATCACATGAAAACTTGAAGAGATTAATGATTATACACTGAAATAGCAATAATTCTTTAATATATAATCACTTTGCAATCAATTTGTAGTCATACAAAAATTTAATAATGCAACTAGAAAATAATTATGAATACACACTTGTATACATATTATATTTATATTTATTTAAATTGTATAACCTTTCATACACAATAAATATAGAAGAATTTTTTAATAATATAATGTCACATTTATAATTTAAAATACAAAGAACAAATAAATTATATTATTAATTATTTCAATAAACATGAAAAAGATTTCAATTAGAATTCTCAATCTAATTTAAACAATGATATTTTTCTTACTAACACTAATCAGTATTAGAATTTCATATTAAAACATTATTATCTTCTTGCTTTAAATAGTAACATGGTAAAATATTTATATTGATAAATTGAATATCATGTCAAATTCAAGTAACATACCCATTGTAAAAGCATATAATTTTCAGTTCACATAAAACTGGAATTAACCAAGTACTATATCTCATAAGTAAACTTGATATAAATATACACAGATTAAAATATGTATATTAACAAACCAATAAATAAAATACAGAATCTAAAATTTTGCTAATTTGACTTTAAAGTAATCAAATAAGAACTAATTCTGAAATTATGTAAATTAATACAGTATATAAACTGATAAAGATAAAGTTAAATATTATCTTAAGATTGTTAGGGAGAATTATTATACTTCATCAGAATATTGCACTGTAAAATTCATAGTAGTTTAAAATAAAATATTGTACTTGAAGATACTACACTATAATTTGTATTTGTAAAACTATTTTTGAAATTAGGACTAAAACATAATTAATTTCATAAAAACAGAAAACATAAATAACTTGAAGTAAGTAGAATATAGAACTTACAGGTTGCAGTAGCAAAAATTCAAAAGTACAGCAATGTTGATTGACCAAGGTTAGTGTTTTACACTATGTCCTTAACACAATATTGCCCTCTCACTAGTGCTTTCGAGTTTTCAATGGCGGTTGTCTCTCAAGATACAATGGTGACGCACAATAAAAGAAGCAGTTCAATTTTATGTGCACAGCAAATCAGAACTTGTGTTTGAACTCTCTTAAATTATACAGACTTCACAGTATGCATGAACTTAATTCTAAATTTAAACTCTTGAAAAAAAAATGAATGATGATGAGAGCGGACTAGATTTATATAGGCGACTTGGTGGTTGTTCAAACAGACACGAGCCTTAAGGATGCATTTATTCACGCAATCAAATATAATGCCTTAATTTGAATAGATACATTTATTGGTGAACAGAAGCACAAATTTGAAGGGATGCAACTATTCTGTAAATTCAAAAGGACGCACCTGTTCATGGTGACTATTTAGTCAAAATTCAAAAATGTAACATTTTGAAAATATAATTTAAATAAATAAATTTATTTAAATAATTTTTCTCTCAAAAGATATATATACAACGGGCCAAGGCCCAGCCCAACCAAAGATAATTGTATATATACTCTTTAAAAACTTTATTACCAACATATGTGAGACAAACTTTTCACAAGCTTCAAGCTTTGTTACGGTTTTCAAGTGATGATATTTGCAGTTAATTTTTTATTCATTCTTTAATAGTTTTGAGCAACCTAATATATGTTTATAATCTCCTCATGAAAAACACCGTATTTTCATATGGACCCACCTAAAATAGTGTGTGGGCTCATTTTAATTTAGGCTTAAATATGGGCAAAAATTCTTGGTCAATAATCTATTTATCCAACACATATTTCCATCAATCCAAGGAAAACAAGGATATATTGTACCCAGGCCAATGGCTGTTGGATGCAATTAGCAAAAATTACAGTGCTGACTCAGTGATGGGACCTAACATAGGTCCAGTGGGGGGAAAATGCTCCCCCCCAAAAACACCCTATTCAAATTTATATTTTTTTAAGTTTAAATTTTTTCACACTTTTAACCTAATTTTAAATTCAATTTCACTCCTTAATGGGACTTCTATATACTTTTTGGAACTTTTTGGATAGTCTTCAGATTTTTTAAGGCTTTTTTTATTAAACTTCTTTTTAATTTGTAAGTTTGTTTATATCAATGAATTGTGTTACTAATCTAATATATTATTAATCAATATTAAATTTTTTTAATTTTTAAATTTATGATCAAACTTTTAACAAAATATTTACTCCCCTAGAGGAAATTTCTAGGTCCTGTTCCTGTGTACAATCATTGGTTAGGTGCAATGCACCGGATCAATGAATAGTTCTTTGAATGTGCAATTTCTTATCACTAGGAATTTAAGAATATAAGAATCTGAAATTTAATATGCTGATGATATTGTGATATCCTCAGTGACATATTCATTGACAGAAGAAAGTTTCTTTCTCACTACCTGCATCTACAAATTCAATTCAAATTTCCAGTTTCGTATTCATATACTGTTTCTCATCTATTGTATCTGTTGGATTGTCCTCAGCTATGATCCCTATATCGCCCATGCACAGCCCACCTGCACAATATATAAGGGCCCTCTCTACCTCTCCTTAACACCTGGGTTTTAAGGAGCTGAATGGGTTGGGCCTCAAAATTTCAATATGGTATCAGAGCCAGGTTAGGGCTTCTACCTCAGCCTATCCCAACAGCCAATTGGGAGTTGGGCCTCCTAAATTTCAATAGTATCTACACTGCACATTATACTTGTGACCTTGTGTATGCCATATTGTTATTATTATTGAATATTGAACATTGCATACCAAACTTGACTTTGACCATAGAACTCATTTTGGGACAAAGGCCAGATGGTGTGGCCTTACAAGTAATTTATCAGACTTTTCAGTTCGTGTTTAGCAGAGAGAATGGAGAGAGAGATATCCTTTTGGGAATGCCTTTCAGATCACGGGTATAGCATTGTAAAATAAAACATTTACATGCAAAAGTCAGAAGTAAGAAGCATTCATATATAAATACCCCTCTTCATGGAACTCTGGAATCACTTGTGCAAAGCAACATTTTCATATAAAATCAGACTTGAAAAGTAAATATATATGTGAGAGAAGCTATGTCCATTGAAGCTCTAGCAATGGCAGGTGCCGATTACAGGGAGTCTGGCATTGAACTTGAAGCATTGGAGCGCTGTGGCTTGGAACAGCCACCTCCATATCTTCTAGCTGAACAAAATCTGAAGATTGAGGTTGAGAAAAAGGGTGCTGATATGTTGGTACTCCATGACATACTGGTGAAAGCAAAGATGCGTGAATGGGCTAAGGCGGTTGCTTCCGGGAGAACTGCTCCTAAATTTGAAAGATAGGTTATATTTAGCTGGTGTATCAAATTTGTATTTGTAATTAGTATTTGTTTTGTACAAAAAAGAGAAAACTTGAAATTCAAGTTCAATTTTTTTAAGCACCTACTTGTAGAAGAGCACCATTTACACCAAAAGAACTGACCCTAGTCTTAACTTTCAACTGATTGAGCATTTTCTGGTTTGGATCCAGAGACGGATTGTACTTGCATTTGCTTCTGCAAATAAGAGGAAAGTTACAAATGCTGAATGCTGAGAATTGAAGGAGTGAAAACTAAAGTGAGGCAGGGAGTCCTGGAAGAGGAAAAAGAAAACTGACGTGTGCTCAATGATTCTTTCCTGTTAATACATGAAAAGGCAGAGGGGAGTTCCAAGAATCAAGTTAAATGATGTCCTTGTGCTACTTGCTCCTTCTAAGGATGATCAAGAGTTATGCTATTTACAGTCAAACCTTTTATAATTAAAAGATCAAAAATTATTAATTTATTAATTATTAATTATTTTCGTATTTTCATAAATCAATAACTTCTTCTTACATTAAATAATTTTTGGATAAAAAAATGAGCTTATATGTAAATTTTGAATGATATTTTAGTTTTTTATAAAAAAAAAAAAATACATATAATACTCAACTCGAGACGTAAAAAAACTCATAATTTTTTTTTTAAGTAAAGAAGTTGTATTTTCAAATATCATAATTTTTTTTTTCACTTACAATACTTTTGACTTCAATTATGTAATGTGGAACGAAAACGTAGAAAGAGAATCGAATACGTCGAATTCTTTAAAAAATAAGTAACATGAGAACTCCTCACATAACAAGAGAAAATAATTATCCAAAATTCGTAATTAATATTGATAAAAAAATATTATAAATACCTATTACATCATATTTATATTGTTAAAATACTCATTTTTTAACTAGGAAACAAAAAGAACTCTTATTTTTATACTAATCCTACTACAATAAAAACTATTAATTCAAATAGGAAACTACTAATTCCTATATTTCTTATTCTAATTCTTATAAAACAAAAAAAAATTATGAATAAATTAAAATTAGAAACTAAACAATCGTAATACAACTCTAAAATAATTTTTCTATTTTTTGGGTACCAAATCTGTCCTAAATCAGTCTCCCCCACTTGAAAAGAACTCGTAGTCGAGTTGACTGTATGTATGTGACCACGAGCTCGTTCATAACCATGTTTAATCTTATGAAGAACAATTGAAGATATTAAAAAAAAAAATTACCTCATTTTTCATGAAGTCTATAACTTTAGGTCATTGTAATGATGATAATACTGTTCTTATAATAAAACAAAAAATGATTTCTTGAGGCACCACAATTTCAATTTTCTTGGAAGCATTATAATCATCATTTACGAATTCAAGTTCACTTTCATCTTTAACATTGACAACTACTCTGGAAATTTCTTGTCTCTCTTCAATAAAAGAATTTGTGGAATTTGTTAAATCTGAATTTTCTTATTCTTTTTCTACAATAGAATTTTCAAGCAATTCTTCTTCTTTATCTGTACTAGTTGTTTTTGTAACATCACTAGAAATAAATTCAACTTTATTTTCTATTGACTTCTTGTGGTCATCTTCAACAGATGAAATAACTTGACTTGCATCTCTTATAATAAGAGAGTCTTCTATAAGAATGTTGGCTTCTTTCAATGGTTCAATATGTGCAGCCTTATCAGTTAAAGTTACTTCAACAATTTCATATTTTACTTTTACTTTTTCATGTTACTTTTCTATGTTGGTCTATATTTATCATCTAAAATCTACAAATAATTTTTAGGTAAAAATCTATTCATCAACAAGTTCATCATTTTAGGCCATGAACGAATGTACATTTTTCTTTGCAATTATCTATGCCTTTGTAAATCTTTTGCAAATCCAATGAGTTTATCTTCTACCTAAATTTATTTTTTTCTTTTCAAAGTCTCAAATCATTAAAACAATCATCCACATTATAAACTCAATCATGAAAATATTCAAAATAAAAATTACTATCAAAATTCGGAAGTCTTTCGTAATTGCGATTAGCTTCGTGTTCAAGCATCGGGCAAATCCTCCAGCGTGGTTCCTGTCGACTAGAAGATTTCTAGAAGCATTAAAATTGGGTTGCATGAGCGTTTGTTGTATCATACCAAGCTGATTGTTGATTTGTACGAATAGTTGCCACTGTTCATCCATCACCGCCCATATATAAAGCCTCCGTCCTACGATGAACGTCAATGGAATTTTTAATTCATTCTTTACAAATTACCATTAAGCTAGGCGAATCCTCACTCTGATACCAAATAATTCGGAACGGAAGCGTGGAAGAAAAATCGAATACGTCAATTTCTTTAGAAAAACAAGTAACATGGGGACTCCTTACCCAAAAAGAGAAAATAATTATCCAAAATTCGTAGTTAAATATTATTCATAAAAAACATAATTATAAAGTATTAAGGTGTAAATATTGTAAATAATGATTAGTTGTTAATCTGCAGATTAGTTAGTTAGTTAGCTTTCTAATTACACTTTCTGTTATAACTAATGGCTATATATATAACAGAAAGTGTAATTAGAGCCTGCACCGCCTAAGAATAAACCTCACCAGCTCCTCAAGCCTTATTGTAATTTTTAATCTATCCCAGAAATTCTTTTTTTTTTGGGGGGGGGGGGGGGGGGGGAATGGATTGGAGTTTATGAAGCTATTTGAATGACATGTCAGTACATAAGATTTCCTATTCACCCATTTCATATTGGATTTCCAAAATCAGTCAGCAAATCTCTCAGAGTGGAAAGAGACGTACCCTCATATGATATTCATGATGTTAGTGACAATGGCATCTATGGATTGGAATAAGGACGTCATCCAAATGTGAGTCAATGGGGGAATTGTGGATAAGAAGACTCTGGGATGCCTTATATATATGATGTGTGAGGTGCGATTACAAGCCTATTGATGATCCTAAGAATGGAAATTAAAAAGAACTCATGACATTCAACAGAGCCACTAATCACAACTTTATCTTTTAGATCAAATCCATGATGATATTTGGGAGTCTTTTTTACTAAATCCACGTGATTCCTAACCTTTTTTTTTCTTCCAAATAAATGCAGTTGAGAAGTTATATATTTACCTACCCATATTATTTTAAAGGATTTTGCTAATCTCAATCACATTGTTTGGAATAAAATGATATCATTAGTCTGTATATTACATGCTCCTTTACATGCGTAAGACATGGACTAATGATATTACAATATTTCGAACATCACGACTAAGATTAGTGACCCTCTATTTTAACTGTGTCACTCCAAGTTACATTTTCAGTGAAATCATTAGTTGAAGTGATAATTTAAAATAGTCACTTCAAGTGAGGGTTTTAACCAAAATAAATTAGTTAGGAAAAATAATTTACAATAGCTTGTATTTCTTATTTTGAGACGGGGATGACCAAATTCCTTGAGTTTGATTAAAAACTGTGATTCCACCATTTTCAAATGTCTATATTGAGGACTTAGTGCAAATTTTTATATAGATCGATCATGTGTAACAAATGGAAATATTCAAAACAATCGTTGTTTAAGACCTACTCCAAGGTGCATGAGCTCTTTAGTTATTTTCCGGGGTGAAATATCAAATATTATGTTCCAAAAGACTTCCCATCTTACTTTCTATAATAAGGAAAAGTTAAAATTAGGCCTGGCAAAACGGGCGAGTTTGGACGGGTTTAGGCGAGTTGTAAACAAGTCGAGTCATAAACGAGTTGAATCCATGTTTGACTCGAATCCGGGTCGGGTCATAAATGGGCCGGGTCAACCCTAATTTGACCCGCTACCCAACTTTTTTTAGAAATAAAACACTACCTAAGATTGTCACATCTCAATCAAGTAATATGACTAACAAAATTGATCTCATTTCTCTATTAAAGCTTTTGTGAATACACATTAAAAAAAAATTTATTTCTCTATCAGTAGATCTAATCAGGCAAAATTTATGGTGATTGTTTTTACGGGTTCATTGTCTTTTCTAGCATGAACTAAATCGTCAAACTAATAACAACTTAAATAGTTGCTTTGATAAATAACATTATCTATAGACCTAAACAAAACTTGCAAGAGGATATAAGTCTATGTAATTATCTCTGAACATTCATAATTTGATTAGGACTACACGATTTCATAACTTCACTCATTAGAAATTATCTTATGAAGGTTTGTCACTTCAAGTTTTGAAAGAATAATGCAAGTAGCAATATTAAGATATTAGCATCCAAGAAATACCAAATGAAAGTCATTCACTAATATCTCATAATGAAAAAAAGAACTTCTAATCACTTAATATATAAATTTCTTTTGTTTGCACCATAATATTCTTTGGGATGAATAACTTGGACTTTTATTGGAAACAAAAGGAAAGAAAATAAAAAAATAAAATTGTGTCTACTAGTGAAGCACTACCATTACTTCTAAAAGACTTTAACAACTTATTATACATCGAAATTGAGTAATCTAATCCTTAAAAAAAAAAAAAAAAAAAAAAATCAACCTTCTCAAAGTAATATAATTTATTTTGGCATTATATATATATATATATATATTAGGCCTAGCAAAATGAGCGGTTGGACTGGTTGAAAACTAGTCAAGTCAAAATGGTTTGAACCCATATTTGACCCGTAATTAAACGGATAAAATACGGATTGGACCAACCCGAATTCAACCCGTTATTTTTTTTCTACCCTAAGGCTTCATTTGGTTAGGTGAAAAATAGTGGAAAGTGAAAGAAAGAGAAAAATATAAAATTTATTAAGAGTTTGGTTAGCAAGAAAAAGAAAATTCTCCTTAAAAATTGAATCCATATAATTATTTTTTTTTTTAAAATGTCACTTCTGTTTCCTCGCAAAAAACACAAGAAAAGTTATGTTTCTAATGAAAAATAATTGTATATAATCTATATTCCCATCTTATCTATTTTTTTTTACGCTTCTTTCTTCCACCACTAGTGATAGAAACTCTTTTATACTATAACTTTTTTTTTTTAATTTTTGATTTCTTATGTTCTACAATAAATAATTATATATATATATATATATATTTGTAGAAAATTAATATATGTTATAATTATATAGATAGCTAGTATAATATATAATATTTAGTTAATGTATATATGTAATACTGCTATATATATATATAATGTAATCTACATATGTACACTATTATATATATATATATATATGTAATTAATTTTTTTATGTATTCAAGTAGTGATAGGAATTTTTTTTTTCATGATAATTAATATAGACTAATAAGATAAATTCATATTTTTGTACATGTATTTCTCTGATATGGTTTGTGTATATATATATAATATATATATGTAATTAATTTTTTTATGTATTTAAGTAGTGATAGGAAATTTTATTTTTTTTATGATAATTAATATAGACTAATAAGATGAATTCATATTTTTATACATGTATCTCTCTGATGTGGTTTGTATATGCTAATTATTGTTTATGGAGAAAAATGGTATTCAAAGCTCCTAGCAAAGACCAATTAAACTTACTTTGAATCACAAGGTTTTGATTTGTGTTTTGTTTATATATATGGAAATGCTGAGTTATATTCTCTAACTATTAATTTTGTTTTATAATTTATTGTATATGTTTTACTATTTTGTTTTTTCCTAAATAGAGATATATATATATATATATATATATATAAATGGAGATATATATATATATATATTGTTATTTTTTATTCTTAATCTGTCAAACATTCATATTCAACTCGTATTGACCCGTTAAATTGACGGGTTTCTTTTTATCCAACCCGTTTATAACCCGTTAACTAAATGAGTTATCTATATCCGTTAATTAGTGGGTGAGTTAGGGCAGATTGACGGGCTGGATAACATTTGTCACCCCTAGCTAAAATGTATCTAAAATATGTGGAAGGGGAAAGTGAAGAGAGTCTCCTTATATGTTTTAATATATATATATATATATATAATGGTGTTTCTAGAATGGTAAAATGATTTCAAAATTAGATAAAATAGGGAGTATGGTTAGAGTAACCATTACAAAAGTGATTAGTTAAATTAAATTTATAACCATTTTAGCCAAAATGAGGGAAATTTAGGAGGATGGATAGGGATAACAATTAGTACGTCCATATCAGGCATGCCAAGGGTAGTTCAAACTTTCTTTCAATATACACGTGATACTTGAAAAATCCTCTGCATACAGTTAGATACACATATGCCTTTGTTGATGATCAACCATTTTAAATGTAGTTTCTCTTTTTATTCATTCATTTATTTATTATTTATTTATGTTCTTTTCCCCCTGAAACTAACCACTGTCTAGAAAAAAAAAAATATTGATCTCCATAGATTTCAAACTTATTTTTGGAGACTGTCAATGAGTAGCTTATTTGGGCACCTTTTATATCATATTCTAATTAGATGGTGAAATAGTTGGCTTTCTTCTTAATATTTAGCTTATTTGGGAACCTTTTCCCATCACAAACAACAATTGAAGTTTGAATACAAGTGCTTGGCGATGCACAACATTATTAAATGGGTGTTTCGAGGAACAAAAATGATGGGAAAAGCATTTTAGAGCTGTTTTTTTTGTGGGGAAACAAAACAAAACAAAACCCATATATTGAAATTTTGAGGCCCAACCCATTTTGGCATGCAAGACTGGTTGCGGCAATGTCCAAACTGGCTGTTGGGATAGGTTGAGGTAGAAGCCCAACCTGGCTCTGATACCATATTGTAATTTTGGAGGCCCAACTCCCAATTAGCTCATCCTTAAAACCCAGGTGTTAAGGAGAGGTAGAGAGGGCCCTTATATATTGTGCAGGTGGGCTGTGCATGGGCGATGTGGGATCGTAGCTGAGGACAATCCAACACCATACAAAAACAATTTTAAAATCTGAACTAAACAGTCGATCAACTTTATAAAGTGAACACAAAAGTGGAGGTTTTATTGGCATGAGATTTTTTTTCTTTTTTTGACATGCTCAACATTTATTCACTAGCATTGCATTGGTACAGTTATAAACAAGGACAAAGATACCTTTAGGCCATGGGGTCAATTGTTTCTCCTCAAATTTTATTATTTGGAAATTTTTCTATACTTTCCAAAAAAAATTCAAATATACCTCTTTGTAAATTATATTTTTGCCCACATTCAGTTTAAAGTTTATTATGCTTTATCCTTAGTTTAGTTTGACCTTCTCAATAGGATGGAATTTTATTGATTTTTGTACAATTTAAAATATTTTTAGGGTCTTTTTCTTTCTTTATTCTTAAACTAAACGAATTTAGTTAGGTACTTAATGAAAAAAATATCAATTGATATTAAATTTTAATACCTCTTAATTTATAAATGTATGATTGAACACTAAAAACAAAGTATACCTGCCCCACCCATCTAGAGTAAATTTTCGTCCCTGATGTTGAAATGGATGTTAAGGGTTCTTTTTGGATAAAAGGTCATACATTAAAGCAAAAAGGATTTATAAGTATAAGCACACCTTTCCCGCGGGGGGAGGAAAGAAAGAGCAAAAGAGAAACAAAAGAAAGAAGATAAGCTAATTAATTAGGTGTTGAAATGTTATGAATGATCGAGTCTGGACTAGTGACTTTCTTCTCCATAAGCGATTGTTCCTTTTCATTACATATTAAGTAGACAGTACTGACAGCCAAAGCAAGTTCATATTTACTAAGAAGGACTTCTCTTTTAGATGGTTTGAGGCCCAATCAAGTTCAACTTGCCAGTTGGTAGGGGGTTCGACAGATGAGGCGTTAATTATGGTTTTCCAAATTTAAAAGGAGAATGATCAACAATTTCTACATGGCTGTTGCAAAGAAGGAAAGCAGTGAATCTAGGGATACCCCAACTAGAGACCGTATCTCTAGTAGTTAGTTTAACTTGGCAAAGGATCCAAAGGATGAGGATGGAGGAGAATTTTGAAACAATTTTAGAAGACTGGACAAGGAGGGATTAAGACATGGAAGGGAGAGAAGATTCCAAGCTGTTAGTGATATAGGCTTATATTATTGTAACAAGTAAATTAGGTATATAGGTATTATGTGTAGAGCGTAACGAAACACATAATACTTATGCAGCTTAACTCTAGTTGTGTTGCTAAGGGACGAACGATAGGTTGGGGGGTGCGGGGGCCTTGCTTCCCGCGGTATAGTAAGAGTATATTGGATAATTTCAATATCTCTGATTACTGTTAGAATTTAACTACGTGTAGTATAAATACATTGTAACCCTATTTTCTAATTAGTGTAAAAGATGGCCGCATCCATGAATGTAGGCATATTATCGAACTAGGTAAATTCTCTGTGTCAATTTCTTTTTTTCTCTCTAATTCTTGTTGCATAAATCATTAATTTCACAACATAGGCTCTACCAATTAGAGCAAAAGTTGAAGATATGTTAGGGATGGGGGAACCAGATAATCGTATCAATTTGCCAAGAGAAGGTTATGAACAAGGTTGATTAAGCTACCAAAGCTTTGCTAAATCTGTGCCAACCAAGTTCAAATGAAGATATCAGAGTTCTTGATTATCTTCAACCTTTTTCAAGCTTAACCCTAGGATAGTGTTGAACCTATGCATTTTTATATTTGATAACCTTTTTTTTTTTTATCGATAGGAAGGAGTAGTGCTAAGTATGCCTAATTTATATCCCCAATTATATTTCAAGTGTGAAGTGTTTATATACAGTGGCTTTAAAAATCAAATTTTGTGAGATTCAAAATTATCATTTCGTGAGATAAAATTAAAAATATAAATTGGAGATTGCAAAACATTTTCATAAGAAGAATTGTTAACACATGGTTGATTTATGTTACTCAGTCAATGAATTCATTTTCAGAATCTAGAAAATCAGAGATAGTGCTTAATAGGGTGCTGATAATCGTCTATTTTGGATGCTTCCATGGGTTAATCTATGCTGCTGGTTCTGTTTTGGCTTCATTTTTCTTTTTCTTTTTTGGGTATTATGGCTGCCATAGTTTATATGTTTTGGTTTGTCTTTAGCTTTTTTCTTTTTTTTGGCATATGATTATCCTCTTTATTTGGTGTCAATCTGGTTGGAAAGAAACTTAGAAATCATGATGTCTTTTGCATTACTCCATTTTTTTTATTAATTTCTTTGCATGTAGTCCTAGTACATCTTTTTCATCAATAATATTTTCTTTTTTGTCATTCAAGAAAAAATTATAATGTAAGAAAACTTAATCTCACGTTCAATTATGATATATTACATGGAAATTTCTCGTCACGGAGACTTTGAAATACATTTAACGCACTGGTGAGTGATGAGTGATGAGTGACGATATCCTCCGTGACATATGCTTTGGCAGATGGAAGAAGGTTCTTCTCTACCACCTGCAACTACCAATTTAATCCTGCAGGTTATCCATTTCACACTTGCATATATAACTATGTATGTATATATGTATATGTATATGCATATACAGTTTCTCATCTATTCTACATTTCTTCCATATTCTACTTGTGACTTGTTACAATTTAATGTTAAACCTAGCATACCCGTCCAGACATTGACCTTTAAACTAAACTTGGAGACTTGGGAAGGAAGAGAGATAGAGAGAGATGTCACGGAAATAATGATGCAAATTTTGAACATGCAACACCCGTGCATGTTTCTATTTCTTGGAAGCTAGCGTAATAGAGAAGTACTTGAGATGGAGCATTCAATATATAAATGTACTATTTTTGGGGTCATTAGAATCACACTAGTACTGTAACATTTTCAGATAAAGTCTCAAATAAATATACATTTAGAGAAGCAATGTCTATCGAAGCTCTAGCAATGGCTGGCGTTGACTATATGGAATGTGGCATTGACGTTGAAGCATGGGAGAGCCGTGGGGGCTTGGACCAACCACCGCCACATCTTCTAGCTGAGGTCGAGAAAAAGGGTGCTGATAAAATAATGGTCGTCAACAGCGAGCTAGTGAAGGCAAAGTTGCTCGAATGGGCAAAGGCAGTCGCTTCGATCATGGGCAATGCATCTCAATTTGAAATGAGAGATATATTTAGTTAATGTATCAAATTTATTTTTAGAATGAATTCGTTTTTATTTTAAGAAGCAAAAAAGTGAAACCTATAAAATTAATTTTGATCGAAATTGTAAAAAAATATATGATAATGTGTGCTTTCATGAATGAATCATAGCCTCATCCTAAATAGTTGGGATAAATCTGAACTTAAGTTATCTAAGCAAAATGAAAATCGTGATACAACATAGTATGACTTAGACTCATTTCTAGTATATTGAACGTTTGAATGCACAATTTTCTCTTTTCTTTTCTTTAATAGAAGTGATGAGATTTTACAATTCATGTATTACAATCAATTGAACATACAATTATATAATTACAAAGCAACTGAAGACTATACAACTTAACAAATGTAAGAACCTCTCAAATATAAGTCTTGTACAAACAATATAATGCAGCTCATGATTGAGTAAAAATAAATTAATACCCAAATTTCTCTAATAATAAAGTGACATGTGAGACTTAAATTGATAACCTCCCATTTTTAAGAAAAGACATGAATGACCAACTAAACCAAATCCAATTGGTTCACTATTATCTTTACTAACAAAAAAAAAAAAAAAGTACTTTTATCTTTCATGTCTATGATATTATGATGAGTCCTCTAAATCCATGTAGAGTTCATCAATGAGAAATATTAATACACTAGAACATCCGGTGTACTAGAAAGAAGGTTGATCTAACACTAGTTATATTTGTGCGAGGAGTAATGTTTTAGGAAAATGCTATTCTTTCTAAATTTGTTTTTCAAATTTTTATTTTAAATGATGTAACACTGAAGTGAAAGAATCACATTAATTATATAATTTTAAATATTATCAGTAATTTAGTGTTATGTCAATGTCTCATTATTTGAGTAAAAAATTTAGAATACAATTTTGAGAACTATAGTATTGCTCAATATTTTATGATCGACAGTAAGTTCACTCATCTGATGTGTCATGATTTTATTGACTGTAAATTTTTTATTTTTGAACTTTGTTCCACTCCCACAACGAATTAAATCATACATCATATAAGTAAATTTACATAAATGAACTTACTTGTGTTATAAAACATTACTATTATTAGAGAAAAAGATAAGTGAGATTGAATGTGTGATATTAGTGACCTAGAAGAGTTGAGAACATTACTATGCCACATCATATCTTATTATCATACTTGTATTATTTTCCAACACCAACACTTCATTTTTAAGTTTGTAACTTATTAATGACTTCTATTGCCTTCAAGCTCATATGATACATCAACTTGTCAAAAATATTATAAATTAATAGTAAATTTATAATCAATTAATAAGAAAAATGTTTGCCCCGAGCATATAATACTAGCCTCGTCACTGATCGGCAACATATATTTAATAGAGCTTCGTAGCTCTGTTAAAGCTATTTAACAGAGTAATCTATTTTTAGATTCATTAAATTAAACAGATGCATATCTAATCAAAATTGAGTTGGGGTTTTTTCTCCACATTCAAAAGCGAACCTATGCACGTGCATTTCATGCTTATATATGTTGTATAGATTGAGAAATAAAAGGCCCTAGATTTTGGACAAGTTTAATAGCAAGTTAAATTAGGATACTCTGAAATTGTTTGAGGGCTTTTTTAGTTGGTAAGGATATTATGGGCCGACTTACGCGCACTAGACTAAGTCTTCCTACTCGTAATAGTCAGGCCTGTCATTTAAGCTGTAACTGCCAACGATTGTTTGAGGACTTTTTTAATTGGTAAGGGTATTCTGAGCCAACTTAGGCGTATCAGAATAAGTCTTCTTTCTCGTGACAGTCAGGTCTATCATTTAAGCTGTAACTGCCAATGATACTGTTTGAGGGCTTCTGCAGCCCATCAAAAACCAATTAAATCATGGGAATTTTATTCCATGAGCTGCTTTGTGTAAAGACAAATTTACACTTGAAATTTTTGCAAGTACCAAAACCGCAAAGTATGGTTTTGATCTAATTTGATAATAAAAAATAATAAAAGTTGAAAAAAGTTCATATAGATCTATTCTTAATCAAATTCGGCACAGCCTCATATAGTTTGATTACATAACAAATAGGATTTTGTGAACGCAAATTAAGAAAATCAAAACTTTGAGGTTACGGCCAGTGTGAAGATTTTGATTAACCCAAATGTTCTTAGCATTGAATTTTTATACCAAAATACTGGTAATTAAATGGGCTACAAAAGCCCTAACCTTGGAAAGTACTAATATAATTGTGTTTGAACGAAGTTAAAAGAAAAAATTCTTTAAGTTTTGATGGTCATGTGAAACAGTTTTGAAAAAGAAAGATGAATATATATATATAGAGTCAGAGAATGTCAATGGGTGTAGATGTATGATGCTTTCCATTATACCCATGAAAGAATTTTTGAGTTTTTCACATTCTTAATTTTTTTAAATTAGAAATTTGATTTTTTTATAAAATAATACATTTTTTTTCTGAGAAAAAATTTATTGATGAAAGGGGATTTACAAGAAATACATGCTTTAGATCAATAAAGAGAGAGAGGAAAAAAACATCATGACTCCCAAATTCCTATCGCAACTAGGTTGGTACCAAATAAGGGTGAAAAATCGAAAAGAGAGAAGAAAAAAAGAACAAATCAAAAAAGGCACAAGCCCTATTCACCCAAACCAAACAAAAAATAGCACCTGAAATAAGGAACAAGAGAATCCACTGCTTCAGAAAAGAAAAACCAGCGTTAATGTGCCAAATTTATTCTAAGTGTGCAGTATTTTTGAGTTTTCTACACTGTTTAAGTTAGTTTCTTGTTTTTCTTGGGGTGTAGTGATGCGTCTTTAATGTGCCAACTTAGTTGAAATATTGTTTGTGCTCTCTATCTTTTTCTCTTTTATTGATGTAATTTATGTACTCCTTATGTTCTTTATTCATCAATAACAGTCTCGTTTTTCTACAATGTTTAAGTTAGTTTCTTGTTTTTCTTGGGGTGTAGTGATGCGTCTGTAATATGCTAACTTAGTTGAAATATTGTTTGCGTGCCCTCTCTATCTTTCTCTCTTTTATTGATGTAATTTATGTACTCCTTATGTTCTTTATTCATCAATAACAGTCTTCTTTTTTATTTGATTAAAAAAAAACCAAGATTATCATTAGAGAGTTGGAGATTGTAATAAAGCAAGGCAGTTTGGATCTTTTTCATATTTGGTTAATTGCGCTAAAGATAAATAGACAACAAACAAGTAGATACATACGGAACTTGGTTGATATATATGAACATGATTTTATGAAGACGGATGTTAGTGTCAATCGCGAGTGATCGTTACTCGTGATCTAATTGACGCATGCATTAAACGAAGGTGCATGATTGCGTATAATAATGACGTGTGTAATACCGTGCCAATTAAATTACAATTTTCACACTGAAGATTAACACTAACATTCCTTTTTTTATGAATACATAGATAACATGTCAATCACTGCCATGGAAAAGGGAAACTGGATGGTCCGATGATTATGAGAGAGGGATACTCATATATATAAAAGTACGAAGAAGAGAGAAAAAGAGCAGTTTCAAAAAAATAAAAGCAAAGCATATTATTAATAACATTCCACTAAGTGGAATGGCAATAAAACTAATATCTTATTATCATCCTTGAATTATTTAGTGTGTAAGATAAATTTAGCATCTTAAAAATAAAGATATTTATTTTAGAATTATATTAAGATTGTTTAGTTTTTAATTTTGATTTATTTTTAATTTCTTTAGTTTCTTAATTTTATTAGAATTAGTATAAGAAATATAGAAATTAGTAGTTTCCTATTTGAATTAATAATCTTTAATGTGTTAGGATTAGTATAAAAATAAAGGCTGCGTTTGGATAGTAATTCAGATATGTTTTTTAAAAAATATTTTTGAAATGTATTTCAGAATTTTGTAATTAATTTTTTAAAAACTGTAAAAATGCGTTTGGTTATGCTAATTAGAATTTAGTTTCTGAGTTAAAAATTGTGAAAATGCGTTTGGATATAAGAATATCCAAATTTAAATTTCTGAAAAAAAAATGTTTGGATATAATAATATTTGAATTTAAATTTTTACTAAAATTTGATTTATTTTTTTTAGATAAAAAATAGTAAAAATACATTTAGATATAATTTAATTTTTATAATCTAAATTATTAATAATAATTTATTCATTCAGTTTGAAACAAGTTTCTGGAAATCTCACTTTAGGTTCAAGTTCAATTTTCCTCTTTTTAGAAACCCACAAAACCCTCCCCATTCCCGATCACCACCAAGGAGGAGACTGAGATGCCGCCCGCGTCGGCGACCACCTACCACACTGCTCTCTCTCTTTCTCAAATATCATAAGCAAAATAAACCATGGCCCTAATAATCTATTTCGCAAAGAAAAAAATAGAAAATAGAGCGAGATAACAGAGATGTGAAAGCTGATTGCAACCAAGAAACTGATTTTTTGCAGCAGAAGAGATCCGCTCTGATGAGAGTGCAGATTTGGTTCAAACCTAGATATCCAGTTCAAGATTTCTTACAGCTAGGGTTTGAAAAGTTGGAGAGAAAATCGGTAGAAGGAGATGTCGTTGGGTTGAGAGAGGGAGGGAAGAGAGAGCGAGACAGGGAAAAAATGGATGAGAGAAATCTGATTGAGTGGTTGTCTTGTTGGTTCTTCTTGTTGTAGAAAAAATTTTGAACGCCACACCCATGGCTCAGTTTCAGAGTTTTCCTGCCGTCTCTCTCTCGTCTTCATCTTCTGATTTTTTTTTTTTTTTGATTTTTAAAATTTTTGAGACTACATTGAAAAAATTTTCAGAGTTGTATTGGGAGTAAAATTCAGAGTTGGTATCCAAACAGCTATTACATTTTTGAGAATGGGTGAAACCAGTTTTGAGTTGGTATCCAAACAGAACCAAAGTTTTTAGTTGGTATCAACGCCTGACTTGATGATAATTAATAGAGACGGAATCAAAAATTTCATTAACGTTCATTATAGGACAGAGGCTTTATGAATGGCAATTGATGAAGATAGCAACATTTCGTATAGATTAACAATCAATTGGGACTCAATCTTAATGTCCCTAGAGACCTTCCAATTAACAAGAACTTGTGCCGAAGGATTAACTTCAGGCAAGCCTAAAGACAAAATTATTCGCAATTACAAAAGACTTCCTGATTTTGATGGTAATTTTTATTTTGAAGACTTTCATGATTGAATTTATGATTTAGATTATTGTCTTAATAATTTGATACTTTTAGAAGAAAAAGAGTATTTTGGGCAGAAGATAAACTCATTCAATTTGTAAAAAGATGGTGGTTTGATTTATAGAGGGGCAAACAACTACAACGTAAAAAGTGTATTCATTCATGACCAAGAATGATGAACTTTTTTTTGTCTTCAGATTTTAGAAAGATAAATACAGACCATCATAGGAAAGCACTAAGAAAAATGCACAAACAAAATTTGAAATTGTTAAGACGATTTTAACTAATAAGGTTGCAAATATTACACCGTTGAAAGATGTGCACATTCTTAAAGATGAGTCTATTGTCATTGAAAGTACAAGTCAAGTTATTTCATCTCTTGAAAACGATCACAAAGAGTTGGAATAAAATAAATTTGAATTTATTTCTATTGATGTTGTTGAAATAGTTGGTACGATAAAAAAAGAAAAGGTATTTCTTGAAATTCGATTGTGGAGAAAGCAGAAGGAAATTCAAATTTAATATATTCCACAACTTCTTTTGTGGAAGAGTAAGTAGAAATCTCCAAGATAATTGTCAAAATTAAAGATGAAGCTGAACTTGAATTAGCAAAGGATAATTTTTCTTGTTTTATTATGAGAGATTTATTGTCATCAAAACAAGAGCCCAAAATTTCAGATTTCATAAAAGACACGAAAGGAAAAATCTTTGAGTGTTCAATTGATCTTGAAGAAACTCAACTATTGATATCGCGTTATGAACGAGTTCATGGTCACACTACATCTAGTTTTTTTTTTTTTTTTGTTTTATCAACAAAAAGAAAATTTATTGATAAAAATAAATGTACGAGAAATACAAACACAAAGCATCAATAAAAGAGAGGAATGGACGAAACATTATGACTCTCTAGTTTCATCCTAACTAGGTTGACACCAAACAAGAGAGATAATAATTTGCCAGCGTAGACCCAAAAGGTACAAAAAAACTAAAAAACACCAAAGCTCAATTTGAGTTACCAAAAAATTAATTAGACAAAGTTATATGCAGCACCCAAGAATACCAAAATCAGCTCTAAGACTACATGTAGCAACCAATCAATACTCTTTAATTCATCAAAACCTAAAATCAAAACAATTAGAGCAAAAGTCACCGAACTCCAACAAAAGCTTTCTTAGAAGAAAAACCTAAAGGGATAAAATCACAATAAAACTCCCCAACAAAGCCTGTATGAAATTTGGATGGAGGCCACCTGCATCAGAAATGAGAGAGCACCCCAAAGATATCTGATGCTACACTTTTTGGTCGGTAGGGGCTCGGAACTCCATTACTTGAGAAACACTCAAACAAAAGGATTAGAGGGCCACCGGATTGGCTCCGGCGGTAGCCACTCCGATGCTTAAGTCAATAAACTGAATTGAAAGACTGTAATGTAAGCTAAAGAATGAGCATGAATGTAAAACATACCTTAGGGTTTAATTTATAACCTGTAACTTTCCTAAGTTGATTAGGATTTGGAGCCATAAAAATAGGGATTTGATCATCAGAAAATGGCAGTTACTTTATTGGATACTGCGCTTGAAAGATATATGTGAGTAGGCAGTTTCCTTATTGAAGACTATTTCCTTGTGCCTTACTCGGTAGGGTATTTAAAGCGGTGATGAGCTCTGAACCTCGAGAAGTGCTCTGAATGCCTTGTGTTCAGGCCAGTGAGCTCTGGAGGATAAATGCATAAGCCTGCTCTAAATGGATGAGTCTGCTCTGGATGGTCGAGCTTTAACTGAACTGTAGGCACACGTGTCACATGGAGACTGGTTCGTCACTTTGTGGTATATCAGCTACTCCCTCCCCCCCGAAGCCTTAGTTAGAGCTTGACGCGTAACTAGGGCTATGAGCTGGCAAAAAGTCACACGTTCTATCTTTCCATTTCCCGAGATGACCGTTGATGGGTCATTTATTGCGCAACTGATGGTTGGGCTTTCGAAGCCATTATTTCATACAACCGTCACGGCGGTTCGGCTTGGTGGGCCCATATTTTGAAAACATATAAAAGAGGGGGAAGGGCTTAATACGCCTTCTTTCTTCACTCGTTTTTACTGTATCTGAAAAAAATTCTGCCATTATTGAACCTGAGCAACCCGTGAATCCTGAAGTTTGGAGAGTGCTTATTGTCCGGAGCTCCCTTCTTTCTGTTTGATTTCAGGTTTGATTTTAGTCTCTCTTATTGTTCTCCTTTCTTTACTTCATCTTTTCCTTGTTCCCGACAATGTCTAGTTCTTCATCATCTTCTAGTTCTAGTGACGACACAAGAAGTTCGACTGTGTCATCTCGTGTCCAAGCCGTAGATAGTCATTCCTCCGGTGGTGCCGAAAATAGGTCAGTAGGATCCCCCTCCAGTTCGGAGGTTAGAAGTAGTAGATACGTTCTTTGTCACGACCCGAAACCCAGCTTATGCGGATTAGGGGTTCGTGATCGGCCACCGAGGACCTATTTCAATAATCACAATACTTTTCTAAATACCATTTACGCAGCGGAATAATTTTTTTTTTTTTCTTATCATCCACAAATAAGCTACATCACTTAATTAGTTAATTCAAATACCATCATCAAAGATCATAGTCTCCAAGTCAAGAGTAGCATAATATTACATAACTTAATACATAAGATCCCAAAAATATCTAATCTATCTTCGGTTAAGGACTCATCAAAAAGAACTTGCTTCGTCACTTAAGCACTTATCCTGCATCACCTAAAGCAAGCTGTCTAGTCCTTACCTAAAAATGTTAATAGAATGGGGTGAGCTTCAACAAGCCCAATGAGTACTTCCATAACATGCCAAGGGTTTCAAAACTACTAAGTAGTATAGTCTGAAATGTATATACTCATATGGAATTAAAAATGTCATATCAAGTACAACAGATCAGAAGTTGGTATCAAAGTCATTTTCAATAAATCTCAATTCATTCACAGTCGTAAATCAAAATCGATAACATAACACAGTCAAAATAATGATCCAATAACATAGTTGGTAACGATGATTTGTATTGTAATTCAAACATGGTTCAAAGTCGTTTTCAATATCAATAGTCACAGTCAAATCAACATCGTAGTATAATATTGTAACTCAATCATAGTTATGGTTCAAAGTCGTTTTCAATATCAATAGTCACAATCAAATCAACATCATAGTTTAGTGTTGTAACTCTATCATAGTTACGGTTCAAAGTCGTTTTCAAATTCAGTAGTCATAGTTCAAAATCAACCTCATGGTTCGATAACATAGTTCGATAACAAATTTCACAGTCTGATAATCAAAATCATAGTTCAATAGTTCTCAATTCGGTGATTCAAAGTTCAATCATAGCTCACATTCAATATTCATATAAGTTCAAATCATCAAAAATTACTCTTCTATGGCCAGCAAATTAGCACCTCGCTGACTGAGATCACATTCAAAATTACCACCAATATACCCCGTGGTTAGGGTTCAAATGTCAGCCAATTAGAACCTCACTGACTGAGATCAAATTCAATAGTACCACTCGTATACCCCGTGGTTAGGGTTCAATAAAGTCACAATCTATTCGATAATGACAGATCATAGAAGATTCTATTATTCAAAGCATCAAAATCATTTCCAAAATCAATAACATTAATGACAATCTCAATTGTTCAATTAAGAGTATCATATTTAGCCTTTAATCAAAACGGTTCAAAGATTAGTGAGAAAAAAAACTGTTATAGTATCATGAGCATTTTACAAACTATCAGGAAATGGCAATGTCAATAAGTCATTCAAATCGATTTCAAATAGAAGGATCTATTTTCAAATTATACAAGAGTTCGATATTTATATTTATAATAAAAATCCACCTCAACATGGTATGAAAATACTCACCTGAAGTCTCAAAAGCAATTTCCAAAAATCCTTCCTTAACGAGGGTCCCTATAATCACAATTCAAAACCTTATTACTTTTTCATTCAAAGTATCACATAATTTTTAACAGTCAATTTAGAGCCTTCTCTATCCCAATTTCCTCACAAAGATGTCACCGATTGGTTTAAAGCGTCGAAGATAATTAGTTTAGACTTTTCTAACCTAAATTTGCTTTCTTATAGTTTATTTTAAGTCTAGGGGTATTTTTGTAATTTTATATTTTTACGTGTCATATTTTTCGGTACTTCGTTTGCCAAAATGGACTCTACCGTTAAGTCCGGATTGCCCGAAATAGTCAAAATGGACTACCTTTTATATTCAATTGGCCTTAGGAAGCATTAAGGGTAAAATAGTAATTTTACATTTCACGTGTCTAAATTTTCGGGACTTAATTTCAAAAATCGGACTTCGCCATTGAGTCCGGAATGCCCAAAAACATTGGGTTACACTATTTTTTTATTTTATTTGGACTTCGTTTGACTAATTTTTGGCTTAGGGGTGTTTTGGTAATTTCTTAAATTTAAAAGGATTTTAAATTAATTTTTATTTAATTTTCTGGGTGATTTTATAATTATCCAAAACCTAGGGGTCAAAGTGAAATTTCAGAAAGTTTCATAATAAACCAACCGGCTCAGTTTGATTCTAAGTGAACCAGAAATGTTTGGTTGTGAACCGACCGGCTCAACTGGACCGTGACGTCATCATGACGTCATAGTGATGTCAACAGCCACTTATTTAAAACGGTACCGTTCAGATTATTTCCAGGATCCGTTTTTAAACGGATCAGGACTTGACCCGTGACCGGACCACGACCCAACCCGTGAACAGGGTTTTCTTCTTTGTTTTTTTCGGCAGAGTCTCCGGTCACCCCTTCCGGCACCTGGTGATCGGAAACTGGGATTTTTCCCAAATTTTAAAAACATTTTTCTCACACTGTTTTTTATCCAAACGATTCCTGGGGGTTAAGGGAAGGCTTTGGCATCGGTTTTATGGTTTGTATCTAGCCATAGAGTTCGGTTGAACTCCATTATCGCCTCGGCTGCAACTCAATCGTACAACCTCATTTCTTGATGGTTTTGAGAAATTTTTGTTGGGCCGTGACCCTATTCCTATGGGGTTTCAATTACAATGATCACAGAGAGCTTCGGGGTTCGATTTAAGGGGTTGGTTTTTAGGACCGCGACCTGCAAATCGATTTTTCTCTCTCACCTTGCGTCCATTTGTTATCATTTTTGTGGGTTTGAAACCCTTATGGCCCCTAGATCATGCCCCTACCAGCCAAAACCCATTTAATTTTGTTCAATACAGACCTGCTCCTTGAGGTCCATTAATGGTGATATGAGGTTTGCATGTGGGTTTGGGGTACGGCCTAGGGCGTCTCAACTATTTAGGGTCCAAAATTTCATTCTTTAATCAAGATTCAACACTCCAAATATCATGCATGCAACAGAAATTTTCGAAACAATTTCGACATGGGAAAATTTCTTAGAGAGAGAAAGTTCAGCTTTGAGTTTTTCTTACCTTCACAATGGCTCCACCCTTTTCTTGTTTGATCCTCAAGCTCTCTATGTCTCTATTTCTCCCCTCAGGTTGCCATGCATGCAGGTATAAAGCTCCTCTCCCCCTTTTCTTCTTCTCTCTTCTCTCTCTCTCTCTCCCTCTCTAAACTCAATGCACGCACTCATTTTCTGTCACACGAAGTCAGACCCATACATATAGAGGCACAAACGTGTACACTTGTATATATTATGTAAGGGTGATGTGTTGCATGTGTTGTGGTTGGTTGTGTTGGGTGGTGGAGCCTCCATTTTATGTATATATATACATATATGTAACATCATTTAGCACAAAGTGTGGGCAGCCCAAGTGGCTTTTATTTTTAGGCTTAAGTTCTTACTTCTTTTTGGGTCAAGGGTTCAAAACCCATTGGCCTCAAATTTTGGCTTTCTTCCCCTTTTTCTTTTTGTTGTTATTTTTCCTTTATATGTATGTATATATTTCCTATCTTGAATAAATTTTCCGTAGCATTTTATTTTGTTTCGTGAAATTTTCAGTTAATGCTAAATTAGTGACTTAATCTCCCGATAAACGGGTCGGGGCGTTACATTCTTGGAACCCATAAATAGGGTTGGAGAAACCTCTGGTCGATCCTCTCAAAGGGAAGAAGGGGAAAGTGCCATCACTGAGGGACATGATAGAGGAATTATGGGAAAAGTATGATTTCCCATCAAATGTCACCTTTAGGGTTACGAGCACCCTAGATCACCCATATGATGTTAAGGAGGGCAAAATTTGTGTTTACCTTGCTTGGTTTAAATGGGATTAAGATTCCCTTTTCCCGACCTGGTTAGGTAGTTTTTCTGTTGGTTTAATATTTGCCCTGCCGACCATAACTTGAACAGTTGGAGGCATCTTTTAGGTTTTATAGTGTTAGGGCACCAGAACAATGTTGATGTGTCCCTTGACTTGATCCGTAACAATATGGATCTGAAATACATGAGGTTGGAAAGCCTCTTTTATATGTCTTTTGATAGAGGGTTCAGACCCCTTTCCTCTGTACCCACTTCCAATAAAACTTGGAAGAAGTGGTACTTCTTCGTTGGAAAAGGATGGGAGCGTGAAGACTTTCAGGATCATATCTCAACATTCCCCGGTACTACAGGGATCAAGGGTAAGACCCAATTTTTTTGTGACTGCTTTGGTTCTGTTTTGTGCTTTGGCTTCCGAGCTGATCAACTAACCATTATTCTTATGTTGTTTGTGTAGATAAGAGTACCTGAAGGAGGTCTATTTTTACCACTGACCTTTAGACCCAGTACCGTCAGCTCCTCCAGAACTCTAACCGAGCTCATACAATCATCGTTACCCTAGAGAACCTGATGGCTACCAAGAAACATACTGAAGAACTCAAGAAAAATTTGATGGCAAAGTGGACTTCAGAGCCACAGAAGGTGGGGGAGATTTCTTCCCCAATTGAGCCTCCCCTACAAGTGAAAATGAGGAGGTTGATCACCAGTTCTCTTGAGCATACTCCTTCTGAGGGCAAAAAGGAAGCCCCTACCCCAATATTGATGGTTCCTACCACTCCAGTCAGTCGAATAGGCAAAGGGAAGTCGGCTGCCAGATCCCCCAAAGTTTCAGACGATACTGGCTACTAAGCCGCTAAGAAAGCCGTGAAGCAGTTCTGGGATAAGGGCCCTTTGAAGTTCAAGGGGCAGAAGCCGGAGAAGCTATCTGTTGAGCTTGCTTCCCTTCAGATCAAGGTAACTTCTAATTTCTCCTCTTTTCTCTCCCTTTTCTTTTTATTATTACTGACTTGCTTGCTTTGTATCCTGTAGTCCATGCACACTCTTGCAGCTCTGACAGAAACTTCTCCACATTCGGAAGAAACTGACAAACTTCAAGCTGAACTGGACGAAGTTAGATTGCAACTGGGGACGGCTCAATCTGCAACTCATGCTGCTAAGGAGAAGCTAAAAGAGGCTTCTAATTCTCTGGTTGTTCTAGAATCTACGAGGGATCTTTATGCTCGGAGCGCAGAAGATCTTCAGAAGGAGTTGTACGATCTTCAGTACGCCTATGATCAGAAGCTCCAAGATGCAGTCGCTTCTGCCAAGGTCGAGACCGAAACGGAGATGAAGGCAGAAGTTGAAGAGATGGGCAACGAGCTTATCCAATTTGGTTTTAACAACTTCTGATCCAAACTTCTTGCTAAGTTCCCAAATTTTAACTTGTCAACGATTGAGGGTACTGGAGCCCCTCCTTTTGATGCTGCTGTTCCGAGCAAAGATACTGAAGCCACTCCTTTTGAGCTTCCTTCAGTAGAGGGGCCTGCCCCAACTGACACAATCTGAGATTTCTTTTGTGTAATTTATTTTTGAATACCGATGTATTTGAACATATTTATTAATGGAACTGTCTTTTCTTCAAAGCTTTGAGTGTCTTTACCCTCTCAAACTATAACACTTGTAAATTTTGAGTGGATGCCAAGTAGATTCAATACTGTCTCAAATTATTGCTGCTTATAGCAGAGTTGTTCAAGAGCTATTTGTATTTCAAATCAGCCCTGAGAAATAACCCGCTAAGTAAAACAACTTGTAATAACCTGATCAAATCTACTAAAACAATGTGGTAATAACTATGCCTTTCAAAGTCATAACCAACTAGGAGGACCAAAATAAATAACTGAGCCTGAGTCTGAAATTGGGGGCATCTGGATCAGAACTTGTACTGAGTAACCTGAGCAGTAAGTTTGGTGGAAGCAAACCATCCAGGGCTTAATTGCTAAGCCAAAAGAGTTGTGATAATAATTGGACTGATAATAACTAGATAGTAATTGAACAAATCTTCGATAGTCAGAACCTCTTTCTTAGAACAGATCTCCAAGACCAGAGCTTACTGATAAGAACTTAAGCAATAAAATTCATAACAGCTAGGCCAGGATTGGTATGTAACCACGTAGTTGAGCAACTGAGTCAAATTTTCTATCTTTAGTTTGGAAGGTAACGAAGCATATTTACTGAGATGGACCAGACCTAAAGGACTTGTACTAGGTACAAAGCTTTTAGGGGTCAATAAGATGGACCAGACCTGAGGGTTTGTGCATTAAGACAGAACCTAGACTTGGGGGTCTGTGTATTAAGATGGACCAGACCTGGGGGTTTGTGCATTATATAAGAACACTTCATGGTATTGATAATACTTCCGTAAGTGTTTTATATTCCAAGGCCTGGGAACAAGTTTCCCAACCATGTCTTCTAACCAATAAGTGGTAGGTCTAACAATCTTTGTTACTCGGTAGGGGCCCTCCCAATTGGGTGATAACTTTCCCATAGTGGGATCCTTGGTGTTTGGAAACACCCTTCTTAAGACGAAATCTTCAATTTGAAAGCTGATGGATTTTAGCCCCAATTTAGAGTTTTTGGCCATCTTGTACTGATATGCTTCCATCCTTATCCTAGGCTTGATCCCTTTTTTCCTCGAGCAAGTCCAAGTTTTCTGCAAGCTGTTGATCATTGGCCTCTTGGTTGAAAGCTTCAGTCCTTAGGGTAAGCATACCGACCTTAACAGGGATCACTGCTTCGGTACCATAGGCAAGTGAAAAGGGAGTTTCAGAGGTAGGTGTCCTTCTAGTTGTTCTGTAGGCCCAGAGTACTCCAGGGCGTTCTTCAACTCATCTTACCTTGGCTTCTTCCAACCTCTTCTTAAGGGCATCAAGGATTGTTCGGTTAGTGACCTCTGCTTGCCTATTGGCTTGGGGGTACCCAGGAGAGGAAAAATGTTGACTGATGTGCAAATCTTGGCAGAATTTCTTGAAAACTTTGCCAACAAACTGCGTACTGTTATTTGAGACGATCACGCGTGGTATGCCAAACCTGCAGATTATGTTCTTCTAAGTGAAACTCTTGACTTCTTTCCTTATAATATGTGTTAGAGGCTCTGCTTCTGCCCATTTAGAGAAATAGTCAATGGCCACTAGAAGATATTTCCTGTTTGGTGTAGCTTTTGGTAATGGGCCTATGATGTCCATCCCCCACTAAGAAAAAGGCCATGGGCTAGAAATAGGAATGAGCTTATGGTGGGACTGGTGTTGGTAGGGAGCGAACCGTTGGCATTTGTCACATTTCTGGACGTACTCCTTAGCCTGCCTCAGCATACTAGGCCAGTAGTAGCCTTGTGTCAGAGCTTGGTGGGCTATAGTTCTACCCCCATTATGGTTTCCACAAATTCCTTCGTGTATTTCTGCCAAGACATACTAAGACTCTTCTGGAGTTAAACATCGCAGCAAGGGTTGAGAATAGGATCTTCTGTAAAGCTTACCGTTCAGGATCAGGTACCGAGTTGCCCTGATTCGGATTCTTCTGGCCTTGTTTTTGTCTTTTAGGAGGAGCCCTCCTTCTAGGTATTGGAGGATGGGATTCATCCAGTTCTAGGGGTTGTTTAGTAGTTTGGGCAACTTGGACCTCCTCTATGCTTGGTCTTGACTGATGGGAGATTTGTAGCATAGAATCTCTTTATGACCTCAGGTGAGATGCTATGTTTGCCAAAGCATCAGCTCTGTGGTTCTGGCCTCTTTCTATTTTTTGGATAGAGAATGTTTGGAAGGAGCGTTTCAGCGAGTTGATAAGTTTTGAATACCGAAGCATCCTATCATCTTTGATGGCAAACTCTCCCAGAACTTGGCTTACCACTAATTGGGAATCAGGGAAGACTTCGAGGTTTCGAGCCTCGCATTCCAGAGCTAGCTTCATTCCCATAATAAGGGCTTCGTATTCTGCTTCATTGTTGGAGGCTCTGAACACAAGTTGACTGCCTTTTCTGCTATAAACCCGTCAAAGGATTGTAATATCAAGCCAACACCAGAACCATGGTCTGTAGATGATCCGTCAGTATAAAGCTGCCATGTTCCCAAGCTTTCACAAAGTTGTGCCCTGTCTTGCAGTGTTGGGGTAAACTCCGCAACAAAATTGGTCAAGGCTTGCCCTTTGATAGAGATCCGTGGAACATAGGATATGTCGAATTCCCCTAACTCCACTGACTACTTGACTAATCGCCCTGAGACCTCAGGTTTCCTCAATACTGACTTCAGAGGGTAAGCAGTTGGAATTTCAATAAGATGGGCTTGAAAGTAAGGCTGGAGCTTCCGGGCAGATATTATTAGCACAAAGGCCAGTTTTTCAATTTCATGCTATCTTTTCTCTATGTCGAACAGTGCCCTGCTGACATAAAATATGGACTTCTGGACGCCCCTGTCTTGCTTGACCAATACAGAACTAACGGCGTTCTCGGAGACAGCAAGGTAGAGAAGTAGTTTTTCCCTTTGTATTGGCTTTGATAGGAGCTCAGGGGAAACCAGATACTCCTTTAGTTCTTGAAAGGCTTTTTCACATTCTTCTGACCACTGCAAGACTCTGTTACCCTTTAAAGCTTTAAAGAACGGTAGGCAATGATCAATGGATTTAGAGATAAATCTACTTAAAGCTGCAATTCTGCAATTCAGAGCCTGAATGTCCTTCTTGGTTTTTTGTGACTCGAGCCCAATCAAAGCCTTGATCTGAGTAGGGTCTGCTTCAATACCTCTCTGAGAGACAATGTACCCCAGGAACTTTCCCTTTGTTACACCAAAGGTGCATTTCAAGGGATTAAGTTTCATCTTATGTTGTTTCAAGATATCAAATGTCTGAGCTAAGTGCTGGAGGTGACTGCTCTTTCGTAGGCTCTTGACAAGCATGTCATCAATATCTCCATGGTACTTCCGATCAAAAGACTGAACATTTTATTAACCAGATGCTGATATGTGGCCCCAACATTCTTTAATCCGAATGGCATCACTCTATAACAATAGAGACCTCGTTTGGTTATGAATGCTGTCTTTTCTTGGTCTTGAGGATACATTTAGATTTGGTTATATCCCGAGTAGGTGTCCATGAAACTTATGAATTCATGCCCTGCAGTAGCATCAACTAGCTGATCTATCCTTCGTAGAGGAAAGCTATCTTTGGGACAAGCTTTGTTGAGGTCTATATAGTTAACACAGACTCTTCACTTGCCATTTTTCTTCTTGACCTAGAATGGTGTTGGCTATCCAATCAAGGTAAAATACCTCTCGTATCATCTTGGCCTCAAGCAGCCTCTGGACCTCCTCATTAATGATCTGATGCCGCTCTAGAGCAAGTGGCCTTCTTTTCTGTCACATTGGTAGGTGGTCAGGATCTACCATCAATTTATGAGTGATGAGGTCTGGATCTATGCCTTCCATATCCTTTGTTTCCCTAAGCAAACACAGAGAGGTTGTTTTTCAAAAATTCTATCATCTCATCTTGCTCGGCAGGTGTCAGGTCTGGACCTATCTGCAGATAGCGCCCTTATGATTCTGAGCTGACTAGTATTTTAACGGGGTCCCCTACTGGATTGGCCCTGCTGTCCCTTCCTCTAGGGCTTAGTGTGTAGAGACTTGAAAAATGAGGGTAAATTTTTCGTTTTGTCGGTAGGACACTATTCAGGCACCGTTTGCCGGCAAGGGACTACACATGCATATTTGGACATAAGTCATATTTAGGAACATATTTAGAGTATGCAATAGAAGAGCAATATGTTTAGAATATTAAAATACACCTCCTGTAAAAATTTGATCATGTTCTGAGATAGTTTTAAAAATTGGACCAAAAGGGCATCCCGGGTGGTCCGGGTGGATCCGGCCAAACCCGGCCACCGACGAAAATTTATTTATTTTTGAAAATTTTCATTTAAAATAATTTTAAGAACTTTGGTTAAAACAAAATGTCGAATTGAGGCGTTTCGGGACGGGTTGTAGTGTAACGGGACCTGAAATCATTAAGGGCAAAAGGGTCATTTTACCCCCTTTGCCTCTTCATTATAAATACAGCCCCTGTAGTGTATAATTTCATTATTTTTGGGCTGGAGAAGGAGCAGAGCACGTTCATGGAGAAAAAGTGAGAAAAAACCCTAGGTTCTCCAAGCTTCAAGCCGTCAAAACACACTCCTAGGCCGGGATTCTTGTGAGGCTTCCTTCTAGGAAGTTGTTCCTCTCATCAATATCTATATTCTCACCGATCGGTTCAGCTGTGCAACGAACACAACTTCCTTGGTTTGAGAAAAATCATTCTAGGTATGATATTTTGTTAAGTAAGGAATAAGATTAAGTTTAGGAGTGATTTACATGTTAATTGAATGATTCATATGTGTATTTAATGTTAGGAAATCACTTAGGATATAGTTGCTTTAAAAAACCTAGAGTGATTGTTTATGTACTCGTGTATTCTTTGTTATTCTTTGAAAATTTGAAAAAATGATAAACATGAACTATGACTATAAGTGAAATTCATTGTATTCTAATTTAGGTTCACGTAGAAAAAATCTTGTAGTTTGAAAGTTATGATTTATTTAAAGTATTGGTGCTTTATGTATTTTGTAATCTTTGAGAATTTGTCAAAGTAATGAACATGTAACTTGTTTATATGTTTGATCCATTGCATTTTAGCTATTGTTCATGTAAAGAAACTTTTGTGGTTTGAGAGTTATGATTTATTCCATGAGTTGGTGGTTTGTGGATTTGTATTTTCTTTGAGAAATTGTTAAAGTAATGAACATGAAACTTGATCATATGTTTAATTCATTGAATTGTAACTTACATTTATGTAGACAAAGTGTTGTGAATTTGAAGTTTTGCTTTACTTTATGAATGAGGCATATGCTTTAAGTCAGGCTCCATGTATTGATGAAATGTTTCCTTGAATTGTATTATTGCATGGTGAAAGCAAATCATATTGGCATATGGTGAATCCTTTGAAAACATAGTGTGAGTGGAGCACTTAGTGCTATGCATTATGACGGTGTAGATCCTGTGGTGAAAAACTCAAAACTGGCCATTGCATTGGTACTCGAACCAACAAGAGCGATCCGTGAAGAGACATTACATTGGTACTCGAACCAACGAGAGCGATCCGTGAAGAAACATGGGTGTAACATAGAGTTTGCATAGGTGTGTCACGCATACCACCTCTGCATTATGTTAATGAATTGAATGACATGTAGATATAAATATACACTTGCACATGCCATGCCTTAATTTTGTTCTTTGCATTAGCATTATATCATACCAGCAGTTAAGCTGACCCATTCGTAGGATATCATATTTCAGATGAGGTTCCCGATGCTTGAGACTTGTTTAAGTCTTAAGGAAAGGAAGGACAATGGATCATGAAGCATATTTGGCCCTTGGGGCATGTTTTTGTATGTATGGGCATAAGCCCAAATAACTTTTATTTAAATTTTGAAAATAGTGAACTATGGATTATAGGCCTTGGGCCATTTTAAAGTGTAAGGGATTAAGCCCAAATGACATGTAGAACATATTTATTTAATGTGCCTTACATGTATATATATTGAAGAAGATGGATATATGTTTAATTTAATAAGATTGTGGCCATTGAGTGGGGATGGAAAGTACACATATTTATATATATGATTGTTGCAAGATATTAGGTGGAAAAAATGTTTAGAAACCAAAGGAGGTTATGTCAAAAATTTTGTGAAATTGAGAAGGAAATTAAGTGTGTAAAACACCATTTAAATGGTTGAGAAAAGTGCCCAAAATAGGAGGTCAATACCCTTGGAGAAATGGGCTAAAAATAGGAAACATAGACTTGCAAAACTTTGAAAAAAAATCAGAAAATGGAAAAGTTAGGTTGCAGTCATGAACAGAGATTTTGTAGAAAATCAGAAAATCTGTTCTCTATCGCTACAGTGCCCAACCCCAGCCACGCAGCCCCGCACGCCCTTTCTGCCTTGTCCCTTTTGGCCACCTTTTGAGCCATTGTTTGGGCACATTTTTGAACCATGTTTGGGCATATTTTTAAACCATGTTTGGGCATCTTATTGGGCCATGTTTGGCCACCCTTTTGGGCCATTTTTGGCCATCCTTTTGGGCCATGGTTGGCCACCTTTTTGGGGCCATGTGTGGCCTTTTACTTGGACTAATTTTTGGTAGGATTTTTGATCAATTCTTAGCCTATGTTTTAGGGCCTTTTGAGGCCCATTTGGCAATTGTTCCAAGACTTGTTTAGGGACATTTTTTGGGCGATCTTGGAGGCCATACTTGAACAAGCATTAGATTATTTTTGACCATTGGTTAGGGTGATTTGTAACTACCATTGGTAACCCATCTTGGAGTAAGCCTTGTGTCTGATTTTTCATTTTTATTTTAGGGAAACGTGGGGAAAATGAATGAATAATCAACTAAATTCACCTTAATGACCTTTATTTTACTTTTCTTGTTTCAATTTCCCTCACTCCCCAGGTTTGTGAAAATTCGGGGCGTGACATAGTAGCTCATCAATTCTGGAAGGGTAGTCTTCCCCCTCGTGATGGTGGGAGAGGACTGGATCCACGCACTCACAAGCGTGTAGTAATTACTATTTGGAAGCCTTCTCTTTGAGAGCGAGAGCATGGCACTCTCTAGAGGTTGGTTAGCACCCTTTGACAGAGTAGACAGCCTGATTGTGGACATACTTGAGGCACTGGTGGAGGGTCGATGTGACTGCTCCCATCTGGTGTAGCCAAGGTCTCCCAATTATGACGTTGTAAAGGGACTTGGCATTCAGAACCATGTATTCAGTCATTGTGGTTTTTTGTCCATCTCCCTTTCCTACTGTAATAGGGAGGTCGATCCTTCCTAATGGAGTACTAAGATTCTCGTCAAATCTTGCCATGATTACGACAGTGGGCTTGATGTCATTAGGATTGAGTTTCATCAGTTTGAGGGGCTAGTAGAATAGGACATTTGCAGAACTTTCTGCATCCACTAAGACTCTTCGGATCTCAAAGTTAGCAATTTTGAGAGAGATGACGAGGGCATCACTATGAGGACAGTGTACTCTTGCAAGATCTTGATCCGAAAACTGGATCTCAGGCATTGGTTTTAATCTTTTCTCAACATTAGAGACCGGTAGGATGATGGGAGTAGTTTTGGCCTCCCGAGCATACCGTTTTCTTGCTCTGTTGGAAATCCCTGTTACCGGGGTGTCTGCATGGAGGACAAAGATAACCTGATTGTTCTACCGCTGAGGCTCATTCCGTCCTCCCTTTGTTCTCGTCTCTGGTCCGGCCTCCTCTATTGGGGCCTATCATTGCGGGGGTTCTGTCCCCCATCCTGCCTGACAAATTCCTGCAATCGTCCTCTCGTTATAAGCTGCTCGATTTCATGTTTAAGGGCCTTACACGTGTTAGTTGTGTGCTCACGATCTTTGTGAAAATCACAATACTTGCTCTGATCCCGGTGGCTGGGATCGCCTCTTAGCGGCTCTGGCCACCTTAAATTTTCATGAGATCGGACTCGCCGAAGTATATGAGTTAGGGAGGAGTTCAAAGGAGTAAAGGTGGTGAACCCTCTTGGTCCAAGGTTATATGGAGTTCTGGACACCACTCCTTTTTCTGGGCTTCTGTCCCTCTTCCTGGCTGTACTCGGGTCCCTCATCTGATCATCTTTCCTTTGGCCATCCTTCTTCGGGTCATCCTTCTAAGCTTGCTCTTTAATCTTTTGAGAGGTGTTCTTTGCTTCCTCCAGATTAATGTATTTCCTAGCCCGATCCATGAGGGCTGCCATGTCGATAAGTGGGCTCTTCGTCAAAGATCCTCTAAAACCTCTTTGAGCAAGACTAGAGGTCAGAGCGGCCACTAGGAAGCTTGAACTGTAATCTGTAATTTCGATGAGTTTGGCATTGAAGCGCGCAATGTACTCTCTGAGGGGCTCCTCCTTTGTCTGTTTCACATTTAACAAGAATTCAGGACCCTTCCTCAGTCTTCTACTGGTCATGAACCTGTCTAGGAAGTGCCTTCCGAGCTCATAGAAGCTGGTGACTGAGTTTGGTAGAAGGTGATGAAACCACTTTAAAAGTAGTGCCTTTGAGGCTGGTTATGAAGGTACAGCACATAAAGGCGTCAGAGGCCCCATGTAGGGCCATGGTATGCTGGTAATGGGAAAGGTGGTCCCCAGGGTCCCTAGTCCCATCATAAGGGGTGAACTTTGGGACGACAAATTTCTTCGGCCTTTCTTCCACCATTATAGCAGGGGTGAACGGCATGACAAGCCTTCCGAGCAGCCTTGCTAGCTCATCCTGCTCTAGAGGGACTTGAATACCCCTCACTGCAACAATGCGATCCATAGAGTTCGCAACTTCTTCAGATCTCCGTGGGTCCCTAGGCAGGACTTCTTATGAATCTTGCCTTGCAACTTCGGCTCTCATATGAATGGGATGGGCATGTCCCATAGATGGAAGAGGATTTTGATGCTCCTAAGCTGGAGGAACTGGAGCCGCTTGAGGTTGAGACTCTTGAGGTGCTGGATTTGCTCCTGAAGCCCCCGAGGTTGGAGCCCTAATAGTGCTTCGATAGTGGATGTCTAGAGCAAAGGCTGGTATTCCCCTTACCTGCGGCTGTTGATGGCTGAGGATCTCTGCCAATGTAGGTGGTGCTTGGAGGGTACACCGGTTAACTGTTGGGGACCTCTTCGTGGAGTCCTCTATCCGGAGTAGCTGTTGGGGTTGTGTCCTTTGGTTAACTGTGTTGACGAGTGGATTTAAAGGATTGGTTCCATGATTCTAAGTAAGCATTGCCAAAGTTCTGGACATGGCTAGAAGTTGTTCTTGCATCAACTGGTTCTGTCGTTTGACTAAGTCAAGCTCTTGCCGCACGGGATCAGTGGTTCGTCCCCTTCCTCGTCCGACAGGCGGTCGGGGTTGAGGGTTTTGAGGATCTTGAGCATTCGTCCTTGGTCGGAGATTTGGAGCCATGATCTTCCGGTGAGAAAGATGATGAGTTTGTTCGTAAGTAGAGCACTTGGTGGAAAGAATAATTGTCGTTCTCACAGACGGCACCAAACTGATGCTGCACTTTTTGGTCAATAGGGGCTCCGAATTCCGTTGCTTGAGAAATACTCAAAGAAAAGGATCAGAGGGCCACCGGATTGGCTCCGACGGTAGCCTCTCCGATGCTTAAGTCACTAAACTGAATTGAAAGACTGTAATGTAAACCAAAGAATGAGCATGAATGTAAAGCGTACCTTAGGGTTTAATTTATAAGTTGTGGCTTTCCTAAGTTGATTAGGATTTGGAGCCATAGAAATAGGGATTTGATCATCGGAGAATGGCAATTACCTTATTGGATACTGCGCTTAAAAGATATTTGTGAGTGGCAGTTTCCTTATTGAAGACTATTTTCTTGTCCCTTACTCGGTAGAGTGTTTAAGGCGGTGATGAGCTCTGAACCCCGAGGAGTGCTCTGAATGTCTTGTGCTCAAGCCTGTGAGCTCTGGAGGATAAATGCATAAGCCTGCTCTGAATGGATGAGTCTGTTCTGGATGGCCGAACTTTAACTAGGTCTGTAGCCATACGTGTCACATAGGAGACTGGTCCATCACTTTATGGTATATTAATATCGATATACATCCACAGGAAATCTGCTGATCACTTGTCAAAGGGACCCATTCTAATGAGACTCAAATCGTAATGATGAACCATCCAAAAGACTGCTAAACATCAGGAGAGAAAGACATACAACCATCCCAACCTTCTGCTTCTCATGGCAGAGAAAAAAATCATCCGCGTAGACCCACTACTTCTGCCTTAGATCCCATCTCTAACCTGCTGTAGATTAAGAAATAGAAAAATCAATGGATCCCAATTTGGTTTTCACCCACCAGGCAATTCTAATTTTTATCAATTCAGACACTGAACCCTACTCTGGCCGTTTGTTTCAAAAAATACAATTGTTCCTGACAACCCGCACAGACCACAACATTGCGAATGGAATTACATCCCATATGATCTTGATCTTCTTTTCAAGTTTGACTCCTCGCCACCACCCGAACAATTGTTAGATGGAACCTGGGGTAACCCAATGCATTCCCCACCAGTATAAACAATTAACCCCAAATTTTTCAAACAACCTTACATTGCAATAAGATGTGATTGACTAATTCAACTTCTGAAGAACAAAATGGGCACATTCCTACTGATTGAGAGTTTAGAATACCAATTTTAAAAAGAAAATCACCTATTTTAATCCTTCCATTCCAAGCCAACCAAGCAAAGAACTTCACTTTGGGAAGGGCTGCATTCTTCCATATGAAATTCAAAAGATTTAGTTTAGGGCCAGAATTTGATTCATGCCACTGATACAGAGAATTTGTAGAGAACAACTCTGCAGAGTTTGCCTTCCATATAAGGGAGTATGAGAGATTAGGCCTTATTGGAGAAATACTTAAAGAGACTAGATTTTCAGACGCCCAACTCTTCTTTCTCCCATGAAAAGAGACTTCGTCTGAATAAAATAGAACCACTTTCCCTACTACTGTTGCCTGATAACACATCTCCCAAACAGACTTCTTTATGAATCACCAAACTGAATAACCTTGGAAACATTAACCTCAAAGGTTTGTCTCCGAACCAATGATCTTTCCAGAAAGAAATTATTTTACCATCGCCAATAGAGAACTCAATATTTGAAATAAAGAAGTTAAACATAGCTGATCCTTTTTTTCAATTTGAATGATATCCAACCATACTTTTGATAATCTGATGCAACTATCATCTTTTGGAAGCCAGTTGCTTGGAGAAATCTTGTATATAGCACAAATCAATCTTCTGCACAAAGAACCTTTCTCCACCCAAACCTCCACCACCATTTGAGAAGCAAACATTTTTTCATTACGCTAATGTTCCTAACACCCAGGTCCCCTCTATCTTCGCTTCTCAAAAGATTACTCCATTTTATAAGGCGAAGTTTATTCTTGACTTCAGTTTCCTCCCCGAAGAAATCTTGCTTGAATGCGATCAATCTCTTTAGCTACTACAACCGGAATTTTGAACAAAGACACATGGTAGATTGGGAGATACTGATATAGGATAAATTTGACAACCTAAAACTAAGTAATATTTGTTTTGGAGTTTTATTAAGATTGTTTAGTATTTAATTTTAATTTATTTTTAATTTATTTATATAATGACTGAGATTTTTTTTTTCTAAAAAAAAAAGAGTATGGGTGTAGGCCATGAAATAAAATATAAAAATATATATATATATATATTAGTATAAATTTATATATATATAATACAAATTATTATATATATATATATAAAAAAAAAAGCATGAAAAAGGCATGCAAGTGGTAAAAAGGAAAAGGAAAGAAAATGAAAAAAGAAAAGTAGTAGCAAGAGAGTGTCGGCAGGTGTGCTGTGAGTGTGTTTTATATGTATGCATGTACTTGTGTAACATTAAAGTAGAATAAGAATAGAAAAGAAAAGAGAAAGTGTGTGCAACGTGTGGTGTGTGTTGGTTATATTTATATAATATGTATATATTATATGATGTCTCACGTGAGACAAGAAATAAGAAAGGAAAAAAAAAAGAAAATGAAGGAATTAAAAAGTCAAATAAAGTGGACATGATATGTATATTTTATAATATATGTATTATATATATATATATACCAAGTGAAAACAAGGAAGCTGGAAAGAGAAAGAGCAGAAAGATAAATGAAAAGTCAAAAAGGGTCGGCAGGTAACGTGTATTCTGTGTGTAGTGTTTGTGGGGGCGGTGCAAGATAAGTATATATATATATATATATTGTGTGTATGGGGCTACAGCCGTAGCTGTTGGGAAAAGAAAGTAGAAGCAGAGAGATAGCGTACAGCAGGGGAAGAAGTGAAAGAAAAGAGAGAAAAAGGTGGGGCGGTGCAGGTTGCGTGTACAGAAGAGAAAAGAAAAGAAAAAGATAAAAATGAGAAGAAGAGAGAATAAGTGGGCAGCCGAGAGAGAGAGATCGTACAGAAGCAAGAAGCAGGGCAGGAGAAATTTTGTATATACGTGTGTGTTGTGTAAGAGCAACTCTAACGGAAAGTTGTATTAGAGGTGGTAAACGAGTAATCACATGTAATTGTCAAAATATTATTTTAATTTTTACTGTTTTGAACTCTAACGGAGGTGGCATCAAGGATTAAAAAATGGTAGCAATGATCTTGAGGGTACCAATTTTTCAAACCCTGGAGAGAGAAAGGAAGGGTTTATAAAGAGCCGTTCTGCTATTTTCAGATCCTACTGTTCACTGAACGGCTCTTTGCAACCAACACCGACTCTATTCAACCAACAAAATTCTATAAATACACAGAAATTTTCAGAGATTTTGAAACAGAAAACTTACCAAAGGTCAGAAATTCGTTTGCCATGAAAATTGGTTACCCGTGAAAATCGCTGTAAGTTTCTCTGCTCCTGATTTTTCTTCACTCTGTGGTTGGTGATGATGATGGTAGATCGAAAAAAAGAAAGCACAGAGGGAGAAAAAGGAGAAGGAGGCGCAGTGAGGAAGGGGAAGGAAGAGGAGGTGCAGAGGGAAAGAAGTCCCTGTTTGGCCGTTCCCTCGTCTCCTTTGCTTGCTTCCTTTGTTTGGCCTATATATATATATATATATATATATATATATTATAAAAGGAAGCACTGAGGGAGTACATGAAGTTCTGATTTTTCCTTTGTTTGCCTATATATATATATATATAAGTGATTTTAATTTAAAATAAATGTTTTACATTAGTGAATTGTTTTAAAATTTAAATTGAATGTTTTAATTTTAGCTTGTTTATTTATTTATTTATTTATATTTTTAATTTAGGGTGAATTTATTTATTTAGCTATTTTTGTAATTGAAGAATTTTTTTCTATTTTAGTTAATTGTTATTTAGAATTTAAATTAATTTTTAAATTAATTTATTTTTGTAATTTAAATTGAATGTTTTAATTTTAGCTTATTTATTTATTTATATATATTTTTTAATTTAGGGTGAATTTATTTATTTAGCTAATTTTTATAATTGAAGAATTTTTTTTCTATTTTAGTTAATTATTATTTAGAATTTAAATTAATTTTTAAATTAATTTATTTTTGTAATTTAAATTGAATGTTTTAATTTTAGCTTATTTATTTATATATTTGAAATTTGAAATTTTAATTTCGACTGACAAAATTTGAAATTTAAAATTTGAATTCAAAATTCGAAATTCGAAATTTGAAATTTGAAATTTGAAATTTAAAATTTGAAATTTGAAATTTGAAATTTGAAATTTGAAATTTGAAATTTTGACTATAAAAATATATCTGTTAATTTGCGATCGTTATGAAAACTATACCGTTCAAATATAACTGTTAAGTTTAATTATATTTTTTAATAAAAAATATTAAAATATTAAAATGGCACCCCATTTTGGCACCCGCCATTGGAGCAGATTTATTATTTAGGGGTGCCAAAACACTGTTCAAGGTTGCAAATGAATGAAATGGCACCCCAAAATGCAAACTCCCTTTGGAGTTGCTCTAATAGAACAGAGAGGGAGAAGAGCAGCAGCGCTGCAACAAGTGCAGCGTGTGCTGCGCTGTGTGGGTTTGGTGGTGGTTGTGCCGCAAGTGGGAACAGCAGTAGTGCTGCAAGCAGATTTGCTTGTGTAGCGGCTGCCGTAATGAAATTGGAGAACTTCGAGGATTTGTGGTGAGGGGCAACCATTAAAAAAAAAAAAAACCAAAAGAAATGGCACAACAGTAGCGATGGCGTAGTAGGCCAGTGTGCATGTATTTATGTGTGTTGTTTATGTTGGTTGGATTGGTTCAGAATGGTGTTGTTGAGTTACCGCGAGTGGAACAGGAGCTGTACAGAGCTAGCAACAGGGTAAGGTACTGAATTTTTAATCTTGAATTTTTAGAAGCATGAATAATTAGATTGGTTTTAGGATTTCCTTAAGCATGGAAATTGTTTTAGATTACAAATTGGAATCTAGAAAAAAATAATCCAGAGGGAAGGAAACACGGCTTAGTGGCTGAGTTTTGTAATTTTATTTGGGCCAAATCAGGTCATGTTCGACTCGACCCACCCATTCAAATAGCTGCCCAACACTGTTACTGTATGTGTTAAATTTTAGATTTGAGTTCGGGAAGTGTTTGGTTGAAAATGAGAAACTATCCAATAATTAGCTTACAATAAAAAAAAAAAAAAAAAATTTAATGTAAACATATAGGAATTGGGAAAATTATGGGCATTGAATAGAACTTTATGAAATTTTGATTGTGCCTAGAAATTATAATTAATTATGAATTAACCCGAGGATTAAATTAATTAAATATTAATTTAATTAATTAGAAGAGGGAGAAATTACCAAAATGCCCCGAGTCGAAAAATAGTCTAACAGACTCCGATTAAAATAAAAGAATAGTGAAATTTTATTGTCTCGAGCATTTCGGACTCGACCGTGGAGTCCAATTTTTGTGAAAAGAAGTCCCAGAGAAATAAAAACTAGTAAAAGTGCAAAATGACTGTTTTGCCCCTTTTAGTGCGGAAGTCCAAATTGAATTTCGCGAAAGCCTAAATCGACTTTGTTTGACATTCCGGATTCAATAATAGAGTTTATTCTAGTAAAAGAGATATAAATAATAAAGAGACACAAAATTTGATGAATAGTATAATTCAAGTAGCAATAGACTGAGTTGTATTTCATGATTTTAAGAACACGGAAAGGCAAGGAGAAGGTGGTCTGACCTTCTGTGTTTTCACTGTAGTTCTGCTACACTACGAGTACGTCTTCCTGAGTTGAGACCGACCATCAGGTACGATATATTGTGCTAAGTAAGAAATAGAATTGAGCTTAAGAGTAACTACTATGTTGACTTGATGATTTCTATATTTGTTTGATTGTTCATATGTCCTATGTGTTCCATGTTATCTTTTTGAAAGTTGGTAAAGAATGTAGATCATGACTATATGTATATCGCATGTGTTAACATAATGTGTGGATTATATTCCTTGAGAACTGTTGAGATTATGAATTACATGATTTAAAGCATGCTTCATATGTGGATGTGATGCCTCATTGTGATTACATTATGGCATGATAGAATTAGAGCATATTGGCATAGTGTGATTCCTTGGAACATGGTGTGAGTAAAGCATTTGGTGCTGTGCATACTGGTTACTCAGGCCGCCGGGGAAGGTCCATAAAGTGAGACATACTGGTTACTCAGGCCGTCGGGGAAGGTCCGTAAAGTGAGACATACTTAGAGTCATGGGTGTGGCATAGCATTTGCATGAGTGCAGCACACATAATGTCCATATACTGCATTGATGATATTGAATATCATATAGATATAAATGTACACTTGCACATGCCACGTCCTTAATTTTGTTTATTGCATTAGCATTATATTGTACCAGCAGTTGAGCTGACCCATTCGTGGGACAACATATTACAGATCACGCTCCTGGTACTTGAGACTTGAGGAAGTCTTGCAGAGTGGAAGAGATATGAGCTTAGGAGGATATTTGGTCCGTGGGGGCATATTTTGTGATGTAGGGCTTAAGCCCGAGTGACTCGTGAACACGGTAATGGTGGGATTTATTTTACTCTTTTATATGTATCAATGACAATGAATGCATGTTTAATTAAACCCGTTAGATTGTCCTCTATTTCTTTATTATTTTATTTTTTCTTGTCTCGTTACTCGCGCCTCAGGTTCGCTGGAATTCGGGGCGTGATAATCTAGTTTTCTAGTTTTATTAGAATTAATAATCTTTATTGTATTGGAATTAATAAAAAAATATGAGTTTTAATTTTCTAGTCAAAATAAGAGTATTCTAACACTATAAATTTGATGTAATAAGTATTTATAGTTATATTTTTTATCAATAAATATTAATTATAAATTTTAAAAATTTATTTTCTCTTATTGAATGAAAAATTCCCATGTTGTTTCTAACATCAACCCTTCATTAGTGAGTTCTACCGCCTTCAAACTCATGTGATACATTCGGTTCAAAGCAATGTTATTCATCCAGTTCCTTTTTATTAAAAAATGAAATTTCAAATGACATGATAATATTTTATTGATTAAATATGATGTCTAAGAAAAAACTAAAAAAATAATGTCCACTTATTTGGTAAAACCATTTTTGGTAGACAATTTTGATAATTTTTTTTCCACATCTGCTCAGGTTCTTGATAATTATAGTTTGTCACCTAATATTCTAAAAAAAATTGCTCTGCTATCAATCAAGGATTATGGACGATATCAACATAGGTTAGGGCAACTGCCTACCTCAATTTTTATTTTAAAATTTTATTTATAGTTTTTGTTTAAAAAAATATGTTTAGATATATTTCTTTAATTTATATTCTAACCGCCACGGGCTTCAACATGTTTTTTTAAAAAATGACCAAATTGAAAAAAAAATTGTTGAACCTATAAATTTTTATATTTGATGACCTTTTTTTTTAAAATCGATAGAAAGAAGTGTGAACACACGGTTGTTTTATGTAGATTTGGAATTTTTTTAATTTTTTTCTTCTCTTACATGATATGGGTCTCATTTATTTTAATAATTATTTATAAAAATAAATCTCATATAATGTGAGAGAAAAAAATAAAAAAATAAAAAATAAAATGAAATGAAGAGAGTCCTTCTCAAGTTTCAATTAGGACTACGTGAAAATTTCTCATCACGAGGGCTTTTTTTATTTCCACATAGTAGGAGCGCCCGAGATTTTATGGGCTGATGAGAGGCCGAGTTCATTGGCCAAGCATCCAGCTACATTATTAATCTAACCTACCCTACTCATCCAACAAAATGAGACTATAGCAAGATTTGAACACTTACCATTTCCTATGAAAAGCCAAGATACCACTTAGGTTTCAACACAAGGACTTTGAAACAGTGCTGATGAGTGATGATAGCCTTCCTGACATATGCATTGGCTGATGGAAGAAGGTTCTTCTCCACCATCTACAACTACCAATTCAATCCTGCAGGTTACCCATTGCACACAAACACTCATGTAACATCCATATATTTACATAAAAGTAATCTTGGAGACTTGGGGAGGAAGAGAGAGGTAGAGATAGAGAGAGATGTCACGGGAATAATGATGTAAATTTTGAACATGCAACACCCTTGCATGTTTCTATTTCTTGGAAGCTAACTTAATAGAGAACATGAGAGGGAGCATTCAATATATAAATGTACCATTTTTGGGGTCTTCAGAATCACACTAGTACTGCAACATTTCCAGATAAAGTCTCTCAAGTAAATATACTTTTAGAGAAGCAATGTCTATCGAAGCTCTAGCAATGGCTGGCGTTGACTATATGAATTGTGGCATTGACGTTGAAGCATGGGAGAGCGGCGGCTTCGAACAACCACTACCATATCTTCTACTAGCTAGACAGCATTAGGGGTGGAAATCATTAAGATGACAGGTTGTTTCCTCTCTTTCATTTGGGTCACTCATATTTTTCAATTAATTCTGTTGAAGTCCTGCTGCTGTGTTGGAACTCTTTTCGCTATCTGTACGGTTTAGATTTGTTGGTTTTGAATGCTTGATCCAACACCTGTGAGATTTGTTCGAGAAAAAGATAAGTGAATGAGATTGTATGCGTGAATGTTAGTGATTTGATTGGGCCACATCGATCCACAGCAAGACAGCCCAATCAAACCAGATCAGCTACGTCTTTTGCTTTACATGGGCCCAAAAAAATAAAACCGCCATGGTCCACTCACTTACCTAATTGACTCCGTGGGACTCATCCCATAATTAATAAGATCTCACAAATAATTAATATTTAATAATTCTTATTAAACTAATATTTTTTTTTAAAGAAATTCTAGTACATAATAATTAATAAATTTCTGGAAAATCTTCTTGATAATATTAATTAGTAGAACAGAAAAAATATATATGCTTGTGTATATACTTTATATAAAATTATTATTTACATTAAGTTTTTAGTAATTAAAAAGAAATCATGAGTTTTTTTTATAATTTAAATTAGGTATAAATTTTTTCAGAGATCTTCTTTTATTAACCTTGCAAATCTGTATGCATATCCTATTTTAATAATAAAATACATATAGTTGTAAGAAAAAAATTTTGATAATAAAAAACTTAATGGAACATACTAATTAATAATTTAATTAACTAATATTTTTTCAGTCTCTCAAATTTATTAATTATTAGAAGATTGACCGTAAGAGAGCATGAATTTGTCCTCCATCCACCACTCCAACACGGGGATAATTGGAAACTCCTATATATAAACATTGAAAACTATTCAAAAATAATGAAGATAATCAAAATAGCGAAGAAAAATTTAAAAATGGAAGGGAAAAAACGATTCTATATCCTGTACTCTAGCAAGTCAAGAAAAGTATAAGATTCAAATGAACAATTTCCGTATTTACGATACGCCTCCCACTCACGCGCTACACTCATATGATATCCCCATATGACCTAATAAACCATCTTTTCGTTTCTATAAAATGGGGCAAAATTCAAAATCCATAACATCACTTGGGAGGCAGCTATTTTTCCACTATTAGCCCCATTTCAAATGATACCAATCTACCTTAAAATGTAATATTATGAGGTGGACGAGGGTATATTTGCAAATGGCTTTATTTAAGTTGATAAATTTTTTGAAAATTACACTATTTTTTTTAAATTTTTTAAATTATATTGATTTTTTTTTTACTTTTTACTAACAAACTACAAGTACTCCTCTGGTTTTTTTTTTTTTTTTCTAAATGACAAAAATACCTCTTTTATTTTATTTTATATTTGTTAAATTTGACCAATTTTTTCTAACTTTTTTAAAGAATTTTTTTTATTTTATATAAAAATAAATGTAAAGTTTTAATCAATACTTCTTTGAAAAATCAAAAAAAATTAAAAAAATTGATCAAAATTTAAAAAAAAAAAAAAAAAATAAAGGTACAGTTTTGTTATTTAAAAAAATAATAATTAAACATACCACTTTTTTCCTATTGACTTGCCAGTAGGTGATTGATATGTAATGTCATACATTGAAATTCAGATAGACATGATATTACCATTTTTTAACGTGTTGTTTGCGGGTTACATGTTCGAGACCTGCCACTGTGTCACATATGCATACAGAAATACAAAAAAAAACAAAAACAAAAAAAAGACTCACATATATAAGACTACGGAATTGTCATTTTCAAAAATTTTGTAAACTAGCCCAAGTGCATGCGAACCAAGCTTATCGTTAGAGGGTGGGAGACTAATAAAGCACCACGTTTGGATCTTTCTTCATACTTGGTTAATGAATCAGCCTTGCGCAAGGACAAATAGACATAAAACAGTGATGACATACGGAATTTAATGGATATCTATGAACATGATTTTATGAATAGATAGAAGACACACTACAACAAAAGACACTATTAATGACGCACAAGAAGACACACTATAACAAAAGACACTATTAACGACGCACACGTGCGTCGCTAATAGTGGCTTTGAGCGTCGCTAAAGAGGACACACTACAACAAAAGACACTATTAACGACGCACAAGAAGACACACTACAACAAAAGACACTATTAGCGACGCACACGTGCGTCGCTAATAGTGGCTTTGAGCGTCGCTAAAGGTCTTTAGTGACGTACAAACGTGCGTCGCTAATAGTATTAGTGACACACAGACCTTTGTGCGTCGCTAATGGTGACTTTTAGCGACGCACAATGAGCGTCGCTAAAAATTGGGTATGCGCGTTGTAAAAAATACACAAGGACGCACTGAGCGTCGCTAAAAGTCACCATTAGCGACGTTCAGTGTGGGCGTCGCTAAAAGTCACTATTAGCGACGCACACTGAGCGTCGCTAATAGTAGTCTTTAGCAACGCGCAGTGTGCGTCGCTAATAGTGATTTTTAGCGACGCCCACACTGAGCGTCGCTAATGGTGACTTTTAGCGACGCTCAGTGCGCGTCGCTAATAGTTTTTTTTTTTTAAATAAAAAAAACTCATATTTGCTTTGTTTTCTTTGTTGTTTCATTCCTGTTTAAACCTGTATCAATCATCCATCCCGATATACAATAAAATCCAAGCATTCTGAAATGAATATATTAAAAAAAAAAAATTAACAATTGTCTCCAAAAAATGTACATTTGTAAAAGTACAATTTAACAATAAATAGAAAAATTAAAAATTGTCTCCTAATTAATGTAACTACACATGTCCATGAAAAGAAAAAAAAAAAAAAACAAATAAAAATAACAAGTTCCGATGCAAAACATAAGGACGGCGCGGCAATAATCCCGATCAATTTGAAATAAAGATCAAATGATATATATTAGAACAATTATTAAATATATATGAATATAGAATGTGAATAGTTTTTTTTTTTTTGCATGCATCAATAGTAAGAACTTCATAAAGTAGCATAAGTTTATTTTATCATTTTTTAGGTGTGTGATTGGGTTTCAGTGTATTTAGGCCGATATCCGACATTTTGGTCTGTCAAAACCTCAAAATGGGCCTTTTTGGAGCTGAAACTTACATAAGTTTCAAACTGGGCATCCGAACCGAGTGCCGTAAGTTCTTGCAAGTTTATTTTATCATTTTTGAGGTGTGTGATGGGGTTTCGGTGTAGTTAGGCCGATATCCGGCATTTTGGTCTGTCAAAACTCTAAAATGGGCCTTTTTGGAGCTGAAACTTGCATAAGTTTCAAACCGGGCATCCGAACCGAATGCCGTAAGTTCGTGTAAGTTTATTTTATCATTTTTGAGGTGTGTGATGGGGTTTCGGTGTAGTTAGGCCGATATCCGACATTTTGGTCTGTCAAAACCCTAAAATGGGCCTTTTTGAAGCTGAAACTTGCATAAGTTTCAAACCGGGCATCCGAACCGAGTGCCGTAAGTTTGTGCAAGTTTATTTTATCATTTTTGAGGTGTGTGATGGGGTTTCGGTATAGTTAGGCCGATATCCGACATTTTGGTCTATCAAAACCCCAAAATGGGCCTTTTGGAGCTAAAACTTGCATAAGTTTCAAACCGGGCATCCGAACCGAGTGCCGTAAGTTCGTGCAAGTTTATTTTATCATTTTTGAGGTATGTGATGGGGTTTCGGTGTAGTTAGGCCTATATCCGACATTTTGGTCTGTCAAAACCGCAAAATGGGCCTTTTTGGAACTGAAACTTGCATAAGTTTCAAACCGGGTATCCGAACCGAGTGCCGTAAGTTCGTGCAAGTTTATTTTATCATTTTTGAGGTGTGTGATGGGGTTTCGGTATAGTTAGGCCGATATCTAGCATTTTGGTCTGTCAAAAACCCAAAATGGGCCCTTTTTTGAGCTGAAACTTGCATAAGTTTCAAACCGGGCATTCGAACCGAGTGCCGTAAGTTCTTGCAAGTTTATTTTATCATTTTTGAGGTGTGTGATGGGGTTTTGGTGTAGTTAGACCGATATCCGACATTCTGGTCTGTCAAAACCCCAAAATGGGCCTTTTTGGAGCTAAAACTTGCATAAGTTTCAAATCGGGCATCCGAACCGAGTGCCGTAAGTTCGTGCAAGTTTATTTTATCATTTTTGAAGTGTATGATGGGGTTTCAGGTGTAGTTAGACCGATATCCGACATTCTGGTATGTCAAAACCCCAAAATAGGGCCTTTTTGAAGCTGAAACTTGCATAAGTTTCAAACCGGGCATCCGAACCGAGTGCTGTAAGTTTGTGCAAGTTTATTTTATCATTTTTGAGGTGTGTGATGGGTTTTCAGGTGTATTTAGGCCGATATCCGGCATTTTGGTCTGTCAAAACCCCAAAATGAGCCTTTTTGGAGCTGAAACTTATATAGTTTCAAACCGGGCATCCGAACCGAGTGTCGTAAGTTTGTGCAAGTTTATTTTATCATTTTTGAGGTGTGTGATGGGGTTTCAGTGTATTTAGGCCGATATCCTGGCATTTTGGTCTGTCAAAACCCCAAAATGGGCCTTTTTGGAGCTGAAACTTGCATAAGTTTCAAATCGGGCATCCGAACCGAGTGCCGTAAGTTCGTGTGTGTGTGTGTGTGTAAACTATGGTGCAGTATATAATATTTATATAAAAAAGGAATATAATGGTATCCGGTGTTGCATGTGGAATACCTTTTGTTCTAGAAGTTGAAGCTTCTATGATCTCATCAGGGTCAAGGGGTTCCCTTTTTATCTCACGATCTGACTCCAGTGGAAACTCTTTCTTGCAAGCACTTGAATCAAACACACACACACATTGAAATGCATGTCTCTTATATGCTCAAATACTGCAAAATCTCCGAGACAGAGGGCATGGTGTTGCGTAAAATTATCCCAACCTTCTCGGAAGTAAATAAATCCTTCGGCACATTTACCAATTTTAACATGCCATGTCCCTTGACAACTTGTTAGAATTGCTTCTTCCGATTTTACTTCACCTAGTTTTTTACAAAAAGTCGGTGGAATGAGCTATGCAAATTTGAAATTCAGAAAACTATATTAGAGTGTGTGAGTCACTATGAAATGTTGCTACATTAAGAAGAGAAAAGACACTTGGACTGACCACACACACACACACATAAACACGGATATACATACATATATATATATATATATAGAGAGAGAGAGAGAGAGAGAGAGAGAGAAAGAGAGAACATACAAGTTCTGTAAGGAAACCAAGCATCATGACCTTGAAGAAATGCCTGGAAATAAGAAGCTCCCTTTCTATTGGAGAAGAAGACATATTTTCACCTTGTTGGCAAGTATGACAGTCAAAACAGAGAAGAGACATCCTTTCAGTGGTATCGGAAATGAAATTTAATTGGTGACGACTTAGGATAAATTATAGTGGCCATCTATCCACATACATGAAACACAAGAGGAGAAAAAACACAGCCATGGAAAAATACATGTTGAATGAACACATACATTGGCCAACAATCAAACAACAGTATTTAGGGTTTGCAATAGTAAGAAAAAGAAGATCAAGGGAAAAGACGAGAGTACAATCTCTTTAATAGGATAGTTTATCGAGTTAATTAAGGTTTCAAGTTTAAAAAAAAAAGTTGGGATAAAAGAAAATGAAAGTGACAGATGATAATATTTTAACTTTTCATGTTATTATTTTTCATTTTCTTAAATAAATTTGCAAAATTAAAATCACCTGCTATATAGGTTTGTTTGTTTGGCTCAGTCTAACATTTGTATGCCTTTTAATTGCTATTTTATTTTTACTCATTAAAATCAAATGCAAATGAGTAATGATAAAGCTCAAGTGATCATTAGTGAAGCGGAGGCCATCCACATTGCCAGACCACTCTTTGAAGGCTGTTTCTTTTTCAAAAGTGGCCTTTTCCACACCCAAGCAAATCAATCTTGAATAAAATATAAGCAATCTCTCACCAGTCAACAGAGTATTACACTTGCATTATCATAGGCTGATTAGGTATTTATTATATATATATATATATATATATATGTAGTTGAGAAGGAGTGGTGCACTTTTACTTATTCTATTTTGTTTTTCAGTTTTCTTTTCCACAAACATCCTTTTCAAGATCTACATATGGGCCTAATAAGCATGCCCATGGACGCAAGATTATTTTAACTTGATTAAATATACTTGAGAAAATACATACATATAAAATGTGAGCTGGATTCAAAGACAAGTTTCAGGTTCTTCCTGACTTCCATGGGAATGGAATTATGGGATGGTACCTAATAAAAGAAACATTTTCATGGAATTTTTTTTATTACATCTGGATCACCATATCTTTCAATCGGATGATATGTCACATGTACAATTATAATAAACTTTTGCAAGTCTCTTAAAGATAGAAAAGGGATTTTAAATGAAATTTAATACCATCGATCCTAATGATTGGCTAACCTTTTTAAATTCATCCCAAGCAAATATACAAGAGGGTTTTTTTTTTGTTGTGAAAATAAATGTATGAGAGTTATTAATAAAAAATACTTTAATTTATATATAAACTAACACTTTTTTAAGTTTTTATACCAGGAGTTAACATAAATAACAAAACAAGCAAATTTCTGTCTTGTTGATGTTTATACAAGAATAATGATTTATACCATTTACCTTCACCTAATGTGATGTGTGATTGGGTGAGGGGAGCCGCCGTTGTATTAGGTACCATTCCCCCATTGTATCAGCCTGCCACCAACTAATTTGCTTGATGTATTCAATTTCAAACCCAATCATTAAATTAAAGTAGATGAGACGGTAAAATTGACTCTTGAATTTAAGATGTGTTCATAGTCTTTCATTAATCGAAGGGAAGTGACAAATGACAAGAAGCATAACCACTAAGGTACATAACACCTTTTCCAATCTTAGTCACTAAAAAACTTCAATAATAAGAGGCAAACGTCCTTTGAAGTGCTAAAAGCAACACCATTACCCAAATCATGACCAAAATAAAATTCAGTAATAAATATAAATTTGATTACCTAAAATTTAAACAAATTAATTATTACTAAATGAATCTCTAATAATTAAATGGACAAGATTTTTAAAAATCTGATCATAATATTATAAAAACTATATATTTGTAGATCTCACATATGTTGGACATGAAATTCAATCCCTTGGATGCTTTCAATTTATATTTTTACTATTATTTATGTATACAAAAATTTGCATATGTTTTTAATATTATTTTGTAAAAAAAAAATATTAATTCATGTTTCTTAATACTTAATTTTTTTTTAATTTTATTTTATAGATTAACAAAGGATTTTAAAGTTGAGAATTTCCAATTCCCTTTTTAGCATCAAATCTCATCCCAGATTGTCCACCCGAACAGACAAACATAACGTAAAAATGATGATTTAACATCATAATGTTCAGTACAATCAAAATAAACAAATAGGAATTTAAGCAAATATTAGCCAACACATAATGTAAGTGAAATGATGATAAATTCATAAAGATGATGTCAAATTAATCGTTGCGGACTAGTTGACTATTTATTGGACACTTCAAATGAGCCCTTTTTATGCAGATTTTCTAAGAGCTCTACATATACATGTCAAGACATGTTTTTTTTGAAGTTTTAAAAAATCATTGTAAAGCTCTCAGGAAATCAATTGATAGCATCACAAAACATTGAATTTGAGATGTGATGCTATCCAAAATTAGATCATCCATCTACCCAAAATTATTTTAATCTTATTAGGTTTGCATTTTTTTCTAATAGAAATGAAATATGTGATTCAAACAAAAGCATCCTAGCTAGATTGGAGCAAAATCCAAGCACGCCAGAGCAACAATCGAAGCACAATGAAATAGATCTGAGTTTGAGAGAGAGAGAGAGAAGAGAAAGGACAGTGGCCTACCTGGGCGTCGTATGCCTCCCCGATGTGCTCCCCCCTTCCCTTTTTAGTTTTTAACCCAACAAAGCGATGGAAATGGCGCCTGAGAGAGAGAGAGAGAGAGAGAGAGAAAGACCGTCTGAGAGAGAGAGACAAAGCGCGAAAAACCGAAGTAAATATAAGGAGTTATTAGCGACGCACATTGTGTGTCGCTAATAACCCAAATGAGCGTCACTAATTGTCGTACCCAACTATTTGCAACGCTCAGGCGTGCGTCGCTAATACAACCAACTATTAGCGACGCACGTGTGTGTCGCTAATTCTCACGTGGGCGTCGCTAATAGTTTCGCCCTTTTTTTTTTCAGGCGGGAAGTTAATTTTTTTTTATTTTTTTCCGTATTATTAGCGACGCCTGTTTGTGCGTCGCTAATAATGTGCGTCGCTAAAAGTAGGTTTTTTTGTAGTGACATGTCAATCAAATGACATGAAAAAAAAGGAAAATAGATGGTCCCATAAATATGAGAGGGATACTCTCATTGTGTAAGTCGTGTATATATATATATATATATATATATATATATATATATATATATATAAAGACGAAGAATAGAGGAATAGAGGACCTTGTTAGTGACTTCTAGAGCCTTCAAGCTCATATGGTAAATCTTATTTTTCAACACCGACACTTCATTTCTAAGTTTGTAACTTGTTAGTGACTTCTACTGCCTTCAAGCTCATATGATGCATCTGCTCAAAGAAATGCTATTCATTTCAATTTTTCTTTTCTACAAGTGAAATTTCAAACGAGATGATGTATTTTATTGGCTAGATATTACACCACACTCAATATAATAATACCAACTCATTTGATAAAATAATTTTTGGTTGACAATTTTGATAAAGATAATGTTTTTTATTTGCTTAGGTCTTGACAATTATAACTTGTCACATAATATTCTGAACGAAATTGCTCTGCTATCAATCAAGAATTATGGACGAAGCCAACATATATAGGTTAGGGCAACTGCCTATCTCAATTTTCTTTTTTGAATTTACTTTTATTTTTAATTATTTTTAGATATATTTCTGTAATTTATATTTTTACCGCCGCTAAGTTCAAAATATTTTTACACTTTTGTTTATTTTGTAAGCTCCTATACACTGAATGAATTTTATTACTTATTAAAAATATTATTAATCAATATTAAATTTTTATACTTCTTTAATTTTTAAACTTATAATTAAATATGTATTAAGAACACAAAATCATGGCCTCATTCCTCATTGGCATAATTTATTAGATAGAGCTTCATAGTTCTGTTAAAGATATTTTGACAGATGACTCTATTTTCGAATTCATCAAAAATATGGAAATAAGTTCTGTGGGACAATAGTATCGTGCTACTGTCACTATGATTTGAGCATCACTGTGAAATCCACGTGGGTCCCACAAAAATTACAAATCACAGTAGTGGTAGCATAGTACTACCGTTTCACTAGAATTTTTTTCCCCAAAAACAGATACATCTTTTATCAAAATTGACTTAGGTTCCGTTTGGTTAGGAGGAATCCGATACCAGAAAGTGAAAGTGTTAGGCTCCATTGACAAAAAGAATTAATTTTTTTTATATTTTTTAATTTTTATTGAAGCAGAAGAAAGTCCAAAACAAGAAGATGTTATTAATATAAAAAAAGAGTTCTCAAAAAATATCGTTGCTTATTTCTTTAATGTTATATAAGAAATTGTATTAAATCCAAATATTCAAACTACCTTATTTTTATTTTTTTATTGAAGCACAAGAAATTTCTAAAATGACAATATGTTATTTATATGAAAAAAGAGTCATGGAAAGACATTGTTACTTATTTCTTTAATATTATACCCATGTTACAAACATGAACTCTTTTATAGTTTAATGGTATAAGTAAAAAAATAAGGTATAAAGAGTTACATATTTTAATACTTAAACAAGTAAGCCTAATATAGATTCTAAACTATTTTTCACGAGAAAAATATTTTCTTATGATTTTTGTGAGAAATGAAAAATCACCATTTTGAGAAAATTATGCAATTATATATTTTTTATTTTTATAAAAAGCTTTCTCCTTCACAGTAACCAAACTCTTAACAAATTTAAATTTTTTCACTTTCCATCACTCTCCACCCTACCAAACGAACCTCTCCACGTGCATTTCATGCATATATGTGTTGTATAGATTGAGAAATTAACTAGAGGTCCTAGATTTCAGACAAGTTCGATACCAGGTTTCAATTTTGGTAAAAATTATCCATGCTCAGTTAGATTGACTGAGGGCTTTTGTAGCCTACCAAAAATCGATCGAGTAAACAGTGTGAATTTTATTCCATAAGCTGCTTTGTGTAAAGACAAATTTACATTTGAGATTTTCGTCTGAACCAAACGTGCAAAATATGGTTTTGATCTTGTTTGATAATCAGAACAATAAATCTTCAAAAGAATATTATATAGATCTGTTCTTAATCAAATTCAACACATCCCCATAAAGTTTGATTACCTAAACAAATAGGGTTTTGTGAACAAAAAATTAAAAAAGAAAAAACCATAACTTAATCAAACATATATATTTTTTAACAGAAATATAAAATTGAATATTATGACCATAACAATTATCAGTTTATTACACTACAATTTTGACCTTATTATACTTATTTGGATGCAAATCTGACATAGTCATACATTACATAGACAACATCTAATCACTGTCATGATTGACACACACCATAAGCTCCACATATAATTTTATTTATCCTTTCAGTAATCTTGACAATTATAGTTGATGGGCACAAGATAAAGGGGTGTCTTCCTATTGATAGTCTATCTACCTTCTTCTTTCATACTATTAGTTAGTAGAACATAATATATATATATATATATATATGCTTATTGATGTACCAAAAATATATTCCCAATCAGGACCTGACATGTGTCTAGCCTGGTTTATACAAAATTATCAAATAAATAAATATACCGAGATTATATCATCTCAGTACACTCAGCAATGATCTAAGTTATTTCTTAGACTGCCGAAGTCGCTTTCAATTACGTCGGTATACCGACATCGTAATGATGGGACAACCATTTACAAAATTACTATGACGTGGGTAGTCATGATGAAATTACTGCCGCCTGACAGGCGGTAAAGTCTAGCTCTGCCTAAAGGCGAAATTAAGTCCTAGCCCTACACAGCTGTAAACTCAGTGACAACAGTGACGTAAGATATCATGATGAAATTGCCTCCACCGCCTGGCACTGAAATCAAAGCTCCATCAACTTATAAATACACTGAGAAAGGTATGTACATATATCGAATTTTTCTTAACAAAGGAAAAATATTATTACATCAAGTTAGACACTTTTTACTCTATCTCATTTAACCATCGGAGCGGCTACCTACCGGAGCCCTTCCTGGTGGCATTCTGATCTTATTTCTTCGCAGGTTCCGTTGCAGCTTGATAGGACCTTGACGAGCTAAAAGTTGCAGCATCAGCTTGGCGCCATCTGTGGGAACGACAATCGTTCTTATTACTTTCACAACTTTACTTCTTCGTCATGGCTACAAATCATTCCGGGGGACCAATATTAAATCAACCTGTGGCTGAGGATCAGGAAGGACAAACGTCCGATCCTGTCCAACAACAGCTCAACCAAATCCGAGACCAGATGCAAAGGCAGTTTGATCAGATGCAGGCTCAACTTTTAGCTATATCCCAAGTGTTGGCTTCTCTAACTCAGAATCAGCCAACTCCTCCTACGTATCCCTTCCTTCCTACCTTCGGTGGGAGGCCCTTGGAAGAGAGAGGCCCTAGTGCCCTTCCCTCCTATCCTCAAGATACGGCCCATGTTAGGCATGATCTGTACCCCTCAAATGTGGTCGGAGTAGGGGTGTCAAGCGTTCACCCTGTTCACGTCAACCAAAGCAGAAGCAAGATCCTGAGCCTTGCTAATTCAAGAGCTGATCCCATGCCGTTTGGTCCACAGCAACATCAGGTACCCGTCCAACTTCAGAGACAATCAGGACATATTATACCCAGTCAAGAGCATCCCCCGTACACGGGAATACCATCTGTCCCATCCAGAGTACCTCTGAGATCCGAGGAAGTGGCAGATTCCATGGGACAGGTAGCCCCTGCCAAGGAAGGCGATCTTCCTTTTAGACGAGATGAAATAGCAAAGCTACTTGGCAGGCTCACCACCCCATTCACCGCCACCATACTCTCCTAAGAAAGACCTCGGAAGTTCATTGTACCAAAGTTCACCCCGTACGATGGGATAGAAGATCCTGGGGACCACCTCTCCAATTATCAACATACCATGGCATTGCATAGGGCTACTGATGCCTTCTTATGCCACACGTTTGTCACAAGTCTGAAAGGGGCGGCCTTACGATGGTTCCATAACCTCCCCCAGGAGTCTGTTACGAGTTTTTATGAGCTTAGTCGGCGTTTCCTTGATCGTTTTCTAACTAGCAGAAGACTCAGGAAGGGACCAGAGTTTCTCCTATCAATCAAACAACAGAAGGGAGAATCACTTAGGGAATATATTGCTCGGTTTAATTCTAAGCTTACAGAGATTACAGACTGCGGTCTGGACTTCTTAGTGGCTGCTCTCCATACAGGGCTATGGGCCGGACGGTTCCATGACTCTCTAACAAAGAATCCTCCCGCTCACATGACGTCACTTATGGAACGAGTAAGAAAATATATCAATCTGGAGGACACTCGGACTTCCTTGCGAAAAGCCAAGGAGCAATCTCAGAGGGATGACAACTCCCAAAAGCAAAATCTTAGCGGAGCAAACAAAAGGGAAAGGAGCCCAGACAAAAGAACCTTATCTCAAACTCAAAATTAGCCCGCCTCCGGACGATCCAGGGCATATGCACCTCTGAATGCACTATTGACGCCCTTGACTACCTCCCTCACGCAAGTATACCATCAAATCAGGGCACATGAGAACCTGAAGTGTCCGGATCCTCTGTTCGGTCCCCCAGATACTCGGGATCGAACCAGGTACTGTGAATTTCACAAAGACCATGGGCACACCACAGATGAATGTCGGAACCTCCAGTAAGAGATTGAACAATTAATCCGTAGGGGACGTATGAAGGAGTTTATTCAACGTGAAGGAGGGTAAAATAATCAAAATCAAAGGCCTCAACAGCTTAGGCAAGGCCAAAAGCCTCAGCAACAAAGGCAGGGTCAGGGGTCCGAACAAGGAGAAATCCAAAATGAGCAGCCCCGCTCCAATAATGAAGTCATCCTTGTCCTCCACGTAGACAACTCTTTGTCCGGAATGTCCAACAGAGCAAAGAAATGATACGCTCGAGAGGCAAAGAGGAAACCCACTACTCTTCAAATCTCGACAATTGAGAAAAGAGTAAAACCGCTACCCTATATCCAGTTTTTCGAGTTGGACTTGGCAGGCGTACACTGTCCTCACAGTGACGCATTAGTCATCTCTCTTAAAGTGGCCAACTTCGACGTAAAAAGAGTGTTGGTGGATACGGGAAGCCCGGGCAATATACTATTCTGTGAACCCTTCAAAAATATGAAGCTCAGCACTACCGACCTCAAATCCACCACGGCCGTAATGGCCGGGTTCGATGGAAGTCTCAGCTCTCCCATGGGCACCATAAATCTACCAACCACCCTAGGCGAAGGGAATAATCAAAAGACCGTGTTGGCGGAGTTTGTGGTCGTAGACCTCCGATCTCCATACAACATTATTATCAGAAGGCCATGGCTCCACCAGATAGGAGCAGTCACCTCCACCCTTCATCAATGCCTCAAGTATATTCAAAATGAAAACGTTTGCATTATCAGAGGTTCACAGTTGTCATCTCGGCAATGCCACGTCCTGGCCTTGAAAGGGAAGAGTCCCCAATAGCAGTTACAGACTCCTTGGAGGATTTTCGAGCCCTTTACAAGAGACCAAATCGTGGATGAAATGGACTGCTCTACCGAAGTAGACAAACCATTAAGTTCCAGAGGACGAGAAAGTTTGGCGATACCAGCCCACGAGCTGATTAAAATATCAGTGGGCTCCACAGAACAGGAGCGTTACTTACAACTCGGTGCGGGCCTATCCTCCCAAGAACAGGAAGAACTGACTGCCTTCTTAAAGAATAATTTATCGGTCTTTGCTTGGGAAACCTAAGATATGAAGGGGATAGATCCCTTTTTTATTTGCCATAAATTGATGACAGACCCGGGTCATTACCCGGTAAGACAGAAGCGCAGAACCTTTGCTCCAGAAAGGCATAGGATCATCAATGAAGAAGTTCAAAGGCTGTTGGATGAAAAAATGATCAAGGAGGTCTTTTACCCAGATTGGCTCGCCAATACCGTCCTTGTCAAAAAGAAAAATGGTAAATGGTGAGTCTGCATTGATTACACCGATCTTAACAAAGCTTGCCCGAAGGATAGCTTTCCTATCCCAAGAATCGATCAATTGGTGGACGCCATGGTAGGCCATGAGCTGATGAGCTTCATGGATGCATATTTTGGGTACAATCAGATTCAGATGTATCCTCCAGACCAACAAAAAACATCTTTCATCTCTGAGAGAGGTTTGTACTGCTACAAAGTTATGCCTTTTAGACTAAAGAATGCTGGCGCCACATATTAACGATTGGTCAATAAAATGTTTGAACCTCTGATCGATATCTCGATGGAGGTTTATATTGACGATATGTTGGTCAAGAGTCGGAGAAAAGGCGATCATATCAAGCATTTGAGGGAGACTTTCAACATACTGAAGCAATACAAAATGAAGTTGAATCCTTCCAAATGTACTTTCGGGGTCAGCGAAGGAAAATTTCTTGGTTTTCTATTCTCACAAAGGGGAATAGAAGCTGATCCTACGCAGATCAAAGCATTGACTAAAATGAAGCCACCAAGGTCCAAAAAGGAAATACAAGCATTAAACGGTAGGATTGCAGCTCTAAATAGATTCATCTCCAGATCCACCGACCGATGCCTCCCTTTCTTCAAAGCTTTAAGAGGGAATAAGGCCCTTGAATGGACTCTCGAATGTGACAAAGCTTTCCATGCACTCAAGGAATATATGGCATCCCCTGAAGTATTGAGCAAACTAATACAAGGAGAAAAGCTCTTCCTCTATCTTGCAATATCAGAAAATGCCGTAAGCTCTGTACTTATCCGAGAAGATAAAAGTATTCAAAAACCTGTCTTTTATTGCAGCAAAGCACTTCTGGATGCTGAAAAAAGATATCCCGAGGTGGAAAAATTAACGTTTGCCCTGATAATATCTGCGCGTAAGCTCCGGCCTTATTTTCAAGCACATTCTATTATAATTCCAACGTCCTACCCTTTGAAAGTAGTACTACAAAAACCAGACACCTCAGGACGTCTAGTAAAGTGGTCGGTGGAGTTAGGAGAATTTGATATCTCGTACATACCCAGGACTGCTATTAAGGCTCAAGCTCTGGCAAACTTCCTTGCAAAATTCACTCTAGCTTTGGAAGGGAACCTCGGATCGGGGACAAGTAAAAAACCTTGGCAGCTCCACGTCGATGGTTCGTCTACTGACAAAAGTTCTGGGGTCGGTATTGTTCTCCGATCTCCGGAGGGAGGAACAATAGAAAAAGAAATTAGTCTAGGTTTTAGGGCTTCTAACAATGAAGCAAAATACGAAGAACTGATCCTCGGGATAAAGTTGGCCTTAGAATGTGAAGTTCGCAATCTCGAAGCCTTCTCTGACTCACAGTTAGTGGTGGGACAAATCCTGGGCGAATTTACGGCAAAAGATGACAGGATGATCAAATATGTGGAATTAGTAAATTCCTTAAAAACATTGTTTTTTCATTTTTCTATTCACAAAGTGGAAAGAAGTCAGAATTTTCGAGCTGATGCCTTAGCAAACATGGCATCCCACCTCAAACCAGAAGAAGATTCTAAAGTTATCATTTTTTACCGAGCCAAACCAATAATCGAAGAAATCCTATCTATGCACTTCTCGGAGCATCAACAAGATTGGAGGACTCCTATCTTCAGATATCTAAAGGAAGGGCAACTCCCCGAAGACAAAAATCAGGCTTGGAGAATACGAATAAGAGCAGCATGGTATCTTATTATGAGCGATAAACTCCACCGTAGATCCTACACCCAACCACTTCTGAGGTGTTTATCTCCCGAGGAGTCCAAGTACGTCCTGGCTGAAATTCACGAAGGAATATGTGGTAATCACAACGGTGGTAGGTCCATCTCCCACCGAGCTCTGACTCATGGATATGATTGGCCTGGCATGCTTAGCCACGCCAAAGAGTATGTGAAGAAGTGTGATAAGTGTCAACGCTTTGCTTCATACCAGTATCTGCCACGCCAAGAGCTCATTCCTATCACGAGCCCATGGCCTTTTACCCAATAGGGGATGGACATTATGGGACCCTTGCCAAAAGCCCCTCAAAACAGAAGATATCTACTCGTCGCTATTGATTACTTCTCAAAATGGGTAGAAGCAGAACCTCTGACCTATATTACGGAGACTGAGGTCAAGAATTTACGTGGAAAAATATTATATGCAGATTTGGAATACCCCGTGTTATCATTTCAGACAACGGTACCCAATTTGCTGAAAAAATGTTTGATAAATTCTGTGCCGACTTGAACATCAGCCACCACTTCTCTTCACTAGGGCACCCGCAGGCAAATGGGCAAGCAGAAGTCACTAACCAGACAATCCTCAAAGCCATTAAAATGAGGTTGGAAGAAGCGAAAGGAAAATGGGTTGAGGAGCTTCTTAGAGTGCCCTGGGCGTACCAAACTACGAAATGGACGGCCACTGCTGAGACTCCGTTTTCATTAGCATATGGCTCTGAGGCAGTCATTCTTGTTAAGATCGGCATGCCCACAATAAGGACGGAAGCCTTCAACCAGGAGGTTAATGATCTCCAGTTAGCAGAAAATCTAGATTTACTAGAAGGAAAAAGAGAGCAGGTTGGGATCAGAGCAGAGGAATATCGTCGACGAATAGCCAAGGGCTTTAATCAAAAGATAGAGCCAGTAGCATTCCAGGTCGGTGACTTGGTTTTGAGAAGAATCTTTCCTAATACAAAAGATCCCGCTATGGGGAAATTATCTCCGAATTGGGAAGGGCCTTATACAATTGTTAGAACTGTTAGGCCGACGACTTATTGGTTGAAAGATATGACGGGAAAGCGGATTCCCAGGCCTTGGAATATTGAGCACCTGAGAAAATACTATCAATAAAAACTCCTATCTTTCAGATAAAGCATCTTGTCAACGCAAAGGTCTACTGACCTGATCCATCTCAAATGGCCCCTACGAGTGAGAGTGCTGTAGGAATGGTCCCAATTCGATGCTCAGGTCTACTGACCTGATCCATCTCAAAAGGCCCCTACGAGCGAGAGTGCTGTAGGAATGGTCCCAATTCGATGCTCAGGTCTGCTGACCTGATCCATCTCAAAAGGCCCCTACGAGTGAAAGTGCTGTAGGAATGGTCCCAATTCGATGCACGGGTCTACTGATCCATCTCAAATGGCCCCTATGAGCGAGAGTGTTGTAGGAATGGTCCCAATTCGATGCACAGGTCTACCAACTTGATCCATCTCGAATGGCCCCAACGGGCGAGAGCGCCATAAATCTAGTCCCAATTCGTTGCAAATAAATCTCCAGATCTTCAGACGTATAAAGGCTATACTATAAAGCTCAAGAATTTATTATGTCGTCTTATTTTATTACAAGTTGGTCACCTCGGGATCCAGGGGTCATGTTCTCAACATCAGGCTAAAGAGCATTAATTTCAACTTTTACACATTGTTAATTACCGGGATAATCTTGGTAAGTTCTTTACTTCTTAAAGTTTTTTCAAATACTTCCAAAAGCATGAAAAGTTAAATATATAAAGTTACCAAAAATTACAAAAATTTCGGATCTGTACAAATAACAAATAAAGAGCAAATTTTATATATTAAAACCCAAATGGACCGAGGTCTACAAAAAGAGATCAGAAACTTAAAATGTACAATCTACTTTGGATTGGGGGGAATAGAAGAAATGGGAGGGACAACTTCAACAAAACCCTCCCCATCTGGTGGGTTGGGAGAGCTCGGCGACGACTCCTCTACTTCTATGTCGTCCAGACTGAAAATATCCAGGTCTGGATATTAACTTCTGAATTCTTTTCCTACAGAAGAGGTAGCCGGAATCTACGAGCTCTCTCCCCATTGAGTTCACTAACTCCATCATCCCAGCTTTAATGGCCTCCTTGGTAGCTTCCTCGGTAGCTTCTTTGACTTCTTTAAGTCTTTTAGTTACGGCTACCTCAGCTTCTTGGGCCTTCTTCCTTTGCTCGTCTAGGTTCTAGAGGAACTTATCCCGTTGATCGATCATGACCCCCAACTTCTGACTTAAGCTTATATTTTCTACGTGGAGAGCCTCACATTTGGCCGCCAGAGATATGAAGTTGGCTTGAGCCACTCCAAGTTCGGAATCGGCCACCTTCAACTAGGTTCGGGCATAATTCAAGTCCGATTGAGCAGCCTTAAGCTCAGACTGGGTTTTCTTCATTTAGGACTGGCTTTTCTTTATTTCAGACCGGGCTGCTTTTAGTTCGGCTTACGCCTTCGTTAGCTCATCCTGAAGGCCTATCGCCTTCTCAGCTTCTGCAAACTGGTCCATCAGTATACCCGTTGCCCGAATGCCCTACAAACAACACACAAATATGTTAAAAAAAAAAAACCTTAAAAAATTTACCCTTGAATAACCTGTCATTAATTCACCAAGAATCTGCCTTGCGCCTTTTCTTTGAAAACCCGAAGGTAGTCCCACTTTCAAAACCACCTTCATGGCCTCTGAACCGGTGGGTGCTTTAGCCGGATTGAGGGGTGCCGAGCTCGACCCCTCTTGAACACCAGTCGGGTCTGAAGGAGATGTTACTGGGGCAGCTTCGGTTTGTGGCACTTGTGCCTCTGCAGGTTGAGGAGGTTCCGACCGAGTAGTCTTGTTAGCCTCCTGAGCTGAAGCCTCAACAACCTCCCGAGCCGCCCTCGAGATCACCCTCCTTTTCTTTTACGCTGGTCGAGGAGCGTCTGACGACGTCAGAACCTCAGCCGGTTTGGGCACCGATGAGGTCGAACCCCCAGCTTTAGCCTTGCTGGTCGGGATGTATCCGGCCAAAATAGACTTCTTCATTTTGGCAGTATCTTCCTTAGTCAACCCTGCCGCTATTAGGTTTTGAGGAGATAAAATCTGTTGGTGATGTCGGAAGGCAGGCTGAAGGAGTTGCTTATATTTTCTTTCGATTTCGGGAGTGAAAGGTGTCATTTTCCACCCCCTTTTATCTGTAACACCATAACAAAACAATTAGCAATTGTCTAAAATAGAGAACAGATACATGAACATTATTGTATACCGAGTTGAGATCTAAAAGACTCACCACTGGGGCCGGTGTGCCGAGGAAAAAGACTCAGGTGGCCTTCATAGTCTTCTCGTTCCCAGCCTCCCCCTACGAAAAAATACCACTTCTTCCATGTTTTGTTGGAAGAGGGTACCAAAGTCAGAGGTCGGTACCTCTGATCGAAACAAGTATAATAGAGCCCCTCCGATAAGAGGAACTTCATATCCATTTTGCTGCAAATGAGGTCCAGATCTACTTGGACCTCATTCAGATAACCTAAAACTATAAAACCTAAAAGTTGTTTCCAGTTGTTAACGCTTAGATCGGCGAGATAGATGTTAAAATATGTAAAAAAAATTCTCTAAAAAGAAGGTGTAAAGGGAGGCGTACGCCTAACTCAAAAGATTCTAAATAAGCACAGATCTCCCCCCATTTAATGTCGGAGGGACGATCTGAAGACTTGGGAACTCTACAGGATACACTCCTTGGAAACTGGTATTGCTTCCTAAGGGTTGACAATATCCCCTTCGTCATATAACTCTCACTCTCTTCCCTATGGGATGTGCTAACCTCCCTGTCACTAGACTCTAAGACGGACTCAGAAGAAGAGAAAGATGAAGTAGAGGACGAAGACGACGGACCTTCTTCACCCCCAATTTCTGACTCAACCCTAACTTCTTCCATGTTGGAACCAGACATGGTCGATTTGCTACGTTGAGAAATTAAGAAAACTGAGACAAAGAAGAAGAAGAATAAAAAAGATGAAGAGAGAACAAAACTAGAAAGTAGAAAATTACTGGTCACAAATTTCAAAAATTAGTACGCGGTTGCCAGAAATCGCCCTTGAATTCACCGGAGATTACGCTCGAAAATACTTTGAGGATATTTGAAAGATGTAAACCGATTTCGAAATGACAATCCTCACTATTTATAAAGCACATCGTTAAAATACTTGGAGAACCGGGAAAGGCAATTTTTACATATCTCAAGAAGATCAAATAAACGACTGAAATCATAAATAGCCTCGATTATCAAAACGACGGTCCGTGCATTAATTATGTCGTGGCGGCTCGTGCCTCCTCGAAATACAAAAATAGATTATTAACTGGTGTACACGTGGCCTTTAATGGTTGTACACTTGCCTTTACAGAAACCCTAGCCTCAGTTTTGTACGCATTTTTTAGAACTAAGGCTCGGAGGGGAGTAACTGATGTACCAAAAATATATTCCCAATGAGGACCTGACACGTGTCTAGCCTGGTTTATACAAAATTATCAAATAAATAAATATACCGAGATTATATCGTCTCGGTACACTCAGTAATGATCTAAGTTATTTCTTAGACTACCGAAGTCGCTTCCAATTACGTCGGTATACTGACATCGTAATGATGGGACAACCATTTACAAAATTACTATGACCTGGGTAGTCATGATGAAATTACTGCCGCCTTGACAGGCGGCAAATTCTAGCTCTGCCTAAAGGCGAAATTAAGTCCTAGCCCTACACAGCTGTAAACTCAATGACAACAGCTCAATGACAACAGTGACGTAAGATATCATGATGAAATTGCCTCCACCGCCTGTCACTGAAATCAAAGCTCCATCAACCTATAAATACACTGAGAAAGGTATGTACATATATCGGATTTTTCTTAACAAAAGAAAAATATTATTACATCAAGTTAGACACTTTTTACTCTATCTCATTTAACCATCGGAGCGGCTACCCACCGGAGCCCTTCCCGGTGGCATTCTGATCTTATTTCTTCGCAGGTTCCGTTGCAGCTTGATAGGGCCTTGACGAGCTAAAAGTTGCAGCATCACTTATGTATATATTTTATATAAAAATTATTACTTACATTAAGTTGTTAGTAATTAAAAAGAAATTATGAGTTTTTTTATATATAATTTAAATCAGATAAAAAAAATTTCTGAAAATTTTGTTATCAACCTTGCAAATTGTATGTATATACTATTTTAATGCAAGAAAACAAATTGTTGTTAGAAAATTTCTCACTAAAAAATATCATAATAAAACTTAATAATTAATAGTTCAATTAACTAATAAACTTTCAATTTCTCAAATTTATTAATTATTACAAAATTGACTCTTAGAGAGCATGAATTTGTCCACCACCAGCACTCCAACCCGCAACATGGGAATACTTGGAAGCCTCCTTTAATCATTGAAAACTAATAAAAAATAATCAAAAAAAAAAAAAACAAAACAAAAAACAAAAATGAAAAAAAAAAATTCGTAGTATGCAATAGAGGAGAAAAAAAATGTTATCATGCTCAAATAAATAAAACAAGGGAAATGTCATTGATTTCTAATAAGATTGGTAAAATATTATTAGGGAAAATTATATTTTATCAGAATTCTGTACTTGAGAAAATTTTCAGCACTTTATATAAATACTATACTATAAAAATAGTTTGAAACAATTTCAGAATTATATAGAACAAAAACAGAATTCTCAAAATATTATAAATACGGAAACAAAAATTAAATAGAAACAAACAGAAATTAGAACTTACAGTTTTTCACGAAAATACCAAAAGTAAAGCAATGATGATTGATCAAGGCTAGTGTCTTACATTATGTCCTTAAGACAATATCGCCCTCGCACTGGTGCTTTCGAATTTTCAATGGCGGTTGTCTCTCAGGATACAATGGTCATGCACAGTAGAAGGAGCACTTCAATTTTCTGTGTACAACGAACCAGAACTTGTATTTGAACTCTTTCAAATTATACAGATTCAGTATGCATGAACTTAATTCTAAAACTCGTCAATTGAATAATGATGATGAGGAAAAAGTGGGTTTATATAGGCGACTCGGTAGCTATTCAAACAGACACGAACCTAAAGGGTGTATCTATTCATGTGAACAGATATAACCTTTCAATTTAAATAGATGCATCAATTGGTAAATAGATGCACCAATCTGAAGGGTCGTAACTAGTATTTGAATTCAAATGGACGCACCTATTCATGGTGACTATTCAGTCAAAATTAAAAAACATAATATTTTAAAAATATAATTTAAATAAATAAATTTGTTTAAATAAATTTTCTTCAAAAAGATATATATACAGCAAGTCAAAGCCCAAGCCCAACCCAAAGTAATTGTATATATACTCTTTAAAAACTTTGTTCCCAACCTATGTGAGATACAAGCTTTAAGTTTTGTTACCGTTTTTAAGTGGTAATGTTTGGAGTCAATTTCTCATTCAATCCTTGATGGTTTTGAGCAACCCAATATATATGTTCTTAATCTCCTCATAGATGAGAACATATTTCCATGTGGACCCATCTATCATAATGTATGGGGCCTATTTTAATTTTGATTCAAAGATGGCCAAAAATTCTTGCTCAATAATCCATTTTTTCAACAATCTCCCACATAATAAAATTAACTGAAAGTAATGTAAATGATATGTAGACACTGAAAGAGTTTATTTAAAAATCTCCTATATAGAGAAAGGTAGTTTGTGGCCTTGAACCTTTCCTTGTGAAATACTATTGGGGTTACTAATTGATCAGTAAACATGATGTCTTCAATTGTTCAACTGTTTATGTAAACCAAGACAATAGCATTTATACAAAATCTTTCCTTACACAGTAGGTTCTCATGATTGTGTTCATTTTAGCCCTAAACAATTCCTAGTTTCATGCGTGCTATTAGATAATTTAGCATTTATCATTCTTATAGAACCGTCCCAGTTCACACTCACATAGGTGATTTCTTATTAAGAGTATTCTGCTATACCCTACTTGTGTTTACAAGGTATAAGAATCATTAAAAGCTCAGCTTATCATGTTCAACGCTGCAGGCATCACTCTTCTTATCATAGGAATGAAGAGGAGATATTATCCCTATAGTGATCTCAATGAGTCACACATAAGTCGGTTGTCTCTTTGAACCTAGATCTTGAAATCTCCAGTCAAGCTAGGTTGGGTTGTCATTATGGTGACTCTTAATGTATAGGCTTTAAACGCATTTCCTTCGATTTACTTGCTCTTTTTCAAATATTTCATTTAAAGGATTCGCTATATTGGCTTTTGACCTTATGTACTCAATGGTCATAATACCATTAGAAATCAGTTATAATGTGGTATTATGTTTTCGACGTTTAAGGCAAGACTTACCATTTTACATATGATTTTGTGCTCCCCTTAATTACAAATTGATTATCACAATGTATACATGTTGCGGGCACATAGTTTGACCACTTTGGAATATCTTCTAAGAGACGACTGAATCCACTCAGTTTCTTTGTACAATAAATTTGGATTCCATTGTAAATCAAGAAATGCACTTTGTTTAGAATATTTCTAAAATATTATTCCTTCTAAAAGTGAAAAGAGATAACCACTTATAGACTTTGAAGTCTTTGGTGTTCGATATCCAGTTTTCATCACAATAGTCTTCAAGCACAACTGGATTCCTCGAGTAATACAATGCATAGCTTAAGGTGTATTTAAAATATCTTAAAACCCTAACTATTACCTTCAAGTGATTTGACCTTAGATTACTTGTATATCTACTCAACTTACTCACAACGTATGTTATATCTGAAGGAGTGCAATTCATTACATACATTAAGCTTCCAATTATTCTTGTATACTCTAATCGAGAGGTGTCTTTATCATTATTCTTAGATAAACGTAGATTTACATTTATAGGTGTTCTCGCTAGATTGATTAAATTTATTAAGTATTCACTTAATATAAAACGATTGAGTTAATAGTAGTCCATTCAATGTTTTAGAGATTTTTATCCCTAATATGACATTAGTAACACCTATACCTTTTATGTTAAACCCGTTGTTTAACATTTTCTTTGTAACTTTAATGACTTCATTATTGTTACCCATAATGAGCAAATCACTAATATAGAGACAATTAATGAAATAGTCATTTTCATCATCCTTGAGATACATACACTTCTCTCTTTCCAATATAGAACTTCAGAACTGGACATCATTTTCTTAAAGTTTTGAAGTTCATTTTTCTAATATATAAGTTATAAAATCTCGACCAAAGATTTTGATATTCTGGCCCTCTTGATGCGTCTAGGTTCATCATTATCTTGTTGTTTCTCTTGGTCTTGACTACTATTATTTGTATTGTCATGAATTCCTTTAAAATAACTTATTTTTTGTGTGGATTTGTAAGTAAATACATGTTCAAAGAACAATGTATTTCTTAATTCAATAATAATATTAACATGCATATCAAGAATTTCATACTTATTAATAAGAAACTGAAATGCACTATTAATATTAACATACATAGTTAACTGTTATAGGTCCCCTCTAAATCTTCAAGATCAATGTAATTTCGTGCTCGTTCCATGAGTACCGCCATGTTGACAGGAGGATTCTTAGTCAAAGAATCTTGAAAGCGTTTAGGCCCAAGGCCAGAGGTAAGAGCTGCCATTGGGAAGCTTGGGTTGCAATCGACTATCTCTGTGAGCTCGGTATTAAAATGAGCAATGTACCCCCGAAGTGATTTCTTCTTTGTTTGCTTCACAGTTAACAGGAATTCTAGCCCTTTCCTTAATTTCCTGCTGGTCAAGAATCGATCAAGGAATTGCCTACTGAGCTTATAAAAATTGTTGATCGATTCTTGGAAGAGGTTATAGAACCACTTCAGAACGGTACCTTTAAGGCTCGTCATGAAAGTTCGATACATGAATGCATCAGTAGCCCCATGTAGAGCCATTGTATACTAGTAATGAGATAGATGGTCCCCAGGGTCCTCAGACCTGTTGTAAGGGGTGAATTTTGAGACAACGAACTTTTTTGGCCGTTTCTCTATCATTATGGTAGAGATGAATGACGTAGAGAATCTCTTGAGCAACTTCCCCAGTTCGTCTTACTCTGAAGAGGCATGGAATCCTCTAGTAAAGATGGTCTGTTCTTGGGAATTTGCTATCTCTTTTGCCTTTTGAGGAACTCTGGGCAGGATTTGTTGTGGGTTTGGAACCAGCTGTTAACCTTGTCCTGCACCTTCAGACCCTCGATTCGGGAGATAAGTTTGTTCGATATTAGTAGAAGGGTGTTGCCCTCCTAGGACTGAGGGGGCCAATGCCTCTAAGGGCTGGAATTCCTGTGGCTCTAGATTGGCTCCCGAGGCCACGGGAGTAGGAATCCTTTTTTTGCTTTGGTAATAGACAACTGGGTGAAAAGTGGGCATCCCCCTCCTTACAGCTGTTAACGTCTGGGGATCAGCCCCCATATGAGCGGTACCATGGGGGTGTACCGGTTACACGTTAGGCAACTCCTCATTGGGGGATCCTCTATCCGTGATGGTGGCGGGAGGCTGAACTCCTCATGAACAGCGTTAGTAAGAGGAAGAGGAGGAGGAGGAATATTGCTTTGTTGGCTCTAGGCTAACGAAGCCAAAGCTTGTGATATGGTAACGAGCTATTCCTATATCTAATCAAATTGTCGCTGAATTCAATTAAGCTGCTGTTGCAAGTGATTGGGTGTTTGCCCTCTTCCTTTCCTAGTAGGAGGCTGATTTCAGGAGTTTTGGGAATTCTTTCTAGGACAAAGATTGGGAGTCATTGCCTCTTAGAAAAAGATAAGGGATTTGTTCCTTTTGAAGAAAAAAGGTTAGCAAGAACGATTGTCGTTCCCACAGATGGCGCCAAACTGATGTTATTCTTTTTGATCAGAGGGGTTTCCCGTCCTTCGTTACCTGTCAAGAACTCAATATCAAAGGGTTACCGGGTAGGCGCCGGTGGTAGCCGCTTTAATGATAAAGTTAGTAAATTAAAAAGGCTATAATTGAAAAGAATAAATTGAACGTAAATTGAAAGCGTACCTTATGGCCTTATTTATAGGCTGTAGATTTCCTAAGTTGAACAGGACTTGGAACCATAAAAGTAAGGATTTGAAGATATCTGGAGGTAGCAGTTGCCATATCGAACTCTGTTTTCTTATTCTGAGGTCGGTAGGATATGGAAGGCGGTGATCAGTTCGGAACTTATTCCTATAGATATCTTACCATTCTTGTTATGAGGTTTGCGATGAACAGATTGGCACCCCATATGCTCTGGAGGTGGGGTTGAAAGTTTTGCACTATTTTGAATAAAGTACCTCTGAACCCCATGAGTTTGTACTGAACTAGATAACAGAGTTCTTCTTTATCTGTGCATGAAAGTGTTCTGTAGATATACGTGTTATGTTTGAATTGATCTGTCACTTTATGGTCCATCAATTTTCAAATTTTTTTTAAGTTGGCCGAAGTAAGGACATGCCAACCAAGCTTATCATGACAGGATATGGAGATTCCTAATAAAGCAAGACGAGCGGTCTGAATCTTTTTCATACTTGTTAAAGTCGATTTGGATCATCTTCATACTTGGTTTCATGAATCAGCCTTGCACAGATACTACGAAACTTGGTGGATATATAAGAATATGATTTTATGAATATATAGATGATGTATCATTGAAGTGTCATGAGAAAGGGGAAAATGGATGGTTTGATAAGTACAAGAGAGGAATACTATCATTGTGTAAGTCATTAATATTATATATATATATATATATATATATATATACACACATTGATAATTTGGTATTCGATGTTTCGAGCCGACTAATTCGGAAATCAATTTTACTGTCCACTAGTGAAGAATCTGATTAAAGTCAGTAAAGTTTATCTACTTTAATTAATTCATCTAGAAATTGTGAGATTTTCTATATTTGCAAATAGCTTTATTCAAGTTGATAGATTTAGATATTAATATATGGTAAATTACATTGAGTTCTTATAAGATTTTTGATAATTACTATAATTTTTTTTAAAATTTTTAAAATTACACTAATTTTTTCTACTTTTACAAACAAATTACAAATGTACTTCCAATCATTTTTTAAAAATTAAAAAATTGCCTATTTTATTTATTTTATTTTATATTTTTTAAAATTTGAACAAATTTTTCTAACATTTTTAAAGATTTTTTTTATTTTATATAAAAATAAATTTAAGGTTTTAATCAATAATTATTTGAAAATGAAAAAAAAAAAATCAATCAAAATTTAAAAGATGTATAAAAAAAATGAAAGGGACAATTTTGTTATTTTAAAAAAAAAAAAATTGATTGAAAAAAGTATTTATAATTTGTCAAATAAAATAAGAAAAATTAGTACAATTTTAAAAACTCTAAAAAAAATCAGTGCAATTGTCATAAATATTAAGAATTCAATGTAATTTACCTATTAAAATACTACATATATTATGAATGAATTGAAGCTATATAGGTAATTTACCCATGAGTCTGTCTGAACTAGATAGCAAAGCTTTTCTTGATTTGTGCATAAAAGTGTTCTGTACATATAGGTGTCATGTTTGAATTCATCTGTCACTTTATGGTCCATCAATTTTCAAAAATTTTGTAAGCTAGCCGAAGTAAGGACATGCCAACCAAGCTTATCATGAGAGGATATGGACATTCCTAATACAGCAAGACGTGCAGTTTGAATCTTCTTCATACTTGTTAAAGTCGGTTTGGATCTTACTTCATACTTGGTTTCATGAATCAGCCTTGCACAGATACTACAAAACTTGGTGGATATATAAGAACATGATTTTATGAATATATAGATGATGTATCAATGAAGTGTCATGATAAGTATGAGAGAGGAATACTCTCATTGTGTAAGTCATTAATAGTTTTATATATATATATATATATATATATTTTGATAATTCGGTATTTGATCTCTCGAGCCAACTAATCTGGAAATCAATTTTATCTTCCACTAACGAAGAATCCGATTAAAGTCGGTAAAGTTTATCTACTTTAATTAATTCATCTAGAAATTGTGAGATTTTCTATATTTGCAAATAGCTTTATTCAAGTTGATAGATTTAGATATTAAAATATGGTAAATTACATTGAGTTCTTATAAGATTTCTGATAATTACAATATTTTTTTTTAAATTTTTAAAATTACACTAACTTTCTCTACTTTTACTAACAAACTACAAATGTACTTCCAATCATTTTTTTAAAATCACAAAATTGCCTATTTTATTATTTTATATTTTTTTAAAATTCGAACAAATTTTTCTATCATATTTAAAGTTTTTTTATTTTATATAAAAATAAATTTAAGGTAGATAACTCGTTTTCATTTTATATAATAAATTTAAGATTTTAATCAATACTTATTTGAAAATGAAAAAAAAAAAATCAATCAAAATTTAAAAGATGTATAAAAAAAATGAAAGGAACAATTTTGTTATTTTGAAAAAAAAAATTTGATTGAGAAAAGGATTTATAATTTGTCAAATAAAATAAGAAAAATTAGTACACTTTTAAAAATTCTAAAAAAGATTAGTATAATTGTCATAATTATTAAGAGATCAATGTAATTTACCTATTAAAATACTACATAGATTATGAATGAATTGAAGCTATTAATGAGGGTGACACGCACATCATTTTTTCTTTTTTGAAAGTATTATCCATACTAGCAGAATTTGCGACAATTAACATGTGTCGTTAATTAAACATAACCACCTTTTTTTTTTTTTTTTATCTAATGACTTTCTAGGTTGATTGATATGTAATGTCATATATGCAAATTAGGTAAGACAAGATATTACCATTTTCTAAGACGTTGTTTGCGTGTTCAATGTTTAGACGTGCCCTAGTGTCCCATTTACATATAGATATATAAGATGCCGGAATTGTCATTTTCAAAAATTTTGTAAACTAGCCGAAGTAGGGAGTAGGGACATGCCAACCAACCTTATCATCATAGGGTAAATGACATGTCAATCAAGTGACATGAAAATGGGGAAAATGGATGGTCCGTTGAATATGAGAGGATACTCTCATTAATATCTATATATATATATATATATATGTATGAATAAATAGATGACATGTCAATCAAGTGACATGAAAATGGAAAAAATGGATGGTCCGATAAATATGAGAGGATACTCTCATTAATATCTATCTACCTATATATATATATATATATATATATATATATATATATAGTCATTGAGTTTAAAATTTTTACAGTTTTAGATCTGTATTAAACTTATTTTTAGAATTTTTTATAACCTAAAGTTTTTTGAGATTCATTTTTTGTTAGTCTTTTTGTTTGATTTGTAAACTCCTATGTGTTAATGAATTTAAATATTTGTCAAAAATATTAAAAATTAATATATATATATATATTAATACGTCTTTAATTATAAATTTGCAATAAAATTTTAAGAACAAAGTTTGTCTCGTTTAGAATTGATATTGTTCATTCTTCTTCCCGATCGCGACTGAAAAACAGTAGAGGAATCCTAGTTTCAGTGAATTCCATTTCCTTCCAATTTTTGTCACCCCATTTTGGTTCAAATTACTTCCAATAATCTAGTTGGGCATAAAAGATTTGATTCCAAGTTTTATAATAGTTTAAAATTCATCAGATTTGTCCCAAGATAGGAACAATCTGTGGCTGCCCAGCCACCTATAAATGCATTTTTCTAATTTGTTTCTTTGACTATTTCAGCTGTTTCTTCTTCCTATGATTTCGTTTCAGTGGGCCAGTTGTTTAATGATCATTTTTCGGAAATCTATTTCATGGAATGTTTGGGCTATAAGCATTTTCTTTGCATTTTTTTTTTACTTGCACAAGAAATATAATTTATTGATCAAAGAAAAAAAGTACATTAAGAGACCAAAACATCATACGATAAAAGAGAACCCAACCAAACTGAATGATTTGATAAGGTGAGACTGATTGTCACGAGAACGGAGACTTAGTCTGAAACACATAAGTTAGTCTAGATACTCTCGAATTCAACTATTAAAAAAAACTAAAATATATATATATATAAATATATATATAGAGAGAGAGAGAGAGGACATGTCGATGAATTGTCATGAAAAAGGGGAAAGTGGATGGTAAGGTAAGTATGAGAGAGGAATACTCTCTTCGTGTAAGTTATTAATATCATTATATATATATATATGGGTGTGTGTAAAAGTTATTTATATCTTTATATATATGGACACTACTTGCCTTCAAATTAAGTAGTAGGAATTTTCTTATATATACGTATGTTTCACAATCTTAATTTGTAATATCTGTACTCACATGAATATCATGTAATTATTTAATTTTAAATAAAAAATAAATAAATTACAAAAAATATGTTCATTACATACGTAACAGATTGTGTACATATCTGAATAGGAGAAGATTCCTCTAACATCAACATTTCCATTTTAGGTTTGTAACTTATTAGTGACTTCTACTGCCTTCAAGCTCATATGAGGATACATTTCCAAAAAAACAAATTCTAAGTGTGAAACCTCAAATGATATGATAGTATATTATTCATTAAATATTACATCATAAAATTACTATACCCAAATACAATAATGCCAATTCATTTGATAAAACAAATTTTAGTAGACATTTTTTATAAAGATAACGGTTTCCTCTGCTTAGATTCTTGACAATTATACCTTGTCACATAGTATATAGTACAAAATTGCTCTGCTATCAATCAAGGATTATGAACAAGGCCAACATAGGTTGGGGCAACTGCTTATCTCAAATTTTTATTTATATTTTTTAAAATATGTTTGGATATATCCCTTTAATTTATATTTTTACACCATTGAGTTCAAAATTTTTACACTTTTAGATCTGTAATAAACGGTTTTTTTAGAAGTTTTTTTTATAACCTAAAGTTTTTCAAGATTTTTTTTTTGTTAGTCTTCTTGTTTAATTTGTAAACTCTCACATGTCAATGAATTTAATTACGTGTCACAAATATTACAAATTAATATTATTTTTTTTTTACTTCTTTAATTTTAAACTTACAATCAAATTTTAAGAACAAAGTTTGCCTTTTTTTTTTTTTTTTAACACCAATGCAAGACAGATAATTTATTGATCAAAGAAGAAAGTACATCAAGAGACTAAAATATCAGACAATAAAAGAGAACCCAATCAAATTGGGGATCCTCTAACCAAACCTCCATACTCCCTAATGTAGAGCCTCTCTTTTCCAACTCATGGGCAACAGCATTCCCCGAATGATCAATGAAACCATAGTTAAAAACACCCACTTCCCTCTGAAGACCACTAATTTCAAAAAATTACAACCCCTAATTCGGAATTAGCTTCCTTGAATCGACAGGGATAACTACCTGTTATCATTATCAATTTCAACCCCAAAATACTAGTATTCCTGCAAAATATAAGGCCCTCAAGAATTGCAAAAGCCTCCATGACGTTTTCTCAAAGCCTTTAGAGAAAGAAAGTCACCATTTTCATTATGAACTATAGCAACTATTCCTCCTGAACCAGAGTCATTTCGCCAAGACCCATCTATGTTCAATTTAAAATGATTTGATAAAGGAAGAATCCATGCTGGGTTAATACAGAAGATGGAGAAGAAGGCATACCATTCTAATCTTCTTGAGCATTATCCAGTGTTGCTGAATATTCCATAGCCATAGAGACGGCTTGCTGAACAGAAAAAGAGGACAGTGTTTAATATGTTGACAGATGGAACCGCCTCGTTAATACTTCAAAAATATTTAATCTTACTTCTTAACACAATAAATATAGTAGCTAGACGAGTAAGGGTCGAACCCACAGAAAGTGTTCACAATTTATTTTTTATTTATTCTGACCAATTCTAAACTGAAATTCAATTAATAACAAAACAATAAATAGGGGGTTGAAATTTTGATCAAACTAATTACGATTAAATACTAAATTAATAACAGAAATCAATGAATTAAAAACTTCAATTCTTCGGTTCAATCTTATCCTAGCAGTTAATGGAATAATCAAGCAATTATAACATTATTTTACCCTTCCATGAATCTAATAATCCTAGGTAACAACAAGCTCATGAATCTAATAATCCTAGGTAACAATAAACTCTGCTATCCGAAATTTCTCTTAATTCTTTATTAATGAAACAAGCTCTCCATCAAATTCTAACCATTAGACAATTTAGAACAAGCTCTCTAAATTTAATATAATGACAGCATTAATATCAAGAAAATTAGATTATTCTAAGCAACAATCACACAAGTTCGGACTGTTTAACTTATGTCATGATAATCATAAGCAACAAACAAAAGCTTGTCCATAATCATCTATCACTATTTGCCACAATTGATTAAGAATCATATCAATTACGTAATATACTTCCTGAATCTGTCAATATAATTTGATCAATTCAACAGACCTTAATTAAATTAATCAAACCAAATATCAATAAAACAATTAACACAGATTACCATGAACAGATTCATAAGAAAATAGAGAAATAACGTTACTAAATTGATTCAACCATTAAACTATAATAAAAATTCGAAATATCTTTAAATTAAATTAAATAATACTTGAATAAGGAAACCTAAATTAATTTGTGTCTCTTCACTGTGCGCCGCACCAGCCACCGCCTCAATCTTCCGCCGCACAGCCCCTCGTCTCTTTCTCTCTCTGCGCTGTTCTGTCTTTAAATACCCAGAAAAACCTGCCTTGCCGTCTAGCCTTTGTTGCGCCGCATGAAGGACGCAGCCCATCCCAGCCGCACTCTCTGCTTCTTCACGTATCAGCCTCCAAAGCCCAAGACGCCCAGCCCACTTTGGTTTCTACATTTTTATAACACAGCCGCGGGACCCACCTCTTGCTTTTAATTTTCTCTTTCGTTTTTCTACTTGGCCAGCCACTTTTTTTGGCTTTTCTTCCTTTTATTTTATTTTTTTTCTTTTCCTTTTACTTTGGTTTTCCTTTCAGCCGTGCATTCCAGCTTTCCAGCCGCACTTGTTGACTTTCTTTCTTTTCTTTCATTTTTTCTTCAGCCATTCTATTGGAACTTGTGAGCCATTTTTTTTATTCCATAATGATTGAATCTCAATTTGAACTCTTTATGAAAGTTGTAGTCTTTGATGAATGGATAATTTTAAGGTTTTAAATTATTTGATTTGAATTTCGAAAATTCAAGTTATAGTTTATTGGAGTTTGCTGTTCGGATAGAAATCTAATTGTTCGGATCAATTTTTCAGACCTGATTTTAAAACAATGTTTGGAGGATCAAACAAACTTGAATTTTTATAAATTAAACATTTCTGAAAAGCTCAAGACGTCCTCTAAAAACTTCATGAAAACTACTTACTCATTCTCGAACTCTAACACCATCCAAACCTCAAGTGAGGTTTTATAAGTCGAATTTGTCTAAAAAATTGAAAATTGTACAATATTTTTTTTTTTATCTTCAATGCTTTCCTAATTCAATAAATAAATCAATCAGCTCACTTAAACAAAAAATATGTTATAAAACTAAATATAAAAAAATTAAAAATATTAAATATTATACTCTTATCAACCGATCATACGGGCTTACAAATTTTCCATAAAATGCATATTGCTAAACGGTCAAGGCTTTCCTTATCCACATGGTCCTTCCATGCACCTCTTTCATCGGATTGCGCCACAAAACAATCAATGATGTCCCAGGAATACCAATGTTATCCACTTGCAAGGTAGAAGCATACCAAACATGACAAGCAAAGGGACACAAAGCGAAAACATGCACAACATTTTTAGAAGCTGAATCACATAACAAACAACAATCATCCATCCGAACACCCATATGAATTAAATTTGAGCTTAAAGGTAAAATATAATGTGCAAATCTCCACAAGAAAAAAGTGCAGCTTGTGGGGGGACTTGCAACTTCCATAGAGAAGACCAAAAAGAATTCCCCCACAAAGAAACACTCAATTCCGCATCATTAACAACAATATTTCTTGATGAATTCAAAATTGCTAGAGCCTGTCGATAACCTGATTTCACTGACACGATATAGTGCCAAACAAGACTATCACTACTACAATATCTCCCCAAATGAATCTTCATAATCACAGAAGCATCAGAAAAGGAGAAATCCCAAAAGAAGCATCAGACAAGTTTAATACCAGTTTTCACTTTTTGTTAAGATTATCCATTATCCGTTAGAATATTCTGAAATTGAGAGAGGGCTTTTGTAGCCCATCAAAAACCAATTAAATCGTGTGAATTTTATTCCATAACCTACTTTGAGTAAAGACAAACTTACACTTGAAATTTGTTTATGCACCAAAACTGCAATATATGGTTTTGATCTAATTGGATAATCAGAAACAATAATTCTTGAAAATTTCATATAGATATGTTCTTAATTAAATTCAATACATCCCCACATAGTTTGATTACATAAAAAAATAGGGTTTTTTATGAACAAAAAATTAAAAAAAAACCAGAACTTGTGGTTAGGACCAGTGTGAAGAATTTCAACTAACCCGAATGTTTTCAGCATTTAATTTTATACCAAAATACTCGTAATTACATGGGCTACAAAAGCCCTAAGCTTAGAAACCACTAGTGTAACTGTGGGTGAACGAATTTGAAGTAGAAATTCTTATAGGGTTTTGGTGGTAGTGTAAATCTATTCTTTTTTTTATACTACTGTTGCTCGGATATATATAATAGAGGGAAGGTGAATACATATTTTGAAAATATTAACAACTTTTATAAATTTTAAATATAAATACAAATTAAGCATAAAGTATGTAAAATAGTAAAAAAAAAAAAAAAAAAGAGAATAACGGAAAGATGAACACAAACACATAGAAACACTAACTTCATATTTTTTTTAACAGAAATATAATTTTTTTTAACAGGAATAACTATGAACGTAGCAATTATTAGTTTATTGCACGGCATTTCTCACTTTATTGTACTTATTTAGACGAAGTCTGACACAGTCATATACTACATAAACAACAACATCTCATCACTGTCATAATTGACACACCATAAGCTCCGCGTACAACTTTGTTTATCTTTTTACTGATGTTGACAATTATATTTTATGGGCACAAGATAGAGGGGTGTCTTCCTGTTGATCGTCACTCTCCCTTCCTCTTCCATATTGAGGTCTTCTATCTTCATTCCAGCAGGCAGTTCCCAATCAAAACAATATAAAAGATTGGCTAGCGTGAACTCAAGTGTCCCAATTGCCATGCTTACACCTGGGCAAAACCTCCGTCCGGCCCCAAATGGTATTAGCTCAAAATGATTCCCTTTGAAATCAATATCATTGTCCTCAAAGCTCTTTGGGTAAAACAGTTCAGGGTTTTTCCAATTGTTTGGATCTCTCCCAATCGCATATGCATTAATTAAAAATTTTGTTTTGGGGTTGATTGGTCCCAGTCAAAACTACTGAAGAGATTTGTAAAATAATACTCTGCTTAAGGAGAGAATGAATCTTGTAATTTTATTTGAATTATGCTCTCCTCTGCATTGCCAAATGACAAAGTTTAAATACATAAATGACTCAACTACTTCCCTAAACAAAAGGAGTGAAACAACTAGTTAACAATAAAATAGCCAACAATTATGAAATAATGGAAATATTCTCTCTAACTTGTTGACCGATTCCTAAGCAAACAAAATAACAGCAATAACAGATAATGCAAATCTTAAGCCATAATCTGCCAGCACATGGCCCAACTTACTCATCACTTTGCATGCTCAATCTCAATCCCTGTATCTTGGATTCTTGATAGGCACCCAAGTTGATCTTCTTTGCTTATCATTGTCCCATTCTTTCAATGGAACCTTGTCCTTAAGGTTCAAGTTGATGAACCTATTCCGCAGCTCTTCTGCATTTTCCCACGTAGCATCTTCTTTTGAAAGCCTTTCCCACTGGACAAGGCTTTCCTCAATAAAACTTGATCCTTTCCTAACCCATCGAGTATCCAAAATAGCTTTAGGATCCATAATAATGTCACCATCATCAGCTATGGGTGGCAAATTAGTACTAGTGGCATTGGTCTCCCCTACTTTCTTTTTAAGCATTGAAACATGAAAAACAAGGTAAATTCGAGAACCTTTAGGCAATTTGAGTTTGTAAGCTACCTTTCCAAGCGTTGCTTCAATTTGGTACGGACTATAAAAGCGACTAGCCAGCTTTTGGTATGCTCTCCTATAGACAGTTTGTTATCAATAAGGAGGAGAGTTTAAGGAAGATCAAATCCCTCACTTGAAATTCCACGTGCCTTCTCTTTTAATCGGCCACTTGTTTCATTTGATTAATTGCTGCATGTAAATTAATTTTGAGCTGTTGTAAAATGAAATTTCGTGATACCATTGTCTGGTCCACTTCATCAACAAAAGATGCTCCAACTTGATAATATGGAATACTCGGTGGTGGCCTCCCATAGAGAGCTTGAAAGGGTGTCATCCCAATAGAGGAGTGGTATGTAGTGTTGTACCAAAATTCAGCCCATGGAAGAAAAGAAGTCCACTTTCGAGGTTGGTGAGAAACAAAACATCAAAGATATTGCTCGACACACCTATTAACTACCTCGGATTGACCGTCGGTTTGGGGATGATAGGCGGAGCTCATGTGCAGCTTAGTACCCAAAATTTTGAAGAATTCACTCCAAAAGTGACTGATGAAAATGGGATCTCTGTCACTAATAATTGATTTTGGCATACCATGAAGCTTGACAATCCCTTCTACAAATTTTTCAGCTACCATTTTTGCCGTATAAGGATACGGCAAGGCCAAAAAATGAGCTGATTTACTGAAGCGGTCAACTACCACAAAAATAGTGCTTTTGCTATTAGATGGTGGTAACCCCTCAATAAAATCCATGGTGATATCGTCCCAGACTTGGCAAGGGATGGGCATTGGTTGGAGAAAACCCGCTGGAGATAAAGTTTATGTTTTATTCCTTTGGCAAACAGTGCAATATGCTACATATTATTGAATCGCCTTATGCATTGATGGCCAATAGAATTGTTGTGCCAATCACTTGTACGTTCTCAATACCCCAGAATGTCCTCATGATGGTGAATCATGGAATTCCTACAATAGCTGATTGAAAAGTTGGGAATTAAGAGGAATTACTATACGGTTTTTATAGCATACCAAACCATTCCGCCATTTATAGGGAGCTCCAGGATTTTCTGTTGTAAGCTTGCCAATTCGGACCATGTAGGGGTGCTCCTTGGCTTCAATCCTGATTTAATTTCACAAAGATGTTTGAGGGACAAAATGAGTATTAAGGCTAGGGCTGCCTATTACTCTTGAAAAAGCATCAACAACGGAATTCTCCTTTCCCAGTTTGTAAGTGATCTCATAGTCATACCCCAACAATTTGGACACCCACTTCTGTTGTTCTGGCATCACTATACGCTGCTCCATCAAATACTTGAGGCTGTGGTGGTCAGTTTGGATGTAGAACTTTCGGCCCAACAAGTAAGGATGCCAAGTTCGAATAGCTTGAACAATGGCAAGCATTTCTTTAGCATAGGTAGACCATGATTGCTTTATGATTCCCAAAGCTCGACTCATGAATGCTATAGGTTTCCCTTGTTGAGTTGACACCGCTCCAATGCCAGCACCTGAAGCATCAGATTCAATTACAAATGGTTCATTAAAGTTAGGCATAACAAGTGTAGGAGTAGAAGTCATTGCTTGCTTCAAAGCCTTGAATGCATCCATTGCCTCTTCCGTCCATCTAAATTGCCCCTTTTTTAAGAGGTTAGTGAGTGGTCGAGCTATAATTCCATAATTGCAGATGAACTTTCTGTAATAACCTGTAAGGCCTAAGAATCCACGCAAGTCAGAAACATTAGTGGGTCTAGGCCAATTAAGCATAGCCTTAATTTTCCCTTGGTCCACCTTGACACCTTGTGAAGTTACAATGTGACCCTAAATATTCAATTTCATGCTGGCCAAATGCACACTTACTGAGCTTGATGAAAAATTTGTGATGCCTTAATATTTTAAAAGCCTTTTTAACATGTTCAAGATGCATGGTCCAATTGGGGCTATAAATTAGAATATTATCAAAAAAGACTAACACAAATTTTTGAAGATATAGATGGACTATTGAATTCATAATGGCCTGAAAAGTTGAAGGAGCATTACATAAGCCAAAGGGCATAACCAAATATTCATAATGACCATCGTGTGTACAAAAGGCAGTTTTGTGAATGTCTAATGGATGTACCCATACCTGGTGATAACCTGATCGTAAATCAAGTTTAGTAAAGAAGGTTGCCCCATGGAGTTCATCAAGCATATCATCAGTGGTGGGAATAGGAAATCTATCCTTGATGGTTACAACATTAAGAGCTCTATAGTCTGTACAAAAATGCCAAGTTCCATCTTTCTTTTTGACTAACAAAATAGGAAAAGAAAATGGACTTGTGCTAGACCTTATTAGCTCCAATTTTAACATGTCATGAACTTGTTTTTCTGTTTCAGCTTTTTGAAAATAGGCATACTTGTATGGTCGTACATTAATTGGCTCAGTCCCCTCATTAAGATTGATGTGGTGATCTATCTCTCTTTTTGGTAGAAGCTGCTTTGGTTCGTGATAGATGTCCTCAAGTTCTTGTAATAAATGTTGCATTTTCGGTTGAATTCTTTGAGGCACTTCTTCCATGGCTACTTGTATACAAACAACAAATATGGAATTTCCCTGCTTTATTTCTTTTGAAATTGTTTTGAACTTTGTAAGCTGAATTGGTTGCTTTTTAATTCCTTCCAATTGATGACACTGGCCCTCCCATGAAAACTCCATTGTCATTCTTTTCCAATCACAAACCACCGTGCCCAATTGTTCAAGCCAATGAACCCCTAGCACTATATCCAACCCAATCAGCGGTAATGAATAAAGAGTTAAGGTAAATGGAATACCTTGCAATAGAACTTGAACACTTTCAAACCTCCCTTGACACTTTAACGGATTAGTATTAGCCACTTTCACATTAAAGGGTTTAGTTGGCACCGCCGGTAATTGCAACAATTCGGCTATCTTTACATTGATGAAATTATGGGTTGACCCACTATCAATAAGAATAATCAGTGTATGAGGTCCACTTTAGCGGAGACTCACATGGTTATGGTTGTTAACCACCTAGTGAGAGCATGGAGTGAAATTTTAGGTTCACCTATAAAGTTGGCATGAGCTCCCTCTTCGTCATCTGTTTCACTTTCGTCATAATTTCCTTCAAGCAACAGCAACTGCGGTCTTTTGCATTTGTGCCCCGGTACAAATTTCTCATCACAACTAAAACAAAGGCCTTGAGCACACCTCTTTCGCATCTCATCCCAAGTGAGTCGTTTCATTGGTGAAACAGACTTCAATTTCGTTGGTGAAGCGTCAGTAGTGGTCCTATTGAATGGACATATGGCCTTCTTTTGACGGTTCGGCTGTTCATCCCGCATTCTGGCCAAACGAATGGCTTTCTTCAAGGATTTTGGCCTAAACATCCGAATTCCATGTGCTATTTCAGGTTTAAGACCTCTCATAAAAGTGCCCACCAATGCCTTTTGAGTCCACCCCTGCACTCTGTTTCCCAATCTCTCAAATTCCTTTTGGTACTCACGTAAGGATCCAATCTATCTTATTTTTGATAAAGACCCGTCAAAGTCCTCACAATCCGTTGGACCAAAACGAGACCATAATTCCTCTTTAAAAATTGCCTATGTCACTTCTTCATCCTGGTAAGTTCATTGTAACCATTGCCACCATTGGTTTGCCTCATTTTCAAGATGGTAAGAAGCCAATGACACTTTTTGAGTTTTGGTGGTGCCTTGGTACTTAAAGAATTGGTTCACTTTAGTGAACCATTCAGTAGGGTCATCTCTTGAGAATTTTGGAAATTCGAGTTTCGCCAATTTGGATGCGAACATCAGTCTGCCACCTTTCGTATTCTCCATGGATCCTTCTCTGCTGTGGCGAGACGAGATCAACCATTAGTGTTACTGCTGGACCCTTCTTTGTTTGGAAGCAAAGCCACGCTTAGTTGGTTAATGGTATCTCCCATCTGTTGAAGCTTGTCAGCAATACCAAGCTCCAACCGACTCATACTATCTTGAAGTCCCCCAAGACCTACTTCTAAATTCTTGATTCTCTCTTTGTTGGTAGCCATAATGTGTAGCTCTGATACCAAATGATTGGTCCTAGTCAAAGCTATTGAAGAGATTTGTAAAATAATACTCTGCTTAAGGTGAGAATGAACCTTGTAATTTTATTTGAATTATGCTCTCCTCTGCATTGCCAAATGACAGAGTTTAAATACATAAAGGACTCAATTACTTCCCTAAACAAAAGGAGTGAAACAGCTAATTAACAATAAAATAGCCAACAATTATGAAATAATGGAAATATTCTCTCTAACTTATTGATCGATTCCTAAGCAAACAAAATAACAGCCATAACAGCTAATGCAAATCTTAAGCCATAAGCTGCCAGCGCATGGCCCAAGTTACTCATCACTTTGCATGTTCAATCTCAATCCTTATATCTTGGATTCTTGATGGGCACTCGAGTTAATCTTCTTGGCTTATTAGGTAAATAGTGTAACCATTGCTACCACCAATCTCACATTGGTGAATAGCTTCGTGAGGGATTAGTAGTGGTGCTGGTGGGTGCAACCTTGGGGTTTCCTTTACCACCATCTTTAAATATGTCAATTTTGTGAGATCATCAACGTCCACTTTTGGTTTTCTTCTAACACAGCCTCTAACTTCGACTTGTACTTTCTGCATCACCCGAGGGTTCTTCACGAGCTTAGATATTGCCCATTGTAGTGTCACAACACTAGTGTCTATACCTCCTGCAAATGTAGTCTGGAAATGACAGTATATCTAATTAGATTCATGTCTTTCTCAATATTTTTCATAATTTTAAAGTCATAAGATAGTATTTAAATTTTGCTACCATGCACAATTGTAATATTAAGGTTGAAAAACATCTAGACATGCAATGAAGTTACACAATCATGGGTTTGGATATATTCTTCGTGAGTTAAATTAAAGAGAGAACTTTCATAAATATATAAAAAGGACAATAAGATACCTCTTGGCTTCAAATAAGTTATGAGAAATCTTCTCTAACCTAAATAAATGGTACAACCTTAATTTGATACATATAAAATAACATTATTATCATGTGACTATTTGTTTTTAACTAAAAAATAAAATAAAAATGATAAAAAAAATTAAATGTGTAATGTATATGTGGCCATAAAGGTTAGAGTGGTATTTGAGGAACTTCCTTTTCCCCAAAGGTTAGGCCCTTTGTGGTGGTAATGTGGAGTTACCTTTCAGTTACACTCCTCTCTTGTGTGTGTGCATTAGTTAACTTTGTGAAATAAAACTGATGCTGCACTTTTTGGCTGGCAAGAAATCTAGGCTCTGCGACCTGAATAACACTCAAAAAAAGGAATCGGAGGGCCACTAGATTAGCTCCGGCGGTAGCAGCTCCGATGCTTAAGTCAATAAATTGAATTGAAAAGACTGTAATGAAAACCAAAGAATGAGCATAAGAGTAAAGCGTACCTTTAGGGTTTAATTTATAGGTCGTGGATTTCCTATGTTGATTAGGATTTGGAGCCATGAAAGTAGGGATCTGATCATCGGAGATAACAGTTTCCTCGTTGGACATTGTATCAAAAATAGAGATAAATATGTGTGGCAGTTTCCTTATAAAAGACTGTTTCCTTGTTCTCTGCTTGGCAGCCGTTAAGACGGTGATGAGCTCTAGGAGTGTTGCTCTAGAGTTCTGTGTTCAACCCTGTGAGCTCTATTTGGATATGGATCTGCTTTGGAGTCATGTGCTCAGCCTCTTCCGATCTATCGGTCTACCTTGAATGGCCAAGCGCGAGCCACTCTGGCCGAGCGTGAGCTAAACTAGCCGAGCACGAGCCGAACTAGCCGAGCATGAGCTGGACTATAGACATACGTGTCAAGTGATGATTGGTCCTGCTCTTTTGTGGTATATTAGTTACTCCCCCCCCCTCAAGTCCTAGTTTGATGTCAATGAGCAACTAGGGCTAAATGATTTTGGAAAGTTATGCGTCTTGTCTGTTCGTTTTCCAAGGCGACTGTTGGTGCGTCATTTATTACGCAATCGATGGTTGGGTTTTTCAAAGCCATCATTGTACTTAACCGTCATGGCGATTCGGCTTGGTGGGCCCACACTGATACTGTGCCTATAAATAAGGGAGAGGTTTGAAATGACCTTTTTCCCGTCATTTTCACTGTTCCAGAAGATTTTCTGCCATTGTTGGGTTTGTGCGACCTTGAAGTTTGCAGAATACTGTTTGTCTGAGGCTCTGGTTTAGAACAGGTTCGACCAATCTTCCTTTTCTTTTCATACTTTCTTTTTTAATTTAAGAGCAATGTCTACTCCTTCTGAATCTTTCGATACTAGTGAAGGAGTAGGGAACCCCTCGGAGACGGCTATGCCGTCTCATGTAAAAAATATAGGTGGTTTTACTACCGAGGATATTAGGGATAGGTCTGTTGGGACTCCCCACAGTCCTGAGACTAGGATAGTTGATGCCTTTATAGAACCCTGAGATAAGGTTGGGGAAGCCTCCGGTAGGTCTTCCTAGAGAGAAGGGGGCGAGAGTGCTGTTACCCAGAGCTTATTAGATGAGTGGAGGGTGAAGTATGATTTTCCCCCAAATGTTTCCTGTAGGGTACCGGGCCCACTGGATCGTCCTTACAATGTTGAAGCTGGGGAGATCTGTGTTTATCTTGCCTGGTTTGAGATGGGTTTAAGGCTTCTATTGCTTGATTTAGTTAGACAGTTCTTCTGTTGGTTCAAACTTTGTCCTGCCGACCTTAACCTCAATAGTTGGTGGCACCTCTTAGGGTTTATAGTGCTAGGGCACCAGAATAGTGTAGATGTATCTATAGATCTGATCCGTAGTAACATGGATCTGAAGTATATGAAGTCGGAGGGCCTTTTTTATATGTCGTTCAAGAAAGAGTTTAGACCTCTGTCCTCTGTACCCTCTTCCAATAAAATATGGAAGAAGTGGTACTTTTTTATTGGAGGAGGATGGGAGCGTGAAGACTTCCAAGATCATGTCTTGACATTCCCTTGTATCACGGGTCATAAGGGTGAGGCTTATTTTCCCTAGGCTATTTTAGCTTTGTTTTGTCTTCCGAGTTGATGAACTAAAATGCTATTTCCTGTTTATGTGCAGTCAAGAGTGCTTGGAGGAAGTCTGAGTTTACTACCAAGCTACAAGATCAGTATCATAAGCTTCTTTCGACTCCCGACCGAGCTCATACCGTCATTGTCACTCCGGAGAATCTGATAACCACTAATACTTGTACTGATGCGCTTAGAAGAAGGCTAACATCGAGGTGGTCAGAGCCGGAATCACAATCGGTGGGGGAGGCTTCCTCCCAACTTGATCCCGAGCCTCCTCTTCAAGTAAAAAGGAGGAGGTTGATTTCTGGCTCTCCCGAACCAGCTCCATCGGAGGGTGAAAAGGAAGCTGAACTCGCTGTTCCGATCTCAGTAGTTCCCCCTGCCCCTTCCTCTCCAAGAAAGCGAGTTGGGAAGGGGAAGGCATCTGCTGCTGCCTCTTGACCATCTGATGAGTCGGACTATCAGATTGCCAAGAAGGCTTTTGACCAAATCTGTTCTAAGGGCCTTCATCTGTTCTAAGGGCCTTCATCTGTACAAGGGAGATAACCTTGCGAAACTAATGAATGAGATGATGAATCTCCAAATGAAGGTAACTTCTGAAGCCTCTTCTTGTCCCTCTTTTGTTCGTTCATGCATTTAGCTTAACCTGTTCGCTTTGTGTTGTGCAAAGTATGCATAGTTTGGCTGCTCTGATGGTGACTCCTTTGAGTTTTGAGGAGGCTGAAAAGCTAAAGGCCGAGCTGGATGAAGTAAGGCTGGAGCTTGGAACAGCTAAGTCCAAGGCTTATGCTGCCGAGGAGAGTCTGAAGGAGGCTAGCAACAACCTGGTCGTTCTGGAATCCAAGAGGGACCTTTATGCTTAGGAGGCTGAAGGGTTTCGGAGGGAGATACTTAACCTTCGAAGTTCCTTCGATCAGAAGCTTTAGGAGGCAGTCGACCATGCCTAAGACTGAGACTGAAACGGAAATGAGGGAGGAAGTTGATAGGATGGGTGACAAGCTGATCCGGTTCGGCTTTGAGAACTTCCGATCTAAATTTCTCGCTAGGTTTCCAGACTTTGACGTATCGTCAATTGTTGCTCCTGGAGTTGCTTCTTCCGCTATTGCCCCGAGTAAAGAGGCGATGGCCACCGACCTTCCTTCGACAGAGGATCCTGGCCCTTCTGACAAGGCTTAAGGCTTCATCAACTTCACCCTTTCTTCTATTTAGCCAATTTTTAATGTACTAAGTCACATTTATCAATAAAACTGTCTTTTCTTTAGATCTTTTCAGTATCCTTGCTTGTTAGTACTTGCGAATTTTGTAAGTAAAGTTGCTCTTGAACCCATTGTATATCAGATCAGCTCTTTAACAATTGTCTTCGAAGTTGCATTACTTACAATAAAACAGTGATTGAAGATTAACTCTGAATGTCTCATCATCTTAGAATAAGATAGGAAGGCAAGTATAATTAGATAAGTAGGGATTTGATATTGATCTCGTATCATATAGAGTGGAAGCAAATTCTGAAGAATTCTGAGACAGATTGTTCTGAACCAAAGACTTGTAAAAATAACTGGGTGTCTTATGACATTCACTCTGATGATTGAAACTTCTGTTACTAAGTCTCTAAGACCAGGACTGAGATACATCAGAGCTAATGGTCTTTAGTTATACACATGGCCTGTCAAGGGTTAATGGAATGGACAAGACTGGAAGGTCTGTATATCAGACAAAGGGCCTGTGTATTAAGATGGACCAGACTCTGCTTATTTCATCATCTTAGAAGCTTTATCGCTTAACTAAGGCTATACGTTTGGGGAAATCCTGCATCCTGTCTTTTGGTATTCCAAGAGGACGGTTTAATGCGTCATTTATTATACAACTGTCTTTTGGGTTTTCGAGGCCAACCTTTCCCTTAACTGTTGCGACGGTGCAGATGGATAGCTTTTGGACTTCAAAGGTTTATATATATGAGGGAGGGGCATGCTATTGCGCCCTAATCCTTTTGCTTTTTGCTTCCAAACTGTTTTCCCATCGGAGGGAATCGAATGTCTTTAGAAGCTGCTATTTGTTCGGAGATGATTGACGATCTTCAGTTCGAGTTAGGAATGATTAAACTGTGGCCGAAAATTATCCATCCCTTTGATTTAGTCTCCAAGAAAGGATTAAAGAAGGCGAAGATCTCCTTGTTCATCTTAGAATTCGGTCAAGATCTCTCCGCTTGGAGGTGGGCCCTCCTTGATTCAACCGAGGCCTGGAGTATTGGAGATGAAGACGAAGGTGGGATGCCTTCTCTCCTTTGTGTCTTGGTAGAGACCCTTGCTCAAGTCGACTTGGGTGTCATGCCAAATTTAAGGAAAACGAAGGTGGAGAATGGAAGTTTCCTGAGACCCAGTGCCCTCATCCTCCGTTGGTATTTATGCCAGTGACAGTGATGATGAAATGGCATGGGTACGATGCAGATTGGGGTTTAGGGTTCTTTCTTTTCAAATGGAAGCCGGTCACGGCGGTAATGGTGGTTTGGAACTCTGGCCCCTTTCCCCTATACCGGAAAGATTCGAGGAAGAAAGCCATGCTGTTGCAAAACAAAACGATGTCTTACCTGAAATTGTTGTAGCTTCTATGTATTTGTTTCCTTTCTAGTCTTCTTGTACCGATGTAACTTTTATGGATTATCAATAAAATTGGATCCCTTCTCTTTAAATTTGATGTACCTTTTGTTTGGATGTGTTTTTTTGGAGTTCAAACACCTTTCCGAGCACTGCTGATAACTACTTTTCACCAATAGTTTTGTTTGTATGCTCTGGGAGTAGACCAAAGAAACATAACACTCGTGCTTTGAACTGAAGTACTTTGAGCTGCTGCAGATGCTAAGCCAATTTAGTACTGTAGTGCTGTTGCTCGATAGTACATAAGCCAAGTAATCTAAGAATCAGCTCTGAGGGTGATCTGTCATGGAAATCAATCAAATTACCAAACTAAACTACTAGCATAGTAGAGAAGTAAGGGTCGAACCCATAGAGATTGTTAATTGTTTAAAAATCAAAATTGAGATTAACTTCAATTCAAATTCACAAAGAGTGATTGTTTGTTGATTCTTTCCTAAAATTAAATGAGAACTATAATTAAAACAAATATTCAACTGAATTAATGATGAATTAAATTAAAAGAGGATTCCTAGGGTGTTGAATCCACCACTTATCTTGTAACTAGCTTCAATTGTATTAATTCTTGGGCCATTAAATTTGGATGTAAAAGATGAATCTAGCTACAAGCCTCAATACAATCATCAAGAAAACCACGCACCAAAACCCTAAGCATGAATCATCTTTGGTCAACACAAATTGTCTACACTAATTCTAAGGTCATAGTCACAATTTGTTTTCCTTGAGTTATGACTCGTCCTACGGTTTTGATATATGTACAAATATTACTATTGTATAACCACAAAAACAAAATCACAGAAATTGATTATGTGAAGCCAAATAATATAATCATTGCATTAATAAAATTCTAAAGTTATACAATTAACATCCAAAACTAATTAACCCAAAAGTAAAATACAAAGAAGCACGATTACTTGATTAGGGTTTCATCTAAACCCTAGGAATGAGAGAACTTAGCCCATGATGGTGGAAGAGGTGAACACCATAGCCATGGAGTTTTTCATCTTCTTCTTTAGAGTCGTCTCCTTCCTTTCTTCTCCTCGTCCAGATCCCTAAAAATGGCCTCCTCCCTTTCCCAAAACCCTAGCTCCCGATATTCTCCTCTTTTTTCTAAAAATACCCCCCACGAAATAAGAATTCAAGAAAATAGAATAAAATCCCGTAATTAGACATTAGGGGCCCGAAAAGAGAGGCTAAAGTGCTTCAAAATAGAGTCTGTAGTGCTAAAATGGGCCCTGGTCCACCTACATATGGATCAAGCCTCTCTTCTAACCCAAAACTACTTGTTTTCCACTTCTTTTAGAACTTCAAAGCCTAATATTTCCCTTTTACTCCAAATCCACCATCAAATCATCAACTTTGCCAATCTTTCTCTACAAAAAGATAAAATAAGAATTAACTAGCAAATGCATATAGATTGGAGAAATTAAAATAATAAAAATGCAAGAATATCTAGGATTAACAAAATAAATATGTAGAGGGTCTACCGATCTAGGAAACTTGTGTAAATAATAATAGTTGTAAAGTAGTTGTAGATATCGGAACTTGATGGACTGAATCATCAGGTCTGAATTCTTGCTCGACCAGACTATGAGATCTGTATCCTCAATGAAACAGACTATGAGGTCTGTACTTTTAGAGATGGACCAGACTCTGAAGGTCTGTGCATTTAGAGATGGACCAGACTCTGAAGGTCTGTGCATTTGAGATGGACCAGACTCTGAAGGTTTGTGCATTTGAGATGAACATTTTATGGAGGTATTAAAAAGAAAGAAAAACCTTTATTGATAATACTTCCGTAAATGTTCTACATTCCAAGGTTTAGGAATAGATTTCCCAGCCATGTCCTCTAGCCAATAAGTGGTAGGCCTAACAACCTTTGTCACTCTATAAGGGCTTTCCCAGTTGGGTGACAACTTTCCCATAGTGAGATCCTTGGTGTTTGGAAAAGCCCTTCTCAAGACAAGGTCTCCAACTTGAAAGCTGACCGTCTTGAGCCCCACTTTGGAGTTGTTGGCCATTCTCTGTTGATAGGCTTCCATCCTGATACTGGTTTGATCCCTTTTCTTTTCAAGCAAATCCAAATTTTCTGCAAGTTGCTGATCATTGGACTCTTGTTCGAAGGCTTCAGTCCTTAAGGTTGGCATACCGATCTCCACGGGGATTACTGCTTCTGTACCGTAGGCAAATGAGAAGGCAGTTTTAGAGGTGGGAGTTCTTCTGGTTGTTCTGTAGGCCCAAAGAACCCCAGGAAGTTCTTCCGCCCACCTTCCTTTGGCTTGCTCCAACCTTTTCTTCAATGCATCAAGGACTGTTCGATTGGCGACCTCTGCTTGCCCATTTGCTTGTGGATGGCTTGGAGAAGCAAAATGTTGTCTGATGTTGACGTTTTCACAAAATTTCTTGAAGGCTTTGCTAGTGAACTGCGTCCCATTATCAGAGATGATTACGCGTGGTATCCCGAACCTGCAGACAATGTTCTTCCAGGTGAAGTTTTCAACTTCTTTCTCTGTGATATGTGTTAGAGGTTCAGCTTCAGCCCAGTTAGAGAAGTAGTCAATGGTTACCAAAAGATATTTCCTATTTGGTGGGGCTTTAGGTAATGGGCCTACAATATCCATCCCCCACTGAGCAAAGGTCCACAGGACTAGTAATTGGGATGAGCTCGTGATGGGCTGGTGTTGATATGGAGCAAACCTTTGGCATTTGTCGCACTTCTGGACGTACTCCTTAGCCTGCTTCAGCATACTAGGCCAATAAAATATAGCCTTATGTTAAAGCTCGGTGAGCTATTGTTCTGCCCCCATTATGGTTCCCACAAATTCCTTCATGTATTTCTGCCAAGACATATCGAGACTCCTCTAGAGTTAAACATTTCAACAGGGGCTGAGAGTAAAACCTTCTGTAAAGCTTATTGTTCAAGATTAGGTACTAAGCTACTCTGATTCGGATTCTCTTCACTTTGTTTTTATCTTCTGGGAGGAGCCCTGATTCCAGGTACTAGAGGATTGGGGTCATCCAGTTCTGGGGCTGTTCAGCAATTTGGGCAACTTGGGCTTCCTCTATGCTGGGTCTTGGTTGGTAGGAAATTTTTACGGCAGAGTTTCCTTCTGGATTTAGGCGGGATGCCATGTTTGCCAGAGCATCTGCTCGGCAGTTCTGGCTTCTTTCTATTTTTTGGATAGAGAACGTCCGGAAGGAATGCTTCAAGAAGTTCACTAGTTCAGAATACTGAAGCATCCCATCGTCTTTAATGGAGAATTCTCCCAAGACTTGGCTTACCACCAACTAGGAATCTGAGAAAACCTCAAGGTTTTGGACCTCGCATTCCAGAGCAAACTTCATGCTTAGGATTAGGGCTTCATATTCTGCTTCATGCCTAGGATTAACTACTTTTTCTGATAAGAGCACATCAGGGGATTGCAATACCAGGCCCACTCTAAAACCTTGATTGGTTGACGACCCATCAATATAGAGTTTCCATGTCCCTGACGCTCCAAAGAGCTGTGCCTTGTCCTGAAGTGCCGGGGTGAATTTAGCAACGAAATCTACCAAAGCTTGTCCCTTGATGGAATTCTGTGGTACATATGATATGTCAAATTCTCCCAATTCCACAGACCATTTTACTAATCTCCCTGAAACCTCAGGTTTCCTCAATATCGACCTTAAGGGATAGGTGGTTGGGATTTCGATTGGATGGGCTTGGAATTAAGGTCGGAGTTTCCGTGCTGATATTACCAAAGCAATGCCCTACTGACGTAGAATATGGGTCTTTGGACTCCTCTGTCCTGTTTGACTAGTATGGAGCTAACCGTGTTCTCAGAGACTGCAAGGTAGAGGAGTAGTTTTTCCCCTTAGACTGGTTTTGACAGGAGCTCTAGAGAGGCAAGGTATTCCTTCAGTTCTTGAAAAGCTTTCTCACATTCTTCCATCCATTGTAAAGCTTTGTTACCTTTTAAAGCTCTGAAAAGGGGTAGACAACGATCAGTGGACTCGGAGATAAACCTGCTCAATGCTACGATTCTACCATTCAGTGCCTGAATGTCTTTCTTGGTTTTTGGTGATTCCAGTCCAATCAAAGCTTGGATCTGCCTCGATACCCCTCTGAGAGACAATATATCCCAAGAATTTCCCCTTCGTTACCCCGAAGGTACATTTTGAGGGATTGAGCTTCATCTTGTGTTGTCTTAAGATGTCGAAAGTCTGGGATAAGTGTTGGAGGTGGCTACCTTTTTGTAGACTTTTGACCAGTATGTCATCAATGTAAACTTCCATGGTATTGCTGATCAGTAGGCTGGACATCTTGTTGACCAAACGCTGGTATGTGGCCCTAGCATTCTTCAAACCGAACGACATTACTCTGTAGCAATAGAGACCTCGTTCGGTTATGAATGTCATCTTCTCCTGGTCTGGAGGGTACATCTGGATTTGGTTATACCCAGAATAGGCATCCATAACACTCATAAGTTCATGCCCTGTAGTAGCGTCAACCAGCTGGTCTATCCTTGCTAGTGGAAAGCTGTCTTTGGGATAAGCTTTATTGAGATCTATGTAGTCAACGCAGACCCTCCACTTGCCATTTTTCTTTCTGACCAATACGGTATTGGCCAGCCAGTTTGGGTAGAATACTTCAAGTATCATGTTGGCCTCCAGCAGCCTTTGGACCTCCTCGTTTATGATCTGATGCCGCTCTGGAGCTAGCAGCCTTATTTTTTGTCTTACTGGTGGGTGGTCTGGATCTACCATCAATTTGTGAGTTATGAGGTTCGTATCTATACCCTCTATGTCTTTGGTTTCCCATGCAAACACAGAGAGATTGTCTCTCAAAAATCTTATCATCTCCTCTTGTTCGGCATGTGTCAAGTCTAGACCAATATACAAATGGTGCCCCTTTGATTCTGAGCTGACTAATACTTTGAGAGGTTCCCCGATTGGTCTAGCCTTGCTATCCCAACCTCTTGGGCTCAAGGGTTCCTCAATTCTGGAAGGGCAACCTTTCTCCCCGAGATTGTGGGAGAGAATTGGATCTGCACAGTCTCGAGCATACTATAATTGCTATTTAGTAGTCTTCTCCTTGAGTGCAATGGCATGGCATTCCCGAGAAGTCGGCTGGCACCCTCTAACAGAATAAACATTCTGATTGTGGACATACTTCAAACATTGGTGGAAGGTCGAGGTGATAGCTTTTATCTGGTGTAGCCACGATCTCCCAATTATGACATTGTAGGGAGATTTCATATTCAACACCATGTATTCTGAGATTGTGGTTTTCTGTCCTTCAACTTCCCCTACAGTAGTAGGTAAATCGATCCTTCCCAATGGGGTGTTGAGATTACCATCAAATCCTACCATTATGGCGGTGGTAGGCTTGACGCTGTTGTGATCAATCTTCATCTACTTGAGTGGCTCATAGAACAGTAAATTATCGAAACTGCCAATGTCAACCAGAACTATTCTGATCTCGAAGTTGGCAATCTTAAGAGTGATGATGAAGGCATCACTGTGAGGGCAATGTACCCTGGCCAGATCCCGTTCTGTGAACTGAATCTCCGGTTCTGGTTTGAGCCTTTTCTCAATGTTGGTGATCTATAATACATCTGGGGCAGCCCTCCTCCCGAGCATACCTCTTCCTTGCTCTGTTTGACATTCCTGTAATAGGGGTATCTGCATAAAGGACGTAAATGACATGGTTGTTCTGCCTTTGAGGCTCATTTCGTCCTTTCCTATGCTTTTGTCTCTGCTCAGGCCTCTGGTCTGTCCTATGTTGAGGCTTGTCTTCGTAGGGGTTCTGCCTCTCGTCCTGCTTAATGAACTCCCGAAGACATCCTTTCTTTATGAGCTGCTCAACCTCATATCTAAGGGACCTGCATGAATTAGTCATATGCCTGTGATCTTTGTGAAAATTGTAGTATTTACTTTGGTCCCGAAGGCTGGGATCTCCTTTTATCGGTTCTGGCCATCTTAGGTTTTCCCGATCTCAAATCTGCCGAAGTACCTGAGCCAGTGTAGTGTTCAAAGGGGTGAAGTTAGCGACTTCCCTTGGTCCGAAATTATAAACAGCCCTGGGTGCCGTTCTCTTTTCTGGACTCTTGGTCCTCTTCTTGCTAGGGTCCCTTTTATGGTCGTCCTTCTTATGATCTTCCCTTTTCGGATTGTCCCTCTAGGTTTGCTCTTTGCCTTTTTGGGACGTGCGGTTAGCTTCCTCCAAGTTGATATATTTCCTAGCCCGGTCCATTAATGCCGCCATGTCGGCAGGAGGGCTCTTTGTTAAGGAAACCCTAAAGCCTCCGTGAGTAAGACCGGAAGTTAGGGTAGCTACGAGAAAACCTGGGCTGCAGTCGGTTATCTCTGTGAGTTCTGCATTAAAGCGTGCAATGTAAGCTCTGAGGGACTCTTCCTTAGTCTATTTGACATTCAGCAAGAACTCTGGTCCCCTTCTAAGCCTTTTGCTCGTCATGAACCTGTCCAAGAATTGCCTACTGAGCTCATAGAAGCCGGTAACTGAGTTCGGTGGGAGGTGGTGGAACCATTTTAGGGCGGTACCTTTTAGGCTGGTAATGAAAGTTCGGCACATAAAGGCAATCAGAGGCCTCGTGAAGGGCCATTGTATGTTGATAATGTGATAGATGATCTCTTGGGTCTCTAGTCCCATCATATAGGGTGAATTTTGGCACAACGAACTTCCTTGGTCTTTCTTCTGACATGATGGCAGGGGTGAATAGGGTGGCGAGTCTTCCCAGCAGCCTGGCTAACTCATCCTGCTTTGGAGGGTTCTGGGCACCTCTCACAGCTACTGTTCGGTCCATAGATTCTGCAACTTCTTCCCTCCGTGGGTCTCTAGGCCAGACTTCTTATGAACCTTGCCTTACAGCCTCGACTTCAAGGTGGTTGGGCTGAGCATGTCCCACGAACTGAGGAGGGTTCTGAGGGTCGCAAGCTGGAGGGATTGGTGCCGCTTGGGGCTGAGGCTCTTGTGGTCCCAGATGTGCTCCCGAAGCTCTTAGAGTTGGGGCTTTAGTAGTGCTTCGATAATGGATGTCAAGGACAAAGGCTGGTATTCTCCAGCCCGGGGCTGTTGATGGCTGTGGGTCTCTACCGATGTGAGAAGCACCTTGGGGGTGCCTAGGCCTGGTTGTTTGGAGCCTCCTCATGGGGCTCTTCATTCTCAGTGATAATAGGAGGGTTGTGTTCCCTCAGCAACATTGACCGGCGGATTTGGAGGATTCGTCCCTTGATTTCAGTTTAAGCATTGCTAGCGTTCTAGATATGGCTAGTAGCTGTTCTTGCACTAGTTCATTGTGTCATTTGATTGACTCAATCTCCTGTCGCATGGGATCAACCGTCGGCCCTCTTGCTCGTGCGGCAGGCGGCCGACGTTGAGAGTTTTAAGGATTTTGAGCATTCTGCCTTGGTTGGAGATTGGGGGCCATGGTTCTCTGGTAAGAAAAAGAATAAGCTTGCGAATAGAGCACTTGGAGATTTGTCGTTCCCACAAACAGCGCCAAACTGATGCTGCACTTTTTGGCTGGCAAGAAATCTGGGCTCCGCAACTTAAAGAACACTAAAAAAAAGGAATCAGAGGGCCACTGGATTGGCTCCAGCGGTAGCCGCTCCGATGCTTAAGTCAATAAACTGAATCGAAAAGACTGTAATGAAAGCCAAAGAATGAGCATGAGAGTAAAGCGTACCTTTAGGATTTAATTTATAGGCTGTGGCTTTCCTATGTTGATTAGGATTTGGAGCCATGAAAGTAGGGATTTGATCATCGGAGATAGTAGTTTCTTTGTTGGACATTGTATCAAAAATAGAGATAAATATATGTGGCAGTTTCCTTGTAAAAGATTGTTTCCTTATTCTCTGCTCAGCAGCCGTTAAGGCGGTGATGAGCTTTGGAGTTCTGTGTTCAACCCTGTGAGCTCTATTTGGATATGGGTCTGCTCTGGAGTCATGTGCTCGGCCTCTTCCAATCTGCCGGTCTGCCCTGAATGGTCGAGCGCGAGCCACTCTGGCCGAGCGTGAGCTAAACTAGCTGAGCACGAGCCGAAACTAGTCGAGCATGAGCTGGACTATAGACATACGTGTCGAGTGATGATTGGTCCTGCTCTTTTGTGGTATATCAAAAACAATAAACTTTGTCACGTACCGTTGGGCTTTCTAAGAACTAGAGTAATTCTTAAGGGACCTCTTTTCCCATAAGAATTAGGCTTTTGTGGTGATAAAGTGAAATTACCCTTTTGTTACCTTCTTATCTAATGTGTGTGTATGTGTGTGTGTGTGTGTGTTTGTTAACTTTATAAAAAGAAAAATGTACATATGTTAAATTGTGATTAAAACACATATTTATATAAAAGGAAGTTTCTGCTACTTAGTTTACAACTAATGATTATTCATATAAATAAATGATTTTACAAATAATCTAAGGGAAAAAAAATATGACTCACAAATTGAAGAAAGGGTTGGAAGCAACGCAAAAAAGGGCAAAAAAGGAATGTTAAAATATAGAATTAAGAAAAGTACCAAAATGAGTGCCTTGACATGATCTTTGGTAAGACGAAAAGCACTAGTTTGATCTTTCAATAATCCAATCAAGATATCAACAAAATCTTCATTCTCCGGCTTGGGCCTGGAAGGATCAAGGTGCTTGTCGATTATCATTTCAAAGTAATCATCAAGGTTACAAAAACACCTCTTTAGCCTTCCCCGAAGCCCCGTTAAAACATCTACAATCCATCCTACATAAGGAAACAAGTCAGCTAAGAAATTATCGAACATGCTCATGGTTTCGTCAAGAACATCTTTCAACTTTTGATCCTTAAACTGTATTCCTCCATAGTTCTTTCCAAAAGCAACAGCGCAGACAACTTCATTTACCAAATTAAAAATCTTCTCCTCAAGATTAACAAGATTGGGGGAAGCTTGGGATAAATAGTTGATCAAATATTAATTTGAACGTCCTCCTTGCATGCCAAGCAGATTGTGCTCTCTTTGAACTGAAAAATTCGGAAGCAAAGAGTTTGTGCATCTCTCTCCAGCTATCTCCGTATGGAGAGAAGGCTACGTCTAAGAAATTGTAAGTAAGTATCTTTTGACCAAATGAACATGGTCGACTGCAAAAGGCGAGGTCATGAGTTTTCAAGATTTCTTCTGCCATTTCGGCTGATGAGCTGATTAGAGTGGGGATGTTACCAAGGTGCAGTAGCATGACAGGACCATATCGTAGGGAGAGTTACCTTAAGGACTGGTGAGGTAGATGGCCAAGTTGGTGCAAGTTGCCGATTATCTCTGGAGGGCTTGGTGGAAGCTTGGCTGCTTTTTCTTGCTTTCTTCCTTTGTTGTAGACGATATAGAGAGAGAAAAGGAAGTAATAAGACCACAAACAGAGGAAGCTATACAGGAGTGGATGGAAAGATAGCCATTGACATGTTTTTTAGTTCTCTTCAATCTGAATGCCCCTTTAAATAAGAAAAATAGATGCTCTAAGCATCTTCAATCCACCTTTAAATCTTCAAATTTAAAGGTGGGGAAATAAAAAATGATCTCCAATCTATCTTCATATTTTTATCAAATTTGAAAGTATATTATTCATCACTCAAATCACTATTCATCGATATTCATTTATTTTTTTATCTATTAATTATTTTTATAATATTTCAAACTAATAATTAATTATTTTTATATCATTTAAATAAGTATTTAAAATTTAAAATTAATTTATCGATAACTTTTTTTTCTTTAATTATTAATTATTTATTTGAGATTCATTTTTTCCATGGTAAAAAATCATCACCTATCACTCCCATTAAAGATTTAAATAATTAAATTTTAGATAAATATATGTTAAATAATTGTATTTTGGATATAAATAATATTATTTAAAGAAGGATTTGAAGAATGAATAATGATTTGAAGATTGATATGATTCGAATAAAATGTGGGATTTATCATATTTAAATTTTAAAAAAAATGTCAAAAGAAAGATGAATTTAAAGTTTTGGGGTTAGAAATGCTCTAAAAAGGAAAAAAAAGTTTGGTGTGTTGTATATTAATTAAAATAAAACATAATGTTTTAAATTTTAATGGATACAAACCCATTGGAAAAGAGTTATCTGACCAGTGGACACATCCGTTATGAAAAGGTACTTCTAAGCCTATAAAAATTTAACCATTCTTGGAGAAACGTTATCGGTTCTCTATCCATTTGTATCCCTCTTCTATCTCTCTATATACCCCAATTCCTTGCATCACTATATTATTATATAACTACTTTATTATATAACTACCTGCTTTAATTTTGGGCAATGAGACCCGTATTTTTTTGTAGAATAAAATAAATATTAAATGATAAAAAAAAAATTCATTCTAATGAATTATATTTGACACATTATGTAAAATAATAGGTTTGAAATTTTTTTAAAATATTTTAAGTTCATGTAGACATTTAAAACACTAAAAGAAAAAATTCATCATTTTGCCAGAAAAACGAAATTACATGAGCAGTGTAACTGAAAAAAAAAATTTATTGGGACTTAAAATATATTTATATGTCATGTATTGTGTATAAGATATTTTACATGCATGAAAAAGAAATGATCGAAAGGGACATGAAAACAAGAAATGAGACATTTAAAATGAGGGACAAAAAAATCATTTGACCCAAAATCAGATTTTTGGACTTTAAAAGACCAAAACCACACAATTCTCTTATTTTTCTCTATTCTTACAGCAGCCCCAAAAAGAGAACAAGAGTTCTTTTCATTTTCTCCCTTCTCTCTCTACAATCTCATGATCTCTTGTAGATTTAAGAGTGGCTCATGGAAATTCAATGCAAGATCATCCACCTAGAAGGTCTCCACAAGAAATTTGGAACTAGAATCTTGAATGAAACATCAAGAATAAAGATGGAAAATCTAGGATTTTGGGCAAATCTTCAAAGATTGAGGTAGGGACTTCTAAACCTAGGTATAGAGCATGTGTAGGTGGAATCATCACGTATTTATCTCATCTCATACCATGGATTTACTCATTCTTGTATGTTAGGGCATATGTTGCATGTATATTAAATACTCATGTATTGGATGCATTCTTGCCACGAATTGACTCATTTTTATGCTATCTTGATGTCTATATAACTCCCGGTTACTTACAAAATGATTTGCATGGTGAATTGGTAATGTGGTTTTGTACATTACATACATGAAATTACTTCTTGCTCATTCAATGACTATTTATGTTGGAAATGATACTTACTCATGATTGTATGAATGACTAATTATATTAATGAATTTATTATAAATTGTGGACACAAATATTGATGATATAACATTGGAATAATGAAACTGAAAACTTGGAAAGTAATAATTATTGGGCTAGAAATGGGACACGTCCTTTGTGTGCTCTTGAGCGTGGTGAGATTGCGTTTATCCGAGATTTGATATTGTGGTTGAGATGGTGTCTTCCATCAGCTTGCGAGCCGTAAACTTGTATGAGTGGTTGTTTGTCTCTATCGAGTTAGTAGCCCGTAAAACACACAAGTCTTGCTAGGGGCCAATTTGGAAACTAGTCTTAGGATTGAGACTTGAGAGTTTAATATGGGAAAAATTGAGAATTGAAAGGACTTTGGATGAACATGAAATTCAATGAATTGGTTTATGTTTTGTTTCAATTATATGAAGTTTTTTCTCTTGATGATCGATCATGTGTGTTAGTACAAGAAGTAATATGTGTTTCCATTGATTCATTTCCACTGTTAAGAATACATGTTTGGTGAACTCTTGTATGACATTACACGGGCACAAGCATATACGAAGCACCACATGTTTTTACCTTTATTTAACTATTCCTGCTAGGGTTGTTGTATTAACCCCTACTAGATGCAAGAAACAGGTATGGAGCCGACACCAAGTTGATGAACTACTATGATGCCACTTTTGAAGATTTCACTTTTGAAAACTTTTAGACTTTCCTTTTACATGAAGAATTATGCTTATATTTCATCTCTTTTGAAACTTACTCTTGTAGATAAGTGGTTATTGTATGAAGGCTCCATTTGTTTGCAAACTTCTTGTATATTAAATGTAAGATGAATAGTGTTGTAAATATTAAAAACTAATTCTACTCATATGATGAGTTAAATGCATGAAAGGATAGAAAAAGAAGTTTGTTAAATGTTTGAGCATGTGTATTGATGCTTTGATGTCATGGAAAAATTATAAATTATAATGACAAATACAATATAGGGTGTAGAAATTAAATTGAAGAAACCTTGGATGGAAAATGACATGAAAACAACCTCAAAATGCCAAATAGGAGTAGGTCCGACTGGCTGACCGGCACTGTTCACCGGTTGACCGGTTATTTTCCACTTTCAACATCTTATTTTCTGAACAGACCGATTGACCAGTACTCTTTACCGGTTTATCGGTCCAGCCATATTTTTCTTCATTTTCTTCTTTCTCTTCAAGCTTCATTTAGGGTTGTTTTAAGGGATTTTTAGGACATTCTTTTAGGACTTTAAAATATGATATTATAAGACTAAAATATCATTAAAAAATGATATTTTCACTAGAATGTGACTATTAAAACACTTATCTTAAAGAATAAGGATCTCGGATCACAATCGAGTTTTAGAAATCAGATTGTGATAAAATTGTTTATTGAGGTTGTGCCTTCTAGAGGCACTATTTGTGAGCCATGAGTTATATTTTAGGCTCATTTGTGATCAATATCACCTACACGTGCAAAAATATATTTAGATATTATAAATAAATTTATAGTATAAAAAATTATTAAATTGAGTTGAATTCAAATTTTCTAATTAATATTAAAATAATTTAAAAACACATCAGAATTCTAATTAATCAAAACTCTTGTATAATGAAAATAAATAATACAAAATTAACATTCAGGAAACTTATTAATTGTTTTACAAAAAAAAAAAAATAGATATTACAAATAAACTTGCAATTAAAAAATACTCTTAAATTAAATTGAATTCTAATTTTAAAAATAATATTTTTCTAACTAGGAAATTTGAAAATATAATGCTAATCAATCAAAACTCTCCTAGAATTAAGGAAATTAATTAACAATTCTACAATTTTGTTTAGGATTTTATAATTACCAATTGTCCTTTTTAAGAAAACATTTTTCCTTGACTTTTATTTTTTACAATTTTTGTAAGGTCTATAATTTTGTTATTATTGCATATTCTAATTGGAAAAAAGCCTACACGTAATCCTTTTTTATTCCTTTTTTTTTATATATATTTTTCTCTACTTATATTTTGTAAATTGAAAGTACAAGATGACACATAGACTTTTTCGTAATTAAAATATGAAATATAACTAGTAAAACACAAAATTGACATTCAAGAAACTAATTAACTGTTTTGCACAAAAAAATTGATATTATAAATAAATCTAAAATTTAAATAAAAAAAACTCTTAAATTAAATTGAATTCTAATTTTAAAATAATATTATTTTAATTAGGAAATTTGAAAAAAATTTAAAAATGAAATGCTAATTAATCAAAACTCTCCTACAATTAAAATTAATAATGCAAAAGCAACATTCAGAAAATTAATTAAAAATTCTATACTTTTGTTTAGGATTTTATAACTACTAATGGTTTGTTTTTTAAATTTTTTTCTTTACTTCTAATTTTTACAATTTTTTAGGATTTATAATTTTTTATTGTTGCATATTTTAATTACAAAAATCCTATACTTCAGTCGTTCTTTATTTATTTTTTCATTTTTTCTCTACTTCTATTTTATAAATTGGAAATACATAGTGACACGTAAGCTTTTGTAATTAAAATATGTACTTGTAAAATACATTTTTTTTGAGATGGACTTAACTACATATATTTAAAAATTATGAAATATCTTTTTTATGATAATAAAAAAAGATATTTCACAATTGTTTTAAAAAATGTAGTGAAATATCATTTATTTACAAAATTATGATATATCATTTTTTTTTTTAATTTTTCACTACATAAAAAATATATTTCATATTTCTCTAAATTTATTTGCACAAATTAATTGTGAATTATTTTTTGTTTATAATTTCTTAAATAAATGTAGTCAAGTCCATCTCAATTACAACTTGATATTTTAATTTAAATAAAATAAATGATATTTCAATAAATGGATTTAACTTCATTTATTTAAAAAATGATATTTTATATATTTTTTTAAAAATGACATGAAATAAATGATATTTCAATAAATGGACTTAACTACATTTATTTAAGAAATTATGAAATGTCTGTTTTTATTTTTCATATTTAGATATTATTTCAATAGAAGTACAGAAAATAGAAAAAGAAAACGAATAAAAAAGGATAACATTTAGGCTTTTTTGCAATCAAAATATGTTTGCAAAAATAACAAAATTATAAAATCGTAAAAAACTTCTAAAAATTTAAAGTAGATGAGATCATTTTTTTTTTAAAAAAGACTATTGAGAATTTTAGAATGCTTAACAAAGCTATAGAATTGTTAATGGATTTCCTGAATGCTGATTTTGCATTAGATATTTTTGATTAATTATCATTATTTTATAAATCTTTTTTAAAAATTTTGTAATTAAAAATATCACTTTTAAAATTAGAATTAAATTTAATTTAAAAATATTATTTAATTTAGCATCTACGTGAGAGCCACTTGTGTGTGTGAGTTGTGCCATAAGGAGACCAAATGTAACAATGGGTGTGATGGATGGGACAAGTGAAAGAAACTTTCTCTCACTCTCTTTCTCTTCCATATTTCGGCAAAAGCAAACCTCCCTCCATTTTCCAATTCCACGTTTTCTCTATCTCTTTCTCTTTCCCTCTCACCGGAGTATGTGTGTGTGTGTGTGGATGGGTGTGACTATGGGTGTAATGTGTGTGTTTGTGGCCTGTGAGATAGCTATGGAAAAAAGGGGTGAGTAAGAGAGTGTGTGGTACAATGCGCGTGTGTGAGACACAATATGTAGAAGGGTGTGTTTGTGTGTGATAACACATAGAGAAAAAATGAAGCAAGTGAGCAGAAAAGAAGAAAGGAAGATTGAAGAAAGAAATAAAAGAACGAAAGGAAAAGAGGTTAGACTGGGAGCGGAATGGCAGCCATAAAGGTCTCTCAAGCTCTCTCTCTCTCTCTCTCTCTCTCTCTCTCTCTCTAGCATGGAACTGAGGTAGGGCTTTCTTTAAACCCTTTCTAGTATATATATACACGATATTTGATCTCGAAAGGGGTCATTTTTTGACTATAGACATGCTTCACATACGAGTTGGAGAGGAAGAAAATTAAAAACGGCCAAAAAACACAGTGATAGTGAACAATGACGAGAAAACACAGTGACTCGATCATTGGGAGATTTTAACGAGACTTGACATTTGATTTGAACACCGTTAGAACCTATGTGAAAAATGGAGTGGGCTAGGATCAATAATGAACCAAAAAGACCGTCAGAACATAGAGAAACTGCAAGTCACAGTGGTTTACTAGAAAAATGGGATCCTCGATTTTCTTGGATCATTTGATCTTCTTAATCGATGGGATGAAGTGTTAAAATAGGAATAGAAGGCTTAAGGGCGTAAAATTGAACAAAACAGGCAAAAATGGGAGTTGTTTGATGTACTGGGGTTAGAGATGGTGACTCACACTGACGAGTTGACCGGTCAACGGAGTTGACCGGTCAACAGGGTTGACCTAGCCAACGGTCAATGAGGGTCGGGTCTAATCAAACAAGCATGGGTTAGTCAACTGACTCATTGGGACATAGGGGCTGTGTGGACACATGAATTGGGTTAAACTAGTTTTTTTGGTTCTGGTTCATGTTTGAACCAGTTCAGAACCAGAACCTGTTCAATAATGAACCGGTTCCTGGTAGATAATTACGAAATTGTCCCTCTTTTAATAAATTCAAATTTAAATGCAAATTAAATTTAAAAGGGGCATCTTTAAAGTTTTTTGGCATTTCGAACTTAATGGCAGGATCCGTTTAGACATTCCAGGACCCGAAGAGGTCCCACATAAACATGTAAATTGACAAAAACACCTCTATGATAAATTAAACAATTCTAATGTTTAAAATCTAGAAAAGACTAGTCCAAGATTTTAGGATACTCGAAATTCGAATGTAATCTCAAATTGGAAAAATTAGGACTCGATGGTGGCCCCACTTGAACTAGAAAAATGACAATTATACCCTTCTAGTTAGATTGAACAATTACCTGCCTAATTAAAATTTAAAAGAGGTATTTCTAAGATTTTTGGGACACCCTAGACCCAAATATGATATCAGATTAACCAAACTAGGACACAATATTGGTCTCACATGAATGTGTAGAATTATGATAATATCCTTAGGCACGGAATATATATCTAAAAGAGTTAATAAAATATAAAGAGAGCGATTTTATAGTTTTTAGATCTTTTATATTTGATTCCAATGTTCATTTTGTGAGACGGTATGTTGATAGACATGAAATTTATTTGATAAAATTATGACAATTCCTTTATGGGTTTTAAAGACATTCAAATAACATAAAAGCATCACGATAGGGCCTCCTTAAAGTTTTTGGGGCGTAGGTGCACATTTTTGGTATCTGGTTGGGCAAACAAACATTCGATACGTAAGGTAATATATGATTAACCTTAGTGAAAGGCCCAATGAGTATCTTGATGAATTGAATTTGACCTATAGGAGGGGTGAATAGGTCTCAATAGCAATTTTAAAATTAACATGACCAATTTTAACAAAACCCAACAATGATTAAGGTTATCACTTCAATTAAGTGAGAATTATGTTCACGTGCATGCAATCAAAAATCAGTGGCATGCATCAATATATTAATAATGAAAAATAAAGAGATGAATATATAATTTTTTGTTCATGAGGAAACCGTTATAGATCTGTAATAACCCGGAAATTTTTTTTTTTTATATATAAAATTTTTGTTGGTTATTAAATATTTTTTTTATTATATTAATTATTATTATTATTATTATTATTATGATAATGGTAATGTGTGTATGTATATATATATGTGTATATATATATAATTTAAATTTTTGTTGGTGTATATATGTGTGTGCATATGAGTATGTGTACTTAAATGTGTAAATATATATGTGAATATATATATATATGTGTATAGAACAGTGTGTATGTGTGTGTGCCGTGTGGGTGCATGTGTGGAGTGTTATACACTCAAAGGGAGGTGGTGTGTGGCAGTGGGTGTGTAAGGGGGTTAGGTGAGTGCATGAGTGGGGTTTTGCAGGTGTACATGAGTGAAGAGAGTGGGGAGGGGCAGACCTGTCGTGAGGGTTAGAGAGAGAGAGAGATATAGAGAGAGAAAGTGAAGAGAAAAAGAGAAAGAAAGAAGGGTATTCTGATTTTGAAAGGGAAAACAGAGGGAGGAACTTCAAGGTGAAGAGCACACTGAGGTCTAGTGGTTGAACTAAGAGAAGGAGAGAGAAACGGAGGTAAAACGACTAAACCCACTATTTTCTCTCTCTAGAAATATCATGTATTCATAATCTGTTTTAGAGCATGTTGAATTGATTAAAGTCTTGGACATTGTAGTGTATGAAATGTAGATCATTTTGCAAGAAAAATCAGTTAAAATGGGTGAGAGATGAGAGAGAAAAAGCAAGTTATGGGTCACGGCCATGGGAGATGAGTGTTATCATTTTATGTACAAAACTTGGTTTGAATGAGATAGAAATGATCCTAGAGAGTGCAGAAAGAAGATAGAAAAAGAAACGAGTTGAAACAGTCAAGAATCGAGCAAGAAAACAAGAAAAATTAGCTCGCCGGAAAGCCGGTCGGAGCTGTTTAACCCTATGTTCGAGATGATGGAGAGGGTCTTGGTGGAAATGGAGGCTAGAAAAGGAATCTAGGGAAAGAGGGGAAGAAACTGACATTTTGAAAACATTGAAAAACCATCAGAAAAATGTCGCCGGCGCCGGAGAAGGCGCCGAAACCCTACTGGGTCGTCGCCGGAAAAACGGGGAAGAAGGGAGGCCACCGGGTCAGGTCTCGGGTCCGGGTCGGGCTTGGGCCGAACCACCCTGCCACGTGTCGCATTCTGTTTTAAATTAAAAAGGGGAATGGGGGTGTTTGGCAACGGGGATGAGAAATTGAAATTGGAAAATTGAATTGGAGACAGGGATATCCTATCCCAGTTTTAGCCCTATCCCCTGTTTGGTTAACTTGATTTAGAATGACAAATTAAACTAGTTTTAATTTGGATCTTTTGGAATTTGAACCTTTTGGAATTTGAACCTTTTAGAATTTGAACCTTAACCCTGAACTTTTGGAAATTACAAATTGACCCCCCAACTGTTAGAAATTACACTTTAACCCACCGGATTAAATTATTAATAAAATATTAATTTAATTAATTAATTAATTAATTAATTTAATTAATTAAATATTCAAATATATTTCGGAATCCAAATGGGACAAGTCATTAGTGTATTTTGACTATCTCGACCATTCCGAGACCAATGGTGAGGTCCGTTTTACGAGATGGGGTCCCGAAAAATAAAAGACCCATAGTAACCCTTAAAATTACCAAAATGCCCCTAACTTGAAACACTGTCAGACGAACTCCGAATTAGGTAAACAAATAGTGAAACTTTATTATCTCGAACATTCTGGACTCAACCGTGGAGTCCGATTTGTGAAAAGAGGTCACGAAATGTAAGGACACGTGTAAAGTGCAAAATGACTGTTTTGCCCTTTTCAACCCTGGTGTCCGAATTGAGTTCTACGAGAACCTAGACTTATTTTCTTAAACGTTCTAAAACCAATGGTAGAGTTTAATTTAGCAGAATAGAAACTTATGAATTAAAGACATAAAATTTGATGAATAGCATAGATTCAAGTAACAACAGACTGAGTTGTAATTTCTACTTTTAGGGACATTGACAGGACAGGAGAGGGCGATCTGATCTTCTACATTTTCATCCGTCGGTTCAGTTACATATAGCGCACGATCTTCTAGGGTTGATACCAACCCATCAGGTATGGTGTTTTGCTAATGTTAGAAATGAAGTTAAGTTAGGAATATTTGTGAATGACTGGAATGACTTATGTGCTTATGTGGAATGTGTTTACTTGATGATTTAGGGTTGATTACTCACATGCTTGCATGTCACTTGTACTTTATGAAAATTTAGTGAATGATGAATGTGAATCATGACGTGTGTTTAAGTTGTAAGATGAGATATGCTTGCATATGGAATTGATTGATGATTTATATGTTATTGTTCGAGCACGCTATATTATTGATCACTATGTTCATTGAGGTTGCATTGGCATATTGGCATATGATGAATCCTTTGAAAACATAATGTGGGTTGAGCATTGCATTATGAGGGTGTAGATCCTGTGGTGAAAAACCCAAAATTGGCCATTGCATCGGGGAGTACCCGGAAAAGAGACATGGGTGTGGCATAGAGTTGTGCATGGGTGCGTCATGCATACCATTCATATATTACTGCGATGCTTTGAATGACATTTAGAGACAAATGTACACTTTGCACATGCCACGCCTTAGCTTTATTTCTTGCATTAGCACTTCATCATACCAGCAGTTGAGCTGACCCATTCGTGGGCAACATTTTCAGATGAGGACCCTCCAGCTATTTGAGACCCAGTGATGCTTTAATAGAAGGAGACACTTATTATATTTTGGTCCGTGGGACCTATGTTTTGTAATGTAAGGGCTTAAGCCCGAATGACCTATGAACGATGTATTCATGTTATCTTATGTATTTATGGGGATGGACTCATGTTTAGTGGATTTATTTACCTTGTCCTTTTATTTATTTTATTTTCTGTCTCGTCAGTCGCGCCTCGGGTTCGGTCAGAATTCGGGGCGTGACAAGATCAATTGTATATGCTTTGGAAAGCCCTAAAGCGTTGACCAAGATGCATTGAATCCACTAGAATAAATTCAGTGATTATAGAGGCAATGGACACAACGCCTTAGTTGCTCTAGCCTTGCTCTTGTTCTGAATCTCCTCAAACTTGGATCATTAAACGTTCTTCAAATAGACCTCCACTTCGAATCCACGAACGAACAACCTCAATCATAATTGTGAATCACCATGAAACCTTGAGCTCTACCGATTTCACACTACTTGAAATCCACAAGCATGTACTCCAAAGATGTAGTAGAAAGTATGGTAGGATTTTTTGATCAATAAGCCATGGATGTGTGTAAATATGACAATGCAAATTCAAGTCCTTTTAGAACTAGGAGATTAATATAAATTGCAGTAACGAAAAGTCCTATTAAAATCATGTTAGAAACTATATAGTCCTAGGGTAAAAAGATTATATTCCTAACAAAAACTAGAAACTATTCACAAAATTTTCTGACAGTTCGTTCGAATGACGCCTTGGTCATTCGATGGAGAACTTTGTATAAAATGAGTGGTGTGCTCACTGCTCTCCCACGGGTCATGTTGTAAGGTTTTTAGTCTGGTCGTTAGAACGACCAAGCCCATGAGACCCCATAACACAACTCACACAACCTCACTGTCATTGTAATACCTCGACCCGAATTGTAGCCGAACGAACCAGGTAAACTCGAGTCGATAGGGCTTATGTTATAATGTCAAATGAAATGGACGAGTTGGAGTTAAAATTGTTTTGAATGTACGGAGAATGCCGGGAAATGCCGAGCAAGCTAAGAACGAATATCGAAATGGAAATAAAAACACAAATGAAATAAAAATAAAAGAAAAAGGAAAAATAAAATAGATAAATAAATAAATTTAAAATTTAAAATTTAAAATTTAAAATTAGAATAAAATAAAAACAATTATTTATAAGTGTATATATAGTCACATTTATATACGTGAAATATATATATGTATGTATATATAGTGGGCCGTACATCTATATGTATATATATGTATATATAGTGGGTTGTACATCTATATGTATGTATGTATGTATGTATATATATATATATATATATATATATATGCACCAAGACTTAGATAAGGGAGGGGCGTAACTGGATCTAGGGAGTTTAAATTCACAAAAAGGGGGATTAAGTAGACAAAGGGTTTGGAAACGGAAAAGATAGGAAAAGGAAAAGAGATAAGTTGAAATAAGATTTGAATGAGAGAGAGGTGATGGGCGTGAAAAGGGGAGGGGGTTACGATCAGAGAGAAAGAGAGAAGAAAAAACGTTGAGGCTGTTGAAGGGCGTGCGGAACAGGGAGATTAAAGAGAGAGAGAATGAGGGAATTGAGAGAGGGGCGTTACAATTAGGCATGCATTGCATGCATTTAAAAAAAAAAAAATTGAAACGGGGCGGAACCGAAGCGATTAAGAGATAGAGAGAGAGAGAAGAGAGAGAGAGACGTGAGGCGCATGCACTGATATATGTTGATACACACGAGTTGTTGGTAGGAAATGGAAATCCGTTTTTGGTAGCGAACAAGGCATTGTATTTAATTGCACTACAACAAATGAAAGGCCATTTGATCTGATGTGAGTGAGTGACAAATACATTCTTCTACAGCTAGAATTGTATAGTTATTTGAAGGGAAGAAGAAAGGAAAAAGGGGAGGGATACTGCGCCTGACAAACCCAGAAAAAGGTATGGAATCTGATTTCTTGTTTTATGATTTTCAAGCATGCAAATTTAGTTTTTGATGTAGGGTTTTGTAGAGCATGAATTTAGGATTTTAATTAAAAAAGAATCAGTTAGAAATGGTTAGCCATGAAGGAGAACGAAGTAGTTACCGGTTATTGAGAATAATTTGGGTCTTGAGATTTCATGCATGAAATTGGGTTTGAATGTTTAGGAAATATTTCTATAGTGTACAGCAAGTATGTGGAGTTAAATCTGGCTCAAAACGGTAGTGAGAATGGCATAAAAAAAAAAAAAGAAAAAGAAGAGGAAAACCTCTCTCACCGAAAAACGCCAGCACCGGTCAGCCACTGTTGTGGCAGTTTTTAGCAACTTAAAATCCCACCATTATGAATTCTAAGGGTAGATATGAAACCTTCTTGACATGCCCAACTGATCCCCATCGAGAAAACTTAAGAAAATGACCACCGATGAGTCACCGTCGCCAGAGAAGGTGACTGGCAGCGCGCCGGAAAAACGTGGGTGACAGCCATAGAACGGGCTGTTTGTGCCATTTTGCTTCAGTTATTTTTATAAGACAGGGGTTGTTTGGCTTCAGGAGTTAAATGGGATGGACTGTTTGATGTGGATTGGGCTGTTTCATGTGTTTTTAAATTGAATGGGCTTGATGGGTTGGGAACTGATTCAGTTTAAAAAAATTTATATATAACACCACAGAAGCTGCTACCCCCACGACTCAACCTCAGGATCTGAGGGATTATTAGAGAGCACGGACCACTGTGCCACTAAGGCACATGTGATCCTTTCTGCCCCAAATAATATATAATAATATATAAATTAGATATAATTAATTAATTTAATTAATCAATTTGGTTAATTCTTAATTTAATTCCCGGCATGCATATTAGTCAAATGAATAGTGTAAACTTACTATTTTGGACCTTCTGGATTTAATGATAAGGTCCGTTTCACGAGACAGGAGTCCCAAAAATAAACTACCCGTAGAACGCCAAAATGATCAAAATGCCTCTACGTCGAAGGTGAGTCAAACGGACTCCGATTTAGTTAAATAAATAGTAGATTTTTATTAATTCAAACTTACTGGGACTCAATGGTAGGGTCCAAATTGTGAAAATAGAACTCAAAAAGTAAAGACATGAAAATGACCATTTTGCCCTTGGGTAAATTAAGTTCAAAACAGAAACCGTAAAACATAAATTAGCAAAAGAGATATTTGGCGTAGCGAGGCATAAATTTGCTAAATGACATGGAAGCTGAAACATGTTTATTGATGTATAGGCAAGTCAAAAGGAAAGGAGAAAGTCATGGGATACTAGGATACTGATAAGGTGAGTGGATTTCTATCTTTTATACGTGGTTTCCCAAGCCACGATCCTTCCATTACTGCCAAGCTTGTACTCGTGTATATATGTTCATTGTGATTGTTTCCACCATGGATATTATTCTATCTAATGGATTTGATGAGTTATTGCATGTCAATACCTTGATACGATTTATGTGTATTTCCTTAATGCTCGAATACTGAACAATATATGACACACGTTGTTGAGAATTTCTAGAGGATGGCGGTACGTCCGCGCTCTAGGTATGAATCTTTGAGGCTGGCTTAGAGCTGAGAAGGATGGCGGTACGTCCGCGCTTCAATAGGTTTGGGTTGGTTACACTAAAGAGAGAAAGTAGGAAAACTTGAGGTTGAATTAGAAATGAGGATGGCGGTACGTCCACGCTCATAGTTGGTGGTTATGCCTTACTGTTTATTGGCCATTCCAACATCTTTCTGCTTACTAAAATTGTTTTCATGATTGGCTATCATGTTCATCTATGATCCTATATGTTCTATGATTACTCTAACCCGTATTGGGGATAGGCGTTTACTTCTTGAGTTTGTAGCTCACCCCTTACTAAATTTTTTTCAGGTGAAAATGTTACAGAACCACAATAGGAGTTCAGGAGCGTAGGAAGACAGTTGAGGAGCATGATAATAGTGAACAAAGTCTCTCCCATGTACTCACCACCTAAGAGTGGTTCATGATCAGTTTATTGTTAGCTAAGTTTAGTCTTTGAACAATAATTGTAATAAAGCTTCCGCACTTTAATGTCATGTTTATATTATTTACTATTATCATTGGTAAAAGAATGGAAAAAGTAGGGACGGCCATTGGGTCGGCCCCCGACACGAGATCCGCATAGGGTAGGTTTCGGGTCATGACAGTTGTGGTCGTTCGAATGAAGCCAAGGCTCATTGAAACGATCGAGGCAGAATGCTCAATCGAACCACTTCATGCATAATTAAAAATTTACTCATTAATAACACGAAGTACATTTGAAAACCAATGAGAACTTTTCATAACATTGCCATACTTTTAGAAAAAAATGATTGAAAAAAATTCTAAATACAACCATCATTATCAAACAAGATTTCTCCATATAGCTTGAAATGTTGAGATGACCACAAGGCTTAGGAACATGTATCAGACACATTATAACTCAATAGTTTTGTCAAACACAGATCATCCAACACAAATATGGACTAAAAGTCCTAACAAACTTTCCATTTGACAATCCTTAACAAAACTAAAACTCTAAAACATGAATATTCCTAAAACAAAAATATGTAAACCCATAAGAACCCAAAAGAAAAGATTTAGAGAATTTTTGACTATATATTCATGATAGATCTCAACAACTGCTTTAAATTTCTAATGCAAAACACCTGTGATAACTATAAAACACAACACTGAACCATACATGTGAAGTGAATTGAATGATAGAAAATGTGCAACCAAAATATACATGAGTAGGATTGGACCATTCTAAATAAAATAGGAGTAAATCATGTGACAAGTCATAAGAGCAGGCAAACTATTTAATGCAAAAATAATATGAATAATACTCCCCTACATTATATATTACTCCTCTTTTTTTGTCATGATGACAAAATACAATCAAGAAATAGAGGAAAACAAAAATATGCATAAGATATAATAAGATAGTAAGATCTGAAGAGATATGTGCAATAGGATAAAGTGAAAAACTGTACATCATATCTATAACAAAATATGAAGACTGTATAAAATATACAACTGAGCCTCACCACAATATCACTCATCACTCTACTGTAGTATAATTGCCTAGCTAAGCAGTCATCAAGGCATCTGTTATAGGGTGGCATCATCAGCAGGATCATTAGCATCATCGTCATCATCAGAATCATCAATTATGAGCATGAGACCTATATCATCGGTAAGGCATTGCATCATCTCATATAGCTCTATCTATTGGTACGATAAACGATCTGCCAGATGTTTAAGACAATCAATAGCAGCCTTCTATCTATCTAGTCACTCGAGAATAGGGAACATAAAATCCTAACATATTCGTTGATCTTGATATTTAATTTGAGCCATGACAAGAAGGAAGAAGTCCTAGCAAATATGCTCATAATAGCAATCTAAATCAGCAAAAGTAAGACCCGATGGAACAAATGATGATAAGGCTATATCAATAGTTGGAGTAAAGGGTGGATCTGGAATGTATGGCTACTCCAAGTCATCTGGAAGAAAGTTATCATCAGTGTGCTCGGCAGTAGGTGCAACTGTTGGAATATGACTCTTAGACTATTTAGCCATCGTCCGTGTGGATGGGCTAATCAGAAGAGAAAGAGTATTAGTTTGAAGGAATGGAACATGATAGTCGGCACAAAGGTAGATAATCAGACTCTTGAAAGGTAAACCCCTACGATGAGAGCTAGTGAGAGCACTAGTGATGAAGAGAAAGATGCAAGTAAGAGCATCAATCATCTCACCTGACCCAATAGCGTACAAAAAGTGACCATGATCAACACTAATAGTATTGGTGTGACTCACTAGAGCCAACACTGAGCTCACTACTACGTTGAGGAACCGGTAGTCCTCAGACAGTAGGGTATGATCAATTCGGGCCGCATGAGTGCAATAGACTAGCACCCTATTGGCTTGTAAAGTGGAAACAACCGTGTCCTCGATAACCACATCAACACCGATGATAGGATACTTTGGGTCAAAGACACGCAGTAGTTAAAGGAATGTACCTATAACCACTAGAGACAACTGGAACTAAATACCATGAATATAGACACTAGTAGTAGGTTCTATGATATACGGCCCCAAGTTCATGTACTTGCGAACTAATGCCACATCGGCTGGGCCAGTAATGGAAAGAAGTGACCCCTCATCCTTGTGTAATAAAGACCCAGTGTACGAAAGTCTCATTAATGTGATCTAGAGGCACAAATCTTGTGACTAGAACAGTCTTAGACCTAAAGGTAGACCATCCTTCCTCTACTTAAGTGGAATATAAAATGTCTGCATTCTGGGATATAACAATAGAGACCAGATACAAGAATAATGATGCAATAGTTGTGGGCTAAGCCATAGCATGAACAAGGATAAATCTATGTGAATCTTAAGATGGATCTACGTCAAGGAGACTATATTAACAATCTCAAACTAGTCCTAGCTAGTGAATAAAGCAACCAAGAAGACGGACTAAAGGAAATAAATAAGAAAAACACAATAAATAACGAGAAGTGGCTAAAATACAAAACTGAATGGTGAAAGTGATCCTTGTGTCATGCCTAACGCTTTAATTAAAGCAGAATGTGAAAATTCGAGAAGGCGAGCAAAAATTGGGAGAGAGAAGAATGAAGTAATAGAGAGAAAACTTGGAGAAAATAGAAGAATTTCAAAATAGAATGATGACTCTCTAAGCATTTAAATAAATATAAAAAGACACCTAGATTCTTTTATGCTCGTTCGAACGAGGGGGTGTTTATTTGAATGAACCCACTACGAATTGCCAACACTAAATGTCGACATTTGTTGGAACGATGAAACCATAATATTAATACTCTATCTCTCTTATTAGAAATCTTGAAAAAATTGTAAAAGTATTAAAAAAGCACAAAGCAATGCAATATCCCCAAAACTTTTAAGTTATATATATATATATATATATATATATAAATTACTAAAGACAATAAAATAATCCTTAAGATTTTCAATATTCAAAAATACTCAATGAGCATTCAAGCTCCCCCTCAGCACACTCCCTCATGATGAAGAATATGGAATCATAAAAATTCAGTCAAGGGATGTTCAAATATCAATGAGTTCACTCTAGTGTTGAATGATTAAACAGCCAATAATCACAAATAATTATAAAGATCAACCTTGGTGATTTGAAACCACCTATTCCATCTACAAATCTCCCTTAAAAGATGCCAAGATGCAGGATATGAACATGTAAATGCATTTGCATTTTTCAAGGAGGTTTTCACACTCCTAGGTAGGTAGCTCCTTTCAAAGATACACCAATCCCGTTGATAACGTTTGCACTATCCCATAGGTAGCCCATTCCTTGCACAATGTTTTATGAAAACAAATTACCACATGTGTAATCATTCCAACAAAACTCTTCTAACCATGGACTTATTGAAGATTAAACATAAAACTAATTTGATTCCACATTTCGACAAGACCTATTTCAATGACCAAATGAACATGGAAGAACATTGAGATAATGTGAGATGGAAAGATTAAATACAACTAAGTAGAGAAGATTAAATGTGAAACATGAAAAGATTAAGAGCATATAGTATAGTGGAAACGCGTCGTTAACACTCCAAAAGTAAATTAACCTTACTTTTTAAAACAATAAAAGAAAACAAACACAGTAGCTAGCTGAATAAGGGTCGAACCCACAGAGAGTGTCTACAATTTAGTTTTTATTTATTCTAACCAATTCTAAACTAAAATTCAATTAATAACAAAACAATAAATGGGGGGTTAGAATTTTGATCAAACTAATTACGACTGAAAATTAAATAAATAGCAAAAATCATTGAATTAAAACTTCAATTCTTCGGTTCAATCTCACCCTCACAGTCAATGGAACAATTAATCAATTATAACATTATTCTACCCTTCAATGAATCTAATAATCCTAGGTAACAACAACCTCTGCTACCCGAAATTCTTCTTAATTCCTCACTAATGAAACAAGCTCTCCATCAGATTCTAACCATTACACATTTTAGAACAAGCTCTCTAAATTTAATATAATGGCAGCATTAATATCTAGGAAATTAGATTATTCTAAGCAACAATCACACAAGCTCGGATTGTTTAACTTAGGTCATGATAATCATAACAATAAACAAAAGCTTGTCCATAATCATCTATCATTATTTGCCACAATTGATTAGGAACTATATCAATTACGTAATATACTTCCTGAATCTAGCAATTGATAATAATCTGATCAATTTAACAGGCCTTGATTAAATCAATCAAATCAAATATCAATAAAACAATTAAAATAGATTATCATAAACAGAATTCATAAAAGGGAGAAATAACGTTACTGAATTGATTCAACCATTAAACTGCAATGAGGGTTCGAAATCCCCTAAAATTGAATTAAAAATCTAGCCTAACATACTTGAATAAGAAAATCCTAATTTATTGATGTCTCTCATCTTCTTCTCTGTAGCCTCTGTTGCGCCGCATAGGTCTTCCCTTTCCCCTTTGTGCCGCACAGGTTCCCCCTTTTTTTCTTTTCTGTTGCCACCTTTTAAAATGCCCCAAAAACCCTTGCCCTAGACGCTGCTTCCTAATAGGCTTGCGTGTAGCCCAGGGCCGTTCTTTCCTTGTTTTGAAAACTAGCCTCGTGGGCCCCCTTTCTCTTCTTTTCTTGCGTTTAGCCCTTCCAAGCCTTGACTGTTCTTTTATCCCTTTTTCTCTTTGACTTTTCTTCCGCTTTTTCCCTATTTCAGCCGTGCAGCCCACTTGTGCATTTTTCCTTTTTCTATTTTCTTCATTCAGCCACACAACAGCCGTACTTTAATTGAGCTGAATCTTGAGAGCTATTGTTTTATTCCAAAACGACTGAATCTTGACACGGCTCTTCATGAAAGTTGTATCCCTAGATGTGTAGATAATTTTAGAATTTTGAATCACCTGATTTGGATTTTGAAAACTAAAGTTATGGTCCGTTGAAGTTGACTGGTCGGATAGGATTCCACTGCATGGAACAGCTTCCCAGGCCTGATTTTGAAACAATGTTTGGAAGTCTAAACGAACTCGGATGTTTACAAACCAGACCTTCCTGAAAATCCCAAGATGTCCTCTACAATCTTCATGAAGACCACTTCCTCATTCTCGAAATTGAACACTATCCAAATCTCAAATGAAGCTCTATAGGTCAAATCTATCCAAAAATAAAAAAAATTGCACAAAATTATTCTTTCACCATCAATGCTACCCTAATTCAATAAATGAATTAATTAGCTCACTAAAATAGAAAATATGGCACAAAACTAAATATAAAGGAATTAAAAATATTGAATATTTTGCTCTTATCAAATTCTCCCACACTTAGTTTTTCCACATCCTCGTGTAAACAAAAACTGAGAACAAAACAAAAAGTTCACTTGAATCCATTCAACCAAACTTTCAAAGGTCTTAAGTTCAATAGCTCATCTATGAAAATTAATGCAAAGACTAGCAGGAATTTGGTTAATACTCCATCAATCACTTCGCAACAACAACCTTGTCATTTTCTACAAAACAATTTCAAAATTCAAGTGCATGCATACAAGTACCTTTCCTATTATCAACATGAATACACAACTAAGTTCATATGGGAGAACAACTATGCACACCATTCCAAGACTCGAAACATAGCTCTTCCACTGTTACTTTTCACACAATTACTTTTTTTTTTCTTTTAGGTGAGTGCATTTTATGCTCCATCTCACCTTTTACATATCCTTCTGATTGAGTGCGTTTTACGCTCCATCTCAACCCACTAGTGAGTGCGTTTTACCCTCCATCTTACTTTATGCATGTGTTTATGAGTGAGTGCGTTCTACGCTCCATCTCAACCCACCACATGATTTACTTGCATTTTTTTTCATTCCTCTAACATAGCTCCATAATTAGAAAACAAAATGAATAGTTAATAAAGTTCTAAGTCTTGAAACCAATGCACATAGTTAGACACCCATACAACTTAGCTAATAAAACATATATCTCAAATTCAAACACCCATGCATATAAAAACAAATCAGTTTACATCTGTTTAAGTGTGGATTGTGACTTAGTCATCATTATTCATCAATTAATTAAACATCAACCAAAATCTACAAGTCAACATTAATTCTCACACATTCATTGGCGACCTTCAAGAGCTTAGCCAAATAAAACCCAAACAAAACCATTCAATTCCGCACACAAATATTTTTTATTTTTTTGTTTTTTGTTTTGTTTTTTGTTTTTTGTTTTAAATAATAATCTAAAAATAAAAATAAAAATCCACCAAGCCTAAAAAAAAAAAAAAGAAATAAATAAATAAAAAGTTTGAAATACTCTCCCCCACACTTAAACCTTACATTGTCCCCAATGTAAAATAATTATGCAAGGAAAAAAAATTGACAAAAAAAAATAAAATAAAATAAAAAAATAAAATAAAAAGAAAAAGGGAAAGAAATTCAAATCTAGTTTCTTGGGTTGCCTCCCAAGTAGCATATTTGTTTCACGTCGTTTGCCCGACAACTTGCTCCTCAACCAACCTTTAAGTTTTCCTTACCTGTTTGGTCAAAAACTTTCTGCACTAAAAGGTTAATAACATCAACAGCAAAAACATGATTAATATCACTAGGGTACCTCATGGCCTCATAAATGTTGAATTGAATCTTTTCTCCATCAAATTCCATGGTCAAGGTACCATTATGCACATCAATCATAGTTCTAGCTGTTTTCAAGAATGGTCTCCCCAATAAAATATGTGCAGGATTAGGAGTTGCATCATCATCCATGTCCACAATGTAAAAATTCACAGAAAATATTAATTCATTCACCTGCACTAACACATTCTCAATCACCCCTTCAGGGTAAGCATTAGTACGATCAGCCAACTGTATAATAACAGCGGTTTTTTTCAAAGAACCTAGATTCAAAGAAGCATAAACAGATCGTGGCATGACATTAATAGAAGCTCCTAAATCTAACATGGCTCTTTCAAATCTAGTATTATCTATTCTATATGGAATGGTGAATATACCTAGATCTTCACACTTAGGGGGAAGCTTTCTTTGAAGAACAGCTGACATATTCTCTCCCACACTTACCTTCTCATCATCTTTTAATTTTCGCTGGTTAGTGCATAATTCTTTCAAAAACTTTGCATACCTTGGCACTTGCTTAATTGCATCTAGTAGAGGAATATTCACCTCTACCTTGCAGAATGTCTCTAAAATTTCTTTCTCTTGCTCCTCCTTCCTAGACCTTGCACACTTGTATGGAAAAAGTAAGGGGTTAGTCTTAACTTGAATAGAAGGATTAGGAATTACCTTAGATATTTCTACCTCCTTCTTAATCTCCTCATCCTCAACAACTACAGTAGTAGATTTTGGTACTTCCAATTGTTTGCCATTCCTCAATGTTATAGCACTTGCATTCTCTCTTGAATTAATAATAGTTTGGGAAGGTAACTTACCTGAGCCTTGAGAATCTAATCGACCAACTGTGGTAGCAAGCTGACTTACCTGATTCTCCAAATTTTGTATGGAAGTCCTTATCTCTTGTTGGAATTGTTGCGTATGGGTCATAAAAGCTTTAAACATATCCTCGAAAAATGTTCCAGAACTGAAAGGAACTACTGTTGAACCTGTTGAAAACTGGCCTGATTATTTGGAAAAACATTTTGCATTGGCTGCCTATTTCCTCCATAGCTCAAATTGGGGTGATCTCTCCATCCTAGATTGTAGGTATTAGAGTAGGAATCATATCGGCGCTGGGGTTGTCCTGGAAGTTTTTGCACTGCATTGGCTTGCTGAACAATTTCATCTTCGAGCAAAGTTGGACACACATTTGTATTGTGTCTTGACAATGAACAAATTCCATACACTTTTACTACTTGTGTGGTCCCTACAACCATTTGACGAACCAGAGCAGTTAAATCAGAAATTTGACGTTCAATGTTACAAGTACTTACCTCATTCACCTTTTTAGGTGTGTGCTCCATTCTGGTTCCATACTGCTGTAAATTGGCTGCCATGTTTGAAATCAAATTCCTAGCAGCATCTGGGGTCTTATTAACCAATGCTCCTCCACTAGCAGCATTTATCATACTGCTATCCATTGGCAATAGCCCTTTATAAAAATATTGAATTAAATGTTGATCATCAATTTGGTGTGGTGGACAGCTCGAACATAACTTCTTGTACCTCTCCCAATACTCGTAAAGAGATTCTCCATTATATTGTCTGATGCTACATATCTCTTTTTTTATATTGGCAGCCCTAGAAGCAGGAAAATATTTCTCCAAAAATAGCCTATTCATTTCATTCCATGTCTGGATCGATCCGGAAGGAAGGTAATATAACCAATCCTTTGCCAAGTCTGCCAATGAGAACGGAAAATCCCTAAGCTTTATCTGCTCCTATGCTATTCTTTGAGGCTTCATGCTAGAACACACCACATGGAATTCCTTTAGATGCTTGTATGGATCTTCATCTGTAAGACCACGAAAAGTAGGCAAAAGATGTATTAGTCCTAATTTCAATTCAAAAGCAGCAGTTAAATCAAGATACTCAATACACAATGGCTGTTGATTTAGATTAGGAGTAGCCAACTCCCTCAAAGTCCTAGCAGCCCTATTGTTATTAGGAGCAGCCATATCTTCTTCTTCTGAATCACTATATAAACTATTAGACAGTAATTCAAGTGCAATGTTCAAGCCAGGTGATGCAGCAATAGCTTTTTTAGAATTTGCAGTTGCAATTCGAGCTTGCCGAGTCTTTTTTCTCAACCTGCGTGCGGTTTTCTCAAATTCTAGATCAAATCTTAAGTTGTCAAATTGAGAAGATCGAGTTATAAACCAAAAAGAAATAGAAAATAACCAAAAAAAAAAAAATCAAAAAAAAAAATCAAAAATAAATAACCAAACAATAAATCGCAAATTAAATGAATAGTACCACCTAAAAAACTCCACCGAACCTATTGAAAAAAAATAAAAAAAAAATAAAAAAAAATAAAATGTGATAAATAGAACTTAAAACACAAATTGACCTAAAAACAATGAATTAAAAAAAATAATAATAATAAAAAAATTAGCCAGAATAATATAAAAAAAATAATTGACAGAAAACACTCCCCGGCAGTGGCGCCAAATTTTAGAAGCGCGTCGTTAACACTCCAAAAATAAATTAACCTTACTTCTTAACACAATAAACACAGTAGCTAACTGAGTAAGGGTCGAACCCACAGAGAGTGTCCACAATTTATTTTTCTATTTATTCTGACCAATTCTAAACTAAAATTCAATTAATAACAAAACAATAAATGGGGGGGTTGGAATTTTGATCAAACCAATTACGAATGAAAATTAAATTAATAACAGAAATCAATGAATTAAAACTTCAGTTCTTCGGTTCAATCTTACCCTCACAGTTAATGAAATAATCAATCAACTATAACATTATTCTACCTTCAATGAATTTAATAATCCTAGGTAACAACAACCTCTGCTACCCGAAATTTTCCTTAATTTCTCATTAATGAAACAAGCTTTCCATTAGATTCTAACCATTACACAATTTAGAACAAGCTCTCTAAACTTAATATAATGGCAGCATTAATATTTAAGAAATTAGATTATTATAAGTAACAATCACACAAACTCGGACTGTTTAACTTAGGTCATGATAATCATAGCAATAAACAAAAGCTTGTTCACAATCATCTATCACTATTTGCCACAATTGATGAGGAACCATATCAATTACGTAATATACTTCCTGAATCTAGCAATTGATAATAATCTGATCAATTTAACAGGCCTTGATTAAATCAATCAAATCAAATATCAATAAAACAATTAAAATAGATTATCATGAACAGAATTCATAAAAAGAAGAAATAACGTTATTGAATTGATTCAATCATTAAACTGCAATGAGGGTTTGAAATTTTCGAGAAATGAATTGAAAATCTAGCCAGACATCATTAAATAAAAATATAAAACTAATAATTTAATTTCTAACTCTGTGCACAACTGTTTTCCTGGGCGCCACAAGCTTCTTCTCTCCCTGTGCACTGCTTCAGCGTCGCTCGAACCTCCCCAAAAAAACCGCCGCACTGCTCCTTTTTATATCAGCCCCTATTCACCGCTTCAAGCCATCCTCTTTTTTTTTTTCCTTTAATTTTCCTCCCGGGCCACACCTCATCAGCGCCCTAGACCCAAACCATCACGCGAGCCCACTGTCCAGCACGTGGGCTTTCTTTCTCTTTTCTTCTTTTAATTTTAGCAAGCTGGGCCCCACACGTCTATTCCTTCTTTGTTTATTTTTTCCTCTTTGAATTTTCTTCAGCTTTATCCCTATTTCAGTCGTGCAGCGACCTTTGCATTTTTTTCTTTTTCTATTTTCTTCCTTCAGCCACACAGCAACCCACTTTAATTGAGCTGAATCTTGTGAGCTATTTTTCTATTTGAAAACATCTGAATCTTGGTTTAGACTCTTCATGAAAGTTGTAGCCCTGGATGTGTAGATAGTTTTAGAATTTTAAATCACCTGATTTAGGATTCAGAAACTCAAGTTATGGCCCCTTGAAATTGGCTGGTCGGACAGGATTCCACTGCGCAGAACAGCTTTCTAGACCTGTCTTCGAAACAATGTTTGAAGGCCCAAACAAACTCAAATTTTTGCAAACCAGACCTTTCTAAAAATCCCAAGATTTCCTCTAAAAACTTCATGAAGACCACTTCCTCATTCTCGAACTCTAACACCATCCAAACCTCAAATGAAGCTCCATAAACTAAATCTGTTCAAAAACCAAAAAAAACACAAAATTAATCTTTTACTATCAATACTTCCCTAATTCAATAAATAAATTAATTAGCTCACTAAAATAAAAAAAATATGCCACAAAACTAAATATAAAGAAATTAAAAATATTAAATATTATACTCTTATCAAATTTCACAAACCATCATGCAAGCCCACTGTCCAGCACGTGGGCTTTCTTTCTCTTTTCTTCTTTTAATTTCAGCAAGCTGGCCCCACACGTCTATTCCTTCTTTGTTTATTTTTTCCTCTTTGACATTTCTTCAGCTTTTTCCCTATTTCAGCCGTGCAGCCCACCTTTGCATTTTTCCTTTTTCTATTTTCTTCCTTCAGCCACACAGCAGCCCACTTTAATTGAGTTGAATCTTGGGAGCTGTTTTTCTATTTGAAAACGTCTGAATCTTGGTTTAGATTCTTCATGAAAGTTGTAGCCCTGGATGTGTAAATAATTTTATAATTTTAAATCACCTGATTTGGAATTCAGAAATTCAAGTTATGGCCGTTTAAAATTAGCTAGTTGGACAGGATTTCACTGCACAGAACAACTTTCTAGACCTGTCTTCGAAACAATGTTTGAAGGCCCAAACAAACTCAGATTTTTACGAACTCAGATTTTTGCGAACCAGACCTTTCTAAAAATCCCAAGATGTCCTCTAAAAACTTCATGAAGACCACTTTCTAATTCTCAAACTCTAACATCATCCAAATCTCCAGTGAAGTTCCATAGGCCAAATCTATCCAAAAATCAAAAATTGCACAAAATTATTCTTTTACCATCAATGCTTCCCTAATTCAATAAATGAATTAATTAGCTCACTAAAATAGAAAAATATGCCACAAAACTAAATATAAAGAAATTAAAAATATTGAATATTATACTTTTATCAAATTCCGCAAACCATCACGCGTGCCCACTGTCCAGCACCTGGGCTTTCTTTCTCTTTTCTTCTTTTAATTTCAGCAAGCTGGGCCCCACACGTCTATTTCTTCTTTGTTTATTTTTTCCTCTTTCACTTTTCTTCAGCTTTTTCCCTATTTCAGCCGTGCAGCCCACCTTTGCATTTGTCCTTTTTCTATTTTCTCCCTTCAGCCACACAGCAGCCCACTTTAATTGAGCTGAATCTTGCGAGCTGTTTTTCTATTTGAAAACATCTGAATCTTGGTTTAGAATCTTCATGAAAGTTGTAGTCCTGGATATGTAGATAATTTTAGAATTTATATCACCTGGTTTGGAATTCAGAAACTCGAGTTATGGCCCCTTGAAGTTAGCTAGTCGGACAAGATTCCACTGCACAGAACAGCTTTCTAGACCTGTCTTCGAAACAATGTTTGAAGGCCCAAACGAACTCGGATTTTTGCAAACCAGACCTTTCTAAAAAGCCCAAGATGTTCTCTAAAAATTTCATGAATACCACTTCCTCATTCTCGAATTCTAACACCATCCAAATCTCAAGTGAAGCTCCATAGGCCAAATCTGTCCAAAAACCAAAAATTGCACAAAATTATTCTTTTACCATCAATGCTCCCCTAATTCAATAAATGAATTAATTAGCTCACTAAAATAGGAAATATGCCACAAAACTAAATATAAAGGAATTAAAAATATTGAATATTATGCTCTTATCATATAGTCTCTAATACTTTGTAATAATCAATAAGAAAATAAAGAAATAGGGATATTACATTCTAATGAACCTAAAAAGTAAAACTATTTTAGGATTTTTTTGGTTTTAATAAAACTGAAAAATAAAATGTATAGACTAAAAATAAAACAAGAAATCCCTAAACTAAGAATTATAGACCTAGCAAGAATAAGTAGACATTAGGGCCATCCTAGACTATAGGTGGAACACTCACTTACTCGATGGAGCAAATATGTAATGATTTAGAAAATCATAAAGGGTAATTTGGTAAATTGCCAACATTTACTAAAGTAAAATGAGTAATTATTTAATGATGTTTCAGAATAATTATAAAATTGACTAATAAAACTCCAGTGTGACATTGTGAAGCTAAATAAGAATCTTTGTAAATTATTCGGGACTGGTGTGAGTCACGGGACTACATAATCATTTACAAGATGCAGATAAGTATGGAAATACAAACGATTGAATTTTGAGAAACGAATAGTATAATTGGAATTAGAGTGCCAGAATTACCTAGGGTGCCAATTTTGGTGCAATTTTGAGACAGTTTGGATTCGGATGCGTGTGCACACACATTTGGTTACTTGGCTACCTGGTGCATTAGGATGTGTGCAAAGATTTCTCAAGAAGGTTGGTTGGAGTTTTCTAGACAAGGACATGTGTCCCGCCTTAATTGGACCAAATGGGATCCAATGTTGAGAAATGTTGTGTGTAAGTGAGATGTACCATAGGGGGACAAGACATGACAATGAAAGGGATGGATTAGGCAACACATTTTTTTCTTTCACCTCCTTTCCCCTACCTCTTTCTGATTTTCTCCACCTTCTCACATAAACTCTCTCTCTCTCTCTCTCTCTCTCTCTCTCTCTCTTTATCTATCTATCTCCACCGAAAAGAGTGTGTGTGACATGTGTTTTGAAAAGAAAATGGGAGAGTAGGTGTGTGTTTTGTATCTGTTCAGAGAAAGAGAGTTGTTAGGTAAGTGTGTGCATAGAACAAGAGGTGTGTGTGTGTGTCTGTGTATATGAACCTGTGTTGTGTGTGAGAATACATACATAATGGGCTGAACCGAGACAAGAAGAAGAAAAGAAGAAGAAGAAAAAGAAAAAAAGGAAAGAAAAAGGAGGAAGAGGGAGTCGTGAGCAGTGGTGTGGAGCAAACAGTGAGAGCCATTGATGGTCAACGGTCAACTCGGTTTGGGTTCGGTCAACGAGCCCAATCAATGGGTTGGGTCTGGTCAAATGGGTTGGCGCCTTAAAGTTTGTTTGGTTGAGCAGTTAAGTAAAACCAGATTTTAAAAAAGGTTCAAAATGAACTAGTTCAGAATTCAAAGCTTCACTGTTGAACCAGTTCAAAAAGGAAAAGGGTTTATTACTGAACAATTTCAAATAGAGAAAATTATAAAAATGCCTTCCCTTATATATGTTTAAATGTAAATGAAATTAAAATAAAATGGGGGCGTTCTTAAGATTTTTTGGCATTTCGAACTCCATAGCGAGGTCGGTTTGGACATTCAAAAACCTAGGGTGGTCCCACATAAATGTATAAAATTATGAGAATGCCCCTAATGATAATTTAAATAATTCGAAGGCTAATTAAAATTCGATAAGGGCTAGTCCAATGTTTTTGGATGCCCAAAATTCAAACGTATGTTAGATTGGATGAATTGGGACCTGGTGATCATCCTACCTAAACTAATAAAATAATGATTTTACCCTTAGATATAGATTAAACAATTAAAAGCATAATTAAGATCCAGAAGAGACATTTTCAATATTTTTGGATGTCAGGAATTCGACTATGATATTAGATTAACAAACCAATGACATGGGGTCGATATCACATGAATGTTTAAAATTATCATTATGCCTTTAGGCATGGGACATAAATCTAAAGGGGTAAATAAAATACAAAGAGAGTATTCTTAAGATTCTTGGACTTTTCAGATTCGATTTCAAGGTTGGTTTTGTGAGGTAGTGTCTCGATAGATGCAAAACTTGTCTGGTGGATTAACGTAAATGCCCGTTGGGACTCAAAAGACATTCAAATGACTTAAAAATATTTTAATCAGGCCTCCTTATGGTTTTTGAGGCCTAGAAACACTTTTTTTATATCCGTTTGGGACAACGGGCATTCAACATGTTGGCTAATGTGAAACTGACCTAAGAGAACTTAAAGAACTAATATGAGACCTTAGTGTTGAGGGTCGAGGTTACCCCAAGAGTTAAAACAAGAGTGGGGGAGGTATTCAATACACATTATGAAAGACACAAGCAGTGTCTCCTTATAGTCGGGGTGGTGACTAGGACTAGGATCTTATTATGATTGGTTGGTATCGTATGCTTGTCATTGATCCTCATGATATGATTGTTATTATTCTGATGCTTGATTATTGCTTGCCTATTTGGTCATAATTGTCATTATCATTCTGATGTTTTACTATTTAGTTTTCTTGTGCCTTGGATACATATATGGACACTCTATGGAGTATATGATTTTTATATATTCAGACGCCTTGTATTACATTATATGATTGTTGATGTGGATGTGGTGTGAGCTTGTGTGGCCACCACATATTATGAGATGGTAATGATATAGATAGAACTGAGATTGTTGAAGGCTTGAGAACTGAGAAGTTATGAATGAGCCAATACAAGTTCAGAAAGGGGAAGTTATGAATGAGATAGATCCAAGTTGAGAAAGAGGAAGATATAGATATTAACAGGGTTTTGTGAAGGGGATTGTGTCACCTTTCGATTTTGAACCATAACCCTGCGTGAGTGGTCGTATGTTTCTACTGGGTCTATAGCCCGAAAAGCACTCAGGCTTTACCAAGATCCATTAAGTAGTCTTAGATTGTGAAAGAATAGAGAGAAGATTGGGACTTGTCGAGGTTTGACTTATTTTATTGTGGATTGTTTTTGTTATAGACATGGATTATGTAGTGATTACACTTGTTGCTTTATCATACTATTGACTTGTATTGAATATACTGTTATTGAATATCATTGATCTAATAAAATTACATCAGAAATAGAGGTGCTTCGTGAAGTTTGTATATGTTGATATACTTGAATGCCTTATCACTGTTGTTGTACCATGCTGAGTGGTATCTTATTTTCTTAACTGTCATGTCTATACCTGTGATCTGATTGATGATATTGCTGCATGTTTGGGATGGCGTATTATACATTAGGAAATGTCCTCATTGGACTTGCATTAGTTTTTACACGCTGTATGCTTGTGTATTTTAGGAAAACCTACTGAGCGTTATGGCTCATCCATATTGTTCATGGGAATGGCAAGTATTGGACTGGTAGAGGACAACTATTGGAGTAACATGAGATGGACAGAGTCTTGAGTAACATTGGTTTCAGATAGTTATATTTATTCATTGTATATTCTAAAGGGTGCATGTAACCTTCTTTGACATAACATATATGTTGTACATTGACCGTTAAAGTCAGCTCTAAACTTCACTTTGTTATACACTATTGATGAATATTTTTGGTCTAGTTGCACTTTATTATGATCTATTTCATTTAATCCCGTTACAGGACTTGAACAAGTCTAATTAGGAGAACGAACCAAAATCAATTTGAGGGAAATTGTTAAAGGAAAATCAACTCTAAAATAAATAGACTATATTGGATTCACTTGACTAGGATGATTAGTCTTAATCACCTACCTTCTTGGGGTCCTAAATACCCATTAGTCCAGTCCATTCGGGACCAAGGTATTACAGAATGGTATAAGAGATTTAGGTTTCGAATACCTTGGGCAGTGGGAAAGGTTATACCTCAAATTACTTGGGCTAGTTGGGGATTGCCTATTGTGTGTACTTGGGCAGTGGGAGAGATTTGGTACTTACAGTTGTGTACTGTACTTGACTTTCAATTGATTTGAAATGTGTGTTATACTTGGTTGATTGATTGGCTAGAATTGTAAATTTTTATGTTTATGCGATAGACTACAGGTTTTGTGGGATAAGCTGTGCACTTGATTATTTATATAGTTAAAATTGGATATCTTTTGTCTATATGTGTCACATCCCGAACCCCACCCTACGCGGATGTCGAGGACGTGACTGCCAGTCGGTCGCGACGCGACCAACCAAAGGCAAATTCTAAACTTTCCGACGAATTGCACTCCAACTGTAGGGTCAGATGCAGCGGAATTTAAAACTTTTCTTTGTGTCACGGGAATGCAACTCACTTATCCATCATAAGAATATGTATCACAGAGCAAGACTAAATCCAGTCAGTCAACAATTCTAATCTCAGAGCATATCTAAAATCAAGCATATAACAACAGAGCAGATCTAATATCTCTAGAGTACCATTAGTTTCATGAGCCATGTCTATCTAGTATATATCAGTCAAGTCAGTCATAACATACCACTCACTGGAATAACCAGGTTCAATCCACAATAAACCAGTCTCTACAATTCAGTGCCGTCAGATCCTTACTTGCGATGCCACTTGGCCTATTCACGTCATGTCATAGTACCTTCTAATCCAATGGAGGTAATTCCTGAAAAATGTCAGAATAATGGGGTGAGCTTAAATAAGCCCAGTGAGTAACACAGATTCCCTATCATGGGTTTCAAAACCAGTTTTGTGCTTCCATGGCACATGGATAATTTAGTCATTTCAAAAATAACTATTTTTATAAGTCCATTTCATAAGCAGTCTAGTACAATAAAACAAAATCGAACAAACAATACAAACGGATCGGAACATGACATAACCAATCGGTCAGAACAATAACTATTGCTAATATATCGGTCAAGACACAGACTCTTCATTAACGGAACGAATCACAATCGGGACTGAGTGGGAACAATAAGTCAGTCAAGACAGGGGCATGTTAATAACAGGACGGAAACATAACGGAACTAGACCATCTATCAATCAGGCCAGACATATCATCAACGGATAGAATATAACGGAATCGAACGGAAACAATACATCAGTCAAGCAAAGGCATATCGCGAACGGATAAAATTATAATGGAACTAAACGGTAACAATACACTAATCAAGACACAAGCAATCATGAACAGGACAACATAACGGAACTGGGTAGAAACAATATCACAATCAAGTCAGGGACACATCACTGTCGGAACTAATCATAACTGGACTGAACAATGTTTCAATCAAGACAGACGTATCATCAATGGACAGTACACAACGGAACTGGATCATATATCAATCAAGACAGACAGATCATCAATAGACGGAACATAACAAAATCGAACGGAACAATACATCAGTCAAAACAAAGACATATCATTAACGGATAGATCATAACGGAACTGGACCATATATCAATCAAGACAGACAGATCATCAACGGACGGAACATGTCAGAACCGGACGGAACATATCAATCGAGAGCAGACATATCATTAACGGACAGCACATAACCGAACTGAACGAAATTCCTAATTCGGAGGACACAAGCGCATCACGTGGAATGTGGTACAAAGGGCGTACATTAAGTACATACATTTAAACAATATAGCATTGAGACATTATACTATACAAAGCAGTACGATACAACAAAATGTTGTTCTTTGCCTATATCACATGGTTTATTTAATCGTTTCAGAAATAATGGTTCAATATATCCATTTTATCTCAACAGTTCAAAACGGGCAAAACAGTACGGGATGCTAGCACAGGGATCAGGAATATAGTCAATTATTTAAAAAGACTAAAACCATGTCATAAGTGACATAGTACGAAAAGCATGCATTTAAATAATTGCACGTAAATAATTGCATTCAAAACAGATCAGTAAATCAAGGGACAGTATCAAAACAGTGTCAGAAGTTACTCACAAACTTTACGCTTATTTCCTTGCATAAATAATCCGATAACCTCCAGGTACGTTAGGCATCTCCATGTATATCCTGAATAATAATCATCAATCACAGACAGATCAGAACTCATCCATTCAGGTCTCATTCGTCATCTTAAGTATCTATCAGATTACCTAAGATAGCCTAGTAGCCTGTCGCCCTTCCATTGGGTCTCACCCGAGGCTATTTCATTCTTTAATTAGGCTTAGCAGTTATTAGGATTATATCCTAAGTCATTTAGACTTCAATTGTTATCAGTCAGGCACTCATTCAACCTTAGGGGCAAAATGGTAAATTTTACTATTTTTGTCCCGGACCCTGTCGTGGTCTTCGGAATAGTCTTTATATCTTAAGTACAAAGTTCTACGTCCTTTGGACTCCAATCGGTATCAGTTAGGTTCTCATTTTAACCATAGGGGCAAAATGGTAATTTTATCATTCTTATCCCGGACCCTGTTATGGTCCTCAGAATATCCCATATATCGTATATATGAAGTTTTAAGTCTTTTAGACTTTAATCGGTATCAGTTGGGTACTTATTTAGTCTTAGGGGCAAAATGGTAATTTTGTCATTTTTCCCCCGAACCCTATCATGGTCCTCAGAACGTCCCATATATCTCATGTATAAATTTGTAAGTCCCTTGGACTTCATTTGGTATCTGCTTTAGATCGTCGGGGCACATCGGTCATTTCTCGTTTTACGCGTTGACTGTCTCGGAGTCTTATTTAGCCCTTCAGTGTTCATAATCATCCCTATGATAATTTATCAGATCAGTTTGACCTTTATTCGACCTCTACTTTGCACTTACAGTGCTTAGGGGTATTTTGGTCATTTTACGTTTTGTGTAATTCTGACCCCGATTCGTCATCTAATCAAGTATACAGTCTCACCAGTGTCTGGGCTCCTACCGGTATCAGTTTCGTCCTAATCGGACTTTGTTTAGGTCTCGTACGGTATTAGGGGTAATTTGGTAATTTCATGTGTCATATTTTTCGGCACGTCAGTTCATAAAATGGACCTCACCATTGGGTCCAGAGCGTCCAACATAGTGAAATTGGACTGTCTGTTATGTTTAATCGGCCCTGGGTATCATTAAGGGCAATTCGGTCATTTACACTTTATGTGTCTGTATTTTTCGGGACCTCAGTTCATTAAACGGACCTCACCGTTGAGTTCAGAATGCCCGAGATAGTCAAAATAGGCTATCTGATATTTTTATTTGGGTTTGGGTACCATCAAGGGCAGTTCGGTCATTTATCACTTACGGGTCTGTATTTTTCGGGACTGTATTTCCAAAATCGGACTGTACCATTGAGTCCGGAATGTTCAACATAGTGAAAATACACTATTTGTTTAATTTATTTGGACTCCGTTTGACATATTTAATGTACAGGAGTAAAATCGTAGTTTTACCTATTTAATAAAATAATTAAATAATTATTTTATTATTTAATTAATTTTCCAGGGCTTAAATGAATAATTTGTCCAAAATCTGGGCCACTGTGTAATATTTAAAACTGTCAGGGGTTAAATCGTAATTTCAGGAAACTTCAGGGGTCAAAATGTAATTACATAAAAATTAGGGTTCAGACCCTTTGGTTTTAAGTTCAAACTGTTGAACCGGTCCTCTTACCAACTGTGTCACGCCTCGAATTCTGACCGAACCCGAGGCGCGACTGACGAGACAGAAAATAAAATAAATAAAAGGATAAGGTAAATAAATCCACTAAACATGGGTCCATCCCCATCAATACATAAGATAACATGAATACATCGTTCATAGGTCATTCGGGCTTAAACCCTTACATTACAAAACATAGGTCCCACGAACCAAAATATAACAAGTGTCTCCTCCTATCAAAGCATCACTGGGTCTCAAATAGCTGGAGGGTCCTCATCTGAAAATGTTGCCCACGAATGGGTCAGCTCAACTGCTGGTATGATGAAGTGCTAAGGCAAGAAATAAAGCTAAGGCGTGGCATGTGCAAAGTGTACATTTATCTCTAAATGTCATTCAAAGCATCGAAGTAATATATGAATAGTATGCGTGACGCACCCATGCACAACTCTATGCCACTCCCATGTTTCTTTTCCGGGTACTCCCCGATGCAATGGCCAATTTTGGGTTTTTCACCACAGGATCTACACCCTCATAATGCAATGCTCAACCCACACTATGTTCTCAAAGGATTCATCATATGCCAATATGCCAATGCAATCTCAATGAACATGGTTATCAATAATATAGCATGCTCGAACAATAATATATAAATCATCAGTCAATTCCATACGCAAGCATATCTCATCTTATCAACTTAACACAGGTCATGATTCACATTCATCATTCACTAAATTTTTCATAAAATACAGGTGACATGCAAGCATGTGAGCAATCGACCCTAAATCATTAAGTAAACACATTCCACATAAGCACGTAGTCATTCCAGTCATTCACAAATATTCCTAACTTAACTTCATTTCTAACATTAGCAAAACACCATACCTGATGGGTTGGTATCAACCCTAGAAGATCGTGCACTATATGTAACTGAACTGGCGGATGAAAATGCAGAAGATCAGATCGCCTCCTCCTGTCCTGTCAGTGTCCCTAAGAGTAGAAATTACAACTCAGTCTATTGTTATTTGAATTTATGTTATTCATCAAATTTTATGTCTTTAATTCATAAGTTTCTATTCTGCTAAATTAAACTCTACCATTGGTTTTAGGATGTTGAAGAAAATAAGTTTAGGTTTTCGTAGAACTCAATTCGGACACCAGGGTTGAAAAGGGCAAAACAGTCATTTTGCACTTTACACGGGCCCTTATATTTCGTGACCTCTTTTCACAAATCGGACTCCACGGCTGAGTCCGGAATGTTCTAGAAAATAAAATTTCACTATTTGTTTACCTGATTCGGAGTTCGTCTGACAGTGTTTCAAGTTAGGGGCATTTTGGTAATTTTAAGGGTTACTACGGTTCTTTTATTTTTCGGGACCCCGTCTCGTAAAACGGACCTCACCATTGGTCTCAGAATGGCCGAGATAGTCAAAATACACTAATGACTTGTCCCATTTGGATTCCGGAATATTTTTTAATATTTAATTAATTAAACTAATTTAATTAAATAATTAATTAATTAATTTAATTAATATTTTATTAATAATTTAATCAGGTGGGTAAAAGTGGAATTTCCAACAGTTGGGGGGTCAATTTGTAATTTCTGAAAGTTCAGGGTTAAGGTTCAAATTCTAAAAGGTTCAAATTCCAAAAGGTTCAAATTCCAAAAGGTTCAAATTGAAACTAGTTTAATTTGTTATTCCTAATCAGGTTAACCAAACAGGGGCTAATCCTAGAACAGGGATAGGATATCCCTGTTTTAATTTAATTCCAATTTCTAAATTTCTTATCCTTGCAACCAAACGGGCCAAATTCCATTTTAATTTAAAACAACCACGCGACACGTGGCAGGGGCAGTCCACGCCCGACCCGAACAGGACCCGACCCGAACCCGGACCCGACCCGGAACAGCACCCCTTCGTCCCCCGTTTTTCCGGCGAAGCTCCGGTCACCTTCTCCGGCGCCGGTGACCGGAATTTCAGAAAATCAAGCTTTTTAAACTTGATTTTCTTGGTGTTTTCGAAACCCCTTTCAATCCCAAATTATTCTAAAACATTTTTGGAGCCTTTTAATACTGTTTTGAAGCTCCCAATCACAACGAAAAACCCAGATTTTCCCCCCATGGCCGTGACCTGCACATCCCCTTTTCTCCCTCATTTTTCAACCGTTTTCTATCATTTTTGTTGCGTTTTAATCCTTACATTATGCTCTACAAGGTTCTACAATTTAAATCAATTGAAATGCTCTAAAAAAAATTGAAACAGAAGCAACCCACTTACCAATTTTTTTCGGCCGTTTCTCTCTCTAGCCGTGCCCTCTTCCACCTTCTTGCTCCGAGCCCAACCAAGCCTCCACTCTTTTCCTCAGAACTCTATTTCCCTCTCTCACTTTCTGCTTCTTTTCTTTTCTTCTCTTTCCACCCGAGAATACACTCCTTTTTCTCTTCACCTTCTCTCTCTATATCTCTCTCTCTCTCTCTCTCTCTCTCTCCCCCAAGACCAACTACTCTCTGCCAATATCTGCACCTCCCACTCTCTGAACTCCACTCACACACACAACCCCAACCCATGCTTGTTTGAGTGTATCACACTCAAACTCACACACACACACAACCGGTTACACACACACACCATACACACTGTTTTACACATGTATATATATTTACATACACTCATGTATATTTACACAATTTATACACACTCACATGTATACACATATACCAAATAAATACTTTAAATTTATACACATATATATACATATATATATATACATATACACATACATCCAATAATTATAATAATAATAATAATTAATTAATATTTGCAAGAATAAATAATAAAATCAAAAAAAAAAAAAATTTCATGTTATAACAAACTGAGCCAACCAGTTCAGTCATTTCAGGAAAACCGGGATAACATATCCCTCATATTCCCAATTTCAGTCCCTATCCGTGTTTCAGTTGCCCCTAATCCCAATTTTAATTTATTATTGTCGTAGCCAAACAGCCGGAATTCAATTTTAAATTTAAAACAGTTAACCCAAAACGGCGTAGTTTCAATAATTCGGTGGCACGCTCGTGGACAGACACGTGTCCGAGTCGGTTCAGTGGGTTTAGGCGTGTTGGACGAGTCGACCCAGTCGACTCGTCGTCTTCTTTACCATGTCAAGTGCTGTAGCCGTAGTTACAGGTTCGGATTTCTTCAAATTCGTGACATTTCGGCCACAACTTCTCTTTGCCCTTGGTTCCAGTTTACTTCTGGGTGTCATGCCAACAAGTTGGCATCGATTTGGTGCTTCGAATCAAGCTCAAATGCTTGATCCATGGAGGAATAGCCGAAACGATAATTTGGCTGGTAAATCCTCCTTTCTCAACCATTTTCCATGGTTTTTGTTTCTTTGTGACCGTATCTCCATGGGGGTCAATATCCCATTCCAAAAACATGATTTAGAAGTCTGATTTGGGAGTTGGGTTTCATGGCCGAAACCTGCAACTCCATGTTCGAGAGCCTTCCCGTGTGGGTTTCAGTCGCGGGTGGTGGTCTTTAAACACCTACCGGGGTCTAGTGTAAGGCTCGGTTGGCCAAACTTGGTTTGGTCTCGATCGTTTCAGACCTGCTACAGGGAAGCTTCATCCATGGCGGTTGGGTCTCGGTTTTATGTTTTCTAAGCTTATCCAACCTTCTCAGTTGTTCTATAATCATCCCAAGGCTCACAGTAACTCAAATATGTAGTTTATATTGACTGAAAATAGCAACAGAATTTCTTAACAGAAAATTACAAATTTCGGATTTTTTACCTTCAAAAATCAGACCCTCTTAGGTTCAGTTGTGGTTTCATGCATGCTGTTCCAGTGCAGCCGTGCCCCTCAATCTAGCCACATTGTGCACAGCTCTCCTCCTTTGTGTATCACATGAAGACACACAATGGTCAACACACATCATGGCCTCACATGGACTCTCTCTCTCAACCCATTCTCTTCTACCCGAGCACCCACACACATAGAGAATTTGTTCTCCAATTCTGAGACACACAAGCCACATACAAGTTTATGTATATATATATATATATTATTACATATGCCCATATATATACATCTCTTATATATATATATATAGATGTATATACATCAGAGAACAGTGGGACCTTAGGGCTGAGGTGGGCTGATGTAGGGGTGATTCAGTCAATCATGTGGGGTTTGCATGGGTTGCCATTGGTCAGTTTGGGTGGCAGCTTGGGGCAATTCAGTGTTATATACTATTAAGTTGTGTATATAAGCACAAAGGTGCTGGATGGCCACTTGGTTAAGTTTTTGGGTGAGATTCATTCCTTCCATAGGTCAAGGGTTCAATTCCCCTTGACCACCAATTTGGCCATTTTTCACCATTTTGGGCTAAGGCCCTGTTTGGCTACACATTAATTCAGTTTTTGATGTTTGCCACATAACTTTCATTCCGTAGCTCCTTTTTCGATGCGGTTTGTTCCGAGAGTTTCATATTTCAGTTATCTACAGTGTCAGAGGTTCCGTGTCATTTATTAGTCATTCGGAATTTCCGTGGTTAATTAATTCGAATTCCGTCAGTGTTAAATTGACACTATTTCACCTAATTAATTGGTAATTAGGTTCGGGTATTGTACCCTATTCTCGAACATGTTTTAATTGTTTTACCGGTCTATCTTGACCGTCGGGAGATTAGGGTTAATTCCCTTGATTATTCTCTGAGCCGGTATTAATTAATAATTAATATTTAATTATTAATTATACAGGATCGGGGTGTTACAATATGATAGACTACGTACTTGTATATGTGTATATCCTTGAGATAGATTCAATGTTGATGTGCTTATGTAGTAGGTTATGTATTAGTTGTTACCTATTGATTGATTGATTCTACATGTATGATAGGTTAGTACCTAAGTATTCATGGGTTACACTATTTCGACTATAATATACGATAGAGGCCAGATTGGTCTCAGGTCTTGCGTTGCAAGTGATGGATGTCACCTAGTAACAAAATGAGCTGTGATCTATGAGGGGTTATCATGTAACTATGAAAGTGAAAAGCTAATGAAGAAATATGAAGTATAAATTAAATAAAAAAAAAAGATGTTGGACAAGTGGTAAAATCTTAAAGTACAAGACACAGAAAACTGTAAAAAGTTAAATAAGGAATAAAACTTGTTATCAATAACATCTGGTTAGAATTGAGCAGTGGTTATTCCGTATAGCTTATGCTTACGACTTTAGAACTATCCTTGCATGGAGCTCTGTTATCGAGAGTTATGTTGTCATTGACCATGTTCGGTTAGAATTATATCCTACACATTAGAGTTGACTATTGGCTTGGAGATTATGTACGATAGACCTTATCGTTCTTCGCGTTGGTTAGATTAGGTTACTGGTTTAACCCTAGTATGCCCAAACTCAGTTTGTGATTGACATAGAACGATGTAGTAACGAGACAAGTTTGAGTAATCTTTTTGGGTGAAGGAAATTTTGATTCTCTATATGGATAGAGATTTGGGGATGGTGGTTGTAGCCTGAATTTTGAGGACAAAATTCTTATAGGGGTAGAGGTTATAAAGATTTAGAAAATTATAAAAGGGTAATTTGATAAATTACCAATATTTACTAAAGTCAAATGAGTAATTAATCAATGATGTTTCAAAATAATTACGAAATTGACTAATAAAACCCTAGTGTGACATTGTGAGGCTAAATTAAAATCTTGATAAATTATTCAGGACTGATATGAGTCACGGGACTACACAGTCATTTAGAAGATGCAAATAAGTATGGAAATACAAACGATTGAATTTTGAGAAATGGATAGTATAATTGAAATCAGAGCACCAAAATTAGTTAAAGCGTCAATTTTGGTGCAATTCTAAGATAATTTGGCATTCAAGCGCGTGTGCGCACACATTTAACCAACTGGACACGTGGCGCCTTGGGGTGTGTGCAAAGATTTATCAAGAAAATTAGTTGGATTTTTCTAGACAAGGACATATATCCTACCTTAATTGGACCAAATGGGATCCAATGTTGAAAATGTTGTGTGTAAGTGAGGTACTCCACAAGGGGACAAGGTATGACAATAAAAGGGATAGATTAGACAACACATTTTTTTCTCTTCACCTTATTTCCTCCACTTTATCTAATTTTCTCCACCTTCTCACATAAACTCTCTCTCTCTCTCTCTTCTCTCTCTACACCAAAAGGGGTGTATGTGCCATGTGTGTTTTGAAAAGAAAATGGGAAAATAGATGTGTGTTTGTGTGTGTGTTCAGAGAGAGAGATGTGAGGTGAGTGTGTGCACAGAATATGGGGTGTGTGTGTATGAATAAGCGTGTGTTGTGTGTGAGAATACACACACAATGGGTTAAACCGAGACAAGAAGAAGAGAAGAAGAAGAAGAAAAAGTGAAAGAAGAAGGAAGATGGAGCCGTGAGCAATGGTCTGGAAGAGACAGTGACAGCCATTAATGGCCCAACTGAACCTCTCTCTCTCATCAGGAATTTCTCTGCTTAGCAGCAACCATGGCAGCAAGAAGAGTTAGAGGCTTTTAAGCATTTTTAGGTTTCATTTTGGTACCTAGATACTTGTACGCATGTGCGTTACAGTAGGTGTGCATGTGTATATATACATTTATATGTGTGCACAGTCACAATAGGGTGAAAGAACCAAATATGGGTTCTCACATTTTTCATGAGAATTGAACCATATGAGGGCGTCTAAGGCTTCCTTGGACATTCAAATAATAAATATAAATGATGAGGGGAAAAATGTAACAGAAAAGAAGGTGAATAAATCACCCAAAACCAGTGGCGGCGAGACGTTGTCGGAAGAACGGGGTGGTTGCTGTTTGGCCACGTTGAGGTGTTTTCCTTGGCTTTAAAAGCTTGTGAGGACGCTTGGTGTGGAACACTTGGGATCTAGGTGAAAGCCCTGTTAAAAATAGTAGAGGAAATTGAAAGAGTCTGCACCGCCGAAAAATCGGGCTCACCGATTTTTCTCAAAGATTTGCATGTTTAATCCACGAGAATGGAAGCATCTAGGTGTTGGAAAGGGTTTAAAAGGAAAGATGGATCAAAACTGTATAAGAAAATGGGAAACAATGATGTGAAAACTTACAGCTCCAACGACCGTTACGGCAGAAGAAAGCACTGTTCGGGCTATTGACTGATCAACGGTTGGGACGTTAGGGTCTGTTTGGTTGCGCAGTTAAGTAAAACCAGATTTTGAAAAAGGTTCAAAATTCAAAGGTTCACTATTGAACTAGTTCAAAAAGGAAAAGGGTTCATTGCTTAACCAGTTCAAATAGAGAAAATTATAAAAATGCCCTTCCTTATATATGTTTAAATTGAAATGCAATTAAAATAAAAATGAGGGCTTTCTTAAGGTTTTTGGGCATTCCGGACTCAATGACAGGATCGATGTGGATATTCAGAAACCCGGGGCGGTCCCACATAAATATGTAAAATTACGAGAATGCCTCTAATGATAATTTAAGTAATTCGAAGGCTAATTAAAATTCAGAAATGGCTAGTCTAATATTTTTGGATGCCCAAATTTCAAATGTAATGTTAGATTAGACGAATTGGGACCCGGTGATGGTCCCACCTAAATTAATAAAATGATAATTATACCCCTAGATATAGATTGAACAATTGAAAACATAAATAAGATCCGAAAGAGGCGTTTCTAATTTTTTGGACACTAGAAATTCAAATATGATATTAGATTAACGAACCGGGGACACGAAGTTGGGCCTGCATGAGTATGTAAAATTATCAGTATGCCCCTAGGCATAGGACATATATCTAAAAGAGTAAATAAAATATAAAGAGAGTGCTCTTAGGATTTTGGACCTTCTGGATCTGATTTCAAGGTCGGTTTTATGAGATAGTATCTTGGTAGATGCAAAACTTGTTAAGTGGATTTACAAAAATGCCCGTTAGGTTAAAAGACATTCAAATGATTTAAAAACATTTTGATGAGGCCTCATTTGGGTTTTCGAGGCCCAAGAACACATTTTTATATCTGTTTCGAACAATGGGCATTCGACATGTTGGCTAATGTGAAATTCATCTAAGAAAACTTAAAGAACTAAAACGAGACCTTAGTGTTGAGGGTTGAGGTTGCCCCAAGAGTTAAACTATGAGTGGGGAATGTATTCAATATACATTATAAAAGACACAAGTAGTGTCTCTTTATAGTCGGGTGGTGACTAGGACTAGGATCTTATTATGATTGGTTGGTATCGTATGCTTGTCATTGATCTCATGATATTACTGTTATTATTCTGATACTTGATTATTGCCTATCCCTTTGGTCATGATTGTCATTATCATTCTAATGTTTTACTATTCAGTTTACTTGTGCCTTGGATACATGTATGGACACTCTATGGAGTATATGATTTTTATATAGTGAGATACCTTATATTGTATTGTATGATTGTTGATGTGGATGTGGTGTGAGTTTGTCTGGCCATCACATATTATGAGATGATAATAATATAGTTAAAAATGTGATAGTTAAAGGCTTGATAAAAGGGAAAGATATGGATATTACCGAGGTTTTGTGATAGGGATTGTGTGTCACGACCCAAAACCCACCCTGTGCGATCTGGCATCGCGACGCCCACCCGACTCGACGGCCGAACCCAATTTTTCCTTTTTACCTTAAGTCAACATTTATATGTAAGTTATTAACAAGCAATTCAGAATTTAAATATGCAGCAGAAGACTTGAATAAAATTTTCAGTTCATTTATAATGCTAAAGTTCATATAGTTTTATAGACCCAAAAATTTCTAAATATAATTATCCCTAGGACGCGGAGTGATGGGAGAACATAGGACAAGTACTACACTTACTATTAAAATAATCCTTGCAGTATATCATCTGCAACCACCCTACGCCTATTCGGGATTTCAATCCCTACTCCGAGATGTAGCGTCTCACCTGAAATAATCAAAATGCGTGTAGTATCTGTGTGAGCTGTGAAAGCCCTGTAAGCATGCCTTTACTCTGTCAAGGACAGGTCAACATATGGGGGTTCACATAACAAGATACACAGTTAATAGTAATATAATAACCAATCGAGATGATATAATATTAACAACAATAAGTCACATCACATAGTGATGAAATGACAATGATTATCCAATCAAATGCAATGATGCGTAGAATGATTTCCATGATCTGATATATATATATATATATACATATACGTAGAACTCAGCATACCCTATTGCAAACAAATCTCACCACCTGACTTGCTCATGTATACCCAGTCTACAATAGGACTCAGCATGCCCTGTTGCAAACAGATCTCTCTATCTAACTTGCTCATGTATACCCAGTCTACCATAGGACTCAGCATACCCTGTTGCAAATAGATCTCTCTATCTGCCTTGCTCATGCACACCCAGCCTACACCCTTTAGTAGGATCCAGCCATACCCTTTTGCAATCAGAAACTACCATCTGACTTGCTCATGTAGACCCGACCTACTTCCCATAACAATAGTGGATTGTAGTTATTACTGATGTATGAAATGATCATAACTCTCGTTCAGAGTATAACATATGACGATGCAATATCCAGGCATCATAATTCAACAATATAATAATCACATGCTCAAGACATAGCATTTGATTCATAGTATTTACGAGCTAGAACAAGCATCAATTTTATTTAATAACATCTGGAAGCACAAACACAATAAAAATCAACACATGCATAGCACATTAGGTCTTTGCCACATACAGAGATCAGATTACTTACCTCTATTTCATGATCCAAGATCAGTATCCCGTGAGTTTGCCTTCCCTTTTGAGTTCCCTATATATCAATAGATTCGTCTCAAGATTAATGCTATTCAACAAATTTTATGCCTTGTTATCATAAGTATCTCTATCACTAATTTAGACTCTACCATTGAGTCTGGAATGCCGAAGAAAGTCAATTTAGGCTTTCGCGAAATTCAATTTGGACTTCTGTACTAAAAAAGGCAAAATGGTCATTTTGCACTTTTATGGTTATTTCTATTTTTGGGACTCTGTCTCATGAAATGGACCTCACCATTGATCTTAGAATGTCCTGAGATAATAAGAATTGACTATTCATTTGCATTGTTTGGACTTCGTTTGACCCATATTTGAAATAAGAGCATTTTTGTAAAACTTAATATGTTATTAATTTTTCTGTTTGGGCCACAGTGACATTTCCTAAAACTTCTGGGGTCGGTTCACAATTTCTCAGAGTTGCGGTCTGAACCAATGGGTTTATCAGTTAAAACCCTAAACCGGTCTGTTATATCACTGAATCAAATGGTTCAGTTTAATTCAAAGAACTGAATTAAAATATCCCAGTTCCTACCCTATCCCAAGTTTGGCTAAACCCAAAACCCAATTTCAATTTTGTATCCCTGTTACCAAACACACCTGAATTCTCTTTTAAAACCCAATTATAAAACTGACACAGTATATCTTTCCCTTTTTTATTTCCTGTCGGGTCCCGACCCGATCCGACCCAAACCCGGTTCCGTCTTGACCCAAGACAACTAGTGTTGTTTTCTTCGCTTTTCCGGTCAGAGAACATTAGGGTTTTGTCACCTTCTCCGGTGACGGTGACCCAGTTCCGGTGATATCTTGGATCAAATCCAATGCAGTTCTCTCCCTCTTCCCTCAAGGATCTCAACCCTAACCTTAGTTTTCATTAAGACCCTCCCCATCTTCACGAATATAAGGATCCATAGCTCCGGCCGAATTTCCGGCCAAACCTTCCCTCTCAATTTCATGACTGTTAAGTCACAGGTTTCACTCAAATTTTATCCTAGATGATTTCTGCACCATTAAAGATCATTTTCCCAAACTAAAACTAAAGTTTTAAGCACAAAATTCGTGAAACTCGTATTGTCACTCCAACCTGCAACTCAACATTTCTTACTGATTTCTCAACCATTTTAAGTGATTCTTTTTGGATTAAGTTCCAATTTTCATACCCCATAAGTCCCTAGCATTAAATCAAGTTTTCAGGCTTTAAAACTTAAAATAGAATTTCACTTGACGTACCTTTTTCCTTGTTTGTTCTTGCTGCCGTATCCTCCACTTCTGTTTCCAACACTTCAATTCGCCCCCAGTTTTTATCCCCTTTGTTTTCTTTCCATTTTTCTCAAAGCATACGTATATATATATATATAGCAGCCACCGCCCTTGATTCTCTCTCTACTCTCTCTCTCTCTCTACTTGCAATTATCTTTGACTACACTCTTCTGCCCCATTTAATTTCTCTTTTTCTCTTTTCTAAGAATGCAGCTTTGCATTCAATTCATACAAGATATTTGTATATTATATGTATATATTATATACATACACTAACACACTCATTCATACACAGTGAGTCACACACACATACTTACTACCGACACACACATTGCAAGCATCACACTTGCATGCCACCTTTTCTTTTCTTCCTTTATTTATCCTATGTGTATATATATATATATATATATATATATATATATTTGTATATATAAAATACCATACCTTGTATACACACATGTATAATACATATTTTATACATGTATATATATAATCAATTATACACATATATACAAATTTCTAATTCCATATACATACACTCATTTTTCGAGGTCTATCCACATGTACATACGTATGCATGAATGGGCACGCATTTCGAGGCAAAATTCTGAGTTGCTCGGATGTCACTCGTACTGACTACCCAAATAAACCGTTCATTTTTAAGATCATTCATTCCAATGAAACACAATGACACAGAGCTTAACAGCTCAGTTCCCAACTGATAATACTTCACTCGACCCGATCTACCTCGGTATACGTTAACCCGCGTTAGGGTATTACATTGTGTCTCCCTTCGGTTTCGAATCGTAACCCCACGTTAGGTAGTCGTATGTTTTCATCGGGTTACTAGCCCGAAAAACACTAAGGCTTTACTGGGAGTTATTAAGTAGTCTTGAAGGATTGTGAAATAATAGAGAAAAGAATAAGACTTGTCGAGTTCCAACTTGTTGTGTTATGGATTGTTCTTGTTATAGACATGGATTGTGTAGTAATTACACTTGTTACCTTATCATACTATTGACTTTTATTGAATATACTATTATTAAATATCATTGATCTAATTGAATTGAACAAGAAATGGAGGTGCTTCGTGAGGTTTGTGTATGTTGATATACTTGAATGCCTTATCATTATTGTTGTACCATGCTAAGTGGTTTCTTATTTTCTTGACTGTCATGTCTATACTCGCGATCAGATTGATGATATGGCTATGTGTTTGGGATTGCATAATGGACATTAGGAAATGTCCTCAAACTTGCATTAGTTTTTGCATGTTATATGCTTATGTGTTTTGGGAAACCCTACTGAGAATTATGGTTCACCACTGCTATTCATGGGAATGACAGGTATTGGACTAGTAGAGGACAACTGTTGGAGTAGCACGAGATAGACAAAGGCTTAAGTTGCATTGGTTTCAGATAGTTATATTCATTCATTATATATTATAAAAGGGTGCATGTACCTTTTTTGACATAACGTATATGTTGTACATTGATCGTTAAAGTCAACTCTAAACTTCACCTTATTATACACAATTGATGAATATTTTTTATTCAGTTGCACTTTATTATGATCTATTTCATTTAATCCCGTTACGAGACTCGAATAAGTCTAATTAGGAGAACGAACTGAAATCAATTTGAGGGGAATTGTTAAAGGAAAATCAATTCCAAAATAAATAGACTATATTGGATTCACTTGACTAGGATGATTAGTCTCAATCACCTACCTTCTTGGGGTCTCGATAACCCAATAGTCCGGTCCATCTAGGACTAGGGCATTATAAAATACCTATAGATTTCCTAAGATTCTCAAACCTATGGCCATCTAGAGGTTTCGTGAAAATATATGCAAGTTGGTGCTTGATAGGAACATATTACAAAGATATGATATTATCTTCTAAAAGTTCTCTACTAAAATGATGCCAAATATCAATATGCTTCATCCTAGAATGTTAAACAGGATTTTTGGAAATGTTTATGGCACTTGAGTTGTCACAATACATTATCATTGTGCTAACATTAACTCTATCTCTTCCTTCAACATCTACCTCATCTACAAGAGCTAAGCACAAAAACTTTCTATAGTTATATACTCTACCTCAGCCATGGAGAGAGAATATAATTTTACTTTTTGCTATGCCAAGATACCAAGACATTCCCCAAATAGAATCAACCACCAGAAGTACTTTTTCAGTTATTAACATTTCCAGCCTAGTCTGCATCAAAATATGTAGCTAAGATAGCATTGGTATAAAATGAATACCAATTGCCATACCTAAGAGTCACACTCACATATCTAACAATCCTCTTTACTGCTATCAAATGTGACTTTTAGGATTGGATGAAAAATGAGAACATACACCAACATTAAAGGGAATATCACATTTAGTAGAGGTAAGATAGAGTAAACTACCTATCATACTCTTCCTGTAGTGTCTTTACTAAGCTTTGTATTAGTACTCCTAGAAGTTTTGGGTTACTTAGCACTTTCTAAGCTAAATTTCTTTACTAACTCCTTTGCATATTTGGTTTGAAAGATAAAGATGTCATATCTCATTTTCTTTACTTGGAGCCCCAAAAAAAAATTCAACTTACCAGCCATACTCATCTCAAAAATGACTCTCATCTCCTCTAAAAAGTCGTAAGTATGTTTGGCATTAGTGAAACCAAAGACTATGTCATCAACATAAACTTGAGCAATCATAAAGTCCTTTCTATCTTTCTTCAAGAACATCTATTATCCTTTCCTCCTCTCAAAATCCTTTTCCAAGAAGATAAGCAGGTAGTCTCTCATACCAAGCTTTTGGAGCTTGTTTAAACCCATGCAAGGCTTTCTTAAAACGATAGACATGATTTAGACTTTGTGGATCCTTGACCCCTTGGGTTGTTCCATATAGACTTTCTCCTTAAGAATGCCATGTAAAAAGGCACTTTTACCATTTATTTGAAAATGCTTGAACTTCAAGTGACATGCCAAAGCTAGAAGTAGTCTCATACTTTCTAGCTCATCAACTAGAACAAAAGTCTCATCAAAGTCTATACCCTCAACCTGGGTATAGCCTTGAGAAACCAACCTAACTTTATTTATAATAATGGTACCGTGTTCATCTAATTTGTTCTTATAAATCCACTTGGTGCCAATGACATTAGAATCTCAAGGTTTGGGGACTAGTTTCTGATCTGTCGTGGAAATCAATCAAATTACCAAACTAAACTACTAGTATAGTAGAGAAGTAAGGGTCGAACCCACAGAGACAGTTAATTGTTTAAAAACCAAAGTTGAGATTAATTTTAATTCAAATTCACAAAGAGTGGTTGTTTGTTGATTCTTTCCTAAAATTAAATGAGCACTATAATTAAAGCAAATATTTAACTGAATTAATGAAGAATCAAATTAAAAAAGGATTCCTAGGGTGTTGAATCCACCACTAATCTTGTAACTAGCTTCAATTGTATTAATTCTTGGGCCATTAAATTTGGATGTAAAAGATGTATTTTGGCTACAAGCCTCAATACAATCATCAAGAAAATCACGCACCAAAACCCTAAGCACGAATCATCTTTGGTCAACACAAATTGTCTATGCTAATTCTAAGGTCATAGTCACAATTTGTTTTCCCTGAGTTATGACTCGTCCTACGGTTTTGATGTATGTACACATATTACTATTGTATAACCACATAAACAAAATCACAGAAATTGATTATGTGAAACTGAATAATACGATCATTACTTTAATAAAATCTCAACGTTATACAATCAACATCCAAAAATAATTAACCCAAAAATAAAATACAAAGAAGTAATATTACTTGACTAGGGTTTCATCCAAACCCTAGGAATGAGAGAACTTAGCCCATGATAGAAGAAGAGAACACCATAGCCATGGAATTCTTCATCTTCTTCTTTAGAGTCGTCTCCTTCCTTCTTCTCTTCCTCTCCTCCGTCTAGATCTCCAAGATGGCCTCTTCCCTTTTTCAAAACCTTAGGTTACAATATTATCCCCCTTTTTCCAAAATTACCCCCACCACATAATAATTCAGAAAAATACAATAAAATCCCGTAATTAGACATTAGGGGCCCAAAAATGGAGGCTAAAATGCTCCAAAATAGAGTCTGTAATGCTAAAATGGGCCCTAGTCCACCAACATATGGACCAAGCCTCTCTTCTAACCTAAAATCACTTGTTTTTCACTTCTTTTAGCACTTCAAAGCCCAATATTCTCCTTTTGCTCCAAATCCACCACTAAATCATCAACTTTGACGAGCTTTCTCTGCAAAAAGACAAAACAAGAATTAACTAGCAAATGCATATAGATTGGAGAAATTAAAATAATAAAAGTGCAAGAATACCTAGGGTTAACAAAGTAAATACGCACTTTTTAACCAGTTATCACACCCCCCAACTTACACTTTGCTAGTCCTCGAGCAAAGCCAAGGAAACAAGAGACAAAATATAACTAACTAAATCCTCTTTCGTGGGATACACGATTGCATTTACCATATGCAATAAGGCTTTAAACCCCTAGGTTACCCTAGTGGACGAGTTATAGTCTCGTGAGGGTTTGCAGTGAATCTACCCACAAAATTCAACACCCCCCAACTTGAACACAATATACTCCACAATCAATAAAAATGAATCTTAATGAATGTATAACTGAGTTATAATCGAATCAAAGTAGCAATTATGTCACTAAAAGCAACCTGTGAATTTCCCAAGTGCTCATAAATGGATAGAATCAGTGTGCATAAAAGCAACAACCATAACAAGATGTCTAGGCAATGAAACTTTTTTTTTTTTTTTTCAATCAAGCATTACTTTGACTCCAAATCTCACCAAAAGATATCACTCACAAATGAAGCTCACAGAGATGGGGTGCATATGTATTCTCTCATACATGTGGATAGAATAACAGTTGAGTACAAATCAAATGATCCACATGCAAACATAAATGAAAGCACAACAAGAATAATATAGAAAGAATTCTAACCACTACGAAAATCAACTCCCAATGTTACATGATCACTACAGTCACATTCTCAATCATCAACTACTACACCTTCGGGGTCGGCTAGGTCTTTGTTTTTGGTTGTAACGTAGGTCAAGGTCAAGGATAAAATAGGGGTAAGTGAACAATAATCTTCATGTGATAAGCGAAGAAGCTGAAGTGAATAAACTGTAGTTTTCCAAACTTATCATCTCTTTTTGAACAGTGCAACACCACTCCCAAAATTCCAATAAAAGCATTCCCAAACTACTCACAACTTTTCTACTCGAGCAAACCAAAAAGAAAAAGGAAGAGGCAATGGAATATTTTTTTTTCTCTTTTTTTTTTCTATTTTTTTGTTTTTTGTGATTGATCTTTTTCTTTTCTTTTCTTTTTTTTTCTTTTTTTTTTCTTTTTTTTTTGATTAATAAAATACAATAAAAGAAAAAAAGGGTACATCTTCACTTCTCTACTGTCACAACACCAAATTCTTGTCAAAAAAAATCACTCAACTTCTTCATCTAAAGCGAGGCTACTGGCTATGAAAAGAAAGATATAATAATGAAGGCTCAACTTGGTTCCAATCAAGTAAAGAATGTAAAGATACAAGAAACAAACGAACAGGCTCAAAGTAGAAAGATGGCCTAGTTTCATTCCCCAAAGGCAAGAAGTGTCATCCGACATCTGAACTGACTAACCTTAGACATGTGACAATGACAATTGATAGAATAGAGATATGTAAACTGTATAACCCTCAAAATAAAGTTCAAGCTCAAATCTACATAACATGGGTTATAAGTCTCAGTTAATGCCATCATGATACTAGAGTCTCACAGTCTAACCATCAAATCATAGAGTCACAAGAGTAGCAACCCAATTTGTCTCCAATTATGAAAGTTAGGGAAAGACAAATCACTAGCAGTGCACAACTATCACAATGATTCTCATGCAAGCTCAGAAATACATGAATACGCTCAAGACAATAAAATTTTAATCACAAAGTATATTGAGTTCAAGTAGGCAAAATAATAGCAACTCCCCCCAACTTATTTGACACCTTGTCCTCAAGGGGACATGACAGCAAACAATATGAAAGAGAACAAAAAGAAGTAAAGGGAAGGAGTGCACCTGATTCAAGAGGGGAAAAACTTCAATTGTATGGCCTTTGAAAGCTTTTGGACGACCCATGGATCTCTACAATAACAAATTGACTAATAAAAATCATTAGGGTTATAGAATCTAAATATTGACATAACAAAACAAATTGGGAAAAGAGAATCAATATGCCAATAAGTGTTATTTTTTTTTTTTTTTTGCTTTTTTTTTAAAATGAAAAACAGAATAATAACAAAATAAACTAAAATAAATAATTAAAAATAATAATAATAATAATAAATAGAAAAAAATAAAAATACAATAAAATAAAATAAAATAAACTAAACTAAAATAAAATAATAAAATAAACTAAAATAAAATAAAATAATAATAATAATAACAGAAAATAAAATAAAAAAATAAAAATAAAAATAAAAGGGAAAAAGTTCATAATAAAAATAATAAAAAAATTAAAAAAAATAAAAACTAAAAACAAAATACGAACAGAGGAATAATAAATAATAAATAAATAAAAGGTTAGTGGTTGGGTTTGAGGTTATGAGAGATGAGGGGTTTAAGTTTTTTTTCCTTTTTTTTTTTCATTCTTTCGAATTTTGAATTTTTTGGTTTTTTTTATTTTTTTTATTGAATTAAAAGTGCTCGAGCTTTCTGAGAAAAGCTCGAGCTTTTTGGGACAGAACCTTAGAAGCTTTGAGGGAAAAAAGAGAGCTCGAGCCTTTCTCAGAGTGCTCGAGCTTTTCGGGGCAGAATGTTTAAACAATTTTTGAAGAAAAAGTGCTCGAGCTTTTTGAGAAGTGCTCGAGCTTTCTGGACCAGAAACATTTGGAGAAAGAGCATGAGAAAATGCTCGAGCTTTATAGTCCAGAAAACAAAAATGACTAAAGAGAAACCCCTCCTCTCTTTTTTTCCTTTTTTTTTTTTTAAAAAAAAAAAACAAGAATAAAATAAATACTAAACACCTTCAAAACAATAAAAAGAAAACTCAATTAAAAACAACAAAAAATCAAAAATAAAATAAAAAAATAAAAATAAAAAACAACAAGAATAAAATAAATACTAAACACCTACAAAACAATAAAAAGAAAATTCAATTAAAAACAACAAAAAAATCAAAAATAAAATAAAATAAAATAAAAAACAACAAGAATAAAATAAATACTAAACAGCTACAAAACAATAAAAAGAAAACTCAATTAAAAAAAAATAATAGCAGAAAAAAAAGAATTAAAATAAAAATCAACTACTAAATTTTTTAACAATTCAACAATCCCCGGCAACGGCGCCAAAAATTGATCTATCGTGGAAATCAATCAAATTACCAAACTAAACTACTAGTATAGTAGAGAAATAAGGGTCGAACCCACAAAGACTGTTAATTGTTTAAAAACCAAAGTTGAGATTAATTTTAATTCAAATTCACAAAGAGTGGTTGTTTGTTGATTCTTTCCTAAAATTAAATGAGCACTATAATTAAAGCAAATATTTAACTGAATTAATGAATAATCAAATTAAAAGAGGATTCCTAGGGTGTTGAATCCACCACTAATCTTGTAACTAGCTTCAATTGTATTAATTCTTGGGCCATTAAATTTGGATGTAAAAGATGTATTTTGGCTACAAGCCTCAATACAATCATCAAGAAAATCACGCACCAAAACCCTAAGCACGAATCATCTTTGGTCAACACAAATTGTCTATGCTAATTCTAAGGTCATAGTCACAATTTGTTTTCCCTGAGTTATGACTCGTCCTACGGTTTTGATGTATGTACACATATTACTATTGTATAACCACATAAACAAAATCACAGAAATTGATTATGTGAAACTGAATAATACGATCATTACTTTAATAAAATCTCAACGTTATACAATCAACATCCAAAAATAATTAACCCAAAAATAAAATACAAAGAAGTAATATTACTTGACTAGGGTTTCATCCAAACCCTAGGAATGAGAAAACTTAGCCCATGATAGAAGAAGAGAACACCATAGCCATGGAATTCTTCATCTTCTTCTTTAGAGTCGTCTCCTTCCTTCTTCTCTTCCTCTCCTCCGTCTAGATCTCCAAGACGGCCTCTTCCCTTTTCCAAAACCCTAGGTTACAATATTATCCCCCTTTTTCCAAATTACCCCCACCACATAATAATTCAGAAAAATACAATAAAATCCCGTAATTAGACATTAGGGGCCCAAAAAGGGAGGCTAAATGCTCCAAAATAGAGTCTGTAGTGCTAAAATGGGCCCTAGTCCACCAACATATGGACCAAGCCTCTCTTCTAACCCAAAATCACTTGTTTTTCACTTCTTTTAGCACTTCAAAGCCCAATATTCTCCTTTTGCTCCAAATCCACCACTAAATCATCAACTTTGACGAGCTTTCTCTGCAAAAAGACAAAACAAGAATTAACTAGCAAATGCATATAGATTGGAGAAATTAAAATAATAAAAGTGCAAGAATACCTAGGGTTAACAAAGTAAATACGCACTTTTTAACCAGTTATCAGTTTCCAAACATCAAGCTTTGTGAACTGAAGCAACTTATCATGCATAGTAAGTATCCAATCATTATGAATGAGAGCTTCTTTCACATTCTTAGGTTTAACTTGAGAAGTGGACCCCACTTTCTAAATTTCCAACAATGTTGGAGGGATCACAAGCCTTTTCAACCCAAGTTAGTGTACTTTTATCATGAGTTGAAGAAGTACCCTTTTTACTTTCTAATCCACTATCATTGTCTTCAAAAATAGACTCATCTAGGATAATTAGATATTCAAAATCTCCTAAGGTGTCTACGATTCTCCCATCGTCAATCACCATATTGACAGACTCTATAACAGTTAAATTCCTAAGATTATAGAATCTAAAGGCTCTACTATTAGTGGAATACTCTAGGAAAATCCCATCATTACTCCTATAATCAAATTTTCCTAAGTTCTCACTGTCTTTAAGAATGTAGCAATGACTACAAAAGAATTTGAAGTACTTTAGGCTGGGTTTCTTATCAGTCCATTTTCTTGTAAGGAGTCCAATTAAAACTAGTTTTAAGATAAACCCTATTGATCGTGTAGCAAGCTATACTAATTACTTTTGCCCAAAACTTCCAAGGCATAACTTTGCCAATGAGCGTGGCTCCTGCCATCTCTTGAATGACTCGATTCTTTCTTTCCACAACCTCATTCTGTTGGAAAATTTTAGGAGCTGAGAATTCAAGTTTTATACCGATGTTATCACAATGCTCAGTCACTAGAGATTTCTTAGATTCAGTTTTATGATTACTTCTTACCCTTGTGATTGTATAACCTTTCCTATTTTGGATTCACTAGAATATCATAATAACGACATTATAAACATTTATTTTCTCGCTTAGGAAATCCATAAAGAAATATCTAGAGAATTCATCTCCCATTACTAGAATATATCTCTTACCACCTAGACTTTCTATATGCATTTGAGCCATCAAATCTATTTAAATTAATTCCAAGGGTCTAGAAGTTGCTAGAGATATAGACTTCTTATGTGGCACTCTAGCTTGTTTAGCTTTTTGGCATGTACCATATACACCTATAGAAGTCTTTACTAGTTTTGGTAGACCACAGACTAGATCTTTGTTGGAAATCTTCTTTAAATATTTTGGATTCAAATGACCTAGTCTCTCATGCCCACAGTTGCAACTCTCAACCTTGGCACTATTATACATGATAGTTGGATTTGGACCAATTTTATAACAGTTGTCCATAATCCTAAATCCTTGCAAGATATACTACTCTTCAATGTCATACTTAAAAAAAAAAAATTTGTGAAGTGCACTACAAAATTATCATCACAAAGCTAACTTATGCTGATCATATTGGTTTTAAGACTATCAACAGAAAACATATTATCAAGTTTAGAAAATCCATGAATGTGAATAAAACCTTTTCCTGAGATACTTGAACGACTCCCATCACCAAAAGTGACAGCCTCTCCATTATGATCCTCTAGGTGAGAAATGGACCCTCCATAAACAATTATATTGCTAAAACACCCACTATTAAAATACAACTATATAGGACTCTATACTCTCAAAGCATTGTGAATAATAAGACAATTCAACCTATCCTTTCTAACCCAAACTTTCCTAGACCACTTAGGTAGATTTGGTTTAGTTTCAACAATTTTTTATTGATTCTTGTTTTCGTTAGTTCTAATCTTAGTATTATTTTTGAATTTTGTAGAATTAGCCATTTTATTTACTTTTTGAGCTAAATTCTTGGATTTTTGAGCTAAGGTGTTTAGTTGTTGCTTTATAATTGATAACTTAGATTTTAGCATATTTGACATTTGCTGATTTTTGCCCTCCCTAGCCTCTCTACAAAACTTCTTGGTATGTCCATCAAGTTAATAGTCGATGTAGAACCAGCATTCCTAGAATGGGCTTCAGGGCTTATTCAACCAGTGATCAGGCTTAAAAGATGCACGTTCAAGCTTATGGGTCACAATGGGTTTTAGAGGATCATTAGTAGTGTTATAGCCCAAAACAGTCGTGTCATTCTTGACAGAGACATTATTCAACATTTTTCCTAACTTATTAGACCTGTCTTCAAGAGTGACTTTAAGTTCTTTAGCCTTCTTTAGCTCAAGTTCAAGGTGATGAACTTTAGCTTAGAGGTTTTGTTTTCAGATTTTGTAGAGTCATGCCCCTTTTTCAGATTATCAACCTTCATCATTAAGGAATTGCGCTCTTGCTCAACTTCCTTGAGCTTTTCAAGTAGAGTTGCTCTATGAGCTTTAAGTTGACTTATGAGTGTTTCACTCTTAAAAGTAGCACTTTTCTCTTTTCAGCCAATTTGAGTTTGGTTGCAAGTTTTAGATTTGCTTTCTTAAACTTGAGTGATTCATCATATAACTAATCATATGCAGCATGTATATCAAGATCATCTTTAGAATCACTCTCACTCTTTGAGGAATCCTCACCCTCAGAATGTTATCCATTGACAGTAGAAGTGTATGAACTCATAGTAATGTCTAGAGTGACATTAAAGCATAAGAATTGTTGTTATTTTTGTTCTTCTTCTTCTTCTTCTTCTTTTTTATCATCACTTTCCTTATTCTTTTCTCCTTCGTCATCGGTCAAGGTGGATGTCATTGCCCGATAATTGTTTTTCTCATTATTTTTCTTTTTGTTAAGGTAATCTGCAGTGATATGACCATATTTATGGCATCATAGCATTTAATGGGAGATTAACCTGATGATTGATTAGAAGACTTTTTCCTATCACTGCTAGAGAAAGATTTTTTTTTTCAAGTTGCTAGAGTTCGAAATAGACATGTCTGATGAGCTATCTTGATTGAAGGAATTTGATCTTGTACTTTTCTAGAATTTATTAAACCTCTCGACAAACATAGCTAGTTCATCTTCTTTAAGAGGTGATGAGAGCATAATATTTCATATTTTTAATTCCCTTATATTTAGTTTTGTGACATATTTTCTATTGAAGTGGGCTAATTAATTCATTTATTGAATTAGGAAAGTATTGATGGTAAAACAATAATTTTGTGCAATTTTTGATTTTTTGGACAGATTTTACTTATGGAGCTTCACTTGAGATTTGGATGGTGTTGGATTTCAATAATGAGGAAGTGGTCTTCATGAAGTTTGTAGAGGACGTCTTGGGATTTTCAGAAAGGTCTGGTTTACAAAAATTTGAGTTCGTTTGGGCCTCCAAACATTGTGTCGAAATCAGGCCTGGGAAGCTGTCCGCGCAGCTGATTTCCTGTCCGACCGGCCGACTTCAATAGGCTATAAATTGAGCTTTTGAAGCCCAAATCAGGTGTTTTAAAAGCCTAAAATTACCTACTCTTCGAGGGATACAACTTTCATGAAGAGCTCGAGTCAATATTTCATCGTTTTCAGATGGAAAAATAGCTTGCAAGTTTCAGCAGTTTTAATAATTTCAGGAAATTAGTTCTGAACAATGGGCTGGGCTTGCACTGGACGGCTGAATGGAACACAAAGCCAGAGAAATAAAAGCTGAAGAGAAAGACAAAAGAGGAAAAAGTTTGAAAAGTCAAAGAATAGAAAAAATAAAGAGAAAGGCCAAATTAAAGTGGGTTTGAAAACGGGGCCTGCGTGGCTGGTTTTTTAAAAGAGAAAAAAGTGTCTAGGGCCCTGGGGTGAGACTGGATAAAAAGGGCGCAACACAGGTATAAAAAAATAAGGGTGTGCGGCGCAGAAAAAAGGAGAAGTAGAAGTTTTGTGCGGCGCAAGAGAAAAAACGGGAGTTCGTGTGGCTGCAACGGAGGCGGCAGTACGGGACAGTAATTTATTAGTTTTATTTTCTTATTCAATGATGTCAAGCTAGATTTTTAATTCAGTTCTAGGGATTTCAAACCCTCGTTACAGTTTAATGGTTGAATCAATTCAGTAACATTATTTCTTCCTTCTCTTAATCTGTTCATGGTAATCGGTTTAAATTGTTTTATTGATATTTAGTTTGATTGATTTGATTAGGCCAGTTAGATTGATTAGATTATTATCAATTGCTAGATTCATGAAGTATATTACGTAATTGATATGGTTTCTAATCAATTGTGGCAAATAGTGATCGATGATTGTGGTCAAGCTTTTGTTTTTTGCTATGATTATCATGACCTAAGTTAAACAGTCCGAGCTTGTGTGGTTGTTGCTTAGAATAATCTAATTTCCTAGATATTAATGCTGTCATTATATTAAATTTAGAGAGCCTATTCTAAATTGTGTAATGGTTAGAATCTAATGGAGAGCTTGTTTCATTAGTGAGGAATTAAAGAAAATTTCGGGTAGCAGAGCTTGTTGTTACCTAGGATTATTAGATTCATTGAAGGGTAGAATAATGTTATAATTAATTGATTGTTCCATTGACTGTGAGGGTAAGATTGAACCGAAGAACTGAAGTTTTAAATTCATTGATTTTTGTTATTAATTAAATTTTCATTCGTAATTAGTTTAATCAAAATTTCAACCCCCCCCCCCCCATTTATTGTTTTGTTATTAATTGGATTTTAGTTTAGATTTAGTCAGAATAAATAAAATAAATAAATTGCAGACACTCTCTGTGGGATCGACCCTTACTCAGCTAGCTACTGTGTTTATTGTGTTAAGAAGTAAGGTCAATTTATTTTTAGAGTGTTAACGACATGCTTCCAAGAGGTGTTGAATCGGTGTCATGCTCCTTTTCAAATTTTTCTTGAACAAATTTTAAAGCAATGCTTTTTTGTCTCCTACCTTGTCTATAGGTTAACTCATAGGTTTGAAATGAACTTGCAACTTATCTATTTTCGGAGAATAAACATCTTTACTTTATTTTATAGCAGTGGTTTTTGGTTGAAACCTTTTAGGTGGAGATCTCAGAATTTTTCAAACCACTTTTGGTTCCTCAATTCTTTCACTAAGATTATAAAAAGAATTAATAACATTACTTTGTTTGGCATAAAACTCATGAAAGTTCTCAAACTTTTCCATCGTAAGTGTTTTGAACTTTGAGGTTAATATTTAGAGTTCAGACCTCTTGACAATAGTCTTACCATCATGGGTAATCTGTAAGATATCCTAAGGTTCCTTGGATGTTTCACCCACCATAATATGTTGAAATTCCTCCGTTGTAACTACATTGAATTCAACCTCATAGTATTATACCTACACATTCCAAGTGTTTGGAGGTTTTGATGCTGAAGCTTTTCCCTCGGTGGCTATAGTGACAAGAGGTGTCCAACCTCTTTCAATAATCAACCAAACATAGAGCAAGAACTTAAATAATTTCAAATGTGTCCCTAGTAATAATTAAGCTACTAAATGAGTTCAAAAAAATGAAAAGGGACATGTCTTAGGGTTTTTAGGGCCACTAGACTAAAAAATGAGGTCTGTTATGTCAAATTAAGCATCTAGAATTAAGATACACCAAAAGGAAAAAAGGAAAAATTATAGTTATGCCCCTAATAGAGGAACAAGCTACTAAATGAAGTTAGAAAATGTGAAAGGACCAATCCTAAGGTTTTTGGGGCTTTTAAGTCCAAAAATAAGGTCCATTTAGACCAATAAGGAAATAAGAGTAATGATTAAGCTTCAGTTATATTTTGTGATGGCATTAAATTATTTTGATATATGATTATAGGATCACCAAGGTTGAGAAGATGACAACATTAAATAGACAAATGTGGAATTGGAACTAAGGACCTAAGGTGAGTAATCTTGTACCTTAATTCAGTGGTATTTTACATCCTATATAAAATGCCAAATTTACATATTTTGTGAGTAATCTAGAAACTGTGATCTTTTTTTTATGTTTATAAATGTTACTTATGTACGCTGTTTACAAAAAAACTCTGTGCTTTGAATCTTAACTAAATGCTTTTTGGTAAAATACTTCAATATTTGATTCATTTATGTGTAAACCATGACACCCTTTGATTCAAAAATGATTTGTGCGAAACCTTGAGTCTATTATAAGGCCTGTTGTGTGGCACTTCGACTCTTCTATGAGACTTGCCACATGGTACTCCGACTTCGAACTAGGAGACTCGCCAATGGGAACTTCAACTCTATATGTGACCCTATTTGTTTTTACTACTATATGAGGCTTACCTACATAGAAGCCCCAACTCTATTATGAGGCCTACCATGTGGCATTCTGACTCTTTTATAAGACTTGCCACATGGTACTCTGACTTGAACTATAAGACTTCCCATGTGGTACTCCGACTCTATAATAAATCATTCGACTTGTTTTATGATGCATCTTCTCTCAGGATTATTATCCCTTGTGTGAATTATTATTCACTATGCATTTTTTTTGTTTGATCATTCAAACTATGTTTTAAGAAATGCTTTGTTTTGCATCACTTACTAGGATATTCGTGCGTTATTTGTTTTGTGATTCAACATTCGAATTGTGTTTTAGGAAATGTTGTGTTTGTGGAATGCATGTGTTATATCTATTTTGAACATCAACATCTGTTTTGCTTCAAAATATATGTTTTGTATAAGCTTTTGAAATGTGTTATTTTCTTTATCTGAAAATATATTTTGTGAAAACATGGTGACTATGGTATATAGCTACGATTTTCTACAAACCTGTGACTAGATACAAGAATTAATCTCTAAGATTAAATGAGTTCATTACAAAATTAAAAACTTTCTAGGTGATAACACTTAGTAGGGAAAGTAGTGAAGTTTACATAAAGAAGCTAGACATGTGCACATGGATGATTTTTGTTGGTCAACAACTCCATGACAATATTATGATTTAGCTGAGTTAGATTTGTACTATTGTTAGGAAATTTGAAAATGTTAGTAGGCACATTGCTAGACTTATGTTATGAATAATGATGTAATCACAATGATTATAAATTTGAGAATCTCCTTTTGATGGTTGATGATGATTTGTTTGTATCGAATGAGTTTCATAGGTGTAGCTTCTGCATTCATTAAAAAAGAATAAACTTTATTGGCAAGTGTAATTTATCTGATTCTGTATGGCTTATCAGGGTGACAAAGTCGATCATGGTTTAAGAATTTGCAGAGCATGGGTTTCGGTTCATGAAAAAGTGGTGTCATATGGAATAAATGGTGTTAGGGATCATCTAGAAAGAAAAACAATCAAAAATGAGGGAGAAAACCCAACCCAAAAATTCTAGGGTTTCGGGTGGCTCGGCGAGTCACTGGGTAAAAGAAAACAATGTTCATTCGAGTTAGGTTGACCCGATCAATGGGTGATTGGGTTGGCTCAACCAGGTTAATAGGACAAATTGGTAACGACCTAGGCACAGTAAAGGGTACTCTAAATCTATGTCATTTTGGCCTTTAAAATTAGAAAAAAAAAAAAAAAAGGATAAAAGAAAAAGAGGGAAATCGCTACTTGAATGTCTCGACCCTAAACGTGGGGACTTAACCCCAAAATGTTATCTATCAAACCATTTTATGTGGTCATGTATTTTGATGGACTAAATATATATATAACCCTAAAAACACGTTAGCAGTGAAGGATCCAAAAATTTTAGTTAGGGAAGATAAATTAAAAGTATTAAAATTTAGAAAAGTTCATATGAATATATAAAAAAACTAAAGGAGGGGGCCAAGTCCTATCTAGTTAAAACATTCTAACAAAATTAGTAGTTAAAAATACAATATTAAAACTTTTGGGAAACCATGGCCCCATTTGTACCCCTTGAATCTATCACTGCATGTCAGCCGAGTGAATTCTTCAAGAAAGGTTGTCCTTACTGGTTTTGCTCTTTAATGAGGGTTGTCCTTGCTAGTTTTATTGATAGTAACTTAGGGATAAAAAAGGGAGGAGCTATTCCCACTCCTCCTTGTGTTATATGCTTCTCCACTTATAAGTACATTAAAAAAGAGTGCAAGTGATCAAAACATAGCATCTTGACTAGCTATAACTCCAAAATCACGTTAGCCTGGTGAATTCTTCAAGGAGGGTTGTCCTTACTGGTTTTGCTGAATAAGGTTTTCTTGTTTTCTAGCATTTTGCTTGTTTTTTTCCCTTTTGTTTGCATTAGAGACTAAAATAAGTTTTTTTTTTTTTTATCCCCAATCAAAAATGATTACGCTTTTATGATTTCAAGAATATGATAAATATTTGGAAAAATTAAATTTTTAGATATTGTTCTGTCGTGTTCAGAATACATTTATTGGAGGAATAGATACTGGTGCTGTTACAATGGTGTGGGCAATGTTTGAACTCATCAAAAATCCCAGAATGATGCAAAAATTACAAGCCGAAATTAGAAGCTGTGTTGGAAAGAAACCAAAAGTGGGCACAAATTATATTGCAAAACTAACATACTTGAAGATGGTAGTGAAGGAAACTCTAAGGATGCACCCAGCAACACCACTACTAATCCCCTATGAGACCATTCAACAATGTAAGATCGGTGGCAACAACGGTTATATTGTCGACCCCAAAACAATAGTCTTAGTTAACGTATATGCTATTGGGAGAGATCCAAACAACTGGAAGAACCCTCATGTGTTCTACCTAGAGCGGTTCGAGGACAATAACATTGATTTCAAAGGGAATCATTTTGAGTTATTGCCATTTGAGGTCGACAGGAGAATTTGCCTAGGAGTAGTCATGGCAATTCGAACAATTGAATTCACTTTGGCCAGCCTTCTATACTGTTTTGATTGGGAACTGCCAGGTGGAATGAAAAGGGAAGACATGAGCATGGAAGAGGAAGGTGGGATTACTATCCATAAAAAGACTCCCTTTCAACTTGTGCATATCAAATATAATTGTCAAGATCAGTAAAAAAGTAAACAAAGTTATATGTAAAGCTTGTGGTGTGTTAATCACGATAGTGATGATATGTTTTCTATGTATGGCTCTTTCAAATTTGTATCGAAATAAGTACAATAAAAACAGGATGATGGTGAAATTGTCATGGTCATAATTTTCGCTCGGCGGAGTGAAAAACAAGAGTGACAATATGTTAGTTAGGAAGTCTAAATCTTCCATGATTCTTTTTAGGCATGATACAGTAACAATAACGAGTTATTAATAGGAAAATGTTATGTATAACGAAAAGATCATATTCACATATGTCCATGAGTCTCTTATAGTATTCCAATCAATTTTAATTTTTGAATAAATCATAATCTTATAGTAGTATTACTCTTTCTCAATGGATATTTTCACACATAGATACCGATAAGGGATCCTACATATATACATAACATTACCTTTGTTAGCAAACTAATATTTTTTAAGTTCATATATATCCACTAGCTTCCATATATAGATACTTGATTGATGAATGATTGTCTCAATTCAAGAAATTTTGTGCAAGACTCATTTCATGTCTCAATTTCAAAGTTCATGGTTACTCACCTGTGGTCCAGCGTCTACAATCACTTGCTAATTGCTTATTTGACTTACCTCAGCATTCATCTTATATCTATTTCTTTATTGGTGATCCTAAATCATAGATCATAATATTTTGATACTTGTATTAATATATACTTCAACTTAAATCTTTGCCTACTTAAGCCTTAAAGGTAGTTTAGTAATTTTACCATTCTTATTATACATCTTCAGTATCCAATTAACTTAAATGTGGCTCATTTTTAGATTTAGAGGCTCTTATGTTTGTTGGTATAGGTGTTTTTTTACTTTTTATACTCTTTTGGTAGCTTTATTAAGCCTTAGAGACGCATTTGTTAATTTTTAGTTTGTTTCGGTGTTCTATTCTTCCCAAACAGACATCACTGTTGGATCTAGAATGTCGAAGATAATAATTTAGGTTCTCCCAAATTTTAATTTCGTTGTCTGTGGCTTATTTTTAAGTCTAGGGGCATTTTTGTAATTTTTACATTTTATGGGTCTAATCTTTTGGTACCTCGTTTGACAAAATGGATCTCACCGTTGAGTTCAAAACATCAAAAAATGTTAAGTTAGGTACTTTAATAGTCATCGGAGTTTAATTAGTAGCTTAATTAATGCATTAGGACACAATTAAAATTATTCCAATTTGCTGGTTCATATTTTTCAAGACCTAATTTCTTAAGTCAGACTTTGCCATTGAGTTCAAAATGCCTAAAAACATTAGGTTAGACTCTTCTTGCATTTTACTTGGCCTTTGTTTGACCAATTTTTTGCTTATGAGCATTTTGGTAATTTCTCTAAATTTAAGAGGATTTAAAAATTAAATTTTTATTAATTTATGGGTCATTCTGTAATTAGCATAAAATTTTAGGGTTAAAACCTAATGTCAGGAAAGTTTGAAATAACCAACCCAGTGCAGTTATTTAATTAGCGAACAGGTTCCATTTGGTTGGGAACCAACTAGTTCAACAACCCAAGACATCATCACGACGTCAGCGGAATTTAATACAAACAATGGCATTTGATTTAAATCAGAATTTGTTCTAAGCGAGTCAGGACTCGACCTGTATTCGGCCTAATCGACCTGACCCTACATTGTTCATCGTGAAGACGTTACTGTAGCATGAAAACCCTGATTTCTTTTATTTCTATTTCGTGACATTTCAGTTATCCAATCGCTCTGTTTTCAATTCCAATCATCTACCTTAAGGTTTTTCTCCACTTTGGCATTAATTTTGTGCATTGAAACCAACTGAAAACTTGGTTCATGTTTTGATAATGGCAATTGTGAATCACCTCGTCCATGCTCATTTTTCCCCTATTTAATGTGAGATTTGTTCTGTTGTGATCCTAGGAATATGAGCTTCAAATCCTTGTTTAAAGAACTGAGTTTTGTGGCCATTTTTTGAGGTTTAGCTTTAGAGCCAAAACTTGCAACTCAAAATTTGGAGCACTTAACTTATGCTTTTTTATTGCTATTTAATAGGTTTGTGACCCTCTTGGTGTCTAGCTTTAGTCTCGATCAACCAATCGTGGTTTGGTTAAGGTCGAATCAAACCCAATTTCAAGCTCACTCTAATGGCAGTCTGTATAGTTTTAAGGTTTCTAGTTCACCAAAGCTTGGTTTCTTAATGTACTTTACATGTGAATTTCATTGTATGTATAAATAATCAATTATATAGCTTCAAACAGTGATATAGAGCTTTGAATTCTAGAGAGAGAAAGTTGATTTGTGGGTTATCTTCGATAGTCAATCCTCCTTTTCTCATTTTGAGTTCGATCCCGATCTCTTAAAGCTTCTAAATCACTCTCTTTTGATCCAGTCTAGTGCAGCCTTTCCAAGCAAACATACCTTCTCCATTTCTCTCTTTCCCTCTCTGCCTTCCCTCTTCTCTGTCCTAGCAGCCCTCTCTCTTTCTTCTCTTGGCCTGAGTGTTTTTGACAAGTGAGTTGTATGGGTTGTCACACACACACACATAGGTATATGCATTTCATTTTCTCTATTATTTAGGTTGAGACATAAGGAATCTAGAACATTGTATTGGGACCCCATGTCCCCCTTTAATCCTTTTTAATTATTCACCTCACATCCGCTCTTCACACATAGGTTTCCTGTAGACACACCTGTCACATTTCCCCTCAATTATTCATTTGTTCACACAACACCAATAGGGTGACAGACTCTTTCGAATGTCCCCTTATCTTGTCTACACAATAATGCACACATCACACCAACGTGCACAATATAATTGTATGTATAAATGTTGTCCACACTTTAAAATTATAATTCACATCTCTCCCTTTATCATGATTCATGGTGAATTGCTGACATGTCTTCCAACGCCCTTACTTTTCTGAACACACTATGGCTTCATACGCTATATTTTTATTCATATATGTACACTATATTGGTTATTTAGTGACGTAATTGATTACTTAACCCCTTAACATAGGTTAGGTTAAGTCTACATGTGATTAGGCCATATTCCTAACCTTAATTTATTATTACCACGCATAATGCTTCACAACTTCAAAAAGATCTTCCGTTATTATAACTTTTGATACATTGCATAACTTTTCTTTTGTAAAAATTCAACACTGTACTATTAATTAGCATTATTTTGATTCTACAACAACCCCTATAAAATTGGGTTGGGGTGTTACATTAATCCTTTTCCCTTCATTTTTCTTTTATTTATTTATACTTATAAATATACATATATACATATATACACACTTGAGTGTGGGTATTTGGCCTCTAGTATTATATATAGCTCACATAATGTTTAAAATACTTTTCCTTATTTTTGCTTTATTTTTATCATATGTATTTATTTTATATTTTTTCTATTTTTTCCTAATTAATAAATATTTTTTTATCTATTAATTCTCAATATTCGAGGTAATATGTCCCATCACTATGTGTTAGTGATGTATTGATCACTCAACCCATTTCATTTATTAACCTACCTCAGGTCAATCTGACCCATGATTAAGTTAGCTTTTAACCTCAATTGAGGTCATGTCTTGACATAGTGTGTGGGGACATGAAAAGGTCTGTATGAAGTTAATCTTAATTGCACTGTCTTAATTATCTTATTTTTCTAGAGATGGGTGTTACAAAGCCACCTCATTTTATTGTGGAATTCCAGGTATCGTCAAATGGGATAAATCTCATTAAATCTATATATCCCTACTCCAACGATTCTTTAGCTCTATATCACCTAGAAAAGGTCCAACCTCAAATATATCACCTAATTATTCATCTTTAATTGTTTTTGGATCCTATTTCTAAAATTATTGTTACGTAAAGTAACAACTTCAAGACTTTAATCTTAACTCTGATTTAATTTCAATTAAATATGATAACATTAGTACAATAAATATAAGTAAAAATCCGTTCAGAATATTGTCTATTACTTGCCTTCTTTTGTAGGTGCTTGTGTATCTCTAGTTAAAATACGTCAAAGCCTGAGCTTCTTCAAAAAGCTATGCATGTCTTGTGCCCATATATTAATATAATTGGTTTCGTCTAATACAGGGGGTATTGGTTGCCCAACTGCAAATTTGTCCATGATTAACAAAGAAAAAATCCTTGAAAATAAGGAGCTGAACTGGCCAATAAAAGATACTGGACTAAAACGATTTAGTTAAATCGGTAGTGTTTGTAACCCCACTAACGTGGCGATGACGTGTTGCTAACATGACACTAATTCAACAAACGATGTGGTAATGTGGGGCCTACTAGCTGCTGTGGCAAGCTACTTTTCGATCCACGTGTTGATGATGTGGCATAAAACATGGTGTTGACATGGTACACATGGTAAGACCCTTGGTGTGGCACATTAGGGCTAAGGTGAAAGGACCTTGTGGTTGTGGTACGTGTTTGGCGCGTGCAATGTGTGGGAAGCACGTGGGTTTCATCGATGGCACATGAGGTGCGTGTGCAGCACTATGATTCTTTAGGTGGCATGTGGAGCCTTCAATTGGGTTCTGGTTTGTGTTGTTAGACTCGTCTCTTTATGTAGATTCATTTTGTCTTCAAACATGAAAAAATAAGCTTAACACAAGTATGGGGTAGGAACAAACAGTGATAGTGCTTGTGGATGATAGTGGTTTAGACGACCACCATCACGAATATGGGGCATGAGACAACCATCACTACAGAGATGGGGTGTGGGGCTTTGGTACGATGTTAAGACTTGAGAGAAGAGAAATTATTGTATTAACCAGGAACCCAATGAGAGATTTATAAGGACCTCCTTACATAGGAGTACTGAACTTTTCTAATCCTAATAGGAGTATACAACTTATTCTAATTCTAATAGGAGTATACAAGACTAACACTGGGGTATCTTCTCCAAGTCTACTCTAGTCATTTTTTCAAGGTTGATTCTATATTTTGATGTTTTCGATGGCTGCCATTGCAAGAACTTTCAATTGACATCTTTCCACCCACGCATAAAAGTGATTCCAAAGAGAAACTAGCTTAGAATATATTTACATTCTCTTGGCATCCTTTATTAAGTTCTATATTGAAATAGAGGTTTTACTTTGGGAGAGTTCATAGAGAAACCAGCTTAGAATATATTTACATGATCTTGGCAAGCTTTATTAAGTTCTATACAACAACACACATTGTACAAGATTGAGGCTTAAAGTGACAATTCTAATAAGACCTATTTATTTTTTTTGTTTTTTGATACTAATGTAAAAATTTTTATTTAAAATTTATTAACGCTTCCAAATTGATTTAAAACAATATTAAAAAAATGATATGATAGGCTTCTAAGTAATATAAATAGAAATAGAAATCTATTACAACTATGCAATATAAAATCGTAATAACATTCTAATACTAGAGATATTTCTTAATAAGTGTTCCAATACTAAGATATAGACTTACATAATCCACCTTGTGACAGAAATTTTAAATGGAACTCAAACAATAAAATTTACATAAACTATAAGCTAGGTCATACAAATGAACTATCCACATTAATTTTTTTATGTAAAAAATTACCGAAACGTATGCATTGCTACCAATTGTTAAACTTTGCAATCAAATATGGAAGTATGACATTACGTCGTTGAAACAAAATCTTCTTTAATTTATTCAATAACCAACAAAACTCAAGTCAGGAAATAACTTTTATTCAATATAAGCCCATCGGCGGCGGCTGGTGTATTAAGTCAACAAATTAATTGCTTTAACCCTTTTAATAAAAAATGTTTTAAATTTTATGTTTTATATCATAATTTAAACTAAAAATCTAAGTTAAATAAAAGTTTAATTTTACAAATAAAATCTTAAATTTTATGTTTTATATTATAATTCAAACTTAAAGTTTAAATTCAATAAAAATCTAATTCTACACATACCACTAAAAAAAAATCAATTTTATTAAAAGAGCTTTATTCCGTATTTTTATTGCTATTTTGTATTATCTAATTTATATTCCATAGATTCTATTAGAATTATTTAATTGTTGAATAATATAAGAATTCCACTTTAGAATTTTATTCAATATATACATCTTTCTTATTAAATCACTATTATAATTTTATTTTACAAAAATATGTGTATATATGAAACAAAGAATTAAAAAAATTATATCTATTATATATTTATAATATTAATATAAAAAAATAATTTTATTTTACATATTATTAAAATTTTAAAAAAAAATCTCTTTTCAAATTATCATTTTAAACTTCCAATTATTTTACACCGACCTATGCATTATTTCATCGTTTCCATCTCACGTAGAAGGTTGGCAAAAAAAAATGTTCGTTGGAGTCAAAATCACCTTTCTTCTTTAAGTATGCGTGAGCATACTGTCATGAAGTCACCATCACCATTTTTGTCTGTTTACAGGGGTTCGATTGACCTCCTCACCCACTCAAAATAGAGATTGTATTCACTCGTGCGCTGCAGCTAATGTCTAATCTTACGATCCCTGGGAAATGAAAGTTATCACACACACATAATCTTCTAATAATTAATTTTCATTAAATTAGTAATTTTTAATAATTAATAATTTTTAAAAAATTAATTTAATTTCACAATAGATAATTAATATATTTAAAATAAAATAAAAAACTCTTTATAATATTAATCATTAGAGAGATAAAATAGTTATATATGTATTTTTATATATCATATTTATGATATATTTTGATAAGCTTATTAATTAATTCTACATAATTGATTATATATCTTGATAATTGTTACAAAATATACATGTATAACCTGTAGGATTGTTCTAGAATATACAGCTTGTAGGGTTGACTTGTAGGCTTAATTGTAGAGATTCCTAATTAGTTGGCTTTCCTATTATAGACTCTCAATCTGTGTATATATATCCTTGTACCTATGAATAAAAATATTTCAAGAATTATTTTTCTCTCTTGGTTTCATGGTATCAGAGCAGGATTGATAAAATTTTCCTACGGCTATATTTTTTTTTTTTTCCTTTCTTTCTTCCTCTTTTCTTCTCTTTTCTTTCTGGCTAGTCTGCCCACAGTGAGCAGACTTTGAAAAATTTCTTGGGTCACCCTGTTCGAGTGACCAAGCACTCTTACTGCCAGTCAAGCCTGACGCCCCACCTGCCGATCTGTCTCTCCCTAAAGTCCAGTCACCAGAAGCCCAACGCGTGAGCCTCACGCGCCAACAGAAGTTTTCGCCTCCGTCACTGACCTCACGTGCCGGTGCGTGGAGGCGCAAACTGCGCCTCGTCCTCCGGTCAGCCTTCCCAGTGTCGCCTCACCCTGTCCAGCACTTTTGTGTATCCGATTGCTTTGCTGTTATTGGTTTGGATACTCTGTGTGTTCTTGTTTCTTCACGGTTGTTCGTTTGGACCCTCTGTGTGTCCTGTTGCTTCACTGTTGGTGCTTTCCTGCTGCTTCATTGTTCGTTTGGACCCTCTGTGTGTCCTATTGCTTCACTGTTGGTGCTTCCCTACTGCTGTTCTTGGTTCGTTGCTTGCTTCTTGGTAGTTTTGTTTTTATGGTTGACGAACAAAAGAATTTGGTCATGACTGATGTCATTCCCGTGATGTCCAAAATCACTGAACATAAATTAACTGGTCCGAATTATTTAGATTGGTGTAAGACTGTTAGGATTTACCTACAGAGCATTTCTAAGGACAATCATCTCACTGAAGATCCACCAACGAATGAGACTCGCAAGGAATGATTGAGAGATGATGCTCGCTTGTTCTTACAAATCAGGAACTCTATTGACACTGAGATTGTTAGCCTAATTAATCACTGTGAGTATGTTAAAGAGATGATGGAATATTTAGAATTTCTGTATTCTGGAAAAGGAAACATTTCTCGTATTTATGAAGTTCGTAAGGGCTTTTACCGGGCAGAACAACAAGATCAATCTCTTCAGGCCTATTTTATGAATTTTAAAAGGACCTATGAAGAATTGAATGTCTTGTTACCTTTTAGTCCTGATGTCAAAATCCAGCAAGCTCAACGAGAGCAAATGGCAGTAATGAGTTCTTGGCTGGCCTTAATTCTCAGTTTGAGATTGCCAAATCTCAGATCCTCTCTAATGCTGAGATTTCCTCTCTCCACGAGGTCTTTACTAGGGTACTTCGCACAGATATCCGTGCATTTGTTACTCCATCTGTTCATGCTCCTAGTGCTCTTGTTAGTCATAATGGTGGATTTGAGCCTGAACGGTCATATCATAAGAATCATCACAGAGGAAGAGGTACAGGCAGTCGGGACGATAAGGGTCAGGATGCAGGGGGAGTTGTATGTTATTATTGTCATAAGTCGGGCCATACCAAACGCACGTGCAAGAAATTGTAAAATAAATCTCAGAAGTCTCACTCAACCCATGTTGCCGTTACTCCTGCTACACCTAGCTCATCTGAGCAGACCATTACAGTTTCTGCAGATGCATTTGCTAAATTCACTCAGTACTAAAAAGCCTTGAAGAATTCATCTCACCCCATCACTACCATAGCTAAGTTAGGTAAACCAAATACGTGTCTTCTTTCTTCTTCCTCACAATGGGTTATTGATTCTGGTGCCACAAATCATATGACAGGTAATCCTAGTCTTTTCTCCACTTTTCAATCACACACATCTCCCTCTAGTGTTACTTTAGCTGATGGTTCTACTTTTTCTGTTCTTGGTTCTGGTACTGTTAGTCCAACTCCCTTAATTTTTTATCATCTGTATTGAGTCTACCAAGATTTTTTTTCAATTTAATGTCCGTAAGTAAACTTACTCGTACCCTGAATTGTTGCATCTCATTTTTTCCTGATCATTGTCTTTTTCAGGATCTTATGACGAAAAAGATTATTGGTAAAGGATATGAATCAAGCGGTCTCTACATTCTGGATACCCCGATGCCCAGGCCCATTGTATGTTCAGGTGTCTTAACTCCGTTTGACGCACATTGTCGGTTGGGACATCCTTCTTTACCTCTATTGAATAAACTATGTCCTTAATTTCATAATGTATTTTCCTTAGATTGTAAGTCGTGTCAGTTTGTAAAACATCATCGTTTGCCTTCAGTCCCTTGAGTCAATAAAAGGGCTAGTTTTCCCTTTGAGTTAGTCCATTCAGATGTTTGGGTTCCATGTCCTGTTGTGTCCAAAACTGGATTTCGATATTTTGTTACTTTTGTTGATGATTTTTCTCGTGTGACTTGGCTTTATTTAATGAAAAATCGTTCTGAATTATTTTCTCATTTTAGTGCCTTTTGTGCTGAAATTCAAACACAGTTTCATGTTCCTGTGCATACATTACGCAGTGATAATGCTAAAGAATATTTTTCCGATTCCTTTCAGACTTACATGATTCAGAATGGCATTCTTCACCAATCCTCTTGTGTTGACACACCATCTCAGAACGGTGTGGCAGAAAGAAAAAATAGGCATCTCCTTGAGACAGCCAGGGCACTCTTATTTCAAATGACGTTCCTAAACCATTTTGGGCTGATGCCGTTTCCACAGCCTGTTTTCTAATTAATTGCATGCCTTCACCTGTTCTTAGTGGTGAGACTCCTTACAGTGTCCTTTTTTCGACTCAACCCTTGTTTCCTATTGAACCCCGAATATTTGGTAGTACTTGTTTTGCTCGTGATATTCGTCCCCAGCTCACTAAATTGGATCCCAAGTCTTTAAAATGTATTTTTTTGGGTTACTCTCGTCTCCAAAAGGGATATTGGTGCTATTGTTCTAGTCTCAACAAACATCTTGTGTCGGCTGATGTTACCTTTCTAGAACATCTTCCTTTTTTCCCTGCTTCTTCTCCTTCTTCCAGTCAGGGGGAGAATGATGATCTATTGGTTTATACTATCACCTCCCAGTCCCCTAATGTAGCTCCTACTCCTACTGCTATACCACCACCACCCTCCCCACCACCACCACCACCTCCTATTCGCTATGTTTATTCCAAACGATGAGACCCACTTGAAACATGTCCGACATCTGTTTCTTCTTTGCCATCAGATCCACTGACCAGTGATTTTGATCTCCCAATTGCCCTTCGCAAAGGTACGCGTCACTGCACTTATCCTATTTCCTCGTTTGTTTCTTATGCTCACTTGTCTTCTTCTTCTTCTTCTTGTTCTTTTGTTGCCTCCCTTGATTCTGTGACTATTCCCAAAATTGTGCATGAAGCCTTGTCCCATCCTGGCTGGCGTGATGCTATGATAGACGAGATGAATGCTTTAGATGTGAATGGTACTTGGGATTTGGTGCCCTTACCTGTAGGCAAGAAACCTATTGGCCGTAAATGGGTGTTTGCTGTCAAATTCAATTCTGATGGCTCCATGGCTCACCTTAAAGCCTGTCTTGTGGCTAAAGGCTATGCTCAGACTTATGGTGTGGATTATTCTGACATTTTCTCCCCTGTCTCTAAATTGACCTCAGTTCGTTTATTTATTTCTATGGCAGTTACTAATGATTGGCCTTTACATCAGTTAGACATCAAAAATGCTTTCTTACATGGTGATCTCCAAAAAGAAGTGCATATGGAGCAACCACATGGGTTTGTTGCTCAGGAGGAGTGTGGGCAAGTTTGTCATCTTCGTAAGTCCGTATATGGCTTGAAACAGAGTCCCCGTGCTTGGTTTGGAAAATTTAGTCAGGCAGTGAAAAAGTTTGGAATGAATAAGAGTAAGTCTGACCACTCAATTTTCTATAAACATTCTACATCTGGCATCATTCTCTTTGTTGTGTATGTGGATGATATTGTTATTATTGGAAGTGATATTGTGGGAATTTCATCTCTGAAGTCCTTTCTTCACAGCCAATTTCACACAAAAGATTTAGGGGTGTTGAAGTATTTCTTGGGAATTGAGGTGACACGAAGCAAGAAAGGCATCTCCTTATCTTAGAGGAAATATGTGCTTGACCTACTAACTGGGACTGGAAAGTTGGGGGCTAAGCCATGCAGTGCTCCAATGCTTCCTAATTTCCAACTCACAAAAGATGGAGACTTATTTGAAGATCCTGAAAAGTATAGGAGACTGGTTGAAAAATTGAACTATCTTACAGTAACTCGTCCTGATATTGCATACTCTGTCAGTATTGTAAGTCAGTTCATGTCCTCCCCAATAGTTCACCATTGGGTAACTTTAGAACAGATCTTGTGTTACTTAAAGGGAGCTCCTGGACGAGGGTTATTGTACAGAAATCATGGACATACTCACATCAAATACTTTTTAAATGCAGATTGGGCAGGTTCCAAGATTGACCGAAGATCCACTACTGGCTACTGTGTTTTTGTTGGAGGAAATTTGATCTCATGGAAAAGTAAGAAGCAAAATGTTGTGTCCTGATCCAGTGCAGAATCAGAATATAGAGTTATGGCACAGTCTGTATGTGAGACAATGTGGATATATCAACTCTTAATCGAGGTTGGTCTTAAAGCTTCAATACCAGCAAAGTTGTGGTGTGATAACCAAGCTGCTCTTCATATTGCCTCCAATCTTGTGTTTCATGAACGAACTAAGCATATTGAGATTGACTGTCATTTTGTTCGTGAAAAGTTGCAGCAAAATTTGATTTCTACAGAACATGTGAAGACTGGAGAACAACTAGGAGATATTTTCACAAAGGCTCTCAATGGGGCTCGGGTCGATTATATTTGCAACAAGCTGGGCATGATTAATATCTATGCTCCAGCTTAAGGGGGAGTGTTATAGAATATACATGTACAGCCTGTAGGATTGTTCTAGAATATACAGCTTGTAGGGTTGACTTATAGGCTTAATTGCAGGGATTCCTAATTAGTTGGCTTTCCTATTATACTCTCTCAATCTGTGTATATATATCCTTGTACCTATGAATAAAAATATATCAAGAATTATTTTTCTCTCTTGGTTTCAATAATTATATCAATTAATTCTACATAATTGAAATCAAAAGTATTGTAAATAAAAAAAATTGTAATATCAGCATACAAAACTTCTTTATTTGAAATAGATATTAGGAGTTTTTATGTCACAAGTTGAATATTCTATGTATTTTTAAAAAAAAATTAAAAATGTTTTGAAAAATTATATATAAAGTCTTTTTTTTTTTTGTATTGAAAATGATTTATATGTAAGAATTAATGAAAGTATGAAAAAATTTAATAATTAAAATTTTTTTAATTTTCCATTTCTATTATTTATAAGAGAGTTAATATATGTTGTTATTTAATTTTTTTGCTAATGAGAAGCTGCATATGTGGCAAATTTTTGTTAGCCAATGACTATTGTTCAGTGCTCAATGTGACTATTATAATGTAAGCATCTTTTAAGTACATTTTTTTTAGGAAAATAATTCATACCATGGGAAAGTGATTTCATCCTAATCCCTAACTGACTATGAATACACACACACCCACGCGCGCGTGTATATATATATATATATATATATATTTTTTTTTTTTTTTTTTCTTTTCACATGCCAAATTTCTTGTGGGGTTTTCTAGGATATAGACTAATAAGTGAAACAAAGTTTTTTTTTTTGTTAATAATATTTTAAAATCAATATAATGTGAACGTATAGTTTGAGGATTCCCAAACAACTACCCAGTTGGTGGCAGAGGACTCTCATGAATGGCCCCATATCCCTTTTTATGACTGAAGATCAATCTCCGAGGATTTGATCATATACTCGTAGTATAAATTTGTCATTTACAGTTTGTCCAATATGTAAAAGGTCAACTTACAAGAAAAGAAAAACTTGTTAATTGTATTAATATAAAATTATACATATAAGAATAGCAAGCACTAAAGACTGAATATACTCTTTTTGTAAAAATTCCACTAAAAAATACACCATATATATGATTCTAATATTACCAGATTTTATTAGTTTAGGATATTCAGCAGATAGTCATGAAAGCATAGGTCAGTTTTGAGAAAAAGAAAACTGCACCAGTACAATCATCACTCTAATTTCAGTATTACGGAAAATTCAAGTAAATCTTACTCAAACGTACACTCAAATTAATGTGATTTCTTTTTTGTTTTTATCTTTTATCTTTTGTTTTTGGAGTCGGCTTTTACTTATTTAAAGGATGGAGGGCATCTAAAACCTCATGGCCATTCAAATTGAGGAGCACTCAAAAAACATGTCAGTAGCTATCTTCCCATCAACTCCGGTATGGCTTCCTCTATTTGTAGTCCTATTACTTCCTTTTCTCTCTCTATATCTTCTGCAACAATGGAAGAAAGCAGGAAAAACAGCCAAGCTTCCACCAGGCCCTCCAAAGCTTCCCATAATAGGCAACTTGCACCAACTTGGCAAACTGCCTCACCATTCCTTATGGCAACTCTCCCTAAAATATGGTTCTGTCATGCTATTACAGCTTGGTAACATTCCCACCCTCATCATCTCATCTGCCGATATGGCCAAAGAAATCATGAAAACTCATGACCTTGCCTTTTGCAGTCGGCCATGCTCACCTGGTCCGAAGAGACTTTCTTACAATTTCTTAGACGTGGCCTTCTCACCATATGGTGAATTGTGGCGAGAGATGCGCAAAATCTTTGTCACCGAGCTTTTCAGTTCAAAGAGATTGCAATCTTCTTGGCATATAAGGGACATCGAGATTAATCATTTGATCAACTCTCTGTCCCAAGCCTCCCCCAATCTAGTTAATCTTGATGAAGAGATATATACTTTGGTAGATAGAATTATCTGTACTGTTGCTTTTGGAAAGAGCTTTGGAGGAAAGCAGTTTAAGGATCAAAAGTTCAAAGATTTTATTGACGAAACCATGAAGATGTTGGATAGTTTCTCAGCTGAGGACTTCTTTCCTTCTGTAGGATGGATTGCAGATGCTTTAACAGGTCTTCGAGGAAGGCTAGAGAGGTGTTTTCGTAACCTTAATGATTACTTTGAAATGATAATCGAGGAGCACCTTGATCCGGCCAGGCCCAAGCCAGACTATGAAGACTTTGTTGATGTCTTGATTGGATTATTCAAAGATCAAACTAGTGCTTTTCATCTCACCAAAGACCATATCAAGGCAATTCTCATGGTAAATTCTCCTTCTATGTCTCTTTTAATTGGTTTTCTTTTCTTAATTCCATAATTTAACATTCCTTTTCTTCTTCTTCTTCTTTTTCTTTTTCTTTTTGGGGTGGAGGTGTTGGGGTTAAAGAAGGCTTCTTGACAAAAAGTACTCTCTCTAACCGACCAAGAATATATCCAAACTCATAATTCAGTGCATGTCCAGAGTCCTGGTGTCCTTCAGCCTTAATATTACCGCTCCATTTGTCCAGCAAACCTTATTAGCTATATTCTCCTTTTTAAGTCTCTTTTAGTTGTTTTTCTTTTCTCGATTCTATATTTTAACACACTTTTTTTTTTGGTTTTTCTACTTTTCTCTCTATTCTTTTTTTTTTTTTTTTTTTTTGGTGGGGGTAGGTAGTTTCACCCTTCATTAACCGAAGAAGGTACTTAACAAAAAGTTCTCTCTCTTCCTCATCAAGAATATATCCAAATTCATCATTCTGTAAATTCACTGTGTTGTATTGTCTCACATTACCCGTTTCCTTAACACCTGGGTTTTAAGAAGTTAAATGGGTTGCGCCTCCAATTTCAATACACTGCATGTCCTTCGAAGCTTAATAGTAGCACTGCGCATGTCCAGCAAACCTTATTAGTCGTTCTAATGCAAACAAGAGGGAAAAAAACAAGCAAAATGCAGGAAAACAAAAAATCCTTACTCGAAACGAAAAGAACAAAATCCCCCAAAAAAGTTACTATCAGCAAAACCAGTAAGGGCAACCCTCCTTGAATTCACCAGGCTGACGTGATTTTGGAGTTATAGCTAGTCAAGATGCTATGTTTTGATCACTTGCACTTTTTTTAAATGTACTCGTAAGTGGAGAGCATATAACACGGAGGAGTGGGAATAACTCCTCCCTTTTTTTTATTCCCCAAGTTACTACCAGCAAAACTAGCAAGGACAACCCTCATTGAACAGTAAAACCAGTAAGGACAACCCTTCTCGAAGAATTCACTCGGCTGACACGCAGAGTGACAGATTCAACGGGTACAAGTGAAGGCATAATTTTTCAAAAAATTTAATATTTTATTTTTAACTATTAATTTTGTTAAAATATTTTAACAAGATAGGATTTGGCTCCTTTTTTAATTTTTTATATATTCAAATGAATTTTTTTAAATTTTAATACTTTTAATTTGTCTCTTCTAACTAAAATTTTGGATCCATCACTGCTGACGTGCTTTTAAAGTTATAGTCAGTGATATATATATATATATATATATATATGTATATATCATGGAGCCAAAAATAAGTTTGTATTTTTTTATCCCCTATCAAAAATGATTACGCTTTTATGATTTCCAGAATATGATAAATATTTGGAAAGATCGAATTTTTAGATAAGCTTATGTCGTTTTCAGAATACATTTATTGGAGGTACAGATACTAGTGCTGTTACAATGGTGTGGGCAATGTTTGAACTTATCAAAAATCCCAGAGTGATGCAAATGTTACAGGCCGAAATTAGAAGCTGTGTTGGAAAGAAACCAAAAGTGGGCACAAATGATATTGCAAAACTAACATACTTGAAGATGGTTGTGAAAGAAACTCTAAGGATGCACCCAGCAGCACCACTGCTAATCCCTCGTGAGACCATTCAACAATGTAAGATCGGTGGCAACAACGGTTATACTGTCTACCCCAAAACAAGAGTCTTAGTTAACGCATATGCTATTGGGAGAGATCCAAACAACTGGAAGAACCCTCATGTGTTCTACCCAGAGAGGTTCAAGGACAATAACATTGATTTCAAAGGGAATCATTTTGAGCTATTACCGTTTGGGGCCGGAAGGAGAATTTGCCCAGGAGTAGTCATGGCAATTGGGACAATTGAGTTCACGTTGGCCAACCTTCTGTACTGTTTTGATTGGGAACTGCCTGGTGGAATGAAAAGGGAAGACATGAGCATGGAAGAGCAAGGTGGGATTACTATCCATAAGAAGACTCCCCTTCAACTTGTGCCTATCAAATATAATTGTCAAGATTAGTAAATTAAAAAGTAAACAAAGTTTTATGTAAAGCTTGTGGTGTGTTAATAAGTGACAGAATGAGTGTGTAAAGACTTTTGCCATTCTTCTGTATCAAGTTACTGCTAGTTGCAGCTCCTGTTTCCTCATTTGCAATACTGCTTGCTGTAGTAATCTTGGGTGAAGATATGCTTCCTTCTTCCTCTGTTTTGTGTTTTGCTTCATCTATTGTGATAGTATAGTTTTCTTCCTTTCTATTATTGTTGGTACCTTACCAACTACTTTATTAATGTTGGGTGCTTAGGCGTTTTAAGTCTTTGTAATGTTTGCATGGGAGTTGTTCCTTATTAATGATATATCTTTTCTTTGCTGATAAAAAAAAAAATCACAGTAGTGATGATATGTTTTCTATGTATGACTCCTTCAAATTTGTATCTAAATAAGTACAATAAAATCAGGATGATGGTGAAATTGTCATGGTCATAGTTTTCGCACGGAGGAGTGAAAAACAAGAGTGACAATATGTCAGTTAGGAAGTCTAAAATCTTCCACGATTTCTTTTTAGGCTTGATACAGTAACAATAACAAGTTATTAATAGAAAAATATTATGTATAATGAAAAGATCATATTCATATATGTCCATGAGTCTTTTATAGTATTCCAATCAATTTTAATTTTTGAATAAATCATAATCTTATAGTAGTATTAATCTTTCTCAATGGATATTTTCACACATAGATACCGATAAGGGATCCTGCATATATACATAATATCACTTCCATTTTATTAGATGATTTCATTATTTGTTCATAGAATCACATGCTCAACTTGGTAGAAAGGAAAGTCACGTAATATTTAAAGCTTGTTTTGTACTTATAAATGAAAAGTTATTGGGAGGGAGGACATTTAGAATTAAGGGAGTTGTGCAACAAGTATGTAATCTTTTGAGGATTACATATTGTAATAATACTGGGTTTTTCCATTTTTTTCATCGTAGTTGTTTATTGTAATATTCATATTATTAATTATCTGTCTAATGTCTTGAAAAGATCTTACCATCATGCCTATTTCACATTATATTGAGATTTTAATGTTAAAAATATTCTTTTTGTATTTCGTCTTTTATCATTTCTTTTTCTTACAAGTGCTTTTTATCGATCTTTCACATCTATATAGGATATTTTTTGATTTTATTTATTAATTTATTTTGTTAAGTGAGTATCGAGTATCATTAAATATGTTTATTTATTTTTGTAATAATTGGTGTGAAAGAATATTATTACTTCTGCTTCTCCCTCAATATTACCATCACCACTAGAAGACTGAGCTACATCACTCCATTTATGGTCACAACTCCCTTTTTCAGTCAAACATGATTGGAAACTTGTGGTCATGTAATCACTAGTACTACTTGTAGTAGTATTAGTGATCATATTGTTGTTGGAGGTATAATCTTCAGGATCATTAAGGAAATCAGTGAATTGGGTATCCGAAAATTTCGTTACTTCATCTCTATATTCGATCTCTTGTTTTTGTTGTTGCTTGATAGGCACAGAAGAAGAAGAAGAAGAAGAAGAAGAAGCAGCTGGAGCAGCTAAAGAGTTATTTCTTGCTTTGAGCCTATGGAGGAGAAGGTTGGTAATCTTCGAGGGAAGAGCTGGGGTTGAGGAAGACGATGAAGAGCAAGGCCAGAAGTTCGTGCGAGTGTTGGCACCGCAAAGCAAGCAGGCAGCCTTATCATAGGCCCTGGCTGCTTCCTCAGCTGTGTCAAAAGTGCCTAACCACACCCTTATTTTTTGTATAGTATCCTTTATCTCAGCCAACCATCTTTCTGATGGCCTTTGCCTGACTCCGACATATCGCTTTCGAGCTTGCCGAGCTCCACCGAGGGCAGCAGCTGCTGCACCTTCCTTCACCATCACATCCCAAGCCAAGTTTCCTTCATCAGAATTTTCTCATCCAACCTTTCACCAGTTTTTCTCTTCCTAGCCATTTTCCTGTTTTTGTCAAGTAAATCTTCTATTGTTTTCTATGTTTCCTGGCTTGGTGTACTAGTGGGTGACTCTCAATATGGTTTAGTTTTCTTGCTTTGCTTCTGTTGAGTTGACATGTACACACAAATATATATATATATATATATGTGTGTGTGTGTGTGTGTAGGAAAGCTCAAAACTGCTTGTTCACACCTCCTTGTTCTTTTTTATTGTCTGCATCATATCAAACCATATGGATGTTTGATGTTTCTCCTTGATGTGTGTGAGAGAGAGAGAGAGAGAGAGAAAGAGATGTAAAATATTCTTGTGTTGTGTGATGCAATTTAGAGATGCTTTGACCCAGCCAAAGGGTGTAGTACCCTGGTTTGGAATGATAATTTAGCCTGCCTTGCCAAGAATTTAGCATACTCTGATTTTAATGAGACCGGTTTGAAAAAAACTTATGTACTTATCGTTAGGGTTTGGGATGAATATGGGGTGAAGGCACACCGACCTGACCCGACTCGCCCCACCCCGACCCGATTAGATAAAATAAAATAATAATAAGATTTTGTAGTACATAATTAATATTTTATAATAATATTTTTTAGTCACTCATATTAAATTTATACAAATTTGATAGGATTATATATATATATATAATAATATCATTCGAATTTTCTATTAAGATGCATATTTTTTATTTTAAGACATGTAACATTTTGTTTTAAATGTGTTAATTATTACTAATTTATACAAATAAATAAAAGTTTAAAAATAAATAAAGACTTCAATAGGATCCATCTTCACTTATCATGGAATTTAAATGAGTTTGAGGAAAGTGAGAAATTTTTTTCATGGAACGAAGTAGTTGGAGAAAGAATCTTCCGTTCGGAACTCACCTTGTTGCCCTCCCTAACCCTGCTTCCTCCTCTGTGACATAATTTTAAAGACTGTCAGTTTTTTTTAAAAAAATAATAATTTGGCAATACAAGCTTGAGTCTTGCTTTCTCTTCTATGTTATTATTCTAAAGTTTTCACTTATTATTTTTTTAATATGGAATCCCAAGCCTGATTTTATTTAATTTTTCCATAAAGAATTACAGTATGTAATAGTTTATAATTATTTAATATTTGGAGATCAATCTTTTAAGGAGACAAAACATAGAAGTCATCACTATCGCGAAAGAAACTAATTGTAGCCTTTTGATTGTATAAACAGAAAAACCCAAAATTAATACATCATTGATCTCCTCAACAAGACCTGCAATAGTCCAAAGATGCCAAAAAAGCATGAGCCACAGAAGGGTAGAATAGATATTCACATGCGCAGGTGCTGTTTGGATGCTGAATTAAAATGCATTTTTCACTCAATTGGAAATAATAGTCTTAATAAATTGTAATGGGGGCACCTTAACCACTTTCAAGATTACTACTGGCCCAGTGCCATCAGAACTCAAACAATGTGAAAACCTGATTTTTGTTTAACAAGCCAAGCCAAGCCATTCGTGGTATTCTAAATGACGCGAAAGCCCTTACGTATTCTTTGATTATGAATACGGCTTCTATGCCCTACAGGGGCATACATGTCTTTCTGTCATTGAAAAGAGATGGCAAGCCTACCGAGTGATGATTGATAACAATACTAATAAGGGATAATTAAGGGAGGCGGTCTCTATAACATTCAAGTCATTCAAACGAAATTAGTGTAATTATCTTTAATAATAATAGTTAATTAATAAATAAACAAACAAGTTCCAAATCAATTGCTTTTGTCGTTGATAATGAAGGTCAAGAGAAACGATTGTTCCAAAGCATGTGACAATAAGCATGCCCAAGCCTCTAAAACTGAAACTAATGATCATAAGATTATAATACTTTTTTTCTAAACCCCTTTTTTGTTCCATTAATTAATATACACCAATTTTTTTATTATTTTTTTGGCTTTAATTTTAAAATTTTTGATGAACCATATAAGGAGGAGATAATGACATTTATGAACTAAGCTTTGAGTTCTCCAAAAAGAGGAAAGAGAGGGCTAAGAAAGGGACATAAAGGATTTTGGAGGGAAATGAATAGTGTTAGAGACAATGGCTTATATTTATGTGAAAGTCTAATAAGCAGTTCGGAGCCCATAAAGCCTACTGCGGTTTAATTTAGTTGTGTTGTCAGGAATGAATAATAGATTGAGAGTTCGGAGAGTAAAAATTCCATAGTACAATAAGGACTAAAGATATACCGAAATTTTTTTTCAATATATCGAGTTAGGATTAGAGTTTTAATTGTGAGATAGTATAAACATATTATAATTTTATTTTTTGAATAGTAAAGAATTTAGGTAAACGTAAGCATATTACTGAATCACGTAAATTTTCTCTATCATTTTTTTCCTCTATTATTTTTTTACCAAAATTACATTAATCATTAATTCACAACAAATAATAGCCATAACAAAAGAAGAGACGAAAAAGTTCCAATGCCTACAATATCTCCTGGTTGTGTTTGTTGTGCTGGTTTTTAATCCCCTTGAAATTGACTAAAAACATCCCTTTCTCTCTCTCTCTCTCTCTCTCTCTCTCTCTCTCTCTCTCTCTCTCTATATATATATATATATATATATATTATGTGCGTATGCTTATATAATATACTGGTATGTATATATATACATATATATATGTATAATATACAAATATCCCACTTGGTTGAACTACGTTTTCTCTAGCCCTGCCACTTGGAGTTATGGTTGTTCTTAGGATAAAGGAAACCAAATGATAAGTCACTAAGCATAATGCTTAGTTGGTAGGAGTGTACCTGATCTTTTCAACGAAGGAAGTTGTCATTGACCATTCTTGTTCCTCCACGTGGAAGTCCAACAACAAGCCAAATGTCGCCTCAAACTGATGTGTTGATTAATAAAAGATAGCACATTTTCAACTCCATTATTTGCCAGGCCTTGAGCACATGCCATTCGTTGGTTATTAAGTGCACTCTTCAAATGTACAGGTTGAAATATGGTCTTTAAATTATTAAGTAATGAAAAAAAAAAAAACGTAGACATCACCAAGGGAGTGTTTGGTGAGTGGCAAATATCATATGCCAAATAGAAAACACTTGGAGCATGGAAGAAACAAATGCAAGACTAAAAAACGAGTGGCAAGTAAGCAGTGAGGGTTGAAATTAGGGGCAAAAATGCATGATTGTTAAAAGATGTACTAAAGCCCAGCCAAAAAAAAAAAAAAAAAATTACACCAAACTGGAAGATCCCAACATCCTTGAGGTGAAAAGGAATATGTTAAATCGAGACTTTTGAACAATAGAAGTAACTGAAATAGCCAAGGAGCCTTCTTCCAGGAAAAAGCCCCCCCTTTTCCTAATCGTATTGGAACCACTTCCTCTATTTTAATTGAAGTATTGGTAGAGAAGGTTTCACATTTTCGAGTAATTTAGTGATGGCCTGAGGAGGGGACAGGTAGGACGATGATGGAAAATAATTAGGCACATTTGGCCTTGAATTTTGTGAGAATGGAGGATTTGAGGCTTGAGGCCTCCAAAAAAATTTGGATGGTTTCTCCATCCTGGGTTGTAATGGCTAAAATATGGATCATTACCCGGTTTGAAAAAACCTTGAAGAGCATTAACTTGTTCTTGCACAAACTCTAGATATTGCGGGGCTAAGGAACAGTCTGACACATAATGAGTTGGGCATGAACATAAAGCACACACCTCTTGAGTGGCAGGAGCAGAAGTAGAAACTTGTCCTCTAGCCAAAACTTGGTCTAGTTTCCTAGACAAGCGCCGCAACTTGCTTCTTGGACATCCACAAGTTGTCCAACTTCATAAATGCCACCTCTTTTAGGGACACTAGAGGAGGTGGGTGGAGCTCTCCGACTTGTTGAGGCATGGTGCTGCGAATTCTCACTAAAGGTTTCAAAAAGATCACATGCCTCATCCTGATTCTTGTTGAGGAAAGTCCCTACACAAGCAGAGTCAATCATTTGACGATTTTGTTCTATGATACCGTCATAAAAACTCTATACCAACTGCCAACGCATGATATCATGATGGGGACACTTCCTATGAAGGTCCAAAAATCTCTCCCAAGCTTATTGAAAAGACTCACCATCGGGTTAAGTAAAATTTGTGATGGCTCTTCTCATATCATTGGTTTTTCCTATAGGAAAGTATTTTTTAAAAACTCTTGTTAGAGTTGAGCCCAAGTTGTTATGGAATTTGTAAGCAAAGAATCGAGCCATTGTTTGGCTCTATCCTTCAATGAAAAAGGGAACAACCTTAACTTAAGAGCATTCTCAGTCAGATTTTGCACATTAACAGTGGTGCAAAGCTCCAAAAATTCATTCAGATGCTGATATGGGTCCTCATTTGATTTTCCATAAAAAGATGGTAACATCTGAATGGTTTGGGGTCTAATTTCATAATGCCCAGTTACAGCAGGCATTTGAATACATGAAGAGTTGGTATATGTTGTAGGAACAAAATGAGCCTTAAGAGGCTGTAGTTGTTGGTGTCCACCATTATCATCCATGTCTATAGAAATAGGATTTCCTAAAACTCTAGACTTAATGGACAAACCACGAAAAGCTCTCAAGGTTCTTTCTAGCTCAAGGTCTAATTTTTCTAAGTCTGGGTTGCACGAACGGCGACCAAACATAAAACAAATAAACCTACCCAATCAAGTATACCAACTGTAGCAAAAATAAAATGCAAAGAGAAGGGAAAGATTTCACCGTGATCGGGTGCAAAGAAGGTAGAAATTTTCTTCTTTTATTATTTTTTTTTACCAGCCCGTGTTTGCTCCAATCGACTTCGCTTCTCTTTAGCTTTTTATAATTGTTGCACACCAAAGACAAAGAAAAAGAATAATAGCATAAAATAAAGAATAAAAATAAAAATCAACTATTAAATTTTTAACAATTCAACAGTCCCCAACAACGGCGCCAAAAATTGATCTGTCGTGAAAATCAATCAAATTACCAAACTAAACTACTAGTATAGTTGTAATAACCTCAAAAAAAAAAAAAAAAAAATTTATATAAAAATCTTTGTGGGTTATTATTATTATTAATTGTTATTGTTATTATTATTATTATTAAAAAGATTAAAATGAATGGATGATGGGTGTGTTATGTATATATGGTGTGTGTATGTGTGGGGTAATATGTGAACATGTATATGTGTATAGGTATATGTATGTATATAACAGTGCAGGTGTGCACTGTGTGTGTGGTGTCGTGTAAGTGTGTGTGTCTAGGGTGTGTGTATATGGGTGATGTATATATAGGTGGATATATAGGGCAGCTTTGCATTTAATGCAAAGCTACCTTGTAGGGAAATTTGGGTGGCTGAACAGAGAGGAGAAGGGTCAAGAAAAGGGGCTGTGTAGGGGGTGACGTGAGAGAGTGGAAGAGTGTGATGGTATATGTCTCGGTTGGAAGGAAAGAAAGAAAAGAGAAACCGTGGGCAAGGGAGAGGCTGAGAGGGGACTGTGAAGGCAGAGAGGAAGCTCAAGAGGTGACCCAAAGAGGAGAAAGGAAGAGGAGAGGAGCTACAACAGGGAGAAATCAGAAACTGGGGTAAGTAGCTTAACTTCTGTTTTATTTTTTTTAAAGCATAATTTGATGTATAGGGTCTTATAAAGCATGTTATAAGGTTCATCTTACAAAAAGAATGAAAGAAAATGACCAAGAAATTAGGGAGAAAACTCGAGTTGCAGGTCTCGGTTATGGGAAGTGGGTCTTGACATTTTATGTGTAGAACTTGGTTTAAATGGGAGTAAAATAACCCTCTTAGGTGCAGAAAACAAAAGGAAATTGTTTGAGCCCAAAAACAGTAAAAGAATAAGCATAGAAACAGAAGAGAAAAGTTGGCCAGAGATTCGGCCATGGAGCTTTGACCCTCTATTCGTAGCGTTTGAGTGACCCAAACCAAAAATGAAGGTTGGATATGGAATCTACAAGAAAAATGAAAAAATATAGCGTTTTAAAAACTGGAAAATATCCGCCGAAAAAAGGTCGCCGGCGTCGGAGAAGGCGCCGGAACCCTACTGGTGCATCGCCGAAAAAATGGGGAAGAAGGGGGGACGGCCGGGTCGGGTCCGGGTCCGGTTCGGGTTCGGGTCGGGCGTGGGCGATCCGCCCCTGCCGCGTGTCGCTCTATGGTTTTAAATTAAAATGGGAAGGGGGCTGTTTGGCTACGGGCACTACAACAAAATGCACTATTAGCGATGCCGCGTGGGTGTCGCTAATAGTGCCATTGTGCGTCGCAAAATTCCTTTAGCGACGCACAAACGCGCGTCGCTAAGGCGTCACAAAAAGTGCCGTCGCTAATACTATTGGCGACGCACAAATCCGTTAGTGTCGCTAAAAGTGTCTATTAGCGACACACAAAAAGCGTCGCTAATAATTGGGTACGTGCATCGCAAATAAAACCCAAGGGCGGATTGAGCGTCGCTAATACTCAGTATTAGCGACGCACAGTGTACGTCGCTAAAGGTCCGTATTAGCGATGCGCAATTGGATGCGTCGCTAATAATCAGTATTAGCGACGCATCCAATTGCGCGTCGCTAATACTCACTTTTTAAGTTACATTCTGACTTTTAGCGACACTATGGTGTGCATCGCTAAAAGTGTTTTTTTTTTTTTTTTGGGACCCTATCTGCTTTGTTTTATTTATTGTTTTGTTCCTGTTTAAACCTGTATCAATCATCATCCTGATATACAATATAATCCAAGCATTCTGAAATGAATATATTAAAAAAGAAAAATACGTTCATATATATATATTAAACAAATTATGTACAATTGTAAAAGTACAATTCATCAATAAATAGAAAAATTAAAAATTGTCTCCAAAATATTACTACAGATGTCCATGAAAATAAAAAATAAAAATAACAAGTTCCCATGCAAAACATAAAGACGGCGCAGCAATAATCCCCGATCAATCTGAAATAAAGATTAAACGACATATATTAGAACAATTATTAAATATATATGAACATAGAATGTGAATAGATTTTTTTTTTTTTTTGCATGCATAAATAGTAAGAACGACATAAAGTAGCATAAGTCTATTTTATCATTTGTGAGGATGTGTGAGGTGGTTTCGATGCAGTTAAGCCGATATCCGACATTTTGATCTGTCAAAACCCCAAAATGAGCCTTTTTGGAGCTGAAACTTGCATAAGTTTCAAACCGGGCATCGGAACCGAGTGTCGTAAGTTCGTGCAAGTCTATTTTATCATTTGTGAGGTGTGTGAGGTGGTTTCGGTGCAGTTAGGCCGATATCCGGCATTTTGGTCTGTCAAAACCCCAAAATGGGCCTTTTTAGGAGCTGAAACTTGCATAAGTTTCAAACCGGGCATCGGAACCAAGTGTCGTAAGTTCGTGCAAGTATATTTTATCATTTATGAGGTGTGTGAGGTGGTTTCGGTGCAGTTAGGCCGATATCCGGCATTTTGGTCTGTCAAAACCCCAAAATGTGCCTTTTTGGAGCTAAAACTTGCATAAGTTTCAAACCGGGCATCGAAACCGAGTGTCGTAAGTTCGTGCAAGTCTATTTTATCATTTGTGAGGTGTGTGAGGTGGTTTTGGTGCAGTTAGGCCGATATCCGGCATTTTGGTCTGTCAAAACCCCAAAATGGGCATTTTTGGAGCTGAAACTTGCATAAGTTTCAAACCGGGCATCGAAACCGAGTGTCGTAAGTTCGTGCAAGTCTATTTTATCATTTTTGAGGTGTGTGAGGTGGTTTTGGTTCATTTAGGCCGATATCCGGCATTTTGGTCTGTCAAAACCCCAAAATGGGCCTTTTTGGAGCTGAAACTTGCATAAGTTTCAAACCGGGCATCGGAACCGAGTGTCGTAAGTTCGTGCAAGTCTATTTTATCATTTGTGAGGTGTGTGAGGTGGTTTCGGTGCAGTTAGGCTGATATCCAGCATTTTGGTCTGTCAAAACCCCAAAATGGGCATTTTTGAGCTGAAACTTGCATAAGTTTCAAACCGGGCATCGGAACCAAGTGTCGTAAGTTCGTGGAAGTCTATTTTATCATTTGTGAGGTGTGTGAGGTGGTTTCGGTGCATTTAGGCCGATATCCAGCATTTTGGTCTGTCAAAACCCCAAAATGGGCCTTTTTGGAGCTGAAACTTGCGTAAGTTTCAAATCGGGCATCGAAACTGAGTGTCGTAAGTTCGTGCAAGTATATTTTATCATTTTTGAGGTGTGTGATGTGGTTTCAGTGTAGTTAGGCCGATATCCGGCATTTTGGTCTGTCAAAACCCCAAAATAGATGGAAGCATTCTAATCTTATGTGCACAGCGAACCAAAACTTGTCCTTGAACTCTCTTAATATACAGACTCATAGAATGCATGAACTTAATTCTAAAACTTGTGAAATTGAATAAATGATGATGAAGACGAACTGGGTTTATATAGGCGACTTGGTGGCTGTTCAAATAGACATGAACATAAAAGGTACATCTGTTCATGCGAACAGATATAATGCTTCAATTTGAATAGATGCATCCATTGGTGAACAGACGTACCAATCTGAAAGGACGCACCTGTTTCTAGTGACTGTTGAGCCAAAATTTAAAAACGTACCATTTTGAAAATATAATTTAAATAAATAAATTTATTTAAATAATTTTTTTCTAAAAAGATATATATACAACGAGTCAAGGCCAAGGCCCAAGCCCAAGCCCAAGCCCAACGCAAGGTAATTGTATATATACTCATTAAAAGTTTGTTCCCTACCTATGTGAGACACAAACTTTTCACAAACTTTAAACTTTGTTACCGTTTCCAAGTGGTGATATTTGGAGTCAATTTTTCATTCACTCCTTGACGATTTTTAAGCAACCCAATATATATGCTCTCAATCTCCTCATGAATGAAAACATATTTTCATGTGGACTCATCTAAAATAATGTGTGAGATTCATTTTAATTTTGCCTCAAAAATGGCCAAAAATTCTTACTCAATAATCCATTTTTCTAACAATATAAAGTTTATTGCACACGATTTGCAAAAATATAGTTAGGCATTCAAAAGGGAGTAACCAAAGTGGCCTTTGGTGTAACGTTAAGGTTTCTGTATTATGTTAGAAGTCACAAGTTCTAACAAATCTCGCAATAACAAAAATCTCGTTTATTAGACTAACCCTTTTATCCAAATGAGTCGTAGAATGGAGAGTCATGGAATGGAGAGATATTCAGTGAACTGATTTTCTGACTTGTATATTTTGTAGTCAGCTTTCTTCCAATTGAGCAGCAGTACTGATCCAAAGTGATAAGTTTATTCAACCGAAGTTCAATGCTGATGAGGACTTCATTTTCCGATTTGTTTTATGCTTATTGTAACATTTTTCAGTCAATAGTAATTGTACTTGATTAATTCAGCTAAAAATATGAAAAAATATATCAATTTAATTATTAAATAATTTTTCATTACTAAATAAAACTTCTAAAGAATGGAAGTAGTGCAGTTAAGGGTTGTAAGCAAACAAAAAGCAAAGACAAACATGCCCCAAAAAATATAATAATAATGAAAGTGGTTTTAGTATGAGATTCAAAACATTAATAATTAGTAACAAATTTAGCCAAGGGCAGGCATGCCCTATTTTCCCTTTTCCAAGTTCTACAAAGCACCTTGTATATCATATTATTTGTAAAAAGTCCCAAGAAGAATAATTGAATGGCCTCCCAATAGTTTTGACAAAATTTACTAGGCCCCAACCAAAACTTCCCGAGTTCCACATTGTCCATAATTCTTGATTTTTCACTTCATGTTTGGAATGGATTGGATTTGGGTAAAGAAAAGTCATATTCGCACTCCTCTTTATCTATTGACACACCTTTTTTTGGTCGGCGGAACAAAGATCTATTTATAGGTATAAGTCACAAACAATAAGTCTAGCCTATGACTGAGAATCAACATACCACTACATTTCCACTTGAAGATATTTGAAACTGTGACCTTTCCTATAAGGAGATACAAGAGATGTCACTCAATCACTGAGCGCTTCGACTAGCACTCCATTTGCTAATTTATAGATGGAAACTTTCTAGGGAACTCAAATTTTTCCCAAGAGAATTTAAGGTTCTAGGACAAGAAAACCATGATTTCATCTTTATAAAATGCCTATCTATTATACAACAGAGATCAAATCAAGGTTATCAAATAAATCATTGAAACATGAGAAATAATACCAAGCCTATCAAATGGATCTTCTTAAAACTATTAAGGATATGCATATGCTTAGCCATACAATGATTATGAGCCAATTATACTATGCAAAAGAATAAGTGATTGATGGGATAAAAATTTGAGGGAAAGACGAGATGGAAAATTTACTACAGAATTATAGATTCAAAGTGAATGATCCTAAATTAAAACACACCTGCACCTACAATAGTGTGGATTTCATCAATGAATAAAATAATCTGCCCTTTTGCTGCAGAAATTTCCTCCAGAATAGCTTCCATTCTTTCCTCCAAATCTCCAATATACATTGCTCCAGAAATCAGAGAAACTATATTCAATGAGATCATCTGTAGAGTACAAGCCAAAAATGCAAAATATTATTACAATGATGAACACGATAAAGATTACAATTCAATAGAAATTCCGACTACATAATTGAACTAAAATGAAAATTAGTTTAAGCAGAGAAACCAACAACCTTCTTGTTCAATACAGGTTCTGGAACACTGCCTTTCACAATTCTTTGAGCTAATCTGCAAAGAAAAAAGAAGGGTGTCAAACAAACTACTTCCAAGAATTTCCAAAACATTTCACCAGCTTGCTCATTGACTTTACTCGAGAAGTGACCGTTTTAGCAAATCCTTGATCAACAATTATTGAGGTAAAACAAAATGAAAAGGAAAAGAGGCAATATGAAAAATCATACCAAGGAATCTCACAAATACATAAACTCATGGGAGAAGTTTACCACGAGTTGTCTATTGTCCAATCTAGTCTCCTGCTTATGTAATTGCACACCACATAGACAGTAGTTCCCATCATAATGCTCATATAAAATTTCAAGCAGACCATATTATGTGTACACGTGAGAAGGTATTTCAGGTTTCCTACTTTAAGACTCTACTTCATATGCCCAAATTAGCACTTCTCACATGTCTAAAACTGCTCTTACTCTCCACAGGATTTTATAGTGAAATTATTTGAAATCATAGGATTTGTGTGTTCCTTCACTCCCAAGATCAAAAAGTATCCAGAGGTAGGCATCTCTATGTGCAATTAAAAGCCAAATGCTTACAGATGAAAATTTTAGAAACTAAAGAAATAATTCTAACCTAAACACACTGTTACAGGAGAAAGGGAGATCAAAAACTCTATTTTTTTTTTTTTTTCGAAGGTAGTTTTATACTTCAGCCTTTTTTTGGATGGCTGAGTTTAGCTATTAAAACCTATCCCAGTAACATTTCTAAATGACCATCAACACAAGAATACAGGATTCAAACCATATATTTTAACTGCATGCTAATGGAAGACACTTAGCTTCACAATTATCTTACAAGGGTAGGCAGTGGAGCAACTAAATAGAATCAACAAGGATCAGCTTACCATTACAATCCACTGATAACTCTTCCAAAACTCAAAGCATTTTCTTTATGACAAACAAAAGATGTACTGATACCAATTGTTGTACACCATGATCATTAGCAGTTGAGCTGATCAATTCTATGATTCAACCAATATTTAAAAACAAGTGTAACATGATTTATTCTTGAGACACAAGGGTTGGGAAAAACTAAATATCACAACCACAGAGTGGAGATAAACCTGGAAGTCTCTTAGCTTTTGGGGGGGGGGGGGGGGGGGCAACGAAATCACCCACCATTGCTAATCACCAAATTATTCAATGAAACCAAGCCACATTCTTGGAAAGAGGGATCACACTCTTCACTCAAGAACTAGCAAGAAACTTCCAGAGACTCATTTTTCTAATTTAAAAAAACAAAATAAAATAAAATTTTAAGTCTCATTTAATTTGATCGCATATAGATTATATAAAGATTGAGGGCAATCCTTGGGGCAACACTAATGTTGCTCCATTGGAGTCGTGAAAATAGTCTCTCTCTAATTGTGAAGGTAAAGTTGCTACATCTGATTAACCCTCCTCAAACGGGCTGACACTTTTACATATAATATAAAGAATATTACAATTACATAAAGAGACTTGGAACAGGACTGAAAGCTAAGACTTAAACAAATTTCCATGCAACATACTAGAGGCTAAGACATTATTAATGCAAGAGAAGCAACTTCAATGAACCTGCCACTGCTAATCATAGGATTTCTCAATGAAACCAAGCCGCATGCTTTGAAGGAGGGATCATTCAATAACTAGCAAGAAACTTGCAGATACTATTATCTTCTGATTAAAAAAGAAAAAACAACATTTTTTAAGTCTCATTTTGAGTAAAATTATATTAAGATTACATATAGAGACACTTGGAACAAGACTCAAAACAAGGACTTAAACAAATTTCCATGCAACACAGTTGAAGCTACGACATTACTAAGGCAAGAGCAGCAACCTCATGGCTAGTCAACATCTTAAATAGTACTCAATATATAAAATGATTAATTAATTAGAGTTTTTGACAATTGCAAAGAGTGTTTTTAGAAATTCTGAAATTACAATCTAAAAATATAAAAATAATAAAGATATAAAAATATGCACATTATGTGATTTCACTTGGGACATATCTCATGTTTAAATTTTGTTAGTCCGGAAAATATATATATATATATATATATATATATATATATATATATATATATAAAAGAAAGGCTTAATCCTAATTAGAAAGCTCATTATCAGCAGGCATAGAAACACAACCCCGAAAAAAAAAAGTGAATCGTAGGATATTCAGATCGTGAGGCAAAAAAAAAAAAAAAAAAAGCAAGATTCAGTTTTGAGGATCCATCATCCATGACCCACAAAAAAAAAAAAAATAAAAGAAATCTAACCTGGAAACCGTAGATCCAGAGAACCAGCTTCAAAACCACCGAAGATTGACGAAGAAGACGAAGAAACCGTAGATCAACTCGAAGGAGGCGGTGCCGCGGCTGGTCTGGTATCGTGGAAAGGGGAAAAGATTTAGGATAGGCTGATAAATTGTGACGGTTGTTTTATATTTTTTCATCCAACGGCTGTTATATTTTTTTTCATCCAATGCCTGTTATTTTACCACCTCAGATTAGTGCCACATGTGAAAATATATAAATATTTTTAAGAACAAAAATTTTATTTGCATTGCATTAAGATTTTTTAATTAATTTAATGCTTAAAAAGTGTGCTAATTTCATTAAATTTGTGAATGTTGTATATCGGAAAAATGTGAGAATAGATTAAAACTTTATTATCCTAAAGCTCTTTATAAATGAATTTATATCTTTTTTTTAATAATTTATTTATGTTCTTAATATCTTATTATTAAGAATAGATTAAAAATTATTTATAGACACTATTTAAGTAACACTTTTTAAAAATATTTATTATTATTTTATTTAAAATGAGTACAAAACTTAATACAATAGTATAACTTAATACAACAAAAATTCTAAAAAAAATACCTATTATTGAAAATTAATGCTTTATTCTTTATATCGAGTTTGAAAAGACTTACGTGTTAGAATTAATGTTAAAGGATTTCAAAAAATAGAAAGACAAGAAACTCGTTCCCACCCCTCTAATCATCGATCATGAGAATTTATAGACGATCCAAGTCACTTGATATTGATTAGTGTTAGTTTTTTAAAATTAATTATATTTTAAAGTTAATTAATTATCTAATTTAATCCAATAAAATAAGGCAATGAGTTCATTTCTATTTTTTTTATCGATTAGAGGTATTTTGAATTAATTTACTTGTATTAATTTTTTTTTATAATTATCATATATATCTTTTAAATTGTTAATAATCAATGTAAATAATTTCAAATTCAAACTTAAAATATTTAAATTTTATCATTAATATTTTTCCCTACCCGACCACAATCCAAGTAATAGGTTCATTTCTATTTCCATTTTTCTCTCTTATAATTTTATTATTATTATTATTATTTACAACTAATTTACTTTTAAATTTTAGAATAGAGGTATTTATTTTATTTTTATCACTCTAATTTTAAGAATATTATAAAATAATTTAGTTAAAGAGTTGACTTAGTTATTATATGAGAATAGAATGAGTTAATAATTGATTTGGTGAGTCAATAATTCTTACAGCTCTCCCTTTGAGATATAATTGAATAGATTATAAAATATCCATTCCTTTTTATTTGAAAAATTATTATGTAAGACCATCTCATTAGGTAAATGACTCTCATAACACCCTATTCATGCGCTTGCTCTTTTAAAGTAATAAACTGATTAGGAATTTAAGAATATTTTAGTCATTTTATATATGAAAAATTTGACGAGTTAGTTGATTTAAGTTAGGATTTAATGATAAATTATATACTTTACTTTCTCTTAACTTTTAAGTAAACGATCCAATTAAACAATATATGTTTGTATATTATTTTAATTGGAATAAAAATATTTGTATATTATTTTAAACGATCCAAAAAATTGACTAGAAAAAAATATTTGTATATTATTTTATAAAATATGAGAGGTTATTTTAATTGTCATAACCTTCAGACTAGGTCAATATAATTTACCCTTAAATTTACTTGTGAAACAAATAAGAAACCCACACAAGAAGTTAATTTTATAATTAAATTAAAAAATAAGATTTTTTTTCCAAGTACCAAAATGCCCTGATGCTAGCTTTTTTTCGCTTCTCGAGGAAATGTCATAAATGATAAAAGTCAGTTGGGTTATAGACCATTTTTTTCTCTATTTTAAATTTATTTTACTTAAATTAAACTGATTAAAAAAAAATTGACAACAATATATAGCATTTTACACTATTAATTAATTGTACCACTCCCTCGTTAAACTTATAGGCCTAATATTGTTAGAGATAATAATAATTTTATAAGTTTATTTTTATTTGTTTTTGACAAAATTATTTTTTTTAAAAAAAAAGTATCATTAAATTATAAAAAAATTAATACAAACAGAAGGAGTTATTAGCGACGCACACACTGTCGCTAATAACCCAAATAAGCGTCGCTTATTGTCCAGCAAATTATTTATGACGCTCAGATGTGCGTCGCTAAATGAATCAATTATTAGCGACGCCCTAGTGTGTCACTAATGGCCAAAAGTGCGTCGCTAATAGTTTCGCGCCTTTTTGCTCGTGGGAAGCGAATTTTTTTTTTTACTTTTCGCGCCTAATTATTAGCGACGCACACTGTGCGTCGCTAATAAGCACTTTTAGCGACGCACAGTGTGCATCGCTAATAATGTGCGTCGCTAAAAGTCAGTTTTGTTGTAGTGGAGTGTAAGAAATTGAAATTGAAATTGAAACAGGGACAGGGATATCCTGTCCCTGTTCTGGACTAATCTCTGTTTGGGTAACCGAATTGAGAATAAGGAAATTGAAAATTACAAATTGACCCTTGAACTTTTGAAAATTAAACTTGACCCCAGAACTTTAGAAAATCTGATTTTGACCCACAGAACTTTTGATTAATTATGTTTTGACCCCTCCTGAATAAAATATTAATAAAATATTAATTTAATTAATTAATTAATTAGTTAATTAATTTAATTTAATTATTTAAATATTCTAAAATAATCCGGAGTCCAAATGGGACAAGTCATTAGTGTATTTTGACTATCTCAACCATTCTGAGACCAATGGTGAGATCCATTTTATGAGAGGGGATCTCAAAAAATAAAAGACCCTTAGTAACCTTTAAAATTATCAAAATGCCCCTGAATTGAAGTACAGTCAAACGAACTCCGAATTAGGTAAACAAATAGTGGAACTTTATTATCTCGAGCATTCCAGACTCAACCATGGAGTCCGATTTATGAAAAGAGGTCACAAAATGTAAGGACCCGTGAAAAGTGCAAAATGACTGTTTTGCCCTTTTGAACCCAGATGTCCGAATTGAGTTCTACGAAAACCTAAACTTATTTTCGTCGACGTCCTAGACTCAATGGCAGAGTTTAATTTAGCAGAATAGAAACTTATGAATTAAAGACATAAAATTTGATGAATAACATAAATTCAAATGACAATAGACTGAGTTGTAATTTATGCTTTTAGGGATACTGACAGGACAGGAGAGGGCGATCTGATCTCCTGCATTTTCATTGACCCGTTCAGTTACGTATCGTGCACGATCTTCTAGGGTTGAGACCAACCCGTCAGGTATGGCGTTTTGCTAATATTAGAAATGAAGTTAAGTTAGGAATGTTCTGTGAATGACTGGAATGGCTTATGTGTTTATTTGGAATGTGTTTACTTGATGATTTGGAGTTGGTTGTTCACATGCTTACATGTTACTTGTACTTTGTGAAAATTTAGTGAATGATGAACGTGATTCATGACATGTGTTTAAGTTGATATTATATGAGATATGCTTACATGTGGAATCAGCTGGTGATTTATGCATTAGTGTCGAGCATGCTATATTGTGGAAACCATGTTTCATTGAGATTGCATTGGCATATTGGCATATGATGAATCCTTGAGAACATGGCGTGAGTTGAGCACGTGGTGCTATGCATTATGAGGGTGTAGATCCTGTGGTGAAAAACCCAAAATTGGCCATTGCATTGGTACTCCGTGCCATCGGGGAGTACCCGTAAACTAGACATGGGTGTGGCATAGAGTTGTGCATGAGTGCGTCATGCATACCACTCATATATTACTGCGATGGTTTGAATGACATTTAGATATAAATGTACACTTTGCACATGCCACGCCTTAGCTTTATTTCTTGCATTAGCACTTCATCATACCAGCAGTTGAGCTGACCCATTCGTGGGCAACATTTTTCAGATGAGGATACTCCAGCTACTTGAGACTCTATGATACCTTGATAGGGTGAAGCACTTGGTAAATTTTTGGTCCATGAGACTTATGTTTTGTAATGTAAGGGCTTAAGCCCGAATGACTATGAACAATGCAGTTGCAAGATGCACTTTATGTTATTTTATGTATTAATGGAAATGAATGCTCGTTTAGTGGATTTATTTACATTTGTCCTTTTATTTATTTTATTTTCTGTCTCGTCAGTCGCGCCTCGAGTTTGTAGAAATTCGGGGCGTGACAATAGTAGAAAAGTAAGGGTCGAACCCACAGAGATTGTTAATTGTTTAAAAACCAAAGTTGAGATTAATTTTAATTCAAATTCACAAAGAGTGATTGCTTGTTGTTTTTTTTTCTAAAATTAAATGAGAACTATAATTAAAGCAAATATTCAACTGAATTAACGATGAATCAAATTAAAAGAGGATTCCTAGGATGTTGAATCCACCACTAAACTTGTAACTAGCTTCAATTGTATTAATTCTTGGGCCATTAAATTTGGATGTAAAAGATGTATTTTGGCTACAAGCCTCAATACAATCATCAAAAAAACTACGCACCAAAACCCTAAGCACAAATCATCTTTGGTCAACACAAATTGTCTACACTAATTCTAAGGTCATAGTCACAATTTGTTTTCCCTAAGTTATGACTCGTCCTACGGTTTTGATATATGTAAAAATATTACTATTACATAACCACATAAACAAAATCACAGAAATTGATTATGTGAAACCGAATAACACAATCATTGCATTAATAAAATTCCAAAGTTATACAATCAACATCCAAAACTAATTAACCCAAAAATAAAATACAAAAAAGCAAGATTACTTGACTAGGGTTTCATCTAAACCCTAGGAATGAGAGAAGCTTAGCCCATGATGGTGGAAGAGGAGAACACCATAGCCATAGAGTTTTTCATCTTCTTCTTCTTTTTAGAGCCGTCTTTTCTTCCCTCTCCTCCTTCCCAAGAAAATAAGAAGTCAGCAAAAAAAATAAGAAAATCTCGTTATTAGACCTTAGGGCACCAAAAAGGGAGGCTAAAGTGCTCCAAAATAGATTTTGTAATGCTAAAATGGGCCCTGGTCCACCAACATATGGATCAAGCCTCTCTTCTAACCCATGACCACTTGTTTTTCACTTTTTTTAGCACTTCAAACCCAATATTTTCCTTTTACTCCAAATTCACCACCAAATCATCAACTTTGTCAAGCTTTCTCTGTAAAGATAAAATAAGAATTAACTAGAAAATACACATAGATTGGAGAAATTAAAATAATAAAAGTGCAAGAATATTTAAGGTTAATAAAATAAATATGCACTTTTTAACCAGTTATCAAAATTTCACAAGGCTTCCTTCTAGGAAGTTGTTCCCCACATCAAGGGCTACGTTCTTACCAATTGGTTCAACTACACAACTAGTACAACTCCCTAGGGTTGAGAAAAATCATTTTAGGTATGATATTTTGCTAAGTAAAGAATAGGGATAAGTTTATGAGTGTTTTTATATGTTAATTGTATCACTTACATGCTTATTTGTTATTAGAAAATCACCTAGGTTATAGTTACTTTGAAAACCTAGGGTTGGTACCTTATGTACCTATATATTATTTGTGAATTTGTTGAAGTGATGAACATGTAATATGACTATATGTATAATTCATTGCATTCTAGCTTATATTCATGCAGACAAAGTCTTGTAGTTAGAAAGTTATGATTTATTCAATGTGTTGGTACTTTATGTATTTTGTAATCTTTGAGAATTTGGTAAGGTTGTAAATATGTAATATGTTTATATGTGTAATTAATTGGATTACATGCTAGGTTCATGTAAGTAAAGTTTTGTGATTCAAAAGTTATAGTTGCTTTAAGTATAATGCATTATTTAAGGCATACACCATGTGTTTAATGAAATGCTTCACTGGAATTGCATAGAAAAATCAAGGCATGTTGGCATATTATGAATCCTTGGAAACATGACGTGAGTTAAGCACTATGGTGCTATGCATTATGAGGGTGTAGATCATGTGGTAAAAAACTCAAAATTGGCCATTGGTACTCGCATTCCAACAAGGATGGACCGTGAAGCGAGACATGCGATTGGTACTTGCGTTCTAACGGGGAAGGACCGTGAAGCGAGACATGAGTGTGACATAGAATTGCATGTGTGTGTCATGCATATTACCATTGCATAGCATTGAGGGATTGGAGGGTTTATATCTTATAAATGTACACTTGCACATGCCACGCCTTAACTTTGTTCTTTACATTAGCATTATGTCATACAAGCCGTCATGCTTACCCTTTATGGGATTACATATTACAGATAAGGCTCCCGGCACTTGAGACTTGACGAAGTCATTGGAGCACGAGGAGAAAGTAGAATTTGAAGCATATTTGGCCTAAGGGCCACATTTTTTTTATATGTATGGGCATAAGCCCAGATAACTTGTGTTAAATTTGAAAAATAGTGAACTATAAGCCTTGAGACATTTTGTAATGTAAGGGTTTAAACTCAAATGACAAGTGGGATGTTTTGTTTAATGTGCATCGCATGTAAATGTTGAGAGCAATAGCTGTATGTTTAATTTCTATGAATTTGTGGCCACCGAGTGAGGGTGGAATGTATATATCTTTGTATATATGAATTGTCGTAAAGTATTAGGAGGAAAATGCTTAGAAAACAAAGGAGACCATGTCCAAAATTTTGTGAGTTAAAAAGGGACATTAGGTGTGTAAAATGCCCATGAATAATTGAGAAAAGTGCCAAAAAGTGGGGGTTAAAAATCTTGAAAAAGTAGGTTAAAAATTAGAAAAAAAATCAGAAAATGGAAAAAATCAGCTTGCAGTAATTACATCATTGCTACAGTGTCAGTGCAGCAGACTAGCCCCCAGCCGCAACCACAGCAGCAGCCCCAGGTGCGCTGCGCGCCTGCTGCATGCCATGCTGTGCCACACCTACCCCTCCATGAGCACACGCCTGCCTACTGCCTTACCCATGCGTGCCCAGCCTGACAGCCCCTTGACACCACCCCTTAGCCATCTTTTTGGGCCATGTTTGGCCATCTTTTTAGGCCATGTTTGGCCTCTCTCATGGGCCATGTTTGATCACTTCCTTAGACAAATTTTGGTAGACTTTTTGACCTATTCTTGGTGTCACGCCCCAAATTCCAGCGAATCCCGAGGCGTGAGTAACGAGACAAAAAGAAATAAAATAATAAAGAAATGAAAGATAATAATGACATTCTAATACATTCCGTACACTGTTCTGATACATACATAGGGTCTGGTCCATTGGTTCACAACATACAAAATAAAATACAGTCTCGGGCTTATGCCCTTACACAATGTCAAAAGCGCCCCTTGGGCCCAACATAATCCCCAATCAGACCGTCTCTATGTCTCGTACAGCTGGGACATCATCTGAAATGTTTGCCCCACTAAAGGGGTCAGCTCAACATGCTGGTACAATATAATGCTAATGCAAGAAACAAAACTAAGGTCGTGGCATGTGCAAGTGTACAGTTATTGCTATATGGCATTCGATATCATGATGACAGTATATAAACAGTATACAATATATGAGTAATATGCGTGACACACCCATGCAACTCTATGCCACCCATGTCTCATGATACGGTCATTCTCCGCTGGCATGTGTTATAACATGAAAAAAAAAATTTTATTTATTTTATTATTTTATTGTTTTATTAGTTATTCTTGCAAATATTAATTATTATTATCATTATTATTATTATTATAATTATTATTATTATTGAAATGATAATGTGTGTAGGTGTATATATATATATATATGTGTATATATATATATAATTTAAATTATATGTTGTGTATATGTGTATACATGTGAGTGTATATTTAAAATGTGAAAATATATATGTATATGTATATATATAAATCAGATTGTGTGAGGTATGTGTGTGTGTAACCGGTTGTGTGTGTGTGTGAGTTTGAGTGTAATACACTCAAACAAGGTATGGGTTGGGGTTGTGTGTGTGAGTGGAATTCAGGGAGTGGGGGATGCAGAATTGGCAGGGAGTGGTTGGTCTTGGAGAGAGAGAGAGAGAGAGAGAGACATAGAGAGGGAAAATGAAGAGAAAAAGGAGGGTGTCTCGGGTGAGAAGAAAAGAAAGGGAAAGGAAAGAAAACTGAGAGCAAGGGAGAGGGTCCTGAAGAAGCAAAAGTGACCAAGAGGAACAGAATGAGAAGGGAAGCAAACCAAAAGGGGAAAAACCGAAATCATTGGTAAGTGGGCTACTTCTGTTTCATTTTTTTTAAAAGCATTTTAATTGATTTAAATTGTAGGATCTTAGAGAGCATAACGTAGGGATTATTTTGCAAAAAGAATGAGAAGAAATGGTTGAGAAACTAGGGAGAAAACCCTAGTTGCAGGTTTCGGCCATGGAGGTTGAACCTCATCATTTTATGTGTAAAACTCCCTTTAAATGATCCTAAAATAACCCTATGAGGTGCAAAAAGTGAATGGGAGTGAATTGGGTTCAAAACAGTGGGGGAAAGTGGGGGGAAAATGGGTGGCCGGAGAGTTGACCGAGGGTTTGACCCTCTATTTCGTGGAGATGAGGAAGGTTTGGGGAGAAATGGAGGTGGGATATGGAACCTCCACGAAAAACCCTAGAGGATGGCATTTTAAAAATGGGGAAAAGTCACCGGAAACCGGTCGCCGGCGCCGGAGAAGGCGCCGGAAGCCCACTGTTGCCCTACCGGAAAATCGGGGAAGAAGGTGGGGTGACCGGGTCGGGTCTCGGGTCGGATCCGGGTCCAGTTCGGGCGGGTACGGGTCGCCCCTGCCACGTGTCAGCCCATTGTTTTAAATTAAAATGGAATTTGAACCTTTTGGAATTTGAACCTTTTGAATTTGAACCTTAACCCTGAACTTTCGGAAATTACAAATTGACCCCCCCAACTGTTAGAAATTTCACTTTGACCCACCTGATTAAATTATTAATAAAATATTAATTAAATTAATTAATTAATTATTTAATTTAATTAATTTAATTAATTAAATATTCAAAAACATCCCGGAGTCCAAATGGGACAAGTCATTAGTGTATTTTGACTATCTCGACCATTCCGAGACCAATGGTGAGGTCCGTTTTACGAGACGGGGTCTCAAAAAATAAAAGACCCGTAGTAACCCTTAAAATTACCAAAATGCCCCTAACTTGAAACACTGTCAGACAAACTCCGAATTAGGTAAACAAATAGTGGAATTTTATTATCTCGAACATTCCGGACTCAACCGTGGAGTCCGATTTGTGGGAATAGGTCACGAAATGTAAGGACACGTGTAAAGTACAAAATGACTGTTTTGCCCTTTTCAACCCTGGTGTCCGAATTGAGTTCTACGAGAACCTAGACTTATTTTCTTAAACGTTCTAAAACCAATGGTAGAGTTTAATTTAGCAGAATAGAAACTTATGAATTAAAGACATAAAATTTGATGAATAGCGTCGATTCAAGTAACAATAGACTGAGTTGTAATTTCTACTTTTAGGGACATTGACAGGACAGGAGAGGGCGATCTGATCTTCTACATTTTCATCCGCCGGTTCAGTTACATATAGTTCACGATCTTCTAGGGTTGATACCAACCCATCAGGTATGGTGTTTTGCTAATGTTAGAAATGAGGTTAAGTTAGGAATATTTTGTGAATGACTTATGTGCCTATGTGGAAGGTGTTTACTTGATGACTTAGAATTGGTTGCATGTCTGCTTATATGTCATTTGTACCTTATGAAAATTTAGTGAATGATGAATGCGAATCATGACATGTGTTTAAGTTGATTACATGAGATATGCTTACATGTGGAATCAGTTGGTGATTTATGTATCATTGTTTCGAGCATGCTATATTGTGGAAATCATGTTTCATTGAGATTGCATTAGCATATTGGCATATGATGAATCCTTTGAGAACATGGCGTGGGTAAGCACATGGTGCTTTGCATTATGAGGGTGTAGATCCTGTGGTGAAAAACCCAAAATTGGCCATTGCATTGGTACTTCGAGCCATCGGGGAGTACCCGTAAATGAGACATGGGTGTGGCATAGAGTTGTGCATGGGTGTGTCACGCATACCATTCACATATATATTACTGCGATGTTTGAATGCCATTTAGAAATAAATGTACACTTTGCACATGTCACGCCTTAGCTTTATTTCTGGCATTAGCATTTCATCATACCAGCAGTTGTGCTGACCCATTCGTGGGCAACATTTTCAGATGAGGATCCTCCAGCCACGTGAGACTCAGTGATGCCCTGATAGGGCGAAGCACGTGATACATTTGTGATCCATGAGACTTGTATTTTGTTATGTAAGGGCTTAAGCCCGAAAGACTGATGAACAATGTATTCGATGTTATTTATGTATGGATGATGATGGACGTATGTTTAGTGAATTTAATTACTTTTGTCCTTTTATTTATTTTACTTTCTGTCTCGTCAGTCGCGCCTCGGGTTCGGTCAGAATTCGGGGCGTGACAGCATGAGTACCGCCACTTATGTCTCGCTTCACGGTCCGGAATCTGTCAGGCTTGCAAGTACCTAATGGCCGATTTTGGGTTTTTCACCACAGGATCTGCACCCTCATAATGCAAAGCACCAAGTGCTTACCCACGCCATGTCCAAAGAATCACACTATGCCAAAATGCTCTGATCTCATCATGTCATAATGCAATCTCAATGATGCATCTCATTCATACATAAAATATGCTTTCAAGTACATATCTCATAATGTCAACAGTTCTCCAAGCATGTGATTCACTACACTAACACATTCGATATACAAATAATCATCTTCCACATCATCACCCAACATCAGCAAGATAGCATGGAACACATAAGCATGTAAATATTCAAGCAACAAGTGAACAATCAAGGCAGCAAATCAAGTATTCCTAATCTTAATTCTATTTCTTACTTAGCACAATATATCGTACCTGATAATCGACCCCAACTCAGGGAAAGTATACTCGTAGTAAAGTGAAATCACCGTAAGAACACCGAAGGTCAGGTCACCTTCTCTTGCCTTTCCGTGTCCCTAAAATCATAACAGGTAATTCAGTTCATTGTCATTTGAATTTATTCTATTCATCAAATTTTATGTCTTTAATTCATAAGTTTCTATTTTGCTGAATTAGACTCTACTATTGAGTTCGGAACGTCGAAGAAAATAAGTTTAGGTTTTTGTAGAACTCAATTCGGACATCTGGGTTCAAAAGGGCAAAACAGTCATTTTACACTTTACACGGGTCCTTACATTTCGTGACCTCTTTTCACAAATCGGACTCCACGGTTGAGTCCGGAATGCTCGAGATAATAAAGTTTCACTATTTGTTTACCTAATTCGGAGTTCATTTGACTGTATTTCAATTCAGGGGTATTTTGGTAATTTTATATGTTGCTACGTGTCTTTTATTTTTTGGGATCCCGTCTCGTAAAACGGACCTCACCATTGGCCTCAGAATGGTCGAGATAGTTAAAATACACTAATGACTTGTCCCATTTGGACTCCGGGATATTTTAGAATATTTAATTAATTAAATTAATTTAATTAATATTTATTATTATTTTAATTCAGGTGGGTCAAAGTGTAATTTCTCCAAAGTTCAGGGGTTAAAATGTAATTTCTGAAAGTTCAGGGTCAAGTTTAAAATTTTTAAAAGTCTAGGGGCAATTTTGTAATTTCGGAAAACCCTTATTCTCAATTTGGATAGCCAAACAGTGGCTAATCCAAAACAGGGATAAGATATCCCTGTTCCCATTAAATTCAAATTTCTAATTTCTTATCCTCGTAACCAAACAGACCCATTGGGTTTTTAATTTAAAACAGGGGAGTGACACGTGGCAGGGGCGGACCGGCCCAAGCCCAACCCGACCCGAACCGACCCGACCCAAGCCCGGATCAGCCCCCCCTTCGTCCCCGATTTTCCGGCGACTTTTTAGGGTTTTAAAAATGTGATCCTCTCTATTTTTTCCCAAGGATTCCATACATGGGCTCGGTTTTGGGTTTAGATCGTTGGATTCTCACGAAATAGAGGGTCAAACCCTCGGTCAACATTCCGGCCAACCCATTTTCCATCACCTTTCCCTACTGTTTTAAACCTAAACCATTTCCCTTCATTTTTTGCATCTCCTAGGCTCCATTTCCTATCATCTAAAGCAAGTTTTTCACATAAAATCACGAGACCCACCTCCTAAAATCGAGACCTGCAACTGGGGAGTTCTCCCTCTCCCCTTAACCATTTTAGTTGGTTTATTTTCCTAATTGTTCCATATTCCATGCTCTTTCTAGCCCTATATTCAAAAAGAATAAATTATGCAAGGAAAATTTCAAAACAGACGGTGGCTTACCTTGGTTTCGGCTTCTCTCACTAGCCGACCTCCCTTTCTCTCTCCCACTTCACTTCTGGTTCAAACTCCTTGTTCCCCTTCTGTCTATCGGTTTCTCCTTCTTTTCTTCCTCTCTTTACTCTCATTTCCCACTCAGCTGTGCACACAAATGTGTATATTATACACACATGCTTCCTTTCTCTCTCTTTCTCTCTCTCCCCCTCTCTCTCTCTCTCTCTCCAAGACCAACCACCCTCTGGCCAGACCTGCACCTGCCACCCCATACCCTGAATCCCACTCACACACACAATCCCAAGCCTCACTCCTATTGAGTGTGTAACACTCAATACACACTCACACACACACGGCACACACAGTGCACTGTGCACTGTTTTATATATATATATATATATATATAAATATACACATATTCTCAAATTCAGATTTTTAATTATATATATATTATACATACATGCACATACACCATACACATAGTTATACACATACAATACACACATTGCACCCCACACACATTAAAATTTAATAATAATAATCATAATAATAATAATAATAAAAATAATAATAATAACAACTTGAAAATTTTATTTATTTAAAAAAAAAATTTTCAGGTTGTTACACTTGGCCTATGTCTTAGGACATTTAGGGCCCAATTTGGGCCATCGTTCCAAGGTATACTTAGAGATATTTTGGAGCTATTTTGAAGGTCATACTTGAACACGACTTAGACTAATTTTGACTATTAGTTGGGGGAGATATTTGATTAGCATTTGAAACCCATCTTGGGTAAGTCTAGTAGCAAATTTTCATTTTAAATTTTGAGAAAATATGGAGAAAAAAATGAGTAATCAACTAAATCCATTTAATTACCTTTAATTAATTCCTTTTAGTTCATTTTCACTCACTTCCCGGGTTTTGAAAATTTGGGGCGTGACATATAGACTACTTCGTGACTATTCAGTAGAGCTACGAAGCCCAAAGGTTGCATCTATTCATGGTGAATAGACATACATGTTTGAATTGGTGCAATTATTTGCTAACAGTCACAACTATTTGAATTGGTAACGATTGAAAATTTTAAATAAATTGTCTCTAAAATATATATATATATATATATATACACACACACACACACACACACACTGAGGGCCAACCCCAACCTGACCCGACCCGGCCCAGTTCGATGTGGGGCGTGGCACATTGTTACCATTTCCTAGTTGTAATGTTTGAAGGCAATTTCTCATTCACTCCTTAACGATTTTGAGCAACCCAATAGATGTTCTTAATCTCCTCATGAAGGAAAACACATTTCCATGTGGACCCACCTAAAATAATATCTGGGACCCACTTTAATTTTGGCTCAAAGATGGCCAAAATATCTGCTCAGAATAACCTATTTTTTCAACACTTATTTCGATACAAATTTGACAGAGTCATACATAAAAAAACATTTAATCACTATTGTGACCACCACACACCAAAAGCTCTACATACAACTTTGTTTATCATTTTATTGAGCTTGACCAATATATTTGTTAGGTGAAACTGTGTCCATTTTTGGTTTCCTTCCAACAGAAGTTCTAATTTTGGCCTGTAATTTCTACGTCACTCAAGGGGGTTCTTGATGAGCTTAGACGTGTCTCCATCAATGTTATAGCAGTAGTGTCTACGACACCTATAAATGTATTCTAGAAATGTCAAAACCATGGCTAAAATCACATCCAATCAAAATACTTACCCTATTCTTGAAGTCCTAATAGAGTAATCATAGAGTAATCAGTTTTGGTAGAAGATAAAAAAGAAATAAAGAAACTTAACTTAATAGAAAACAAATAAGAAAATTTTCGTATATATCTATATATATATATATAGATATATATATATATATATATATTTACACAGACCTGCTAGTTTTGGGGTCTTCAGAATCACACCATCTCAAATAAATGTAGTGTTAGAATCCATGTCTATTGAAGCTCTAGAAATGGCTCGCATGGAATATATGGAATGTGGTATTGACCTTGAAAAATGGGTTTTTTTTATCAGCGAAAAGAAAATATATACATATATATATGTATGAAAAAAAATGTATAAGAGAGATAATCTAATAGCATCAACAAAAGTTAAGTGCTAAAGCATTAGGGCTAACTAGCCTCATCCCAACTAGATAGGAGTGTGGTGGCTTAGAACAGCCACCACCGTATCTTCTAGATGAATATAATCCAAGTGCTAAGGTTGAGAAAAAGGGTGTTAGTGAATTCAATGACAAAATTAGGAATTCACTTTAAGGAGGATAAATATTTTTGCTAAATGTTTAATCATAAATTTTAAAATTAATGAAATATAAAAATTAAATATTGATTGATAGTATTTCTCATAAATAACTAAATTTATTGACAAAAAAGAACTTATAAATTAAACAAAAAATAGAAGAAAAAAAAAAGTTAAGCTATACAAAAAAGGAGAACTATTCACACTACATATTATACTTTTGTGCTCCAAAAAAATTATTTTAATGGTTAAATTTGTATTTTTTGGAATGCAAGTAATTGAAATAAAGGTCAAATATGAAAAATTTTAAACTTAGGGGCAAGAATATAAGCTAAAAAGAAAGATTTGGAACAAATTTAAATAGTATTACAAAAATTCAAAAAAAAAAAACAAATGGGGGGGTGGATTGCCCCTGGTCCTATGCTCCCTCCCTCCATGGATAAATTGATCCTCCACCAAGATCTAATGAAGCAAAGTTGTTTAAATGGGCTAAGGCAATTGCATCAAGGAAGAGCACTACATCTCAATTTGAAATGATAGATATATTTAGGTAATGTATCTATTGAATTTTCTTTTGAGAATGTATTTTTTTAGTAGTAGAAAAATGGGGGGGGGGGGGAGGAAAGAAACCTCTAGGAGAAATTGAGACTCATGATGCCATTGGACGGCACAAATTGGGCTCCTTTTCCAATGTATTGCATTATTCCTAAAGGTTTTTAACCAATGGAATCTTAGTAGTTTTGATGATAACAATGCATTGTCCATGTGGATTAATGTTTTATTCAAGTGACAATACAAATAAGTCATCTAGGTTATAGAAAATTATTCACCAAGAAATGACAAAATCCATCAGGCTAAAGGATTTCATTCAAGTGCTTATTTCAAAGCTGAAATCAAATTAAATGGAATGCTCTCATGATGATTCAAGTAAATGGATACACTCAAGCCCAAGGAATCAAGACAAGTCAAGAGAAGACTTTTTATATTCCTTATTTTGGGTTTTAAGTGATTTAGGATTAGATTGGATACTCGTCGTAAGCTCTTACAATTTATAATGATCAACTAAGAACAAATCATAAAATGATTTTCAAAACAACACATTACTACACTTTAGTTTTGAAAGATCAAAAGGTTTTGATAACATTACACTGTGAAAAATAAGTAAGAATGCACTTTCTGTCAAAACCAGTTGACCAGTTCAAGGACCTAGTTGATTGGTTCTTAAGGCTTATTTTTACACTGATCAAACCCGTTGACCAGTTCCTAGAACTAGTTGACTGAGTGACCTTTTTTTATAACAACATCCTAAACCTACTGTCCAATTTAGTCAACCTCTGTGAGGATTTAGTCGACTATTTTTTAAAAGCTAAAATAATGTACATCATAACCAGTCAACTGATCTTAAAGAGCAGTCGATTGAATCTTCTTGAACAATTGAACAACAAACCCTCTATACAATAATTCAGTTGATCTGATCAGTTGACTAGATCTTGATCTAGTCGATTGGTTGATGATTCAATCGACTGAGTTCGTCAATCTGGCATTTCAAAATTCAAATTTTAAAATGACAAAAAATAAGAGAATGGCTCTATTTTGAAATGCAACGGCCATATCTATTTGAGGATTATAAATAGAGGTTCTCTAAAGCATTTATTACTATCTCTTTACAAGCTTACACTTCTATATATTCTTGACTTTAGATCTAACCATTGACAACCTAGATCTAAAATTTCTACAAATCTTAAATATTCTGAGCTTACACTAGATCTATATGTAGAGAGTGAGCATATATTGCACCAATCTACTCTTGAAGAGAGTGCTTGTTATTAAAAAAAATAATTGTATCTTCTCATTACTGTAAATTTTGTGGCTAGGTGCTACCCTTGTGAGGCAAAAGAGGATATTTTGCTTGAAAAATAGTGAGGAGCTCTTGTTGTAAAGTTTAACCTCCACATATAAGGAGATCAAGCTAGTGTAAAAACTCAAGTAGGATGCTTGAGTCGAGGACGTAGGAAGTTTTTTGAACCGTGTAAAAGTCATTGTGTTTGCTCTCTCTTTCTATTTTTACTCTTTTACATATTTGTGTATTATTAGCATACATTTTTAAAATTTATAAAAATTTTCAATATTTGTTAAATACCCTATTCACCCCCTCCTCTCTAAGATAAATATCTGGGCAACATAGTGGACATTCTATCTCTCATATGATAGATCCCACAAATTCATGTAAATTCCAACTCTAAAAAATAAGAATATAATAAAACATTCGTTTGCAACTCGAGACAACCTAAAAAATTGACCCGCTGTTGTTTTTAGGCTCGTTTTGTCTCTTATGTTGTAACCCACTGATATATGGGTATTATCTTTTAGGGTTTTGACATAGGAAAAGATAGTCGTCATTAGAGAAAAAAAAGTTTCAGGTTTTAGGAGTTTTTTGCTCTTGTAATCTCTTCGATACATAGTGGACTCATAATCATCGGTGCCCATGGACATAGACATCTTACCGAACCACTTAAATCTTGTGTCTTCTCTATGTGTTTGTTTATTTTTTTCTTATTTGAGATAGATTTATTGTTTGTTTAATCATTTTCGCATAACAAATTGGAATCAGAGCCAAGGTTTTTGACCTTGGTATTAGATTTTATGATCATTGGTGTATGAGTGTGGATTTGATTAATGGAGGAATTGATTTCTGGCACTTCGTCTTCGACAACTTTATCTTCAAAAACTTCATCTTCGAAATCTTCATCGGTGGTAAGAACTACGGTTTCGAATGCAAATTTTGAAGTTAAAAAAATTTAATGGAACTAATAATTTTGATATGTGGCAATGTGAAGTTTTGGATGTTCTAATTCAACAAGTAGTAGATATCACTTTGGAGGATAAACCTAATGATATGGAAGAGAAGGATTGAAAGAAGATCAATCATCAGGCTTGAGGCACCATTAGTCTTTGCGTCATTAAGGATCAGAAGTACTTTGTTATGAGGGAGACTTTGGCTAAGTAGTTGTGAGAGAAACTGAAAAATAATTTTATGACCAAGAGCATTGAAAATCAACTCTATCTGAAGAAAAAAACTATTCCGTTTCCAATATAAGCAAAGTCTTTCGATATTTGAGCATTTGAATAGTTTTAATAAAATCCTTGTTGATTTGCAAAATCTTAATGTTGAAATTCTAAATGAAGATGAGGCATTATTGTTATTAAATTTTCTACCTGATAGTTATGATCATTTAACCACAATCTTACTATATGGGAAAGATAAAATTAAATTTGATAAGGTATCTAATGCTTTAAAAATAATGAGTATCGAAAAAAGGATCTACAGGTCTATAGGAACTCAACAACAAAGGCTTTGATAGTAAAAGGTAGGATAGAGGATAGAAATTTTGGTGAACGGGGTAAGTCTCGAGGAGTATCTTCTAATAGAAGGATTTCTAAAAATGATGGGTGTGCTTTTTGTCATGAGAAAAGGCATTGAAAAAAGGATTATCCGAAGTTGAAGAACAAGATCAATAAGGGACCAAATGTTAACTTAGCAGAGGTTGAAGATGATGATAGAGATTTTTCTTTGATTGTTTCATCATTGGTTGGTTGTTTTGATAAGTGAGTTTTGCATTCGGGGTGTTCCTATCATATGTGTCCCATAGGGATTTGTTTTCTAGGTTCCAAGAGTTAAATGGAGGAGTTGTTTTAATGAGTAATGATAATACCTGTAAAACAAAAGGGATAGGAAACATTCGATTGAAGGTGCATGATGAAGCACTTAGATTTCTAACAGATGTTCGCCATGTACCGGACTTGAAGAAGAACCTCATCTCACTTCGAATGTTAGACTCAAAGGGCTACAAAGTTACTATAAAAGGTGGAGTCCTAAAAGTGGTACTTGGTGCACTTGTTGTGATGAAGGATACTCGAAAGGGTAATTTGTATTTTCTGGATGGGCAAATAATCACAAGGAGAGTAGTTGTTTTTGACAGTTTAGAGAATAGTGTTTCTGATATTTTGAGATTATGGCACATGTACTTAGGGCATGTTAGGGAGAAGCCATTGCAAGGGCTGATAAATTAGGGTCTGTTAAAGGGCCCTAAGACAGAAAAAATTGGGATTTTATGAGCAGTGCACGGGTAAGCAAACTAGAGTCAAGTTTGGCATAGTACTTCATCGTGCTCAGAGGACCCTCGATTATATGCACACTGATGTGTGGGGACCTAGCAGAGTTGCATCTTAGGGAGATAAGCATTTGTTTGTAACTTTTGTTGATGATTTCTTAAGGAGAGTTTGAATGTACACCATGTGATATAAAGATGAAGTCCTTGATTGAAACTCAAACGGGTAAAAGAATCAAGAGGCTCAGATCAAATAATGGTGGTGAGTACAAGTCAGATCCATTCAAACAAGCATGTCAAGATGATGGGATAGTTAGACACTTCACAGTTAGAGACATGCCATAACAAAATAGGGTGGCAGAACCCTAGAGCGAGGAAAACAACATTCTTGGGCTTTACTATAGGTGTCAAGGGATATAGATTGTGGTGTTCCGAATCAAAAAAAGTTGTTCTGTGTAGGAATGTTACTTTTCATGAGTCTATGATATTAAATCAGATTAAGCAAAAGAATGCTCAAGATCGAGGAGAGTATTTCACAGCATATGGAGTTACAGGCTCCAATTGTTGCAGCGAAGACTGTTCAAATAATCAATTATTCTATTGTTAATCTAGATGATGAAGGCTCAAGCTCAGATGTGGAGGAAGCTCAAGAGATCTCACAGCAACTAGAGTCTATTGAAACTAGTAGATCGAAAAGAGAGATTCACAAACCTATTAGGTTTGCTGACATGGTGGCATATTCACTTCCATTTGTTGATGATGATATTCCTCTAACTTATAAAGAATACATGAAACATTCAAACTTGGGAGTTGGTACAACTTTCAAAGAAAAAGAAAGCTATTGGTTGCAAATGGATATACACCAAAAAAGAAGGTTCTTTAAAGGAAAACAGTGTGAGATTCAAGAAAAGATTGGTAGCTAAAGGTTATGCACAAAAAAAAAAAAAAGGAATAGACTACAATGAGGTATTTTCTCCAGTTGTTAAACATTCTTCTATTTGGATTTCGTTAGCTTTGGTTAAACAGTTTGATCTCGAATTGACACAACTTGATGTCAAAACTGCATTCTTGCATGATGATTTGGAGGAGGAAATTTACATGGCTCAACTAGATAGATTTAAAGTTGATGGAAAAGATGATTGGGTTTGCAGATTAAAAAAATTGTTGTATGGTTTGAAATAGTCTCCAAGAGAATGGCACAAGCAATTTAATCGATTTATGACAGTGGAAAAGTATACAAGAAGCCATTTGGATCATTGTGTGTATTTTCTTAAGCTTCGTGATGGTTCATTTATATATTTTCTTTTATATGTGGATGACATGCTCATTGCATCTAAAATTAAAGTAGAGATAGATAGGTTGAAGACAGTTGAGAAATGAGTTTGAAAGGAAGGATCTTGAAGCTAAGAAGATACTTGGCATGGAAATTGAAAAAGATAGAGTGAAGGGCAGAGTTTGTCTGTTATAGAAACAATATTTGTAGAAAATACTACAACATTTTGGTTTAGGTGGCAATACAAAACCAGTTAATACACTTTTGGCCTCTCATTTCAAGCTTAGTGCTTTGATGCCTCTGCGCATAGATGAAGAGCGTAAGTATATGGCTCATGTTCCGTATGCAAACGCAGTTGGTGCTTTGATGTATGCTATGGTGTGCACGAGACCTAATATTTCACACTTTATCAGTATGGTGAGGAGATATATGCATAATCGGGGTTAAGGGCACTTGCAGGCAATAAAATGGATTCTACGATACATTCAGGGTACAATAGGTGTTGGTTTGATGTTTGAGATGGATGATCGACTTGGTCAGCAGATGGTTGGATATGTCGATTCAGACTATATTGGAGATTTGGATAAACGTCAGTCAACTACAGTATATATCTTTACTCTTACTAAGGGACCGGTGAGCTAGAGATCAACGTTACAATCAATAGTTGTTTTGTCTACTATTGAGACAGAGTACATAGAGGTGTCAGAGGCGATTGAGGAAACTATTTGGTTACATGGATTGATTGGGGATTTGGGGATTGTTCAGAAGCATGTTGAGGTCTACTATAACAGTCAGAGTGCAATTTGTTTAGCAAAGAATCATGTTCATCATACTCAAACGAAGCATATTAACGTTCTTTTCCATTTTGTTCAAGAAGTTGTGAATGAGGGGGATATTCTTCTTCAAAAGATTAGAACTGTAGATAATCCTGTAGATATGCTTACTAAGGTGGTGACTGGGATTAAGTTTAAACACTATTTGGACTTGATCAATATCTCTCATGTTTGAGCACCTAAGGGAGCATGGCGCTTAAAGGTGCATTTGGAGGTAGCTATGATTATTTTGTTTTGCATGGTTTAGAGAATTCAGGCCAAAATGGAGATTTGTTGGGTGGTTGTCAGGAATTCACTCGAATTCTTGATAATCTGTTTGTGACCCGAAACAATCCGAAAAATGGACAATGTGTGAGTTTCCATCATTCAAAATGAAAACAATGTACCTTAATGTTTCCTCAATTTTTACTCTACTTTGTATCCATAATATGACGTAGTGTTTTTTGGAATCATTTCATTTAGGGCTCAAAAATACTACATAGTACCACATCACATTTGAGATACAAACTACGAATACATAACATTTTTCAATGTTAATTATGATGTCAATAAGAACAATCGATTTTAGTAGGATAACCCAAACAAGCTCTTTTAAGACCTGTTTAGTTGGTCCATTGAATAGAATAGTTTAATTTATTTTTGCATAGTATTTTTAGCTCTTAATTCCTTTTAAAAAAAAAAATAAATTGAGATCAAAAGGATACTAGATGTCTTTAAAATAATAAAACCACAATTAATTGTGAACTTTGAAGAGGGAGAAAAAAATTCACTTGTTATTATTTCATACTTACAAAACTATATATTTTTATAAAATAATGTGTCATTTAATTTTTTTCACTTTAAAAAATTGTGATTCCTATCATACATCAACTTGATGAACAGGTGTCGTTATCAAACATATCACTTGTTTCTAATTGATTAGTCATAAAATTGGTCAGGGGTGTAAAGCAACTAGTATTACATGTCATGCACGCAAGTTTAGAAAAATGTAGAGTTATCATTTTCCAAAATGTTGATTTTAAAGTAGCTTGAATGTGGTTTGGATATTTCTTCATACATGGTCAGTTAAGTCTGGCACAGAATTTCTTGAATTAAGACAACCATACGTTCAAACAATGAGCTATATATGAAAGTTAGCAGATACATATGAACTTAAAAAAGATTAGTTTGCTAATATAATTTTTTTCTAATTAGTTGTATTAAAAATATAAGTAGCTATATACGAAAGTTAATAAATATGTATCATGAACTTAAAAAGATTAGTTCACTAGCATAGTTTTTTTTTTTTTCAATAGTTTTCTAGCATGTTGTCACTTTTGTTTTTTCACTGTCCCATGCGAAAACTATGACCATAGAAATTTCACCAACTTCATGATTTATTGTACTTATTTAAATACAAATCTAACAAAATTATACATAAGAAAACATCTCATTACTGTCTTGACTGACACATCCCACAAGCTCTATATACAATTTTGTTTATCTTTTTACTGATCTTGACAATTATATTTGATAGGCACAACATGAAGCGGTGTCTTCTTATGGATAGTAATGCCACCTACCTCTTCAATGCTCATGTCTTCCCCCTTCATTCCATTAGGCAGTTCCCAGTCAAAATAGTACAAAAGGTTGGCCAGTGTGAACTCAATTGTTCCAATTGCAGTGCCATGGGTAAACCTGGGCAAATTCTCCTTCCAGCCCCAAACGGTAATAGCTCAAAATGATTCCCTTTGAAATCAATGTCATTGTCCTCAAACCTCTCTGGGTAGAACACATTAGGGTTCTTCCACTTCTTTGGATCTCTCCCAATAGCATATGCATTAACTAAGACTCTTGTTTTGGGGTAGATAGCATAACCTTTGTTGCCACCGATCTTACATTGGTGAATGGTCTCATGGGGGATTAGCAGTGGTGCTACTGGGTGCATCCTTAGAGTTTCCTTTACCCCCATCTTCAAATATGTCAATTTCGCAACATCATCAGTATACACTTATGGTTTATTTCCAACATAACTTCTAATTTCGGGTTGCAATTTCTGCATCGCTCTGGAGTTTTTGATGAGCTCCGACATTGCCCACACCATTGTTACAGCACTAGTATCCACACCGCCTATAAATGTATTCTGTGAAAATGACAGAAGCATGCATATCTAAAATTCATGTCTTTCCAAATATTTATCATATTCTTGAAGTCATAAATTAAAGAGTATTCACTTTGATAAAGGATAAAAAAAAAAAAAAAAAACTTATTTTAGTCTCCATCTACTAACAAATTCATTTGTCCGCATCAACAAACTTATACACACACACACACACATTACTATATCTATTGCTCAGGAGGGATGCAGCATAGTTTCAAAGAGTTATCTGACAAGTTATAAAATTAAAATTTTCTGGTTGTAGGGGCTGAGGCATTCTGCTCACACAGGATTCTTGAGGAAGCAGGATATGGGAAGTCAATATGTCAATGCCAAACATGGAACTCCAGGTTTGATAAGATATCTCCTGCCACCATTAAACATCTTTCCTCTGACCTCTCGTAGCTCTCTCATAAAATCACTATCACAACATTTTCAACCGTTTGTGCTATATTTGGCATACTAGATTGACTAATAAGGTTTGCTGGACATGCGCAGTACCACTATTAAGCTTTGAAGGAGATGCAGTGAATTTACAGAATGATGAGTTTGGATATATTCTTGATGGGGGTAGAGAGAAAACCTTTTGTTAAGTACCTTCTTTGGTTAATAAATATATTATTTTACAAAAAAGGGCAATTAAAAGAGAGTTAGAAGGAGAATTTACCAAGAGAATTGCCTTGATATGGTCTTTGGTGAGACGAAAAGCACTAGTTTGATCTTTTAATAATCCAATCAAGACTTCAAGAAAGTCTTCGTAGTCCGGCTTAGGCCTGGCAAGATCAAGGTGCTCGTCTATTATCATTTCAAAGTAGTCATCAAGGTTCCTAAAGCACCTCTCTAGCCTTACCCGAAGCCCTGTTAAAACATCTACAATCCATTCTACAGAAGGAAAGAAGTCCTCAGCTGAGAAACTATCCAACATATTCATGGTTTCAGTCGATAAAATCTTTTAACTTTTGATCCCTAAACTGCTTTCCTCCATGTCTCTTTCCAAAAGCCACAGCACAGACAATTCTATCTACAAAAGTGAATATCTCTTCATCAAGATTAACTTGGATTGGGTTAGGTATTAAGCTCGAGAAGAAGAAGAGCTAAGAATAAGAGAGAAGAAGAAATGATCTTCATTTTATATCCAACATAACAATACAGAAGCCAGCTATATAAATAGCCATTATTACAATGAATCAGTTATAACAGAAAGCGTAATTAGAAAGCTAACTAACTAACTAATCTGCAGATTAACAACTAATCATTATTTACAATATTTACACCCTAATACTCCCCCTCAAGGTGGCTTGTAAATGTCCTTTACAGCCATCTTGGACAACAAAGAAAAAAGCTGAGTAGATGGGAGGGGTTTAGTAAACATGTCAGCCAATTGGTATTGAGATCTAATGGGCAGCAATTTGAGAACTGCCGAAGCAACTCTTTCACAAACAAATAGCAATCTATCTCGATATGCTTAGTTCGTTCATGAAAGGTTGGATTAGAGGCAATATGTATCGCAGCTTGATTGTCACAATATAGCAAAGTAGGAGAATCAACCTTGACTTGAAAATCTTTAAGAAGTTGTTGCAACCAGATAAGCTTCACTGGCAGTAGAGGAAAGGGCTCTATACTCAGCTTCAGCTGAGGATCGAGAGACGGTGGTCTGCTTTTTGGCCTTCCAAGAGACTAAAGAGTCTCCAATAAAGATGCAAAAACCTGTAATAGGAGCGTTGAGAATCAGGGCATGATCCCCAATCAACATCAGAGAATGCTTTCAAACGAACTGGAACACAAGCATCAGAATAAGCTCTCAGCTGTAAGGAAGAATTAGAAGAAAACAACAACCCTTGACCAGGACTTTTCTTGAGATAACGAAACAGGTGATGCACTGCCTTGAGATGAGGAAGTTCGAGGTTGAGGCCAAGAATTGAGTGAGCTTGTGAACTTGCAAAAGTAATATCTGGGCGAGATAAAGTGAGATAAAGAAGTTTCCCAACAAGCCGTCGATAGTGTGTTATATCAGGAAGCAGTTCACCTTCAGTAGCAGTTAAACGAAGTTTTGGATCCATTGGAATAGCAGTTGGCTCCAAGTAACCTATGTCCTCAAGCAATTGTAAGGTGTAATGGCGTTGAGAAAGCACAATCCTTGCTTAGACTTAGTAATCTCAAAACCAAGAAAGTACTTGAGACAATCCAAGATCCTTGAGCTTAAACTGTGTATGCAGAAAACTATTTGAGCTCATCAATAGCTTGAGATGAAGGACTAGTAAGGATGATATCATCCACATAAACTAGAAGAGTAACAAAAGAGGATCCATGACCTTTTGTGAAGAGGGAGTAATCAGATTTTGACTGAAGAAAGCCAAACTTGAGCAAAGCTTGAGAAAATTTTGAATACCATTGTCTCGAAGCTTGCTTGAGACCATAAATTGACTTGTGAAGCTTGCATACTAGTTTGCTTTGAGATGGAGAGGACTCCCTCTGTCTAAGATAGCCGAGAGGGAGATCCATATAGACTTCCTCAAAAAAATTGCCATTTAAAAAGGCGTTGTTGACATTCAGTTGAGCTAGATGCCAATTATGTGAGGCAGCAAATGCAAGAAGAACCTTCACAGTCACTAATTTTGCCACTGGAGAAAAGGTTTCAACAAAGTCCAAACCTTCTTATTGTGTATAGCCTTTAGCTACCAAACGAGCCTTATGTCACTCAATAGATCCATCCGATTTAAGCTTGATCTTATAAATCCATTTGCATCCAATGGTATGCTTGTCATAAGGAAGAGGAGTGACGGTCCAGGTTTTATTTGCTTCCATAGCTTTCAACTCTTTGTGCATAGCCAATCTCTATTCAGGAAACTTCACTGCATAGTGATAGTATTGAGGGTCAACCTGAAAGGATACACTGAGCACAAACTGCTTGTGTGAATCAGAAAGGCCATGATAAGAGATGTAGTTAGAGATTGGATAAGATGCAGAAGTGGAAGCATGAGTAGAAGAGCCAGCAAGTAAATTGCAGTGATAATCCTTCAAGTAATTAGGTTGATGAAACATTCTAGTAGATTTTCAAAGAACAACACCACCAGATAGAGAAGGAGCAATTGCTGGAATATCATCTACTGGAATATTAGCTGCTGAAGTAGAAGCAACACCAGAGAGAGATGGACCTGATGAAGAAACAATTAGAGAATTAGAATCAGGACGATCAATGGAAGATTAGCTGGAACACCAGAAGTAACAGGTGGATCATGAACATGTGAAGAAGCAAGATCTGGAATAAAATGAGCTTGTAATGAAGAATGTGGCAGAACCAAATCTAGAAACGGATCAGTAACTTGATCTGAACTAGTAATAGCATGAAAAGGAAACACTTCCTCATGAAACATTGCATCTCGTGAAAGAAAAACTTGTTTGGTCTTCACATCATAGAACTTATAACCTTTCACACCATGCGGATAACCAAGGAAAGCACAAACTCGAGCACGAGGTTGCAACTTGGTTCGATGAGCAGCTAAGGTGGAAACAAATGCTAAACAGCCAAAAACTCGAAAAAGAGTGTAATCAGGAGCTATTTTGTATAGCAAATGAAAAGGTGTGTTGTGTCTCAATAGTGGAGAAGGAGTTCTGTTAATCAAGAAAGTCGTAGTAAGAACACAATCTGTCCAAAAAGAAACTGGAATCCTGGATTGAAAAAACAATGACCGAGCCACATTCAAGAGGTGTTGATGTTTTTGCTCCACAACCGAGTTTTGCTGAGGCCTTTCAACACATGAAAACTGATGCAAAACTCGTTTATCTTGAAAAAAAAAACTCAGCGAAAGATAACTCAGGTGCATTATCATATCGAAATACTTTGATTTTGGCATTAAACTGAGTTGAAACCATGTTGAAAAACTTCGGTATCTCAGAGACAACATCAGATTTATTCCTCAACAAATAAACCCAAGTGAAACGAGTGCAATTATCAACAAGAGTCAAGAAAAACTGATGACCAGTATAAGAAACAGTTTGATATGGCCCCCAAATATCACAGTGCACAAGATCAAAAGGAAATTTGGACAAATGATATATTATTGGATTCAAAGGGCAGTCTTCTTTGCTTAGCAAGAGGACAAATATAACAAGGATCCGACTTATGCAATCTAGTTACATCACATTTCAACTGATCTTTCAAAGAATCAAGTCTTTTAAAAGAAATATGTCCTAGCCTGTTATGCCAAATATGAGCAGAAACATTATTGACAAAGACATTGGAAATAGAATTCAAACACTGAACATTAAGAACATAGAGATCTTGGACTTTGTCACCCCTGCCAATCATCCTCTTGGTTGACAAATCTTGTATAACAAAACAGTCAGGAAGGAAACTCATTGTAAGGCCAGATCCAGTTACTAAAGCACTGATTGAGATCAAGTTGAATTTGAATTGAGGAATAAACAATACATCCTTAAGCACAAGGTTAGAATGCAATTTAACATCACCAGCAAAATGGACCAAAATCTGAGAATGATTTGGCAAAATAATTGTTGTGTGATGAATATAATGCAAGGAAACAAAGACACTGGCTTGTGAACAAATATGTCGAGTAGCTCCTGAGTCTACAATCCATAACTAATTGGATGAAAATAAAAAACTTAAAGACACAAAGAAGCAAATACTTGGGAGACAGTTGGTTTGAGAAGGATCAGGAGCATTGGTGACCTTTGCTGAGCTACTCAAATGTGTAGAAAGCATGGACATTAGCTGCTGATATTGATTGGAGTTCAGATTCTAAACAAAACCTCCAAAAGAATTAGACTGATATGATCTATCATCAGAAGTAGAAACTTGATGAGCAGCAGCATTAGAATTGTTGTTGGATCTGAATTTATATCCAGGAGGATATCCATAGATCTTGTAGCAACGATCCACAGTATGTCCAAGAATCTTGCAATGCGTGCAATAAAGCCTGTCTCTTTTCTGATTCTTGGAAGCACTGGAATTGGAATTCTGAGAATTTTGAGAACCAGATCCACCTAGACTTAGCAACATCTGTTTTAACTAGTAAAGGCCATTGTGCTAGTAGAATTGCTCGAATCAAAGGAAGGATTAGTCCTCCTTTGTTGTTCCTCTTGAACAATCAGAGAGAAAACACTATTGATAGGAGGCATTGGATCCATGAGAAGCAACTGACCACGAACTTGAGAGAAAGAATCATCAAGTCCCATTAAGAAGGGCATTATGTACTCCATTTGATGATGATCGTTAAGATTTTTAACTCCACCACAAGAGCACTTTCCACAAGAACAATTAGGCCGGTAATTAATCAGTTCTTCCCATATAGTTTTCAGCTTTGTGAAGTAAATGCTAACAGAACTCTGTTCTTGAAGCAAATTCATCAATTTCACGTTTAAGTTGAAAAACTCTAGGTCCGTTCCTCTGTTGAGAACAATCCCTAAGATCTAGCCAAATCTCTCGGGCAGAGGCAGCAAAAATAATACTGGCAGAAATTTCCTTTGAAACCTGAATTTAAGATCCAAGATATAACAATATTATTATTGCGAATCCAAGAATTGAGCAAATTATTGTTCAGTAATCTTGAGGCTCAGGAATTGAACCATCGACAAATCCCAATTTGTTCTTCACAGATAGTGCAATTAATATCGCGCTGACTCCAGTTGGTATAATTCTCACCGGTGAGCTGCTGCGAGACAAGCACTTGCCCAGGGCTATCAAAATGATGAAGATAGTAGGGATTCGAAGGTTCTTCAATGGAGGAACGATTCGAATTGGTACGCTCTCCCAGAATTGGAATCACTCATCGAGGAAAGAGTCGCCTATATCGAAGAAGACAAGAACAATCGAATGAAGGAAGAAGAAAACAAGCAAATTTGCAGTGGATCAAATTTGCTTTGATACCATATTAAGCTCGAGAAGAAGAAGAGCTAAGAAGAAGAGAGAAGAAGAAATTATCTTCATTTTATATCCAACATAACAATACAGAAGCCAACTATATAAATAGCCATTATTACAATGAATCAGTTATAACAGAAAGCGTAATTAGAAAGCTAACTAACTAACTAATCTGTAGATTAACAACTAATCATTATTTACAATATTGTTATCGGAACGATTGATCTCGACATCCCTTATATGCCAAGAAGATTGCAATCTCTTTGAACTGAGAAACTCGGTGACAAAGAGTTTGCTGCATCTCTCGCCACTGAATCACCGTATGGTGAGAAGGCCACATCTAAGAAATTGTAAGAAAGTTTATTTGGACTGGATGAGCATGGCCGACTGCAGAAGGCAATGTCATGAGTTTTCAGGATTTCTTTGGCCATATCGGATGATGAGATGATGGGGGTGGGGATGTTACCAAGCTGTAATAGCATAACAGAACCATATTTCTGGGAGAGTTGCCATAAGGAATGGTGAGGCAGTTTGCCAAGTTGGTGTAAGTTGCCTATTATGCGAAGCTTTGGGGGGGCTTGGTGGAAGCTTAGTTGTTTTTGTTGCTTTCTTCCATTGTTGCAGAACATATAGAGAGAGAAAAGAAAGTAATAGGACTACAAGTAGAAGAAGCCATACTGGAGTTGATGGAAAGATAGCCATTGACATATTTTTTGAGTTCTCTTCGATCTAAAAGAACATGAGCTTCAGATACCACTCTCCTTTTTCTCTTTCTTTTTTTTTTTTTTTTGGCTTTGAAGGGCAAGATGCCCTCCCTCCCTTTTAATAAGTAAAAACATAAATAAATAAAATAAAAGAAGAAAATCTATTAAGACAGTGCAACCGCCTCACAAATATGTCTTTGTATTTATGTGTTATTCATTCATATATATATATATATATATATATATATATTTACAGTATGACTCATGATCGTAGGTGTCACTAACAGACCTTAAGTACGTGAATATAAATATATAAACATTTAAATATTACTCAAGACTCCACAATTAACACAACGCTCAAATTAAAGTGCAGTCCCTCCAACCGCTAAACTTTTTTATTTTTTCAAGAACGCCCATGCATAATTGACTATCCGCCGAATGACCCACTGCTAATGAAATCTTGGAATGTTAGTATTATATATATATATATATATATATATATTTGAAATTTTCATATTGGTAAACATTATTATTTTTTTTTTTTTTAATGTAGCATAACTCACTTGACAATCCAACACTGAAAATGAGATTATTCTAGTAAGAAAAATAAGTTAACTTTACACTACTTACAATTATGCAGAAATGACAAGCTTATACGTATTCTACATATATATGCACAATAATTCATTGTGAGTTGGTGGGATACAATGAATGTGACTTATCCTTGTCCCAAAATAATAATGTATTTGTGGAAATAAATTCACACTAGATCTATTTAAGAGTGGCTCAACCAACATTCATTGCCAAGAAACGTCCAAAAATATTTGGGACAATGCTGAACCATTTTTTTGATCAACTGGCTATCTTCCTCTTAACTCAAAAAAAAAGAGAGAGCCAACGTTCATTGCCAACATTTGTTCTCTTCCTCTTCTCTACCATCTCTCTCATTCACTCAATCCCAACGGCTACCTCTCTCTCCATTCCCTACCAAAAACAGATCGATTCTTATTTATCCCAAAAGAATTTAATTATAGTTTCAAGTGATAAAGAAATAATTGTGATAATTTAACTATCAAATTTGCCATTACTCATACCTTTGGACAAAAAGATATATTTGTATAGTGAACCACTTTAAACTAAATTTGAACCTTTGTTTTAGGGGTATACAAAATACCCGAAAATGGGAGACTCAAATCCAGTCCCAACCTAGCCTTGATAATTTTAGGTTAGTTTGGGCTAAGATCTCAGATAAAGATGGCAATTTAATCCATCTTGTTAAAAACTCGTCATATCCTATCTCTAATGAAATGAGTTTTGAGTAAGTTATATTTATCCTATTAGAATTTGAAACAGGTTTAAGGTAAAAACACTCACACCACTTCAATTATATAAAATAAAATAATAAAAGAGTTTTGTGCTATATAATCAATGTTTATAATAATATTTTTAAGATAAATTATATTAACCTCTCCTGAAATTTTTTACAATTACACTGACCTCTCTCCTAAAGTTTATAAAATTACATTGGCATTCCCTACTTTACCTGACATTATATAAATACCTAATTCAGTCAATTTTTTTCTTCAAAATAACAAAACTACATCTTTTATGTTTTTTTTTTCAGCTTTTAAAATTTTGACCTTTTTAATGACAAAAATATATATTTTTAAAATGTTAGAAAAAATTGGTTAAAATTAAAAAATTAGATAAAAAATAAATAAAAATAAGAGAGTTAATTTTATCATTTTAATTACAAATTTTGATGACTAGTTTGAAAATTTAGAAATTTGTTCAAACTAACAAGAATTTGAGAGTGAGATTAAATTTTTATTGGTTTAAAATCATATCTTCAAAATAAGATTTCATATTTCCATTTCGAATATATAATTTTGTTAAAAATATTATAATATTAAAAATTACATTTTTATAATGTAATTTAAAAAAGTCACCTGAATTTAAAAATAATTAAAAATGACTTGAGTAGAATTAAATTACTCCAAACATGTAGGTTAGGTAAAAAAATTTCCGAAATCTGCCCCTTGTTACCTCTGATATCGGGTTATCAGAACCGACCCGAGAAGCGGATATAAGGACAGGCTCGCAGGTACTAAAGTTATAATGAGATATATAAAAGGGCAAGGTGTACCTTTGCTGTCCCATCCATGTCGAGGCCAAATCAATCCTCTCTCTTAAAGAATTTGTCCAGAGAGCATTTACGTTCTGTCTCTATCTTTTCTCCATCCCTGTAAAAAAATTTCAGTTGGGTCGGGTTGTATCTAGCAATCCCAGTTTTCCTTTCCTTTTTTTTTTAGAATCATCTAAAATTAAGTTAGTTCTAATTCACAGTACTCATGTGCACCCATACTTGGTGCATATAGTAAGAAACAAATCACAGCAATAGCCACCTATCTTGTATTAACTTAAATTTTTTAAAATTCTCACACATAGTTTCATCATGGTCTGCTCTACAATTAACCTAACAAAACGATCACTTTATGCTCCACCTATAAGGTCTCAAATTTTATATGTTTATAATATAATCTAAGTTAATAGTCTAATTCTATACAAAAGAAAATACACAGAGATTCCATAAAAAAAAAATTTAATTCTATTAGTACAATTGTTTAATTATTTGATTAAGTAAAAATTTTATTATTATAATTTTATTTAACATATACATCTCTCCTATTAGAACATGATTACAAATTTATATTAATATATATATATATGTATATAAATATATATATATATAGGGGAAACAGCATCAAAAAATTTTATATTTATTAGAGATTTATAAAATTAATATTAAATAAAAAAAAATTTACAATTACAACAAAAAATAAAAATGCCTAATTTAAAATTGTCCCTTTTAAATTGTCTCGTACCTCCCCGACTTTCATTTCCTGAGAACATTTTCTAAATTCACAACCGCCCACAACAAAACTAGATAGTAATGAGCACGGGATTTGCATTTTGATTCTACAGCTAAATGATCAAATCCCCTCCTACCAACCAACTTAGTTCAATCTAAGAAAGATAAGAGCTTCAAACATATAAAAAGGTTGGGGCATTTACTCTTTTACTGAGTAGTTGTTTGGGGATCCTCAAACTGCACATTCTCACTAAATGTTGATGAATTTGAAAAATAATTTGTGCCCCAAAAAAGGCATTGATTCTGATTGACAAAATCCAAGAGGGAATATTTTGAGTGGGGGGGGGGGGGGGGGGGGGAAGGTCAATCAAACAACTCCAAAAATAAATATGGTGATGTTGACTCCATGGCAGTATGCTCATAACATGCTTAAAGTAAAAGAGTAATGGCACGGTTGACTCCACACGACTGGCATGCAGATGACATTACTTCAAAAGAATAACATGTTGTCTCAAACTGCAATGCAACTGCACCTAACAAATCTAGTAGAGTGTCTCCGCGTCTCATGACATGGGCAGTGTTTATTTCTTTTATAGGTGTATTTCATCATCTGCATAACCCATTTCAAATGAAATAGAAAGAATCACGACTCATATTCAACTATCCATATATCACACACATCAATTAATACATCTCTCTCACTCTAAATGCATGTGAAGGTTCACCCAAAAACAAAAGAAATCACGTCTTCAAATTAATCCAATTCATTCATGAATGCACTGAACACCATGCACCATATATTCGACTATATATATGCGCAATTCATGCATACATGCACTGAACACAAAACAACATATATATATATATATATATATATATATATATATATTCTCAGCTGGTTTCTCTTGAACTCTTCAAAGTAAAACCAGTGTTTCTGTATAGAACTTAATAAAGTTTGCTAAGAGCGTGTAAAGATATTCTAAGCTGGTTTCTCTTTGTAATCACTCTCACACCGGGGGAGAGATCAATTGAAAGTAAAACCAGTGTTTCTGCATAGAACTTGATAAAGTTTGCATTCTAAGCTGGTTACGCAAGTGCATGCACACATGGCATTTCTCTCAAGTAAATAAATCCAGATTGTTCTTGGATGGAGCCAAGCTTACTGAAAATAGGATGGGACAGCCATGGGTAATTTTCCAATATAAACAATGGCAATAAAGCTTCATACAAAGTGTAAGGTCCATCCTATTCTAAGTTTGTGCATGCAAACAGAAAACACTGATACAGGAAAACAAAAATTGAGATAAAATAGAAGGGAAAAAAGAACAATAATATGACCTGGTACACATAATGCGTTGTACATGAAAACATGAACGAATGCTTGCTACTTGATAGGTATATAATTATGCTTCATTGATCAGCCTAACAAACCACAGTGAAGTTATATACTTTACTGGCTTGGATTTATCCATTTCTTCATCTTCCACCAGACAACTCAATTGCGTCCTGATTATAAATTGAATCTTCTCCCCAGTCAAATCTTCTCTGTAATCTCTCGTACTCTTGCCTTCGGGTAACTTCAATATGCTGCCATTCTTCCCACCTCTCAGCCAGCCCCTCTCCTTCCAGCATTCGGACCACCTCTGACATTAATGGACGGTCATCCGGTGACTGCTTGGGTGCAGAGTAATGCAACCTGCATCATCATCTCCACTTCTTGGATGTTGTAGTTCCTATTTAGGTTGCGGTCTACAATAGCATCTAGTCTTTTCTCCCTTTCCAGTTTCTTGACCTTCAAGCAAACATAAGTAGAACATATCAAGCATTAAATACCCAAAAATTGTATAATTAAAGAAGCTAGATATTGTAGAAACAGGGGATATGCATGGCATTAATAAACCACATAGAAATCTAATATTTCATGTTCAATTTCCAGAACATCAGACACATCCTTTTGTCATGTTAAAGGAAATTACCACTAAATGAATCGTGAAGCAATTCGCCATCCCAAGTGATATGGATGTAAGGCGTCTCATCATCATATTTAAACTCTTACAGGGTGAAATTCTTAAGAGAAACAGATAAACAGAAATTTAAATGATATGAAAACCGAAAGGGAATTATTTCATTTCAAGTGGTATCTTAACACAAGGACAAATGGCTTGCAGTTCTCAAAAGTACATTGAAGCATAAAGTAACAGAAAGTAAAATCATGTGTTATTAGTGGCAATATTGGAGCTAATATTTCTACATGTCTCTATTTAGATATATCTAAGAAAGAATCATAAGATCTAGATCTGTTTAGATAAACAACATTGATGCACCACCCCTTATATAAGTAGCTCATAGCTTGTCCACTTCACACCCAAAGTTACAATTTTTGTAGCTCCCCAAGTAATAATTACACTGCAATTGTGATTCCTTCATGAGAGTGAGCACACTCCCAAACACAGAAGCACAAACAGTGAAATAGATAGATAGATAGAGATATATATATATATATATATATATAGAGAGAGAGAGAGAGAGAAGGGGGGGAAGAGATGGCATGCACCAAACAAGTCAGTAACATGTTGAGGTTATCTTACATGATCAAGCAATAAAACATCATCTTCTTCTTCCAGTCGTGAAAAGTCTATAGCCCTTTGACCTGTTACAAGCTCCAGAAGCATAATTCCATAGCCAAAAACATCTGTCCTTTCTGATGACTTCCCAGTGGACAAGTATTCAGGTGCTATGTGACCCATGGTCCCACGAACTTGAGTTGTCACATTAGTTTTTCTCACATCCACTAACTTTGCGAGGCCAAAGTCACCAACAACTGCTTCAAAAAATTCATCCAGCAATACATTAGCAGCCTTAACATCCCGATGGATAATTTTGGGATTACAATGTTCATGAAGGTACTCCAATCCACGTGCTGTGCCTAAAGCCACTCGTTTTCTTGTAGGCCAATCTAAAACAGGCTCCCCAGGTTTAAGCTCTGCATTCAGTGTCCAATATTAACCAAACATCGGCGGAGAAGCCACTAAAACTTAAAATATCAACAAATTCACAAAATAAAACCAGGCATTGACTTGTATAAGTTTCCTAATAAGACTTCAAAGATGCCTTCCAAGAGATGCACAAAATCCATGGCCCACAATTGTACGACTGTAGTGAACATTTTTTGCTTTTCAGGATATATAAGTTGAAAAATCTCAATACCACTCAAATGATGATGATAAATAATACAAATGGTGATGATGATAGGAGGAACCACTTCATTTATTTTATTCCCACTATTTTTCATAAAAATATCTCATGATAAAATGGTTTTGCCCTTGCATGCCAAATGTTGATGCCAAGGAAATATATGTACTTTTCTTTTATTGATTTCACCATGGACAAACTTTTCTGTATAGCCCAAGGGCATATTTCCAAGTTCCATTCCAATTATATTCCAGATTAACAGTATAAGAAGAGAATCAAGGATTTGAGAGGGATTGCTCTACAATTCTGTATTCCCAGCCAAACTCATATTATTCCCTTCTCTTTCCATTTTCTATCCCAGGGGCCTGTTTGGGAAAGGCTAGAACTAGTTTAATAGAATACAAATGAACTGGTTTCATATCTTGTAATGTTTGGATAGTATCAAGGTCTGCATTTGTCCCTACAAGATGCTTAAAACCTGAACAAAGTCAACCCACATGAAGGTTGGTTTTCCCAAAAACTACATAACTTAATGAGAGTGGACCCTGCCTGACCCATTTTGAAGAATTCTCAAACAGCTTCTAATTTTTAAGAAATCAAATAAAACTATATCAATAATTTGCCAAACCTCCCATAAGGCCATAACAATCAAGGAGTCAAATTAAAAACAAAATAACAAGAAGAAAAAGATGAAATGAGCCTATTTGAAGTTTAATGAAGAATGCAATTGATTCTATGTAATGATTCAATGCTGAAAATGGGGGGATGAGAGCAGTCTTGCCAATTCATTCCACATTACAGAGGCTATACTATTTTCTTTTCTCCCACAGTAGTGCGTGGCTACTCATGTTGCACTGGTTTACTTAGTTTATTTTGATTAATGTGTAGACCACTTCTTGAGAAAGCCCCAATCAGCCAACATTGACACCATGGTGTTTCCTAAGCTCAATGATAAGCAGTTATGAATTGTGAGCTCATTGAATATATTAGGACACTTGCTCTGACTCAAGGGAGGTGCTAGCAAGGGCATTTATGCCATACACCCTTTTAGTAATTGTATTGAGTTCACAGCCCTTTAACTTGTGTACTCCGAGTGTATTCTTGTCAAACTGAATTTTATAAAAGTTGAGGGTCAGGATACGCATTCCCCAATAATGTTCTTTTTTTAAAATGAGTAGTAGTGTCCATTCACTCATTATTTTTCCTTTTCCTCCTTTCTTGTTATATAGATAAAAAGAAGTTAATGAAAAGATTTGCTGAGCTAGAAATAATATATGAAGGAAGAAGTAACCCCCAAACATACATGTGTGCATGTATGCATCTGTATATGAGCATATATGAAAAAAGACAAAGGTAGGATTACAATCTCTGTTAAGTAACCTCAAACAGTGCAACCCTATTGACAAGGAAATCTGCCCTCAAAACAGCTACCTTGAAACTACCGTCCAATAATCATAGGTTCTCTAAGACTTCTTCAAATGGAATGCAAATTTTGAGAGACATAAGCAACATTTAGAAAGCCAGTTTAAAGAAGTCATAAGTCATCATCCATGATATAATTGAAAAAATAGAGGTGCATTGGGAATATCATTCTGGAATGACTTCTGGCCAATTGTTATCAGTCGTATCATCTTCTTCAACTTCAACTTATTCTTAAGATGTAACCAGACGTACAATCACAATAACAATCCAGGTGTGTTGAGAGCTACCTGCACTAGGTCATTCTGATGTTCTATTTTGGGTTAACCCCACTATTTGTGTGCATCTCTATAATGGTAACAAATTACCCCCTTGAAGAAAGAAATTTAGTAATTTCATTATAAAGAAGAAAAAAAAAAAAGCAGCTGAAATAAGCCCTAGAGTATTTTTTATAAGTAATTTCATTATAAAAAAAAAAGTGCTTTGTTTTGGTTTTTTTTTGGGGGGGGGGGGAAGTTATAGTCTCATATCACACAAAAACTCTACAAAAGCTTGTCAAAACAGGAGATTTTCCCGTGGTACAAAAAGACAAGGAGCTTAATATCTTTGTTTTTTCTCTCTCCAAATATCTAACTCTACCCCATCCAAAGAACGCATTTTCCTCACCCAACAAATACTCACCATAAACAAAGTGAAGTTGCCTGCGACACTGCTCCAACTCTCCTACCCACTCTTTATCTTGTCCTATCATACAAAACCTTACCAGGAGAGCTAGGCATAACCCAACACACTCCAAAAGATAAGTGGGGTCAATGGATCTCTAGCTTCACCATCCCTTTTGCACATGCAGCACTAATTGACTATGATTTGACACCTTCTAATCAAATTGTCAATGGTTAGGATCTTTCCTAACACAGCTGCCCAATCAAAGAAAGTAACCTTGGGAGGGGATTTTGTATACCAAACCTCCTTCCAAGGAAAATGAAGTTGGCTCCTCAACATCTTGTAAAAGCAACGAACCTCAAGCCTACCTCCCCTCAAAACCTCCCACCACAGGGCATCATCCAATCCAACCTCCATATGATGGGAGTGAAGCAATCCAAAGAACACCATTATAGACTCCATCTCCCAATTCTACAACAACTTGACAAAGTTGATATCCCAAATACCCCCCCACCCCCCGGGCCGCCACTCCAAAAACTGCAAAACAATAAGCCCAAGGAACAAAATATCGTGTCGTTTCGGAAGTTTCGACCGAAATGTTTCGGTTTCGCCAGGAACCGAAACGAAACCGCGTAAGAATCACGATATTCCAGTGTTTCGATCGAAACACTTTAGTTTCGGTTTGTTTCGCACGAAACAACATCGTTTCGAACGAATCGACAGCCCTGATTCAAAACCATGTGCGCCATGTGCGCGAAGCAGAAAACAGAGAAGCGCGAAACCAGGAAAAAGCAGGAAAAATGCAAAGATTCTACCTAAAATGTCTGAAAAGTGAAAGAAGAGAGGAGAAAAGAGGAGGTAACCTGATCGTTGCTAGCCACTGCGAGTCTGCGACTCTGCGACTCACGCGAACCAGCCACAGCCCGTGACAGCCGACCATTTTTCTTCCTCTGTTCTTCTTCTTCAGTTCAGAATCTTCAAATCTACTTTCTCGATCTTCAGTTCTTCAAATTCCGACGCCGACCGAAGCCACCGAAGTCGCGACTGCAACTCTCCGTCACTTTCGTCTCCCTTTCCCTGACGCCCGACCCAGGTAATCTTCTAAATATCTCTCTGTTTCACTTCTCTTTCCCATAACTTAAGACTAATATATATATATATATATATATATATATATATTAATCAATAAATTTAATATAATATATATATATATTATATTATATTATATTAATATATATATATTATGTTATGTTATGCATTAAGTGTATATTAAATTTATTGATTAATATATATATATATATATTATATTAATTATTAAGTATATATTAATTATATTAATAATATATATAGATAATAGTCTAATATATAATATATATTATGTATTAATTATATATTAAATTAAATATATAATAGTTAATTAAATTGATTACTATTGTTATTATGTTTTTGTATTTAATATTATATTTTTATACCTAATATTATTAAATTAAATTAATTAATATAATATATTAAAGATATATAATTAATTATTTAATTAATTTGATATAATCTATGTATATATATATATATATATATATATATATATATATTAGTATTAGACTAGTTAACATAATATATCATATATGCTTAGTTATTTAAATTTTTTATAATTAATATTAATTTAAATTAATAAAATAAAAATTATGTATGTATCAAATTATGTATTAAAATTTTATTTATTACATGCATGCTTAGTTATTTACATACAAATAATATATTAAATTATATCATTTATTATTAATATTTATTGGATAAAATTTTTTTTTTTTTAATATTAGTATTAAAAATGCATGTTATTAATTACTATTTATTTTCTTGAAAAATATAATTTATTTATTTATTTTAATTATCTAATTTAATAATTAGAAATAAAAATTTATATGTTTATTTATTCCTATTATATTATTTTTAGATAGTATTGATAATATTTTTTAATCATAAAATTATTAATTTTTTTATTGTAGATATGTCATCGAAAGGTAAGAATGTGGATTTAGTTTTTCAATTTAAATTAGTGTCATTTATCATAAATATGATGTATATGCCTTAAACATGCACAAATATTCAATAAATAGGCTTATTTGTATAAATAAATAAATTTTAAGTTATGTTTCCACATGTTACAATTTTTTCTCCGTTTCCATTATGTTTCCGAAACGTTTCCGTTTCCGGACAGACCGAAACTATACATCGAAACGATATTTTGATCCTTGAATAAGCCACTGATCCTCCTTATCCGCTACTGTTTTGAAGAGACTCGAAAATGTTTGTTTTGGAAGACCTCAACATGCCGACAATCATCCTAGAAACTAACCCACCTCCCACTACTCGCTATGAACCTAATGTGTGGAGAACAACCCTCAATCCTTCCGGATTCTTTTACACATGGTGAATCCATACTTTTCTAGTATGTCAGTCTCCCCTATTGCAATCTTTCCCCTCCAACACTCTCCTCCATAACCCATCTCCCCCTTTTGCACATTTCGACAACCACTTCTTAACAAATCCTTCTTAAACAAGTGGAGATTCTGGATTCCCAACCACCCATCCTTCACAGGAGAAAACAACAAATCCCATCCCATCAAATGATATTTGAACTCATCCTCTACCCAACACACACACAAGAAAAGAAAAAACACTCGATCTCTATACAATCTCACACCAAGTCCCTCTATAGCTTTTCCAAACTTTTCCTAACCGAGGTTGAAATGAGAAACAGACATAAAAGTACATTCGCAAGCTTGAGGGAGTAAAGAGTGAGTTTGCCTCCCTTCGAAGGATATTCTCTCTTTCAACCAACCTCCTCTTCAAAGCTCCTCCATCTAGTCCCAAGCCTCCTTTGCATTAAAGAAGGAACCAAACATAACCCTAGATAGGCAGTTGGAAGCTCCACAACCCTACATTCCAAAACAGCCGCCAAATTGTCAACCTAGTCCGCATATCCAAGCAGGACAATGTTAACAATAGATTGGCCAAAATTTATGTCATTTTACTATCAATTTTTCCTCGTGTAGATCAGAAAATTCCATATCAATTGAAACAATACCCTTGATCTCTTCAAATCCTCACTCATGCATTGACCAAACTACCTAAATTTCCCATAAAATAGCCAATTGGATCAACAAATTTCAATCAATATTAGCCAAAACGACTCAAACAACCAAAAACAGAGCCTGGAATGACATAGAGAGATGTTGTGTTAAGATTTTCAGCTGTAACGAAACATTTTCTGCCAAAACAGTCTGCAAGGGACGGTAGCAGCGAACCAGATGCATTGCTAAAGATGGGCATATGGTCAGCTTCATTGATAAAATTAAGTTATTGATGAATTTAAAATGGATAATAATGATTCAAAACCCTAAAAGTTCAAGAGAAGGTATGAACAAATCAAATAATCTTATAATCCTATTGCAGAGGAACTAATGTAAGAGAAGCTCAGAAGTTTAGACTATCATCATTCAATCCTACAGGCACAAGAAGTTGAACTAAGGAGGATGGAATATTATAGCCAGGAAATTTAAAACAGTAAATTTCTTCTTTTCTTTTTTTTCTTTTTTGTCGTTGTTGTGGGGGGTGAGGCGAGGGGAAAAATAAAATTGTGGCAATACAATCATTTATTAAAGTAGTAATTTTGTAACAACAGACAAAATACACATGTAGCTAATTGAGTTCTTTTTTAAAATAAATTAAACAATAAATAAAGGATCAATTCTGGATCTACCGCTTTTGCATGAAGCCATTGAAGAAGACAAGAAGCTCCGTATAAAAATTTATACCCAAACATGAGAAGTGAATTTCGTTCACTCAACTGGAAAGACTAACACATAAGATAACCATTTAAACAGCATTTTCTTTTCTGGATTGTTGCTAGATTAAAAACTATTATAGTTTTTGGATATCTGTAAGACACAATTCAACCCACTCCACTCCACTAACAGACCCTTAAACCCAGCTACAAAAATTTGATAAAAGATGGATACCCTTGAAAAATGAACATTAATTGCAAAAAGTAATGCAAAGATCAAAACAAATTAACCTAGTCATACCAAAAAGAATCTCACTTATGAAAAATGAATGACCATATCTACTTCTCTTTTGCAGTCAAAAATTGTAGTGATCACTTGACAAGAGTAGACAGGCATCCTTTCAATTGAAATAAGCTACAAAGAGTTGAGTTGAGCACTAAAAATACTTTTATTATAAAAATTGAAAAAAAAAATTAGTTCAAAAACTCACTAGGAAAAAATAAGGGTGTGGGCAACTTTTATTTAGTTTTTAGAAAGTTTTCATTGGTGGTATCTGTAATTGTTGCATGCACTTGTCTAACCTGGTGACTGGGAGTGTAGCCTTGGTCAGGGAAAGCACAGAGAATGTCAAATACTTTAGGGAAAAAAAAGGAAAAAAAAAGACTAATGATGTCTCAACAGTAGGATTGAGCTATCATAGACAGATGATTAGCATCACTGTTACTCTTAAGCCATCTTGAAAGAGATTAACAAGTGTGCATTTGCTGCTTTGGCTTAAATGGAAAAAAGTCTCAAGTAGAGAGAGAGAAAAGAGGAGGGCCTTGACTGGCCCCCGACTGGCTTCCCTGTCCCAACAGAGGTTAGGAACATATAGTAGCGTAATTACGTTTTCATGCATATGTAGTGTAATGCTAAGTTCAAGATATGCATTCATCATTGACAAATGCTGTAATAAAGGAATACAAACCACAGTGGGAGACATGTCACTTAAACAAAACCTTAATATGAACCACTTAGAGTCAACAACATGAAACCTTTTTTCTCTGGTTAGCCCATCTAGCACCATATCCTGTATTAAACCCATGGAAATCAGGTCCTGTTTTTTTCAACTTAAACCTATGTTCTTTTGGCTTTCCTCTTTTCTTTCAGCATAAGTCAAATCACTCCATACAGACGACCATTCTGGCACACATAGTTGTTAATATTTTATAATACCTTTCAATATGGACATAAACCAATATGTATCTTATAATTGTATCTTTTTGCATCGTATCGCACAATACGTGATACGTATCTTACGATAATACATTTCGATATGACGATACATGTAATACACGCAATCAAGCTAAATGACATTATTTTGACCCTTTTTAGTTGTTTTATTATATACATGGAAACGTTTTTTTTTTTTTTTTGGTTTTATTTTACCTTTTTGTAATGCTTAGAGTTCTTTCGACAAACAAGAAAGACGGAAACTAAGTATTTTGAGAATATGAGGATAAGGAGTGAGCACATACAAGAAGTTGAGGAAAAAAAAGAAAGTGAAAAATTGTTGACATCTGATGATGATAATAATATCAAGCCCATTGAAATTGAATGTTAAGATGAAAATGGGATGAATTATAAAAATGAAATTTTTTGAATTTTATCTCTAAATTTTGATATTTGACAATGATGGAAACTCAGATTATTAAATTTTGGTGTGAAACTCATTATTTACAAATCTTGATTCTTGTATTATATAGAATTTAAGTTTTTCATTTTACAAGTTAAAATGTTATTTTTATCATTTTATACATTATATACATGTAACACTATATATAAAATGATACAATATGCTTGAAAATGAGACAACTATACTTGGTACCACCTTGGTTTTTAATTTTTGGATAAATAATAATAATTTTTATGACAAGAGAATTAAAATATACCCAATGTATTTAGATATCTCATGGATTTTTTGGGGGATCTTAGGCTTTGATTGTGTAGCCAATTCCTTTTGTTGTATACAGGTTAGCCCCCCTCGGGCTCCTTGTTTATTTAATTTACTTTTATCAAACAAAAAAAAATATTATTTATGCCATTTTAAACATTATATATATCATTGTAAATGTATTTTTTAAAAATTTACACAATACTTCTTCCGTACACGTTTTGACAATTATGCTGGCACATTCAATGATCTATAGTGCACATGACTAAAGACCAAACCATCTTAGATAATTAATAACTTATTCTCATCTTGTCTTCAATAACATGCCACATAACTTCTCAAAAGTACATATATTTAATAATCAATATTTTTGTGTACTTTAACTCAGATTTGTTATACCCACCCATGAGAAAAAAAAATTTGGCTCGCTTTTTGGGGTATTTTGGTTTCCTAATTTTATTCAGATTAGTATTAGTAGTTTCTTAGCCGGATTAGCAGAAGGCATTAGTAGTTTCATATTCAGATTACTAGCTTCCTAGCTCTATAAATATGGTCTAATATGTCTTTAATATTCAACTTTTCAATAATAGATCAGATTTTGAATTTGGAGATTTTTTCTCTTGTTGAGTAAGTAATCCCGTCTTACTTGGTTTTTAAAGAATTCGACATGTTCGATTCTTTTCATGTTTTCGTGTTGCGTTAGGTTGCATTCAATTTTTGAATATTTCCATAACTGCCCAAGATTTCATTCATTAAAGCACGACAACCTTGTATGATGCCTATAAAAATTTTCCCCCTAAACTAGACAAGCATTCTATGATACCACAACATTAGGGAACTCTCCGCTTCATTCATCCTGCTGTACTATTATTGGTAACATCAATGTGAAACCATGTTTATGCATTTTTGATACATGATAATGCAACTAATTACTACTTGTCATCACTTGGCAATTAATTTTCACTTCCACTTTTACTTAATCATGAACCGAATATGGTCTCAAATTTACTATATCTAAAACCAAAGAAATGTAGAGTATCATTCCGCAGTTACAATCTCAAACCAACATTTACTTTAATTTCACTACTTCATAAACTTGAATTGTATCATCAACAAACAACATACACTACAAGACATCTTGAATATGCCTAGCTATGAAGCACGAACACTCTATTTTCGCTCACGTGTCAGTGTTGGACACCGACACTCCCGGACACTACCAGGACATGTGTCCTAACATTTGAATCATGGATGTTGATGATTAAATGAAGAAGTTTTTTAATTTTTATTTAATGGCTTTATTATTTTAATATATCTTAATAATATTTTTAAAATTTGTGTGTTTTATGCTAATTTTAATTAATATAACATTAAGTTTCTATTATATTGTCATATAAAAAATATAAAAAAATTATATATATTCAACGTGTCCGTATCCTATTTTTTTGAGAAATAACGTGTCTGCATGTCCGTGTCATGTCGTATCCGTGTCTCATGTCCGTATCCGTGCTTCTTAGATGCCTAGTAAGTTCATTGATAACGAGTGCAAAAAGGTAGGGGTTCAGTAAGCTTATTGTGATTGGAAATTTTCTTGTCACTCCTACCATTGTTCCTACAGTTGGTACTCCTTACCCATGTGATCATATAGGTTTGATAATCATTTCTTATCAAGTGTGGTATATATATATAGGCACCAAAGATCTTTTCCTCTATTTATGCCTTTAGGGAGCATTTTCTTAGTATTTATAATCATATTCAACAAATTTGTCAAACTAATCTACATTATCATCATCCACATTAAAACTATTACTAAAGGATTGTGTTATTGCTGGGAAGAATTTTGTTGTTTCTAGATAATTCTGAAATTGTTCGATGTATTGATTTCTCAGGATGAACAATAACATCTCTAGCAATAAATATTCCCCTTCAAAAATCCAATTTTTTCAACAAAATAATAAACTATGCTTCCTATCCTTGGGAGAGTTGTTAATTTTTAAACTTAAGACTCCCTTGACAATGGCATTCATTTTTTATAAAAACATACATGATTCTTTTTAAACTTAGACTCCCTTGACAGTGGCATTCCTTTTTTATAAAAACATACACAATCATGTCCAAGCTGTAACTCAAACCATGTAGCTCCCCATCATAGGATGGGAGGAGATACCACTCAAGCTTGGCAACTGGTGGTATATGACATTCAACTATGGTTGTTGACCAAAAATATTCATATATACGGATCACTATGGGTGAAGCTCGTGTCAATTTGATGTTAGTACACTAAAAATTAGAGTGGGGAGGGAGGGAGAGAGAGAGAGAGAGAGAGGAAAAGTCGACTCAACCCAACTCAAAAAAGCCTTATCCCAACTATTCGGAGCCAGCTACATGATTTATGTCTCACTATTCTATTCTATTTAAAGTCATTCCCTCAGTTAGATCACACGTTATCATAGATTTTTGTTACTATCTATACCAAAATTAATTTGGTCTACCCCGCCCCTTAGCATGACCCTCAATGTGTACCACATCGCTCTTCATTATTGGTGCAGTTACCGATCTTCATTGTATATGATCATACTACCTTAATCAACTTTCTCTTGTGTTATTTCCTTTAAGTGCTATATCTACTATCTCATGAATATATTCATTTTAATTTTATCTTTTCTTGTCACGTATCAAAAAAGAAAAAAACATTTTTTCTTATCTTACCATACATCCATCTCAACATCCTCATTAAGGCCATACCCATTTTATTAACATATTATTTTTTAACCATCCAATATTCTATTCCATACAGCATTACTAATCTAATAATTGTTCTACAAAATTTACCATTCAATTTTAAAGATATACGCCAATCACACAATACATCAAACGCATTTCCCTTAACCCAGGCTGCTTTAATTTTATGAGTAACATCATCTTGAATTTCTCCTTCTTAATGGATAAGTGAACCTATATAATGAAATTTTTCACTCTTTTTTATTTCTTGATTTTCAATCTACTACATCCCCGTTTATTTTCCTATTTTTACTAAATTCATAGTCAATATATTCACTTTTTGCTCTACTTATCTTGAATTCTCTCAATTCTAAAGCCTCTCTCCAAACATCTAATTTAGCATTTATCACTCTTTTAGTTTTCATCAATTAAAACAATGTCATTAGTAAAAAAACATACACCTTGGAACTTCATCCTATATATACTTAGCTAGTTCATCCATTACTAAATTAAAAAGGTAAGGATTTAATGCTAACCATGATGTAAGCATACTCTGATAAAAAAAAAAATCCACTTGCTTCTCCAACAACTGTTCTCACGATAGTCATTATTAAACAACCAATTACTCTAAAAACTTAAGTTGTTAGAGAATGGGCTAAGAAACACGGACACGACACGACACGAACACGCAGACACGTCATTTCTCAAAAAATTCAAACACGTTGAATATATATAATTTGTTTATATTTTTATGACCATTTAATAAAACTTAACGTTATTTCAATTAAAATTAGCATAAAAACACAAGAATATTATGAAAATATTAAATAACAAAGTAATTAAATAAAAATTCAAGAATTTCTTTATTTAATTATCAACATTCATGATTCAAGACCAACTATTACATAAAATATATATACCAAAATAAGAACCAAGGAGAAAAGGGGAAAAAGAAAAGAAAATGTGTCCATAATGTGTTCGGAACATGTCCAAAATTCAAAAAAAATTACACTTTTTCTGTGGGTCCGACAAGTGTTTGGAAACCGTCCAAGAGTGTAGGTACCCGACACGTGTCCGACACGGACACGTGAGCCAAAATAGAGTATCCATACTTCATAGAGAATAAGTCAACAATGTACATCAAGCTCTCAACACTCCCCCTCGCGTGCAACTCCGAACTCCCACGTGAAGGGGCCAAGAAACCACAAACAACTACAAAGGATGCAAACGGAGAATAAATGAAAATAGAAAGACTTGAACCCAAGACCTCATAACCAAGGCTCCGATACCATGTTAAACAACTAATTACTCCAAAAGCTTAAGCTATTAAAGAATTCGCTAACAATGTATATCAAGCTCTCAATAGTCATAAACCCATTATACATGTCTCTTACTATTTTGATATATCGTTTTTTGACTACTTCCTTTCTAAAACCCATCATATTAAATCTCAATGAACTTATGCTTTCTCCAAATCTATAAACACCATATGAAGATATCGTTTTTTTTCTTTATATCTTTCCAAAAGTCTTCTTAAAAAGTAAATAGTTTCTATTACTAACCTCCTAACATAAACCCAAATTGATTCTCTGATATAGTTGTCCCAAGTCTTAATCGATGCTCGGTCAACTATGAGGCACGGAAACTCTATTTTGGTTAATTTATCTATATCGGACACGAACATGTCCTGAACATGTGTCGGACACGAGAAAAAAGAGTGTCAAATTTCTTTTATTTTTTCTAAATTTCGGATACGTTTTGGAAACTTTTCTTCTCTTTTTCTTTTCTTTTTTTTTTGGGGGGGGTTTTTTTTCCTCTTTTTCTTCTCTTCTTCTTTGCTATTTTTTTTGGTTGTACACACACACACACACACACACACACATATATATATATATATATATATATATATATTATGTAATAGTTAGTTAGTAAATTTATATTATACATATATATATATATATATTATGTAATAGTTAGTAAATTTATTTTGAAACTTGAATCACGGATGTTAATGATTAAATAAATAATTTCTTTGAGTTTTTATTTAAGGGCTTCCTTAGTTTGATATCTTAATAATATTGTTATGATTTCTATGTTGTTATGCCAATTTTGACTAAAATAGTGTTAGGTTTTTATTATATGGTCATATTAAAAATATAAATATAGATATATATATATATATATTTAAATTTGTTTCTTATGTATTCATGTCTTACTTTTTTTTGAAAATGTCGTAAAAGCATGTTCATGTCATGTTGTATTTGTGTTCCATGTATGTACTTCTTAGTCAATCACTCTCATATAGAGTTTCATAGTTTGACTCATTAATTTAATACTACGATAATTAATACAATTTTAAATATTTCTTTTATTATTATATATAGGTATTAAAATACTGTTTCAGCACTCATTAGATATTTCTTTTATTTTTATATATAGGTATTAAAATACTTTGTCAGCACTCGTAAGGTATTTTCTTATTTTTCAGCACTCATATGTACAAGTAGTTCGTTCAACTACAGACCCAACAAAATGGTGAGCAAAACCAAGAATAGAATATCCATAAAATGGTTAGCAAAAATTTGGAAAGGTAACACTTAACAACACAGACGACAAAACTTTAATAATTGCTAAGATATTAATTAACACTATTACTACAAAGTAATATAACTCTATCCGAAACCAAGATTATACAAAAATATAAGTTTATTGTTTACAGATGGACCCTCCAGGCCTTCACTCAAAATATATATATATAAAAGGATTATATATGTATAGATAGACACACAATTAAAATAAACTAAGGAATATAACAAAACTTAAGTAGATCTTGCTAAAAAAATCAATTAGCAGCTCATATTCACATAAAAAGATTAAAGAACTAATACCTCGTAGACGATAGGCAACACTTAAGTTCTGCATAAAGGGATACACCAAAAGGCGTTCAGTTGGTGTCGTGCAAAATCCAATCAGCCGTAAAAGATTCCTGTGAACGGCTACACTTATCATCTCAACTTCACGCTGGAACGCTGCATCTCCACCAGGACTCTCATAATCAGTTAAACGTTTCACAGCAACTTTTGTGTTATCTGAAAGCACTCCTTTATAAACCTTCCCAAAACCTCCCTGTCCAAGGACATTTTTTTCACTGAAGCTGTCTGTAGCTACCTGCAATTCCCTCCATGCAAATCTTTTCAATTGGCCAAATGCAATTCTTCGGTCAACTTCACCTGAGCATGCAAAATAAAAAGAATCCATCAGCAAATTCCCAAAGGAATCGAAGTCATAAAAAAACAACACCTCAATTATATTCTACACAGGATTAAAAATAATTTATGAAAGATATTAAAAAAAATAAGACACAATAGGAACCTTTTTTTTATCGATAAGCACAATAGGAACTATTGAAATAATAATAAGCTACATAAAGCCAATGATAAACTATAAACTGAACTATTTAACTTTGAACAAGTTTAGAACCTTTTTTTGTGGGGTGGGGGTGGGGGTGGGGGTTTTGGGGTGTTGAGATTGTTAATTTAACCCAATCTTCAGAAATTTCAATTAGAAATAAAATAACTATAAAAGATGATTTTTCCTATTTGTCTCCCAAAAAAAAACCTGATTAGCCCATAGATACAAAAGGTCCTCCACCGTTTGAATAGATTAAAAACACTAAAAAAATCAGAAAGTAATAGCAACCTATTTTACATTCACTGATAATTCTGCAAAAAATAAATTCAGAATTTCTTTAGGCTTTTAATTAGTCCATTGGTATGTATGATCACCCATAAATTTTATCACATACAGGAACTTACAGTTTGAGTTCATCACAAAGCATTGATGCAATTGGACCAATGCATGAACTGCAGTATAGCAGAGTTGTAAACTCACTAGTTATTCCAAATGCTTGCCAAAACTTAAAATAAATCAGGGTTTGTTATATTACATAGAAACTGATGAACCCAAACTCAGTGCACAAGGGGAGAGTGACACCTGACAGTGAAATCCAAAAGGATACCGTCCAGACCTCACCATTCATTGATGAGTCGAATTCCAAAAGGATACCGTCAAGACCTCACCGCTCAATGCTAAGTCGAATTCAAAAGGATAACCTCCAGATCTCATGACTCAGTGCTGAGGTATATAGGCGGAGAATAGGTTATTCAAAAATATGCAGTAATTGATCAAGTCAAAAGAATCGAATCAAATCCCTACTTTCTTGGAAATATCTCAATAACAAGATATTCATCATTTATAAAAGGAGCAAGACCTCAACCATCTATAAAAGGAGCAAGACCTCAACCAGAAGAGGTACGTTTTTCTCCTAACTTTACACTCACTCTTAGTAGTTCCTTATTCAAGCTACTAACTTGACCGTCGGAGAATTCTTCACCGAACCTCCACCGGTGATCTTATAATCCCTTCTTTGCAGATACTTCAAAGAAAAGACTTTGGACATCGACTATCAAAGACAGAAAATGACATCATCAGTTTGGCGCCGTCTGTGGGAACTCGACAAAGTTCTCTTCTTTAATAAATTTTTTCAGGTAACCAAATGGCTCGAAACTTGCGACCAAGGCAGCCTGACCCAGTCCGAGCACCGGCTCCTACACAGAGGTGCAACGGTGCATGTCAACCTCATCCAAACATAGCTAATCGGAGGATAAACACCATGGCACAACAGATCAAGACTCTGAGCCAAACTGTGACAAATTTAAGTTCAAAGTCAACAAGCTTTAATCACACAGATTCAACAACCTCTCGCAGCCCGTTTAGAACCAGCAGCCACCGCAGCCAATTCAGGACCAACAGCTGCCTCACCCAGCTCAGAATCAACCACCTCTGGATGGACAAAATGACGATGTGCCTCGAGGACAAGGGCAACCGAATCAGCAAGTAAACCCACTAGAGAACCTGGAACAATTATTAAATGCTGGGGTGATACCCCAACAATCCAGAAGTCACCATCACTCACGTCAGAGCCAAGATGAGGAGGCAAAGTCAGGAAATCCTAGTCGCCTAGCATGCAGCCGAACAACTCTACAATCTGTTCGGTATGTGAAGGACTCCCTTCACTTCGACCATAATGGCAAAGGTACCTCTAGGGAAGTACGTCCTTCCAAAAATTGAACTTTACGATGGTGGCACCGACCCTATGGACTATCTCTCATTTCGAGCATACATGGCTCTTCAAGGAGGTACAGATGCACTAATGTGTAGATTTTTTTGTTACGAGCCTTAAGGGAGCAATGCTTGATTGGTTCCACCGTCTACCTCCAAACTCAATTTTAAGCTTCACAGATCTAAGTAGTAAGCTTTTGAGCAGCTTTTGAGTTTCTGTTAACAATCAAACAGAACAAGGGCGAATCTCTGAGGGACTTTATCGGGAGATTCAACAAGGAACTTACCTCGGTGGAAGAATGTGAAGAGCAATTTTTAGTCGCAGCTCTAACCGCCGGCCTCTCTCTTGGAATATTTAGATATTCTCTCTTTAGGAGTCCTCCAACCAACATGCCTAAACTACTACTAAAATCGCAAAAGTACATCACCTTGGAAGATATAAGGTCCTTCTCAAAAGAAACTAAAGAGTTGGCTAAGAAAGAGGAGCAACACAACCCCCCCTCCCAAAACAAGGTCGAATAGAACACTTAAAGAAGTATTATTAGTAAACAAGCTTTAAATTCCACGAAACCTTTTGAGCTCAGGATGTTACAGCTCTAAATGATATAAAGCTTTAAATTTTACGAAACCTTTTTGAGCTCCGGATGTTACAGCTCTAAATGATATAAAGCTTTAAATTCCACGAAACCTTTTGACCTCGGATTGTTACAGCTCCGAATGATATAAAGTTTTAAATTCCACGAAACAAGCTTTAAATTCTACGAAACCTTTTGAGCTCGGGACGTTACAGCTCTAAGTGATATAAAACTTTTAATTCCACGAAGTCTTTGAGCTTAGAATGTTACAACTCTGAATGATATAAAGCTTTAAATTCCACGAAACCTTTGAGCTTGGGGTGTTACAACTCTGAATGATATAAAGCTTTAAATTCCACGAAGCCTTTGAGCTTGGGATGTTATGACTTTAAATTCCACGAAGCCTTTCAGCTCGGAATGTTACAGCTCTAAGTGATATAAAGCTTTAAATTTCACGAAGCCTTTAAGCTCAGGATGTTAAATTCCACAAAGCCTTTGAGCTCGGGAAGTTACAGCTCTAATAATATAAAGCTTTAAATTCCATGAATCCCTTGAGTTCGGTATGTTACAGCTTTAAATGATATAAAGCTTTAGATTCTACGAAACCTTTGAGCTGGGGATGTTACAGCTCAGAATGACATAAAGCCTTAAATTCCAAGAGGCCTTTGAGCTCAGGATATTACAACTCTGAAATGTTAAACAAGCTTTAAATTCCACAAAGCCTTTGGGCTCGGGATGTTACAACTCTGAATGCTAATTCCACGAAAGCCTTTTAGCTCAGGGATGTTAAAGCTCCGAGTATTTTTTTTTTTTTTAAAGAGCTTTTATCTATTATTAAGTATTCAAGCTTGGATTGTTTTCTAAAGATCAGAAAAGATGAAATACGTTCCACAAATCCAAAGTAAAACACAGATCTGAGCAATGATTGTCCTTGAAACTCTGAAATGACGGAGCCTCATAAATGCCCGAGTGTTTTGCGAAGCGATTCATCAGTTTGGCTCCTTGAAAAACGAATCGACGGACCATAACCATGAGTAATAGAGCATTGAGCTCAGACCTCGGAACCTTGGCCCCAGATCATGAGATCTGAGGCTTGAGGGGGGAGTAACTAATGTACCCAGACTCAGTTCACAAGGGGAGAGTGACACCTGGCAGTGAAATCAAAAAGAATACCGTCCAGACCTCAACGTTCAGTGCTGAGTCGAATTCCAAAAGGATACCGTCGAGACCGCACCGCTTAGTGTTGAGTCGAATTCGAAAAGATGACCTCATGACTCTCTGCTAAGGTATACAGGCAAAGAATAGGTGATTCAGAGATATGCAGTAATTAACCAAGTCAAAAAAATCGAATCAAATCCCTCCTTTCTTGGGAAGATCTCAACAACAAGATATTCATCATCTATAAAAGGAGTAAAACTTCAACCATAACAGGTACGCTTTTCTCCAAACTTTACACTCACTCTTAGTAGTTCCTTGTTCAAGCTACTAACTTGATCGTTGGAGAATTCTTCACCGGACCTCTACCGGTGATCTTCAAATCCCTTCTTTGCAGATATTTCGGAGAAAGGATTTTGGGCATCGACTATCGAAAACAGAAAACGACATCATCAGAAACCAATGCTCACTATTGCCTTAAACTACTTGGGCACTAAACTGTTTCCTAGACCAAGGAATATTGTGGGGTTAACTCCTTGGTTGCATAGTTTTAAACTGCCTACAGGAAGGTTTCTTTACCTACTAATTACCATTGGCCAAGATTTATGGCAGACCCCCACCCTCCTGTCACTAATAGCCCTTTTGGGATTTTAGCATCATTTCATAAAGGCATGACATCAGAAAGAAAGCCAGTCATAAAATAATCTAAGAACTTGGAAGATCATAAATTTGCTGCATCAAGCCAGCCTCAAATAGCCTGGTGTGAGAGGAGCTATGCTCGACTAGCACAAAGCAAGCAAGCAGTGCCAGCAAAGGTTCATCTCAAAAGCAAAACAAATGCACACAGCTAAGACAAGAAGTTAGCAGTGACAGACAAAAAAAGGTAACATGATACTTCTATTGATAGAGGTTGGGAGGCTGAGGGTTCAAGTCCTGTTGGGGGCAAAGAGGGTTGTGTGTGTGTGTGATTTACCAAAAAAAATAAGCTAGTACAATGTAAGCAAACATAAGCAGGCATGAAGCCCATATTACAATCGAAGACAACGAGGTTGAATGTACAAGTTAGGGTTGCAACACTTACCCAACTGTTAGTCCTTCCATATATGCAAAACAAACAATACTAAACCAGGCAGGAGGAAACATTAGCCCCTACTTGAGGAGTCATAATCCTATGAAACTATTTACAGAAACACCACTACATGTTTACAAGTTCGCCGGCATGCACCATGCGATAGACACAACTGGCAAGCAGCCAGCTTGTGTATCACGAACAGTACAGCATGCAACATGATGTGCAGCATATGCAAGCAATGTCATTTACGTGACACACTAGACGTGCAGCCTGTGACATTACTAATTGTGGCTCTGGTTCCCAAATGTAAAGAATACAACATAAAACCAAATAAGAGGTAGAATAGATTCAATAATTTCAAGTAGGCTTGTAAAGAAAACAGGTTCAAACTGGGTAAGGGTATAATGGAATCCAGTCTATCAAATATTTGAACAGAATCTAATCTAATGATCAAAAAAAGTACAAATAGTTATCAAATCTGGCCTTATGGAATAGAGTTCAATTAGTTATCTGATATAATAGAGCTCAACTTGTTATCAGAACCAATAGTACAAAACAGTTCGATTAGTTATAGAGTTAATTTGCAGTTTAAACAACTGATCAATCTATAGTTGTATCTGTTTGTTTAATAATGGATAAAACAAACTCAGACCACAAATGGATCATCGAAATCAAAAGTCTATATCAAATCTAACTAAACAGATGAGATCTGAACTCAAATTTTTCGGCACATCCACATGCAATGTATGTGCCACGTGATTGCATGTATCATGCGCTTGTTGTAAATTTTATTCGCATTCACACAATACCATATCAAAATCAATGTTTTGAAACCCAGACCGTTGTGTGAACCGGAAAAAGGACTGGGTCACAGGTCATTGGTTTAGCTTCGGGTCAACCGGAATCAAACCGTGATGTCATAAATTAACTTTAATATTATATAAAATTTTAAATTTTAAAAATTAAACCTAAATATATTTAGAAGACTAGAATACAACAATATTCGAAACAATATAACAATATTCAAAATAACACAATAATTTTATAAACATTGTTTAAAACATATATCAAAATATGATATCAAAAATTTGAAGTAAGGTTTTAATATAAAGAATGTATTCTCAAAAAAAATATTTACATAATCCTAAACTCACAATAATAATAGATGATGAGTTTTAAAAGTCACAAGTAAAGGTTTTTTTTTTTTTTTATTATATAAGATTTCAGAAAAGTTAAATTTCACTAAGATTTGATTCACAGTATCAATTTAAAGAAACTTGGTCTCCTCTCAATACTCCCCACAATAGATAGAAGAACAGAAATGAATTAAGGGTGTGCTATAAAATCTCAAAAGTCAAAAGTTTGTTTGAAGTTAAAATTGTATCCCACATCGGACAAGAGGTAGAAAGAAAGGAAAATGGATCTCTATTAAAGACATTGATCGATCTTGCATGCATTTCACTACAATTGAAGTACTGCACGTGCTTCACTCATTAAATAGCATCATTTAATATTACGACTTGCATCAAATGCAACTTGTAAATTTAGTTCAAAAATTTTTACACCGTCGGTCCAAAGTTGTTAAGAACCAGACGATCCTATTGAACCATAAACAGTTCAACTGAAGTGACGATTTAACTGCCAGGTCTTCCAGTTTTCTATAAAAAGGACGGTCTTGACACTGCAACAGTTTTAAAAACAGACCAGAACTTGAACCAGTCCCCGGTCCAACCGGTCCGACCGGCTGGTCCAGTCTGATTTTCAAAACATTGATCAAGATAAAAGCAGATTGTAACCCTCCATCTAATTTATCTTGGCGCTAGACAACAAGTAAATTATAAAATTCACGTTGTGAATCAATTAATTAATCTAACAATTTAAGTTAATTTTTTGGACAATGGGAAAACATTTGAGAATGCTTCTAATGCAGCCCTAGGGTTACAAAAATGCTACTAGAAATTATGGACAACTTTATGTGCATGTAACTGAAACTATTACTAAATTGAGCATGATAGTGTTGCCACAAACAACTAGTGAATTAAGAAGCATGGAAATGGACACGGGACATGGATACGAATATACAACACGACACGATATAGACGTATAGACATGGCATTTCTCAAAAGAGTAGAATACTGATACATCAGAGACACATACAATATTTTTTTAATATTTTTTATATGACCATGTAATACTATTTCAATCAAAATTAACATAAAAATACACAAATCATAATATTATTATTAAAATATCAAAATAACAAAGTCATTAAATAAAAATTAAATAAATTCATTTAATCATCAACATCCATGATCCAAGTTCCAAAACAAATTTGCTAACTACTACACTGAACATATATATAACCCGAAAAAAATAGAGAAGAAGAGTAGAAAAGTAGGGAACTTTTAGGGGAAAAAAACATGTCCTTAACGTGTGCATGTTCAAAATTCAAGAAAAAAAAATTTGGACAGTTTTTTTGTATGTCCAACACGTGTCTAAGATGTGTCCGAATGTGTTCATATCTCAAACGTGTTTGATACTGATAGTCTAAGAAGCACAGATATGGACACGGGACATGGATGCGATGCAACGCGACACGACACGACACAAACATACAGACATGAAATTTTTTAAAAAAGTAAGACACGGATATGTTGAGGACACATTGAATATATATATATATATATATATATATTTATATGATTATATAATATTATTTTTGTTAGAACACCAATTACTTTAAAAGCTTAAGCTATTAGAAAATGGGTCAACAATGTATATCTCTCACAACACTCTCTCTCACGTGCGACCCCGGACTCACACATGGAGAGGCAAAGAAACCACAAACAGAAGAGAACGCAAATGCAAATGCAAACGGGGAATAAATGCAAATGAAGAGACTTGAACCCAAGACCTCCCACAACCAAGGTTTTGATACCATATTAGACCACCAATTGCTTTAAAAGCTTAAGTTGTTAAGAGAATGAGTCAACAATGTATATCAAGCTCTCTCAATAATTTCAATCAAAATTGGCATAAAAATTCACAAAATCACATAAATACTATCAAAGTTGTCGAAACGTGTATCGGAAGACATACCATTTTTTAAAAAATGTGTATCGTATCATGTGTCGTGTATCGTAAGATACTGTGTATTTTTTTTAAAATACATTTATAAATAAATATATAGATATATATATATATATACACACACATCAATATATATATATGATGTTTAAAATGATATAAACAATATTTTAATTCACTTGTCATAAAAATTAAACATATCAATTATTATTATTTATCCAAGAATAAAAATTCAAAGCAATACCAAGCATAGTTGTCTCATTTTCCCAATATATTGTATCATGCTCTATATATAGTGTTATAGATAAACATTGTATAAAATGTTAAAAATAACATTTCAACTCACTTATAAAAAAAAATCGACTTAAATTTTATAAAATAGAAGAATCAAGATTTGTAAATACTAAGAGTTTCAAACTAAAATTTAATAATCCAATTTTCCAACAAAGTTCATCAATGTCAAAATTTAAAGACAAAACCTAAAATTATTCATTTTTATAATCTATCCAATTTTCATCTTAATATCCAATTTCAATGACATCGATGTCACATGCCAACAACTTTTCATTTCCTTGTTCTTATTCAACTTCTTGTATGTGCTCACTTATCATACTCGTCTTTTTAAAATACTAGCATTCCTTCTTTCGTGTTTGAAAAAAAATCTTTAGGCGCTACAAAGAAGCATTATAAAACCAAACAAAACAAAAAACGTATATAACAAAACAACATATAGAGGTCAAAATGATGTCGTTTAACTTGATTGTGTGTATTGCATATATCATGTGTATCAAAACATATAGTAAGATAAGTATTGCGTATCGTAAGATACGGTGCAAAAGATACAGCTATAAGATATGTATCGTTTTATGTCCGTATCAAAACGTATCGTAAGATACGTATCGCATATCGTAAGATACTAACAATTATAAAAATTATTAATATATCAAAATAAAAAAACCATTATATCAAAATTTAAAAATTTTATTTAATAATCAACATTCACGATTCAAATTTCAAAACAAACTTGTTAACTACTATATATATTTGTGTGTATAAAAATAAAATAGTGAAGAAGAAGAGGGCAAAAAGAGGGAAAAAAAATCCCAAAAAAATAAAATAAAAAATCCAAAAATGTGTCCCCAACGTGTCCGAACATATCCGAAATTCAAAAAAATTAGACACTCATTTTTCGCGTGCCCGACACGTGTCGAGGCGCATCCAAACGACTACGTGAGGCAAAATAGAATGTCCATGCTTCATAGCTAATAGTTGAGCCAAAATAGTATTTGTAATTCATAGCTAGTGAACAAAAAGACAGGCAAATGCAACACAAGTAAATATGTTGAAATTACTCCCAAAAGAAAATTTCTTGATAAAAACTTGATCAATCCACAATTGTTGAGATCTTACCAAACAAACCATTTCATATGATACGAATGTGTAAACCATATAATGTAAACACCCTAAGCAAAAAGGAAACCAAGGACCAATGGTTGAGGAGCACTAGGGAACAATTAGAAGATGGAAATATTAGGGAAACAATCAATCAAAGGATCTTAGGTGCAATGAAAACTTTCATTAGGCTAGGAATGCATAACATGTCGCCATCTTATAAAATCCTATATGCCCATGTCAGTTCAATAATTTAAATTGTCATGTGCATCACATGTGACTACTTAAGTGGGTGTGGCCGCCCCCCCCCCCCCCCCCCAAAAAAAAAAATAAAAAACTTAAGGTTATAGAACACTAAGTTGAACAACCCAAAAAAGAACCACCATCAACAGCCAACGGTTAAACCAAAAAAAAAAAAGACTCAAATAATTTCTAAAAATCTGAGCTACATCAACTTCGTACAAATTATGCAAATCAGACGGTAATAACTCATTCAATCAAGTTTTTTCCCATCTGAATGGTCGATCTACTGCTGGGAATATCTGCAGATGGGTTTTCCTCCTTTTCCTTTTAATTGATTTAGCCAAACTTAAGCAGTCTCAACACTCCCACTTAGAGGAGTCAAACCCACGTTGGGTATTGTTGAGAAGCCAAAACCGTTGGAATTGGAAGAAGAGCTTTACACAAAAAGCAATTGCTTCGAAAAGATGACTAAAAAGTACTATCATATTCATCAGCTGTTAATCAATCATGAATAATAGTTTTTAAGAGGTTTGTGCTATTGGAAGAAAATATTGAGCCAACTTCACCCCGATATATCTTCTTACATTGAGATAAATGGAATCTATAGATATTTTATTCATTTACTCTTAAAATTAGACTTGAGCCAAATAGATTAACTTTTGTCCATCTACTTATGTTTTTTTCTTTTTCGTGAAGTGCTAACTCAACCAAAATTAGTAGAGTTTTACGTTAACTAAGCCAAGTTGACCTGTACCCACTTTTGGACCAAAATGAGTTCTTATCAAAATCAACCCAAAACTTAGCCTAGTCAAGTAAACTCATCAGATTTTCAAATTGACTTTTGGAGTTCTAGAACAATGTATTCTTTTATATTATTAAGTATTAACCCCCCGCCCCCCCCCCTCTTCTCTCTCCACCTCCCCTCTCCCAAACCAAAAAAAAAGAGGAACTCAAATTATGGCATGGTCTTTAGATTTTTCTGTAATTTTAGGTAACAAAAGACTCAATACAGCATAAATCATCATTCTAAATAAGCATTTGAAATGACATTTAGCAATATTGCATGTCTCCATATTCAAGAAATACCAAACATTCAGCAGACAATAAGTATTTAGTGTATCTGGCAGCATTGCATTCAATCTAACTAACAAGCAAGACAAACCTGCAACATCTACGAAAATTTCACGCCTGTAGCCTTTATGCCTGCCCTTCCAAAAAAACAACACCAAGCCTCCAATAAGAAGTAGACCTAGAACTCCAGCAACAATCCCAACTACCATTCCAATCTTTGGTTTATGTGAAGCACCTGCCAAGGGAGTGGTTATAAGGTTAAGCTTGTTCAAAAATGGTTAAATTGGGCAGCTGTGCATTTTTCCAATATTATAAACCAAAGTTGTATCAAAGAGCCAATTTTATTACCGCCACTAACAGATGCACAAGGCTGAGCATAATTCATGCCACAACTCAAATGGTTCCCTGAAAAACTGCAATAAGCACCTAAAGTCAATCAATTTCAATGCTGATGAACAAGAGTACAAGGAAGCAGAGAAATATCAAGTCAGTCAACAATTTACTGGTCACCATCTGAAAAAAGGCTGATATCATAATAAAAGATGATGTTCATACTCGTATTTTGAAACTTGGAATAAACTCTCAGGTATTTGACCACTCAGACCATTCGATGCAAGCTGACTGCAAAGGAAGTTTCAATGCCATAAAAAGCTGACCAAAGATGTCTAATTATACAACCTCACACGGATAATCTCTCAGAATTATATTTCAGAAGTAGTTAACCCAATACAATCATAAATCCAGAGACAAATCTTAAATTGCCATTATATATATGCATCACACAAGATTTGATTGCTTACAGATTAATCAAGCTTGGAAGACTTGAGAGTGACTCGGGAATAGCCCCCGTGAGATTGTTTTGATCCAAAATCCTGCTTGCACAATTGAGAAATTACAAGGTAAACTACTGAAAAATAAGAAAGGATATAATAATTGCTAAAGAAAAGCTAATACAATGCAGGTATCACTACATACAAGAACTGAAGCTTCTTGAGATTGCCAAGGGAAGATGGTATTCCACCAGTTAAACGGTTATTTTCCAAATTCAACATTGTCAGGCTTGTCAAATTTCCAAACACTTCTGGTATCTCGCCAGTTATTCCATTTCCTTGCAATGAACTGCATGATGAATGCATCTGATATGTATCAAATAATCAAAAGTAAACATTTGAATAGGACATAAGGGAACAAGTATCTCATTTGCATGTCTATCACTAGATAGAGGAAAGAGATTCACTCAGAAATGTGAAACAAAAAGTTCTTTGAACTCAAAATAGGCATGTGCCAGTACTAACCCATTACCAATAAGGTTTTGTTTAGCAAATATGAAAATCTTGTGCCTACAACTGCAAGACATATTTTTTTCATGCATACTCAGAGAGAATTGAACAAGTAGTGTGCAAATCAGAAGGATAAATCTAATTCAGACAGAGAAGATTATTGTTGTCCCTCGTAATATTAAATGAACATCCTTCTACAGCACTCAAATAAATGTGTCTATCTTGAAAACCCATTGAAAATTTTATGTATTGATCAACTTCAAAGGTCAAAAAATATATTCAAAAAAGGAAAAAAAAAAATAAGGGCAATGGCTTTGTGCAAATAACTTCAAAGGTTAGGTCTGTACCTAATCAACTCCTCCCAAAACCCCGCATAGGCAGAACCAGTAATAGCCTTTTTTTCTTACAAAGTTCGTCTAACATGAGAGAATATTAACCTTCCAATCAAACCATAATGTCAAGAACACTTTTCTCTAGAAGTCACAAAATTGTAAGCTAGTTGACAAAAGTGTACCATCGTATTTTATGGTCACACTGCTGTCATTAGTTGCCATTAATCTACCCATCAAAAAAAATAAAATAGTTGCCATTAATCAATACATAATTTAGTCAAGTGTGCACAACACGCTTTATGAACTTGTTTTCTAAGCAGGTCAGCTCTACAAATGTTCAAAAAGCATTGTCATGCACAACTTGAAACTGGAAATGCATTGGAAATGCACTGTCATTATTAGATCTGTAATGTGTTCTCACACTTTCTCTTCTACTTATTCAATTATCTTATAATTTTTTATGGCACTGAAGCAAGCCCAACATAATTTCTTTCCTATCTACTATCTTCAAATGTTTGCCCTGTGATTATCAAGAAAATGACCATCCATGTGCAGCTCAACTTTTGGTCCCATATGTTATGGGGGTGTTAGAAGAAAAAGTCAACTAAGATGGTTTGGTATTTAGTAATGAGAACAAATAACAACAGCACTTCGGATGGACCTAGGCTAGTCCCAAGGGGTCAACACTCTCTCCCCCCCCCCCCCCCCTTCTTTTAATTTTTTATTTGAAAATTTTCTTACACTTTTCAAAAAAAACAAATAAATAAATATACCCTTTTAATTTATGTTTTTGCCCCCACTCGGTTTAAAGTTTCTCACACTTTACCCTTCATCTTAATTTTAACTTGACCCCTCCCTCCTTAATAGGAATTTTATCCATTTTTTGGCGTTTTCTACTATGAAGCACGGAACTATTTTACCTCACGAATCAGCGTCGGACATGCTCGAACACATGTCGGATACACTAGGACACATGAAAAAAGAGTGTCCAATTTTATTAAGGACACGTTTTTGGATTTTGTTCGTGGATTTTTTCTCTCTTTTTCTCCTCTTCTTCTCCATTTTTTTTTTTTTGTTTTATATATACATACATATATATGTAGTAGGTAACAAATTTGTTTTGAAACATGAATCATGAATGTTATGATTAAATAAAGAAGTTCATGAATTTTTATTTAATGACTTTGTTATTTTGATATATTAATAATATTGTCGTAATTTGTGTGTTTTATGCCAATTTTTATTGAAATAATATTAGGTTTTTATCATATGATCATATAAAAAATATATTTAACGTGTCCCCAATGTATCAGTGTTTTACTTTTTTTTTTAGAGAGATGTCAGCTCGGTGTGTCCGTGTCGTGTCGTATCCATGTCCCGTGTCCATGTCCATGCTTCTTAAGTTTTCTATATAACCTAAAGTTTTTTGGGGTATTCTTTATTTGGTTGGACTTTTTGTTTAATTTGTAAGCTCCTTTATATTAATACATTTTTTGCCCACGGGCCCTTTGGATGCATGATTTCAAGGCAAACTTCAGATGTATGCAAACATACCATAGCCCACGGACATCACTTAAAGAGGGAACTCAAACTTGCAACCGCAATATATTAATGAATTTAATTATATATCAAAAATAGTATCAAACAATATTAGTTTTTATACTTCTTTATTTTAAAATTTATATCAAACATTAAGAATAAAGTTTACTCCCCGAGAATAAATTCTAGGCTCCATCCCAAACAACGGCAGCAAGGGGGAGTAATTTGATTTAAGTTGAAGGTATCACAAGGAAAAGGAAAAACAAAAAGAATTTGGCTCAACACACTAGGAAAAGACATGACAATCTATGATTTCCAAGAGGCAGGACTCTTTAGCCTTCGACAGAGCTAGATGGAAAAAAAGATTTTTGATAGACAACGCCAATTGAGGAAAGTCTTTCTTCAACTTACTCTTCTTGGGCTTCAGTCTAAAAATGTCTTCCTTGATACTCAAAAATTGGGACACCCTTAGAGTTCTGAGCTAGATGTACTTTTTTATCTTTATTGGTGTGACACACCTGAGTGGAAATGGTTTATTTGTATGATTCTAGGGTTTGATAAAAAGAAAAGAAAGAGAAGAAAAGAATAGGATGAGAGAATATTTCTGAGAAAAAGAAGTTGGAATTATAATTCATTCCCATGCCTCTCTATGTTTTATTATTAAGGTAAATGAAATTACAATAATGCCAGTTACTAACAAAATGCTCCAAAATAGCTCAACACTCCCCCTCAAGCTAGTGCATAGATATTACACACGCCCAACTTGAACAAAATATTATGGAACACCTTACTTGACACTCCCTTAGTCAAAACATCAGCCAGTTGCTTTGTAGTCCTCACAAACGGAGTACGAATAACATTAGAGCTTAACTTCTCTTTAATGAAATGGCTATCCACTTCAATATGCTTAGTTCGGTCACGTTGAACCGGGTTATAGGCAATGTTAATAGCGGCTTTGTTGTCACAGTAAAGCCTCATTGGACCACTCAAACCAAAACCGAGCTCTTCCATCATAACTTTTAACCACAAAATCTCACACACCCCATGTGTCATAGCTCTAAACTCTGTCTCAGCACTGGATCAAGCAACAACTGATTGTTTCTTACTACGCCATGTCACTAAGTTGCCACCGACAAAGGTACAATAACCGGATGTGGATCTTTTATCTTGGACTGATCCCGCCCAATCTGCATCTATATAGGATTCCAACTCTTAAGTAATTATGTCTAGAAAATAATAAACCTCTCCCAGGTGCTGACTTCAAGTACCAAAGAATTCTAAAGACCGCTTCTAAGTGAGACGACCGAGGATGGTGCATGAATTGACTCACCACACTTACAGCATAGGCAATATCTGACCGAGTATGTGAGAGATATATCAACCAATCCACAAGTCTTTGGTACCTACCTATATCAACAATTGGAACATTATCATCCGCTCTAAGCCTTTGATTTATCTCAATCGGAGTATAACAAGGCTTGCAACCAAGCATTCCTGATTCCTTTAGCAAATCTAAGACATACTTTCGTTAGGAAATGAAAATTCCCTTCTCAGATTTTGCAACCTCTATCCCAAGAAAATATCTCAAGTCACCCAAATCCTTTATTTCAAATTCCTTAGCCAAGAAGGATTTTAATGCTCGAACCTCTTCAACATTGCTCCCGGTAATCACTATATCATCCACATAAACTATATGTTAATCTTCCCTTGCTTATGTTTGATGAAAAGGGTGTGATCAGCTTCATTTTGCTTATACCCATATTTCTGCATAGCTTTACTAAACCTCTCAAACCAGGCTCTTGGAGATTGTTTCAAGTCATAAAAAGCCTTCTTTAACTTGCATACTTTCCCTTCCGAAGACATATGGAAAACCAGGAGGAACATCCATATACACCTCATCTTCCAAATCACCATAAAGAAAGGCTATCTTCACATCTAATTGTTGAAGAAACCATCCTAGATTAACAGCTAAAGAGAGCAATACTCTGATGGAATTCATCTTAGCCACTATAGCAAACATTTCTTGGTAGTCAATACCATAAGATTAAGCGAAGACCTTTGCCACCAGTCTAACTTTATACCTCTCTACCGATCCATTTGCCTTATGTTTTACTGTGAAGACCTACTTACATCCAACAGTCTTCTTCCCTTTAGGAAGAGTCAAAAGTTCCCACGTACCATTCTTCTGGAGAGCTCTCATTTCTTCTACCATAGCTGCCTTCCACTCATGAACTTCCAAGGTATCTCTCCAATCATGAGGAATAGACACAGAAGACAAAGCAGAAACAAAAGCACGATAGGAAGGTGAGAGTGCATGATAAGAAACAAAGTTGGAAATGAGATGTTGAGTGCAAGAGCGAACTCCTTTACGGAGTGCAATAGGAAGGTTAGTATCACCCAAAAGAGAAGAGTTACAAGGAGTAACCCAGTTAGAAGGAGCAACCTGAAGCTCATTACCTAGATCCGGAGAATCCAACTGACAATTAGCATGGGAAGGTTTGGTGGTCCCACTCTTTTTCCTTCTTGAGTAGGTCAACAACTCCTTTTTACAAGCACCTTGTTTCTCCTTGTCCTTGTCCAATTCACAACCAGGAAAATCAAATTGAGATACAAAAGGTAAAGGTTGGGGAATCAAAGAAGAGGACGATGGCAACTCTTCACTATAACTCTCCCCCTTAAGAGCTGTCTTCGGAGGAGGAAAAAAGGATGTAGAATCGTAAAATGTGACATCCGTGGTGACAAAGTATCGTATGTTGGGAGAATAATAACAACGATACCCTTTTTGAGTGGTTGAGTAACCCATGAATACACATTTTAAGGCCTTGGGATCTAATTTGCTCCTAGATGAATCATGAAGATGGACAAAACAAATACAACCAAAAACACGAGGAGGAATAGGAAATAAAGAAAATGAAACCCCAAGACCTCAAGGGGAGATTTAAACTCTTAACACACGAGAAGGCATTCGAGTAATGAGGTAGACTGCTGTAAGAAGAGCATTTCCCCAATAATGTTTGGGAACATGCATGGTAAATAAAAGTGCCCTAGCAACTTCGAATAAATGACGATGCTTGCACTCGGCCACCCCATTTTGTTGTAGAGTGTCATTGTGTCAACACAAGTAGTTTGATGAGTAATACCATGCACGGTCAGATACAAATTAAATGGTCCATTAATATATTCACCCCCATTATCAGATCGAAGAACCCTAATTTTGGCATCAAATTGGGTAGAAACCATGTTATGAAAATTCTTAAAGCATGTAAAGACCTCACTCTTTGCATGCAACATATAAACTCATGTAACACGAGAATCATCAATAAATGTGACAAACCATCGATAACCAGATAAAGTAGTAATACGAGAAGGCCCCCATACATCAGAATGAATAATACTGAAAGGTGAAGTACTTTTATTCAAACTAAGAGGAAATGAAACAAGACAATGTTTGGAAAGTTTACACACTTCACAACTAAATTGAGACACATGGGGCATAGAAAACAAAGCTGGAAACAATTTTTTTAATGATGCCATCAAACTAGCTGATCATATGAAGAAACATCTCCAAAACACTTAAGACTAAGAAGTAAGTCCTTTTGCAACAGAACTAGAAGCTGAAGAATCCAAGAGATAAAGACCACTCTTCTCACTACCGCTACCAATTGTTCTCTTCGTGTTCAGATCCCGAAAAGTACAATGGGTAGGAAAGAAAGTCATAGAACAATTCAATGATTTGGTTATACTACTAACAAATAAAAGGTTAGTAGAAAAATTAGGAACATGTAAAACAGAGAATAAAGGCATAGAAGGTGAAATAGATATGGAACCTTTACCAAAGATAGGAGATAAAGAGTCATCTGCTATCCTAACTTTTTCTCTACCTGAACATATTTTATAAGAAGAAAACACATTCGACAAACCAATCATATGATCAGATGCTCCTGAATCAATGATCCAAGAGGATTGAGTAGATAAAGAGGAAGCATTATATGCCTTGGCAAGGATACTTGAGTGAGCAAATGTGGAAGCAACAATGACAGTAGATGAGGACTCCAATTGAGACATAATACGTCGAAGAGACTCGATCTCCTCCCTGGAAAGAGTTGAGGTTGCAAACACTGAAGCCAAAGTAATGATCGAAGTCAAAGGAGTGACTAGAGTAGCAATAGAAGTAAGGTGAACATGAACTGGGTCACACCTCCAGTACGTCCGCCTCTACCCCGTATAGGCCGACCATGTAGTTTCCAACAACTCTCTTTTGTATGTCCTGGCTTTCACAAAAATCACAAATAAGTTTATCTTTGTCATCAAAAAAAGAGCCAACAACCCGACTGCTATCACGGCTCCTACTAACACCTTTACCATCACACTGTGGCATAAAGGCAAAGGCAGATCTCTCTAAAATCCAAGATGCAACGGCAAGAGCAGACCTCTCTTGAATAGAAGACTGAAGCATGGCACTCCTCCTACTATCCTCCCCCTAAACATAAGCATACACCTGACTAAGAGAAAGAAGAGGATCACGTTCCAAAACCTAAACACGAATCGGATCATACTCAATCTTCAAACCAGCTAAAAACTCAAAAATACGCTCTTGTTCGACCATCTACTTAAACTTATGGGCATCACTAGAACAATCTGCCTGGAATATTCAGTACTGATCCAACTCCTGCCACAATCGCCTCAATGTATTATAGTACATAGCCAAGGTCATATCTCCTTGCTTAAGCTCATGAATCTTGCATCCCAGATCATAAATTTGAGCGGCATTCTCCATCTTCGAATAAGTCTGAGCAACTAAATCCCATATATCCTTTGTTATCCTCAAAAAAAGATAACCATTACTAATCTCCGGCTGTATAAAGTGAAGAAGCCACGACATAACATTAGAGTTTTAGAATCCCAAGTACCAAACTAAGAGTCTATGGGACTTGGCTCCACAATCTTTCCATCAATGTATCCTATCTTTCCTCTGCTTTTAATGAACAACAAAGCAGATCTAGACCATGCAAGATAATTAGTGCCGTCAAGTTTAGCAATTGTAATCTGTAACGTAGTGTTTTCATTTTGGGTATTTAAATGACCCGCACCACTACTAGAGTTACTTGAGACTTGGCTAACCTCCGACATACTTTCTTAACAAGTCTAGTGCTCAAATAATTAAGAAAAGAAAAACACACAGTGTTGATCGATAATCAGAAATTTGACAAAAACAGCACCTATATTGCCAAAAAGAGCCCAACAGCACCCTCAAAGCTAAGAATAGAACCCAAATAATATTGCAAGAGCCAATAAAGGGCTTACCAAGAGCTGTTGTTACTATTCATGCAGCCCAGATCCTAAAAAAAGCAGTCCCGACTCCAAATTTTTGCTCATAATCAACAAGAAACCACTTAGATGATCATGAGCCAATCAAATCAAACCTCCTTAGGGCTAGTCGCACCTCAACGTAGTGGTTTGAAGCAGCAAAAAAGATGGAAAGCTCAGAGAAATCAGATCGGAAAAATTACCTCTATTTTTCCAAAAAACATTCGAAATTAGAAAAATCCCATCAAACGACCTCAAAAAATTTTGAAAAAATCACCACAATCAACTAGTAGATGCGATCCAACCTTGCAAGTTTTGTCGCTGGAAAGTGATGATGTCATGTTGATGTCATCGTACAGACGATGACATCAGTGTACTTTTCTGGGCTTCCTGTTGTCCTCTAATGTCTTACATAGTGTTTTCTATGAGTTTTTGTCCCCGAGTACCTTGATGGAAAGCGTGACAATCGATAGTTGACTTTAAAATTAGAAAGGCTTGATCCTATATAGGTGTCAACAAGTGCCCTTGGTGCCAAGGGTATGTCAATGTCCTCTGCCCCCCTTCCAAGTGCGTGCCTTGTTTATTGTGACTTGCCCAAGTGACCTCCTTGGCAAATGATATCGGCGTTGCATGCATATTAGTTGCTGCAAAAGATTATTTTTCCTACCGTTATGATTCTAAGGTTTGATAAAAAGAAAAGAAAGAGAAGAAAAGAAAAGGATGAGAGAATATTACTAAGAAAAAGAAGTTGGAATTATAGTTCATTCCCATACCTCTCTATGTTTTATTATTAAGGCAAATGAAATTACAATAATGCCATTACTAACAAAATGCTCCAAAATAGCTCAAAAACCTGCGCCAAGTAGGGGTATACAAAGGTATATGTCTTTATCAACATATACGTTATAAATTAGAAAGCCTAAATAATCACCACTACGGCACAAGCAAAACTACTTATCAAATATCATGACTCGTGATATTCCCAAATTTTCCAACACATAAACTCAATTCATGTTTGACAAATAATAAATGATAGTAAATCATCATATGGATATTAGCATCGAGACTCAGCATCAGAGAAATATAGACCAAGAACACTAGTCTCTGAAGTTGAAGATAGTTGAACAACCCAAAAGCAAATGCACTAGGGGTGACTAAGCTAGAAGACTTGATGACGTTGTTGATGTGTCCTCTAACATTACCTGGCATTAGGCCTATAAACTGATCGCATTCGAATCAAATCAAAGGTGAACCCAATCAGACCTATAAACAAAATGATCTGTTTTGATCCAATAATTTGAAGGATCAGTAAACATTCAATTCAATCCAAATGTGAATACGTTAATTATAGGATATCTGATCCAATAAATTAAAATTGATAAAAATGATATTTGAAAACACTAAAATGATTATATTGTTTCTACTTTCTACAACTGAGATTAATTGGGATATTTTTACACAAACATGCACACTATATGTTACCAGATCGAGTCGATCTAAACCATATATGACCCATTTAAGTAGTAAATTTATAGGATTATTGGATCATATCATGTAAAGCAAATCCATGGTAATTGGATCTGGTTTGTAATCTGATCCATTGATAGCTTACGTTCAGAATATATAAGATGCAAAAGCATACCAAAAGATATGATGATAGAAAAGACATTAGAAAGAAGATATGATGATAGAAAAGGAACAGAAATATTTAAATGAGGTTTAGTGTCAAGGGTATGATATACACCAAGAACATTGGTCCTTGATGTAGGAAACTGTGGTAAAGCTTAAGTGCAAGTGCACTCAGGTAACTCAAACAAACAGAAGATTAGATATCTTTGTTTGTGCATCCTCTGACATTATCTCGTTGAGTCACCTCCTAAAGACATTGAATAAAATACAAAACACATATCAATTCATACCATAGAACATGGATATGAAATCTTTGGCATTCCCAGTAACATTACTTCATTGCAAAAATTTGACACAAATGGCTTTGGGTGAATTAATTGTACCCATAATTTAGAATAATGTAATTCAAAAATTATATTGACTGCTCCAATTTCCACGTACAGTGTTGAGAGAGTCCTCAGAACTCCTATTTTAGGGGACAAGGATCCATTAAATCCCATGGATGGCAATGATCTGCAAACAAATAATAGATATAATCAAACATTGATTTAAGGTGCAACAAAACAAAACAAAAGAGTAAAATCTTGCTTCATAACATTAGCAACACGTGGGCAACATTATGCTAGCATGCATATCATGGTCAGAAGGAAACCAAAGGTTCAAAGAATTACTTACACAGAAATGACATTATTACTAGTGTCACAGGTAACTTTAGACCAAGTGCATGGATTGACTTGATATTGATTCCAATCTGTGAGCTGATTGGTTGAAGCGTTCAATGAAACCTTCAATGCATAGAGTGCGTCTCCTGAAACAGACCTCGTCATTATCCACCATTCAGTCAAGTGTAGTCCACTCAGCATTGTGAAATGAACTTTGGAAAAACAGGTATAAGCAAATATAAGAGGTTAAGTAAACATTCTGAAGAAATCCCGATTCCCATCTATTTGTAACCTCATGATACCCAACCACTAAAAAAATGTCGATGCACTAAAGATCCATGTTTCGAAACACACATTCCAAAACATTGAATTTAGTGACCCAAACAAAAAAATACTTATTTCTTACCCTAAATTTCTGCTTTAGGAAAAGAACAAAAGGAAATGGGCATATAAAACAAAAAGAGCTTTATGTAAATAGGATGCACTTAGTTCAAAGCTTTTACATTCAGATGCAAATATAACAACTTTCCTTAAGTAGATGGAGAAGTTGTGCATTTTGACAATGTTAATTATAACTATTCATCTCCCAGTTAAAAGAAAGCCACTCTCACAATACCTCTATTCTTCGGTAGGGAAAAAAAAAGGTAGAAATAATATAAGTCAAAGTTCAATGAGGAAATCTCACAACTTTCATATCATCCATAACAACTTCTACCTGTGCACAGGAAGCTCCAAATAGGACTTGAATCAAATCTATGACTCATATTTGCCAATGCATCAGCCACTCTAGTAGCTGTCCTAAAAGACATGACTAAATGAAATGATACCACAATTCCCAACCAAAGTATAACTTGATAGATCTTCCTTTGGAGGGAGGCAGATTTACTTGGGTCAGTGACCAGAATAATCCAGCTATGTCAAAAAGTGATCAATTTCTTGTTTCGACAGAATGGGAGGAGAGGTTTCCAAATGCCAGTCAAACTTGCCTCCCAAAACCTGTATCAGACCATCTTTCTATTTTGTTGGATTGCAGTGGAGTGAGGTGGGGGAAGAGTCCTTTCCGCTTTGAAAACATGTGGCTAGAAGTCCCGGGATTCAGACACAAGGTGGGGGAGTGGTGGCAGGGGTACAAAATCAGCGGGGATCCATGCTTTGTTCTGGCCAGAAAACTTTCTGAAAGCAAATTTGAGAAAGTGGAATGAGGAAGAATTTGGGAATGTGCATGTTAAAAAAGAGAGACTTCTTAAGGAGATTCAGCAGCAAGACACCAAAGAACAACGGGAAGGTCTCAATGAAGATGAAAAGAGTCAAGGAAGGGGATGAAAGGAGAATTGGGATGGGTGCTGAAGATGGAAGAAATCTCATGGAGGCTCACCGGTAGGTTTCTTCCAGTCTTTGAGGGGGCTGAGACAAGGGGATCCTTTGCCCCCTTTTCTCTTTGTCATAGTGATGGAGGCTTTTTCAGCAAGATGTTGGATAGAGTTGTGACTAGTGGTTTGTTGAGGGATTCAATTATGGAGGATGGTAGAGGAGGACAGCTTGTGACTTCTCACCTCTTGTTTGCAAATGATGAAATTATTTTATGTGATTCTAAGGAGGTTAAGCTTAGATTCTTGTGGCTCATTCTCGTATGCTTTGAAACAGTTTCAAGGTTAAAGGTCAATCTCAATAAGAGTGAAATCAGGAGGTCATGGAGTTGGACTGGGGGTTAGCTGTGAGGTGGGAAGTCCCCCATAGGGGTGCAACTCAGGCTGGCCGGGCTCGGGTTGAGGCATGTCCAAGCCCAACCCAAGGTCTGATACAGCTGGCCCAAGCCCGACGATGAACCCAAGCAACGCAGCCCGAGCCCGTCCCAAATTAAAATTCAATGCTCTCTAGTTTAGCCTGAGCCCGAAATACACATGAAAGATAACTTTCAGATTCAAAACTCAGATTTTTATGAATCAATTTCATCACATATGAAGAATCACATATTTCTTGCAAAAAAAAAAAAGAATCATAGATCAAATAAATCAGAGATGAAAACAATGCAGCAATAAAAATTGCAAAAAAAAAAATCATAGAATATCAATTACCCATAAAAAATCTAAGTTCAAGCTCAAGCTCACGAGTTGCTTACCAAACTGTAAAAATAGTAGAACCTCATTGCTTCAAGCTGTCAATCGATGATGATGCAATGGAGATTTTGCAACATAATGGATAGATTCTGATCACAATAGATCGTTTAAGGTCGTTGAACTACTGAAGCAACTAGTCTGAATGGAAGAGCAGGAGAGAGCTGAAGATTGACGATGATTTCATTGGCTTGTGGTGAGTCAGCGTGGACGACGGCGGCTAGGGTTGAGGGAAGAAAAGGATGTGAGAGGGAGGTAGAAACCAACTAGGGTCTGTCTTCGTAAGAGAAGATAACTCACCTCGCTTGAGATCAGATCTGATATTGGAGATGGTCGGAGGACGAGCAATGGCCAGAGAATACGGTGGTTAACTGGCGGTAGCGGCAGCGGCGGCTAGGGTTTGGTGAGAGTGCGTGACCATGAGAGAGACGAGAGGCAGAGAGTGAAAATGTGAAATGAGGGCTTCTGATCTAAAATTGGGGCTTTGATGTCTATATATGTGAATGTAACCAACGACTATGATTTATTACAAGCTTAAATCTAACGGTGTATAATTAAAGATAATATAAAATATATATTATATATATTTTCTTTGGGCTCGGGGTTCACTAGGCCGTTGCCCAGGCCCAGCCCGAATTCAACTCAGGCTCACTTATTTCAGCCCAGTCTTGTCCCGACATTGTAAAACTATTGCCCAAGATCTAAAATTTTTGAGCCAAGCTCGGGTAGGCCTGCCCTAGTTGCTGCCCTAGTCCTCCATCTATGTACATCAGGTTACCCTTGTTGTAAAATTTTGACTTAATCTAAAACTTAATTTAGGCATTAGATTGATTGATTGTATTGATTGATTGATTGATTAATTATATTGATTGATTAATTGATTGTATTGATTATAGGAATTAATTTAGGATAGTTTCCTTATTTACTTGTGTGTTGTGACTATAAATATTAACCTCTTAGAGATAAGAATATATCTTTTTCATTCTCTAAAATACTTTCAACATGGTATCAAAGCAAGTTTTATAAACCATAACTTCTCTTTCTTGGTCCTCTCTTTCTTGGTGCCACTCGTCTCCCTCGACCCTTCTCGGCAGAGCCTCTTGGCTCCTTCGACACCTCTCAACCTCTTCAGCCCAGCCTCTCGTCACCCTCGGCAGAGCCTCTCGGCTCCCTCAGCCTAGCCAATCTCGGCCAGCTTCTCTTGCTTCCCAAATATTTGCTCTAGCAACTTCTTTGTCCTATCATGGCTGATAAATTGGACACTAAGGACAACAAAGAGTATAATTCTATTCTTCAGCGTGCCAATGCCTCTTCTACATCCACAGCCAATTTGGTCTCTTCAGGTAACACATGTCTTTATTCTTCTTCCAGTACTTATTGAATTCTTGATTCTGGGGCATCTAATCATATAACAAGGAACTTGTCTCTTCTTTCGAATATTTTTCGTCCATCTTCTCACTCCTTTGTCACTCTTGCAAATGGGACTAAAGCTTGTGTTCAAGAAATTGGTAGTGTCTGCACTTCTGATCTCACTTTTTCATCTGTTTTATACATACTCCAATTTCCTTTTAATTTGTTGTCTATTCGTAAACTTATCCAGTCCTTCAACTGTTCAGTAACCTTTTATCCCTCTTATTGTGAATTTCGAGATCTAAAGACGAAGAGGATAATTGGTGGGGGATATGAGAAGAATGGACTCTATTACCTTCAATCATCTAGTTAGTCAACTTCTTCTGCTCTAAATTCCGTTGTTTCTCCTTGCCAATGGCACTATCGCCTTGGACACCCATCTTCCGCAAATCTTCGTCACTTAGTTTGTACTTTATCTGATTTTTCTAGTTTTAATTGTGAGACATGTGAACTTAGTAAGCATTATAGAGTTTCGTTCCCTCTACGTGTTAACCCACCTTGTTTCCAATCTTTTGCACTAGTTCATTCTGATATTTGGAAACCATCTCGGACCACTGGTTTGTGTGGTCCTCGATATTGTTACTTTTATTGATGATCATTCTCGTTTAACCCTCGCGCTCATAAATGTATATTTCTTGGTTACTCATGCACACAGAAAGGTTACAAGTGCTACAGTCCTATCTTACATAAGCATTTTGTCAGTGTTGATGTCACTTTCTTTGATATTGTTCCCTATTATTTTCTAGGAGGAAGTCAATTACAGGCACCATTATTTCCTGACCTTGTTTTACCTACTAGTGTTCCTACTCACCCTCCTATTTCTCAGGTGTATGTTCGTCATCACCAGGCTGCAGCTCTAGTCACTCTTCCTGCTGAACCTTCTCTCTCACATCCTCCACCTACCTCGTCGTCTGTCATCCATCTCATTCTTCTGACTCTGATCTTGATCTGCCCATTGTAGTCCATAAAGGTACACGTACTTGCATTGCTCATCCTATCTCTAACTTTGTCTTTTATGATCATTTATCCTCTTCCTTTCAAGCTTTCTCTTTGTCGTCTGTCATCTCTCGTTGTTCCTAAATCCTACAAGAAAGCTCCTTCCCACCCTGGTTGGCGGACCGCAATGGAAGCAGAAATGCATGCTTTGGAATTAAATCGTACTTGGGCTCTTGTTCCTAAACTTATTGGTGCTAAAATTGTTGGCTGTCATTGGGTCTTCACAATCAAGCAAAATCCTAGCGGCTGAAGGCTCGCCTTGTGGCTAATGGTTTTACCAAAACCTATGGCATTGATTACACCAAGACTTTCTCTCTTGTTGCCAAATTAAATTTTGTTCGGGTTATCATATCTCTTGCTGCAAATCTCGATTGGCCTCTTCATCAACTTAATGTCAAAAATACATTCGTACATGGTGATCTTGCTGAGACTGTGTATAGAGCTCAACCACCTAGTTTTGAGTCCAAGGGAGAGTATGTTTGTCATCTTCAGAAATCTATTTATGGACTCAAACAGTCTTCCCGAGCTTGGTTTGATAAATTCAGTAAGACAGTAATTTCATATGGTATGACTCGAAGCCAAGCTAATCACTCGGTACTCTTTAAGAACACGCAAAGAGATATCGTGATTCTAGTTGTCTACGTAGATGATATTGTGATCATCGACAGTGATAAGGCAACTATCCAAACATTGATTCACCATCTTGGTTCCATCTTTCTCACCAAAGATCTTGGAAAGCTCCGTTATTTCCTTGGTATTGAGGTCACAAGATCAAAAGCAAGGATCAGTTTGTCTCAGAGAAAGTGCACTCTTGATATTTTGAAAGAGACGGGTTTTCTTGGCTCCAAACCTGTAGCAACGCTCATGGAGACCAATCTAAAGTAGATGCCAGATGAGGAGGATTTGGTTGAGGATCCAGAGATGTATCGAAGATTCGTGAGTAAGCTCATTTACCTAACCAGTACTCGACCAAACATCTCCTATGAAGTTAGTGTTGTGAGTCAGTTTATGACTAGTCCTCGAATTCCTCATGTGGATGCAGTTACTCGTATCTTGAAATATCTTAACAAGACCCCATGACGTGGTCTTCTTTATCGATCATCTGGACATCTTCGAATTAAGGGATACACTGATGCTGATTGGGCAGATCACCTTCAAATCGCAAATCTACCACTGGTTATTGTATCTCGTGACTTGGAAAAGCAAGAAACAGTCGGTTGTGGCACGTTCTAGTGCTAATGTACAGTATCGAGCAATGGCACATACTACTTGAGTTGAAACTTGTGCAAGAATTTGATGTTCCAGTACGTGGTCCAACACCTCTCTATTGTTACAATCAAGCAGCAATTCATATTGCCAACAATCCAATCTTTCACGAACAGACTAAACATATTAAAGTTAATTGTCATTTCATTTGATCTAAAGTAGAGTCCAAGAAAATCACCACTCCATTTATTCCTTCTGGTAGTCAACTTGCCGACATCTTCACCAAAGCTTTACCAAAGACTATCATCGACTCTATTTGTAGCAAGCTGGGAGCTATAGATATATACTCTCCAAGCTTGAGGGGAAGTGTTGTAAATATTGACTTAATCTATAACTTAATTTAGGCATTAGATTGATTAATTGATTATATTGATTGATTAATTGATTATATTAATTGTAGAAATTAATTTAGGATAGTTTTCTTATTTACTTATAAGTTGTGACTAGAAATATTAACTTCCTAGAGAAAAGAATATATCTTTTTCATTCTCTAAAATACTTTCGACAGGTGCCTCCGTGAGATAAGGATATGAGATGCAGTGGTGGAAAGATTTCAGCGTAGATTGGCAAGATAGAAGAGGATGTACCTTTCAAAAGGTGGGTAAATCAATCTTATTAAGATAAGGTCGACTAATATCTCTACATACTAGATGTCCTTATTCCTGATGTCTGCTTCGGTAAGGAAGAAACTTGAGAAAATTGAACGGAACTTTTATGGGGTGGCAAAGTAGAGGAGAGAGATTCATTTGGTGAGTTGGAACAAAGTAAAACCACCATTGGTTGAAAGGGGCTGGGGCTAAAAGACCTTGAATAGTTCAATAAGGATCTTTTGCGAAAGTGGCTTAGGCAGTTTGCATTGGAGAACAATGCTTTGTAGACGAACATAATCTCTACAAAGTATAGGTGTAAGGAGGGGGATTGGCTCTTAAAGGAGGTCTTGGAGGCGTATGGATGTGGGGTTTGGAAAGCTATAAGGAGGGGACAAGATAGTTTTACCCAATGTGTTCATTTTGAGATTAGGGAAGGTGCGCGGGTGAAGTTTTGGATAGACCATAAGATCGTAGATGGTGCTTTGAAGGAGAAATTTCCTAACCTCTTTAGGATAGCCATGAATAAAGAGGTTACAGTTGCAGATTGCATTGAAACGGTGGGGGGAAGAAGAATTTTGAGCCCATGTTTTCGAAGAAATGTTTATGATTGGGAACTTAGGGAGATTGAGGAGTTGATGGAAGTATTTGAGTAGTGTTGATTTGAATGGTGGGAGGGAGGATGGGTTGTGTTGGAAGGTGAGTAGGGACGGGAAGTTCTCAGTCCCATCCTTCTATACGAAGTTGATAATGGGAAGAGAGAAGTCTTTTCCTTAGAGCTTAATATGGAAATCTAGAGCTCTTACAAAGGCTGCATTTTTGTCTTGGTCGGCAACATGGGGGCTATTCTTATGGCAAATAATCTTCGAAAAAGGGGATTTCACCTTCTAAGTTGTTGCCCTGTGTACAAGTAGGAGGAAGAAACAATGGATCATCTCCTAGTGCATTGTAAGATGGCGAAGGATGCAGAAACTTGTTAGTTTCCCTTTTTGAATGCTTGTGGGTAGGATTGGCAATTTACCCCGCCCTGCCCCGCATGGAATGGGTTTGGGGAAGGGTTAAACAGGAATGGGGCAGGTTTGGAGGAGGTTTGCATAACCCGTCATTGGTTCGGGGCAAGGTCGAGGAAGGGTCACCCCGCCTCGTTCCTTATTTTTTAAACCATTCAGCCACTTCCACCCACCTCCACGCACAACCACCATGGTCGAGGACCGAGCCTCCCACCCACCTTTGCGCACAACTGCCATGGTCGAGGTCTCCCACCCACCTCCACACACAACCACCATGGCCGAGGGAGCATTTTTATTGTGTCATCACCGCAGACCACCTCTTCATCATCACCCATTACCGTCGCACATCGTCGAAGATTATCTTCACATACTCAATCGTGCCATATCTACATTGCTCAGTTGGGAATTGGGACCATCAAGGTGAACCACACAATCGAGATCTATAAACATCTTTGTTTTAGTATTTTGTGATTGCGTGAAAATATATAGTGATGGATGTGTATAGATTCTGATTTTTTTGGGATTGCAATTATAGATTGGTTTGTATTTGTGTAGATATATAAATCGTGATATATAATTTAGATCTGGTTTGTAAGTTATAATTGCAAATATCTATATATATAATACTATTATATAGAATTATTGGGTTGTTAGTAATCTATGATAATTTTGCCTTCTTGAGTAGTGTATATTCACTATTGATTTCCAGGCGGGACTCAAGGGTGCAGGGCGGGGTCGGGGATGGGGTTAGAGTAATGGTATGCCAGGGATGGGGGGACTCATCATTCACACGGGGTGGGGTCGGGAGTCCCCGCCCCGTTGCCATTCCTACTTGTGTGTGATGTTTGCTTCTATCAAGGAAGTGTTTTTGGGGTAGAGATGTGGAGGCTAAGGAAGAAGTTGAGAATAGATTAGCAGATGGCTCCTATTTGTCTTGTTTGGTGTTTTTGGTGGGAGAGAAATAGGAGGATTTTTGAAAGGGTGGAGTCCCCCCCCCCCCACCCCTCGGGGGGGAAGTTTAAAGACATTTTTTGAGAATGTTAAGGAGGAATTTCCTATGTATCTAAATAGACTTATAGATTTTTTGGGGGAATCTTAGGCTTTAATTTTTGGAGTCGGTCCCCTTCTTTTGTACTTTTTAGGTTTGCTCTCCTTGGGCACCTTTGTTTTTAATACAAATACTTTTATTGATCAACAAAAAAAAAATCAAGAGCCCTTTGGCAGGAGGAGGGGGACAAGAACACTAAGTTCTTCCTTAGTGTTGCAAGTTCCAAGGGGAGAAGAAACAATTACAGCATCATCTGGATTAATGACAATGTATTGGAAGGTGTGGAGGAAATAAAGGAAGGTATATCAGATTTCTACAAGAAGTTGTATAGTGACTCTCATGAGTGGAGGCCTAACTTGGAACACTTGAGTTCAATTCTATTAGTGAAGAAGAGGTCGTCAAGTTGGAGATGCCCTTTGAGGAGGAAGAAGTGTGTTCGGCTCTAAAGTCTTAAGGGATAAAGCTCCAGGCCCGGACAATTTTACGATGGCATTTTATCGTCATTGTTGGGGGTGATTAAAAGTGATGTGATAGAAATCTTTGGGCAATTATAGGGATGGCAATGAGATAGGTTCGTGGCAGGAGAGCCCCTCCCCAACCCTGCCCCGTGAAAAAAATTGTCCCCCCAAACCCGTTTAAACCACATGATAGAATGGGGCAAGTCTCCCACTGGGGTATTCATTTAATTATAAAATTTTTATTTATTTATTTTATTAAATTAATTATAATTAACACATTCAAATATGACATTGCATGCATTAAAATAAGAAATATACTTGTCATTAGAGAATTAAAATAATATTATTTATTTTTACAAATGAATAACTCTATCAAGTTTGCATAAACTTTCAATGTGGGACTAAAAGATATCATTATAAACATTAATTATGTAGAACAAAAACTCATTTAGTATTTTATTTTATACAATCGAGGTAGGGTAGGATATGATGCCTTCTCCCCAAACCCTAACAGGGTTCACATAGCTTCCCCCAAGCCCATCCCATTAGAAGCAAGGTATGTCGAGTTCCCAACATGGCAGGTTTAATTACCATCCCTATGTAATTCCATGAGAATGGCACATATGAGAAGATTTAAATGCTTCTTTTATAGATTTAATCCCTACGAAGGGGGGCAAATGACATAAGAGATTTTACGCCTATTAGTTTCGTGGGTAGCTTGTTCAAACTTACGGCCAAGGTGTTGTCTTTGAGACTTCAAGAGACAATGGAAACAATAATTTCAAGCAGTCAGAATGCCCGAACACATTTGTGGGTAACAGCCAAATTTTGGATGCTATGATGACTGCTAATGAATGTATTGATTTGAGGCAGAAGAGGAAATAGACATGTGTAGTATGTAAATTAGACATCGAGAAAGAATGTTAACTGGGGCTTTCTAATATTTATTCTTAAGCAGAAAAGCTATAGAGATCGGTGGAGGGCATGAATGTTGTCTTTCATTGCTCCAATGTCCTTCTCAGTTTTGGTTAATAGCTCTCTCGCGGGTTTCTTCCATTCTACATACTTGGGTTTGCCACTAGGGGCTTTTGCGAGATTAGTTGTTATATAAGATCTAATAGTGGAGCAAGTTCCAACGAAGGTTGGCAGGATAGAAGGTCATTATCTCTCTAAAGGCGACAAAGTTACCCTCATTAAAAGCACCTTGGCAACTCTTCCCACATACATATTTCCAATGCAATCATTGGTGGAGAAGAAATTAGAAAAAAAAATCAAAAGAATCTTCTATGGGGTGGAAAGGAGGGAGAGAAGAAAATGCATCTAATTAAGTGGGATAAAGCAAAGCTTCCCATTGAGAGGGGGTGGGTTGGGAGTTAAAGACTTGAAAATGTTCAACGAATCTTTGCTTCGGAAATGGTTGTGGAGGTTTGCGTGGAGAACAAAGCGTTGTGAAGAGAACTTATTGTGTTAGCATATGGGTGTGAGGATGGAGGGCGGTGTTCTAGGGAGGTGGTGGAGGCATATGGTGGCGGGGTTTAGAAGGCTATGCATAAGGGGATTGAAGACATCTACAAGTTTGTTCGATTTGAAGTTGGAGAAGGTACAAGGGCAAGATTATGGGGAAGATGAATGGAGTGGAGAGCCTTTAAAGGGGAGTTTTTCTTCTTTGTTCAATATAGCATTGAATAAAGAAGCTTTAGTGGCAGCGCACATGGATATTGTGGGGGGTAACATTGTGTGGAGTCTTTGCTTTAAGAGAAATTTCCTTGATTGGGAATTGGAGGAATTAAAGAGCCTTACGAAGTTGGTGAGGAGCTACAATTTAGGTGAGGTAAGAGAAGAGAAGATGGAATGGACAATGAATAAAGATAAAGAGTTCATAATCCAATGGTTAAGTTGCTCCATCGTGACTTGGAGTTCGAGGTCACGGATTCGATTCGTGGAAACAGTCTCTACGGTTGCGGAGGTAAGGCTGTGTATATCCACTAACCCTTCCCAAACTCCACAGTGGCGGGAGCCTCCTATACTAGGCTAGCCCTTTAATCCAATCTTTTGACAAGAGTTTCATGGGATGAAAGGAGGAGCATTTTCCTTGGACGACTATTTGGAAGTCTCAGGTTCCAAGCAAAGTGGTTTTTTTGCATAAGTAGCGGTTTAGGGGGCAATATTGACAACAGATAACTTAAGTAAGAACTCTAGTCAGTGTTGTTTATGCAAGAGTGCAGAAGAAACGATGAACCACCTTCTCGTTCATCGATCCTAACCAAATGATTATGAATTACTTTTATTGAATAGAATATGAAATTCGGTAATTGTAAGATGGAAAGAGAAGTATGGAGTTTGTTTCTCTATTTGTTTGGGTGTAATTGGGTGATGTTGGCCACAATTAAAGAGGTCCTTTTGAGTTGGAAATGTCGTAGGATGAGAAAAGAGTTAAGAATTGCGTGGAGGATGGCTCCTCTTTGCATTATTTGAAGTCTTTGGAGGGAAAGAAATAGCAGCACTTTTCAAGGAGTGGAGCTTCTCCCTTGGAACTTCAAGAATAATGTATTAAAATTGTTTTTCTTTTGATTTAAAGAAGCTAGGCCCGTGAATTTAGATTCTTATATTGATTTTTTTTTTTAGAGAAACTTAGGTTTTAATTTTTGTATCAATTCCCTTTTTTTTGTAATTATGAGTTTGCCCCCCTCAGGCACCTTTTTTTATATATACACATACTTTTACAAAAAAATATTAGTCTTACTTATCTAAAACCCTCTTGATTCTAAAGTTTTTTTTTTTTATCAATTAAAAAAGTACCACCAATAAATAGCATACACCATGAAAATGATATTTCTCAAGTTTCATCTTCGCATTATGCAATTGCTGATACACAAATTCAGAAAATTTATCAAGGATACATATTTGTCTTATATAAGAAAAATATATTTGTCTATTCATAATTTTGCTAAAGTTCAACTCAACTCAATAAAGCCTTATCCCAATTATTTGGGGTCGACTACATAAATCCTATCTCGCCAATCTTCTTTATTTAAGACCATTCTCTCAATTAGACCATACATTATCATATCTTTTTAAACTGCCACTACCAAAATTAATTTTGGTCGCCCTCGCCCTCACCCTCACCCTTGACCCTCAATATTGACCTCATGCTCTTCCTTACTTTGCTAAAGTTACAGTTCATATATTCAATCTTAGTGTTAGTTATCTTAAACCCTCTTGGTTAAAAGTTTTATCTCCAAATCTATAATTTAACACTTATTCCCACTTTATTGTCATCAATTAAAAGAATATCATCAACAAATACCATACACCAAGGATATGATATTTGTTGATTTTCATCTTCCATGTTATCCAATAGTTAAAACAAAATTAAAAATAAATCAATGGATATTTGTCTTGTATGAAAATATAAATCTATGTATTGTTGTTGTTATTATTCTTTGTCCTACCTTTTAGAATATATTCTATTAACCTATCCATGTCCATGCCTATGCTACTAGGCCCACTCCCACAAAGAGAGCAAGAGAGAGAGTACAGGCAATTGAGCTCAAGTTCTTTTGTTGAGGTGGAGGGAGGAGAAGAGAGAGCAAACAAATTATCAGGTTTTACTCTAACTAGAAATTGCAATTTCCTAGAATGATGCAAAATAAAATAACAGATAATTGATTGACCCATCTGTCTTTTTGCCTTTCTTAACAATAAATGAAGCTACCACTGAAGATGGTAACAGCAACAATACTCAGCATGACTCATATACTCTCTGAATGAATTCAATCTCAGATAAACATCATACCTTGCGCATCAGGCAATACAAAAGACTGCAAACATGTCAATATTAGAACTGCAAAAACTAATTCCATCCTCGATGACATCATTTCCAGTGATTTACTTCAAGTGGAAACATTATTCCTGGTGATTAATGCAGCATATTGGAAAGGGAAATGCATGAGAGAGAGCCGTCTCTGCAAGAACATTCCAATTTCACATTAAAAAGAGTTACAGGTGCATGTTAAATAATATATTAAACCTAAAGCTAATTTGGGCAACAGGATATCGCTATTGAGGATATCAAATACATCAAGACAATAAAATAATATAAATTATTATGAGAATATGAAATATGATAAGAAAAGAAGTACACCCAGGAAGAAAATTAAGAGAATATGAAAATGAATTGTATTATATGAATGATTCACAGAGATTATAATCATAATAGTTATACACATGGGAACCACCAAGCATTAGCTTGAATGGTATACTCCATCTCTCAAAGATGAGGCTGAGGGTTTCAGTCCCGATTGAGACAAAGTGGGTGTGTGTCTTACCTATCAAATAATAATAATTATACACAAAGGGATATGATGATATCATACTACATTACACTCTTTTTAACACAGCAATTGGTTGTTAACATGGGGTCCTGCGTTCAAAGCTCAACACCTCCCTATAATTCTAATACATGAACGTGCTTGGCCTAATCATTATGGAGGGGAGTCTAGGCGCACTAGAGGAGAAGCATTGATGATACAAACACTTCAGTTAACCCCTCTATAGCAGCTGAAGCTTTAGGAATGTCGATTGTTATCGTGGTACCAGATCAAGCAATCAGACCTTGAATTGTCCACTGCTAGTTTCATCTTTATTGCTTTCCCATTCATTCTAGAAACCAAGGTATAGATTTTCCAACTTTTTTTGCCACTTTTTTGCTCATTAATCATTGTTTTGCACATATCCTTCTTCCAGATGCCTCATCTGATAGCTGAGATTTTTGTCATGCTGATTGTTGTAGTGACATAGTAAAGAGTATTTTTTTCTTTTCTTTTTTTTTTGACAAATTTTTCATCAAATTTTATAACAAATTGTTTTCCATTTTTAGTCGCAGAGCTATATATTAAGCATTTCTGTTACTTGAATGCCAATGCTTGTGAACACATTTCCAGATCATTATTTACTCCTGTAAATTCTATTACACTGCGCTGGGGGAGAGAGAGAGAGAGACATTGCAGCAATCCATGTTCATAACTGTTATCTTCAAGTTCAAGTTGACCACTTCAATCCAAATTTACGTGTGCCAACTTGAGAGAGAGTATTAGAGATTCCCATGTTGAAAACTGGCAAGATTCATGGGATAGGTTGCAATGATTCACAGCCTCGGTGTAGATTAATGCATGGAATTGATTCTATAAATCTTACATCCGTTGATATTTATATTTCATATTTAGCACATGTTTGTATTCATTATTCCATAATAACAGCTATTCATTGTAAACGAAATCACAAAAGACACTAATAAGGAACGTAGCTCTTAATAGACTCTGGATTTGGGCCATATGTTGTGGCCGAAACATGTTGTGTATATCTTACGTTGCCTTTGTTCTTCAATTGTTCTCTTCTATTCAAATTTTTACAATTTTATGATACGGTGTTACCTGACAAGCAAATCTAATAGTAAGGAACAAGTGTGTCAATGAACCCCTCACCAAGGGGAATTACTCAACAACAGGAAATGAAGACGGACACTCTGCACCAAGTATCCCTGTTATCTTAGTTGTCCTCCTGCTGGATTTGCCAAACCTCGAGAGTTGGGTGAGAAAATGTAACTTGAACAAACTAAAAAGCAAAGGGTTTATATGTTCAGGGTATTTCATGTATCAGGTATTTATATCCAGTAAAGGGGTTACTTTAAGTGTTACAAAATGCTGTTTCATCCGTGTTTAGATAAAGAGACAGAAAGCCCTCAATTACAGATCAGATAAAACCTAGAACTTTGCTGTTAGCTTGCATTTATAAAGATCATTCTTTGTTTTTGTTATTTTGCATTATCAAAGATATGATGTTTGTAATGATAATTTCTTGGGCATACATATTTTCTAGAAGAATCAATTCTCATTAGCAGACATTTGTATCTGTGGATGTGCTGGGAATTCTTTGAGCTTGTTTAAGGAAAATTTATAATAAGTCAAAAAATAACGGCTACAGAAAAAATGAAGAATCAAATAACATAGTCAACTCCAGAATATATGAAACACCGATGACTATGATTGAATAGTCAGTTACTGAATTTTCTCTAAAGATATAAGAAGATCAACCTCACGAATCTGAAGCTCGAGTTTCATTCATCAATTCTTCCAAAAAGCATATGTTTTGCCTCCGTCTTAAAAACACACAACTCTTTCTGTATTGACTCAATTAATTCAAGGGAAATGATCTATTCCTCAATCCATTAAGCCCCTTAATTACAAATCTATAATACAAGAAAATAAAACTGAGAAATTAATGCCCCCACCCCCCAGCCTTCAAATTCACCAAACCAAACAACAACCCTAATTACAGCACCTGCCCATCAAGCAAATGCGATGCAAAACCAACCAAACTATAAAAGCAAAACAAGTCAAATCTCTTTAACAACTACAACAACCATGCATATGTATGTAGCTTATGAAGAGCTTTCTAAAATCAACAACACATGAACCAAACATATATACAGACATGTATAACAAGAACAGAGAGAATAAATCGAGAAGAAAAGATACCTTCGAGAAGAATCAAAGTTAGGGCTTTGAATTTTTGTTGATAGCTGAGGAGTATACTGGCGACGAATCTAAAAGAAGCTTCTCTTCTTTATTGTCTGTAAATTTGAAATATAAAAGAAGCTCTGTAATTATTACATGGTTCTCTCTCTCTCTCTCTCTCTCTCTCTCTCTCTCTGTGTGCTCTTTCTCGCTCTCTATCTTCTCACTGGTAGTGGACCAGATGGTGGGCGGGCAGACTATACAGTCTAAAGTCAAGCATGGGCCTGTTTTCTCGCTAGATTCACGAACCTTTGCAAGAGAAACAAACGCCTGTTCTTTTCAGTAAGACATTGTTATCAAGGTAAACGGGGCTAAATCACCATAAACCCACTCAAATATTTTCTTTTTATTTTTTTTTCCATCTCATGTAACTTTGTCAAATTTTTTAAATTTTTATTTTAAATTTATATTTCACGTAATGCGGTAAGAATATATTTTATATCACATTAATTATATAATGTAATATAATATTATTTATAATTATATTATAATTTATTATTGTATCACATTAATTATAATAAAAATTATATATATATATATATTAACAAAAAAAAAAAAAAGTGGAAAGCAAGCCTAACATGCTAGCATTGATTCCAGCTAATGGAGACAAGCTCAAATGAAGAATAAAATCCTAATAAAAATAATAATGGTGAGAAGTGATGGGCAACCAAATCTAAACCTTAAAGAAGGCATCCTGGTCAAATTTTCTAGTGGTGGGTTCCACCGTTCATTATTGGATGCGCAGTGAGGGACCAATGCGAGCACGGAAGAAACCCTACTGTAAACAACAAAAATTATACATTAATCCTCGTTGACTCAGAGTTAAGTCACACTTTTACAGCACAATTTTGCATCATTCATATGAGTTTTTGACCCCAGCACTCTATTTTTCTTTTATTAATTTTGCTACCGCCAATCGCAGAGTTTAACCATTACGATATAATTAGTACATATATTTCAAGTATCTATATTTGAGCGAGAGTAACACATTAAGTAAAAAAGTATATGAGTCAAAAAAATTAACTTAGGAAGGGTAAAAAGAATCTCATTCATTTCAATCACTTTTTATTTATTTAATGACTAAAAAAAATTCTCTCCATCAATTTTTTTTTTTTTGTAAAGATGAAGATTTATTCATTGTCATAAATATGCTGGCAAACTAGCCCTACTGTAATAAACATGCTGCCATGATGTAAACCATTCAATAATCCATAATCATTTTTTTTATCTTGACTATTTTCGGTCATCATTTTAGTCCATAATCCCCTCCCCCCCAAAAAAAAAAAAAATTGTTGTCATCTTTTAACCCAACAATAAAATAAAAATATATTCAACAAAATTTGAAAAAATAATTTCAACCACCATCTTAGTCTATTTAAAAAGAGAGTTTTGATCTTTTCACCCAATAACAATATCTATATTCAACAAATTTTGAAAGAATAAGAATATGAGGTGGGTATATTTTGTGAAGAAAATTTGTATGTCAACTATTGAGAAACTTTTTTCTAAGTTATGATTGGTAATTTATTTCAAAAGTTTAAGTATTGAGTCTATAATATTAGGTTAGTTTAAGTCTTACTACTAGTCAATCAATTTCTTAAAAACTTGAATAAGATAAACTGAAATTATAACTTAGTATTTCTGAAAATGAAGAATTTCTACAATTTAAAGACTTCAAATTTACTTTATCGAGAAAAATATAAACACATACACACAACATGCATTCACTTAGCTTTGCATACCTAAAATGAGTATGTGTTTAATATTTCATATATTGGTTTCAAGGTTTTTTATTTAATATTACACATACCCTAAATGCTTTTTAGTATTGACTATAGCCGAGAAATACTTTAAAATATGTTATATGTGACCCTTAGGTACTTGATTTTGTTTTAAATTTATTTAGAATTAATTTTCAAAAATAATACCTTACCCATCCGAACACGTATTCTGAATAAGAAAATTCGATTGCCTATTTAATCCAAATTCAATTAGGGTCCAAACCCGACCCGTTGAATGGCCTAATGACCAACAATAAACCACTTTACTCAATTATGACTCAATAAATATATATCTAAAGAATTACAATGTTTTAAAAAAGAATTACCAACATAAATTATCAATTTTTTTTAAATGGAAATGATTTTGGAAGTATTGTGGTAGCACTAGGTAAGACATATGTCACCTTGGAGTTGGACCATATTTGTGGAGCTTGGCTACTTGGCCAAATTTTAAATTTATTTGTGTTAATTTTAGTTTTCAAAATATGAAAAAGTGTGTTTGTCAACTGTGTCAATGTGGTGAGTAAACATATGCCTGATCCAAGTAAAGGGCATTGGTAGGTAATAAAATGGATTCTACGATACATTCATAGTACAATGGCTGTTGGTTTGATGTTTGAGTAGGATGATCGACTTATACTGAAAATTTGGATAAACGTTGGTCAACAACAGGATATGTTTTTACTCTTGCTAAGGGACTAGTGAACTGGAGATCAACGTTACAATCAACAGTTACTTTGTCTACTACTAAGGCAGAGTATATGGTGGTGTTAGAGGTGATTAAGGAAGTTATTTGGTTACATGGATTGATTGAGTATTTGGGGATCATTCAGGAGCATGTTGAGGTCTACTATGACGGTCAGAGTGCAATTTGTTTAGCAAAGAATCATATTCTCATGCTTGAACAAAGCATATTGACGTTCATTTCCATTTTGTTCAAGAAGTTGTGAATGAGGGGGATATTCTTCTTCAAAAGATAGATAATCCTGTAGATATGCTTACTAAGGTGGTGACTAGAATCAAGTTCAAACACTGTTTAGACTTGATCAATATCTCATATGTTTGAGCACCTAAAGGTGCATTTGGAGGCAGCTATAATCCATTTACGTTATTTTTCATGGTTTGGAGAATTCAGGCCAAGGTGGAGATTTGTTAGGTGATTGTCATGAATTCATCGTCCGGATTCTTAATGACCCATTTGGGACCTGAGATGACCCAAAAATTTTTGACTCACTTTTATTTTTAGGCCCATTTTGTCTCTTATGTTGTAATCTACTTATATAGGGGTATTATCTTTTAGAGTTTTGACTTAAAAGAAGATAGCCGTCATTGAAAAAAAAAGAGTTTCAGGTTTTGAGAGTTTTTTGCTCTTATAATCTCTTTGATACGTAGTAGACTGATTTTTGACCCGCTTTTATTTTTGGGCTTGTTTTATCTCTTATGTTGTAACTCACTTATATAAGGGCGTTATCTTTTAGGGACTTAGGAGAAGATAACCGTTATTGGCAAAAAAGAGGTTTCGGGGTTTGGGAGTTTTTTGCTCTTGTAATCTCTTTGATACATAGTGTATTGATTTTTGACCCATTTTTGTTTTTGGGCCCGTCTTGTCTCTTATGTTGTAACCCACTTATATAAGGGTATTAACTTTTAAGGTTTTGGCTTAGAAGAAGATAGCCGTCATTGGAAAAAAAAAAAAAAGTTTCGGGTTTTGAGAGTTTTTTGCTCTTGTAATCTCTTTGATACATAGTGGACTGATTTTTAACCCATTTTTGTTTTTGAGCCCATCTTGTCTCTTATATTGTAACCCACTTATATAAGGGTATTAACTTTTAAGGTTTTGGCTTAGGGGAAGATAGCCGTCATTGGAAAAAAAAAGGTTTCAGGTTTTGAGAGTTTTTTGTTCTTGTAATCTCTTTGATACATAGTGGACTGATTTTTGACCCGCTTTTATTTTAAGCATGTTTTATCTCTTATGTTGTAACCTAAATATATAAAGGTATTATCTTTTAGGGTTTTAAGTTAGGAGAAGATAGCTGTCATTAGGAAAAAAATGATTTTGAGTTTTGAGAGTTTTTTGTTCTTGTAATCTTTTTAATACATAGTAGACTGATCATCGCTGCCTGTGGACGTCGGCATCTTGCCGAATCATATAAATTTTTTGTCTTTCTGTGTGTTTTGTTTATTTTTACTTGTTTGAAATTGATTTATTGTTTGTTTGATCGCTACCACGCAATATTTGTGAGAAGGTAGTTCTGAACTAATTTTCTTAAAATATAACTTTCCCTAACACCCACTTAGTTCAAATTTTTTTTAGTAAATGATGACTTTAAAGGATATGAGTCCCCATTTCATATAACAACAGTAATTAATTAAAAGGAATATATGCTTAGTATGTGTTATAACACAAAGCAGATGTAGTGTTGTGTGTTGTGTAAATTTTTTTTCAAAAAATTCTAAACATGACATTTTCTTATTTTTAGACACAAGCTAATGGGACCTTACATGTAATTATTATTAGCAAGTCCTATTACTTTGTGTTTAAGAGAAAAAATAAAATAAAAAGATTCAATATGTAATTATTCTTTTTTTTTATTGCCATGATGAAATCACCCGTAAGATAACTAAAGGAGTATCAAATATTGTGATTCGGGAAGACACTAGAGATTGTGATTGTGAATTTTCTTCTTTTAATTTTCACTATTTATTTATGAGAGTCACACTTTATTATTCCTAATTTAACCTATTTTTATTGAACTGCCTGCTAAAAGCGACACTTAAAATTTCCTATCATCATAACCAAGTTGCAAAATACAACGGGCACGGGCGGAGTCACGAATTTTTTTTGTGGGGCTAAAAGATTTTTAGGGAAAGTTTTAGTGGGAAAATTTTCGATTGGGTCAAAATTTTAGAATGGATCAAAATTTTGAAGTGAAAAATGAGAGAATTAAGATAAAATTTTTGAGTTGGGTTGACATTTTGGGATAAAAAATAAAAAATAGTGAGTAAAGATTCAGTTTAGTCAAAATTTTGGGATGAACAAAATTAGAAAAGATGAAAATTTTACATGTAAAATATTTTTTTGTCATATATTTTTTTTAAAGGACTTACAACCCACCCTAGCTTACTCCTAAATCCATCATTGATTATGAGATTAATAAAGATATAAAATAATGAAAATAACTTATTTGTTATTTAACATTATAATTTATTCTATGTGACTACGCCTAATATCAGTTTACTTCTATGTGTTCGCACATCTAATCAATGCATTGTGACTAGGACTAATAACACTTTACTTCTATGTAATGGCACATCTAATCAACACATTGTCAACTTGAACGCAAAATTCAACAACACTATTTTACTTACCACCAGAGGGGAGTTAGCATTGACTTTTAAAATATAATGATATATCAGTGTTATATTATTTATAGGGAGATTGGGTAATAAGTCTATTATAAAGTGCTTAATTAGCACAAGACACAATCCTAAAAGTGTTAATCCAAAAAGTTTCTAAATTTTTTGTTGACAAAAATATCCCTTTAGTGTAAAAAATCAAAAAACACGGAATATCAACTAAAGCTTAATGCACTCCCTTGTCACATCATCACCTAACTTTTTTATAAATTTCAAAATTATATAACTTGCAATATATGTCCTTTTTTATAAAGATTATATATTTGAACTCTAAAATCGAGATCTATCAAACGAGATTCACATTATATAGAAAATTCTGTCAAAAAAATTCGTATTTCTTCGACAGAGAATTTTCGTAAAAAAACTCTGTCCACAGAACTTGTCACGACCTGAAACCCACCATATGTGGATTAGGGGCAGTGACCGATACTGTCACTTGGACAGGCTGTACAAAATCAAATGAATTGTATAAGAGTGGTAATAATTTTTTTGAAAAAAAATTATGGAAGCTACACATATGCAACTCATCTAATAATAAATCGAACTATAATCATCATCAAGAGGATTATCTCCAAGTACAATTTTCATCATTGTAAATCACCATTTAGGTCTAACATCATTTCTAGTGTTACTATGTCACATTATCTAATATTAAAACCAATCTTACAAGATATATATTCAAATTATGACTTGGAGTTATACATCATCAACATTGCTCACAAGCACATCACTAGCTCCACTAGTCGCCATTATTGCATTTCCTTCCATATGGTGTTACTTGAAAAATTGTTATAAATCTGGCGTGAACTAACTTAGCTTAGTAAGTAAATTCCTTCACTCTGTCATAGGACAAAGTTAGTTTAGGTAACAAAATGCAAACAAATGACAAGCGAAAGGGTATAGCAAAATAGTCAGTCACAAGGAAAAATAGATCACCAAAGATGACCCGAGTGTCAAAAGGGCACATGCAATAATCAGCTGCAAAAAATCACAAAATATCAAATCAAATGTAATGATAAGCTTGGAAAGCATATCCACAGAGCAAAGAGTATAAGATATGTGATACATGAATAATGAGTCTAATAGATGTTATCATCAAATAGGGTCCGGCTACTCCCAAACAACACTCATTCAGGTATACCCGTCATCTTTGGGTTTTCCTGAATAATACCAAGAGCTCTTATCAAATATCATGTTCTTAATAGATTAAGTATTGGGTATGATTCCCAATCACCGACCCGTAGGTCCTCAACATCTACAAAATCAGGATGGGCATTGTGACAGACACAATTCCCGGCATTTATAATGATGTCATAATAAGATAAATTCCACAACGAATGTACATATACATAGAATTTCAAACTCACAACAAGTCAGAAATACAATAGTTTTTCAATATCCTAATCAAGGGTTATAGCAATGTATAAGCAATCACATCAAAATATTGGCAATCAAAATCTCAATATATCTACAAGGAAGTACAAGTGTCAAATTGTGAAAATATGACAACTGATATGTGTGTATAAAAGAGTACAAATTGGTAGCATTGAGAAAAACATAATTGTGACATGGCTAAAGAATACCACACTTTCGAGTTCGGGTTTACTTAGATTGGGTTCTTAACATCGCATTCTCATGCAGGTGCCATAATAGCTATCCTATAGCTTTCTTTCCATTTTTCATCGTTTGAGTGATCTTAGAATTACGGATCAAAAATACATTGCATAATGAATTAATATTCATTCTAATTCCAAACATTGTTATTCAGTGTTTTAAGTTCTTTTGAACGTAATCTATTCGATTAAGATGTCTTCAAATTCTCAATTTAGGGTTCCTTGATACTTTATAGCTTATTTGGCCATTAAAGGGCAAATTGGTAATTTATACTTTTTAATGTCCCATATTTTTTTGTACATAATTTACTTATTTGGACTTCATTTTGAGTCCATTCGGTCTCTATAACATTTATGTGGACTTTTTAATTTCATCTATACACCTCTGGTAACTTCATTAAGTCACGTATTCATCATTTTTCAGTTTGTTACTGAGTCTTATTTTTCTCAAAAGGACGTTACCGTCAAGTCTAGAATATTGAATATAATTAATTTAGACTTTTCGGATCTTAATTTGCATATATGTGACTTGTATTAATCCTAGGGGTATTTTCATAATTTTATACTTTCATGTGTCACATTTTTCGGTACTTTGTTTGCTAAAACAGACTCCACTGTTGAGTCCGGAATATCAAAGAAAGTCAGAATATATCACCTTTTACATTTAACTGGCTTTTGGATTACTAAAGGTAAAATGGTAGTTAACGACGTTTCACATGTCTATATTTTTGAGACTTTGTTTCACAAAACGGATCTCGTCATTGGGTTCGGAATGCCCCAAAATATTAAAGTTTGTATTTTCATAATCATCGAAATTCGATTGGTCACTTAATTAATCATTAGAACATATTTAGAATTATTCCAGTTTGCCCATTCATATTTTTTGGGATTTAATTTCACAAATGGGGCTCTGCCGTTGAGTCTGGAATGCCTAAAAACGTTGGGTTACACTATTCTTTTATTTTAATTGGCCTTCATTTGGCCTATTTTTTGTCTAAGGACATTTTGGTAATTTTAATTAAAAAGATTTAAATTAATATTTAATTAATTTCTTGGGCCATTTCGTAATTAAAAGAAACTATTGAGTCATTTCATAATTAACAGAAACATTTGGGGTTCAAATTATAATTTCAGAAACTGTTTAAATAAAACCAATTGGTTTAATAGGGTTCCAAGCGAACCGGTCCAAAAGACGCATTAACCAACCGGTTCAGTCCGGTTCATTGCATCATGCTGACGTCAACCCTATTTTTATTTTTTAATTATTCTTTAAGTCAAAACGACGACGTTTTAATTAATATCAAACTTATTTAAACAGTGGGTCAGGACCTAACCTGAGATCCGGCCTAAGACTCGACCCGTACAGTGTCTTCTTCCCCAAGTCTCTGACGTGGGTTCCAGTTGCCTTCTCCAGCATTGGCGACCGTTGCCGACAACTTTCGACGTGGTTCGAACCCTCTTTCTCTGAGGATTCCATATCCAATTTCATATTTTGATTTAACACAAGTTAGGCTATCAAAATAGGATGTTACAGTGGCTGCTTCGGCGAGCCACGGTTTTTCGGCAAGGCACCTTTTTCCTATTTCATCTAGTTTTAGCTACTGTTTTCATTTGCTTTTTTTCTTATGGATTTTTAAGAGTGTGGGTAATGTTTTCCCGTTCTTAAAACCAAGTAAACTGATCAAAACTTCAACCACCCAAATTATCCAACCGTACCTGCAACTCAGAATATTTCTATGGTCCCTTGATCATTTTTTATGCTTTAAGTTGCAGTATACTCCATGTTTCATGCTCTTCTAAGCCATGCATTTATTTTAAAGCTTAAATCAAGCTAGGGTAAAACTTGAATTTCCCTTATGGTTTTCAAGCTTAAACTTCTTAATTTCTCTTTTATTTTCTTTCCTCTCTAATTTTAGATACATGCATGCATCATAAACTTCAAAACAAAAGCTAAACTTAAAAGGGTTGTAGAGAGAAGTTGCCTTCCTCTCTCTTGATTATTTCTCTTCGGTCTCCCTTCTTCCTAGCCCTTTTTCTCCATCATTTCTTCTCTTCTTGCTTTTGGTTATTTCTTTCTAACCTCAGAACAATAATAGCTTCCTTTCTTCTTCTTCTTCTTCTTTACTCTCTCTTTCTACAATTCTCTCTTCCTCTATCTAGCCACACACACACAAGTCTGTTTTCTCACACACACAAAGCACACACATGATATATATATATATACAACACACACACACACACACATATATATATATATATTAATTTCTACATGAATTCTTATTAGAGGAAATAGGGGTCCAATGAGGTGTTGATACCTCAGCTTTTAAGCATGCAGACTTGTAGATTTATATGAGTTATATAGCATTTTTTGTGGGATATATAGCACAAAAGTGCTTATAGCCTAGCTGGTAAAGTTTTTTGGTATGAGTTCCTTTTCACTTTCTTAGTCTTGGGTTCAAGACCTTGGGCCTAACAGTTTTTGGTCTTCTTTTTCTTTTTATTTGCCTTTAGTTGGGCTATTGCACTTAATCCCATTTTTCTTGTTACATTAATTTTATTTCTTCCTCATGTACTTGTATTTCTTATTTATTTTCTTTATGTGTCGATTTCATTAATCGAAATCTTATCAATTTTTGTAGTATTTATTGTCTGGTCTTGATGTATTTTAATCTAATTTAATTATTCCAAAAACTTATTATAATTATTGGGTTAATTTTGATTAAACATACTTTATTTACGTATCACGTTAATCTTGTTTAAGTGCACTTTGTGCACTAATTTTTCATAGCTACTCGTGTGTTAATCCTTGATTAACACTCATTGTAACTCGTTATCAATTTATGACCCTTGGCATCAAATTACTTTCTTAAAATTAGTCGTTTTCAATTTAGAACTAGTTGTTTTCATTATTTATATCTTTGCTTCCATATTACGAGTCCCTTAGTCTTAATTAGCGTTGTCCATGGTTAGTGAAGTAAATTAACTTATGATAATAGTTATTATCATTAATTGTTTCACTTTATTCGGATAGAACTAAGACAAAGAATATTCCAAGTCTTAGAATAAAGAAATGTCTCTGTCCTATAACAGAGAAATTTGAGAAATTTCTTAAATAAAAAAATTATTACACATGTTTTTAATAATGCATCAAACAATTTTTGTCCCTTAGGAAAGTAGGTAATACTCCAATATTGATAAAATAAAAAAATTTAAATAAAGAAAATAATAAATTAAAGAAATTTCAAAATCCACAATTGAGAATGAACTCAAGAAAGAGGCTATTAATGCTTTAATTGTTAGAATCCAATTATTGGTTAATATTATAGAAGTTCCTGCCAATTATATTCTCAAAAACAAACAAACAAATTAAAATAATATAATATCAAATTCATTTTCAAATGCGTCATCACTTAGAACTATCATATCATACCATTGCTAGTATGTATTTATCTTTAATTCTTTTTATTTTTATTTGTTGTAATCAGAGAAGAAATGTTGAATGTGTTTTGTTGTTATTTTTGTTGTAGTAATCAGGAAAGAAATGTAGAATGCGTTTGATCACAATACAATTAGTAAACAAAATGGGCTAAGAATAATTCAACTTACACAAGAAACTCTTTTAGGAGAGAAAAACTAAATGGAATCAAGAGTGTGTTGTATGGCTTGGAACAAAACCCTTCTTAATTGTTTCCCTTTATGTGAATCTCATATAAAAATTCATGCATAGTGCTTGGGATTAAAGTTTGCTACAATGATTGCATCGTTCCGTTTATATTTTTATCACAATAAATTAGCAGTTACATCACAGAATGTGTATATGCCAACATAAAATTTTAAATGGAAGAAAGCACAACACTTGGAGCATTTTTCAAATTTTGTCCTGCATGGCCTGGGGCTATTGTTTTTTAAACTCACTAACCCTTCGACAATTCCTTGGCAACGCATTAAAAAAAACATATATATATATATATTTTTATAGAATTTCTTATGCAATATAGATTTTGTTTGATAGATCTCGATTTTTGGAGTTCAAATATATATATATATATATTTTATAAAAAACAGACTTATATATTATAAGTTATTTAATTTTGAAGTTTTAAAAACAAAAAGTGATGCCATGACAAGTCGGACACGTTTGATGAAAAAAAGCGTGACTCAGGAAAGAAGCTCATTGCTTTTGTAAATAGAAAAGTGGGATAATTTTATCATTAAGAATAAAATAATATTACCACCTCATCACTATTGGATTTGAAATCACATAATTTAAAAACTCAAAAAGATTTAGAATTAAAATATTTTATCTTATACCTTAGTCTCTAAACAATCATTTTAAGAAGCCTTTTACCAATTAATTTTTATTTATAATAAAAAATTGAGATGTTAAATTGGGCAAGCCATAGGTTATTATTTTTTCGGACTCAATTTCAGTACATATCTTTATGTCCCTTTCATTATATTTTGCAATTGTTACATGACATGCAAACAATAAATTCGTTTAATTCCATTAAAAGAGTGTCAGACAATTAATCTTTTAACCAATTACTATTTGTGTGACAGAAAATAATTGAAAAAACTGATAGACAGGATCCCAAAAACATGTACAAAAATTGAGTCCAATTTTCTCATATTTCCCTCTATATATCCTTTTTAAATTTAAGGAATTTTTTTTTAATAAAAGAAATGAGATATTACAATTCATGTATTATAATTAATTCAATCAACTCAATCATTAACTTAAAACACATAACCCAACTACAACCCATAAGTGGGTGAAAATAATGAAATAAACAGTAAACTATACATTACTTAGAAATTTATGCTTATATTGCAAAAAAATATAGGTAGCTTTGTTTGGACAGTTAGATAAATTAAATCGAATAAAATAAAATGGGATTGAATACGATAAAATTATGTATGATATTAAATATTCAATTTTACATTTGCAATGAGTATTAATAAGAGGTTTGGATATAATTATTTTTTTAATTTTAATTTTTAATAAAATAATAAAGCTTTTGCATTTGTATTTTTCTATATAATATTTTTTTCAGTCCTTGAAAAATAATACAATCTATAACTTTACTTATTTAGAGTCTTTAAAAAAAACCAATAAGATTTTTTTTTTTCATTTTGCTCTTATCTTATTATGAGCAGGATAACATAATACCACATAGGGGGATCGATTGGGGAATATAATCACCTGATATGATGAATTAATCTAATCTCAAATGAGTGTCTGAACGTTAAATAGAATATTTCTTATTTTATCTTGTCTTTTTATTTCGCCTAAAAAAAATTAATTAGAAGAAAATTTAAAAAAGTACTTGTATTATTCATTTTTAAAAAATCCTAGGCAATAACTAGTCGCTAGTTTAAATCTTATTAACCCTATTTCTCTTATTCTTGTAAGAATTTGAGTTTTACGCTTTCTTAAAAAAAAAAAGAAAAGAAAGAAAGATAATACTTAGACTTCCAAACTTGATAAGAGGAATTTTTTTTCTACCTGTGTAGGTGTCTTAGCCACAATCGATCACATATATAATGCACATATATTTTTTTATTTTTTTTAATTAAAATTAAATAGTCAAATAATATACGTGTGATTGTATGCATGATACATTAAAATTATAATACGTATATAAATAAGAGAAACTTTCTTTTACCTGATTTAAAACCTAACACTGTAAAAAAAAAAAAACCACAAAAACAATGTCTGTTTGGACAGCTTTATTATTATTATTATTTAAAAAAATGATAGAATATTATTGAATAGACAAAATGGCCCAAAGACTACAAAGAAACGGAGAAAACAATAGAATTCTCCTCAAAGAATCACTAAGATACAAGAAAGAGAAGGAAAGGTCCACGAAACTCCATAAGAATCTTGAGAAAAGCCAACCTAGAACATTTCCAATTCTCATTATAAATCGAGATGGTCCATCCTCCATTAAAATCGACAAAGTCATAAAAAAATAAAGTTATAGTTTTACCATTGAAGTTTCTTGTGCCATCGTGGGCTTAGTATTAGTTTGGACCTAGTAACAATAAAAAAACACAAGACTTAATATTTTTGAGTATGGGAGTATTTCTACAAGTACAAGAGATTTGAATCCAACTGGAATAAAAAGTCATCAATGCAAAGTTGGTCGAAGATTCAACAAGTAACGAATAAATTTTACAGATATCTTGTCCTAGATTGAATTGACAACAAAGTAGTGTGAATAAGTAAGATAAAATATTTACATTATTTAAAAATTTATATGTTATTTTTGTATCATAATAAATTTAATTCGTTATTTTTTTCCGATTACAAATACAAAAAGATTATATGAAGAAATGAGTGGAAGGAAATTTCAATTTGAGTATTGTTGGAATATGTTGAGGCACTAGTCAAAGTGGTTGGATGATACTCAATGGAAAAAATCAACAAAATAAAAATAAAAAAGTGAGTTCCACTTCTATCATGTCCTCTCCTCCCTCTACTCTAGGACTCTGATAGATCTTGGAGAATATAGCTTTGTTGACTTAGGAAAAGTCACTAAAAATATGTCACTTCAATTAAGAAAGAAGAATGAGAAATGAAAGAGACTTAAAAGTATTAACGAATTTGTGAATTCAGCACTTATGTCACTTCAACAAGAAATGAAGGAAGAAAAGAAAGAAGCACATAAAAAGAAAATGGAAATGTTTGAAGAAAAGCTCCGAATGGATAGAAAAAGATTCGTTAATAACAAATAAAAGAAGATGAGAGAGTAATGCTTTTAGATACGAATACAATGTCTCCTTAAGTCGCCTGAATATCATCGTCAACGTCAAATGAAAATTCTTGTTAGGGAATCTAGTAACAATTAATTATGATTTGTTTTGTCTTACAATTATTATTTTCTAATATTATTCAATAGCATTGTATTAAATGTTGGCCTCGATAAATTTATTATTTTGACACTTTTTTTGCTATTCTTCACTATTAAAAGTAACATACACTAAAATGCTTAAAAAAATAAAATATCCATAAAAAATACACTAAAATGCTTTAAAAAAAAGTAACAATCCATAGAAAAATACACAAATGCTTTAAAAAAAAACATTCACGAAAAAATACACAAAAATGCTTAAAAATAAAACATCGATTGCTGGAATACACTAAAATGCTTTTAAAAAAAAAACATCCATAGGAAAACACACTCAAATATTCATAATTACATATTTTTACGAGTCTCTTGAAAATTCCACACGTGCTCAACAAGATCTAATTGGAGTTGAGAATGAGTTTCCCTATTCCGAATGTGGTGATGATTTTGAATGAATTCCACAAGTTCTACCATATGCTTGGAGGGAATTTAAATTATACAATTTAAAAATTTGAGAAAATTTAAATAAAATGAAACAAAACTAAATAATGTTAAAAAATAAAAATAATAAAATATTAAATTTTGAAGAGTCTTTTAAAATGTTAGACAAAAATTAAGTCTTCAAAATGTACACAAAAGTCACTAAAATATATTTTTGAAAAGTGACTTTAAAGTGTCTCTTGGAGATACTCTAATACCTAATAGTGCAGTGGAGGATTGTTACCTTTTATTCAGATATTCCACCATAGCTAATTAGAAATCATGTGAAAAGATCCTCTCACAGGCGAAGTTTTGCTATGAACTTCATCCATTCATCGGATCAATGATGTTTTGTCATTTAAATAAAAGTAATATCCTAGGTTATTAACTTATTGTGTTTGAGTTTGCTTCTTTAAAGTTTAAACACATAAAAAATAATGTGTTTGGAGAAAAAAATTTAATATTATTTTTTTTGGAAATATATTTTTTATATATTTGAAAATCAAAATTAACATAAAATCAATTAAATAACCAAACACGTTTTTCAATATAATTTTTGTAAAGTAAATATAAAACTCAAATGCAAAATTAGTCTCAACTCCAAAATTCAAATGTTATACAATGAATCTTTCCAAGTATGTGCCATGCTTATGATAATTTTTATGAGAATTTGATGAAATTACAAGGTAAATTGATAATTTTAATTATTATTTTACAAAATTATCAAAGCAAATGGTCATCTAGTGACATTAACTTTTTATTATAAAAAAAAATAGTAAGATTTCAAGTCCTTGTAAGGATAAGAAAAAGAAGAATTAGTAAATTTATTAATTTTATCCTTCCTTAACAGTTGGTTAGGCTGGATAAAGTTTTTATGATTTTATTAAAATTGGATAGTAAAATATGGAGTGAGCTATTCTCACTCGCACCAATACAAATTTTTTTTTTTTTTGAAAGAAATCATGAATATTGCAATATTATAATTAATTGAACTCAACTCAACAAAATTACAAATTACCAATCAATTAAATCACTAAACTTAAAGAGCCTATTAAATATTGGCCCCGTATCTATAAACTAACACAGTTTACCTGTATTTATAAATCAACACAGTTCATGACGGGATGAAATACCAACACAGTTCACCTGTATCTATAAATTAATAAAGTTCATGACTGGATGAAAATAATACTCACAATACTCTAATGAAAGAAGTGAAACTTTCCCTTATTGAAAAGGTCATGTTAGCTAATTGAACTAGTTCCAATTAATTCTCACCCATGCACTACCACTTTATTAAAAGAGAATGTAATATTTAACTATACATAGATTTTTAAAATCATATTAAGTGTGACTAAATGTATCACATAATAACACATTACATTAGATATGTTGAAAATATAAATTAATTTTTTTTAATATTTTTCTTAAAAAGATATTATTTTGGAGGTGCAAGTATATAAGGGGAGTATGAATGTGTGTGTGTGTGTGTATATATATATAAAAGAACAAAAAGAAAAGAAATGTCATTGGATTTTGGAAACAAATTATTCGTCCAACGAGGAGAATTCCAACACCTATGCTTGATGGTCCTGATTCCGGGATGAGTTGGTAGCCTTTCTCTGTTTGTTTTATTGCCGTTAGACAATCGCCATGCTTAGATTCAGAATCAACCATCTCTGTAGACTTTTACGTTTACGTTCATTTTCAACGTCTCATATAACTACCTACCTTGACTCTCGTCTCAGTTTCTTCCTCTCTAATCATATCTCAGACCTCCAATCTCTCCAATCCCACGCTTACATTATCACCACTGGTCACACAAACAACATCTTCATAGCGTCAAAGCTCATCTCTCTCTATGCTTCTCTTAGAAAACCCAACTTGTCAACTAAAGTGTTTGATTCAGTTCATTTCAAAGATACCTTTCTTTGGAACTCCATAATCAAGGCTCACTTTTCCAATGGAAATTATCCACAAGCCCTTCAATTTTATCTCCGTATGCGAGTATGCGATAGCCAACCTAACCATTTCACCATTCCTATGGTGGTTGCCGCCTGTGCTGAGCTTTCATCGCTACACTATGGCATGAAAATACATGGGTTGGTTTCAAAACTCGGACTTTCTGAGGGTAATTCTGCAGTTGGGTCTTCATTTGTATATATGTATTCGAAATGCGGCTGTTTGCAGGATGCGTCTCTTATGTTTGATGTAATTTCAGTAAAAGATGTGATTGCTTGGACTTCGCTTATAATTGGTTATGTGCAGAATGATGAGAGTGAGAAGGGGTTGGAGTGCCTTTGTGAGATGCATAAGATTGCTGGGGACGGGGAGAGACCAAATGTTAGAACGTTGGAAGGTGGGCTTCAGGCTTGTGGGAATTTGGGGGCTTCGCGAGAAGGCAGGTGCTTACATGGTTTAGTAATAAAAATTGGAATTGGGTGTTCCCATGTTATTCAATCTTCACTTTTGTCCATGTATTCTAAGTGTGGGACCGTAGAAGAAGCTTATCTTTCATTTTGTGAAGTTCGGAATAAAGACCTCATTTCATGGACATCAATAGTTGGTGTTTATGCGAAATTGGGGCGCATTATTGAATGCTTAGGTATGTTTTTAGAAATGCAGGTTGCTGGCATATATCCTGACGGGGTTGTCATCAGTTGTGTGCTTTCAAGTTTCGTTAATTCCATGAGGGTCTCTGAAGGAAAGGCCTTTCATGGTTTTATCAGTAAGGAGAAATCATGTGGTAGATCAGATGGTCCATAATGCATTGTTGTCAATGTATTGTAAGTTTGGACTCCCAGCTCTTGCAGAGAAGCTCTTTGATAGAGCCGAACGAGACAAAGAGGCTTGGAACATGATGGTATTTGGCTATGGTAAGATGGGACTGGTAAGCCAAGTGCATAGAGTTGTTTAGAGAAATGCAACATCTGGGCATTGAATCTGATTCTAACAGTTTGGTGTCTGTGATTTCTTTGTGTTCCCAATTGGGAGCAACCCATTTAGGCCATTCTCTTCATTGCTATGTGCTTAAAAGTCTGATGCATGAGAATGTCTCAGTTGCCAATTCACTCATACACATGTATGGTAAAAGTGGAAATTTAAACACTGCACGGGAAATATTTTGTGGGACACAGGGGGATACTGTCTCATGGAACACATTGATCTCTTCTTATGCTCTTAGTGGGCATTCTGCTGAGGCTTTAGCCTTATTTGATAAAATGATTTCAGAAGGCTTCAAGCCTAATTCAGCAACATTGGTAACTGTGCTTTCTGCTTGTTCTTGTATTGCATCTTTAGAGAAAGGAGAGCAAGTTCACAGTTATATCAGGGAAGGAGGGTTTGAATTTAATTTATCTCTTGCTACTGCATTAGTTGATATGTACGCAAAATGTGGGAAACTTGAAAAATCAAGAGAAATTTTCAACGTGATGAAAGAAAAAGATGTTGTTTCTTGGAATGTGATGATTTCAGGTTATGCAATGCATGGAGATGCAGAATCTGCGATAGAGATTTTCCGACAGATGGAGCTATCAAATGTTAGACCTAATGAACTCACCTTTCTTGCTGTTCTCTCAGCTTGTACTCATGCAGGGCTTGTTGAAGAAGGAAAGTTCTTGTTTGATAGAATGGGAGATTATTCAGTGAGACCCACATTGAAGCACTATGCTTCCATGGTGGATCTTCTTGGCCGGTCAGGTAATCTGCATGATGCTGAAGCTTTAGTTCTCTCAATGCCCATTGCTCCTGATGGGAGTTTGTGGGGTGCTTTGTTAAGTGCTTGTAAAATTCACAATGATACTGAGATGGGTATAAGGATTGCAAAGCATGCTATTGAATCTGACACAGAAAATGATGGGTATTATATAATGCTTTCAAACCTCTATACCTCTATAGGGAGGTGGGAGGAGGCAGAAAGGGTGAGAATAACCATGAAGGATAGGGGAGTGAGGAAGAAAACAGGTTGGAGTGCAGTGTAACTTATGTGGAGTAGCCATCTGTTCTTGGTGGTGGATCTCTAACAATCTTGATATCGTAACATACATAAAAAAGATTAGAGATCCACCTCCACCTTGACCTCCATCACTGTTATCAGTGTGCATAGATGCAAATGGTTTTGATGTGTTTGGCACCATCGATCATCAACAATAATGCCAAACCAGAAATTGCGCTAACATGGGTCGCAGGTATATTCATCACTGTATACTGAACTATTTTTATTTTCATGCATTATCTGAGTGTTGATCATATTCTTGGGTGAGAATGAGATGGAGGGATTTTTCCTCCCCTTTTTAAATCTTTGTTAGGATTTCTGGGGTGCAGTTCAAGCAGAGATTGTGACATGGTACTGAGAAACTATCAAATGAGAACTTCAATCTATATCTTTGATATAATGACGTACTAGTTGAATTTTAAAGTGACTTTCCTTTTCCCTTTGGTCTGAACTCAATTAGTAGGCATCTGGCTCCTGTACTGCATGTACACGTTTAACCAAGAACAGAGAATTACATTGTCCAATGTCATCTTAAAAACTTCCATTTTTGAATTGGATTTCTCCTCTTAATGATCATTAAATTTTGGGCTTCAAACTTGTATTTGCAACGCAAGCCATTTGTTTGTAGGTTTGGAATGCTTTAATTGAAAATTGCTTCACAAGAAAACATATAATAGTCTTTCAAAACCAGGGAAAAAAGACTGATGGAGTAAAATAACTTTAAACCAAAATTATGAAGATCCCTAGAGTAATATTGAGTAGAAAACTCAATGGTTCTTGAAATTCTTAAAATCTATATTACAATATTTATATGTGCCATATGGGCACGAATGCACGATGATCTATTTGTTGCAACATGTCTTCACCTGGAGCTTTTAATTCAAGGATGTTTGTCTCTTACTTGAGCCTTTTTTTTTGTGCACACTGTCACTTTACATTAGTTAATCAGTGGTTCTCAAATTAGAGATTAATATATAGTTAAATTGAGGTTAGCTTGTGTATGTATAGTTCAAAAGAGCATATAGGTGTGGAAATTACGTAAGAAAGGATCTCAAAGTAGGTGTGTCTAAGAAGAAGGTAAAGCAATCTAGACAGGAGAATCCATAGGGAAGGCTTCTCCTCAGTTATTTCTTATCTGAGTACAAATCTTTGTGGAGATCCTATTTATATAGGATGATCACGTGCAATTCTCATGCACCATAATGGTTTTGCTGAAGATATGGATCGGTCTCCACACGTACTTTCAGAAAGTAATAGAAGCTTATAGAAGAATCAAGAAGATTCCCTTATTGTCTGGATTTTGGAAGGGCCAAACTAGTGAACCAATCACCTTGTGGGTATATGATATAATAAGTATACTTTGGTTCCAAGAAAAACTAGCTACTCCAGGCATACAGCCCAAACTTAGCAATATGATAAATATAGCCTATGGGTTCTGGCCTAGACCTTAGAGTCAAACTATCTGAATTAAAGGTAAGTTAGTAAATTACAAGATGATCCAGGATTGAAAGGGAAGGCAACCTTGGGTCAAAGATACTGGGATACTCTAGGTCGTGTGAATTGGTGGCTAAGGTGATTGGTTCGCTAGTTTGGCTCTACTAGTTTGCCTTTACTAGTTCGGCTCTCTAATGATAGAGCCAAACTAGCTCTTCCAGACTACGATGGAATCTTCTTGATTCTTTTATAAGCGTCTATCACTTTCCGGAAATACACGTGGAAACCGATCCGTGATCTTTGCAAAACTGTTATGGTGTATGAGGATGACACGTGATCATCCTATATAAATAGGGTCTTCACAAATATGTGTACTCAAAGACGAAAGTATGGAGAGAGGCCTTCCCCATAGTTTCCCTTGTCTGGATTGCTTCGCCTTCTTCCTAATCTTCACTGTCCTGAGATCCTTTCTGACGTGTAGCTCCCACTCTTATATTCTCACTTGAACCCATTACCCACACACCTTAGCCACCAATCCACACGACCAAGAGTATCCCGTATAGCTAGCCTTATGCTGCCTTCCCTTTCAGCCTTAGACTAGTTTGGCTCGCACTAGTTTGGGCTGAGATCATAAGTTCATTACGGAGATCATGCTCCAAGTAACTCTTTGTTCTTTATCATTGGCTCGGGCCTAGACCAAGTGTCATTTCAAGTGATTTAGGTTGGTTCGGCCCGAAGTCAAACTTTACTCAAAGTGTCTGTGTTTATGGATATGGGATCCACAGCTTGGATAGAGAAATAGTGCATCGATCCCCGTGAAATGGCTGGGTTGGATTCCTAACTCATGCACAAAAACAAAAAAGAAAAATACGACCACAAAGGAACCGTCACTTATATACCTTTTTTTATTTATTAAGTTACTGTCTCCCATATACTTATTATTGTATACATGTACAAAGTATTGTTTTCCCCTTAGCTCTTCATTATATATTAAGGTTTGACATTGGAAAGATATTATTAAATACTTATAAAAAAAAGGATAAAATTTAATGATCTATTTAAAGAGTTTCGGATGAAATGAACAACTTGATTGTTTAGTATACTTGCTGCATACCAAAAACCTTGAATCAGAAAGAGTAAAGCCTATTGTTTATGTTATAATGCCTTCAATGTTGTTGGCGCAGTTGAGGAGTTTGCAGTTGTAAATTCATGTGGCTTCTGGATTGTGTGGATATAGCTTTTGGAGGCAAGAAATGTTAACTGAGACCAAGGACCCAGATTAATCAACGTGTTTATTCTCTTAACATTGGCAGTCCAGATGTTGAAGCTTTGACCCATACGGCATTGTCTTTGTGAAAGCTATAACCGGAAACTGGGGGCATGACTTCTGTTTGGTGTTTTTAATCACATTTTAGATTATTGGGACAACTCGATGAGCACTCTTATCAGAATACAGGTATGAAGCAGTTCAAAGTTTTGCTATTTCTATTTTTGGGCTTCCGAGGTCCTAGTTTGGATAAACAAATGAATGTTGGGGATGAGAAAGTGGTAGAGCATTGCCTAGATGAAGATTTTGGAGATGCAGAATGCTTAGCTAAAAATTTGCAGTCAGTCCTTTTTGCTCGTCCTAATTGCACTTCTAATTGTATTTTAATGTTGTTTGGATTCAGCCCTGGGAAGAAATGTAGACAATAAGCCATTTAGATTTGAAGCAATGTGGGCAGATTGAGAATGTAAGGTGATAGTTGTGATGGATTGGCAATGCAAATTTTCAAGTTCCCTTCCCTTTTGGCTGAAGTCTAAATTTAAAGAAGTATGCTGCCAATTTAGAAAGCAGAAGAGAGAAAAGGCAACAATAAAATATTTTTATGTTTTCCACAAAATGGAAAAGAAAAGTTGAATCAGTGATCTTTGATTGGATCATTGGAGCATTCAAAAAAAGACACGCTCGAAGAATCTGAACTAAATGCTGCATGCTATTTTGGTTGACAAATTTTGACTTCTGTGGCTTAGAACCGGGGATAGGATTGATACAAAGTTCTTCCATCCTTAGGAATTTCAATTGAATCCTATGAAGTACAAATACTTTATTTTGGTTCATGTATCCATGTCAAAGCAGTGTTGGACATGGACACGTGAAAAAAAGTGTCTAAATTTTGGACATGTTATACACAGGTCCTGCATATGTTAGGATACATTTTGGACACGTTTTCTGCGTTATTTATTTTTTGGTTTTTGCCCCTCCTTTTTCCTCCTCTTCTTTTCTACATTTTTTTTTTGGGTTTTATGTATACATATAACTTGGATAATGGATGTTGATAATTAAACGAAGAAGTTTTTGAATTTTTATTTAATGACTTTGTTATTTTGATATCTTAATAATATTATTGTGATTTGTGTATTTTTATGCCAGTTTTGATGAAAATAACGTTAGGTTTTTATTATATGGTCATATACAAAATATAAAAACATTATGTATATTCAACGTATCCGTGTCTTACTTTTTTGTCGTATCGTGTCGTATGCATGTCCCGTGTTTGTATCCGTACTCTTTAGGTTAAATTAGATATTCGCAAAGAAATTGGGTAGTTAGTCGGGAATAGATGGAACATATTCTAGTGATCATTTTCTAGTTTGTCCTCTAATCTGAGACTCTTCAATACAGTGGTGAATTTCATCATGTGGAAATTAATGGAATTCCATATGGATGAACTGGTAATTTTTTGTCAATGTTACTAATTAGAAATAAGCAACAAAATTACAAAGGCTATTATTATATAATCGTGTTCCCACTTCTAGATTTAGCATTATTCTGATTGAAAAGAAAGTAGAACTGGAAACAGTAAATGTCTTTAAGCCGGTCAGAGTACATTGTGTCATTTACTGGATGTCTGAATTGCACTAAAATGCTTCTTAACAGGTTGAAGCAGGTGACGAGTATTCCAGTTCATGATTGCTGCAAGGTAAACATCCCTTGAATTTTCCAGTGTTGTATAAATTGAACTTCAGTCATCTAAATTGTGTGCAAACTCACATGAGATCTGCTTTTAAGGATTTAGTTCCAGCCTTTTGAAGTTTGCATATATGGTTTTGCGGTGAGGATGAAGATTGGGCCTCTGCTAGTGCAGCTGTGACTGCAGTGAATGAAGATGAGAAGAAAACTAACTGAGCTGGTTTTAGAGAGATCATTTGCTGTATTGCATCACACATTGTAAAAATATGCATTTATCTCTCATGTTTTCTAATTAAATTTTGGTCTAAAATTTAGACATGTTTGCTGTAAACTGTTACCCTACAAAGGTATAATGGTTCCTACATGTTACCTCTTTTGGGAAAATATTTATGGCTGAGCAGGGAAAGAGATTGATAAAGTGGTTTCATTTACAAAATTTTGTGAATGACAGGAGTGGTGTACTAGCATAGTAGCATGTTACTGCAAAGAGCATTAAGAGAGTTTTTGTGCCTGCTCAACAATACGAGTAGAAGCACATTGCTCTTCTTCAATGAGCAGTGGGTTCAGATGGGGTTGCCCTCCCAGGGTAGCTGGGCAGCCCTTTCAGTAATCTGGTACTGTTGCAACACTATCTCTCTCTCGGGGATGGCAAAATGCCTCCCCACAAGGCAAAAATACGTTTCCATTCCTAATGGGGTAGGTTTTGAAAAAAATAAATGGGGTGGGAGAAGGGATTGAAACTTGATACGGGTCCATGGTAAGAATAGGTTTAGACACCTTACCCTGCTCACTCTATTTGATTATATGGTTAAATTACATAAAAACTTTTAATATTCTTATATTCACTTAAAATATTCCTACGTATACAAGTATAGATAAGTGTGTGTGTGTGTGTATATATATATATATATATATAATGTATATATAATTTGTATAAATTTGTATTTGTAATTGTTGGATATTGGGTCGGGTTGGACCTGAACCCATAGTTATTGGGGTATCCACAAAGTTTGAATGAGAGTTGTGATAAGATTTAAACTCTTATCATTATCTGGTTGGTTTTGAATTTGAACAAATGTAGATATTTATCCTACATTTTGGTTGCAGGATAAGGGTGAAAAAGATTATTTTGGTTATGGTGAACTCTCTTGGTTCCCAAGTTCTTTATGAGATTCTTCCTAGGCTATCGTATACGCCTCTGGACTTGGATTGTGGAAAGACATAGAAGACTCATATTGTAGGCATTCTATTAACGAGAAAGTTTCATTCGTAAGGATCCAGTGATCATCAGAAAGTCGTAATACAAGCAAAAATCTTCCGCTTCCGCGAACTTAATTATAAGAGGTAATTAGGTTCACAACCGATTTTATATATATCTTTCCTTCATTGGTATCAAAGCCATATTTTACTTGTGTTCTCTAATTTGATGATATTGTGTATGAATATATTATAAGTATTATTTAGATCATGCATAACTTGCATCAAAAAGTTTACTCACTTGACTGTTCTTTGAACGGTGTTTATTTGAATAACTTTTGAACGATCCGCCACGGTGGATATGTTCTTAATATCCCCAATAGGTAGTCTTTAAAATTTCATGACGATCCACCATTGGATCGATGAGAGATCTAAGTTTAAAGTTTTGATTTTTTCAAGAAAATACAATATTTGGGTTTTAATACGATTTGTAAACCCTAAATTATTATGCATGAAATTTATATCAAAATTTTCCTTGTAGACAGAGCTTTCCATTAATATATTTTTCATAATTCTTCGACTTAAAATGAGTGAAATATGAAGTTTTAAAATTTGACCGCAACCATAGCTAAACTTTCTCACAAAGAAGGTGAAGTGCAAGAATTTCATTCCCCATTCGCAACCTATGGCGTGTTCACATGTGTTGCCTCAACTTCTGCAAAGTGTAGACTTTTAATGTTGTACGCATTTTGTGAAAGTCAAATGAGCCAAACACAATTGCACATGGGGTGTTATACCAACGCCTTGAATGGCGCATTGTAAAGGTGCATTGGCAGAAACAAGTTTAAAGCTAAATGCATAATCCATGTTTCTAAGGATTCAAGCAGCCCCACCTGCGTATAGAGAGCTTGGAGGTGCGTGTATGTAGCACTGCAACAATTTTTCTAAAGGAATTTTGCAACCTCACTCTCTGACATGCGCGTGCAAGAGCGTGAGAATGGTGTGGGCTTCGTTTTTTGACACATCCAGAGAGTGTGTCTTACTTATTAAATTTGGGACCTCATGATATTTTTTTTTAATTTTTTTATAGCTTTTGGAAATTTTTAAAATTAATTTTTATGAAGTAAAAGTATTAAAAATTTGATTAAATAATTTTATGAAAATTTTAGAATGCTATATTTGAGGTTAAAATTACATTAAAGTATATAGTACACTGTTTGGGCCAAGATATTTTTTGGTAAATTTTTCTCATATTCTTGGATATTTTTGGGCTTTTAAAAATTCGTTTTTTATCCCAAAAATTGGTTAAAAATTCCAAATATTTTATTTTAAATGTGAAAAATTTTGAAAAGTCTCTGAAAATTAAAAACAATTACAGTAAGTGTGGATCATATTTTTGGGTCATATTGGATTATTTATGCATTAATTATCATGTGGGTAATTACTTGTTGCATTTTATTTATATGATATTGATTCCTATTAATTATGAGACCCAAATACCGACTCCTATTGTGGTGAGGTGTGGTAAAGTCATCCAACAAAGTCCATTGTATTGTTATGTATGTTGTGTTTGGATGAACTTAATAGAATTGATATTCTAGTATACGTGTTATGTGATGTTTGAAATTTACAAAGATAATTTCGAGATATATGAGTTTTTGGCACGGCATTCTCATTTATTTAATTGTTACTAGTAGATTGATGTAGTAGGTTGATTCAAGCTATGTAATCTATTTTTTGAGAAATGATGTATTAATTTTTAGGAAGCCTTGTAAAGGGATGTGTTTTTGCAGCAGACTTATATATCTAGAAATTATCCTTGACATGTTGTACTAGAATGCTAATTTGACTCAACTGCAGTCCATTTTATATTGTCAATTATTATTATTGTGTAGATGAATTAAATTAGTTTTAATTCAAATTTATTTTGCTCAAAATCAGCTAAAAATATACTTCTATTTTACATAAATGAGAGATGATTATGAGCCTAGTGAAATTTTCGATCTCATAGTGTAAATATAGAATAATATTTTTAATTGAGTTTCTGGTAGCAAAATAATAAAATATAAAAATGTATGCTAAATGTCACCTTGCGCAAATTGAATGTAGATAGCTTCCAAGAATGTGATTGCTGACCTCACAAAGGGTAAGAAGCTTGTTAGTACCAACTATGACATATGGCATAGGAAAATTCAATACCTACTAAATGAGCAAGAAGCTTTAGAGACCTTGACTAATAGCATGACCCCACTTGAGGAGGGCAATAATGCCCAACACCGTCGGAACATGGAAGTCTACTAGGATTGGATAAAGAAATATTGATGCGCACACTTTACTATGTTAAGTAGCATGCATAATGATCTTATTGGGGAGTTTAAAAGTTCTCCCACAGCCTATGATATATGGAATAGGTTGAAAATTTCTTTTGGAGGGATTACTGCCACGAGACTACGTGCCTGACCTTCAAATTTAAGGGATACAAGATGGATTCCAAGCATACTATGGTTGAGCACTTAAGGGTGATGTCAGCCATGATCCGTGATCTTAAGGCTGCTGGAAATGATCTTACTGATGAGCAGCAGATCCTAGCAGTTATTCGCTCCCTACCAGAAACATGGAACCAAATGAAGCAAATTTTGACCCATAATGAGAATATAAAAAATTTTGTTGATATTTCGCATCATTTGGAGTTAGAGGCGGAGCGCCAAAAGGTGGCCATGATAAGGCGAGTGGGCCTAATCAAAGGAGACGAAGAGGTAAGAAAAAGCAGGGCGGAGCAAATAACTTGGCTCCAAAGACAGGCAGAGTAGCCAAGCGCCAAAGAGGCAAGCGTGGCAGTAAGAGAAACTTTGCCAAAGTGAAGTGCTATAACTGTGAGAAGTTGGGACACTTTGCTCGGGATTGCACTGAGTCAAAGAAGGTATCCACTAATCAATACTCCTCATTTTCACTTGTTTGTTCACATGTATTAGTTGCTTATTCATCTCCGTTATGGATATTGGATACAAGAGTAACCAAACATGTCGTGCGGGAAAAAGTAGGTTTTGTGGAGTACCATCGATACCAGTAGGTAGCCAAAGCATTTTTATGGGAAACAATGCAAGTGCAGAAGTTCTTGGAGTTGGTGCTTATCAACTCAAATTGCGCTCAGGGCGTACACTAATTATTCATAATGTGCTTTATGCACCCAGTGTCCGATTTAATCTAGTTTCTATTTCAGCACTAGTTGAACTTTATTTTTTTTGCAACATTGATGGTAGACAATTGGTTATATTTTTGGATGGTGATAGTTTTGGACATAGTTTTCTTTTAAATAATCTTTATCAATTGGATGTATTAGATTATTATTCTTCATCTGAATGTTTTGTATGTGATGATTATATAGATGATTTTGTTAAATGGCATGCTAGACTTAGCCGTATTGGACAAGAAATGATGGTTAGATTGGCTAGAGAAGGCCTATTGAGGTCTTTTGCTAAAGTAAGCCTACTTGCATGTGAACCTTGTTTGGCTAGAAAGAGCTGTTGCAAGCCTTTTAGAAAGGCTACTAGGGTTACTCATCCTCTAAATTAGTCCATTGAAACATTTGCGAACCACCAATGAATGCGAAGGCATGCAATGGCGCCTCTTATTTCCTTACTTTTATAGATGACTTTACGCGATATGATTATGTTTATTTGATTTATCACCGATATGAAGCATTGGATTGCTTCAGACGTTTTCTAGCTGAGGTTGAGAATCAAATTGAGCGGAGACTTAAGGTCTTTCGCATTGACCATGGACGTGAGTATCTATCAGATCAATTCAAGGAACTATGTGAGGAAAAGGGAATATGCAGATAATTGACAATTTCTAAAATGCTGCAACAAAATGGTGTTACTGAGTGACGAAATCGTACGTTATTAGACATGGTTAGATCAATGATGGCGCAAGCCAACCTCCCGATCAGCTTCTAGAGGGATGCTTTATTGACTGTTGCCTACATTCTTAATCGTGTGTCTTCCAAGTCAGTTCTGAAAATCCCTTATGAACTTTGGCATGGGCGGAAGCCAAATTTGGGGCATTTACGACCATGGGGCTCGGCAAGTTATGTTCACAACATTTCTTATCGGTATGGGAAGTTGGGCTCGAGAGCTAGCAAGAATATTTTTGTTCGTTACTCTGAAAGCTTAAAAGGCTATGTGATGCTTGGTAAGCAACCTGATAAAGGAATGACTACGATTGAGTCACGTGATGTGGATTTTATTGAGAATGATTTTTTGAGCATTGATGAAGCCAAAACGAACTTTGAACTCTATGAAATAGTAGATTTTGAAGTTAACCTAGCTCCTCTCGGCGATGGTGGGGAATTGGTTTCTCGTCTTGAAATCGCCAATGAGGATAGAAGTAATCTTCAATCGAGTGGGAGTTTTGAGTCAGATTCTCCAGAGAGTTAAGTTCGTAACGATAAGCATGAGTTATCACTCGTCGTCATTTTGAGATTAAGGGGGATGTACTTATGATTGTTTCACTAGATTTAGATGAGCCTGCTTGTTTTAGTGAAACGCTCTCTTCACATGCTTATAATGAATGGATGATTGCTATGAAGGAATAAATGAGTTTTATAGATAAGAATCATGCTTGGAATTTAGTTGATCTTCTTGTTGAACGCAAGGCCATTGGAAACAAGTGGGTCTTGAAGATAAAGTGCAAAGCAGATGGATCAATTTACAGATATAAGATGCGTTTTGTGGCAAAAGGTTACACCCAAAAGGAGGGTATAGACTATGAAGAGACATTCTCCCTAGTGGTGAGGTTTGTCTCTATTCGTTTTATCCTAGCAATTGTCATGCATATGGATTTGAAACTTTTCCAAAAGGACGTTAAGGCTGTATTTCTCAATGGAGAACTGGAAGAAGAGATCTATATGACTCAACCAAAGGGTTTTGAAGTTAAAGGACAAGAGCGTAAAGTCTGTCGTCTCAAACGTTCTATTTATGGTCTCAAACAATCTTCTAGACAGTGGTATGTGAGGTTTCATAAAGCTATAATATCTCATGGTTTTGAGATGATAGAAGAAGACCATTGTGTATATGTAAAACAGTCCAAGAAAAGTGTCACTATCCTCACATTGTATGTTGACAATATTTTACTTGCTGAGAATAACTTAAAGGAGATAGTCACCACTAAAGAGTGGTTGTCCTCTACTTTTGAGATGAAGGACATGGGCGAAGCACACAATATTTTAGGAGTGAAGATCTTGAGAGATTGATCAAATAGGTTACTTAGCCTATCTCAATAGACTTACATTAAGAGAGTCCTTGAGCGTTTCCATATGAATCACTCCAAGCCCATAGACACTCCTATAGAGAAAGGATGCGACTTACATCTTGGCCAATGCCCTAAGACAGTTGAAGAGAAGAACCAGATGTCTAAAGTTGCTTACGCGAATGCAGTTGGTAGTCTGATGTATGCTATGTTGTGTACTCGACTAAATATTAGCTTCGTAGTTGGATTGGTCAGTCGATTTCAGAGTAATCCTGGATTAGCTCATTAGAAAGCGGTAAAGAGGATTTTTTGATATCTTCAGGGTACTACTGGCCTTATGCTATGTTACAAAAAAAGGGATTTGAGATTGAAAGGATACAGCGATGCAGACTGGGCTGGAAACCTGGATGAGCGCAAGTCCACTTCAAGTTATGCATTTCTTCTTGGTGAAGGAACTGTTTCTTTCTTGGTGCAGCAAGAAACAGAATTGTGTAGCATTGTCCACAATGGAGTCTGAGTATGTAGCTTGTTCGTTAGTAGTACATGAGGCTATTTTGTTGAGAAAATTCTTACAATGCCTTGACATAGCGCCATGTGGTCAGGATGCTGTGGTCATTTATTGTGATAGTATGACAGCTTTGGCATATGCAAAGAATCCCAAGTACCATGGGAGAACTAAACACATTGATATACGTTTTAACTACATTTGAGATATGGTTGCCCAAGGGGAGGTGGTCTTGAGGTATATATATTTACAGTCAATATGGTGGCAGACCCATTGACCAAACCCATCCCTAGAGATGTTTTTACATCACATGTCAAGAGTTTGGGTTTAGTTAAGATATGATCTATTGGACACCATTTTGACATTGTGTTATATATATGATTTTTGATTCATATTGTGGTTTTATTCATATTGAGATGAATATTATGCAAGCATACATTTCTAAAAGATGTCAACAGGCTTTGATTGGCTTTCTCACATGAGTAATCGCCTTGGCGCTTGAATAGCGAGCAAGATGAGACATTGAATTCTTAGCTTGCGAGAGAATTCATTTTGTCATATACGTCGCCTTAACTAAGTTAAGATGAGATTTCTTTTTAAAGAATCGAGCATGAAGGTTGACCACACACCTCATGTAGCTTGAAGTAAGCCGAATGTGAACCTTCAAACGGGGGCTAGGACAGCGACTGTGTTAGAGTGTTCGAGCTAGGCGCTGAGATAATGACGAGGGGCGCTGAGATAGCGACGAGCGTTAGATAGCGACTAGACTAAGATTCGTATGATGTTTATTCTTATTTTTATGATATTGAGATTGACAAGCCCAATTGAGTAGGAGTTTTGTTGTAGCATACATTACATATTGTATGTGCTGTTAATGTGACCTGTAATAAAGAAAGTGACTGAATGTATCCTTGCTTCGTCATTATGTGATCGCTGAGAACCACTTTGAGTTTCACTGTGCCCTTTGTAACCTAGGACTACGTTATAAAGAGAGAGCTTGATGTTGCTACTTTAGTATGTTGCTAAAGGACTAGGATTGATGTAATCCGGTGGGGCATGTCTAGGAGAGTAGTTGAGTTCGATTAAATTAACGTGAGTAGTTAGGAAAGACGATTTTGTAATACACTACTGTGTTGTGACTCATTGCTTGGGCGATCGTGTCGGTTTTTATGTCTATCAATATGATCATGAGTACAATATAGATTAGATAGTCCATGCATCGCGCTGAGATTAATTCTCCCGAGGGATAACGGATGCTGAATCTAGTGCAACATAATAGTCTAGGGCATAGACGAGATTATTTGTTTGTTTATAGTGAGGTACTATGTTGGTGTGATGATAGCTTGATATAGTACTCCTACCTCAATCTTTCTTGTCCGGTCGCAAGGTCTATTTCTTGCATGTCAAAGGTGATGTAGAGGACTTAGCACTCACTCTATGTGAATGAGTGGGAGTTGTTGGATATTTGGTCGGGTTGGACCCGAACTCATAGCCATTGGGGCATCCACAAAGTTTGAATGAGAGTTGTGATAAGATTAAAACTCTTATCATTATCTGGTTGGTTTTGAATTTGAACCAATGCAGATATTTATCCTGCGTTTTGATTGCGGGATAAGGGTGAAAAAGATTATTTTGGTTATGGTGAATTCTCTTGACTCCCAAGTTCTCTATGAGACTCTTCCTAGGCTATCATTTACGCCTTTGAACTTGATTATGGAAAGACATAGAAATTTCGTGTTGTAGCCATTCTATTAATGAGAAAGTTCCATCTGTGGGGATCCAGTGGTCATAAGAAAGTCATAACAGAAGCAAGGATCTTCCACTTCTGTGAACTCGATTGTAAGAAGTAATCAGGTTCATACTCAATTTTATATATATCTTTCTTCCAGCAATAATATTAGTTTATTAATTTTAATTTTTAAAAATTTAATTAAATTTACTTTTAGACAAATGAAAATGTAAATTAAAGATATAACTAGTGGAGTGTGAGACCAGAACACAAGAAAACTTCTTTAAACGGGACGAAGATGGAGACGTCGCCATTCCCATTCATACTCTCTTGTGAGGAAAATATGTACAAAAATTACGCCTGTCAGGCTTTCATTTACGTTTCTGGATGAGAATTACTTGATTGCCATAATTGGTCACCCGTCGATGCATCTACAAACACTGTTTTATATAGGTAGGTGGCTACTCTTCATCATGTTAGTACTAGGTCAAATTGTGGCCTTTTGACACTACTTCCACCTGTAAGGTTTTTTTTTTCTTTTGTGAGGAAAGGCTTTTTAACAACAATGAGAGTTTAAAAAATTTGTTTAAAATCAATGTGAGATTGAAAATGTTAATTTAAAAATACGAATGTACAGTCAAAAACTTGATAGGTTCAGGTATTTCATACTGTTCTTGTCCTCTGGATTGTGCAATTAAATTATATAAATAAATATAGATAAGTGTATATATATATATATTATGTATATATTATTTGTATAAATATGTATATAATTTATCAATTTTAAAATTTGAAAACTTAATGACTTTTATTTTCAGATAGGGCCGGGGCCGATGCCGGGTTTGCAAGGAGCGGAACAGTGATAGAGATAAAGGACATAATTAGCGGGTGAGATGAAAATGAAAGAATATTCCCTTTGTACGAAATAGAGACGAGAAAGACTCCCCGTATGAATCCAACTTGTTGCCATCTCTACTCTCTCATGATGAAAAAATCTATAATATTTATACTTTTCTAGACTTTCTACCACTTTTCTGGATGAGAATTCGTCCAACTTGAATGCCATAACTTGGTCACTTGTCAATGCATCTACAAATACTATTTTATCTGGGTGGTTGGCTTCACACCATGTTAGGTCAAATTGCAGCCAATCCAAAAGATGTTCGCATGGTTTACTAATATACTATTACGATACCACATAATTCAGGCATATTAATTTACTAATGTACTATTAATCATATTATTAATATTTAACAATAATATTAAAAGCTGTTTGTTGTTTGAATTGCTGAATCTGAATTTCTTTCTGTTATTTCTGTTTCAATTCTTACTGAATTCGATTCAATACCCATTTTACATGGCCAAGTGTTTCAGCTTTACTGCATTACAAGACTGGTGCTACAGATGTTCATTCAGCAAAGCCGGCCTCGAATCGGCCACCACCGATCTCGGCGAAGGCACCACCATTCACGGCTGGGTCCCCAAAACCCACAAAAAAATCAAGCCCACGCTGCTGCTTATCCACGGAATCGGGTCAAACGAAATGTGGCAATGGAACGAATTCATATCCCCACTGGTTTCCAAATTCAATAGCTTGGATCAAGCAATAGTCATGCACAAAAACCAAAAAAAGAAAAATATGACCACAAAGGAACTGTTTCTTATATACATATACAAAGTCTTGTTTTTCGCTTCAGTCTTCATTATACATTAAGGTTTGACATTGAAAAGATATAATGAAATACTTATAAAAAAAATAAATAAATTGAATGATCTTTTTAAAGAGTTTCAGATGAAATGAACCACTTGATTATTTAGTATACTTGCTGCATATCAAGAAACTTGAACCAGAATGAGAAAACCTATTGTTCTATTATAGTGCCTCCAATATTGATGTTGCAGTTGTAAATTCATATGGTCTCTGAATTGTGTTGATATAACAGGGAAAGTTGTTTGGGTTAACTAAATTTGTAGTAAGTCCTTTTTGCTCATCCTAATTACACTTCTAATTGTATTTAATGTTGTTTGGGTTCAGGCCTGGGAAGAAATCTAGACAATAAGCCATTTAGATTTGAAGCAATGTGGGCAGACTGAGAATGTAAGGCGATGGTTGTGATGGATTGGCAACTCAAATTTTCAAGTTCCCTTCCATTTTGGCTTACGTTTAAATTTAAAGAAGTATATATGCTACCAGTTTACAAAGTGGAAGAAAGAAAAGGCAACAATGGAAGACTTTTATGTTTTCCCTGAAAAAGAAGAGAAAAAGTTGAAGTTGATCAGAAAAGAGCAGCGACCTTTGATTGAAACATTCAAAAAAAAAAGAAGAAGACAATTAAGCTCGAAGAATCTGAAACTAAATGCTGCATGCTACGTTGTTTGATAAATAGATTTGGATTTCTATGGTTTATAACTGGGGATAGGATTGATCCAAAGTTCTTCTATGCTTGGGAATTTAAATTGAATCAGTTGCATCTGATATTGGCAAAGAAATTGAGTAGTTAGTTGGGAATATAGATGGAACAGATTGTCAGCAATCATTTTCCAGGCAGTTTTCCTCTAATATGAGACTCTTCAGTGCAGTGTTGGATTTCACCATGTGGAAATTAATGGAATTCCATATCGATGAACATGTAATTTTTGTTAATGTTACCGATTAGAAATAAGCAACAAAACTACAAAGGCTATTATTATTTAATCACATGTTCCCATTTCTAGATTCAGCATTGTTCTGATTGCAAAGAAAATAGAACTGGTATGGAAACAATAAATGTCTTTAGGCCAGTCAGCCTACATTGTGTCATTTACTGAATGTCTAAATTGCACTAAAATGCTTCTTAACAGGTTGAAGGAGATGATGATTGTCACGGCCTGGTCCATAATCCAAAAGGTGTGATATTTAAATTAAGTTAAATTAATTAATTAAATTAATTAAAATATTTCACTAAATTTTAATAGTAAAATATATAGAAGTTTAAGTGTGAGAATCGATTAAGGTAAACAAATATGAGAATTTCTAAAAGCCAAGATTTTTTTAAAAAAATTGAAAGGATTCGCCCTAGTTATTGGCTAGTTTTGCTTTTCAAGTGTTCAATACTTAGACAATTTTTCACTCATTCACTCTCTAGGTACTTGCCAACCTGATAGTCCATGTACAACAATTATATAATTCAATACATACTTCATTTCATCTCTTTCTCATTCTACTTAGCATATATTATAATACATACATTTCTATATATGTAATTCATTTCTAAGTTACTACGTCATGTATTTATATGTCCCAAAACACATATCAATTACATTTACATATTCCAAGAAATATACGAATTTTATACTACATAATTAACAAAAAATACTAGAGAAACGCTTCATTAACATTATAGTATGTCTTCGTATACATCAAGTAAGCCCAAAAGAAAGAGGCACATCAAGCCTATCAATATGTACTCCTCAAGACGTGGGATCCTTCCCGGTACCTACATCTAGGTAGGGGTCAGTACCCCAATAGGACAACTAAAACAAACGAAACTTGAACGTTGCATAAAAGTGTATGCTTGTGCTAGGTGGGTGGCGTGCTATGACAGTTTATAATCAATTCATCATATACAGAATTCATATTTGTCTTATTACGTTTTATGAGATTTACTTAAGTTCCACTTGAATTCATTCAAACAACTGACGAAATTCCTAAATCTCTAGGTTTTAATTAAAAATCCCAAAAATACCAAAGTCCTTAATTTATCACTCATCAAGTAATCACTTCGCCTCCGATATAGCGAAACATGATTTCACAGGCTACTAACCTTGTATGCAACCATGACCTGTACCACTGCACTGAGACTCTCGACTCAACCGTCGAACCTCGGATATACACATTCACAACTCAATCCACACCGCAACATTTCGAGTACTCATATCATCTCATAAGTACACAAAACGCGTTCTAAACCAACACTCTTGGTTCTTTTCATTCTCACTCATTATTTAATCCTTTCAAAGATTTTTCTTAATTATTTTCTATGTACAAAACATATGATTTTTTTTTTTATAATCTCACTCCACACTTCTCGCAAGTGTGAGGGATAACAATATTATTTAATAAAAACACATGTTTAGGGTCCCAACAACCTTAATATAAACACAGATTTGAATTTGAGAATGCATGGGCATGCTTCACTTACATATTAATTAACAAAATTGAAATCTAACACACAACATGGCAATCCTAGCATTCTTTTATGAATGAATGTCCTATAGCAACTTATTTATTCTTATTTCATAAATTTTAGAAACCCTACCTCACTTTTGTACAATTTTGGCAAAGTTTTCTTTGATTTTTTTTTCCGGTTAAATCCGTCAAAAATTAAAAAAAAATTGCAATAAACCTCAACCTTCACAAAGCTCGAATGACTTGTCAAATTTTTTCTTTTTTTTCTTTTTCCTTTTTTACTCTTTTTTTTTTCTCTTCTTCTCTCCTCCTCCACGCCGCTATGCATCTCTTGAACGTGAGTGTGTGTGTTTTGTGTGAGTTGTGTGTGTTTTAAAAGAAAGAATGGTGTCATTGACCTTTCAACCACACCTTTTGCCTTTATATATATTTTTCTTTTGTTTTGTTTTGTTTACTTTTCTATCTTTACTTTCTTTTACAGAAAGTATGCATATATATATATATATATATACATACATATATTTCACACACACACCACACAACATGCACACGTTCATCTTCCTTCTCTTTCTCTCTTTTTTTTTTTTTTCGTTTCTCCCATTTCTTTAATTTTAACTTCCTTTCTTTATTTATTATTATAATTATTTTTTTTCAACCAATTGCTTTATACATTATTTTATTTCCTACCCATATACATGTACTCACTTAAATTTTGTTGAGCAGATTTTATTCCTCAACTAATTTAATTAGTTAATTAAATTTTAATTTGTTCTAAAAAAATTATTTATTCTTTTTAATTAAAAAAAATTTACAGGATCTTTACATTCTTCCCCTTTTAGAAAAATTTCATCATCAAGATTTAGAATATACCTTGAAATAATAAATAAGTTGGGATATCTGGTGTGAAGCTCATTCTCTCCCATGTAGCCTCTTCTAGGACGTGATGTCTCTACAACACCTTGACTAGTGGAATAGTCTTGCCCCGTAAGACTTGTTCCCTAGTATCCAAGATACGAATAGGACGTTCCTCATATGAAGCATCACTCTCCATATCTAATTCTGGTCCAATTCAAACCGTGTGAAGGATCTAGCTGATATTTGCGAAGCATCGAAACGTGGAAAACATCATGAACCCCAGAAAGCTGTGGTGGTAATGCCAACCAATATGCAACCTCCCCAATCCTATCAAGGATCTCGAAAGGACCTATATACCTTGGAGCTAACTTCCTTTCTCGGCCAAATCTAGTCAGGCCCTTCCTGTGGAGTAACTTTAAGAAAGACATGATCTCCCTACATCGAATGATAGAGGTGAACTGCTTCTTATCCGTGTAGCTTTTCTGTCTGCTCTGTGCTATGAGAAGTCAGTTGTCATATCACTTTGATCTTTTATGTCGTCTCTCTGAACCAAGTTGGGTCCTAAGACTATGGCCTCGCCCACCTCAGTCCAACAAATTGGTGACTTACAAGGTCTACCATACAATGCTTCAAATGGCGCCATCTCAATACTTACTTGATAGTTGTTGTTGTAAGCAAACTCTATAAGTGGCAACTGATCTTCCTAACTGCCTTGAAAATCCATGACACAAGCTCGTAGCATATCTTCTAGTATCTGAATGGTACGCTCGGACTGTCCGTCAATTTATAGATGAAAAGTTGTACTAAGTGACAACTTAGCACCCAAAGCTGCCTGAAGACTCTGCCAAAATTGTGTAGTAAATCTTGCATCCCGATCCGAAACAATAGAAATTGAAACTCTATGTAAACGTACAATCTCTCGAATGTAAAGGCGACTCAAAGTCTCTACTGAATCCGTAGTCCTCATCGACAAAAAGTGTGCAGACTTCGTCAAACGGCCCACTATAACCCATATTGCATCATGCCCTTGTGGTGACCTCGGAAATCCCGAAAACAAAATCCATTGTGATGTGTTCCCACTTCCACTCCATTACCAAAAGAGGTTGTAACAACCCCACTGGTCGCTGATGCTCAGCTTTGACTTGCTGGCAAGTCAAACATTTACTTACAAATCCCACGACATCGGTTTTCATGCCTTTCCACCAATATTGTCGACGAAGATTCTGCTACATCTTGGTACCACCCCGGATGTACTGCAAGTCTAGAGTGGTGAAATTCTTGCATAAAATTCTCGCGATAAGTTTTTGGTACATAGTAACGTCCTTGATAACGCAATCCATGATCAGTATGAAATGACCATCCAACAACTGGATCACCACTAGCAATACAAGAACAAATAGATTCTGCCTCTGAATCCTGGAGCTGTCATCCAAAATGCGAGTCAAAAGGCTAGGATGTGCAATAATAGAGAATAAGAAAGCTGAATCGCCTGTTTGATTGAGATAGAAATCATACTCTGCCACTTGCCTCTAGCATATTCCACTCAAGTATCAGAATTGCTGCTATACTCCCATGCGATTTCCTACTTAACGCATCTGTAACCTGCGTTGGCCTTCCCCAGATGATACAAAAGATCAAAGTCGCAATCCTCCATATATTCCATCCAACAACGCTGCCTCAAGTTCAAGTCATTTTGTGAGAAAAGGTACTTGAGACTCTTATGATCTGAATACACTTCAAACTTCTCCCTATAGAGATAGTGTCTCCAACTATTCAAAGCAAAGACAACTGCTGACAACTCTAAGTCATAGGTGGGGTACTTTCTCTCATGTGATTTCAACTGTCGAGAGCCATAAGCAATGATCTTCCCTCGTTGCATCAAAACGTAACCCAGTCCCTCTTGTGAAGCATCGCAATATACCATGTAGCCAATTCCACTCTCGGGAATAGTTAAGACAGGTGCAGAAGTAAGAAGAGTCTTCAGTGTCTAGAAAGCTAGCTCACAATCCTCGTTCCAAACTGAATCAGACTCTTTTTCGAGTAAGTCTAGTCATAGGCATAGCCAAGCTTGAAAATCCCTTTACAAAACGACGATAATACTCTGCTAAACTCGAAAAACTACGTATCTCAAACATGTTTTTTGGTCTCTCCCAAGTCGTGACCGAATCGATCTTTGCAGGATTAACAGAATTTCCCTCATGGGAAACTACATGCCCAAGAAATTTGACCTTAGTCAACCAAAATCTGCACTTCTCATATTTGGTGTACAGGTGGTGCTCACGCAAAGTCTGTAGAGCAATTCTCAAGTGCTCCTCATGTTCCTTTCGTGAAGGTGAATAAAATAATAATATCATCAACAAACACAATGATGAAGCGATCAAGATACTCTCAAAAAACCCGATTCATGAGATCCATGAATGTTGCTAGTGTGTTCGTCAACCCAAATGGCATCACAAGAGACTCATAATGTCCGTATCGAGTATGAAAAGTTGTCTTCTGTACATCAAAATCCTTGATCCTCAATTGGTGATATCCTGACCTCAAATCAATCTTTGAGAAACACATTGAACCCCAAAGTTGATCAAACAAATCATCTATCCGCGCCAATAGATATCGATTCTTAATTGTGACTCGATTAAGTTTTCGATAATCGATGCAAAGGTGTAAAGAACCATCACCCTTTTTGGTAAACAACGTTGGTGCTCCCCAAGGTGAAGTGCTAGGACGTATATACCCCTTATGCAATAGATCCTCTATCTGAGTCTTCAGCTCACGTAATTCTGTCGGAGCCATTCGATGTGGTGCTATAGAGATAGGTGTAGTACCCGGTAAAAGCTCAATAGAGAACTCAATCTCTCTAGGTGATAATAATTTATACAAATCATCTAAAAAACATCCTCAAAATCCCTCACTATCAGTGGTAACTCCTCACGAATGTCATCCCCAACATCAGTTACCCAACTAGCAAACATAAAACTAAGTTCACCTAAGCCACGTGAATTCCACTGTCTCGGAGTAGTGAAATCACTCCAATCCCCTAAGAAATGAAAAAGATCTCACTCGGGAGTGTAGATAGTAACTCTACTACAAAAATAATCAATGGTAGCTTGATGGGTAGACAACTAATCCATACCCAGAATCAAATCAAAGACATTTATATCAAGAATAATAAAATCAAAGATAAAACGATGATCAGCCACCTCGATCTCACAAGAATGAACCACTTGTCTGAGTGAAAGTCGACCCCCAATCAGAGTCTCAACACTTAAGTGGAATGTCTAATAACGGTATCTCCAATCCCAAAGTAGATACAAATGATGATGATATAAACTAATGTGAGGCACCCGTGTCAATCAATACATGTGCCCAAGAATTAAAAATTAAGACTATACCTCGAAACACAGATGGTCCAGCTGAAGGATCTGTAGTAGTAGTAGTAGTAGTAGTAGTAGTAAGTGTATAAACCCTGCCTTGAGTCTGAGATGGTACTATGTCTTGACGACTAGTACCCTGGTGAGTAATAGAGGGGTCTAGATGCTGAAGAAAAAGATGAACCTATAGAAGGTCTAGAACTCTATGCGAAATATGCCAAAATTAGAGCCAAAGGAGGATAACTCGAAAAAAACTACAGAGGTTGTGAATAATAACCAGGCTGATGAACCAAGAGAGCCTCTGTCCCCACAAGTGCAGGACAATGCCTCTAAATGTGTCCAGTGACACCACAATGAAAACACGTGGGTGGCTTTCCCCTACCCTGAGACTGTCCTCTACTCTGCCCCCGTTCATGGCTAGCTTATCTAAACTGACTCTGTACTCGGTGCAGAAATATGCCCTTTACCAGTACTCTGAGACTGTTCTCTATCTATGAGGCTGCTGCTGTCGCAACTACGAACACTCAGTCCTCAAATTTCCAAGCTTGTAGGCACTCGTAACAAATAATCTCTCCTTAAGCGGTCCGACCCGATGTAGAGAAAGATGAAAAAGTCAACTATTGTTGCTATGGAGCAAACCTTTGAGAAGTAGATGCCCCATATCTCGTTCTCTTCCTATTCCGTCGGTCGGAATAAGAACCTGTAGATGTACCCCTCAACTGCTGGCGAATCTCAATCGATCTATTGACCCACTAGTCTGCCTCAACTAGCTGTGCCCTATCATACACCTCACTCATCGTATGGAAGTTCAATGGAACCACCAAGGCTTTAATTGCTGGCATGAGTCCTAACTCAAATAGTCGTGCCCTATCAGTCTCATCAGCAATGGCCTCTGGTGCATACCGAGCTAGTAGAGAGAAACGTGCCTCATACTGACCTACGGTCATGTCACCCTGACTCAAGTGAAGGAACTTTTGACACAATGATGCTCTAGTAACTGTCGGAAAGAATTTCCCTAGAAAAGCTGTGCAAAATACATCCCACTGTTTAACCATGGTGTCCCTCACCGATTCCCACCAAACTAGGGCCTCGCTTATAAGTAAGACAGATGCGAAGTCAACTTAGAGATCATCCTCCGTGATATGAACTGTATCTAGTAGTCCAGACAAATCTCTCAGCCAATGATTTGTGGCAAAGGAATCTGTGCCCCTAGAAAATCTCGATGGCTGAAGTCGCTAGAACTCCCTCATCATTGATGTTGCCTTACTTTCCCCTACTGAGATACGTGCTTGAGTCTCAACCCTTTAACCCAATGGTACCATACCAGGCATCTGCTGGTATTAATGTAAAAACTTAAGCATAGCTCGTGCTTAACTCAGCCCTGTCTAACTGTACCCTCTACATGCCTTATGGAGGCATCTGTAAAGGTGCAGGTGGATCTACAAACTCAACTCTTTCACCCTATTGCTCAATATGTGGAGGTGGTGGAGGGTCATTCTCCCCCTCAATGCTCTCACTTACATGTTCCTCATTATGTGTAGGTAATGGAGGCGGGCAAGACCCTAAAATTGTAGTGAGCATGAGGTTGTGATATTTCAAATTTCAAGTATATGTGCATGTATGGAAGGTTGTACATTTTAAATGATGTATAGATGTTTAGTTGAATTAAAGGATACATATGGTTGCTAATTTGAGAAATGATAGGTTGTGTTGGGGGAATATTAGGTGGAAAAAGGATTAGAAAATAAAAAAAAAATCATGTTAAAATTTTGTGAAATTAAAGGGTTTGTTAGTTGTGTGCAAATTCGACAACTCTCCCTTTGCTCCGTCAACTACCTTTTGGCTGACATTTTCTATACGATAGAAAATAAATATTTCTATTAAGACTCATTTTCAAATGGAAAGTTTAATCTCATGCATGTTCCCAATGATGTGTCATATACCCCACATGCACATAATCAGCTAACATGTATTTACATCAACGCAAGTAACACATACTTTATGCATTTCACCCAGTTATGCTAACACATAATCATGTTATCACTTATACCACATCAACATGCACATTCAACATCATGTACCATATATTCTTATCAAATCATGCTTCAAATGTTTTTTTTTTTTTGGTGTGTATCTATTCCCGTCGCCCCTAGGTATTCAAACCTTGGGCTCTGATACCATTTTGTCACGCCCTTGGGCCCCATAACCCGAATGTGTGATATTTAAATTAAGTTAAATTAAAATTATTAAATTAATTAAAATATCTCACTAGATTTTAATTGTAAAATATATAAGTTTAAGTGTTGGAATCGATTAAGGATAACAAATATGAGAGTTTCTAAAAGTTAAGATTTTTTAAGAAGAATTGAAAGGGTTTGCCCTAATTATTGGCTAGTTTTGCCTTTCAAATGTTCAACACTTAGGCAATTTTTTACTCATGCACTCTCTAGGTACTTGCCAACCTGATAGTCCATGTACAACAATTATATAATTCAGTACATACTTCATTTCATCTCTTTCTCATCCTATTTAGCATACATTATAATACATACATTTCTATATATGAAATTCATTTTCAAGTTACTACGTCATGTATTTACATGTCCCAAAACACATATCAATCACATTTACATATCCCAAGAAATATACGAATTTCATACTACATGATTAACAAAAATACTGGAGAATGCTCCATTAACATTATAGTATGTCTTCGTATACATCAAGTAAGCCCAAAAGAAAGAGGCACATCAAGCCTATTAACATGTACTTCTTAAGAAGTGGGATCCTTCCTGGTACCTACATCTGGTAGGGGGTCAGTACCCCAGTAGGATAACTAAAACAAACGAAACATGAATGTTACATAAAAGTGTATGCTTGTGTTAGGTGGGTGGCATGCTATGACAGTTTATAATCAATTCATCATATACAGAACCCATATTTGTCTTATTACGTTTTATGAGATTTACTTAAGTTCCACTTGAGTTCATTCAAACAACGACCAAATTCTTAAATCTCTAAGTTTTATTAAAAACTCAAAAATACTAAAGTCTTAATTCATCACTCATCAAGTAATCACATCGCCTCTGATATAGCGAAACATGGTTTCACAAGCTATTAACCTGTAGGCAACCATAACTTGTAACATTGCACGGGACTCTCGACTCAACCGTTGAACCTCGGATATACACATTCACAACTCAGTCCACACCATAACATTTCGAGTACTCACATCATCTCATAAGCACACAAAACGCGTTCTAAATCAACACTCTTGGTTCTTTTCATTCTCACTCATTATTTAATCATTTCAAGGATTTTTCTCCATTTTTTTCTATGTACAAAACACGTGATTTTTTTTTTATCATAATTCTCACTCCACACTCCTCGCAAGTGTGAGTGGTAACAATATTATTTAATAAAAACATGTGCTTAGGGTCCTAACAACCCTAGTATAAACACAGATTTCAATTTGAGAATGCATGGGTATGCTTTACTTACATATTAATTAACAAAACTGAAATCTAACACACAATATGGCAATCCTAGCATACTTTTACGAATGAATGTCTTCTAGCTATCTATTCATTCCTATTTTATAAGTTTTAGAAACCCTGCCTCACTTTTGTACAATTTTGGAAAAGTTTTCTTTGATTTTTTTTTTTGGTTAAATTCGTCCCAAAATCAAAGAAAAATGTAGTAGACCTCAACCCTCACGAAAGCCCGAGTGACTTACGAAATTTCCTCATTTTTTTCTTCTTCCTTTTTCCTCATTTTGTTTTTCTCTTCTTCTCTCCTCCTCCACGCCACTGTGCGTCTCTGGAATGTGAGTGTGTGTGTGTGTTTTGTGTGAGTTGTGTGTGTTTTAAAAGAAATCATGCTGTGATTCACCTTTTAACTACACCTTTTGCCTTTATGTTTTTTTTTTTTATTCTTTTCTTTTGTTTACTTTTCCATCTTTACTTTCTTTTACAAAAAGTATGCAGATATATTTCACACACACAGCACACAACATGCACACGTGCATCTTCCTTCTTTTTTTTTTCTTTCTTTGCTCTAATTTCTTTAATTTTAACTTCCTTCCTTTATTTATTATTATAATTATTTTTTTAACCTAATTACTTTGTACATTATTTTATTTCTTGCCCATATACATGTACTCACTTAAATTTTATTGGACAAATTTTATACCTCAACTAATTTAATTAGCTAATTAAATTTTAATTTTTTTTAAAAAAATTATTTATTCTTTTTAATTAAAAAAAATTACTGGATCTTTACATGATTATCCCAGTTCATGATTGCTCCATGGTACACATCCCTTCAATTTTCCAGTATTTTATAAGTAGAACTTCAATCATCTAAGTTGTGTGCAAACTCACACACTACAACAAAATAGGGCTTTAGTGCACGAAAATTTTGCGACGATTTTAAAAAATTATCGTAAATTAGTGACATTTCACATAAAATGCTGCACATTTAAGACGTTTTCTTAAAAACACCACTACATAAATGGACAGTTCCTTTAAACACCATTTAATTTATAAAAATAATGTCATTTTAATTACTAAAAAATGACACTTTTAATTAACCTGCCACTAATTAGTGGCGGTTTTTTCTAAATGCTGTTAATTAACGGCGGTTGTTCTGAAATGCCACTAATTAGTTACAGTTTTTATTAGAATGCCTTCAATCAACGACGGTTTTATAAATGCCGCACTTCTTTATTTCTTAAAAAGTTGCCAATTTTATATTTGGTAAAATAAAACTTCCCTCCTACATTAGTTTAAACTAATTTGTGGTAGTTTATTTTAATTGCAGCTAAATATTTAATTAGTTTTTACTAAAATTTGTAACAGACACGAAAAGTCATGATTAATATATAAGCGTTTCCCTGGCCTTCCTGGGTTTTTACAGACGTGAACTTCCCTCCACACATCAAAAGACAATACTCTAACATTAACATAGATCCCTAAAGTCGGTTGCGCCCCTCTCATCAACGCCAACTTCCCTTTCTAAGGTTTCAAAGTCACTAACTTCCATTGCTAGGGTTTCAAAGTAATCGATCACACCATTTGCAGAGTTGGTATGTAGAGAATAAACCTGTAAATAACTTTATCTTTATCTCTTTCATCTCATTGTTTCTCCTTCTCTGTTTGTATGTGTTCTGCAAATGAGCAAGACCAACTACCAAACCAATACCCATTGCAAACGAGCAAGACCAACTACCAATCCAATACCCACAGCAAAACCGAAAACAAGTACTGAGAAAGAACCCCATCCTTTTTCCCCACAAAATGTGAAACCAACCTCATTGATTACGGAACAAACTTGTATCGGTTTCATAGATGATCAACTATGGTGACAAAGCTTCTTCTTGTTGCGTGGGTCAGTCACTTTAGAGAGAGAGGAAGGGAGGGAATTTTAATTAGAAAGAAATGGTGGGAATAGAGGGATGCATGTCTATTAATTAATGATTGAGATTTGATTAATTTTTAATATTTGTGGTGTGTTCGAGTTTGATCCGGAAGAAAGAAAGTAATCTGTTCTTTTCTTTTTGCTTTTCTTTCCCTTTCGAGATTTTCATTTTCTGTTATTGCCCACTTCAATTTTTATTTTTATAATGACCATTATATATTTTGGTTTCACATTTGTGCTTCAAAATTATTGTATAATCATTTTATGTGTTGTACCCTATCAATTGTAAAAATCTCGTGACGGGCAAGTTGGTATAAAAGACGTTTCGTAAATTTGAAGGTCCCAAATTCAATTCACCATGCTTAATACTTATAAATTTTTTTAACCATCTCTGAACTAGTTTAACAAAGTTGGGATACCACTATGACAAACAAAATAATTATAAATTTTGTCACACTATTATTTTTCATATCTTTCAGTTCATGTTATTTTTGTTTGGTTGGTATTCGTTTCAAAATAATTGTAGTTACTAAAGGCCCTGTTTGGGGTTCCGTTTCGTGTGTCCAGATTGATTAAACTACTTTCATCAAAGGTTGCTGCAGGAACTGTAAGTTTTTATATGAACAGACAAATTTTCATCACTTTTTTTTTTGTAGCATTGTAAATGTTTCATTTGGTTTACATATACAGCCATCTGTGATAGCTTTGACTGATGCATTGTCTTGAACTCGAATGAATTTTTAAAAGCTTAACCCACGGATGATATTACCATCTTAGGCATCAGAGACACAAACATATATAACAGTACCAAGGGTGCCCTTTTTTATCAAGTCATTACTGTTGAGGCAGAGCAATGAGCATTTTGTGTGGTGGTAGATGAGTGTCAAATCCACTGCTGGACCTACAAAAATGTAACTGCATATATATATATTTTTGTACCCTCTTGTTGATATACTTTCCAAAATCCTTGGGGTGGTACCATATTGAAATAATCTAGGCCCCAGTGGGGTTATTAAAAAGCCCAATTAGACCTATATAAGATCTTAGAAACACCAACTTTATTGAAAAGACTCATTTGTTTGGCCTACCCACTAACCATTGTCTCTTGATAAGGAAAGATATATATATATATATATGTATGTATGTATGTGTGTGTGTGTCTAATAATATCACCCACAGGAAAGATGGGTAGCTAACCCACAGAATTCTCTAAACCAACCAGTCGTGTGGGCCAAATGGACTTTCACAAGTGCATCAAGTGCTCACCAACCACATCTATCAGCGAGTGCAAACTCAAATGATCAGTTGTCATCTCCTTCATAGACACCACCTTCTTCGCCTCATGAGGTTAGATATGTTTTCTTTTTGGTGATTACATTAGTAATTAATGACTCATATCATTCAATTCAAATATCTAATGTAGGAACCTCCAATAAAAAAAATAAAGAAGCAACCTCATCACAACAATGATACTATAAGGGTAAGTCTTTCATTTAATAATTACAACATTCTCTTATAATCGAATACTCTAAACATATGCTAGGTCTATATAAATATATAATAACTAAAATCTTAAATAGTTAGGTTTATTTTTAAAAAAGGTAATAATGATAATTGTAGGTGGGAATGAAAGTTCATCTTCTTAGCTTCCAAATACCTGAAGTAGTTGTGGCGAAGGGATCCATTGTTAGTTTGGACCCATCAAGAAAAGTAGAATGGGTGGCACTTAGACCATACTTTTGTGAAGTAAATATTAAGGAGGTCGCAAAGCCTCGCTATCCTTTGATAAGGCCCCTTGATAGTGTTGACATGCTTCAAGAAGGTTATTAGAGAAAATATTGCATGGCAAATTAGTGATGTGGTATGTGTGATTTTTTCTAATATCATGATTTTGCAACTAAATATTAGCTTGTATAAACTAATTTATTTATTTATTTTGCATTTTGTCAGGTTAATGAGAATGAGTAAATGATAGACTATTGTCTTCGACGTTGGGCTTCTCATTGGATTGTTGTTTTTTATGGTGGGCTATTGTTAATGCTGCTTGGAGTTGGAGTTCATTCTAATTACCATGCTTTTAACTTGTTTGAGACTTTTCTTTAGGAATTTGTTTTCCTAGTTATTTGGTTGTTGATGACTATTATATTTGTTACTTATTTGATGACTATCTTACTGATATTGGGAGATTATCTATCTTGGATTTTATTTGTATGGATATTAAATTGGATTTGCGTTGGTGATATCAAGTGAGATTTTAATTTGGTTTTATATGAATGGATGAGTTTTGGTATAAGACATCTTATGTGTGGATTGATGTATTGAGTGTTTAGTGCACTTAATTAGTGAATGTGTTTAAAATTTTGCAAGAATATGTTAAAATCATTTTAAAAAGTGATAATGATTAGGAGTATATTAGCAATATATTTTTTCTCCATATAAAAAATTACGACAAAAGATAAACTGCCACAAAATTGTTTGCGGCGTTTAAAGAATTGTCACAAAATTAAATGCTTTTAGCAGCGGTAAAATAATTGTTAGAAACGATAGATGCCACAAATGTGTTTGCGGCGGTTGTAAAATGGTCACAAAAACTTTCAAAATTGTGGCGTTTGTTAAATGCCACAAAGAAAAAGGCCTTAGCAGCGTTTATACAATGGCCACAAATGTTGTCTATTAGCGGCGGTGGCAAAAGTATCACCAAATTAATGACAACTAGACAAACGCTACTAAATGCGTTATTTATACTCATATTCGTCAAACGATACTTTTTGTTTTATCGACAAATCAATTTCGCTACTAAAAACTGCCACAAATACTTTGCGGCTAGTTCTTGAAGTGCCGCAACAAAATTACGACAGAGGCATTGGCAGTCAAAAAGATAAAACGCCACAAATGTAAAATGTCACGAAAGACCTATTTTCTTGTAGTGACATAAGATCTGTTTTTTAGGGCTTACCTCCAGCCTACTGAAGTTTGCATAAGGTTTTGCCGGCAAGGATGAAGATCGGGGCCCCTGCTAGTGCAGCTGTGACCGCAGTGAACGAAGATGAGAAGAAAACTAACTAAGCTGGTTTTAGAGAGATCATTTGCTGTATTGCAGCACACATTGTAAAATTAGCATTTATCTCTCATGTTTTCTAATTATTATTTTTTTGTCTAAAATTTAGACATGTTTTCTGTAAACTGTTACCCTACAAAGGTGTAATGGTTCCTACATGTTACCTCTTTTGGAAAAATAGTTATGGCTGAGCAGGGAAAGAGATTGATATAGTGGTTTTTGTCCATATAAATTTTCTCAGTATGTCACTACTAACTAGACACAGGGGTTACAAAATTTTGTGAATGACAGGAGTGGTGCAAAGAGCATTGACGGGACTTTTGTGCCTGCTCAACAGTTGGGAGTAGAAGCACATTGATGAGCAGTGGGTTCAGATGGTATTGCCCTTCCAGGTAGCTGGGCAGGCCTCTTAACCTACCATGGTCTCTGGGATGGCAAAATGCCTCCCCACTAGGCAAAAAAACAGTGTTCCACCCCTAATGGAATAGGTTTGGAAAAAAAAATAAATAAGGAGAGACCTGCGCAAGAGAGGAGATTGGAACCTAATATAGATTCATGATAAGGATATTGGAACCTAATATAGATTCATGATAAGGAGATTGGAACCTTGTTCTCGCCCACTCTATTATATAGTTAAATGACACATTTTTTTAATATTTTCATATTCACTTAAATATTCCTATGTATATAAATCTAGATAAGTGTATATATAATTTGTATAAATATATTTTTTTTATTATATTTGCATTTGTAATAATATTAGTTTATCAATTTTAATTCTTGAAAACTTAATAGGACTTATTTTTAAATAGGATTGGTGCTGGGTTTGGAGGGCGGAGTAGGATGGAGATGAAGGACATAATTAGTGGAGTAGGAATGGAAATGGGAGAAGACTTCAGTATAAACGAGATGGAGATGAGGAAGACTCTGGGTTCGAACTCAACCCATTACCATCTCTGCTCTCTTGTAATGAAAATATTTATAGTGCTCGTTTGAATGGACAGTAAAAAAGTATAATTTGAGTTAAGCTGCAGTTGAAAAGTGTTAAGTTATTGGATGTTTAGATGAATGTAATTGATGAGAACTTAAAATGATATTATAATAGTTTGAATAAATTGTAAAAAAGTACGATTTTAATAGTAATTATATTTTCTGCTCTAAGTAAATAAAAATAAGTGTTTTATAATGTATTACTTTTTTATAGTTATATTATTTTTATAAGTAATGAATATATATAATAATAAAGTAAATAATTATTTATTTAATACTAAATATAATATTATTTGTTTTAATATTATATATTTTAATACTAAACATAATATTATTTGTTTTAATATTATTTACTCAATTATTAAACAAAGTTATTTCCTTTAATATTAAACATATAATATTATTTAGTTTAATATTAAATATATAATTAATAAATTTAAATATAAAATAATATTAAACATAGACGACATGACATTCGGAAGATAGAAAAAGACTCCTTGGTTGGTTTTGATAATGACGTGACCGTACTAAATGACAAAAGAATGGCAATTATGTTTCTAATATCGTATACTAGGCCATCGTTTTAGAAAAAACTTACCGAAGGGGCTATTAGCAGCCGCCCGTTTGGACTCTCCTTCGTTCCAAAAGCGCGGCTCCAAAAGCGCGGCCAGCCTTTGATTTAGCTTTCGTTTGTTTATGTTTTTAAAATTAAATTTTTAATTTTAAAACATGATATACGTATTTAATAAATTATTTATTTTAAGTTTTTTTAATTTTTTAAAATTTAAATAATTATATTTAAATATGTTTTTAAAAATTAATTATAAAATTTTTTAAAAAATTATATTTAAATCACTATTCAAACATACCGTTAATAAATTTAGACAAGTGAGATTTGAACTCTCAAACATTGAAAGGGGCAGCTGAAACACTTATCCAAACACAATTTATTTACACTTTCTAGCTTTCTCACTTTTCTGGAAGACGATCTGGGGTAGTTGGCTACTAAGATGTTCACATGGTCAGAGGATACCTCCCTAACCAAGCCTTGGACATTTTAAATATTTGTTTTGTCAAATTTAAAATGTCAAAAATAATATTATAATACCAAATACTTGAGGCATATTGAATTACTAGTATGCCATTAATAGCATAATTAATAAATTATCAATAATATAATACTATATTAATTGAAATTTAAAATTGAAAAAAATATTGAGATGTGCAAGTACTAATTGTCTTTACCGTGTGCTCCAGCAGCCAATAGCCAAACTGTTCGACACGCGGAATATGTGCTCCAGAGTCCGGACATTCTAAGTCAAGATGAAATGTACTCTCGGCGACGTCATTAAAACAATATATAATTGGAGACTGGAGAGTCATAAGGCTCGCAAGCCACACCAACCTTTCATCTACCGATAATCTCAACCAAATTCCTGTTTGAATTGCTGAATCTTAATTTCTTTCTCTATCTCTGTTTCAATTCTTACTGAATTCGATTGAATACCCATTTTACATGGCCAAGTGTTTCAGCCTCACTGCATTACAAGACTGGTGCTACAGATGTTCATTCACCAAAGCCGGCCTCAAATCGGCCACCACCGATCTCGGCGACTGGCACCATCATGCACTGCTGGGTCCCCAAAACCCACAAAGAAAGCAAGCCCACTCTCCTCCTTATTCACGGAATCGGGGCAAACGCAATGTGGCAATGGAACGAATTCATATCCCCTCTGGTCTCCAAATTCAACGTCTATGTCCCTGACTTGGTCTTCTTTGGGGACTCGTACACTACTCGACCTGAGCGCACCGAGTCGTTTCAGGCTCAGTGCGTGATGAGATTGATGGAGGCGCACGCTGTCCGGAGAATGAACTTGGTGGGGCTGAGCTATGGTGGTTTTGTGGGGTATAGTTTGGCGGTACAGTTTCCGGAGGCGGTGGAGAGGGTGGTGATTGGCTGCGCGGGGGTGTGCATGGAGGAGAAGGACATGGAAGACGGCATGTTTAAAGTGACTAGCGTCGATGAGGCCACGAGTATATTGTTGCCGCAGACGCCGGAGAAGATGAGGGACTTGATGCGCCTCTCGTTCTATAAGCCGGCCAAGAATCTGCCATCCTGTTTTCTCACCGATTTCATTGATGTTAGTCTTCAAACTTTACAATTGCCTTATTTCTCTGATTGTGACTTTGATTCATGGGTTCAATTAATTGTAGACGTTTGATTAGAGCTCTGGAAATTGTTCTGGAATTAATTGATTAGTTGGAAATTAGGAATTAGGATTGTGTAAAAATTGTGCGGTTTTGGTTTCATTGGATTCTGATAGATATTCTATTAGATTTGTGTGGTTTTGGTTTCATTGGATCTCTGATAGATATTCTATTAGATTTGTGTGGTTTTGGTTTCATTGGATCTCTGATAGATATTCTATTAGATTTGTGTTTCATTGGATCTCTGATAGATATTCTATTAGATTTGTGTATATCCATTATTGTGTTCATTCAGCAATCATTAGCCTAATACAGTATTAAATTTTTTTACTATGAAGTGAATTTGGGCTAGCACAATGCTATGTAAGAGCATCTCCAGTGGAGACACTCAAATTTAAATTTTAGTCAAAATTCACAACAATCTTCTCCAGTAGTTACTCACAAACCCAGACTCAAATAGGATTTTACTCAAATTCAGACCCAAATCAGTGTACTATTGTTCATAAAGCCAAATTTAAGTGACCATTGGAGAGCATGAGACTCAAATTCAGCTTTTACTTGAATTCTGACTTAAATTTGGATAAAAATTCGAGTCACCACAGGAGATGCTCTAACTAGGCACATTAAAACTTACCCAAAAAAAACTAGGCACATTTAGAACATCTATTGTGTTGGGGAAATAAAGGAACAGTCACTGGATGTAAAGAGGGCTTTTAGTTCAGGATTTGGTCCTTGATATCTGATTTGATGCATTTATTCTCCTTTTTTGTAGTGATTGGTACTTGGTAGTTGATTTGATGTATTTATTGTCATTTTCGTAGTGGTGTTGTCGTCTCTCTTTCCTGTTTAATGGTTGAGGTCCTTGAGGAGGCATTTTTGTCTTGTAAATGTTTGGTGAGGCATTTTATGACTCCCATTGAAATACATCTTTTCTTTAATGTGCATAACTTGTCTACAATGTGAGTTATTCTCAGCAATGTATTATGTCCATTTTCTTTTCTTGCTGTTACTAAATCCTCTCTTATTCTTACTCTTTCTAAATTTAGCCATAACTGTGTGAAACAGAACTTGTATTTCCTTAACAAATGCATTTTTAGCATTTGTGTGATATCACACATTGCATGGTGACTATGATCTTAAGGTGTTTATAAGTGTGGGTTTGATCCTTCATTGTACAATTTATCTTTTGGGGATTAGCTTAGAGAAGCAAGCCATACAATACAAGGCCCAACCCATTAGGCAAAGTGGACAATATTGTAGAATGGGTCATTACAATTGGTATGATGATATGTGGTCCTGTCAGGGGGTGAATGTGGTATCCCACGTCACCTGTGATGTACCAGAGTTGAATTAATTTAGTTCTATTCAAAATTGATTTTTTCAATTAATCGCTATAGTTTGAAGATGTTACTAAACGTGATTGAATAAAAAGAGGATGAAAGTTTATTCTAACTGATACTTAAAAGACATGAAAAGATTTTGGCCATACCCTGATTACGCAAACCTATTTCCTTTTTTCGCTTCTGTTGATTCCTGAACTTTTCTGGACACCCACGTACTCAAAAAGTTATGAGCCTAATTATCTAGGGGTTTATATAGGCCTGCACATTGCAGCACTTACTCGAGAAGATTAATTTCATTCAACTTTTTTCTTTGTGACATAAGGTTGTACCATCCTCCTCTCAGGAAATGGTATCTTCACCACCAAGGAAACAAAAATTAACAACAAAATCCTTAAAATTCTTTAGCAAATTGCAAATTGTGATAGGAAAATAATGCTCAATATGATGAAAAAAGAAAATAATGTTTACATAGATTTTGGTACAGGAAATGGGATAATTCTTGAATTTACGTTCAACTAGGTTGTTGATGTCTGTAAATGTTCACATACTGTCCTTATCAAAGATAAATGCAGAACCAATCAGTTCTTTGATTCATTATGCATCTCTGCTCATAAATACACCCTGGAGCTTCTAATTCGATGTGCTTCACTTCTTTGGAATTGTAAAACATAATGATCATTGAGCAAGTTATTTTCCTTTTACGAATAAACACAGACATCATAATCTAGTTGTTTTAGAAAGTGAGAAGAGAGAAGACTAATACAGAGGTGAGTGCTGTGTTTGTGATTTTGATTGATTTAATCTGAGTTGACTAATACAAGGGCCCAACCCATTAGGCAAAGTGGACAATATTGTAGAATGGGTCATTACAATTGTTGTGATGCTATGTTGTCCTGTCAGGGGGTGAATGTGGTATCCCACATCACCTGTGACGTACCAGAGTTGAATTAATTTAGTTCTATTCAAAATTGATTTTTTCAATTAATCGCTATAGTTTGAAGATGTTACTAAACGTGATTGAATAAAAAGAGGATGAAAGTTTATTCTAACTGATACTTAAAAGACATGACAAGATTTTGGCCATAACCTGATTACGCAAACCTATTTCCTTTTTTCACTTCTGTTGATTCCTGAACTTTTCTGGACACCCATGTACTCAAAAAGTTATGAGCCTAATTATCTAGGGGTTTATAGTAGGCCTGCACATTGCAGCACTTACTCGAGAAGATTAATCTCATTCAACTTTTTTCTTTGTGACATAAGGTTGTACCATCCTCCTCTCAAGAAATGGTATCTTCACCACCAAGGAAACAAAAATTAACAACAAAATCCTTAAAATTCTTTAGCAAATTTCAAATTATGATAGGAAAATAATGCTCAATATGATGAAAAAAGAAAATAATGTTTACATAGATTTTGGTACAGGAAATGGGATAATTCTTGAATTTATGTTCAACTAGGTTGTTGATGTCTGTAAATGTTCACATACTGTCCTTATCAAAGATAAATGCAGAACCAATCAGTTCTTTGATTCAGTATGCATCTCTGCTCATAAATACACCCTGGAGCTTCTAATTCGATGTGCTTCACTTCTTTGGAATTGTAAAACATAATGATCATTGAGCAAGTATTTTCCTTTTACGAATAAACACAGACATCATAATCTAGTTGTTTTAGAAAGTGAGAAGAGAGAAGACTAATACGGAGGTGAGTGCTGTGTTTGTGATTTTGATTGATTTAATCTGAGTTGAGATTTATGAAACATAAGATGATAATGTGAATGCCTAAAAAATTACCGGAAATAATCAAGCATCCAACCCAAAATAGTATATGTTGTATAGTATATGTTGGGAATGGTTGATGATTATAAAGAATTCATTAGTTTTGGATAATTGATATCACAATTGACAAATATGAATTGGCTTCTAAATTAATCTTTGTCTTCCCTCTTTTGTCAACCAATATTTTTGTTTTGGTTGCTCTCCTTAATGTGCAGACTACTACATATTTTACAACGATGCTATCTGATTTTTGCAATGTTTTGCCCTCTTATTAACTGTCTGCAACCCAAAGAATGTTCAAAGCTTGTTATTCTTGGAAATATGACCACAATAAGGACCCATGGCCTAACAATCAATTTTCAGTGACTGCAGTTTTGAGGCTACAATACTGACTCAAATATTAAGTTAACGGTTGTTTTGTATAGAGCATTAGAGATGAATTAAATGTACTTTTCCCTGCGATGCTGCTCATCTGAGTAAGCTCATCTCAGATTTCATATGATATTATGATGTTGTTGCCTGATTTTAAATATTACTTGATGCAGTGAATTGGGGCATATCCTATATTGTTTTGCCTGAAAGTCTTATTGTGAATTTGATTTTGCGGGCAGGTGATGTGTACAGAATACCTTCAAGAAAGAAAAGAATTGATCGAAGCATTGCACAAGGACAGAAAATTCTCTGATCTTCCCAAGATAAACCAGGTTCTCATATTTCTAGTTTTGTCATAGTTGGCATGTATTTGTCTCCTGCTTGATTTTTCAGTTAGCAGTTTGATGAGCCTTTTTTAATTGGAAGATTCTCTATGGTGCAGCCCACATTAATAATCTGGGGGGAACAAGATCAGGTATTCCCAGTCGAATTGGCACACAGATTAAAAAGGTCAATCTGAAGAATTTTCTTAGTTGAATAACATTTTTTACATTTTAATTTCATTGATGCTCTGTTTGATTACCAAGAGGATGGAGGAAATGGAAAGATAATTTGGAATCTTTCCATTGCAAGCCTTCTTACATCTTAATATCCTTCATTTTTGTGGCACCAAATGGGGCCTTTACCATTATTAACCATATAATTGTTTTCAAGTTCAATTTGTGATTTTATTTTTTGGTGTTTTGTTGTATGTTTATGTTTTTCACAGGCATCTAGGGGAGAATGCACAACTTGAAGTCATAAAAAATGTAGGGCATGCTATCAATGCAGAGAAGCCAAAAGAGCTCTCCAAACACTTGAAGTCATACCTTTTTGATCCTCTTCCCTCATCTCAAGGGTGAAAACAATGGCGACTGCAACGGCAACGGCCGTAAGGTAGACTAACCAATTTTGATAGAAAATCTGAAGCCAATTCAGGATTTGCCGGATTTGTCAAGTCTTGCCAGATTACAGAAATTGCAAATGGTGGACAACTGTAAGAATTTTTTTTGTTTGTAAAAGTATTCATTATGATCATGCACACACAAAATATAATAGTTACTCAATAACCCATGAGGAAGCTTTGCTATATCACTTATTTAATTTGGTTTGACACTGTTTCCAAAAGGACTCTTGAAGTACTGGTTTGGTTTTTTCCTCCTTAATTTGCAAAAGATCATGTATATAATTTTCTCATTCTTCTTTATTTATTTATTTTTTTTTGTTTTTTTTTTTTTTTTTTTGGGTGCAAGCACTGAAGCACACTACCAAAGTAGCAGACTTTCTTGCAAGCTACTTGATAACTAAGGGAAGGAGAGAAAGGAAAAAGATGAGAGAGAAAACCAATATTGCCTACCTACCTTCAAGCACAATTGCCATGTGTTCGATTATTCCTCTCTCATTCTTGTATCAAATAAAATAAAATTAAAAGGTTTCCGACCTGCCGGATTCGAACCAGCGACCTAAGGATTATCTGATGACAAAGCCAACTACAGTCCTCCGCTCTGCCAACTGAGCTAAGGTCGGATGTTAACATTGCTTAGCAAAACAATAACTTGACTATAATAGAATAACCGACCATCTTACCAAATAAATATGTTATTTTATTTTATTTTTTGCTTTATATTAACGGTTGTGGATTGTAGACTCTTTGCGATTTCGGATTCTTAAAAATGAAGATGGGATATATTTGAAATTTCAAAAATTTTCTATTTTTTTTTTATTTACTCACAAAACAAAATTAATCTCATTTTGTCTATTTAATAACTTTTTTTAAAATACATTTAATAAGCAAAAAAATAGATTTTTTTAATTTTAATTTTCTTGTTTTGTTTAAAAATAAAAAGTAAAAATCAGAAAGTGTAGTTTGACCATCATCTCTTAAAATTAAAATTAATCATATATTATTTTTACTTATTTAAACAAATAAGTTAAAATAATATTTAAGAAATACTATGAAGTAATACCTTAATTTAATTTTTTTTTTGGTTTTATATTTTCGTGTGCCACTACAGGCCAAAAAGACAAAAGATAGATTGTGCATCTCAAGAAGCCTTATCCTTATAGATATAAAGAATTTTATTTTAAAAAGTTATTAAAAATATTTAACAAATGACTAAAAAAATGTTATATGTCACCGTTTTTGTAAAACCTTTTTGTTGTTTTGTCACCTTATAAATAATAAAATTGAAAATTTCAATTTCTCTTAAGGATATGTGGTCATGCGCTCGTTTGCCGCTCTTGAATTCACTTCGGAAAAGAATGACATAGAAAATAAAATGTGAAAAAGATAATAAAGAAAAAGGTTTATTGCAATATATTTGAGTATTTATATAAAATTTACGTGGATCTTAAAAAATATTTGAACATGAATGTGATAGCACTCAGCTTGACCTTTTTACTACAATTTTTCTCAAAATAAGGACTTATTTAATAAAATGAATACTGGGTAATTCAAATACCTTCATTGCAAGATTCAAATAACTTAATAGATATGAAAATGATGTTGCTATTTTGAGTAATGTTAGTGTCCTTCTATAACGTTTTTATGAGCATATTTTTTTTTTTTTTACTTTTTTTTTGCTTAAATATGATAGGTCACAATCAAAGATTTGTGTACTATAGCAATTAATTACAAGTACTCTCTTCGGGTGAGAACAGACCATACAAAGAAATTGGGTTAAAAAATATGCCATATCCTTTTATTGATGTCCATGAGTAATAAATACAAATAAATCTAACACACTTTCAGCATATGTCGCTAAAACTAACGGTCCTTAACACCATAATGAAATAAATTCAAATAATAATAAATAACAATAGCGAAAGCGAAAGTCAATGCAACGGCTTTTATTTCTTCTTATGACTCGCTCTTGCACGTGGTTGTTAATCCCTCCTAATTCCTTGGCCAGAAGAGAATAGAAGTTTGACTATGAAATGATCCCACAACCACTTGAATGCGTATGTGTCTTCATGCATGATATTTTGGATTTCTTTTGATGGCACGTTGCGAACGTCGTGGCCCATTCAAAGTCTTATCATTACTCCCCCCTCCAAGTGGACGCTTGTCCTCAAGGTCCCAGTTCGGAAACTGCTTTAGAAGCTCTTCGGTACTTTATGGCTTCGGGCTCAATCATAAGTGTACCCTCATCTAAAGTGGCGAAATTTCTGAACTGGTCACAGAACCATCTCCGAGCTTCTTCCTTAGCAGCGATACATGAAAAACTGGGTTCAGGCGCACACTGTCGGGTAGCTTTAGTTTACATGCAACGGCTGCCCACTCTCTCCTCGATCGGATATGGTCTATAGTATTTTCTTGCAAGCTTCTGATGAGCGACGTCGAAAAGCTGATTGTTGGCATTGTAGTTTGAGGAAAACAAGGTTGCCTTCTTGAAATGTAACATCCCTTCGGCCACGATATGCTATTTGCTTCATTTGATTCCTTGCTACTACCAAGTTGTCCTTGAGATGTTTCAACAACGCATCTCTAGTTGCTAGGCTATGATCAACTTCATCAACGGGTGAAGACCCTATCTGTCACACCCCGAATTTTCGCGAACTCGGGGGTGAGTGTAACGAAACTAAAAGACAATAAAATAATAAAGAAGTAAAGGACAATCACATGTATTCCAAGCACTTACCCAATTCCTGTTCTGATACAATCCATAGGGCCTTGCCCGTTGTCTCATAACATACAAATAACATGAAATAGTCTAGGGCTTATGCCCTTGTACAACATCAAAATGTGCCCCAAGGGCTCAAATATTCCAAGTTCTCTCCTTTACTAAGACATCGCCAAATCTCATGTAACCGGAGCGCCATCTGAAATGGTGTCCCACTGAATAGGGTCAGCTCAACTGCTGGTATAATATAATGCTAATGCAAGAAACAAAATTAAGGCGTGGCATGTGCAAGTGTACATTTATATCTACATGTCATTCAATATCATCAATGCAATATACTAACAATATGCATGACGCACCTATGCAACTCTATGCCACACCCATGTTTCGATTTCACGGATCGCTCCCGATGGTCAATCGAGTACCACACCTAGTTTCACGGACCACCCCCGTCGGATCAAGTAGGCACCAATACACTTGGCTAAATTTTGGATTTTTCACCACAGGATCTACACCCTTATAATGCATAGCACCACGTGCTCAACCCACACTATGTTCCAAGGAATCACAGTATGCCAATATGCTCTGATTCCACCATGCCATAATGCAATCATAATGAAGCATCTTATCCACACATGAAGCATGCTTTGGACAATGTATTACACAATAATATTTTAATCACAAAATTCCTTCATCAAGGTACATGCCATACATAGTTCACTTAAACACATGCTTTAAGGTACACATTCATAATCTCAACAATTCTCGAAAATATTGTTCACATATTATGCTAACACACAGAATATACATATACTCATGATCCACATCCATCACGTAACCAAACCTTTAGAAAGGTAACAGAAAATACATAAGCATATAAGTAATCAAACAGATATGTGCATCATCAAATCAACATGGCAATTATTCTTAACTTAATTCTATTTCTTACTTAGCACAGTATATCATACCTGATGGGTTGTCTCAACCCAAGAAGTCGTACTCGTAGTGTAGCGGAATTAACAGTAAAAATGCAGAAGGTCAGACCACCTTCTCCTTGCCTTTCTGTGTCCCTAAAATCATAAGATATAACTCAGTTCATTTGCCACTTGAATGATTCTATTCATCAAATTTTATGTCTTTATTTTATTAGTTTCCTATTTTACTAAAATAGAATCTACCATTGAGTCCGGAATGTCAAAGAAAATAGGTTTAGGCCTTCACGGAATTTAATTTGGACAGTTTGTATCAAAAAGGGCAAGGTGGTCATTTTGCACTTCACGATTTTCTAATTCTCAAGACCTCTTCTCGTAAATTGGACTCCACGATTGAGTCTGGAATGTTCGAAATAAGAAAGTTTCACTATTCCTTTATTTAAATCGGAATCATGTTTGACGGACTTTTTAACTCAGGGGCATTTTGATAATTTTTAAGGTTCCCACGGGTCTTTTATTTTTTGGGACCTCGTCTCATGTCACGGACCTCTACATTGGTCTTAAGGAGGTCCAAGATAGTCAGAATACATATATGACTTGTCCAACTTGGGTTCCGGCCATTTCAGGGACATTTAATTTAATTAATTAAATAAGCTTAATAATATATATATATATATATATATATATATTTTGCGCATAATGGGGTACGGTTGGTAACCGTCCCCACTTGGTCTGCACACGCCTTCCCACACTAGCCACCAGGGTTCGATCCTTGGCAGCCGCACCCCCACCCCTTTTTCTCTTCTTCCTTTTTTTTTTTTTTTTAACTGTTGGGCCCAACCTATGAGGCCCAATGGCTCTTAAGTGAAACAGGCCCAATAACCTTTTTAATTAAACCAAGCCCAAACCCTTTAAACCAAAAACAGGCCCAAAACTTCAGCCGCTCACCCCACGACTTTTCGGTCGTCTCCCCCGACCAATATTGGCCGGTCGCCGGACTACGACTACCCCCTTCATTTTCTCTATGTTTTTGATGTTCCGATTTCCACTATTTTCACGTTAACTTACTCTTGGGACCCTCAGGAATGTTTTAAAACTTGGTCTTAGCCCCTAACAGCTCACTCCCCGACACCCATTTTCACCTTTTTCGATCACCAACCCAGATTCTAGGCAACCTGTATTTCATGGTTTCAAGCTCGATTTTCGGTGATTTTTAGCACCTACTCAGTCCTAATGGAATGTCTGCACCTCCTAGTAACACTTTCCACAACCTCAAACAAAGCTTTTACACACAAAACTTATGAAACCCGAAAATTATCCAAACCTGCAACTCCAAGGTTCTTCTTCATTTTTCAATCTTTTCACTTGGTTTCTTTTATGTTTATTTCCTTATTTCTTACTCTATAAGGCATTACCATTTTAAATAAACTATCATGCTCAAAACAAATCATGCATATAGAGATTCCTAGAGAGAGAAAATAAATGGGTTAGGAGTGTTTACCACAACAATGGTGTCCTTTCTCCCTCTCCTTGGTTTGCTTCTGGTTTCCTTACTCCTTCTTCTCAGAACTCTCTCTCTCTCTCTCTCTCTCTCTCTTTCAACTTGTATAGCTATCCATATACACATAGGTATGCATATATCCTCACGCAACCTTCCTGACGACCAGCCCCACTGCAAGCAGCCTATTTCTCTCTCTTCCCACTCCCCTTCTAGCTTTTTCCTCAAGTCTGTATCAGCTTTGCATTAAATGCAAAGTTGACTTGTGTAATATATATATATATATATATATTATTCACTACACATGCATACACACAACACATCACCCATGCATACACATATATACACACACATGGTTATACAAGCACACACACACACACACACTCCAGACTTGATGTGCACATTGTGTATTATACATACATGCACATATACATTAATATTTTAAATAATAATAATAATAATAATAGTAATACTAATAATAATAATAACAATAATGATAAAAAAAAAAGTTTCATTCCAAAAACAAATTTTTTTTTTTCCAAGTCTTTACACCATCGAATATAATCGAATAACAGGGGGAGGTCGCCCATAAAAAGCCTGAAATGAGGTTATGCTGGTAGAAGAGTGATAGGCAGTATTGTACCATAACTCAGCCCAAGGTAGAAACGTACTCCATTGGCGTGGTTATTGATGGACGAAGCAACGCAGATATTGTTCCACACAGCGGTTGACAACTTCGGACTGGCCATCCGTTTGAGGATGGTAGGCAGAACTCATCTTGAGTTATGTACCTGACATTTTAAAAAATTCCTGCCAGAACTTGCTAATGAAAATGGGGTCCCTATCACTGACAATAGACCCGTGGCATTCCATGTAGTTTCACAATGCCCTCAACAAATTTTTCCGCCACCACATTTGCTGTAAACGGATGAGATAAGGGCAAAAAATGTGCATAGTTGCTGAGACGATCAACAATCACCAGAGTGGTGTTTCAACCATGGGAGGATAGCAACCCTTCAATGAAATCCATAGTAATATCATCCCACATCTGGCAAGGGATAGGAAGTGGTTGGAGGAGTCCTGCTGGAGAGAGATTATCAGTTTTGTTTCTTTGGCAAACTTCACAAGATTCAACATACTCCTTGATTGTACGATGCATGGAAGGCCAATAGAATTGCTATGATAGCCTCTTGAACGTGCGTAAAACACCTGAGTGACCCCCTATTCTTGTATCATGGAATTCCTTAAGCAACTGGTGAATTAATGGTGTGTTGGGTGGCACCACTACCCGAGGCTTGTAAAAGACTAACCCGTCCGCCAAGAGTAAGGCTTGCCCGGATTGTGGTGAGCTAATTGACATAAGTGGTCCATATATGGATGAGCTTTAGCTGTCGACTTAATGTCCTCCCACAACTCAACATGCGGTACAAACAAAGCATTAATAGGACTCCCCGAGACCCGAGATAGCGCATCAGCCGCTGGATTTTCACGTCCTGGACGGTATAAAATCTCATAGTTGTAACCCAGTAGCTTTGCCACCCAATTTTGTTGATCCGGAGTCCCAATGCGTTGCTCCATTAAATACTTGAGACTTGCGTTGATCTATCTGAATGAAAAATTTCTTGCCAAGTAAATATGGTCTCCAAGTACGCACCGCCTGCAAGATGGCTAACATTTCTCTAGCGTAGGTAGACCAAGAGCGTTTGGCAACTCCTAGGGCTCGGCTTATGAAGGCGATTGGTCGGTCTTGTTGGGTGAGTACAACACCAATTCCTTCTCCAGAGGCGCTAGTCTCTACTGTGAAGGGCTCATTGAAGTTCGGCATAGCCAAAATAGGAGTGGTGGTCATGGAGTGCTTGAACTTGAGGAAGGCGTCTTCGGCTTTATCGTTCCACTTGAATTGCCCCTTTTTTAGCAGGTTAGTGAGAGGACGTGCTATGAGCCCATAGTTTCGCACAAACTTCCGATAGTAACCTGTAAGACCCAAAAATCCACGTAATTCGAAAATATCATTAGGTCGTGGCCAATTGATCATTACCTCAATCTTGCCTTGATCCACCTTGACCTCTTGGTTAGTCACGATGTGGCCAAGATATTCCAATTCGTGTTGCCCAAAACACATTTGCTGGCTTTAATAAAAAACTTTTGTTGCCGTAATATGTCAAAAGCCTTCATAACATGTTCAAGATGCATGGTCCAATTGGGGCTATAAACTAAATATGTCATCAAAGAATACTAATATGAATTTACGAAGATATAGCCGAAAAATGGAATTCATAATAGCCTGAAAAGTAGAAGGAGCATTATAAAGGCCAAAGGGCATAACCAGATATTTATAATGACCATTATGTGTGCGAAAGGCCGTTTTGTGAGTGTCATAAGGATTTACCCTTATTTGATGGTACCTGCCCTTAGATCTAATTTGGTAAAGTATGTAGCCCCAATAAGCTCATCAAGCATATCATCAATAGTGGGAATGGGAAACCTATCTTTAATAGTCACAACATTAAGTGCCCTATAATCAGTATAAAAACGCCTAGTTCTATCTTTCTTTTTAACTAGTAGAACAGGTGAAGAGAAAGGACTAGTGCTAGGTTTAATAAGCCCTAATTTAAGCATGTCTTGAACCTGTTTCTCAATCTTAGCTTTTTGAAAATGAGCATATCTGTAAGGCCTTACATTAACGGGTTCAATACTGTCCTTGAGGGGAATACAATGATCTACTTCACGGACCGGGGGTAGTTGCGTGGGTTCTTTAAAAATATCCACATAAGCTTCTAGTGCCTTCTGCATATCCGATTGCATTTTGGGCTAGCCACTTCGACGGTAGGGTGTAAATAAATAGCAAATATTGAACTTCCTTGTCAAACTTCCTTCGAAACCGCCTCTAATGATGCTGATTGGATGGATTGACGATTTGACCCTTGCAGCTTACGTTCTTGGTCTTCCTATTAGAACTCCATAGTCATCTTCTGCCAGTTACATATCACTGGCCCAAGTTGTTCAATCCATTGTACTCCTAGCACGAGATCAAGTCCTGTAAGGGGTAGAGAATAAAGGGTTAATACGAATGGAATACCTTGAAGGATAACCCGTACATGCTCGAACCTTCCCTGACATTTGAGACTGCGACCATTAGCCACTCGAACAACAAACAGTTCCGTCGGAATAATTGGTAGCTGAGGTATCTTCGCCATTTTAGCATTGAGGAAGTTATGCGTGGATCCACTGTGAATGAGCACCTCTAATTCGTAATGGCCAATCTGAGCCTTAATTCGTATGGTGTAAGGGATAAACTAGTTGGTGAGCGCGTGTAAAGAAATTTCTGGTTCGATCAGATCCAAATGTTGGTTCTCTATCAAATTTTCATCCACAACTTCTTCATACACAATCTCGTTGGTTTCGGTGTGGCCCTCCAACAATAGCAGTTGAGGTCCTTGGCATTTATGTGCTGTAGTAAGCTTGTTATTATAATTAAAACAAAGTCCCTGTGCACGTCTTCTTTGCATCTCATCCCAAGTTAATCTCTTTACAGGTGAAGTTTTTATTAGTGTTTGTAGAGCCGGCAGGGGTGCGAGTAGGTAGTGGTAGGGGGGAGATCCTTCTTTGCCGCTGTAGTTGTTCGTTTTTCAAGCGAGCCAAGTTTATCGCCTCCTTTAAGATTTTAGGCTTAAACATACGAATTGCTTCTAAAATTTTGGACCGCAAACCACCCATGAACGATCCTATGAGCGCCTTCTGTGACCAATTGTGAACTCGATTACCTAGCCTCTCGAACTCTTTCTTGTAATTGCGAAGGGATCCGACTTGTCAAACTCTGGATAGGGCTTCATCAAAATCTTCACTCTCTGTGGTTCCAAAACGAGCCCACAGTTCCTCCTCAAATAATTCCCATGTAACCAAGCGACCTTCCTCCAGGTAAGCTTGACGCAACCATTGCCACCATTGGTTGGCTTCTCCTTCAAGGTGGAAAAATGCTAGAGATACCTTTTGGTTGTCTGTCGTGCCTTGAAATTCAAAAAATTGAGGCTACTCGGTTGAACCATTTAGTTGGATCATCTCCGGAGTATCTCAAAAATTCCAACTTTGCCATTTTGGAAAAGAAAACCTGTCTGCCTTCGTCGTTCTCCTCACGGTACGAACAGGAGGATCCTTCTCGCCAATTGTTGTTGTTGTTGGAGGGTTCTTTAGTTGAAAGCAAAGCCTCAGACAACTTGTTGATGGTTTCCTCCAAATGGCGCAGCTTATCAGTTACGCCTAACTCCAGTCGTTGCATTCCATCCTGAACTCCACCAAGTCCAGCCTCCAAAGCCTCGATCCTCTCTTTGTTGGATGCCATTGTAACGAAGCTCTAATACCACTGATAGGTCCCGAGTCAAAGATTTGTGTACTACAACAATTGATTACAAGTATTCTCTTCAGGTGAGAACAGACCACACAAAGAAATTGGGTTAAAAAATATGCCATATCCTTTTATTGATGTCCATGAGCAATAAATACAAATAAATCTAACAAACTTTCAACATATGTCGCCAAAACTAACGGTCCTTAACACCATAATGAAATAAATTCAAATAATAAAAAATAACAAAAGTGAAAACGAAAATCAATGCAACGGATTTTATTTCTTCTTATGACTCGTTCCTGCTTGTGGTTGTTAATCCCTCCTAATTCATTGGTCAGAAAAGAAAAGAAGTTTGACTATGAAATGATCCCACAACCACTTGAATGCATACTTGTCTTCATGCATGATATTTTGAATTTCTTTTGATGGCACGTTGCGAATGTCATGGCCCATTCAAAGTCTTATCAAAATAAATAAAAGATAGAAGTTGTGTTTGTTTTATTTTACTCTTTACAAATGATTATTGAATTTATTTTTTTTTTAAGTAAAAAAAAAAAATTTAAAAAGTTATTTTTTTACAAGTACTTTATAAAACTTTTACCAAATAGTATCCTACATTATTCAATACATGGATAAAAAAAAAAGTGCTATGACAGGATCTTGAATAATATGAACATAAATGATAAGTTTCCTAATTTTCTATTAATAACTTATTAATTCAGAGTGAACACTATAAAAAGCTTATTGAGAATTCCAGATGTTGTTATATATAAATATAAATATAAATATAAAATTCTAAATAGTGGTATATAAAAAGATATACAATATTTGATCTATGAAATTGAATTAATTGGAGGTAATATAAAAATAAAACCGTTCATCAACCAACCTACGAAATAATAACAAGCCGAGAAAACAGAAGAAGAAAAATAAAAATGTAATGGGGTGAGAGAGGCTCGAACTCTCGACCTCAGGATTACTCAGAAGCTATGAGACCTACGCGCTAGCCAACTGCGCCACCACCCCATGTTGGGCTTCCTTTCTGGTTAAAACTATATATATCGAGCTGAACCATTCAACGAAATATATTCCCAATCAAATGACTTAGATAATAAATCACATGTGTATTTATAATAAGAAAAACTATCCGATAAAAGATCACTATGTAATATAGTGTGATAGTTTTTCATATAACTTTCAAATTTTTTGAGATTTATGAAAATTAATTTTTTCATAAAATTTTAAAAACTTAAAGAATTTATAAAACACCGTCACATAACATCTAATACTAATGTGAATGATGATCTCACTGTATAATTACTTCAATAATATACTGTTACACACGTAACTTTCAATCTAAATTTAAAACTTAGGACCGAGAAAATAATTGCTCCAATTCAACAATCAATCATCAAATATTATTGAAAAGGACAAGTTGATTTTTTAGTGTTTGTTATTAATAATATTAGTAGATTTAATGCAAACTATATATCAATGCACATAAAGCTTTTATATTACATTTTAATAAATATGACAAAAGAACATTGCTTAAATTAAGGATAAAGTATATTGATTGCCTTTGAATTTTTTAATAATTATACTGACCTCTCCTAAGATTTCTGAAATTACACTCACCTCTCTTACTTTACCTGACAATATACACAAACCCCCTCTAGTAAAAAATTTTCTTCAAAATGATAAAACTATCCCTTTTATTGATCTATTTTTGCCTCTTTTTTTTTCAATTTTGACCAAAACTTTCTAACTTTTATAAAGTTTTTATTATTATTTTATATAAAAATAAATTTAAAGTTAATAAATTTTTTATTTTATATAAAAAAAAAATTTAAGGTTTTTATTAATATTTATTTGGAAAATAAAAATAAATTGGTCAAAATTTAAAAATTTGAAAAAAAAAAACATGAAAATGGCAATGTTGTCATTTTAAAGGAAAAAAAATTGACTAGAGAGAGGTATCTGCATATTGTCAAGTAAAATAGGAAAGGTCAGTGTAATTTCAGAAACTTCAAGAAAGGTCAGTGTAATCATCAGAAATCTAAGGAAAAATTAATGTAATTTACCTTGGAATTAATTATGATTGAAAAAACTTACCTACCTTTTTATGTTTGTCTAATTAGATCAACTATTTTTTAAAATTGTTTTAAATTTTTTTATTTTTTGATATTATTATAGAGAGATTATAATCCTTAGGGAGGGTTAGATGTACATGCAATCTTTAATTAATTATGATTGAAGAATCACATACCTTTTTATGCCAGTCTAATTAGGTATATTATCTTTCAAAATTATTTTAAAATTTTTATTTTTTGATGCAATCAAAGAGGTTGCTTTTGTGACTTGAATTCTTGATTTTTAGGTAATAAAAAAACAACTTTATCAATGTACCAAAATCCGCTCTTAATGATGAATGATCAAGTTGTGGAGAAGAAAAACACCGAGATCTTATTCAAGTGGTACAAGTATTCACTTTTTACGTAGTTGGCGTGACTTCGATTTCTATTCTCCACATTGTTATATTAAAAAATAAAATAAAATTTGTGGACAAAAAGAAAAACTACTGAATAAACCTTTAAAAATATGTATGAACCCACCCTTTTACCTACCCACTTTAGAGTTGAAGGGTTTGAGTTTAAACCATTAACCATACGACTAAAATCTACTGAATAAACCTAAAAAAGTGAGTTTGCACAAAACCTACCCTAACCATGCCCAACTTCTTAAGTAAACATCACTTGAGTGAATTATCAGTGGGTCTGCTGTTGGCAACAAAATATGGTATTGTTTTTAAAATTTGAAAGTCTAATTAATTGTTTGGATTAATAGTATTAATATTCCTACTAACCTTCCTCTTCCTTGTGTAGAGATTTCAACCTTAATCTTTGTCAATCACTTCAGCATCAAAAATATAATTGAGGTATATAATGTGTGAGTTGGAATATAAGCAAATTAGTTAGTAGTTAAAATCAGTGGCAGATGTAGAGGGTACTTTCTATCTCGAGTTTTTGATGACTTGTATTTTTGGGTGATTCAGCCAAAGGTCCAAGAGATAACACTTAATACTCTAATGTCCAAGATCAATTGAAGTTTATATTAAATCTAACAAAAGTATTTTGTCCAAAACTACCCGAACAGCCAAAACAAAGGAACGAAAAATCACGGAACTTTTTTTCAACTTTTTTGCAAACTTTAAAATTTAATAACTTATAATTTATAAATCTACTTTTTTTTATAAAAAATTTATATATTTGATTTCTACATATCGAAATTTATCAAACAAGATTCATATTGAATATGAAAAAAAAAAGTGTGTAAAAATTTACACAATTACAACTGTGTAAAAATATACACAATCGCAAAGTAACACAAAATTAAAAACAAATTCAAAACTTGCCACTAATTCTTGAAGTTTTATAGGGCTTTTTACCCACATACTAGATATACTGATTTTCAAGGTTGTGAAAGTTTGTCAAAAAAATAATATTTAAAGCATGGGTAATTAAAAACTCACTAGGTTGTAAAATGTATAATAATTTACAGAATTGTAAATGTGTAAAAACTTACACAACCACAAAGTAGGGCAAAATCGTCATTTAAAAATATTCATTACCTTCCATGTTAGTGCGCTGGACTGCACCGTAAATTTGCCGCATGATCTTTGCTTCACGTTAAACACATTACACTCATGTCCTTTAGAATAATAAAGTGCAAAACCCAAAGACTTTAAGCTAAAAAACTCTTTTTTTTTTCCTTCGTGATTTCATTGGCAAGCAAAGAATTTGAATTATTTTATTACTATTTTGCTAAAATTCTATAAAATTTGAATTATTTTAATACCTATCAAATAAAGTTTAACTATAATAGTCCATTGCATTAACAATAAAATGCAACAAATACTTCAATTAATACTACTTTGGGTTTCTAGGTGGTTCAAATTTAAAAATATTGTTAATTTTTTTTATTTAAACCACTAATATAAAGAGTTAAAATTATTCAAAGAAAAGCATTATGCCATTTTTACACAATGTACAAATAATACTAATTAATATCATGTTTTTTTGCAATATTTCACGTTACAATATTTATTACAATATATTACAAATATCTTGTGATTTTTTTTCACATTCAAATATCATATCGCAATTTAAAAAATCGTGATATTTTTAGACATTTTATATCATGGGTCTAACATAGACACCTGTAGTTATGTAAGCCAACAGTGGAGATGGTTTTACAAGTAATATGGTAGTCTAGAAATAATATATATGATATATGGGGTTGGGGTCGGGCTCTTGTAATTTGAGCCCTAGCTCAACCCAACTTGAGTTTTTTGTCCAGGCCAGTCGGAACATTCAAAAGTTTGGGTTGGACTCAAGTCAGTCTACCCGAAGTGCAGTCCTGCCTTCCCTTGTATTTCTCTATTTTCAACACTTTCTTTAATATTACGAAAAAAGTCAAGCATTTAAACATTACAGGTAATGAAAAGTACACCGGTTTGATTTACCAAATTAGTTTATCGAATGACATCATTCAACATTATTTTTTTGTAAAATTTAAATAAAAAGACAAAACATATCTATTAATTACATAAAAATCATTAACACATTATTTGATAAACCAAACTGATATACAAAACATTTTTCAAACTTTATCCCTCTTTCTTCTTCTTTATACACCCTTTCCGCTCTTTTTTTAATAGTTACTGGGCAAAGAAAAAGTTTGAAGTTTATTTAGGGTAACCATTTGATTTTACTATATAATATACATAAGAGAAACTTACTATAGCACAAAACACTCCTTCACACCTCATACTGATGGGTTGAACTCCCAATTTATGTACATGCATCATTTTAAGTCTGACACATTTTCATTTTCATATTTCAAGTTTCAACTACAAGATTTGAATGCATCTTGACTACTTCTTGATGATCAACTGTACTCAAATCACATGAACGTCTCCCAGCAGCTGCAATTATAAGTTGCTCCAAGAATTCATTAGTCACCCTTCATAATGGAGACTAGAGAGCCTCCTTAATGAATCTATCAAAATCATTATAGGATGCTCCCCCAATGTCAGTAGCTTCTTCTGCTTTCCTCTTCCACTCCTGAGCTCTGCTCCTCATTTCCTTCCCTTTATCTCCTTCCATCATTTCCCTAACAAGTGCTTCAATTTCGCTGCGCTTTACATCATGATTGACCTCCATTCCAATCCCCCAGTACTCGGTGCAAGCATACCGGCAATTTGTTTGTTGATCAGCAAAGAAAGGCCAGCATATCACCGGCACACCTCCACAAACACTCTCCAACATAGAATTCCACCCACAATGAGTTAAAAAAGCACCAACAGATGGGTGGGAGAGCACTTGCTCTTGCGGGCACCAACTCGCTAGCAATCCTCTATCCTTTGTCTCTTCAAAAAATTCTTCAGGCAACATCACTGAATCATCTCCCATCACAACATCAGGTCGGACAATCCATAAAAATGGGTGCTTGGAATTTGCAAGTCCCCATGCAAATTCTTTCAAATGTTGATCAGTCATTACAGTCACACTTCCATAATTCACATACACAACTGACTTTGGTTCTCTTTGGTCAAGCCATTCAAGACATCTTGAATCCTCCTTCCACAAACTTGGATTGAGTGAATTGACTTGGCTATCAGTCACATACCTGCTGACTAGCAAGGAAAGAGGACCTGCAGTGTAAATGCGAGGAAACTTGAACGCGATTGCCTCCAACACTTCATGTTCAAAAGCTTCAAAACTGTTGAAGATGATTGCAGGAGCTTTTAAGCAATTTTGTGCTTCCTCACCCATGAAATCGAACATGATGTCATTTGGGTTATTGTTTCTGACATGGCTTGGGATGTCCTTGAGCCTAATGTTTCTCATGCCAGGGATCCAATCAATTGGTGTATCAAGAGTACCATCGGTAAGGAAGTTTTCATCTGGATTACCGGAACAAATACCAGAGAAGTTATATTCTTTAAAAAGGCTTCATGTTATAATTGAACATTTTGATTTATCTTTAATACAAATCAAGGTATACTAATTGCAAGGATCACTCTACAGAGGCACACTCAAACCAAACTAGGATGCTCAACACCCGTAATTGAAGTAATTTTAGAGAGTTGATTTTATTTTCTTACAAAAATTTGTTCTTTAGAAAACATATATAAGACTGTGGGTAAAGACGGTCGCCCTTAAGTAAAGGTGATGATGGTGATCATATTGGTTAGAGTTGGAGGAGTCAAGGTGGTGATGATTATATTGCTTAAGAGTTGAAATTATTGTATGGTCATGAAATTTTGAATGGTGGTTGGAAAAGTCACAACTCAACCATTCTTTTTCCCCATTTTCTTAACAACCAAACTTGTCAAAAAAAGCTCAAAAAATACTACTAAAACAGCATTGGATGCTAGAAAAATACATTCAGCAGGATGGTTATTCCGTGTATCATTCCATGGGGTGCATTATTGTCCCTCATAAATTCTAAAATTTTCTAAGTTTTAGAAAATTTTTAAAATTTGTGAGTAGTCAGTCAAACCACATATAATGATACTCTACTAAATAATTTCTTGATACAAAAAAATCTGAGTGTTGTATTGTGACATTACATGCATTTTTCCGGTCATGTGTCGTGCGTGAAATAGAAAGACGGTCACATGACCATCTAGTGGGCTTTTTTTTAAAAAAAAGGAAGAAGAAAGTTTGATGGGAAGTTATACACAAATACCCAAAAACTCAATGCTCATTTCTATCGAAATCTAACCTGTGGCGTAAATGATGTCAAAACCCTAATTTTTCATACTGTCATACCGCCTGACTTGTTTTTTTATTTTTATTTTATTTCCAAAAAATGACAGAAGAAATCAGACGACAAACCAAATAAAACGAACCAGAAAAAGGTTACCTTTGAATGGAATAATGCCTCTTTTGACAATTTCCCGGTAATGCAGATATGCCATAAAGGAACAAGCCGAGGCGGTCCAGAGTTGAGCCTCTGGAATTCCCAATTCTTCGGCAGCTTCTATGGCAAAGCTCATGACTCCATCTGAAACTATGCACTTCACCGGCGGCACATCCGACGATGAATTAAGCTTAGCCAGTAAATCTCTGAATGGACCCAAACAGTTCTTTCTAGTGGAGTCACACAGTGCCCGCACATCTTGGGTTGCGTCACGGTCCGACGGTGGCAAACCGTCCGGGATGGTGGCGAATCGGAAGTCAGGCAAGCCCTTGACTGAGTCTGGTCCCTTGGACCTGACGAGTCTGTTGTGGTTAAACTCAGTGTTGACGAAGGTGATATAGAAGCCTCTGGAGTGTAGAAGCTTGGCCAGCTGCATCAAGGGGGTAACATGGCCTTGTGATGGGTATGGAACACATACTGCATGAGGCTTTCTAGTTTCAGCTGAACCCATCTTCTTCACCGAAGCAAACTACAAGGGAATTACACAGAGACCTCTGCTAATTTCCTTTAGTGAGTTGGGACTATGATGGAAAATGGTACCAGAATTATTCCCTTTCAGCCAATGTAATAAGGACACATCCCAACCAACGGTGAGGATTGATTGATTGTTATTTTTATAAATTAGTGGGTATTTGGGTAAAGACTAATGGCTTAATGTTTTGACTTTGGGTAATAAGAGGGTGTTTTAGTTGATCGTGGCTACCTCAAAACTATGGTTGGATCCCAATCGGATAGTATTTGTGAGAGATTTTGGAAACCAAGTTTTATAATGAATTTCACTAAATTTCTATTGCAAAAATTTTCAGAGAAATTAAAATAAAAAACTTGTTTTTCAAAATAATTTTTGATTTCAGTTTGATAATCTCCCACAATTACTTAGTTTTTACTCGTTTTCCTATAAAAAAATCCCACTTATCTTAAACAAATTTTCATCATGTCTCAAAAAATTTAAATTTGCTTTGAACAATAATTTAAGTTAGTGAAGTATTATACGGATATGAGTTTGAGTAAAAATAGATTTGATTTGAATTTGATTTTATTATTGAAAAAGATTTTTTTTGAATTTTTGACTCAAATTTAAGTTTGAATTTGAGTTTGCTTTACAATTGAAGATATTTTTTGTAATATCTCAAAAATTCGATAAGACTAGAACAATAATCGAGCTGATATGTATGAGATAAATTCTCAGAAATTATGAGATGACAATAAAACACAAAAAATTTCCATCATTAACACAAAAACACAAAAAATAATGCATGCTCGAAAAATTGACAACCTGGTCAACCGAGTGCCAAAATGGATAGAGATGGAACCGATACAAAGAATTAATGATGGAAATTAGGTGGAGATAAACAATAAAGGATTAACAGGACCCAAAACTGATAAAATAAGTAATGATGACATGGAGCCCCGACTTTACGGTAAATTTACCGGCATTTATAACTTGATATTTTATGGAATAAAATATAAAAGATAGTAATATCGAAAATATATACTGCCACAATATGTATACATTCAACACATCATACATGAAGCTGGTAAATACATACTAAAAGTATGGAAAATAGATAGCCATCTGTATATATGGATCATGCAGGAAGCTTCTTGAAATTGAGGAGAAAGTTGACAACAAGAGCCCACAACATGAGATATTTGTGTGTGTGTGTGTGTATATATATATATATGATAAAGTGATAATATATATATATATATATATATATATATATATATAAAATGTGTGCTAGAAGCCTCCAACGGAAGCTGCTAGAATTGCTGGAAAATAAGGGAGGCCAAAAACATGTATGTATGTGTGTGTGTGTGTGTGTGTGTGTATATATATATATATATATATATATATATATATAAAAGACAGTTGCAACAGAAGTTGCTAGAACCTGGCTAATTACATAATCAAGAAGCAATACACATAACCTATATCTAAGAGGCTTCTAGCTTCACCCGAAAATTTTGACAAACAGGAAAGAGAACGAAAGAACAAGAGAATTATAGAGTAGCTTATCTGTATATAAATATCTCTGTCAGCAGCAAACTTGGGAAACAACCACAAACTGAAAACAGAAAAATAGGGAGAAAGAGAAGGAGAAAACTGAAGCGAGAGAAAGGAAGAAAAATGAGAACAGCTGAGGAGGAGAGAAAAATTCAGGAAAAACCAACTCAATCAAGTGTCAAACTTAACCTTCTTAATTTTCTTTAATTACTAAATAAGTTTTACAATGTTAGGAAAATTGCTGAACGTTTAAGGTTTCAAAGCTGTAAAACAGATTAACAACCCGCCATTGATAGACCTTGACAACTGGGTCTGAACCGACATGAATCAAACCTTGCTTGAGGTATGGGGATTAAAACTAGAAAGAAAATGATTCACAACGCCACAAAAATAAAGTAAAATGACTCAAAAACGAACCCTAAAACTGGAGTTGTAGGTCACGTGTCTGATTTTTGGTAGCTCAAATCGAACCTTAAACTCGGTTTTATGAACAGGATAATAATCCCTATGATTTTACGGTTACAACAAGTCAAAAATGATCACCTTTGGTGGACAAATGAGAGTGTACGACGGAAATATCCCGTTAGCCATTAGCGGTGGAATCGAGCTAGTGAGCTCGTTCTAACCCACAAAACGAATGCCAAGGTGTTTACTAAGCTCCCAGAATCACATTAGAATCAAGAATAGTAAAAATTCATGACAAAAACTCACAAATTCAGTCAAAAAAATTTTTGGTCTTAAGGTTACTGTTCATCGTCCTGGGGAAGACGATGAACAGTATCGAATCTGGGTCGGGTCAAATTGGGTTTAGATCGGGTCAATCTGACTTGGGGCGCATATATGGGTCTTTCAAAAACGTTACCGTTTAACTACAAAAGAAAGGATAAATAAAAAGAAGGCAACAGAATTGCGGCCAGTGGGGTTTGACCCACTGACATGCGCAGTGTGAGAATCCAATGGCCAAGTGAACAGTCACCGTGCCACCGAACCAGTTATGTAATATTTTATTTAAATATAAATATAATATATACGAAAAGAATAATATAATTAAATTAAGAAAATTTCATAAAATAGTTCCGGTGTCTAAATAATGTAAAACGATAGTGTAACCTAATATTTTTGGGGGTTCTGGACTCAACGGTGGAGTCCGTTTTAACAAATGAGGTATCAAAAAATATAACACGTAAAAGCATAAAATTACAAAAATGCCCCTAATACTATAGAAGCCCAAATAAAGTCTAAATTGGACGAAATTGATACCAATGGAAACCCAAATAATTGTGAACTCATAGATATGACCAAATAATGATTCGAGGTCAAAATATCATAAAATATAAAATGACCAAAATACCCCTAAGCATAGAAATACAAGGTAAAGGCCAAATAAGGCCAATTTGATATAAGTAACTGTCATAAGTATAAATATGTAAATCGAGGGGCTAAATAAGACTTCGGAATAGTTAAAGTAAAAAAAAGAAAATGATCGATGTGTCCCGATAATCAAAAGCAAATACCAAATAAGTCCAAAAGACTAAAAAATGTATATATAAGATGTATGAAATATTCTACAGACCACGATAGAGTTCGGGATAAAAATGAAAAAATTACTATTTTGCCCCTAAGGTTAAATAAGTGCTTAATTGATAACGAATAGAGTCCCAATGAAGTAAATTACAAGTCTGAATGCTATTAAGCTTACTTAAGGGATTTAATAGTATAAGTTGAAACCTAATAGATGAGTAATGGGCCAATGGATCTAATTAGGCCATCTGCTAGACTCCTAAGATGATGAATGAGTCATGAATGGATGAATTCTTATTTGTCTATGATTAATGATAATTAACCAAGATATGCAAGGATGTGCCTGACGTATCTGGGGATTATCAGAGTATCTATAAAAGGAGATAAGCGTAACAGTTGTAAGTAATAACCGATCTCTACATGTAGTACATTCCTAGCCATGTCACAGTTTTTCTATATGCATTTGTACTCTTTATTATCATATCAGATCCTTTATGATTCCACTATGTGATATTGCTTCTCAGTGGAATAACTTAGCTATGATGTTGTATCTTGCTCTTGATTTCCATATTTATTGATGATGTTATATCTTGATCATGAGATTCCGTACATTTGTGCAAATGACCATTCTGTACACTTGTACGTAGGGCCTAGAGGGGCCAGATGATGTTGTTCTCGGTAGCCCGGTAACATAGCCGTAAAAAGTTATAGTTATATTATGTTGCCTTGAACTAGTTATGATCCACATTCTTCTCCGTGGAGAGTAGCATGATCTTGATATTTTATTAGTGACGAATTTGTGCTCAGTCACAAACTCCATCTAGATGCGTAGTATGACCGGAGTAAGGGATCTTGTCCCGAGTACGGGAACTAATTTTACATGATTGAGCTCAGTGCTTATGCACACAGGGGGTAGCCGGGCCTCGTAATTTATTGCATCCACCAGTTTTGACATTACTATCTTTTTATTAAGATTCCTAGTATGATCATATTCTTGTATGAATGATTAGGCAATTATTCAGCGTTATTTGAGTACATACTTTGAGCATGTATTTGACAGCTTTTGTTTGTAGCATATAATATTGTTATTCAGACTAGATGCTTTTTGATTATCAGTTATTATTCCTGATCATTTGGTATTCATTGATGAGCTATGATTCTTGCTATGATATTGATTGGCTATCATATTGTTGTTATTCAGTTTCATTTCAGATCTTGTACACATGTTCTGATGTCCGTGTCAGTCCCTGAAATCATTAGGGACATTTTTGACATTTTTGGCATTTTTGGCAAGTAATGGTAATAGTAGTACAATCTTATAGCACTCCCGTATATTCACGTCCTAGGGATGAGGTGATGACTTAAAAATTTTACTGGCTATATTTTTGTATTAGCAGACTGATATGGACGCGTAACTCTTTTACTTTATTATCTTTTGCTATGTTTATATATGATGATGACATGATTACATGTTAGTAACACTGATGATAGTGTAACAAGATGAATATGTTCGGTTTGGCGAAAGGGCCAGGTCAGATAGTTGCAGTCCGCTAATCTATAGAGGGTGAGTTCTAGGTCGTAACATTTTCAATAACTAAATTTTTATATTCAATTTTCAAAAATATAAAACTCCCTCGAAGAGATTCTAAAATGACTTGCATGCAATAACATATAGAGAAAACTTAATTTTATTAAATTTAGCTCTGGAATTGGAGAAAACAATTACTTTGAATTGATGTAACCCTCGATTAAGTTTCAAAGGTACATATTTCATGATGCCAAATACAATATATATGAATCTTATTACTCAAATCCATGATTATTAAGATTACCAAGAAATATACAAATATGATAATTCTAATCATGGATATCTTCTTGGGTGATACAAGCACTTCTAATTTTCAACCATTTTTGTCCAAGTTTTGCATAAGAATTGAAGAACCTCCTCCACAAGCACTAGTGGCCTCTTCAGCTTTCTTCTTCCAGTCCATCAACCTTTTCTTCATCTCCTTACCCTTTTCTCCCTCTATCAACTCTCTCACTACCCTTTTCTACCTTCTCTCTCTTCTCTTCATTAGTTCATTATCAATCTCAATGCCTACACCCCCATTTTGTGCAGCTGCATAAACAATTTGTATGTTGAGCTGCAAAGAGTGGCTTTATCTAGGCAAATTCAAACATGCTATCATTTGGGTTGGTTGTTCGAATATAGGCTGAGAGCACACCTCAACCTCCATTAGTTTATATTATGTGCATTCGACGCACCACGTCATGTTGGACATATCCCACCCATGTATTGAATTCGAGACCGTGAACATTTAGTTGAATTAATAATAAAAAAATATTTAGTTGTTTACAATTTTAAGCAAGTTAAATTTGGATTGAATTATGTTCAAACTTTTAAAACAGTCAATTAAAACAGTCAATCTTAATCCGGTCCGAACTTAAACAATCAAATCGAACTCGATCAGAATTAAAATTCATTAATATCGGGTTTAACTTGAGCTCAGCCTGAGTCCAATTATTAATTCAAATTTTATTTACAATTTTTTTAATAAATTATTGTCTTTTTTTTTTCTTCCTATTTTGATTATATACTAAAAGTTTCAATAATTTTTCTCAATTTTTTCTTTTAAAAGAAACTAAAATCTATTAAAATAATTCCTTCAACATAATTTAATTTTAAAAATATGTTAAAAATCAACAAGTTTTTAAAATTATAAAAATATAAATAATAATTCTTGTAAGTAATTTTTACTAATCTAATAGTACATAATTAAAGTATAAAAATATAATATGTAAAATATTATATTCACGTTCAGATTTTCAAAGTCTCAAACTAAGCTCAATTCTAATTTAACTCGGACTTTAGTTCTTTTGCTCAAGCTCATCCCAAAAATCAAAATGTAAAAAATGAAACACAAACCCTAAAAAAATATGGGGCTGGATTCAGGTTAGTCCAGCCAAGTTGCATCCCTAATTGTGTTACACTTTTCCTAACGGACACTATAGATTGGGCTTGGGGATGTAACACATAACTTACATTTAATTTGAGCATTCATTATAAAAAAGTTATTTTATGAGTCCGTCACATGCGTGAAACAATTTTTATGATTTTAATAATAAAATTGATTTCACGTAAACTTCACAAAATACTGAAATCATATAAGCCGTTACATGCTCGTGTAGGCCCATAATTTCAAGAAATTAAGAAGCTAAATTGGAGTTGCTTCTCAAGCCATGAATAATCAATGAAGTTTTTGTTCAGGCTGACCAGTTTTGCCACACTAAGCTACACAATAATTTTTAACCTTTAAGGTCATATTTTCAATGCACTCAATTGAAAATTTTCAATTTTTTTAAAATTTTTTGGAAATAAGTTACACAAGATTTCAAACCTAATAAAATCTCCCAACATGGTTGGGACTTCGTAATGATGCAGGACTCAGCATGAGCCTAGAAAAAGTTCTGCGATAATAAGATTTTTGAAAATTATATTTATTGCTACATGGGAGAATATGACAAACTGTGTTCAAGAACATGCTAAACACAGATTAACTATGTTCAACATTTGTAATATCAAAGCACAAGAAGTAAACCAAAATACTCTAACCAAAAATTTCCTGTAAGTTACCTACAGCCGTGCTCAGGAATGCAGCATTGCAAGATTTTATTGATATTGGGTATAGATATATACATACACATTCACGCGGACAAGTGCACAGAGAGAGAGAGAGAGAGAGAGAGAGAGAGAGAGAGAGAGAGAGAGAGAGAAGGCCCTATTACATCTAATGTTCAAATCATTTGATCTTTATAATTATACACCTATGAAATGAGCAATCAATAAATACAATGCACATTACCATTCAAATTGATGATATTTCACTTTCTGGTTAAATCAAATTATTTTTGAACAAAAAGACAGACACTGATACAAACATACCTCCAATTTATGTTCAATGGCAGTCAGCCAGACTTTGTTCCTAGCAACACAAGCCTCAGTTCTGATTTCACGAGATGTTACAGATTCCCTATTTGGCGGCAACAACATTTTGAAGCAACAACTCCAAGTCTCTCAATCTGCAGTGGACAATAGGAACAATACGTAAGAATGTCAAATTAACAAACAAAATCAAATTTCTATTTTTAGAAGTAAATGGTTACCACACCTTACATTACTCAAGTCAGGATAGATCGCTATTGCATCTTTAAAATCCTACATTAAAGTCAAATAACAACTCAGTAATATTATAATGTAATTCTGGCTATTAGTTGCCAGCAACATTTCATCACCAAAAACCCAACCCAAAAAAAAAAAAATGTTTGAGAGATCCACGTAGTTAGGTCTCACCTGGTTAGCTGTTGATGGCGTATAGGTAACCACACATGACATCCCAGCTCTCGTTGCTGCCTGCAGAGATGAACTTAGTTTAGTATGGAGTTTGAACCACAGTTTTTTGTTTCAATGAACATGGAGCTTCTCTCAGAACATTGTTTCCCACTGCATAGCCTAAGATGGTTATGGTCTATTTGCTCATTCATTGCAGAGGAAAGCAGGTCCAGTTAATGCTTATATGGACTAAGAAAGAATATCCGATGGATGCCATGAGAGAAATCTGGGGTCAGCTTCAATGTTCAATTACCAAACCAAACTCATAAGAGGTGGCACCAACATGACCTAGCACTGTCACAGTCAAATAAAATTTATCATAATGCAATGAAATTGCTGCTCTCATCAGCATTCTGTGATTCAAGGACAATTCAGAGAATAAATCTCAGTGTTTTATAATGTTCTTGAAACTCTTTAATCTTAACATAACAGATTTAAGTAATTATCACAAACAAAGAGATCAACCTGTAGCCCAATGACACTATCCTCCACCACCAAACAGTTTCCCTCTGACACACCCAACGTCTGCAAGGTATAAGATTTAACAGATATTGATCATGACAAAAAACATTAAAAAAAAAAATATGACGACTGAAATCAATGGCTTGCATGCCCAAACAATAAAAATATAATGCTATGAATTACCTTAACAGCTGTTAGATAAATTGAAGGATCAGGCTTCTTTTCCTTTACATCATCACCTACAGAAAGAAAAAAGAACTAAAAAGAATCTTGAGAATTAAAAGAAAGTTATGCAGCTTAGTATGGGTACAATGTGTCAACCACTACTCATGGCTGTAAATTACAGTATACTTAGTAGTCCCTAAAAACCATCAAAAACAACTTGGAATTCATAACTTTGTTATTCTCAAATGCCAACCAAAATTAATCAATATATTAACTTTGAGTTTCTAGATGTCTGTGCAATAAAACCATTCCCCAAATACCAATAACATGTTGAATCTGGAAAATTGAAGTGAAGAGGTTTCCATTTGGCGAGTTGGTGTTACATGTGTAAAGAAGAGGAAGGAAATGTAGATCACATTCTTATCCACTGTTCAGTGGCAAAGGAATGTTGGAATCTTATTTTTGCTATTTTTGGGTATTTCATAGTCCTTCCTTACTCAGTTAAGGAGCTTTTGTTGGGATGGACCGGCATCAAGATGGATAGGGAGATAAAGAAAATCAGGAAGATGGCTCTGGCTTGTCTGATGTGGAGCCTGTGGAAGGAGAGAAATAATAGAATTTTTGAGGGAAAGGAGCAGTCCATAGTGTCTTTGAAAGATAATTTTATGAGATTACTATTTTTTTGGGCCAAAGAGGTTCTCCCAGTAAATGCTTTAGATGTGGTTTCTTTTTTGGGGTCGCTAAGATCCATGTAAATTTGTAGTGATGGGTTTGCCCCCCCTTGGGCTCCTTTCGTACTTATCAAAAAAAAAAAATGTTGAATCTGGTGTAAAAGGGTGATTACAATGTTAAATCTTCAAAACTCGGCAGCTCAAAATAATGAAATGTCACGGATATCTAAATGTTATGCCATTTACAGATTTCACAGGGGTGATCCCAAGCAAGGCATTGCTGGGAAAAGAGAAGCATTGAGGTTCAAGATATCTTAACTAATCATGATTCATGTCTTGCGACAGTTTCTTCTCTCAAAGATCATGTAATACACATTATGAAAATGTGGTATGGTTGATAACGCATTTTTGATTAAAATGTGTTTGGTTAGTTGAGATGAGAATGCAATCTTGGAGAATAAATTCTATAGTTAACATTAAATTCTCCTAATTTCTGTTACGATTTTGTTACCTTTGGAAAATTTGAAAATCGTTCCACTCTACTCGAACAAAATTTTGAAAATCTCAAACCTATGTCATGTGTCTAAGATTGAAAATTTCAAACAAAAGTAATGTCTCTAGACTTTGTAAAGGCACCAAGACCACCACCTCCATTGCCACAATTGTCTCTGAGCACTTTCACTACAAACACAGACCCAAGTATTTGAAGTTACCATACTTGTATTACACAGAAGTAATTCTAGGGTTTGCATAGAACCATGCAAAAGTATGAATTAAAATACTCACCTTGAGATACAGTAGAAGTTAAAATTCATTTGCACAGTGACCTTGGCAAATCTGTATGCTTTAAAACTTGCATGCTAGCATGATTGTCATTTCGATATGACTTGTCAGTTATAATAGAAACCTCCCCGAAAGTTTGTTAGAATATGTCCTACCTCCTAAACACTGTTGAGATAACACAAATCTAATTCTCGATTATTCATTGATTAGGATTTGATTCCCTTTCTTTAGATTCTAAGAGGGATACATAGAAGTGTCCCAATAACTAGTTTTCCCATGACCATGGTTTTTGAAATTTAGGGAACCATTGCATGGTGTACCGGTAAAAGCTCTGCAGTCTAACAAGTGAACACTGCTTCAAATCTGACTGCAGCCACACCATGCAAATAAAGGCAAAGTTTGTTCCCAGACTGCCTCTCCAACTACTGAACTTGTCAGGAACAACACTGCGTAATGGCCTTTTCACCATATAGCGACTACTTTACCCTTGTACATGCCACTTGCAAGCAGGTCATTGCTACGCAAGGACGGAGGCAGGGGGTGGCTAGGGTGGGCTGTACCCCCCCCCCCCCCCCCAAAAAAAAAAAAATGTGGGAAAAAAAATTTTACTTGTAAAATTTTGGCATTTTGTAAATTACCCCATCCAAAATTTTAGCTCAGCCCAATCTTTACCTTTCATTTCTCATTTTTTATCTTAATTCTCTCCCAAAATTTGGCCCAACCCAAAAATTTTCACTAAAATTTTCTCCAAAAAATTTTTAGGCCCCCCAAATGTTTTTTCGTGGCTCCGCCCTTCTATGGACGGTTGAATTATTTTGGAATTTCTAGTTATTACTAGAACCTTTTTTGGGGGCAAATAGGTAAACTATATCCTGGTCTCAATGATTCTGTGGTAGCATTGAAAATCTGCTGCATGGGCACATTAAGGTAGGTTCAGGGCTAGCTCAATATAATTGGGGGCCTAAAGCGAGAAAGTAACAACTCTTAATGAATTTTTTTTTTTTTTTATATTAATATAAATTTTTACTTTGTTTCTTTTATATATATATATATTATATTTTAATTTTTGTAATATAAAATTTATTTGTTTTCCAACAAGAGAGATTTATGTATTGAATAAAACTCTACCTAATAAATATTTTACATAATTTTTTTTTATCTTAAAAGACAACAATAAAAAAAAATTGATTATAATACGAATAAAATTCTAGAATTAAATTATTTTCATGGAGTCTTTATGGGGCATTTTTTACAGAGTTAGATTTTTATTTACTTTAAACTTCTAGTTTCATTATACTATAAATATATAAAATTTGAGACCTTTTTGTAGAGTTAGACTTTTATTAATCTTAAACTTTTAATTTCATTAGACTATAGATACCCAAAATTTGGAGTCTTCTCTTTAGGTGAGGCCTAAAGCGATTTTGGGGCCTTTTTATACCGTTAGAGTTTTATTAATCTTAGATTTCTAATTTCATTATACTATAAATACCTAAAATTTAGGGCCTTCTTTTTAGGTGGGGCCTAAAGCGATTGCTTTGTTGGCTTTATGCTTAAGCCGGCCCTGGGTAGGTTTTACATCTTTAATCATATGCCACTATGCTAAACTACCCTTCAGATTCTTAAGTGTCTTCAGGTGTAAGACACATTGACTTCTAGAAATCAAGGCACAATGATATCACCATATAAAATGTTAACTATATGAAAATTCAAAACTACGAAATAATTAAAATATCTAGAGCTACAAAACTATTTAAAAACAACCAAAAAATTTCAAAGTGCTAGCATGTTAGTAGGTATGTTTGTCATTATAACTTGTCGAGGCATACCAAATTACAAAAAGCAACACAAATTGATGATATCAGGTAGGAATTCAGAAGCGAAGTATCCAAGAGCTGAAAAGTGCCCAATTGCAACATGGCTAGAGAACTATTTGTTCATGTAAGAACACATTTGAAACTTTGATATTCCTGCAAAAAACTATTTCTACACATGAATGGCCAAAAGGGGTTCAAGCTTCCTTCAATAAAAAACTTAAAGAAAATAAAATGACTCTATTTGAGAAACCATAGGAGAGGTCAGAGTCTTCTCAAGAAATCTTAGGTGTGACTTCATAAATTGCCACAATATTATTACTAATTTCATTAATGATGAAAAACCTTTGAGAAACCTGACCAACAATGTACTAATGGTACTTCCAGGACATGTCCTACTGCTCTTTGAAGCTTACTGATAATTATTTGGCCAGGACATAATATTTATTTTACCTATCTACTGTCTGTCAGGCAATTCTTCTTATCAAGCATCCAGTTCTCTCTAACTGAGCTCATGTCATTTTAGGGCTTTCCGTTGTCCTTGCATCCTATCAATCCAGAACACATTACAGCTTTCTATTGTAGACACTAGTCTATTTGCATAGGATCAAACTCCATGACCCATACATTTCTTATCCTGTCTTGAACTGAATGCAATATATTTAGTTGATGCACATGTTTTCTTTTCCTTTTGCATGTACGTCTATAAGAACTTTAATCATCAGAAGTCAAGTTAAAGAAGCCTGGTTCGTAATGTAATAGATATAGAATATGTGATCAGCAAGGTCATTGGAAAAGAAACACACAGATACTAGCTCTATCCTGTTTTATATTTCAAATTAAATAGCTCGATAAAGAATGATTACCTTGTGCATTTCAAGAGAAGTGGAAAAGAATAAAAAATGAAAAAGACAGGAATGGACCAAAATGGATTGCAGCAACTTGGTTATGAATGTGTGATCCTTGAATTGAACAGACTGGAATTCTGAATACAATAGGGAAGTATCTTGATTTGATTTCTTACTGGAATTAGTCAAACTGTTCAATGCATTATTGACTATCACATAATGAAGAAAGCAAATAAATCTCAGTAGACCGTTAATGTTCTGGTGCACATTTCGGGAACAAATATGTGTAGCCACATGGGGATTTCCACATTGTCAACATGTGTCTTACTCATTGTATGACCAAAATAGGTGCCAAAAAAAAAAATAAAAATTTCCAAGAGTTGGTCAACGTACCTGCAAGGAAGCAATCCAGACTTTGGAACCGCTCCTAAAAACAAGAGGAAAACACTAAATAAGTAAACCTAGTCATACAAAGGGGAAAAAAAACTACTTCTAAGAAGAAAAACTCGAGAACTTACTATTGAAAAAATACTTCTAAGAAGCAAAATTCGAGAACTTACTATTCCAATAAGGTTTTCAAGACAAAGTATAACTGAACTTTTAGTTGCAGCAGAGCATACAGCGAGTTTTTTACCCTACAACAATGAGTAACAAGGTATAGCATTAGTGAAATTATCTAAATAACCTCAGTGATAAGAGCGGATGAAGCATGTGATGTAGAGAAGAGAACATATAGATATATAAATTTGTGGAAAGAAAACAAAGAATTTAAGTGCCCAATTAAGTCATGGAAAATTAGAGAATGAGCAGAATTCAAATAACAGGACAAATAAATAATTGCAATTATAAGGTAATATATCTATCTTACAGCAGTCTTAACCTCATCCATCAATCTCAAAACTCCCGGTCTTGGCTCTACCTGCTCACAATGATACCAATACATTTTCCTCAACAGTTAAACTCAGGAAGAGTTGCTAACACAATGGAATTAACAGGTAATCATAGATACGAAATAATGTCTTCTTACAGTTCCAGATTTGATTATTTCTTTGTACCTTTCAGTCTTCCAGTCCTGCAAGAAACCCTAAAACAGTGAATACAGCACTAATTGAAACGGCTGATTCAAAATCTCTTCTATTGTTCCAAATTAATACTAATGAAAACCAGAATTAGCTGAGAAACACACGCACATAATATATATATATATATATATATATATATATATATGCATCTTCCTTTACATAACAAAATATATAATTCCCCTAATTATGCATAGAGTTTGAGATTATATGTATACATTTTGTTTGTGAATGTGTAACCAAAGAGATTCACTTAAACCATCAAGAAAATGTCAGAAGAATAAAATATGATACCTGGAGAGTATCAATTAACTTTACTCTCTCTGTATCGTCCTCCGGAGGCTTCTCAAGGATCGTCGAAGACGGCCAACCATGCTCCTTAAAGTACCTAATAATGCAAATTCCAATCACCAGATCGACCCCAAAAAAAGTACAAATTTCCAGAATTATCGAGAGAGAACAGACCATCGCATCTTTGGTTTTCCGCCGCCGATGCGGTTCTGCAGCTCGTCGTAGAAATCGGGGCCCCAATTGAGAGGCTGCGAAGGCAACGAGGGGCACTGGACGTTGAAGTGAGAGAAAGCGTCGTTGTAGGCTTGGCGGTGCAAGTGCTCGGACTCTAATATGACGCCGTCGCAATCGAATATGAGAGCTTGTAGTGCATTAGAGGAAGCTGAAATTGAGAGTGTTCTTGTGGAGGAAGAGGAGGAGGGTCTTGTGGCGGAGATTCGGAGAGGAGAGAGACGGTGGATGGTGAGGAGAGATGAGAGAGGATTGCGAGGAGAGAGAGAGGGATTGGGAGGGAAGAGAAGCATCGTGCTGCACGAAGCCATCGATGAACTGTATCTCTGTAGGATGTGTGTACAGAACTAGAGATTCTGGCGGGTTTGATTCGTGTGGCTGAGCAGTGACATTTTGGTTAACTGGAATTGTAACGGATTTAACTACCGTTCCTAGTAAAATTACGATCAAAGCAGCGTTTTGGTTTTTACTGTCAGCAACGCTTTGACGATTCTCAATACTGCTCAAAGGGAACCCACGCGGTTAAGATGGGGTGATGATGTCAGTTAGTTATATACAAAATCTATAATGTCTGGTAAAGATGTAATGAAGATGGTAGTGACTGTATAAGCTATAACTAATGTTATGGCTATTACTATTTTAACGCTAGGCTAAGCTAGGCAACAACAAAGTTATGCTAGATTAAGACTTAGACTACTGCCGTGTGCTAGATTAAGAGTAAGGCCAAGTTACATTAAGATTGGTTAGTATAAAGAAAAATAAACTGTCATGGATTTAAAGACGCAGGGTTATTGTGTCGGTGTTGGACCTCTTCTACATTAGCAATTTTTGTATTTATAAAGACTCAGAGAAAATGGTTTATAACCACTTTGGCCACATTCTAAAGGTTAGTGGTCACTATCCCACTTTCATAACGTTAGGCATCCTACTACCCAATTTCCTATACGTGAGTTCTTCCAGGCGACCATGCCATTTGTCGGCCAGTCTTCAATTAATGGGTTTACACCCTGCCTTGGCCTGTTTAACATGTGTCTCATGCACCTGTTTTATGTTTTTTTAATAAGCAAAAGAAAACATTTTATTAATGTATAAAAAAAAAACATGTACATTCAGATACATCAATAAAATGAAGGAAGAAGGGGGTGCTAAGGCATCACATTTGGAACAATACATCCCAACGAGGTTGGCATATAAGAACCAAAACAATCATTTGAAGCACAAACACCCTACCAATAAAGAGTTGGCAAGAAACCAACTGATAACAAAAATACAAGACCAAGCAGTCCTTCAGCTCATGCAACCGAAATCAATGACTCAATACCTCAGTTTACTGATACACAAGCAGCTTAATACCAATTTACGATTACTTCTCTGACTCCACTTAGACTGCCTTCAATATACTCTCAAACTTGTTACCATTACAGAGTATTGTTTTAAGTCTGGATCGATTCTTACCCAAAAAGCTACTTTCAATTTGATCAAGTCCAAAACTTCCTTCTAATTAGGTTGCCTTCCGTCGAACACCAATTTATTTCTAATGTTTCCATATCACCTATAGTATTGCTAGCAATAAAACTCTCCATATTGATTTTTTCCCCTTAAATTTCCAGCCAATCCACCAATGAATAAATCGTTTATTGAATCAGGACATACCCACTGAATTGCCCACCACCCAATACACCTTGACCATATTTTCCAAACCACGTAACATTTTAGAAAAAGATGATCAATGCTTTCCGTTACTTGACCACAAAAACTGTAATTATCTGATTCTTCATCAGTTCACAAAGAATCCCAACGTTAGCAACCTTTCCAAACAATTTACTCTCCTCCACCAAACCATCCATGTGAAACATTTTACTCTAGGAGGAGCCAAGTTATTCCAAACAAGGACAACTTCTTCTTTTCTACTACCCATGACTTCCTCAAATTTCAAGTATAAAGACTTCATCGAGAATACATTGCTTGAATCTGCCTTCCTAAGTAAAGAATACCCCTAAAACTCAGATGAGGAACCTCAACCATTATCTCAATTTATTCAATTCCTCTTCTTCCCATGCCCTTAGGTTTCTTCTAAATAATAGATCCCACCCCTCAACTGTTCACCTCTGTTTTTATCTTTTACAATATCTGCAAGAGCTAATCTCTTTGTTAACAGATAGTTGAAAGAGACTTTGAAATAGCTCTACAAGTGGACCTCTGTAGCTCCAGTTGTCTCTCTAGAAAGAAGTATTACTTCCTTCTTTAATGCTTAGCGAAACATTATTAATAAAGATATCAAACAAAGCAGGATTTTTTGCTTTCACTTGTAAGATCTCATTCCTTATCACTGAATATTTATCTTTTGAATTCGAAGAAGGAAACCAAGAATGCACAAATAAACAATATTTATCACAAAGATCTCTCCACCACAAAGCATTCTTCTCATAGCCAAATCTCCACCATCATTTTAACAATAGGGTGTTGATGCTGCACTTTTTGGCTCGCAAGGACTCTGAGCTCCACGACCTGTAGAAACACTCAAAAAGGGGGATCAGAGGGCCTACCGGATTGGCTCTGGCGGTAGCCGCTCCGATACTTAAGTCAATAAACTGAATTGAAAAGATTGTAATGAAAGCCAAAGAATGAGCATGGTCGTAACAGCGTACCTTAGGGTTTAATTTATAGGCTTTGCGACTCCTAAGTTGATTAAGATTTGGAGCCGTGAAAGTAGGGATTTGGTCATCAGAGAATGGCAGTTACCATGTTGAACACTGCGCTTGAGAGATAGCTGTGAGTTGTAGTTTCCTTATTGAAGACTGTTTCCGTATTCCTTGCTTGGTAGAAGCTTTAAGGCAATAACGAGGTCTGAACCATACGGAATGCTCTGAGTGAATTTCGTTCAGAGCATGAGTTTTGAAGGATAAGTGCATAAGTGTGCTCTGAAGGCTTTGCCTGCTCTGGATGACCGAGTGTTATTAGATCTGTAAGCATACGTGTCTCAAGATGATTGGTGTGTCGGTTAAACTGATGCTGCACTTTTTGGCTCGCAAGGACTTTGGGCTCCATGATCTATGAACACTCAAAAAGGGGGATTAGAGGGCCACCGAATTGGCTCCGGCGGTAGCTGCTCCGATGCTTAAGTCAGTAAACTGAATTGAAAAGACTGTAATGAAAGCCAAAGAATGAGCATGGTCGTAACTAGTGTACCTTAGGGTTTAATTTATAAGCTTTGCGACTCCTAAGTTGATTAGGATTTGGAGCCAGTGAAAGTAGGGATTTGATCATCGGAGAATAGCAGTTACCATGTTGAACATTACGCTTGAGAGATACCTGTGAGTTACAGTTTCCTTATTGAAGACTGTTTCAGTATTCCTTGCTCGGTAGAGGCTTTAAGGCAATAACGAGGTTTGAACCATACAGAATGCTCTAAGTGAATTTCGTTCAGAGCATGAGTTCTGGAGGATAAGTGCATAAGTGTGCTCTGAAAGGCTTTGCCTGCTCTGGATGACCGAGTGTTATCAGATCTATAAGCATACGTGTCTCAAGATGATTGGTGTGTTGGTTTGTGGTATATTAGCTACTCCCCTCCGAGCCTTAGTTAGGTCTTAGTACGTAACTAGGGCTATGAGCTTTACGAAAGGTCACACGTTTTGTCTCTCCATTTTCCAAGACGATCGTTTGATGGGTCATTTATTGCGCAGCCGATGCTTGAGAAGCCATCATTACCCTCGACCGTCACGCCGATTCGGCTTGGGGGGGCTCATATTTCGAATATGTATATAAAGAGGGGGAAAGGAATTTTTACGCCTTTCTTCTTCACTTGCTTTTACTTTATTGGAAACCCTGTTATTGCCAACCCAGAACGTTTGGTGCGCCTCTGAAGTTTGAAGTGTCTGTTTGCTCGAAGCTTTCCTTTCTTTACTTGATTTCAGGTTCGATTTTTGATCCCTTTTACTGTTCTTTCTTCTTTGCTTCGCTTTTTTCCTTTTGTCCACCATGTCTGGTCCTGGGTCACCCTTTGGTTCAGGCAGTTCTTCTAGGACAATTACTCAATCTCAACCTGTGAACATTCCTTCTTCTGGTGATGTCGAAATAGGTTGGTAGGGCCCCCCTCCAGTCCGGAGGTTAGGATAGTTAATGCGTTTGTGGAACTCCTAAATAGGGCTGGAGAGACCTCTGGTCGATCCACAGGTGAGAGCGTAATTACCTGAGAGTATGCTGAAGGAGTTGTGGGAGAAGTATAACCTCCCTTCGAATGTCACTTTTAGGGTTCTAGACGCTCTAGATCGCCTCACACGATGTTAGAGCGAGAGAAATTTGTGTCTATTTAGCTTGGTTTGAAATGGGACTGACATTCCCCCTTCTTGACCTTGTAAAACAATTCTTTTGTTGGTTTAACCTTTGCCCTTCAGACCTCAACCTTAATAGTTAGAGACATTTGTTAAGTTTTATAGTACTAGGGCATCTGAACAATGTGGATGTGTCCCTTGACCTGATCCGTAGCAATATGGATCTAAAATACATGAGGTCGGAAGGCCTCTTTTACATGTCTTTTGATAGTGGGTTCAGACCCATTTCCTTTGTGCCATCTTCCAACAAAACTTGGAAGAAGTGGTATTTCTTCATAAAAGGAGGATGGGAGCATGCAGACTTCCAGGACCACTTCTTGACATTCCCTCGAACTACTGGGCCAAAGGGTGAGACCCAATTTTTCTTGTGACTGTTTTGATTCTGTTTCGTGCATTGACTGCCGAACTAATTAATTTGTGCTTTTTGTGCAGATAGGAGTGCGTGGAAGAGGCCTTGCTTCACTCCCGCGCTCCAAGAGCAATACTATCAACTCTTACAAACCAGCAACCGAGACCATTCCGTCATCGTTAATCCTAAAAACTTGATGGCTGCCAAAAATCGCGTGGAGGAGTTGATGAAGGGTATAATGGCGAGGTGGGAGGCCGAGCTGTCTCTAGCGGTGGGGGAGGTTTCTTCCCCAGTAGATCCCCCCTCCAGACAAAAAGGAGGAGGTTAATCTTGAACTCCCCGGAACTTGCTGAAGGGGAAAGGGAGGCTCCTTCCCTTATTTCCATGGTCCCCCCAGCCCCAACCAGCAAAACGGGCAAGGGGGTGTCGGCTTCGATGGCCTCTGGTGCTGTCAACCAGGCGGCCAAGAAGGTCTTCAAGGATTTTTGGGCTAAAGGCTCCCTGAAGCTCAAGCCACAAAAGTCAGAGAAGCTTCTAGCTGATCTGGCTTCTCTTTAGGTCAAAGTAAGTTCTTCGGGTCCCCCATCTCTTTTCTTTTTCTAAATACTTTTAATTGGATACTGACCTGCTTGTTCTGTATACTGCAGACCTTGCATACCCTCTCTGCCTTGACGGAGGTCTCTCCAGTTTCAGAAGAAGTTGATAGTCTTTAGGCGGAGCTGGATGAGGTTAGGTTTCAGCTCGGAACTGCTAGATCTACGGCTCAAGAAGCCGAGGAGAGGCTGAAGGAGACTCAGAACTCTCTGGCAGTCATAGAGTTCGAGAAGGATCTTCGTGTTCTGGAGGCAGAGAGACTTCAGAAGGAGATGGACGGCATGTGCTATCTCTATAATTAGAAACTTGAGGACGCAATTGAACGGGCCAAGTTTGAGACTAAGGCGGAAATGAGGACAGAAGTTGAAGGGATGGCAAATAACCTGATTCTGTTCGGCTTCAATAACTTCCGATCTAAATTCCTTGCCAAGTTTCCTGATTTTGATGTATCCTCAATTGTGCCACCTAGGGTTGATCTTCCCGAAGCTGCCGTCTCGAGTGAAGTGGTTGACGTCCCCCTTGCTGAACCTTCCCCAGTTGATGAGCCTGCCTGTAATACCCTGACCTGGGATATGGCATTTATATCGAGGTAAACCCAGAATACGACATGTATACCGAGGCAAGTCTACTGAATAGTGTAACGTGAGTGGTTTGCTTAATATACCTAATGTCGGGCAAGTACCCGAGCACCTTAGGACCCAGTATCGTAATGCGTGCCTACATGTAATTTCATGCACATCCATATTTCACGAACATGTAATGTACCTAGAATGAGTGTATGCATGCACTATTATAAATGAATTTATATGCATGAGTATGGATATATTTTATTGTATAAAAATATGTATTTATATGTGTATAAATAATACATATAGTATAATGTATAGTTTGTATATATATGTATAAATATTGTATAGTGTATATTTATGTATACTATATAATAGAAAATAAAAAAGATAAAGGTGAAAGGAAGGGGGGCTGCATGTATGCTGTCACTGTGTGTGTATGTGTCATTGTGTGTGTTGTGCGGCTGAGAGGAAGGCAACAAGGCTGCCAACCTTGAGGAGGCAAGTGGGGTGCAAGTGTATGTATATATGTATAGCATGCATAGGTACATGGATGGTGGAGGATCAAAGGGCGGTTCTCTGTAGTCAAGGAAGGCTGCACAGAGAGAGAGAGAGAGAGAGAGAGAGAGAGAGAGAGAAAGAAATAAGGTAGAGAGAGAAAGTGAGGCAGTTTGTGGGTGTTGAATATATATATATATATATATGCATACGTTGAGTTGATGAGGTTAGAAAGGGAAAAGGAAGAAACTGGGGAGTCAGAAAGGGTTCAGAGACTGAGTTAAGAAGGAGAAAAACAGTGAAAAAGGTGAGAAAATGCCTAAACCCGTATTTTTCTCTCTCTAAAATAATTTACATATGTGTAAGGAAATTCGACTATTTTATGTGTATATGATGTTTAGATTTTATTTAGATCTGTTCAAGCATAAGATTTGAGCTTAAAAATATTGAAAAAGTGCAAATCCATGAAAATCGCCATTGAAGACCTTGCTTACAGCAGGTTTGATTTCATCATCACCAAACTGTGTTTGGTGTATAGAGACTTCAAGTAGATTCTACAAGCATCCCAAAAACCCTACTACGCGATCAAAAAACCCAAAGAAAGCCCTCCAAAAACCAACTTGCAAGTATGGGTTTCAAAACCCAACCTTACCAACTTGCCTTTAAACCCACTTTTGGGAATGAAAAGTGAAACCCCATGATGAATGATTGATAACAGAACAAACCCCAGTGAAGTTTAAGCCAAAAATAAGCATTTACAACCGACTTACAGGGTTAGATTATCAAATCCTAAACCGAACACATGAACGGGTTTTTAAGCCAAAAATGAATGCCAAACTCTTGGACAATGTTCCAAGAAAAGATTAGTTTAAAAACAGAGGGAATTAGGTGAGTAGATTGGCTCGAAAATGAAGCTTTTAAGCTTCAAAAATTAGGGTTACAATGGGTGTCGAAGTGGGGAAGGTGACAGTGAGTCAACTCGGTTTTTAAAACTAGGTTGAGTCGACTCGGACACGTGGCAGCATCGGGGCGTGCCACCGAATAATTGGAACGACGACGTTTTGTTCAGTTTTAAGTTTAAAATATTTAGGGCTGACGTCATCATGACGTCAGCACTACGCATTGAACTGTGTGGACTGGACCGGTTCACTTAAATCCTAACTGAACCAATTGGTTCAGACCGAAACTTATGAAAATTAGATTTTTACCCCAACTGTTTCACTGTTTTATACTGCGGCCCAATTTTTGAAAATTTTATGCGATTTGACCCCTAGGAAAAATAATTAAATAATTAAATTAATTATTTAATAAATAAAGTAAAATTACTATTTTGCCCCTAAGGTCATAAATAGAGCAAATGAAGTCCAAATTAAACATGCGAATAGTGTATTTTAACTATTTTGGGTATTCTGAAGCCAATAATGAGGTCCATTTTATGAGATAGGGTCCCAAAAAATAAAGACACGTAAAGGGGTAAAATGACCAAAATACCCCTAATACCCTTAAAGCCAAATTGAAACCAAAGAAGGTCTAAATTGACTTTCTTCGACATTCTGGACTCAATGTTGAGGTCCAAAATATGAAATGAAGTACAGAAAAATATGACACGTAAATAGGTAAATGACCATTTTACCCTTTTACACTACAAAAGTCTGAATTGAATTCCGTGAAAGCCTAAATCAACTTTGTTCGACATTCCAGATTCAATAGTAGAGTCTAAATTAGTAAAAGAGGAACTAATAGTAAAGAGGCATAAAATTTGATGAATAGCATAACTTATGAAAAGGTAAACTGAGATATACTATCTATTGATGAATAGGAATTTCAAAGAGGAAGGAACAGTGACTTGGTTTTATTATGAAAGAATAGAAACGGTTTAAGAGGTAAGTAATCTCTGATCTTTGTACATGTTACATTCCCAGCCATGTCAATAGTCTTTCTTATATTATCAATTGTACTCCATACATATCAGAACGTTTATCAAGTCCACATTGATATTGCTTTATCTTGTGGAAAGTATTTATTGACTGTCGTATATCTTGATCATGATTTTGTACGCTCTGTACATGGGCCTCAAGGGGCAAGATCTCAGCAGCCCAGTTTATATTGGCCTGTTAAGGCAACAGTTTCATTTCGTTGCTGAGATAGTGTTATTGCATTTACTGTTCATTGGATTTAGCATGATCTTGATATATTATATTGTAGCCGGATTTGTGCTCAGTCACAAACTCCATCTGATGCTTACTAGACCTACGGGTCGAGAAAACAGAATAAAAAGTGGTATTTAAAATGGCAGCTAAAGTGGGATCTGCGAGGCGAGTACTGAACCGACGGGTTAGTGCTTGGCTGAGAGATCAAGAAAAAGGGAATAAAATGAATTAAAGGGTATGCCGGGCCCCAAGTTAAAGTGCATCCACATTGGTGTTATCAGTATCTCTTATTGATTATCATAGCTTGATCATGTTATACCATTATGAATGATCATGAGATTTCACAGCTTTTTGAGTGCATATGATTATACTTGAGACAGCTCATGACTGTAGCTTGTATGATTATATTATCAGACAGATTTCATTGTTTTATCATTTGAGTTCTATCATTTGATATTGAGTTCTATATTCATTGACTGGCTAGCACATCTGCATTTATCCTAGTTCTTTTATGGATAATGCTTTCTATATTCATGTACACATGGTAGAGCAAAGGAGAATTACTTATTGAGCTTTAGTTAGCTCACCCCAAACTTACCACCCCTTTCAGAAAAAGAAGCTGTAGAAGAGCAGTAACAGTAACAGTAACAATAGCAGTAGCAGTCAGCCAGATAGCAGTGGACATTTCTTTTGAAGTTGTAAGTGTAATACTTAGTACAGATAGTCTTGTAGCTCTCCCATGTTATCCACGTCTTGGGGATGAACAGTTGTATTAAGCAATTTTATATTTCGCATTTGTAAACATTATATAAATTACATGCAGCTTTTATTTATTTTCTTCCGCATTTTAGTTGTTGTATGTTAGTAGCACTGATCGTGTTGCAAGTTGAGACCCTTGGTTCGACAAGCAGCGTCGGATCGGGTGCGCGACACGAGATCTGCATAGGGTGGGGTCTCGGGTCGTGACACCGCCCCTATAGATTAGGCTTAGAATGTATATTTTCACTGTTTTGCACTTTTAATGCACTGGATCATATTTATTAATGAAACAGTCTTTTTCTTGAAGCTTTTGTCTTCTTCTTTCATGTGTAGCCTTGAGTTGTACTGCTCTGTAGCATTTTAGTCCTTCAGATTTGTAGTTGATGCAAAAATTGTTGCAAGTAAAGTTGTTCTGGAACCCATTGTATGTCAGATCAGATCTTAAACTGTTAACAGTTGTCTTCAGAGCTGCATAACTTGTAATAAGGCAGTGATTGAAGACTAACTCTGCCTGTTGCATCATTTTAGAAGCTTTAGTGCTTAACTAAGGCTGTAAGTTCAGGGAAATCATGCATCCTGTCCTTTAGTCTTCCGAGAGGACCATTTAATGTGTTATTTATTACACTAGCCGTCGTTTGGGTTTTCAAAGCCAACCTTTTCCTCAACCATTGTGACGGTCTGGATGGATGGCTTTTGGACTTCAAGGGTCTATATATACGAGAGAGGGGCATGCTGTTGCGCTCAATCTTTTTGCTTTTTGCTTCCAAATTGTTTCCCCTATCGGAGGGAATTGAATGTCTTTAGAAGCTGTTGTTTGTCTGGAGATGATTGACGATCTTTAGTCCGAGTTAGGAATTATTAAACTGTGGTTGAGAGCCATCCATCCCTTTGTTTCAATCTCTGAGGAAGGATTAAAGGAGGAGAAGATCTCTTTGTCTATCTTAGCATCCAGTAGGGATCCCTCTGTTTGGAGGTGGGCCTTCCTTGATCCAACCGAGACCTGGAGTATTGATGATGAAGATGATAGTGGGATGCCTCCTCCCCTTTTTGTCTTGGCAGAGACCCTTGTTTAAGCTGGCTTGGGTGTCGTGCCGAATTTGAGGAAAACGAAGGCGGAGAATAGAGGTTTTCATGAGACCCAAAGTCCTCATCCTCTGTTGGTATTGATGCCAGCGACAATGATGATGAAATGGCCTGGGTACTTGATGATGGAGATTGGGGTTCAGGGCTCCTTCCTTTCAAATGGGAGCCGGTGATGGCGATAATGGTGGTTTGGAACTCTTGCCCTTTTCCCCTGTACTGGAAATATTTGAGGAAGATAGCCATACTGTTGCAAAACAAAACGATGTCTTGTCTGAAGTTGTTGTAACTTCTGTGCTGTGCTTTGTTTCCTTACCAATCTTCTTTTACTGATGTAACTTTTATGGATTATCAATAAAATTAGATTCCTTTTCCTTAAATCTGATGTACCTTTTGATGGGATGTTTTTTGGAGTTAAAACACCTTTCCGAGCACCGCTGATAATTGCTTTTCATCAATAGTTCTGTTTGTATGTTCCGGGAGTAGATTAAAGAAACTTACGTAACACCTGCGCTTCAAATTGAAGTACTTTGAGCTGCTGCAGATGCTAAGGCAACTTGGTGCTATTGTGATTTTGCTCGGTAGTACATAAGCCAAGTAATCTAAGAATCAGCTCTAAAGGGCAGCCTTTTGAGTAATTCGTAATAATCAGAGTAAATATGTTGTGATAACAGCTATGACTGTCGATCTAAGAAACTTGTGCAAATAATAATAGTTGGAAAGTAGTTGAAGATATCAGAACTTCTATCTTTAGATGGACCAGACTCTGAAGGTCTGTGCATTTAGAGATGGACCAGACTCTGAAGGTCTATGCATTTAGAGATGGACCAGACTCTGAAGTTCTGTGCATTTAGAGATGGACCAGACTCTGAAGGTCTGTGTATTTGAGATGGACCAGACTCTGAAGGTCTGTGCATTTAGAGATGAACATTTTATGGAGGTATTAAAAAAGAAGAAAAACCATTATTGATAATACTTCCGTAAATGTTCTACATTCCAAGGTCTAGGAATAGGTTTCCTAGCCATGTCCTCTAGCCAATAAGTGGTAGTCCTAACAACCTTTGTCACTCTGTAGGGGCCTTCCCAGTTGGGTGATAACTTTCCCATAGTGGGATCCTTGGTGTTCGGAAAAGCCCTTCTCAAGACAAGGTCCCCAACTTGAAAGCTGACGGTCCTGAGCCCCACTTTGGAATTGTTGGCCATTCTATGCTGATAGGCTTCCATCCTGATCCTAGCCCGATCCCTCTTTTCTTCAAGCAAGGCCAAATTTTCTACAAGCTGCTGATCATTGGACTCTTGGTTGAAGGCTTCAGTCCTTAAGGTTGGCATACCGATCTCTATGGGGATAACTGCTTCTGTACCGTAGGCAAGCAAGAAGGGAGTTTCAGAGGTAGGGAGTTCTTCTGGTTGTTCTGTAAGCCCAAAGAACCCCATGAAGTTCTTCCACCAACATTCCTTTGGCTTGCTCCAACCTTTTCTTCAGTGCATCAAGGATTGTTTCGGTTGGTGACCTCTGCTTGCCCATTTGCTTGTGGATGGCCTGGAGAAGCAAAATGTTGTCTGATGTGGAGATTTTCACAAAATTTCTTGAAGACTTTGCCTAGTGAACTGCGTTCCATTATCAGAGATGATCACTCATGGTATGCCGAACCTGCAAACAATGTTTCTCCAAGTGAAATTTTCAACTTCCTTTTCTGTGATATGTGTTAGAGGTTCAGCTTCAGCCCATTTAGAGAAATAGTCAACGGCTACCAAAAGATATTTCCTATTTGGCACCACTTTAGGTAATAGGGCCGACAATGTCCATTCCCTACTGAGCAAAGGGCCAAGGACTAGTAATTGGGATGAGCTCGTGATGGGGTTGGTGTTGATATGGAGCAAACCTTTGGCATTTGTCGTACTTCTAGACGTACTCCTTAGCCTGCTTCAGCATACCAGGCTAGTAATAGCCTTGTGTTAGAGCTTGATGAGCTATTGTTCTGCCCCCATTATGGTTCCCACAAATTCCTTCATGAATTTCTGCCAAGACATATTGAGATTCTTCTGGAGTTAAACATTTCAACAGGGGCTGAGAGTAAGACCTTCTATAAAGCTTATTGTTTAGGATTAGATATCAAGCTGCTTTGATTCGGATTCTCCTTCCTTTGTTTTTATCTTCTGGGAGGAGTCCTGATTCTAAGTATTGGAGGATTGGGGTCTTCCAGTTTTGGGGCTGTTCAGCAATTTGGGCAACTTGGGCTTCCTCTATGCTGGGTCTTGGTTGGTAGGTAATTTTTACTACAGAGTTTCCTTCTGGCCTTAGGTGGGACGCCATGTTTGCCAAAGCATCTGCTCTACCGTTCTGGCTTCTTTCTATTTTTTGGATGGAGAATGTCCGGAAGGAGTGCTTCAAGAAGTTCACTAGTTCGGAATACCGAAGCATCCTGTCGTCTTTAATGAAAAATTCTCCCAGGACTTGGCTTACCACCAACTGGCAATCTGAGAAGACCTCAAGGTTTTGAACCTCGCATTCCAGAGCCAACTTCATGCCTAGGATTAGGGCTTCGTATTGTGCTTTATTGTTGGAAGCTTTGAATCCCAAGCTAACTGCTTTCTCTGATAAGAGCCCGTCAAGGGACTGCAATACTAGGCCCACTCCAGAACCCTGATTGGTTGATGACCCATCAGTATAGAGCTACCATGTCCCTGATGTTTCAAAGAGCTGTACCTTGTCCTGAAGTGCCGGGGTGAATTCAGCAACAAAATTTGCTAAGGCTTGTCCCTTGATGGAATTCCGTGGTACATATGATATGTCAAATTCTCCTAACTCCACAGAACACTTTGCTAATCTTCCTAAAACCTCAGGCTTCCTCAATATTGACTTTAGGGGATAGGCAGTTGGGATTTCAATTAGATGGGCTTGGAAATAAGGTCGGAGTTTCCGAGCTGATATTACCAAAGCGAAGGCCAACTTTTCAATCTCTGGGTATCTCTTTTCTGTGTCGAGCAATGCCCTACTGACGTAGAATATGGGCTTCTGGACTCCCCTGTCCTGCCTGACTAATACGAAGCTGACTGCGTTCTTAGAGACTGCAAGGTAAAGGAGTAGCTTTTCCCCTTGGACTGGTTTTGATAAGAGCTCTGGAGAGGCTAGGTATTCCTTCAATTCTTGAAAGACTTTTTCACACTCCTCGGTCCATTGTAAAGCTCTGTTACCTTTTAAAGCTCTAAAGAAGGGTAGACAATGATCAGTGGACTTGGAGATAAACCTGCTCAGTACTGCGATTCTGCCATTCAGTGCCTGAATGTCTTTCTTGGTTTTTGGTGATTCTAGCCCAATCAGAGCTCGGATCTGAGTGGGGTCTGCCTCGATACCCCTCTAAGAGACAATATATCTCAAGAATTTACCCTTCGTCACCCCGAAGGTACATTTTGAGGGATTGAGCTTCATCTTGTGTTGTTTTAGGATGTCGAAAGTCTGGGCTAAGTGCTGGAGGTGGCTACCTTTCTGTAAAATTTTGACCAACATGTCATCAATGTAAACCTCCATGGTATTATCGATCAGTAGGCTAAACATCTTGTTGACCAAACACTGGTATGTGGCCCCAGCATTCTTCAAGCCGAACGACATTACTCTGTAGCAATAGAGACCTCATTCGGTTATGAATGCTGTCTTCTCCTGGTCTGGAGGGTACATCTAGATTTGGTTATACCCAGAATAGGCATCCATGAAACTCATGAGTTCATGCCCTACAGTAGCATCAACCAACTGGTCTATCCTTGGTAGTGGAAAGCTATCTTTAGGGCAAGCTTTATTAAGGTCTGTGTAGTCAATGCAGACCCTCTACTTGCCATTTTTCTTTTTGACCAGAACGGTATTTGGCCAGCCAGTTTGGGTAAAATACTTTACGTATCATCTTAGCCTCAAGCAGCCTCTGGACCTCTTCGTTTATGATCTGATGCCGCTCTGGAGCTAGCGGCCTTCTTTTTTGTCTTATTGGTGGGTGGTCTGGATCTACCATCAGCTTGTGAGTTATGAGGTTTGGATCTATACCCTCCATAACTTTGGTCTCCCACACAAACATAGAGAGGTTGTCTCTCAAAAATCTTATTATCTCCTCTTGCTCGGCATGTGTCAGGTCTGGACCAATGTACAAATAGTGCCCCTCGGATTCTGATCTGACTAATACTTTGATGGGTTCCCCAATTGGTTTGGCCCTGCTATCCAATCCTCTTGGGCTTAGGGGTTCCTCAATTCCAGAAGGGCAACCTTTCTCCTCGGGATTGTGGGAAATAATTGGATCCGCCCAGTCCCGAGTGTACTGTAATTGCTATTTAGTAGTCTTCTCCTTGAGCGCAATGGCATGACATTCTGAGAAGTCGGCTGGCACCCTCTGACAGAATAAACAGTCTGGTTGTGGACGTGCTTTAAACATTGGTGGAAGGTCGAGGTGACAGCTCCTATCTGGTGTAGCCACAGTCTCTCAATTATGACATTGTAAGGAGATTTTGTATTCAGCACCATGTATTCTGAAATTGTGGTTTTCTGCCCTTCACCGTCCCCTACTGTAGTTGGTAGATCAATCCTTCCCAATGAGGTGCTAAGATTACCATCAAAACCTACCATTACAACAGTGGTAGGCTTGACGCTATTGTAATCAATCTTCATCTGTTTGAGTGGCTCATAGAATAGTATATTAACAAAACTACCGGTGTCAACCAAAACTCTCCTGATCTCAAAGTTGGCAATCTTAAGAGTGATGACGAGGGCATCATTGTGAGGGCAGTGTACCCCGGCCAGATCTTGCTCTGTGAACTGAATCTCTGGTTCTGGTTTGAGCCTTTTCTCAACGTTGGTGATCCACAAAGTGTTCGGGGGAGCTTTAGCCTCCCGAGCATACCTTTTTCTTGCTCTGTTTGACATTCTTGTAACAGGGGTATCTGCATAGAGGACGTAAATAACATGGTTGTCCTGCCTCTGAGGCTCATTCCGTCTTTCCCTCTGCTCCTGTCTCTGCTCAGGCCTTTGGTCTGTCCTGTGTTGATGCTTGTCCTCGTGGAGGTTCTGCCTTCCGTTCTGCTTAACGAACTCCTGAAGACGTCCTCTCTTTATGAGCTGCTCAACCTCATATCTAAGGGACCTACATGAATTAGTCGTATGCCCATAATCCTTGTGGAAATTGCAGTATTTATTTTGGTCCCGAAGATTGGGATCTCCTTTTATCGGCTCTAGCCATTTTAGCTTTTCCCAATCTCGGATCTGCCGAAGTACCTGAGCTAGTGTAGTGTTCAAAGGAGTAAAGTTAGTGAACTCTTTCGGTCCGAAATTATAAATAGCCCTAGGTGCCGCTCGTTTTTTTGGACTCTTGACCCTCTTCTTGTTAGGGTCTCTTTTATGGTCGTCCTTCTTATGATCTTCCCTTTTCGGATTGTCCTTATGGGTTTGTTCTTTGCCTTTTTGGGACGTGCCGTTAGTTTCCTCCAAGTTGATATATTTCCTGGCCCGGTCCATTAATGCAGCCATGTCGACAGGAGGGCTCTTTGTCAAAGAATCCCTAAAACCTCCGTGAGCAAGACCAGAGGTTAAGGCAGCTACGAGGAAACTTGGGCTACAGTCAGTTATCTCAGTGAGTTTGGTATTGAAGCACGCAATGTAAGCTTTGAGGGACTCCTCCTTAGTCTGCTTGACATTCAGCAAGAACTCTGGTCCCTTTCTAAGCTTCTTGCTCGTCATGAACCTGTCCAGGAATTGCCTATTGAGCTCATAGAAGCCGGTAACTGAGTTCGGTGGGAGGTGGTGGAACCATTTTAGGGCGGTACCTTTTAGGATGGTAATGAAAGTTTGGCACATAAAGGCATCAGAGGCCCCGTGAAGGGCCATTGTATGCTGGCAATGTGACAGATGATCTCCTGGGTCTCCAGTCCCATCATAAAGGATGAACTTCGGCACAACGAATTTCCTTGGTCTTTCTTCTGACATAATGGCAGGAGTGAATGGGGTGGCGAGTCTTTCTAGCAGCCTGGCCAACTCATCCTACTCTGGAGGGTTCTGGGCACCTCTCATAGCTACTGTTCGATCCATAGATTCTGCCTCTTCTTCAACCCTCCGTGGGTCTCTAGTCCGGACTTCTTGTGAACCTCGCCTTACAGTTTCGGCTTCAGGGTGGTCGGTGTAATACCCCGATCCGAGAATGTCAGGTAATGTGACACGTATTACGAGGATACGAAAGATTAGTACAAGATGATACATTTAAGAAAATAATTAATTTTAAAGTAATTAATTATTTTGATATAAGAAGTAAATTGTAACATACATATATATATATATATATAAAATTAAATGCAAGAATATATACTATATAAATATTTGTAACCTTAAAAATATATATATATATATATAATTATACATGTATATATATATATATATATATTTGAGTGTGTGTATGCATGCATGCATGTCAAAATATGTGTATATGTGTAAATATTTCATAAGTGAAGTGGGGGCATTCTAATATCCAAAGTGCAATGAAGTGTGTGTGTCTTTAAATGTGTTGGTAATATAATATATATATATATATATATATATACATATATATGCTTATACAAAACAAAACCCAAGACACCACACACACATGCAACCGGCCAGGATGGCCTGCTCACCTCTGCCCCAAAACAGTAAAAGAAAACTGAACATGGAAGCTGACACAAGTTAACCAATTTAGTGGGGAAATCAGAAAATGATCATGGTATACCTATGTACATATATACATATTATAGACATACACCTCCTTTCACTCACTCACGTAGAGAGGGAGAGAGAGATCTAAGAAGCAGAAAAGAGAGATAGAGTGAGAGCAACAGAACAGGAACTGAAGGGGGGAGGCCTTGCAAAAAACAGTCAAGTAAACAGGTAACATTTAGGGCCGTTTTTATTTCTGTATATTGTTCTTAGAAAGCATGCGAATATAGGACCTTAATCTATGTGGTATAAGCTTTAATCTGCAAGAAAAATGGTTAAAAAGCATGAAGAACCGAGCGAGAAAACTTGAGTTACAGTAAGCAAGAAAAATTTTCTGAACCGTAGCATAGGTACAATTGGGTCTGAATCGAGCATTGCCAACTCAGGTTTGGCTTATAGGGCCCTCAACCAGACCCTCCAAGAGTCCCAAAAACCCATACCCGCGATCAAAACTCAAAAGAATCGACCTTCAAATATCGAGTTACAGTTTCGGGTTCCAAAACCCAAACCCAAAAACACACTTCTAAACCTACCATTGTGAATGAAACCTGAATCCCCATACCTTGAGGGTCACGCACAACCAAACCATTCTAAAAATGGTGAAGAAACGAGCATGAACCGACATGCTACAGTTCGGATTATCGTGACTTGAACCGAACACCTGAGCCATATTCGAAGCCCTAAATTGATACTAAAACGCGCCCTAAGGTCTTAGGAATTGATTGGAAAAGAAAACAGGAAAAATGGAGTTGTAAAATTGCACGAAATAGCACTGAAAAATTTTAGGGTTTGAGATGAACAGTGTCGACCCTCATAGGGAAGACGACACTGTTCGGGTCGGGTCGGTCTACGGGTCGGTTACGGGTTCGGGTCAAATCCGGTTATGGTTATTTAAACGGTGACGTTCGGAGATTTAAAATTTTAAAATTTAAATCAGTTAGGGCTGACGTCATCATGACGTCAGCATTACGTTTCAAGCCAACCAAACCGGATTGGTTCAATTAAAACCGGACCGGTTCACTTTAAATGTGACTGAACCCACTGGTTTTCTTATTTATTCAAAACCAAATAAACCAAACCTTTTCTTAATTACGGTTTGACCCCAAAAATTATACGGATTTACACTGTGGCCCAATTTTTGGAAAAATTATGCAATTAAGCCCCTGGAAAAATAATTAAATAATTAATTTAATTATTTAATAAATAAAAGAAAATTACTATTATGCCCTTGGGTCATTAATAGGGCAAATAAAGTCCAAATCAGACATATGAATAGTGAATTTTTACTATTTCAAATATTCTGAGACTAATGGTAGGGTCCATTTTACGAGACGGGGCCCAAAAAATAAAGACACGTAAAGAGGTAAATGACTAAAATACCCCTTGACCAAAATCAACAAGTTATTAGTATATTCTTATCATCTAGGACCTTCTGAGTCCATTGGTGAGGTCCTCGACATGAGAAGGAGTCCCGAAAAATTTGAGACCCTTAATTATGTCAAAAATGACCAAAATGCCCTTCTCCCTAAACAAGTCAAACGAAATCCAAATTTAATAAATAAATAGTGAATTTTTACTATTTCAAACATTCTAAGACTGATGGTAGGGTCCATTTTTCGAGACTGGGTCCCGAAAAATGAAGACGCATGAAGGGATAAATGACCAAAATACCCCTTGTCCAAAATTAACAAGTTGTTAGTGTACTTTTACTATCTCGGACCCTCTGAGTCCAATGGTGAGGCCCACGACATGAGATGAGGTCCCGAAAAATTTGAAACCTGCAAAGGGGTAAAATGACCAAATTACCCCTGGTACCCTTAAAGCCAAAATGAAACCGAAGGAGGCCTAAATTGACTTTCTTTGACATCCCGGACTCAATAATGGAGTCCAAATTACGAAACGAAGTACGAAAAATGTGACACGTAAAACGGTAGATGACCATTCTGCCCTTTTTCATATAAAAGTCTGAATTAAATTCTAAGAAAGCCTAAACTGACTTTCTTCGACGCTCCAGATGCAATGGTAAAGTCCATTCGGCCCAAAGGAAGTGTCTAAATAAAAAGACGTAAAATTTGACGAATAGCATCTGTCAGATGACTATAAACTGAGATATTGCCGAAGTATTAAACTAAGGCAAGTACGGGAAATAAAGTACGAGAAGACACGACGCGTTAACTTGACAAGTAAATAAATTTAATTTAAAGTTAATGGAACTACCAAAAGAGTATAAGTTGAAATAAATTAAGTTTCTAACACATTAAATTGTGTCGTAGGTTAAAAGTACGAGTTGAATTAAGTACGTGCAAAGTTTATAGAAAGTTAGTAAATCGGTTAGGATAAAATACGATCGAAGCATAAGTTAAGAAGCATCGATAGGTGATATTGTAGTAAATGTGAAGTTGATGAGATTGTTATGAATTGTTATTAGGAACTACGGAGGAAAGGGGAAAGCGCATTTGTAGCACTAACCCTAAAGGACCGAGGTGAGTAACCCTGTATTTGAACTGGAGATTTAACTCCATATATTTGAAGAAGTTTTAAGCTCAAGTCATTGCAGCCTTTGAATATCAAATTCAGTCTTTATATGATTCCGTTCTTTTAAAATGTTCTGTTACGGCATGCTTATTAAATGTTTTAAATTCAGCTCTTTTCTTGAAAATACATCAGCATGTCTAAATCAATTGCAAACCTCTTTAATATTCTGAATTTGATTATCACGTGTATTTGAAGCTTTATTGTAGAATTTGTACATTTCATGCTTTAAATGTTCATGAAAAATATCTATTGAAGAAGTTAGGTGACAAATGTTTTATAAGATAAACGGTACTAAGTACCACCCTATATGATGGTTGAAATCCTTCGGGATTCAACAGTACATGCCCGGTAAAAGGATCTAATCCCCCAGGCAAACGAGATATCTCCATCGACAGTATTGGCAGTAAAATGGGAGTCTGGTTCGAAACAGATTCCGCCTAACAAAAGAGAAAAGATGACAAGTGATTTTGAAAATAGAAGTAGGTATTATCCCTATTCTATTTCACGTGTTTATATGCTTTTAAATTGCATATGCTCTATTTGAAGAAAATGTGTATTTAGCTTGAATACTTTAAATGTTCAAAGCTATTGTTTTAAGAATGCATATATTCTGTGTTCTAAAATGTACAAGCAATTGGTAGTGAGTATTTCATAAACCCTCATGTGCTAAAACCACTACCAGTTGAAAACCCCATGACGAATGCAGGAATTACTCACAAGCTTTGATTAGCTTACCCGGATTTTATCCGCCCCCCCTTTCAAGTGACTAAGGGCAGATCGATTTTTGAAGACTATAACGAGAAACCTAGCTTTTGGGAAGATTTGCTTGAGGAGTTCTTTTGGCGAAAAATCACATGAACTCTGATTAATATGTTTTGTATTAGCTGATAATTTAAGGACGTGTATTAAGCCCTACGGGGCAGTTGAATTAAGATTTTAATTATAAAGTCTTTAAGTTTTTAGATATGCTCTGAATGTATGTTTATACATGTATACCGAAATGTGAAGAGCGGCAGTACCGGACGGATGTGCGAATTTAAAAAAAAAAAAAAAAGTTTTTCACGCTTCCGCAACCACTTGAATCACATCTATCCGATACCGCTGCAGATGCGAGCCTTCGCCCAAGGGTCCTCGGGCCTGAGGGTGGCGGTCGCGATGCGAAATCCGCAGAGGGTGGGTTTTGGGTCGTGACAGTCGGGCTGAGTATGTCCCACAGACTGAGGAGGGTTCTGAGGCTCCCGAACTAAAGGAATTGGTGCTGCTTGGGGCTGAGGCTCCTCTGGTGCTGGATGTGCTCTCGAAACCCTTGGAGTTGGGGCTCTAGTAGTGCTTCGGTAATGGATGTCAGGGGCAAAAGCTGGCGTTCCCCAGCCTGGGGCTACTGATGGCTGTGGATCTCTGCCGATGTGAGCAGCATTTTGGGGGTGTTCAGGCCGGTTTTTGGGAGCCTCCTCATTCGTAGTGACAATAGGGGTTGCGTCCCCTCAACAGCAACATTGACCGACGGATTTGGAAGATTCGTCCCTTGATTTCGTGTAAGCATTGTCAGAGTTCTAGATATGGCTAGTAGCTATTCTTGCACTAGTTGGTTGTGTCGTTTGATTGACTCAATCTCTTGTCACATGGGATCAACTGTCGGCCCTCTTGCTCGTCTGAAAGGTGGACGACGTTGAGAATTTTGAGGATTTTGAGCGTTCTGCCTTGGTCGGAGGTTGGGGGCCATGGTTCTCCGATAAGAAGGAGAATAAGTTTGCAAGTAGAGCACTTGGAGATTTTTCGTTTCCCACAGACGGCGCCAAACTGATGTTGCACTTTTTGGCTTGCAAAGACTCTGGGCTCCAAGACTTGTAGAACACTCAAAAAGGGGGATCAGAGGGCCACCGGATTGGCTCCGACGGTAGCCGCTCCGATGCTTAAGTCAATAAACTGAATTGAAAAGACTGTAATGCAAGCCAAAAAATGAGCATGGTCATAATAGCGTACATTAGTGTTTAATTTATAGGCTTTGTGACTCTTAAGTTGATTAGGATTTGGAACCGTGAAAGTAGGGATTTGATCATCGGGGAATGGCAGTTACAATGTTGAACACTGCGCTTGAGAGATACTTGTGAGTTGCAGTTTCCTTATTGAAGACTGTTTCCATATTCCTTGCTCGGTGGAGGCTTTAAGGCAATAACGAGGTCTGAACCATACGGAATGCTCTGAGTGAATTTCGTTCAGAGCATGAGTTTTGGAGGATAAGTGCATAAGTGTGCTCTGAAGGCTTCGCCTGCTCTGGATGATCGAGTGTTATCAGATCTGTAAGCATACGTGTCTCAAGATGATTGGTGTATCGGTTTGTGGTAAATTAGGTGTTATTTAGAATACTGAATTTTCTGACTCCCAAACCACCCCTATCCTTTCTTAGACATCTTATGCCAACTTAGCAAATGCATTCTTCTTCTTCGTTTTTTTTTTTTTTTTGTCACTATCACCTTATAATCTACTACAAATTTTCTCCAACTCTTTTGCAACACCAATAGGGAGTTTAAATAAAGACAAGTAATAGATTGGAACATTACTGAGAATAGATTTAATCAACACAACTCTTCCTCCCAGTGAAAGATATTTCCTCTTCCAACTAGCTAATCTTATTTTGAATTTTTCCAACACTGGATTTCATGTTTTCTTCATCCCCGAGTTAGCACCCGAAGGGAGACCAAGGTATTGTATAGGGAGAGTCTGTACATTACACTTTAACACCTTTGCAAACTCAGTAAGATGGTCATCCTTCACCCTAATCCCACACACTACACTTTTATAAAAATTAATTTTCAGTGTTGAGATCACCTCAAAACACTTTAGAATCCTCTTTATGGTGAAGACTTCATTTGATTTGACCCCATAAAAAAGTAAAGTATCATCAACTAATTGAAGCAATGAAATCTATAGACCATTACTGCCAATTTTATTCCCTTCAATTATCTCCAATTCCTTTACTTTAGAGAATAAAAGATGCAGACCTTTAGTAGCAATCACAAATAGAAAATGGGACAAGGGGTCCCCCTTGCCTTACTCCCTTATGCATTTTAAATTCCTTGGTAGGTGATCCATTCATCAAGTTTGATAGAGATGTTGTTGTAATACACTCTTCCACGTTCAAAGTCAACCTTGATTATCAAACCTTTCTTCTTTTTTATTTTCCAGTCACTAACTATTTCATTTGCTATCAATATACCATCTTGGATAACCCTTCCCCCTAAAAAAGCAGACTGCATACCATCTATTACTTGAGGCAGCACATATTTCAATCTATTTGACAACACTTTAGCTAGAATTTTATTTACGCTCCCAATAAGGCTTGTAGGTCTGATTCACTGGATTCTCTGTCTTAGGTATTGATGCTGCACTGTTTGATCAGTAGGGGCTTTGTTCTTCATCGTTTGTCAAGCACTCAAAGAAGAGAATCAGAGGGCCATCGGGTTGGCTCTGATGGTAACCGCTTTGATAATAAAGTTAGTAAAAACTAAAGGAAAAGACTGTAATTGAAAGTAATTCAAAAAGCGTAATTGAAAAGCGTACCTTAGGGTTCAATTTATAGGTTGCAGATCTCCTAAGTTGAGTAAGATTTGGAGTCGCAAAAATAGGGATTTGATTGATATTCGAAGATGGCAGTTACCATGTATAACTCTGCTTCCTTTCTTCAAGGTCAGGTAGGGCATGTAAGGCGGTGACTAGCTCGGGACCCTTTTATGTGCGTTTCCTAACATTTCCTGCTCGGGAAGGAAGACTAGAGGTCAAGCAGGACCTCAAGCAAAGAGGCTCTGAAATCTGTGTGCCTGTCTGTTTTGGATAGGAAAGCCTAATTTGGTTTGTATGCATAGATGCTCTGCATGTACACGTGTCATGTGGGGAATAGTCTTTCTTTTTGTGGTATATCAGCTACTTCCCCTCCGAGCCTTAGTTTAACACATCGCATGACTGAGGCTGAGGGTTTCTGAAGGGTCACGTGTTATAGCCACACGCCATGCCGTTTCGATTTTTGTGGTGAACCATTGATGTGGCATTTATTACACTAGCCGTCATTTGGGCTTTCGAGGTCATCATTCCTCAAACCGCAGTGACGGTTCGGAGTGATGGCCCCCCATCATATAGCCCTTTATAAAAGGGAAAGTGGTTTGCGTACACCCTTTTTTCTTCATCATTTTCGTTTATCTAAAAAAGTGCTCCACCGCATAATAGAGTGAAAAAAAAGTGAAGAGATCGTCGCCGTGAAAAGCTTTCTTTCTCCGACCAAGCTTTAGGTTCCGTTTTCTTTTAACCGCTCTTTTCATTCCTTGTTCTTCTTCTCCTTCCTATCTCTTTATTTTCACAATGTCAGCCTCCGATGCCATGTCAGGCATAGGTTATGGCACATGAAGCTCTTCTGAGACGACTATGTCCATCACAAGTTCATGTTATAGATAGCAGTTTTTTCGGGGACGTTGAAAACAGGATAGTTAAATACCTTTCCCCTAGTCCTGAATTTAGGATTGTAGACGCATTCATCGAGCCCTAGAAATGCAATGGGAGAAACCTCAGGCAGGCCATCCCAAAGGGAACGAGGGAGAAAGTGCCATTACTCAGGGCATGCTAGATGTTTTGAGGGCTATTTTTGACTTCTCCCAAAATGTGACATGTAAGGCGCTCGGATTATTAGATCACCTGTCTGATGTAGGTCAAAGCGAGATTTGTGTCTATCTCGAGTGGTTCGAGATGGGGCTTAGGTTTCCTTTTCCCCCATTAGTTGGAGATTTTTTCAATTGGTTCAACATCTGTCCTGCCGACCTCAACATCAATAGTTGGAGGCATCTGTTAGGGTTTATAGTTTTAGGACATTTGAATGGCGTCGAAGTAGATCTTGAGCTGATTCGTAGTAATATGAATCTGAAGTTTCTGAGGTCGAAGGGCTTATTTTACATGTCCTTTAATAAGGGGTTCAGGCCCCTCTCCTTAGTACCTACTTCTAATAAGACTAGGAAGAAGTGGTGCTTTTTCGTGGGAGGAGGACGGGAGCTGCAAGACTACGAGGGCCAAACCTCGACTTTCCCCCTAGAGTACCGGGATTAAGGGTGAGACCCTTTCTTGGAATATTCTTACTTTTATTTTTTGTCCTATCTCATGCTGTCGTTTGACCTCTTGTGTTTTTTGTCCTCTATGTAGATAAAAGGGCTTGGAAAAGGTCAATCTTTACTGTTGACCTTCAATACAAGTATCGAAGGCTTCTTTAGACTCGCAACCGTGCCCATACTGCCATTCTCTCTCCTAAGCACCTAATGGAGGCCAGGTTGACAAAAGATAGGGCTGACAATATGAAGAAGTCCCTGATGTCCAACTAGGCACCAGGGAAAAAGAAGAGGATGGTGGGGGAGACCTCCTCTCTTGCCAAGCCGCCTCTTTAGGTGAAGAAGAAGAGGCTTCCTCTCTACTTCCCCAGACCGAATAGTGTCTGAGGATATGAGGGAGTTTACTACTCCCGAGCCTGTCCTTCCCCTTGCCCCTGTCAGTCCCTACCAAGAAAAGAGGGAAAGGGAAGGCTGTTGCTGCTGTTGTGCATGATAACTTCGGCTACCTAGCCGCAAAGAAGGCTTTTGACGAGTCTTAGGCTTTAGGCCCAAGCAAGTATAAAGGTCTGAAGGCGGAGAAGATCACCAAGGTCCTGCTGACCTTCCAATTGAGGGTAACTCAAAGCTCATCCCCCTTGATTTTTTTTTTTTCAATGTTCTGAAGCTTTGTCTGTTCTGACTTGCTTGTTTCTCATTTCCAGACTATACACGACCTTGCTACCATTGTGGAGTCCTCAATGGATTCAAAGTTGATTGATAACCTCTAATGATGAGGCCAGGCTACTACTGGGGATAGCCCAGTCCAGTGCCTCTGCAGCCGAGGAGAAGTTGAAGGAGGTTGTGAACTCTTACTTCATCCTGGAGTCTAAACGGGATTCCCTTGCCTTGAAGTTGAAAGACCTCAAAAAGAGGGTTTGAAGACTTCTAGTTTGCCTCCCTTAAGAAAGTCCAAGACTGTTGCCGATTCTGCCTAAAGCTCAAACCGAGGCTGATATAAAGGCTGAGGTCTGAGGACATGGATTGAAAGCTGATTGAGCATAGGTACCGCACATTTAGAGCTAAGCTCCTTAAGAGATACCCCGACCTTGATCTATGTGGGATTGATGATGTTGAAGTCTCTCCTGGTGAGATCGGGGTGCGGGACGATGATAATGAGGTAGCGCCTCCGAACCTTCCCCCGGCTGATGCACCTGAGCAAGCTAATATGGATGCATCGTGTTGAATTTGAGGAGAACGAAGAAGAGGAAGAAGAGACTGATCTTGCTATGGTGTAGAATGAGATCTTCTTTATTTTTGATATTCTAGAGGTTTTCGAACCAACAGTACATTAGGAAATTTCTTACTTTTCTTTATTTCCTTGTAACTTTCCCAAGTTTGGGCCGATTATCAATGAAATTGATTTCTTCAAAATGCTTGTATACTGCCTTTTTATGCTTGCATTATTTGTTAATAGAATCTCCAGAGCAGTCATACTTGTAAGATTCTATTGCTTGTCATGATGTATCGAGCTTTAGCACTTGTAATGAACTCTAGTACTTTAAACAAGCCTTGATTTCAACCATCACATCTCTTTGAAACTTTAAGTTTGATCTTCGTAACTTGTAATTAATCCAATTATGGACTAATAATTGACTTCTAAGCATAATAACTTGTGATTGGATCAAGTTTAGATCTTTAGAACTTACGATTGAATCAAGAGCTTCACCACTTGTAATTAAATCAAGTGTAAAGATTTTGAATTTGAATTGAAATCTTCGCCACCTTGTAATCAAGTATTGACCTTTAAGTGTAACAACTGGACTAATACTTTGTAATTGAATCTGGTGGTGATCCTCAAAAGCAATGATTAAATCAAGACCTTTGATAGAGATCTTCAGAACTTGACACTAAGTCAAAGTTCCCATAACTTGTAATCAGATCAAGTTTTAGCCTCATACAGAATGGAGGGCTGTGGTAGGTTGAGTAGCCAGTGCCTCTGATACTTTAACTATTCTCTTGAATAAAAAATGGACCAAGCCTATAGCTCTTGTAGTGAATACAAGGCTTCTAGAGGTCTGTTTGTTGAAATGGAGCAGACTTGGGGGTCTATGTATTGAGATGGACCAAGCCTATAGCACTTGTAGTGGATATAAGGCCTCTAGGGGTCATTGAAATGGACCAAACCTGGGGGTCTGTGCATTGAGATGGACCAAGCCTACAACACTTGTAGTAGATACAAGGCCTTTAGGGGTCATTGAAATGGACCAGACCTGGGAGTCTGTGCATTGATATGGACCTAAGCCTACAACGCTTGTAACGGATACAAGGCTTTTTAAGGGTTATTGAAATGGACCAGAGTTGTAACACTTGCAATGGCTGCAAGGTTTTTAGGGGTCTGTACATTGAGATGGACCAAGCCCATAGCGCTTAGTAATAGATACAAGGCTTTTTAGGGGTCATTGAAATGGACAGACCTATAACTCTTGCAATGGCCGCAAGGTTTTTAGGGGTCTGTACATTGAGATGGACTAAGCCTACAATGCTTGTAACTGATACAAGACTTTTTAGGGGTCATTGAAATGAACCAGACTTAGGGGTCTGTGCATTGAGATGGACCAAGCCTACAGCGCTTGTAACAAATATAAGGCTTTTTAGGGGTCATTGAAATGGACTTAGACCTATAACTCTTACAATAGCTGCAAGGTTTTTAGGGGTCTATATATTGAGATGGACCAAGCCTACACCACTTGTAACGGATATAAGGCTTTTTAGGGGTCATTGAAATGGACCAGGCCTGGGGGTCTGTGCATTGAGATGGACCAAGCCTACAGTGCTTGTAATAAACACAAGGCTTTTTAGGGCTCATCGAAATGGATTAGAACTATAATACTTGCAATGGATGAAAGGTTTTTAAGGGTCTGTACGTTGAGATGAGGCACTTAGGAAGGAAAAAAAAGGAATTTTTTTATTGATAGTATTTTCGTAAGTGCTCAACATTCTAGGGCCTGGGCACAGGCTTCCTAGGTACATCTTCCAACTAATATGTCGTGGGCCTAACAATCTCGGTTACCTTGTAAGGCCCTTCCTAATTAGGAGAAAGCTGTCCCATGGTGAGATCCTTAGTATTTGGGAACACTCTTCTCAAGATGAGGTCCCCGACTTGGAAGTGGATAGGTCTTAACCCTTGGTCTAAGTTCTTGGCCATTTTTTATTGGTATGCTTCAGTCCTGATCTGGGCCTGCTTGCATTTTTCCTCAAGCAAATCTAAGTTTTTTGTGAGATGATGGTCGTTGGCTTCCTTGTCAAAGGCATCCGTCCTCAAGGTTGGCATGCCAATTTCGACAGGAATGACTGCCTCTGAACCATATGCGAGTGAGAACGGCGTCTCTGTAGTTGGTGTTCTTATGGTGGTACGGTAGGCCCAAAACACTATAAGGAGTTCCTCGACCCATCTTCCCTTGGCTTCTTCCAACTTCTTCTTTATGGCTTCAAGAATTATGCAGTTGGTAACTTTGGCCTGCCCATTAGCTTGGGGATGCCCTGGTGAGGAGAAGTGGTGACTGATGTGCTAGTCTTCACAGAACTTCCTGAACACCTTTCAAGTAAACTACGTACCATTGTTTGAAATGATGAAGCAGGGTATGCCGAACCTGCAAACTATGTTCTTCCACGTGAAGTTCTTATATAACAAAATTTATTTAAAAAATACTAAGAAGTCATTTCTTTTGCATGGTAATGATAAGAGAATAATTAGGATTGGACCTTGAATTCTAATATCATGCTTACACTTAATCATTACAGTATAAAAATATTTACAATATATATTTTACGGAACCAATAATAATATATGACCCAAATTTTTGTATCAAATTTCAGATCAATAGTGGAACATTAGACACATTATTTAGTTATTGACCAATAATTTATTTTCATATTATTTAGAATATAAAATTTGGTACATATATTTAAGACTCATACTATTTAATCAAGGCACTCTAATAAGTATCATTTGATAGAGGTAACAATAATAATAAATCTTAATTTTTGAAAATCCTTAATTTTATTTTTAGAATTCTATTGTTCAAAATCATGAATTCTTGCATTAAAATACATTTATTGTAAATTCTTAAAATTTTTAGTAACCTTAATCATGAAATTTCTAAACCCTGGATTTTATTAATGTTTTGGTGGATGAATTCTATAAAATTTATATTCTTAAATTTTAATAACTTAAAATTTTTAAAATTAATATTCTTGGGATTTTCAATGGCTAATAGTTTTAAACAACTTTTCAGACTTGAGAGTTGTGAGTATTTGAGAATTTAGATTAGCTATTATTTAAGGGCGAGGCTAAATGCACTCCCCTTTTTATACTTATATACTCCAATTCAAGATGTATGAATGTGAGTGCATGAGTATAAAAATGGTATAATTGAAGTTTATTGACAATAAAGATTTGATGATGTATATGCCTGATGTAATCTAAGCATCAACACAAAAATTAGTACTTGTTTGGTAATTGAACTACATTGTTATGCTTTTCTTATATGCGAAATATGATAATTAATCTTGAGTACAACCAAACAATTACAAAGTATAAAACCTGATGTACCATAAAAAGACAGACCTGTCCCCACATGACATGTATACATACAGAGCACCTATGCATAGAGACCAAGGAAAGCTCTCATGTCCAGAACAGACGTGCATACAGGGTCCAGAGCCTCTTTGCTTAGAGTACCACAAGACCTTTGGTTTCCCTCCAAAACTAGTAAATGCAGGGCACACACATAAAGGGGTCCCGTGCTGGTCACCGCCTTACATGTCCTACCGACCTTGAAGAAAGGAAACAAAATCCTACATGGTAATTACCATCTTCGAATATCATCAAATCCCTACCTCTACGACTCCAAATCTTACTCAACTTAGGAAGTTCGCAACCTATAAATTAAACCAGTTAGGTGAGCTTTTCAATTACGCTTTCATAATTACTTTTCAATTACAGTCTTTCTTTTAGTTTTTAATAACTTTATCATCGGAGCGGCTACCACTGGAGCTAACCCGGTGGCCCTCTGTTCCTATTCTTTGAATGCTTGACAGAAGACGAAGAACGGAGCCCCACTAATCAGAAAGTGCAACATTAGTTTGGCACCGTCTGTGGAAAATGAAAATCATTTCTTGATAAATCTCTTCTCCTACAACGACAGCTTTTTTCGATGGCTCCCAATCTTAGTCCAAGAAAAAGTTCCCAAAACCCTCGAAACCAGCCTCTTACGGGAAGAGGAAGGGGGCAAGCATCTAACTCCTTACAAGCAATAACTCGATCGGGTCCAACGACAGTCTAATCAGATGCAGGAAACAACTTCTGCCATCTTCCAAACCTTGGCATCACTGACCTAGAATCAGCACAATAATCCCACTCATCCTCCCACCAATGTTGCTAATGAAGGGGTTCAGCCTCTTGCCACCACCATGGGCGGAGGACCCCCTACGGAGGCTTTCAACGTGTAGTCGGTGCACCCTCATGGCACCACTCACATAAGGGGTGATCCCCAACCATCTACTGTAGTAGGGAAAGGGATGCCAGCCTTTTATCCTGCCATCCATTATCAAAGCAGGACCCAGGTCCCAACTCCAGCAAATTCGGGGGCCAACCTAACACCACCTGAATTTTAGCCTCCACTAGTGCCATTTCCCCGGGTCCAAGGAGACCAACGTCCCCCTATTACTGTTGGACAGAATCGTCCCCTGCATATAGGGACAGAGGCTATAAGACAAGGCCAACAATAACCAATTTATCCTAAGGTTCCACAAAGGGTGGAGGAAGTAGCAGACTCCATGGATTAAACCATCATCACCAAAGGAACCTACATCCCTCAAAAGCAGGATGAACTAACAAAGCTGCTCGACAAGTTTGCCATGCCATTCACTCTAGCCATAATGGTAGAGGAACGGCCCAAGAAATTTGTTGTCCCCAAGTTCACCCTATACGACATGTGCCGAACCTTTGTAACTAGCCTCAAAGGTACTACTCTGAAGTGGTTCCACAGCCTTTCTCAAGAGTTGATCACCAACTTCTACGAGCTTAGCAGACAGTTTCTCAATCGATTCCTGACTAGCAAGAAGTTGAGAAATAGGCCAGAATTCTTGTTAATTATAAAGCAGACCAAGGGCCAGTTACTTCGGGAGTATATCACTCGTTTCAATACTAAGCTTACAGAGATAACAGACTATAACCCGAGCTTTCTGGTAGCAGCTCTAATCTCTGGCCTAGGGTTGGGGCATTTTTAGGATTTTTTGACAAAGAATCCTCTCGCTGACATGGCAGTACTCATGAAGCGGGCACGAAAGTACATAAACCTAGAGGACACGAAGATATCGTTCAAAAAAGCCAAAGAGCAAGCTCAGAAGGATAATCACAAAAAAGACCCCAATGCAACTAAAAAGAGGGTCAGAAGTCTTGACCGAAGGACGGCACCCAGAGCCCAGAATAACCCTAATGTTGGGAGATACGACACGTTCACTCCTCTAAACGCCTCCCTCACTCACATACTTTTACGGGTATAGACCTGTGAAGATCTAAGGTGGCTAGAACAGCTAAAAAGCAATCCCAATGCTAGGGACCAGAACAAGTACTGTGATTTTCACAAAGATCACGGGCACACTACAGACAAATGTAAAGCCCTCAAATAAGAGATCGAGCAACTCATCAAGCGAGGGCGGCTGCGAGAGTTCACCCGACAAGATGGGCGGCAGAACCCCCGTAATGACAAACTGCAGTAGAGAAGGCAAGAACAGAGGGAGACTCGGAATGAGAAACCGCAACAAAACAACCAGGTTATTTTTGTCCTCCATGTTGACAACTCGATGATAGGAATGTCTAACCGTGCAAAAAAGTGGTATGCTAGGGAGGTTAGGGTAATACCTAATGTCCTCTAGATCTCTGCCATTGAGAAGAGTTTGAAGCCTGCACAACAAATCTAGTTCTCAGAGCTGGATCTTGTCGGGGTACACTGTCCTCACAGTGATGCCTTCGTCATCTTGCTCAAAATTGCCAATTTTGAGATCCGAAGGGTCTTGGTGGACACAGGGAGTTCCACCAATGTGCTATTTTATGAGCCTCTCAGGCATATGAAGCTTAAACCCAGTGACATCAAGGCTACCACTGTTGTAATGTCAAGATTTGATGGGAACCTTAACACTCCGCTGGGTAAAATTGACCTGCCAACCATAGTAGGAGAAGGGGATGGACAAAAGACATCGGTCTCCGAATATATGGTCCTAGACTCCAAGTCCCCTTAAAACGTTATCATCGGAAGACCTTGGCTCCACCGTATGGGAGCAGTCACCTCAACGTTCCATTAGTGCCTGAAATATGTGCATAACAACATGGTTTACACCATCAGGGGATGCCAGCCAACTGCCCGAGAATGCCACCCTCTCACGCTGAAGGAGAAGGCCCTCAAATCGCAATCACAACATCCTTATGGAGGAGAAAATCCTGTTCCTTCTAACCTTCATGAGATAAATGAGTACCTCTTCGAAATTGATGAGTTATTGAACCCTAGAGGTAAGGATATTAGGGCCAAGCCAACAAAAGATCCTATCAAAATGCTTGTAAGCTCTGAAGAGGGTGGACGATATTTGCAGATTGGTTCAAATATATCCCCCTCCGAACAAAAAGAGATGGTAGAATTTTTTAAGAATAACCTATCGATATTTGCTTGGGAAACCAAGGATATGGAAGGGATAAACCCTAATCTTATCTCCCACAAGCTAATGATCGATCCTGATCACCCTCTTATGAGGCAAAAGATAAGGACGTTTGCTCCAGAGCGCCACAAGATCATCAACAAAGAAGTCTAGAGGCTATTGGATGCCAAAATGATAAAAGAGGTGTTCAATCCAGAATGGCTTGTCAACACCGTCCTCACCAAGAAGAAGAACGACAAGTGGAGGGTTTGCATTGAATACACAAACCTCAACAAAGCCTATCCCAAAGACAGCTTCCCTCTTCCGAGGATTAATCAGCTAGTTGAAGCAACTGTTGGACATAAGCTCATGAGCTTTATGGACACTTACTCTGGATACAATCAGATCCAGATGTACCCCCCCAGACCAAGAAAAGACAACCTTCATATTCGAACAAGGACTCTATTATTATAGAGTGATGATGTTCGGTCTAAAGAATGTTGGAGCTACGTATCAATGATTGGTGAATAAAATGTTCAGCCCTCTGATTGGTAACACAATGGAAGTTTATATAAATGACATGTTGGTCCAGAGCTTATAGAAGAATGAACACATCCAGCATCTGAGCCAAACATTTAACATCCTGAGGCATCACAGGATGAAGTTGAACCCCTTAAAGTGTACCTTTGGGATCACTAAAGGGAAGTTCTTAGCTTTTTTAGTGTCTCAAAGAGGAATTGAGGCAGACCCCATGCAAATAAAAACTCTAATTGAACTAGAGTCATTGAAGACCAAGAAAGACATTCAAGGCCTAAACGGAAGAATTGCAGCTCTTAACTGATTCATCTCCAAGTCTACCGACCGTTGCCTTTTGTTCTTTAAAGCCTTAAGGAAGAGTAAGGTCCTAGAATAAACCCCAGAGTGCAAAAAAAACCTTCCAAGAATTGAAGTTGTACCTGACATCCCCCCAGCTCCTTTCAAAGCCAGTCTAGAGAGAGAAATTTCTCCTACATCTTGCGATTTCAGAAAATGCCATCAGCTCTGTACTAATCAGACAGGACAAAGGAATTCAAAAACCTATTTTTTATGTAAGCAAGGCACTCCTGGATGCCAAGACAAGGTACTCTGAGATTGAAAAATTGGCCTTCGCTCTGATAACATCTGCTTGAAAATTCAGGCCCTACTTTCAAGAGCATCCTATTGAGGTCCCTATTACTTATCCTCTGAAGTCAATATTGTGCAAACTTGAAGTCTCGGGATGACTGGTTAAATGGTTTGTGGAGTTCAGAGAATTTGATATATCTTACGTACCACGGACCTCCATTAAATGGCAAACACTGGCAGATTTTGTTGCGGAATTCACTCTAGCACTGCACGCTAAAGCACAATCCAATATAGACACCTTGGTATGGCAGCTTTATACCGATGGGTCATATACCGATAGGGGTTCGGGCATCGACATACTACTTCAGTCCCTCGATGGGTTCATAATTGAAAAAGTAGTTAGTTTGGGGTTCAGAGCCTTTAACAACGAAGATGAGTACGAAGCCCTCATCCTTGGGATGAAGCTGGCCCTAGAATGTGAAGCTCGGAACCTCGAAGCATTCTCTGACTCCCAACTTGTGGTAAGCCAAGTTTCGGAAGAATTCTCCATCAAGGATGACAGAATGATCTGATATTCAAAACTGATGGGATCCTTGAAGCACTCATTTCATAAGTTTGCCATTCAGAAAATTGAAAGAGGTCAGAACTCCAGGGCCAATGCCTGGGCAAATATGGCCTCCCATCTCAAATTAGAGAGGGATTCAACTATAAGAGTCTCTTACCAACTAAAGCCAAGCATCGAAGAGGTACAATCCTCCCAAGTTTCAGAACAAACCCAGAATTGAATGACTCACATCATCCAACACATAAAATAAGGATCGCTCCCAAAGGGCCAAAATTAGGCCCGAAGGATTCGAATCAGGGCAATTCAATACCTAATCTTAAATGGGAAGCACAACCGAAGATCCTACACGCAGCCCTTTGTGTGGTGTGTATCTCTAAAGGAATCTTAATATGTCCTAGCTGAGATACACGAAGGAAGCTACGTCAACCACAATGGTGGCAGAACCATAGCCCACCGAGCTCTGACTCAGGGCTATTACTGGCCCAACATGCTAAAACAGGCCAAAGAGTACGTCTAGAAGTGCGAAAAGTGCCAACGATTTGCTTCATATCATCACTAACCCTACCAAGAGTTCAACCCTATTGCCAGTCCTTGGCCCTTTGCTCAATGGGGGATGGACATCATAGGGCCATTACCAAAAGCCTATTTGAACAGAAAGTACTTACTGGTGGCCCTTTGATTATTTCTTTAACTAGGCAGAAGTCGAGCCTCGAACTTACATCATAGAAGTAGAGGTAAAGAACTTCACATGGAAGAACATAGTCTGAAGGTTCAGCATACCTCACGTCATCATTTTAGACAATGGTACACAGTTTGCTGGAAAGGTGTTCAAGAAGTTCTGTGAAGACTTGCACATCAGTCACCACTTCTCCTCGCCAGGGCACCCCCAAGCTAATGGGCAAGCTGAGGTTACCAACTGCACAATTCTTGACGCCATAAAAAAGAGGTTAGACGAAGTCAAGGGAAGATGGGTGGAAGAACTCCCTAGAGTGCTCTAGGCCTACCGTACCACTAGAAGAACACCAACTGCAGAGACATCGTTCTCACTCGCATATGGTTCTGAGGCAGTCATTCCTATCAAAATTGGCATGCCAACCTTGAGGATGGATGCCTTTGACCAGGAAGTCAACGACTATCATCTCACAGAAAACTTAGATTTGCTTGAGGAAAAACACAAACAAGCCCGAATCAGGACTGAAGCATACCAACAGAGAATGGCTAAAAGCTTCAGCCAAAGGCTAAGATCTGTCCACTTCCAGGTTGGGGACCTCGTCTTAAGAAGAGTATTCCCAAATACCAAAGATCCCACCATGGGAAAGATCTCCCCTAATTAGGAAGGGCCCTATAAGGTAATCAAGATCGCCAGGCCCACAACGTATTGGTTGGATGACGTAACTGGGAAGACTGTACTCAGGCCCTGGAATGTTGAGCACTTACCAAAATACTATCAATAAAAGAGTTCTTTTTTTTTTTTTTATTTCTAAGTGCTCTCATCTCAATGAACATACCATTGAGTCTGGTCCATTTCAATGAACACTAAAAGCCATGTATCTATTACAAGTGCTATAGGTTTGATCCATCTCAATGTACAGACCCCTAAAAACCTTGCAATCATTATAAGTGTTACAGGTCTGGTCTATTTCGATGACCTCTAAAAGCCTTGTATCCATTATAAGTGCTGTAGGCTTGGTCCATCTCAATGTATAAACCTTTAAAAACCTTGCAGTCATTGCAAATGTTACAGGTCTGATCCATTTCAATGACCCCTAATAGCCTTGTATCCATTACAAGTGCTATAGGTTTAGTCCATCTCAATGTACGGACCCCTAAAAACCTGGTAGCCATTGCAAGTGTTACAGGTCTGCTCTATTTCAATGACCCTTAACAGCCTTGTATCCATCACAAGTGCTATAGGCTTGGTCCATCTCAATGTACCGCTCCCTAAAAACCTTGTAGTCATTGCAAGTGTTACAGGACTAGTCCATTTCAATGACCCCTAACAGCCTTGTATCCATTACAAGTGCTATAGGCTTGGTCCATCTTAATGTACAGACCTCTAAAAACCTTACAGCCATTGCAAGTGTTACAGGTCTGGTCTATTTCAATGACACCTAAAAGCCTTGTATCCACCACAAGAGCTATAGGCGTGGTCCATTCTTCATTCGGGAGAGCAATCAAAATATCAAGAGGCTTTGGCCGTTCAACTTGCCGTAACTTTCCATCTTCTGAGGGATTGAAGCTTGATTTAATTACAAGTTATGAAGACTTCTGCTTAGTCTCAAGCTCTAAAGATCTCTATTAAAGATCTTGGTTCGATCATTACTATTAAGGATCTACACCAGATTTAATTACGAATAATGGCTCAGTTGTTAGTCCTGAAGATCAATGCTTGATTACAAGGTGTTGAAGGTTTCGATTCAATTTTAAAGTTTTAAACTCGATTTAATTACAAGTTGTGAAGCTCTTGATTCAATCGCAAGTCTTGAAGATCAGCGCTTGATCCAATCACAAGCTATTATGTTCAGAAGTCAATTAAAAATGCAAGCTTGATTTAATTACAAGTTGAGGAGATCTGAGGCTTAAAGCCTGATTCGCTTTCAGGTCCCAAATATTCTTACTTGATTTAATTACAAGTTATAAGGATGAGAACTTAAAGTTTTATTACAGAGCTTTGAAGGTTTGAAATCAAGATTTGTTTAAAGTGTTGAAGTTCATTACGAACACTAAAAGCTCGGAACATCATGGCAAACAACTCTTACAAGTATGACTATTCTGGGGATTCTATTGACAAATAACACAAGTGCATTGAAATAAAATAATAATATACAAAGTTTTAAAGAAGACAATTTTATTCATAATTAGCCCAATCTTGTGAAAATTACAAGAAAATAAAAGACAGTACAAAGTTTCCTAGTCTATTGCTGGTTCGGTAACCTCTGAAGTGTCAGTGATAGAGAAGAGTTCTGAAGCTCTGCACCATATCAAGATGATTTTCTTCTTCCTCTTCTTCATTCTCTTCAAACTTAGCACGCTATATTCATATCGGTCTACTTTAGTGCTTCGGTCGGAGGAAGGTCAGAAGGAGCTACCTCATTATCATTGTCCTGCACCCCGATCTCACCAGGAGAGACTTCAATATCATAAAACCAGCCAGATCAAGGTCAGGGAATTTCTTGAGGAGCTTGGCTTTAAAGGTGCAGTACTTATGCTCAATCAGCTCTCCACCCATGCCTTCGACCTCAGCCTTCATATCAGCCTCCATTTAAGCTCTGACAGAATTAGAAGTGTCTTGGACTTTCTTGAGGGAGGCAAACTTGAAGTTTTCAAACATCCTTTAGAGGTCTTCAAACTTCAGGGCAAAGGAATCTCATTCAGACTCCAAGATAGAGTAAGAGTTCGCAGCCTCCTTCAACTTCTCTTCGACCGTAGAAGTAGTGGACCGGGCCGTCCCCAGGAGTAGCCTGGGTTCATCCAGCTCAGATTAGAGGTTATCAATCAACTCTGAATCCACTGAAGACTCCATAATGGCAGCAAGGCCATGCATAGTCTGAAAATAAGAAACAAACAAGTCAAAATAGACAGAACATCAGAACAAAAAAAGAGGGGGAACCAAGGGAATAAGTTATGAGTTACCTTTAACTGGAAGGACATCAGGTCCTTGGCAATCTTCTCCGCCTTCAAACCTTTATATTTGCTTAGGCCTGAATCCTAAGACTTGTCAAAATCCCTTTTCGTGGCTAAATAGTCAGATTCATCAGGCACGGTAGTAGCAGCGGCCTTTCCCTTTCCCCATTTTCTTTGTAGGGACTACAGGTACAAGGGGAAGGGTAGGCTCAGGAGTAAGAGACTCTCTCATATCCTCAGACACTATTCAGTCTGGGGAATTAGAGAGGAGCCTTATCCTCTTCATTTGGAGAGGCGACTCGGCAGGGGAAGAGGTCTTCCTCACCATTTTTCTTCTTCTTCCTTGGTGCCCAGTTGGACATCAAGGACCTCTTCAGGTTGCCAGCTCCGTCTTTTGTCAACCCAGCCTCCATCAGGTGTTCAGGAGAAAGAATGGAAGTGTGGGCACGATTGCTGGTCTGGAGAAGCCTTCGGTACTTGTCTTAAAAGTCAATGGTAAAAATTAACCTCTTCCAAGCCCTTTTGTCTACACAGAAGAATACAAAAACACAAAGATTAGGCGACAAACAAAGTAAAATGGGACAAAACCAAAGGGCAAAAGTGATTAAAAAGGGGGCTTCTCACCCTTAATCCCGATACTCCGGGGAAAAGTCAAGGTCTGGCCCTCGTAGTCTTTTAGCTCCTATCCTCCTCCCATGAATAAGTACCACTTCTTCCAAGTCTTGTTGAAAGTGGGTACTCAAGAGAGGGGTCTGAACCCCTTGTCAAAAGACATGTAAAACAAGCCCTCCGACCTCAAAAACTTTAGATTCATATTATTACGGATTAGCTCAAGATCTACTTCGACACCATTCAAATGTCCTAAAACTATAAACCCTAACAGATGCCTCCAACTATTGATGTTGGGGTCGGTAAGACAGATGTTGAATCATTGGAAACAATCTCTAACTAGAGGGGGAAGAGGAAACCTAAGTCTCATCTCGAACCACTCGAGATAGGTACAAATCTCACCTTGACCTATATTTGTGGGACGATCCAACGATCCAGGCGCCCTACAGGTTACATTTTGGGGGAAGTCGAAAGCAGCCCTCAAAGCACCTAGCATGCCCTTGAGTAATGGTGCTTTCTCCCTCCTCCCATTGGGAAGGCCTACCTAAGGTTTCCCCCGTTATATTCCTAGGTTCAAGGAAAGCGTCTACAATCCTAAGTTCAGGGCTTTGGGGGGAATACTCAACTATCCTATTCTCAGAATTCCCAGAAGGACTGCTATCTATGATCTGAATTTGTGATGACATAGTCGTCTCAGAAGAGCTCTCTGTGCCATAACCTATGCCAAACATGGCGTTTGAGGTTGACATTGTGAAAATAAAAAAAAAAAATAAGGGAAGGAGAATAGAAAGGAGATGAATAATCAGCAACAAACCGTTGTTGATTGGAGACTTAGTTAGAAGTGGCCTTCTCACGGCAACAGTCTTCTTACTCTGTTTCTCTCAATATGCAACAGAAAATCTTATGATGCAATGAAAATGATGAAGGGAAAGGGTACATGTGTACCCTCCCTTATCCTTTTATAAAGGACCAAAATGATGAAGGCCCATGAGCCCGAACCGTCGTGGCGGTTGAAGGAATGATGACCTCGAAAGCCCAAATGATGACTAACATAATAAATGTTACATCAACGGCTATTGCAGAAAGCACAGCAGCACGACGCGTGGATATAGCACATGACTCTTCAAAAACCCTCAGCCTCAATCACGCGACGTGCTAAACTAAGACTCGAGGAGGGGGGGAGTAGCTAATGTACCAAAAAAAGATAGACCCATCCCCACATGACACATCTATATACAGAGCACCTATGCATACAGACTAAGGAAAGCTCTCATGTCCGGAACAGACGTGCACACAGGGTCCAAAGCCTCTTTGCTCAGAGTACCACAAGACCTCTAGTCTTCTTTCCAAAATAGAAAATACGGGGCACGCACATAAAGGGGTCCCGAGCTGGTCACCGCCTCACATGCCTTACTGACCTTAAAGAAAATAAATAGAGTCCTATATGGTAACTGTCATCTTTGAATATCATCAAATCCCTATCTCTGTGACTCCAAATCCTACTCAACTTAGGAAGTCCGCAGCCTATAAATTAAACCCTAAGGTGCATTTTTCAATTACACTTTCTCAATTACTTTTCAATTATAGTCTTTCTTTTAGTTTTTTCTAAATTTATCATCAGAATAGCTACCATCGGAGCCAACCCGGTGGCCCTCTAATGCTATTCTTTGAGTGATTGACAGAAGATAAAGAACGGAGCCCCATTGTTCAGAAAGTGCAACATCAGAACCTAAATTGATAATTTTGATGATATCTATACTTAATATTGACACAAAATTAGTATATGATCTTAGTTGTGTATTACATACATAAAGATTGCCAATGTGAGATTAAACTTACATATTGAATTTATAGACATGGTTAGTGTTTGATTATAATTGAAATAATACACTAAATCTAGGATTATAAGTAGTGCTTTGCTATGGATTGCTCATAAAAATAATATTTAATATCTAAACAAAGAGTATGGCTAAACAATACACTAATATTATAACTTTCTAATACACTTATGATTGAGATAAATCCTTAAGCAAGAATAGTTAAGTAATGTGTTCAACATTTAAGCAAAAGTATAGAATGTGTAAAATTTCTCAATTAAGGTTAAAAGAAAAATATGAGCACCAAGAGCAAATCTTGATATAACTCATTGTTTCAAACAGTAAATCTTAAAGGTTATAAATCAAGATAGTTATATATGCTCCAAAATCTCACATAAATAGGCTAAGTTGTTAAATTACATAATACTAATTGAAATTCAAATATACCTTTGAACATTCGTGTATATGAGTAGATTATTCAAGGAGCTTAAACATGAGTTAAGAATTGAAAAAATGTTGTGCATAAGGTTTAGCATGTAAAGCTCTAATAAGCATATGCTTGAAGTGAAATTTCAAGCATATTCAAACAAATGCAGAAGCTAGTTTAAATCATGACATTCATAAGCTCTTATTAACGAAAAAATGAGTAACTAATAAAATATCATGATATTTAGGATGCATCCTTATAATGAGCAACTAATAACAATATAAAATTCATATGGATGCATAATTTAGGAAGTCTTTCATAAATTAACAAATGTATTTGATGCTGCACTTTTTGGCTGTAGCCGACTTTGATCTTCTGCGACCTGAAGAACACTCAAGAAGATGATCAGAGGACCACCGGATTGGCTTCGGTGGTAGCCGCTCCTGATGCTTAAGTTAATAAACTGAATTGAAAAGACTGTAATGTAAGCCAAAGAATGAGCATAAGAAATAAGGCGTACCTCTAGGGTTTAATTTATAGGCAATGGCCTTTCCTAAGTTGATTAGGATTTGGAGCCGTGAATATAGGGATTGGATCGTCGGAGACAACAGTTACCTTGTTGAATATAGCAATAATGGAGATAACTATGTGTGGTAGTTTCCTTGTGGAAGATTGTTTCCTTGTTCTTTGCTCGGCAGATGTCAAGGCGGTGATGAGTTCTGAATAGCGGAGGGTACTCTGGAGGTCCTTGCTCGGACCTATAGGCTCTATAAGAATGTAGCTCTGCTCTGTAGGCGTGTGCTCGACCTTTTAAGTTCTGCAGGTCTGTTCTGAATGGCCAAGCACGGGCTAATTTGTAGGCGTACGTGTCGAGTGGGGATTGGCCTATCATTTTGTGGTATATCAGCTACTCCCCCCCCAAGCCTTAGTTAGAGCTTTAGTGTGTAACTTAGGCTATAGGCTCAAGAAGATTAAGCGTTCCGTCCTTTTATCTTTATAAGATGACGGTTCATCACATCATTTATTATGCACCCTTTGTTTGGGGCTTTCGAGGCCATTCTTTTTCCCAAACCATCGCGACGGTTTGGATGTATGACTCTTTGTCTCCAAGGATCAATAAATATAGGGGAAAGAAGGGGGAGCTTACACGCCCATTCTTCTTATTGTTTGTTTCATGATGTTTCCTGTCAAGGGAAATTGAATTGCTATAGAAGTTACTGTCATCCGGAGGTGATTGACTATCCTCAGTCTGAGTTGGGTGTGATCAAACTATGGCTAAGGATAACCCACCCTTTTACCTTGGTTCCTATGGAAAGATTAAAAAGACGAAGATATCCTTGTCCATCTTAGCATCCGATAGGGATTTCCCCTCATAGAGGCAGGCCCTCCTTGATTCAATCGAGGCTTGGAGCGTTGATGATAAAGATGATGGGGAGATGCCTCCTCCCCTTCTTTCCTTGGCAGAGACCCTTACACAAGCCAGCCAAGGTGCCATACTGAATTTGAGGAGAGTGAAGGCGGAGAATGAAAGTGTCGTGAGCCCCGGAGTCATCTTTCTATATTGGTGCCAGGGCAGGCGGTGATGTAGATTGGGGTTCAGGGTTCCTTCCTTTCAAATGGGAGCCGGTGGTGGCGGTAATGGTGCCTTGGGACCCTGGACCCTTGACTTTAGAGGAGCTAGAGGAAGAAGGCCATGATGGCATGAAACAGAAATATGCCTTGTCCGAAATTATTGTAGCTTTAGACTTGTAGTTTGTCTATCTGTTGAGTTATTCGTTCTGATGTAACTTTTTCGTGGATTATCAATAAAACTGAGTTCCTTTTTCCTTCAATAAACTGTGTTCTTCCCGAGTTAGCATATTTTTCTAAGCACTGTTGCCAACTGCTCCCTGTCAATGATTCCATTTGTATATATAGATTTTCATAGTATTTGTGCCTTTTCCAAACTGAAACACTTTATGAATTCTGCGAGCTAAGTTGTCTTGGTGATATGTTAAGTTACGACTGCACAGTAGTGCATGAGTTTGTCCTTGACAAAATTCGAGTTCTTTATTCTCTATTTGGATCAGCTCTGTAGAGTAGCACAGTAACCTGCAATAATTTAAGTGAATGTAGTAATAAATATGCTTGCCGAGCCCAGAGACTTGTGCAAATAATTGGATTTAGAATATCTGGGAATCAATTGAGCAAATCAGACTCTTTGTTTCGAATCAGATCCGAAGGTCTGTACATTTGATGGACCAGACCATGAGGTTTGTACATTTGGTGGACCAGACCATGAGGTTTGTACATTTAATGGACCAGACTAGAAGTATGTACATTTGATGGGCCAGACCAAAAGTCTGTACATTTGATGGACCAGACCATGAGGTCTGTGCATTGGGTGGACCAGACCATGAGGTCTGTACATTTAGTGGACCAAACCATGAGGTCTGTACATTTGATGGACCAGACCATAAGGTCTGTACATTTGATAGACCAGACCATGAGGTCTATGCATTTGGTGGACCAGACCATGAGGTCTGTACATTTGATGGACCAGACCATGAGGTCTGTGCATTTGGTGGACCAGTCTAGAAGTCTGTGCATTTGGTGGACCAGACCATGAGGTCTGTACATTTGATGGACCAGACCATGAGGTCTGTGCATTTGGTGGACCAGACTAGAAGTCTGTGCATTTTGGTGGGAATACTTCAAAGAGTCTTTCAAAGAAAAAATTTCTTTATTGATAATACTTCCGTAAATGTTCTACGTTCCAAGGTCTGGGAACAGGTTTCCCATTAATGCCTTCTAGCCAGTAAGTGGTAGGCCTAACAATTTTGGTCACTCTGTAAGGGTCTTCCCAATTGGGTGATAATTTTCCCATTGCGGGATCTTTGGTGTTTGGAAAAACCCTTCTTAGAACGAGGTCTCCCACTTGAAAGCTGACAGGCTTGAGCCCCAATTTAGAGTTGTTAGCCATCCTTTGCTAGTACACTTCCGTCCTGATCCTGGCTTGATTCCTCTTGTCCTCAAGTAAGTCTAAATTTTCTGCCAGCTGTTGATGATTGGATTCTTGGTCAAAAGCTTCAGTCCTCTAGGGTTGGTATACCGATCTCTACTGGAATAACTGCCTCGGTTCCGTAAGTAAGTGAAAAGTGAGTTTCGGAGGTTGGAGTTCTTCTAGTTGTTCTGTAAGCCTAGAGCACACCAGGGAGTTCTTCGACCCATCTTCTCTTGGCTTCTTCTAACCTCTTCTTGAGGGCATCAAGGATTGTTCGATTGATGACTTCTGCTTGCCCATTAGCTTGGGGATGACCAAGAGAGGAGAAATACTGACTGATACCCAAATCCTGGCAGAATTTCTTGAAGGCTTTGCTAGTAAATTGTGTACCATTGTCTGAGATGATTACACGTGGTATGCCAAACCTGCAGACGATGCTTTTCCAGACGAAGCTCTTGACTTCCTTCTTAGTAATGCGTGTTAGAGGCTCTACTTCTGCCCATTTGGAGAAATAGTCAATGGCCACCAGAAGATATTTCCTGTTCGGTGTGGCCTTAGGTAATGGGCCTATGATATCCATTCCCCACTAGACGAAGGGCCATGGGCTGGCAATAGGAGTGAGCTCGTGGTGGGGATGGTGTTGGTAGGGAGCAAACCTTTGGCATTTGTCACACTTTCGGATGTACTCATTAGCTTGCTTCAACATACTAGGCTAGTAGTAGCCCTGTGTTAGAGCTTGGTGGGCTATAGTTCTGCCCCCGTTATGATTTCTGTAGATTCTTTCATGAATTTCTGCCAGGACATACTGAGATTCTTCTGGAGCAAGACACCTCAATAGAGGTTGAGAATTTGACCTTCTATAAAGCTTGCCGTTCAGGATCAGATACCGAGCCGCCTTAATTCGGATTTGTCTGGCTTTGTTCTTGTCCTTAGGGAGGAGTCCTGCTTCTAAGTACTAGAAGATAGGGGTCATCTAGTTTTGAGGCTGTTCGGTAACTTGGGCGACCTAGACCTCCTCAATGCTTGGTTTTGGCTGATAGGAGATTTTTATCATAGAGTTATCCCTTGAATCTAGGTGAGATGCCATGTTTGCCAAAGCATCAGCTCTGTAGTTTTGGCCTCTTTCTATTTTCTGGATGGAGAATGTTTGGAAAAAATTATTTTAATGGAGTTGACCGAGTCGAATATCGAAGCATCCGGTCCGTCTTTAGCGACAAAATCTCCAGAACTTGGCTTACCACTAGTTAGGAAACCAGAGAAAACATTTAAGTTCTAAGCCTGCATTGCCAGCGTAGGCTTTATTCCTAGGATGAGGGCTTCGGATTATGCTTAATGTTGGAGGCTCGAACCCCAAGCTAACTGCCTTCTTTGCTATGAGCCCATAGAGATTGTCAATACCACGCCACACAGAACCGTGGTCAGTAGAAGATCCGTCAGTAATAGAGTGTCATGTTTCTAAGTTCTCAAAGCGCTTTTTGGGCCTTGTCTTGAGTGCTGGGGTGAATTCGGCAAAAAAATCGGGCCAAGGTTGACTTTAACAGAGATTCGTGGGACGTAAGATATGTCGAATTCCCCCAGGTCTACTGACCATTTGACCAATCGCCCTGATACTTCAGGCTTTCTTAGTATGGACTTCAAGGGGTAAGCAGTGGGGATCTTGATAGGATGAGCTTGAAAGTAGGGTCTGAGCTTTTGAGTTGAAATTATTAGTGTAAGAGCTAGTTTTTCAATTTCAGGATACCTTTTCTCTACATCTAACAATGCTCTGCTGACATAAAATATAGGCTTCTGAACTCCCCTGTGCTGCCTGACCAGTACTGAACTGACAATGTTTTCAGAGACTGCAAGGTAAAGAAGCAATTTTTCTTCGTGGAGTGGCTTTGATAGGAGTTCAGGTGAGGCTAGATATTCCTTTAGCTCTTGGAAGGCCTTCTTGCACTCCTTTGTCCACTATAGAGCTCTGTTGCCTTTTAAGGCTTTGAAGAATGGTAGACAGTGGTCAGTGGATTTAGAAATAAATCTGCTCAGGGTTGCAATTCTGTCGTTCAGAACCTAAATGTCCTTCTTGGTTTTTGGTGACTCTAGCTCAGTCAAGGTCCTGATCTGAGTGGGATCTGCTTCAATGCCCCTTTGAGAATTTGTGAAACAATATACCCCAAGAATTTTCCCTTCGTAACTCCAAACATACATTTTGAGGGATTCAGTTTCATCTTATGTTGCTTCAGGATGTCAAACGTCTGAGCTAAGTGCTGGAGGTGGTTGGCCTTTTGTAAGCTTTTGACTAGCATGTCGTCAATGTAGACTTCCATGGTACTGCCAAGCAGAGGGCTGAACATCTTGTTGACGAGACATTGATATATAGCCCCAGCATTTTTTAGACCGAATGGCATTACTCTGTAACAATAGAGACCTCGTTCAGTTATGAACGCTGTTTTCTCCTGATCTGGAAAGTACATCTAGATTTGGTTATATCCTGAATAGGTATCCATGAAGCTCATGAGTTCGTGCCCTGCGGTAGCATCGACTAGCTGATCTATTCTTGGTAGAGGGAAGCTATCCTTGGGACAAGCTTTTGTTGAGGTCTATGTAGTCGACGCAGACTTTTCACTTGCCATTTTTCTTCTTGACCAGAATGGTATTGGCCAACTAGTCAGGATAGAATACCTCTCGTATCATCTTGGCCTCGAGCAGCCTTTGGACCTCCTCATTGATGACCCGATGCCGCTCTGGAATGAGTGGCCTCCTCTTCTATCTTACTGGTGGGTGATCTGGACCTACTATCAATTTATGGGTAATGAGGCCTGGGTCTATTCCCTTCATGTCCTTTGTTTCCCAAGCAAACACGGAGAGGTTGTTTTTCAAGAACCTGATTATTTCATCCTACTCGGCAGATGTTAGGTCTAGACCTATTTATAGATAGCTGCCCTAGCGATTCTGAGCTGACCAAAACTTTGATGGGTTCCCCTATAGGCTTGGCCTTACTGTCCCTTCCTCTAGGGCTTAATGGCTCATCGATTCTGGAAGGGCAATATTCTGCCTCGTGAAGGTGGGAAAGGATTGGGTCCACTCACTCACGGGCATGCTGTAATTGCTATTTGGGAGCCTTCTCTTTGAGAGCGAGAGCATGGCACTCCTTGGAGGTCGGTTGGCATCCTCTGATAGAATAGACGGCCTGGTTGTGGACGTACTTTAAGCACTGGTGGAGGGTTGAAGTGACTGCTCCCATCTGATGTACCCATGGTCTCCCAATTATGACATTGTAAGGAGAATTGGCTGTTCAAGACCATGTACTCTAGTCATAGTGGTCTTTTGTCCGTCTCCCTCTCCTGTTGTAGTGGGGAGGTCAATCCTTCCTAGTGAAGTGTTGAGATTCCCATCAAATCCTACCATGATCACGGCTGTGGGCTTGACGTCACTAGTTTCATCCTCTTCTCGATATGAGAGATCGATAGGATGGTGGGAGTAGTTCTGGCCTCCCGAACATACCATTTCCGTGCTCTGTTAGAGGTCCCTACTGTCAGGGGTGTCAGCATAGATGACAAAGATAACCTCGTTATTCTGTCGCTGAGGTTCGTTTCGTCCTTGTTCCTGTCTCTGTTCAGGCGTTTGATTGGGCTTCCCCTTGTTAGGGCCTTTCATTGTTGGGGTTCTGCCCTCCATCTTGTTTGATGTATTCCTTGTAAATGACCCCTCCTTATGAGATGCTCAATTTCATGTCTGAGGGCTTGGCATGTATTAGTTGTATGCCCACGGTCTTTGTGGAAGTCACAGTACTTGGTCTAATCTCGGAGGTTTGGATCCCCTCTCAGAGGTTTCGGCCACCTCAGATTCTCTCGAGATCAGACCTGCCGGAGTATTTGATTCGGCGAGGTGTTCAACTGGAGTGAAGCTGGCGAATCCCCTAGGGGCAGCATTGAGCAGGGTTCTAGGCACCTCTCTCTTTTCTGGGCGTATTCGACTCCTTCTTTTGATCGTCCTTTTTTTGGCTGTCCTTTTTTATGTCATCCTTCTGGGCTTGCTCTTTAATCTTTTGGGAGGTATTTTTTGCTTCCTCCAAATTGATGTATTTCCTGGCTCGATCCATGAGAGCTACCATGTCGGCAGGGGGACTTTTCGTCAGAGAATCCCTGAAACCTCCCTAAGCAAGGCCAGCGGTCAGAGCGGTTACTAGGAAGCTCGGACTGCAATCCGTGACTTCAGTCAGTTCGGAATTGAAGCGCGCGATGTAAGCTCTAAGGGTCTCCTCCTTAGTCTGCTTGACGTTCAACAAAAATTCAAGTCCCTTCCTCAACCTCCTACTAGTCATGAACCTGTCCAGAAATCGCCTACCTGAGCTCATAAAAGCTGGTGACTGAGTTCGGTGGGAGGTGGTGAAACCACTTCAGAGTGGTACCCTTCAGGCTGGTAATGAAGGTACGACACATAAAGGCATTCGAGGCCCCGTGTAGAGCCATTGTGTGCTGGTAATGTGACAAATGGTCCCCTGGATCTGTAGTCCCATCATATGGGGTGAACTTTGGTACAACAAACTTTCTTGGTCTTTCTTCCGATATAATGACAGGAGTGAACGGTGTGGCGAGCCTTCCAAATAGCCTAGCCAACTCATCCTGCTCTGGAGGATTTTGAGCACCTCTCATAACAACAGTTCGGTCCATGGATTCCGCCACCTCTTCAGCTCTGCGTGGTCCCTAGGTGGGACTCCTAGAGAATTTTGCCTTACGGCTTCGGCTCCCATGTAAACGGGATGGGCATGTCCCTCAGATGGAAGAGGGTTCTGGTGCTCCTGAGTTGGGAAAACTGGAACCGCATGAGGTTGAGTCTCTAGAAGTGCTGGGTTTGTTCCTGAAGCCCCGGGAGTTGGAGCCTTGGTGGTGCTCCGATAATGGACATCTAGAACAAAGGTTGGCATTCCCTAACCTGCGGCTGCTGATGCCTGAGGATCTCTGCCGATGTGAGTAGCACCTTGGGGGTGGTGTACAGGCTGATGGTCGGGAGCCTCGTCATGGGGCCCTTCTTCCGTAGTGACAATAGGGGGTTGTGTCCCCTGAGCAGCAATGTTGATTGGCAAACTTGGAGGATTTGTCCCCTAATTTCAAGTAAGCATTGCTAAAGTTCTAGACATGGTTGGAAGCTGTTCTTGCATGAGCTGCTTATATCACTTGACTGACTCGAGCTCCTACCGCATGGGATCAGCTGTTTGTCCCCTTTTCTCGTCCGGCAGACGGCCGACATTGAGGGTTTTGTGGATTTTGAACGTTCTTCCTTGGTCGGAGATTGAGTGCCATGATTCTCTAGTAAGAAGGGAGAATAAGTTTATTAGTGAGTAGAGCACTTGGAGATTGTTGTCGTTTCCCACAGACGGCACCAATCTGATGCTGCACTTTTTGGCTGTAGCCGACTTTGATCTTCTACGACCTGAAGAATACTCAAGAAGATGATCAAAGGACCACCGGATTGGCTCCGGCGATAGCCGCTCCGATGCTTAAGTTCATAAACTAAATTGAAAAGACTATAATGTAAGCCAAATAATGAGCATAAGAAATAAGGCGTACCTCTAGGGTTTAATTTATAGGCAATGGCCTTCCCCAAGTTGATTAGGATTTGGAGCCAGTGAATATAAGGATTGGATCGTCGGAGACAACAGTTACCTTGTTGAATATAACAATAATAGAGATACCCATGTGTGGCAGTTTCCTTGTGGAAGACTGTTTCCTTATTCTCTGCTCGACAGATATTGAGGCGGTGAATGAGCTCTGAATAGCGGAGGGTACTCTGGAGGTCCTTGCTCGGACCTGTAGGCTCTGTAAGAATGTAACTCTGCTCTGTAGGCGTGTGCTTGGCCCTTTAAGTTCTGCAGGTCTATTTTGAATGGCCGAGTACGGGCTGATTTGTAGGCGTATGTGTCGAGTGGGGATTGGCCTGTCATTTTGTGGTATATCAGTATTAAATATAAAATTTATGAATGACTTTATGCTTGCAAATTTAACTGTATAATTGGTCCTTTGAATTAAAGCTTATAATCTGCACTTAAATGTGATCTAACCATGCAACCAAGGATTGATTGATCATGAACTAAATGCATTTAATATTTATGTGATCAATTAAAATCTATCACAAAATGATTTTTCAAAGGGTTTCATTGATACTTTAAGTCTTGAAAAATCAACTCATTTGAACATCAAAATATTGTAGACAAAATTGCTTAATCTTCCAAAACCAGTTAACTAGTTCTGGGAACTAGTCAACTAGTTTCAAAATGAGTCAACTAGTTCCAAAATCAGTCGACCATCTTATAAAACTAGTCGACTGATTGTTTTTACAAACATAAACCTCTAGCTTCTGAAAAAACCAGTTGACTAGTTTATAATACAAGACTTTATCAATCTGACACTTTGAAATTCAAATTTTTAACAGATTTGAAAGAGGGCAATGACTAGTTTTCGAATTTAACAACTATATGTTTCAAATGCCTATAAATAGAGGTTTTCTATAGCATTTATTGCTAACAACTCACATGCTTTAACTTCCAATCTTTTTATTAGACTTAAGATCTCAATCATTGCTAGATCTAGATCTCACAATTCTCATCATCTTAAATATTCAAAGCATTTATTGATCAATCATTAGAGAGTGATCTTCATCGTACCAAATTAGCTTTAGAGAAAAGTAAACCTTGGTGTTCATCTTTGTAATTCTCATTGTGGTAAGACCTTTGAGGGTAGGTTACCCTTATCGGGGTAAAACAGAATATTTTGTTGGGATCAAGAGCTGGCGAACTCTTTATTGTAAATGTTTGATTTTCACTTGAGAATGAGTTCACATAGTGGAAACTCTCAAGTAAGAAGCTTAGATTGAGGATATAGAAAATTTTTTGAACCTGGTAAAACCTTTGTACTTATTCTCTTCTCTCTACACTTTTGTATACTTGTGAGTTATTTACATTTAGACTTTATAGTTAGAAAAGTTTCTAATATTTTTCAAATATCTAATTCACCCCCTTTTGGATACATAACTAGGCAATATAGTGAATTTAGCTCCATCCTTATTTATACATAAAAAAAAAATTCTCTTTATTCCCTCCTCGAACTATGGTCACTCTGAGCAAGCCAAACACCTAAGTCTTCAACTAACTCCAACGCAAGGATGATGTGACAAGCCCTTTTCCTAAATATTTTGGGAAGCGAAGAAGACATGTTTGGTAATATTCGCCCACCAAAGGTAAGCATTTATATAGAGCATTGATGTTTCCAATCTATTAATTATACGTCTTATTTTTATGAGTGGCCTATGTGATGTGAGCCTGGAACAAGGATTCTAGAAAGGAAATCAAAGTGATATTGTAAGTACAATTCGACAGTTCCTGGAATCAAAGTGAAAGTTGGCCTTTAAAAAAAAACCATTCAAGTCCAGTTCCAATCTGAATGTAGTGAAATTCAATCATCAAAATTGATCTCTCTCTGAATCAGGTCTTCTTTTCTTTTTTGAGTCAGGTTCTTAAGATATGATAGGAAATCGGGTTTTTTTTTTTTAATATTATTATTAACAACTCTTCACCTTATAGCATCTCTATCATAAATGGTCCATGCATTGGACATGTGTATAATAATTTACATGCCCATTGGATCCTGTGCATGTAGAGAATTATTTGACTCAAAATTATTATTATTATTATTATTATCTTAACGAAAGTAGCTCAACTATTGGCCATCCATTCTGACCATGGATTGAACAATGCGTCCAACAATTAATAATTAACATAAAAACTTCAATTTCTATACATTCCTTAATTGTCTGTTTGCAAATATCTTTTAAGTAAAAAATTATTATTTGGTTTCAACAAAAAATTACTTTTAAAAGGGAAAAAAGTATTTTAAGTAAAATAAAAATTTATATTTTTATAAGTAAAAAATAAACTTTTATTCTTTATTTGTTCTTGTTCCAACTACCCGCATCGTCACCATGACAACTACCATTGCGCCACCATTGTCACAGAATTACCACCGCACCACCACTAGCCAAATTTTCATTACCCATATCAACAAAACTTCAGACAAGACATGCCATTATTGCTGGAGTCACTAACCAAATTAATAAATATACAACCCAATTTTTTGAAAATAATCTAAAGTGATATTAAAATATACACATGGTATAATAAACAATCATAAGTTTCTACCTTACGAAAATATATTTTTATTAATCTAATTTTATCATTCAATGGTCTAAAATGAAGTTAACATTTTTGGATGAAAATTAGAATTTTGTTTTATGTGAAAAGTTTAACCCTATTTTCGGCTTCCTTCTGTAATACAATATGATAAAGATAAACTCTAGAGTACAATACAAGTGCTAGGACGAAAGAACATGAATAGATAAAGTATCCTTAATAACGATAGCATATGATGCTTGATATTTATATACACTAGGTTGTGCATTAAATGGTATTCATGATGTACTTGCTTATATTTATATATAATTCTTGGTTAGTATACTTGAGTTGGATATTGATTTTTTATGTTCCCTTGTTATGCATTATGTATTAAGATACCAACTGTTATTGATTTCTTTATTGATGACAGTTAGATTTGGTGGAATAATATAAAAGAGACAAGAAATAGAGAAGAAAAGAGAAAAGGGGAAAACATTAATGGATTACATTGTATTAGACTGAATTATTCTGAAATTAAACAAGATAACTCCTTATATAGAAGAGTTATGAGGTTGTACATGGAAAGTATTAATAAAGGAAAAAAAAAGTCATGAGATTGTAGATGAAAAGTGTTAATAAAGGAAATAAACTATGAAACACTAATCCTACTAGTATTACACACATGTATATATATATATATATATGTGTGTGTGTGTGAAACTATTATACTTTTAACAGCCCCTTCAAACTCATGGTGGGAGGTAGACCAACTTGAGTTTGCAAACAAAAATCTCTGAAAGTGAACAATTGAACTAGCTAGCGTTGTGGTTGAAATGTAAATGTTACCCAAGTTGACATGGTTGTGGAGGTGAAATCTCAATAGAGTTCATAATGACGCATGGAAGTGTGGAGCTGGAACTAAAGGTGGCGCATGAAAACGCAAATGATGGTGTGCATAGCCGATTCTAATGGGGGTGGAGATCGTGAAGCTGAGATGGTGGCAATGGAGGAGCTGGTTAGGCGACGAATGTTGATTGAGAAGGGTTGGTGGTGTTGGGATTTGGATAATGGTGTGGTAGAGGTGGTTGAGGGGTAGCAAACATTGTGTGTTTTGTTGGTGGCGTCGTTGACCACAGTGGTTCTAATGACAGTGGTTTCACAAGTGATGAAAAGAAGGCCTGTTGGATGCCTAGGTGGTTGAATCGTAGTTGAAGGACGATGGTGTCTTATGTTATTGGTTGCTTGGCTTGTGATGGTGAGAGTAGAGAAAATGACAGCATGATTGAAGGCTTTTGCATGATGATGAAAAGATTCTGATAGTGCAACAGGAAGTGAGTTTTCTGATTTTCGCAATGAAGCACCCATTTGGTGCATTGGTGGATATTTGTTTCTAGCAGTGGCAGCCATGATTTTTGGCAGGGACGGTAAGGAGCAGTGACATGGTCACAACTGAGCTGGATGGTGAATAGAGACTAGGTTGATTTGGTGATGATGGATAGAGACTAGGTTGATTTGGTGATGATGGATAGAGACGTTGCACCATTGATTGACAGATGTAGCGGATGAACAAGTTGAGATAGGTTGTTGCGACTATTGGTGGGGCTTGAGGGTAACCAGTGGTGCTTGATGAGACCATGGTGATGAATTGATGGATTGGAAGATGATGGTAGAAAAATCAAAGTGGCTCTGTCAACTTGAGAGTTGGGGTTTGAAACCCTCTTTTCATGATGCTGCGATGTGTGTATATGATGAAGACAATCACGAATGAATGACGCCGATGTTGATGGAAAAGATCTTGCAACCGTAGCGATTGTTTGTGATGGAAACAAAGGCTAAGGGTTGGAGAACAACACTCGCAATGTTGGTTTCATTTTTTGCGATGATGGTGTGATATTTGACCACAACGATGGCTGATGACAGTGATGTTGAGGCGGCAACTTTATAAGATGGTACTGCGATGTGCAATTTGTAGAGATTGATGATGAGAAGAAACTTGCTATTATTGAACCAGATTCTATCATAGTGCACTGTAATGGTTGACAATGAAGAAAGTTGGATAATGCCAAAGAAACTTACTCTTTGTGATCACAGTAACAGTGAAGATACAGTGATGGCTCTGATCGTTGAAGATTGACGCTTTGGCTGATGACCTCACAATAGACAGTAATGGCAAATCGATGAGATGTTGAGGATGATACAACAGAGATAATGTTGATGATGGTATGGTGGCTGATCAGCGATGATGGGGATCAAACCTAGTAGTGTGTTGCAATCTGATGACCTTCTATCTGTAATTGAACAATGTTTGATTGGGCGATTGTGTTTAATGGTGATGGTAGATGACAATAGATGAAGGATTGGTGATGGAGGCTGATGAACAATGGTGATGGCGAAGGAAATTTTTTATTTTTTATTTTAAATCAAAAGATAAATAGTAGAGTTACCCTCAAAAAATAATAAAGAACAGTAGAGTTGGTGAAAGAATAACACTGAGCCGATGATGGAGGATGTAAAGGTTTCTCTGATGATGGTGAAGGATGACTGATGATGGAGGTGACGAACAATGATGTTGGGAAATGAATGATCATTTTAGCTTTGATACCATGTTAGATTTGGTAGAATAACATAAAAGAGACAAGAAATAGAGAAGAAAGAGAGAAAAAAGAAAAGGGAAAAACATTAATAGACTACATTGTATTAGACTACATTGTATTAGACTGAATTATTTTAAAATTAAATAAGAGAGCTCCTTATATAGAAGGGTTATGAGGTTATATATGGAAAGTATTAATAAAGGAAACAAAAGTCACGAGGTTGTACATGAAAAATGTTAATAAAAGAAATAAACTATAAAACCCTAATCTTAATAGCATTACACAATAATATATATGTGGAACTACTATACTTTTAACAATGACATACAAATTGACGGGTGACATTGTTGTACACTGTTATTGTATACTTGTACTATGAGCTATCATACAAGGACTAACATTAGTTTTTCATGTATTGTGTACTTGTGTGTTTTCAAAATTCCTACTGGGTAAGAGAATGCTCACCTCTACCACTCATTGTGGTAGTTTGCATATAGGGATACAGGAAGGTTGATACATCGTTGGCTTAGAACATGAATTAATTATTGTATTCGTAGTAAGTTATGATAGTTCAGTTGTTAAAGAGTACCTATGCCCTTTATCATTGAAAGCATGTATGTATATACATGTATAGTAGATTTAGACAGTAGGTAATTGGATGGTTTTAGTTCAGTAACTATATTAATGCTGTTCATAATCAATTAATTTGGCTTACATTGAATTGGAGTTGTTTCATTTGAGAGGATTTAAATGGTTACACCTAGTAAGACTATTTTCTATAAAATCTCATTACAAGAATTGAACAAGTAGAAAAGGGAAACAAATCAAATATATTGAATTGTTTTAAAAAAAAGAATTGACCGGTGTTTTTAAGTAATTGGATTAAGATCACTTTCCAATTAGAGTTCCAATTATCCAAAATCACGAATTCAGATCTCGAGGCGTGACACAAAATGACCCATTTGAACCCAATCGAACCTGCTGATTTGCAAGGTTTACATATACGTATTCTTATAAATTGAAGAAATGGGATAAAACACACTAATCTATATAAAATTTGTTGATATTACATGCTTCTTTTGTGATTTGAGAAATTACACCTGACATCTTATCTAGTTTAATGCTAGTAACAAAAATCTCTTTTTTATGAGTCAATCGTTAATTGATCAAACGTACTATGTTAATGTTATCACATATTTTCTTAAATACCAAGTTTATCCCTATTAAACTCAAACTCAGATACTAGCAATTTACGTTCTCACCGCCAAACAATGGAAATCTAAGTTTCACAAGCCAAAGCCACTGTAACCTTCTCTATCACCTACTACTTCCTCCACCGGTGGTTGTGTTAATGCTTGCTAGTGCTAAATTTTGAAATAGTTTTTATTTTTATTTTTTTTTACATTGCCATTACTGACCGAAGATATCATCTTCCTGGTAGCTGGTGAACATTTCAAAGACCTTCCTGACATATATGATCAAAATCGGGACTTATTTCCCCCCTCTCATCAAGTACAATTAAATCAAATCAAAGGAAGAAATCAGGTCCCATGGCTGCCCAAGCAATCCTTATTTGATTTCTGCCGTGTATGAAGCTTTGCCGTCTCAGGGATGTTCCGAGCTCAGAAGAACAAAATCTTTTATTAAGGAAGTTGAACATGTGTATGTTGTGTTTGATTTTAGCAACTTGTCAAAGAATCTCAAAGAGGATGATATGAAGAGGCAAACATCTCTTGAGCTCTTTTATTTTTGTTTCATCAGTAAGTTCGCAGTTCAATGAGTTCACAATGCAAAAAATTACAAAAATGAAGCTGCCAATTTGTTTAGAACGTTGCCTTCTTCTAATCACGACAAGTAGTTGCTAGATATATATGACTAGGAAAAGGAAGAACCAGCAATGAATCCATCTTGGGTGTGATGGGCCAAAATCTGGCCCTAAACATCGCCAGTAAAGGATTCTCAATCTCCTTCAGCTATCGAGCCATCTTCAAGGCTGCTATTTCTGAGCACATGGACGTCGACTACGACACAATCATCCATGATATATATATATATATATATTAAAAGAGATAAACTATGGATGATTTGTGCAATTGAAATCATCACCGTAAAAATCTAAAGCACAATTCAAAATCCAGATATTTCTAGAGAAAAGAAAGAGTATTGTGCTATTGGATAAGAATTTTTGAAAGAAGGGACGATGGTTAGAGAGAATTGTGTTCAATTCATTATTGGATCCAAATATCATAAGAGAGAGAAAGAAATATAAAAAAAAATAAAAGTCATAGGTTTTATGAGACAAACTCTGAATGAAAAAATTAATATAATTTTTAAAAATTTGAATATTCGTGTTTAATATTGACATATTTTTAGAAAAATGTTAGATTAATTTATTTTAAAAAATAAATTTTAAATAAAAATAATATTTTAAATAACAAATGGTGTTAAACAATTTTACAAATCTGTTATCTTAATTAATATGTGCGTGTATAAATAATGGTGAAAGGATGACAACCCTAGTGACATTTCGAGTGCATCTTCACATGAGAGTCAAAGTTTCAAATTTTCGAGTGAAGCCATGCAATAATTCGTTAATTTTTAGTTATATAGGTTGAGTTTGTCTTTAACAGAGACCATATGCACTTTTTTTTTTAATGAAAAAAAAATATTCGTACTCCTGCTCATAAAGAGAGTAGGTGGGAGTGTAAGTGAGCAAAGCATTATTAATTAACGTGAAAATAATCCCCCCCCCCCCCCCCCACCCACCACACACACACACACACAACACACATATATATAACATCCAAAGGACAATAAGAGTGATATCTTTTATCTATCTTCAAGAAAATTTTCAAGTGAAGCATGTTGAGATTGCCTTTAATAGATTTCAAGGTCTTTTTAAATTTTAGAAAATATTTTTTATACATGTAAAATTTTTATGTTTGAGTCAATTTAGTTTTTATCTATTATTTTTTTCATTTTTACCCCAAATTGATAACTCAATTAAAAATTCTAACTAAATTTTTTTTCAAAAAATTTATAATTCCTTTTATTTTTATTTTTTTCTGATTCCGTCCTTAAACGGAGTTCATATGCATCTTTTTTTTTTCTTGGGAAAGATTATATAAGAAAGTAATATCTTACCTTTTAACGCTATTGCTATCTTGATTTTTAAATTGACAATCTTTTGTGACCCTTAAAATTCACCTAAATTAAATTGATTCTACGTCCACAAAATTTGTCTTTAAGAAAGAAAACTCATTCCTGGCTAGCGTTATATATCTGTGTACTCTAGTTCATAATGAATGAGTGACAGCGTACGAATACAAAATGGTCTCGTTTGAAATGCATTTAATTCCACCAATAATGTTTAATTGTACTTAGTATTTATGCATACATAATATATATATAAATATATATTTATATGGGTGTAAAACTCGTTATTTTGATACTCATATAAGTCTAATAATAATGTGAAGATATGTACACATTTGCTATAAAAAAAAATTACATTTTATTATCAGCTCCACCCTACATATATATCAAAGAGAAATCGTTAGTTAGTTGTGAGTGTATAAATTTGTAATTTTATTAGTGCATATATTTTACGTACTAATATCATTTACGATCATACATGCATAATACATTTGTCAATTAAATCACAAATAACAATCACTCGAGACCAAGACTCAAATTAGCATTTCTCATACATTATATAGTAGGACGAGTCGCCGATCAAGCCTCAAACGTTTTTCTCAACGTTACATGGCTAGACATAAGGGTGCAAAAATAGCCCGAAGACCTGCGGCCCGGCTTGCTCGGCCTATTTTTTTTGTGGGCCTAGCCCAATCCAACCCTAACTCGAGGTATCTCTATTTTGGACTTGATTTTTTGAGTTGAGACCCAATCCGCACAAGTCCAAAAACTTAAAAATTATAAACTTAACCCTTTAAAACATAAAATAATTATTCACTAGTTTTCACTTTAAATGATTCTCAGTATTTATTTTTATTTGGTTTACTTCTAACTTGATAAATCAATATTTATTTAATTTTTTTCATTTCATTTTACATTTTCATTATTTACATTTCAATTCAAACTTCACACCATTACCATACATATAAATATTAGAGAATATTAGCTCTTCCTATATATCAAATACTTATCTTTATACTTTTTATTCAAATTATTAAATCATTTGTCAATTGTACAATAACAAAAAAAATTCATTCATCAATTCTAACTTTTATAATTTTTTTATTCTATTATACATTCACATTTTATTTGTTAATTATTTATTGATGTAAACAGGGGTTAAATTTTTTTTTTTTTGTAAAATTATAATTAAATTGTAGATAATACTCACGGCCGGTTCTAAATAATTCAAAGTATAAAGCGATAAAAAAATAAAATAAGACCTTTTTAAATATTAATATAATTTTTTATTTTATTATATATATATATATATTATATTTACTTTTGTTATATAAAAATTTAATTATTTTTAACCAGAGATATAGATATATATTAAATAAAATTCTAATAATAAAGTTTTTATATAATTTTTTTATTTAAATAGATACTAATTTGACAGCCGCTCGCAATAGTCCAACCCGAATCAGACTCGACCGTCTCTCGATCAAATCCGGTCCGGCCCACGTGGCTTTTCTGCATCCCTAGCTAGACATCAAGTGGTCTTTTGGTCATTTTGTTACATCTACCGTAAGCAAATATCATAAAGAATACACGAGTCACAGAGCATAAGTGGGATAGAGAGAGAGAGAGAGAGAGAGAGAGAGGACGGGACGATGATGGGTCCATGCAAATCCCGGGAGGATAGGAAAGGATGAAGGGGAGGAATCAAGAAACATATCAGAATCTACAGATTAAAATAGAAAAAAAAGTCCCATTAACAAGCAACATTTAAATCAATCTCTGCAAGTCTGTTACAACTTCTGTACAATCTGTATAGATTTCAATGTATACACAATAAATGCTGCTAACACCCCCATTAAAATCTGTCTTGTCTCTATAAACAATGCTAGACTTAGAAGAGAAGACCCTATTTGATTAAGATTCTCCAAAAAAAAAAATCCAACAAAGTTTACAAATCAAATTCATCTCTTCGGAGTAGAGACATACATATAATATGTGTATTATGAAATTTTTGTTGAGGCTTTGTGAATTTATCTTCTAAGGGTTGAAGAAGTGATCACCACATCTGCATTTCCAACCAAGTGGCTTGTAATTGGAGTATTTCTTGTTACCTGCAGAAGAAGGTGATGAGTCAAAGTAATCCATGGTTATGGCACCAGTCACACTCCTTTGGACTCGGTCGTGACTCGGTGGTGTTGGCGCTTGCACTGCCATGCATGGGTGGCACTGGTTGCACTTGTTGTGACAACTAGGAGGAGTCGAGCCTAACCTGGTTTTCTCGTCCAATAGTAAACCCTAACAACAAACCCAATTTACTCATCAACTATCCATTTTATATATGTATGTATATGTACGTGTTTATATGTGTGTATCAGTGTGTGACAGGAAAGATAAAGAGAGAGATGAGGCCATACCGGAGTTGAATCTGAAGGCTGCTCCTGACGACTGTAGCAAGAGGAAGGAGATAGAAGATGGATAAGTGCAATAAGTATGGTTGTGGCAGAGAGAAGATATGGTTTAAGAGAATTCATGGCCAAAGCATTTCATGATCTCTCCATTAACAAAAACAAAAACAAACCACAAGCAAAAGCTACTTGAAGCTTTCTCTACTAAAGGCAAACAACACACACACACACACAGAGGGAACTTTGATTAAGATTGTTTAGGTTAAGGAAGCAAAAGAGTATAATAAGAGGTAGGGGGATGGAGAGCTCAATTAGAGAGGAGAGGACATTGCACTGAGAGAAGGCAGAAGAGTGAAAAGAACAAGTCGGGAAGAGGTAAACAAAAAAAGAGGAAGAATAGACAGCAGAAGGGATAGGCGTTTGGGCCACCGTTGTTTCCTTTCTACTGTTAACTCTAAAAGGAGTCGGCTATTAGTAGCTGTGTGGAAAGTGAAAGGATTGTGTGTGTCTTGGTGTGGGTAAAAAGTAAAGGTGGAGAGAGAAGAAGTCGGGTAGTTAAAATTTCATTTAATAAGGCAGAATCACTTCTGATTTAGAGATGTCAGATTGGAATACAGAATAAGGGGTTTGACTGTGATTGATTTAATGAAAAAGATGGAGTGGAGATGGTTCTTCTTCTCATTTCTGGGTATGATTTTGCTGTGGCAAATTAATGGTTATCCTCCTGTGGAAAATGGCTTGACAAAGCCAAAAAAAAAAATTGGCCATGATTTAGATTAATCAATAAATGGCATCCCATTACATGTCAGGATATTATTTCTTTATTCCTAAATATTAACAGGATATTAATGATCGTGTTTATAAACTCGATTCAGGTAAAAATATATCATTTTATAAGAAAAAAAACTTGACAAAGTTGGAGAAACTTTTTCATGAATCATGTTAATCAACAAATGACATCCGATAACTTGTCAAGATGTTATTTTTCTTGTCTCCTATATATAAACATAATACGACCCTGATTTTGGCAAAAACGTAACTTATCTGACAACCCCCCTACTTTTGGGTCATTACCAAGTTCACAACTAATTCACCCACACCATCCATGTAGTCTTAAAAGTTAAGCCATCTCCAAAGTAATACTTGTTATTCGGGGTATATATAAATCAGTTTTCTGATAAAACAGAAACTATTTTATGAAATAAGATTATGTTCTTTGACAAAATTAGAAAAGAAAAAATAAAGAGAATGCTTTTCCAAAACAAAACAATATAAGAAAAACTTTTCAAAGCAAAAATTAAAAATGAAAATAGAAAACTATTTTATAGTATAAGGATACAGTAATGCATACTAAACAAGAAAACTTACAGAATTGCAGAAATTGAAACAGTGATCAAGGCTTGTGTTTTACACAATATCCTTAAAAGGAATTACGGCCCTCGCAGAGGTGTTTACAAGCTCTTGGTCATACTGTCTCCCAAGATACAATGATAGAGTGCACACAGATGTTAAGCACTACAACTTGAACTTTCTCAAACTTTATGATTACTGGCGCATAGAATCTAAAAAAAATTCGATGATTGAATGTTAAGTGCAATGGTGTTTATATAGAGTCCTTCATGCTCGTTTGGTACAGTATGAAGCTTCAGTTGTGTCTGTTTATGGTGAATAGACACAGTCACGTCCAATGAAGAAGATGCTTATTCAGTTAAAATTCAAACCAAAGGTAATCTCAAAACGACATCGTTTTGGACTATTTTTAACAGTGACAAAAAGGGCAGCGTTTTGAAAAAATATTTAAGTAAATTTTTTCTAAAAAGATATATATATAAATATATATATATAGCGAGCCAACGCCCAAACCCAAACCCAAACCCGATCCGCCCCGGTTTTGTGTGGGGCAGGGCAACGGCGGTGCGCACGCATGTGTGATGAACCAAGCATGTGCTAGGTCTTCCCCCTTCCACAAAACTTGAGTGCCCCTTAGGGCCCAAACCTTCCTTCAAGGTAATTGTATATATACTCTTTAAAAGCCTTGTACGCATTCTATGTAGGACACAAGCTTTTTCACAAGTTTTAAGCTTTTTCACAAGCTTTTGTTACCATTTTCAAGTAGGTGATGTTTGGAGGTAATTTTTCATTCACTCCTTAATGGTTTTGAGTAATCCTAATACATAATCTTAATCACCTCATGGAGGAGAACACATTTTCATATAGACCCACCAAAATTAATGTTTGGGAACCACTATAATTTTAGCTAAAAGATAGTCAAAAAAATTATTTTCAAAACCCATTATTTCTAACAATCTTTCACATGAATGAAATTGATTGAAAGTAATGCAAATGACATGCAAACACTAAGAGAGAGTTCAGTTGAAAATTTTCCTGCATAGAGGAAGGTAGCTTATGGCCTTAAACCTTCCCTTGTGAAATGTTATCGGGGTTACTAGTTGATCAGTAAAGACGATGTCTTGAACTGTTCAATCGTTTGTGTAAACCAAGACAATAGTATTCACACAGAATCTTTTCTCACATAGTTGGTTCTCATGATTATGTTCATTTTGACCCTGAACAATTCCTAGTTTTATGAGTGCTTATAGAGAATTTAGTCTTTTATCATTCTCATAGAATCGGCCCAGTTCACACTCACATTCGTGATTTCTTATTAAGAGTATCTTGTTATAACCCACTTGTATTTAACAAGGTATAAGAATCATTAAAAACTTAGCTTATCATTTTCAACGTTACAGGCATCACTATTCTTATCATATGAATGGGTAAAAGATTTTATATCCATAGTGATCTTTAATGAATCACATATAATTCGGTTGTTTCTTTGAACCTAGATTTTGGGATCTCCAGTCAGCTAGGATGGGTTACCATTATGGCGAACTCTTAGTGTATAGGCTTTAAGCCCATTCCCCTCGATAATTTATTCACTTGCTCTCTGGTCAATCCTTTGATTAACTGGATCCATAATGTTATCTTTTGACCTTATGTATTCAATGGTCATAATACCATTAGAGAGAAGTTGTTTCACAGTATTATGTCTTCGACAAATATGTCGAGACTTACCATTATACATATGACTTTGTGCCCTACCAATTGCTGAATTGGCTATTGCAATGAATACAGATAGTAGGCACATGTTTTGACCATATTAGAATATCTTCTAGGAAGTGACGAAGTCACTCAGCTTCTTCACCAGCTTTATCAAGTACAATAAACTTAGATTCCATTGTGGATCTGATAATGCATGTTTGTTTAGAAAATTTCCATGATACCACTCCACCACCAAATGTAAACAAAAAACCACTTGTAGATTTCAAGTCTTTGGTATCGGATATCCAATTCGTGTCATAGTATCCTTCAAGTACTACTTGGATATTTTGAGTAGTGCAATCCATAGTTTTAAGTGTATTTCAAATACCTTAAAACCTTAACTATTGTCTTCCAATGGTTCGGACTTAGGATTACTTGTGTATCTACTCAGTTTGCTGATAGCGTAAGCTATGTCTGGACGGATACAATTCATCACATACATTAAACTGCCAATTATTTGCGCATACTCTAGTTGTGATATGCTTTTGCCATTATTCTTAGGATAAGTGTAGATTTACATATATAGCTATTCTCGTTAGACTACTATCATCTTGTTTAAATTTCTTGAGTATTCTCTCAATGTAATGTGATTGAGATAATATTAGTCCATCTAATGTTATAGAGATCTTTATCCAAGTATAACATTGGCAACACCTAAGTCCTTCATGTAAAACTTATTGTTTAACATTTCTTAGTAGCTTTAATGATTTCATTATTACTACGTATAATGAGCATGTCATCAACATAAAGACAAATAATGAGAAAATTATTTTTGGTGTTCTTAACATATACACATTTGTCACACTCATTGATTTTGAACCCATTTGACATCATTACACTATCAAATTTCTCATGCCACTACTTTGGTGCTTGTTTTAGTCCATAAAGAAATTTAACAAGGCTGAAAACTTTCATTTCTTGACTTGGAATAATAAACCCTTTGGGTTGTTCCATATATATTTCTTTATCTAATTCACCATTTAAGAAAGTTGTCTTTACATCTATTTGATGTATCTCAAAATTGTGTATAGCTGCAATAGCTATTAATAGTTCAAATGGATGATATCCTTCTGACATGTGAATATATATCGAAATAGTCAAAGCCTTCCTTTTACCTGCATCCTTTGATAACAAGTCTGACCTTGTACTTTTCAATAAATTAATCTGCTTTCATTTTCTTCTTGAATATCCATTTATATCTAAGAGGTTTTGAATCTAGTGGAAGATCCACTGGTTCCCACGTATGATTTTGTAGAATGGATTCTACTTCATTGTTTATAGCCTCTTTCCAATAAGGAGCTTCAGCACTCGATATTGCTTCTTTAAAGCTTTGAGGCTCATCTTCTAACAAATACGTTAGAAAATCTAGACCAAAAGATTTTGATGCTCTAGTTCTTTTTCTTCATCTAGGTTTATCATCATCTTGTTGGTCTTAACTACTGCCTACTGTAGTGTCATGAATTCTTTTATTTGAACTCGACTCCTGTATTGGTTTGTGAGGAAATACATGTTCAAAGAACGATGCATTCCTTGACTCAATAATAGTATTAACATGCATTTCAGAAATTTTTGATTTATGAATCAGAAATCAATAAGCACTACTATTATGAGCAGTACCCTATGAAAATACAATCAACTATTTTCGGTCCTATTTTAACCTTTTTAGGTGTAGGAACTGCCACCTTAGCCAAATATGCCCTACACTTTTAAGTATTTGTAAGAAGGTCTTCGTCTTTTCATAACTTATATGGGGATTTATTAGTTTTCTTTTAAGGTATTTGATTGAGAATATAATTTGCAGAAATAAGTGCTTCTCCCCACAAATTATGAGGTAGTCCAGAACTTAATAGCAATGCATTCATCATTTCTTTTAAAGTTCTATTTTTTCGTTCAAGCAATTCCATTTTGCTGAGATGAATAGAGTACAGTTGTTTGGTGTATAATACCATGTTGTGAACAGAATTGACCGAAAGGTGCTTCATATTCACCACCTCTATCACTTCTCAATATCTTGATCTTCTCATCAAGTTGATTCTCAAGCTCCTTCTTGTAATGTTTAAATATTTTCAATGCCTCATCTTTACTTCTCAACAAGTAAATATAATAGTATCTTGTGCAATCATCAATAAAAGTAAGAAAATATTTCTTACCACTTTTAGTTTGAATGAATTTTAAATCACAAATATCTGAATGTATTAATTCTAGAGGTGCACTACTTCTTCTAATTGATTGAAAAGAAGTTTTTGTAAGCGTTGCTTCCACACAAGTCTCACATTTGTGATTTGGATCAAAATCAATCTTAGGTAGACATTTCATATCAACTAATCTATGCAATGTATCATAATTAACATGCCCTAGTCTACCATGCCACACATTTGAAGACTCAAACATATAAGCAGAAGTTGTATTCTTATTATTATTCTTAATAGGAGGTACAATTGTCATTTCATTCATCTTAAAGAGTTCATCCCTTATATACCCTTTTTCTCACATATAGTCCCTATTTTTGGATAGTATAAACTTGTCTGATACAAAGACCAATTTAAAGCCTTTTTTGCTCAACAATGATCCTGATACCAAGTACTTTTGGATATCAGGCACATGCAACACATTGTTAAGGATGAGTTCCTTTCCAGAAACCATCTTCAACACCACTTGTCATAAATCTTCAACTTTGGAAGTCGAGAAGTTGTCCTATAAAAAGTTATTCTCTATTATCTATATTATGATATGATGAGAAAAGTTTCCTATCTGGGCCAACATGGTGAATAGCCCTAGTGTTCCACCCACTTATTCCTTGGTGTTGCCAACCAAATTTACTTTAGAGAACATCGCGGACAAATTCATTTCAGAAACATCTTCAAAGAAATTGTCTACTTGGGTTATATTGGACTGAGCACGCTTCTTACCTGGATTGCCTTGGTCTTTGTGACCTGCGATAGTTTTTAGCACGGTGCCCTTGTTTGTTGCATACATAGCCCTTGCCTTGAAACTTTTTATTTAGATCTTGTTTGGGACCATCACCACTATTCTTCCTCTTTTTGTTCTAAGAGCTTTGCCTTTGTTCTACAACATTGGCTTTAAATTCTATGATGGCTTTCCTCATTTTCTTTTCAGATGTACGATTGTCTTCTTCAATCCTTAATCTCACAATTAATTCTTTAAGTCTCATGTCCTTTCACTTGTGCTTTAGGCAACTTTTGAATTCCTTCCAAGATGACGGTAATTTCTCAATAATTGCAACCACTTGAAAAGATTCACTAAGTGACATGCCTTCTGCATAAATGTCATGCAAAATTACTTGGAGATCTTGAACTTGACTGATGACTGTCTTGGAATCGAGTATCTTGTAGTTTAAGAATTTTTCCACTACAAATTTTTTGAGTCTAACATCTTCTGTTCTGTATTTATTGTCCAGTGATTCCCAAAGTTCTCTAGCTGTCAAAATTGTGCAATACACATTGTATAATGTGTTGTCCAACCTATTAAGGATGTAGTTTTGGCATAAGAAGTCTGCATGTTTCCAAGCCTCAACCGCAACAACTACTTGCCGATTAGATTCATTCTCCTTCAATGCGGGAGCATCTCTACGGATGAATCGAGCCAAATTAAGAGTGGTCAAATAGAATAACATCTTCTGTTGCCACCTCTTAAATTCGGAGCCATTGAATTTCTCTAGCTTCTCTCCATGGTTCACAAGCACAGTTCTAATCATAAGAGTAGGGGTAGAAGCCACCAAGGGGTTCTAAATCACCACAGGGATACTTTTAGTAGTTATTTAGACTGAGATCACAAAATCATATAAATTAAGTTAATGAACTTTAATCTGTATTTAAAAAGATTACTAAAATAATGAAACAATCTTTAATTTAATTAAATAAAATAAAGAACTAAATTTCTATAATAAATAGAAATATAAGCAGCAAATTTATTTATTTATTTTTTTAGTTCTAAATTTTTTCAATGTTTGAAAAATATTGGCAGTATGAGATACTGCAACAGAAAATTGTATAAACTGATATATATATGTGTGTGTGTGTATATATATATATATATATATATATATAAAGGAGTAATTCGTTTTAAGATTGTTATTCAGGGTATATATAAATCAGTTCTCTAATAAAATAGAAACTATTTTATGAAATAAGATTCTGTTCTTTGAAAAAATTAGAAAAGAAAAAATATAGAGAATGTTTTTCTAAAAAAAAAAAATAGTATAAGAAAAAATTTTCAAAGCAAAAACTAAAACTGAAAAATAGAAAACTGTTTTACAATATAAGGATACAATAATGAAAACTAAAAAAGAACACTTACAGAATTGTAGAAACTGAAATAGTGATCAAGGCTTGTATTTTACACAATGTCCTTAAAATGAATTACGGCCCTCACAGTAGTTCTTACTGAGCTCTTGGTCATATGTCTCCCAAGGATACAATGATAGAGTACACACAGATGTTAAGCACTGTAACTTGAACTCTCTCAAACTTTATGATTACTAGTGCACAAAATCTAAGAAAAATTCGATGATTGAATAGGTAAGTGTAGTGGTGTTTATATAAAGTCCTTCATGCCTGTTTGGTACAGATATGAAGCTTCAGTTTCGTCTGTTCATGGCGAACAAACACAGTTGCACTTAATGAAAAAGATTCATATTCAGTCAAAATTCAATCCAAAGGTAATTTGCAAAACGACGTCATTTTGGAATTTAAACCAAAGCTAAACGTAATCACTAAACGCAATCAAAATTCAAGTGGTGATGTTTGGAGGTAATTTCTCATTCACTCTTTAATGATTTTGAGTAACCCAACACATGATCTTAATCTTCTCATGGAGGATAACACATTTTCATATAAACCTACCAAAATTAATGTTTGGGACACATTATAATTTTAGTTCAAAGATAGCCAAAAAAATCATTTTCAAAATGCATTATTTCTAACAATACCATTTTACCAACTTTAATTGATTTTTGGAAGTCTTTAAATTTAATCAGATGAGCACTTTCTCATTAAATAATTTAATTTGTAAGAAAATTAATCAATTTTTAGTCCGATTTTATTCATGTTATAAGTAATTTTTTTTAGAAATAAATGTGAATCACTATACTACCACTAAAATATAATTATCAAACAGTTCAAAATTTGAAATTAATATATCTATCTTTTATAAAATAGATTCTGAACTTTTCGAAACAGGCCCTTAGTTAAGTTCATCAAAACTTGGTCTCTTGATGATATTTAGCATCTAACTTGAATCTAAAAAAAAGAGCATTTTTTATATTTCTATTAATTTGTTAAAATTTTCATAAACTAGTTCAAATTTGGTGAAACTGAGCACAAAATTAGAAAATTTATTTTGGCCAAAAAAGAAAAAAAAAAAAAAAGTCGGCCATTAGTTGAATTCTCACTAGGATTGAACATATGGATTAGATGAAATAAGTCATTATTAACCTTGCCATTATTGGCACAAAGTGTATTATTAAATGAGTAATATATGCTTCAACTCTTAATTTATTTCCCCTAATTATATTTTTAATGTGTCACTATGCTTACCAATGAGTAATATCTAACTCAAAGTCTTAACAATTTTTGGGAATTAAACTTGGACAAAACAAAGAGTAATACTATGAGTCTATGCTTATCAGATTTATCAAAAACATTTATACATGAGTTGTTAGTGTTGTATCAAAAGGTGTTCTATGACATCACATTTTTCGGGCTTTTTAATATTATGACATACACTTCATGATGTGATATAAAATTAAGATAAGACTGTCAACTCATCTATTCCATTTCAGGTAATTATGATAAAAAAAATGATTACATCGTGTAAAATTTGGAAAAAATTATTACCAAATAATTTGTGAAATTTTGGCTGTCAAAATTAGTATGTGATCGGTTATAGCATTAACTCATCAATTTACACACAGACAGCTACTTTCTCAATTAGATTTCCAACTCAGTGAAAGAAATATTTAAACTCCGCTGGGGCATGATCTTGTTAACCAAATAAGAAGAATATTTTGTTATTGATGTTTATATAGTGCTTATATATTTACATGAGATAAGTTTTATTAATAGAATTTATAATGATGACTCTATCTCATGTTAATATACAGATACCAATACATGAATCATTATCTTACAAATAATCTCTTTACTAGTTCTCTTCCGACAAGATTGTTGAATTTTAGGTAGATTAGTGCTGTGTCCTAAATTTATATTCTTAATTATACTTATAATGTAATATGAGAGGATACAGTAACTTTAGAAATTATATCTTGTCGGTTTCAAAATTATCATAATAGTACTAGGTATTTTTAATTTATATTTTTAATTATATTTTTAATATGATATGTCATGATATGATTATTTAAAAAATATTATATATTTTTAATTTATATCTTTAATATGATAATTTTAAGTCTGACAAGTTGTGATTTTTTACTGTCCTGACATATCATATTAAAAATATAATTAAAAATAAATAATAATTTTTTAGTACACATTTAAAATTGTTGCAAAAGAAAGAATTAGGGGTCAAACGGGGCATACGATATTAACGTGTGTGATTCATACGAAACTCACATCAATATTAATTTCCAAAGAATGTCAATTTTTCTTTTTTTGGGAGGAAAAAATGAGGGCATGTTTTGTGAAAATATTTATAATTTCAGTAATTTATGTATAATTCACTGTATAACAGAAAGAAATAATTGAAATGTTGTCATTCTAACAGCCTGTGAAATAGCTTGTCAATGTTCTCATGTCCTCCATTTTGGCTGCATTGTTGATTAGAAAGTAGTACGAACCAAGCTTTAATTGTTCCCAACCATTATTGAAATCCCACTCGTTATGTTTAAAACAGTCAAGCATGCATGAACTTGGGAGGAGATAAAGACGGTGAAGTTCAGTGCGCCACCTGCATTTGTTGTCCCTTCTGTCATTTCATTAATGACAAATGTAATATATCATGCTGTAAAATTTTCCAACACCTGCCCTGTTTTCGAGGAATCATTTCCTCTTTGTGATATTTAAAGATAAAGTTTGTAAAAAGGTAAACCTTGTTCACGTGTCTGTCGTTCTTGTAAATTTTGAAAAAGATTAGGACTCCCGTTCAGGTTGTGATTCAGAAATAATTTTTAAAATTTGTTTTAAAGTATATTCAAAATTTTGTAATTAATTTTTTAAAAATTATAAAAATATATTTAGATATGATAAAATAAATTTTAAAAAATTAAAAAAAATATATTTTAAAAGGACGTATTTCTCGTTTTAAAATTAAAAAACTTGTTTTTAAAAACAAAAACAATGTTTATAATTTTATTGAATGTTTTTAATTATATACGATATGTGTGTTCTTGAGATACTTAATGTAACATTATCGTAATAAAAAATAATTAGATATTAATTATTTGACATGATATATATTTTTATATTTAAAAATTAATGTTATTGTAAACACGAAGACACAATATTTTATAATAATATTGTTTTTTTTAAAGTTTTAATAATTGCTAAGATAGTTAATTTTAATATGTACTATTCTTCTTTTTTTCTTTTGGCATGAATTTAAATCATGTTCTTCCTTTTAAAAATAAGTAAGTAGTAAAATTTGACTAACACCCACTTAATACTTTTTTTTTTAAGCTGAACAAAATAATATTAGAATAATATTATTTTTATTATAATATTTTTTTATTAACGTGATGGTTTAGATACTAATAAATTTAGTATCTTAATATTAACTAATAAAGTTTTGTGGTACTTATTTTATTGGACGAGTTTAAAAAATTTAATTTAATAATATCAAAAAATTACATTTACTAACATTCATATATATCAACAAGCCCTATATTTAGCGTACAAATAACCACATCAATAATTAAAATATTTGATAAAATATAAAATTATAGGTAAAGTTATTGTTCACCGTCTTTGTTGCCAAAATAACGAAAATGAAGGGCTGAGGTGTGTTGACTATCTTTCTTTGTATTTTATGATCTTACTTTTTCTGCGTTTCCTGATTTGTTGCTCTGAATTGCAGATCGCAATTTGTCAAGAAGCTACGGATTGGCAGTGAGATAACAGACAACGTCACACACATTCTTATAAAGTTATAAACACACACACACACACATATATATATATATATATATACACATATTGAGAGAGGTGTACTGATGCACCCAACGTAAGCCCTTTTTACAGTGATGAAAAGAGAAGAGAAATAGAAACTTACTCAGCTTTTTTACACTTTCGACGTCTGGATTTCAATGATCATTGGAATAATAAAATGGGCATTGTAATACAGTGATTACTGATCACATTGTTAAGAGTACGACTTTGAATATTTCAGAAAGATGAAAATCGACTAGTTACATGACTATCATGTTATATATGAAATTTTTTCCAACTTCCTGTATTTGTCATGTTAATGTCATTTTTTACATTGCTATATTGCTAAAATATTATATTTGAATATCTTTCTTGAAGGGTATATTTTTAAAATTATTATATTTTATATTATTATATTAAATTTTTGTCAACTAATATTTCACAATTATCATTGAAGAAAATTGTTATATGCATATTATGGAACACTAAATTGGACATGGTCAAAATTTGTAACAAAATTTGATATTGTCAAATAATAGCTAGACATGTGGAGTTTTTCTTTTATTAAATCCGCATACTTTTAATTTAGAATTTCCAATTTAACATTCTCTTGATTTTTTTTTTCAAATTCATACTCTTTCCGTTCCATTTTAAAAGTTCTTTATTCTATTTTGCACTGTCTCATTTTAAAAGTCTTATTTGAAAAGTCAACGTACTTTTAACATATGAATTTTCAAAACTATCCTTTATTACACCTAATGTAAATGAGGGCAATATGAGAAATTTAAATAGTTTTAAAATAATAAAATAATACTTCTTAAAAAATTAGAATTCCTAAATGGGACTTTCATTTTAGAACGGAGGGAGTATTATTTAGTAAAGAGGTGTTTCATTTTATAAGCATAGATGCCTCTTTATTGAATAACTAGGGTTGGTGACGTGGGTGGGACACCGCTCCGCCATTTATAGCTCATTTAAAAGTAACTATCTTTGTCCCTACTCTACTAGTCATGTCTTATCCCTATCTTCGCTACATCTCCCTAGACCCTTCCTTTCTCTTACTCATCTAAAAAATAATTTTATTAATATTTTAAAAATTAAAACTAATCAACTAATATTATTATAAATATAAATCTATCTATACATATATATATATATAAAATATATTGTAGATATTTGGTACCCTATCATTGCCACGCTTACTTGACAATTTTCAAAATGCCTGACATCAATATAACCATGGAACTATGACACTATTAAGATCTCCACCTCCTTTGGGGTCATGATGATCCCATGTGAATTGAGTCCCTTACAGGACTCTTCACTGAGCTGCACTACTCACCACCACATCGCCCCCACTTTCCCCCTATGACATGCTATTTTCCTCATGAGGTAAGTGCCACACATTACCCAAGATAAATTTGGAACGATAGTCCTAACATTTGGTTGACTAATTCCACTATCACCACATGATGAGGCATGGTCAAACCACTTCTTGATTCCCCCATTTGGTATGTTTATGACAAACTGGACAAAGTCACAATGATGGCTCCCTCGTGGAACTCTCAAGCACCTCGTGAAGCTCTAAGGTGCCTTGTGAAACTCACCCTTTTTCCTTATGGTTGCCCAATGACTTGGAGGTAAGTCTCGAGAGGCTCTTAAAGCTTAGTACATAACTATAGTGCAACCTTCGTCCTATAGTCCTATAACTCGGATACTTAAGATCTTGTGGCATGACATTTAAGGTAACATACTTTTCAAAGAGTGCCATGCACATGAGCGTGACACTTTATGAATCTTTTAGAATTGAGAAATTTTTTAACTACTCCTTATTTTGGACACTAACGGGACAGTTGACAATCCTATTGTACCCACGTGGAGCCTAGTAATTACCCTTCAACTATCATAGTAAAAATGGTATTAACTACCTTCAACTATCCCTAGAGAGTTGACTTTAGGAACCATGTATTACTTTGATTTCTTGTACTTGGAGTCTCATGGAATATACACAAGTCTCGCCACACTCTCTTAAGAATGTCTTGCGGCGATTTTAGAGTCTTGTTTTTTCTCCTTACCATTTCACTTCGAGGATCCATTTGACATCAAAACTAGAAATTGAACTCCTTACACTATTCACATCTTTGACCCACATCAGTCCCATGACAGACTGGCCATCCACACACACACACACACACACACACACATATATATATATATATATCGAGATCTATACATGTGAGAATATTTACAAAAATATGAAAATATTTAAGAATATTAACATAAAGATTAGAAATCAAGCCACCTCAAATATGTAAACTTATATTAATGAGATTTTGTATTTATTCTAAATTTGTGTATAAATTAGACTTTACATCCTTCAGGAAAGTTGACCACAAGGGATTCCTTCTTACAATATAGGATTGTAATCTCACAGGTATTCCTTCCTAAAATACAAGATTGCAATCTCACAAGGATTGATTCTTAAAATACAGGATTGTAATCCCATATATACATGTAAAGTATATTTTATAAATTCTATAAATATTAAGTGAAAAAGAAAAGTCCAAGACCAACTTGGAATCTTAGACTTTTCCTAAACCTGTTTTAGCATTCTTGAGTATCTTCCATTCTTCTTTCTTATTTCTTTTGAAATCTTTTCCCTTTTTTTTTTTTTTCATTTATGTTATTAGAGCTTCTTGCCCAACGACATTCTTGATCCTTTTTTTTTTCGTTCTATTATCTCTACTTCAATAGCTAAATTACAAGTTACAAAATCTTCTCATATTGCAACACTCAAAGTGAATTCTTAAGCCCAATCTTTTCTTATTTCATTGTCTTTCTCAACCATGGTTCACATGATCTCCATCAAATTATCTTCTATCAACTATCCTCTCTAGAGGAGACAAATTCTCCCTTATTGGAAAGTCAAGACCTTCAAGGACATGTCAATGTCTCCATCTCTTTCCTTTTCCCACAATTCTGGATGATTTTGGCAAAATGAGGTTAAATCTGGCATATCGTACTTAGCATACCATAAATCAATTTGTTACTATTCTTATCAACTCCTCTCTCACTGAGGAAGCCATGAGTGTTACCATGGATCGAAACACCTCTCATGAGATATGGGATACTTTAGAAGAATCTTTCTTCCACAAATCCAAGAATTGTGATGTAAAGACCCAAAAAAACTTTCCTAAATTTTAAATTATAAAATTATAATAATGTAAAATTTTATTAAGAAATTAAAACTTTTAAATGAAATGACTAAAATGGGTTTGGAAATAAAAAGGAGCAAAAGAAAAAATGAGGAGCAAAATCCTTATACACCTATACATACACTAGAAACACACACAGAGATTTGTGTGAAAGAGGCAGAGAAAGAGAAAAAGAGAGAGAAGGAAAAGGTTTCTAGATCTTTGGAAGAGTGGAGTTTTTCTTTAAAGATTGTTCCTTACTTACAAATCTTAACCTAGAAACAAGAAATTTGAAAAATTCATCAAGATTCAACAAGGAAAAAGTTAGGGTTTCTGCCACAACTTGAAGAAATTGAGATAGGGAATTTCTAAACCTAGGTGTAGAACTTGTGTAGATAGGTTTACCATGGATCTATCTGTTATCTTGGTATAGAATTGTTAATTTTTGCATATTTGAGCATATGTTACATGTATCTTGAAAATCTATGTATTGGTTGAATTCTTACTACAAAATGAATTATTTTTACCCAACTTGATATTGACATAACTCCCTGTTGAATGCGAAAATGTTTGATTGGTGAAATCACAAAGGGGGTTTTATATGTATTATGCTTGATATTGTAAATGGAATGTAAGGTGTTTATGAAATTGCTTGAATGAATCCTTGACATGTGTAGGCACCTCATTTTGTGACACTTGATTAAGTAGTAAAAATCGATGATTATGCTAAAAAACCTACTTCAAGTAGGGACCCTTCCCAATTGAGTCATATTCCCATTAAGACTCCTCTTGACAAAGTCCTATTTCCGTTAGGACTCTCTAGCCACAGTCCTAGTCCTAGTAGGACTTATCCCAATAGAGTCTCACTCTCATTAGGACTCTCTTAACAGAGTCCCAGTCCAAGTAGGACTCTTTTTGATAGGGTCTCACTCTCGTTAGGACTCTTTTGTCAAAGTCCCAATCCAAGTAGGATTCTTCTTGATAAAATCTCATTCTCGTTAAGACTCTTCTCGATAGAATCACACTCTCGTTAGGACTCTCCTTACAGAGTCCCAGTCCAAGTAGGACTTTTTCTGATAGAGTCCCACTCTGGTTAGGGCTCTTTTGTCAGAGTCCCAATAAGTAGGATTTTTCTCGATAGAGTCCCACTAATGTTAGGACTTCTCTTGACAGTCTCCCACTCTCGTTAAGACTCTTCTGTCAGAGTTTCAGTCCAAGTAGGACTCTTCTTAATAGACTTCCACTCCTGTTTAGACTCTCTTGCCAGAGTCTTAGTCCAAGTAGGACTCTTCCTAACAGAGTCCCACTCTCTTTAGGACTCTTCCGCCCATTTGTAGGGCTTCCTAGTTACTTGAGAGGCATTTTTGTAATTTCTATGTCATTTTACCCATATGGGGGTAATTTAGTAATTTTAGCCATTTGGTGACGAATTGGGGGTAATTTGGTCATTTCCCACGCCTTGCGACAATCTAGAGACTCTCCACCGAATTAGGGATGATTTGGTAATCTCGAGTGATAATAGTCTATTTAGGCTTAATTAGGACTTTCCACTTTTAGAGTTTTCATAAATCTAGTTGTTTGATATTTCCTCAAATGGAGATACATTGAATCTAGACGTTTTCATTTTAGAGTTTATTTTCTATTTAAATTCTATTTCTCTTTTATCTTATTGGCTCTTGCATGTAGACACCAATTCTATTGGTTCGTGCATTGTCATAATTATTTATTAATTCATTTAGTAGGATAATCATTCTTATTTAATTTTTTATTTATTTAATTAGATAATTATCACTCGAGACATGATCCTAACCCTCCATTTTAGGGTTTCATCTTAAACCCTTGGATAAAATCTCTATATTTTTTTATAAATAGAGCTCCCAGGCCATCAATTCGAGGGACGGCAAAAACACGAAAATATACAAAGTAAATACGATTTCCATAGCCTTGTGCTATTAGGTTAATTCTAAGGTTCTCTCTACAAGAACCCTTCATCTCCTGAGGCCAAAGCCTTGCCGAAATGATAGCCTCTCTCCGCAAAGCCAGTCAGAACAACGTTTTTCGAACCGAAAAACAAGCCGGAGGTCTGCCCGACTATCACAACTGAATAAGGGTATGCTTTCAAACCCTTAACATTTTCTTTTTCTTTAGATCCAGTTGATCTCATCACTTTTATCACTCTTGATAAAAGAGGGTAAACAGGAGAACTACGTGACTTTGATTCCGTTCTTCTGAATGGACACGTAGGAAGCTTTCAGGCCCGAGTCAAATTTATTTCTTATATTTTCTGTTCTATTTTTACTTCTTTACACCAGATTCTTTATTATTTATTTCTTCCATGCTCATATCTCTTTTTTCAGTTTTCTCATAACAAAATAGCCTTGCAAATGAATATTCGAGGCCAATCCACTCAGATCGGGTAGGGTGGGTGCCTAACACCTTCCCACTCCGTACCTTAGCCCCCGAATCCATGTTTTCTTTGGTTTTCACTTTTTATTTTAGTTCTTTATTTATTTGATCCATGTCAAGAGATCTTTAGAATGTAATTAAGAGACAAGGCGATGTAAATTTCAATTATTTCATTCATTTTCAGTTTTCTTTTGATTATTTTTTTTCTGTAATGGGTTTGCTTGTTTCTTACCCAAAAACAAGTTAGTAACTTCCTCAATCTCTCTATCTCCTATAAGAGGCTTTCCTTCCTACCTTAAGGGAAGAGGAAAGCAGAGATCTTTCTAAATCCATAAAAAGATAACGTACTTTTCCTTTTTTTCGGTGCTGGCGCCCATAGTGGCGACTCTATTGGGGACTAAAGAAGGTTAGACTCGGTGAAGTATTCACTTCAAGGTTATTTTGTTTACTTGTTTTACATTCATTTATTTTTATACTTTATGATGGATGAATGGATGTATTCTTGAATGTATGGATGGATGAATAAAAAAGGGACTAAAATTTGAATGCCTTGCACACACATCACTTTCATACATTTTATTTGCACTGCATACCCCCCTAAACCTTGGACAGTCAGAAGCCCGCACCCCGTATACTCACTCAGCTTGACGAGTGTCACCGGTAAAAGTCCCCTACTATTTGATCAAATACCACTTAATCAGGGACACTACAGTCTAGTGGCCTTGGGATGGTATGCAAAAAGGCGATGCAGTTTCGTTTGACCATAGTCATTACAATCTAATGGCTGTGGGAGGTATATGGCACCTTCTATCAGAAGAGGAACCTTGAACCTTTACCTGATCGAAGCATCATGCATATAATCTACCATAGATTCATGATTCAAGACTTTTAAACCCAGTTTTGGTAAGACACACAAGAACTTTTTCACGTATATTCGCGAAATCAGAAAATTCTAGAAAGTCAAAAAAATACCTCTCTCTGTTGGCCGATTAACACAGAGGTTAAAAGCCTCTGTATGCTGATCGCTGTGTGCCAATAGGCGCACACAGTGCTGATTCCCTGCTCTGTAAAAGTTTGTCCAATTTTCTGAATTTTTTTGAAAAAACTCTGATTTTTTCTTAAAAAAACCAATTTTGCAAGCTGCAATGGGGTTACAAATGAGACTTTCTTGGGGTTTCCTTGACACCAAACATGTTAAATAACACAGGTATTTTTCGAAAGCAAGTACCTACAACTGGCTTGGAAACTAACTAGTCGAGGCCAACAAAATGACTTTCAAAATGGAACTTTTTGGGTTTATTCTGATCACATAAATTAACTCAAGCTCTAATCATGTTTGGCCCCAGTAAACGTTTGGATCAATTTCGAATATTTTCTTGATCTTTTGGGAACTTTTCCTTCAAAACCTAGAAATGACTTTCATTCAAGTCCCCATTATGCCAAAATTTAGGGGCTAGGTATGACTTTTGAGATTTCATAATCCGGATTCTTTAGTTGCCTTAGGAATCAAGTCAGGCTCTAATTTGTGGCCTTCCCTCTCAATTTTTCTTATCATGCCAACCATTCGAGATAGGTTTTCAATTCCTTTTCAAGGGTCACTTCTTTCTAGGATCCTCATTTCGTCAATCAAGGTTTATCTTGACCCCTCTGGTAAGGTCTAATCAATTCCACTGGGATTGTATCTTCCTAACCTTTAGGATTGCTTTCCTCATTCAAGCAAATCGTTCTATCCTCTTAGGACTTAAGGGCTACCTAGGCATTATGCCCCTACTTATTTTTTTAAAACAAATTAAAAAATCAAAACATCAAAAAATTCAAAATCCAGACTTCAAAATTCAAAAAAAGTGCACTGCTTCATTTTCTAAGAAATGGTCTTCTTTTTTATTTAGATTGGATCTTTTCCTACTCAGTTTTGAAATAAAAAAAAATTCTTTGCACTATTGGCTTGGATTCAAACTCCTCTACACTCATTTGGTGATAAAAAAAAATTCATTGAGGTTTCCTATACCATTGCAGTTTTTATTCCCTCAGTTGAGCCCGAAAACCATGGTATCAAAGTCAAGTCAATTAGTGCACCTTGTCACTGTGGATTACGATCAATTACTCCATATTTTGGCTGAATCAAAAAAGACATGACCGATTATAGAGATGAAACACAAAGGCTCTCCCAAATAGTCCAAAAACTGTTACAACAAGGATTACCACCACCTCCACTAGTCCTGAGCAGGGCCTAACAATGCTCCTAATAACCAACCGCTTATACATCCTCAAGATCATCTCCCAAAAAATCAATAGGCCCAAGATGCAGCCATACATGACCAGTTTAATTGAGTCGAACAAAATGGGCCCCAAAATGAAATCAAACCTCAAGAAAAGCCTAACACCAATGTAGAGGCCCTTCTTAAAAGGCTAGGAAAGATGGAAGCCCTTATTTGTAAATCCAACCATGGAGATGTCATGATTGATATCCACAAACTCTCCCTATATTCAGAGGTCCATTTTCCCTACAAGTTCAAAATGCCAAACTTAGACAAATTCAATGAGACCATATGCCCAAAGACCTATCTCAAGCTTTATGTTCGGGCTATGCAACCAATAGGGGCTACAACTGAAATGATGGCTCAAATGTTCCACCAAACACTAACAGAGGCAGTTCTTCGTTGGCTCTTAGACTTAGAAGAGCCCATATCCAAAGACTGGGAACAATTTTGCAATGCCTTTGTCAAGTAGTACAATTAAAACAATGAGTTGGACATCACACTCAAGGACCTTGAGACCACCAAACAAGAACCCAAAGAGACTCTTTCCACTTTCATCACCCGATGGAGGGCCAAAGCGGCCTAGATGGTCAACAGGCCGAGTGAAGCTGAACAAGTGCAAATGGTAAAGAAGAACTTGCTTTCTATCTCCTATGAATCATTGTTTGGCCACTACTTTGAAACTTTCAAAGCTCTTATAGGGACTGGAATCCAAATCGAGGATGTAATTAATGATGGAACATTGAGGAAGCCTATACAAAACATCAAGCCTAATAACTCAGAGATTGTAGTCAATGTTTTAACTCTACAACAGTCTTTCCCTTGGTCTATTAGTTCAACTGCCTCATCGCTGCCAAATTCATATTCAAGGCGCCTATCAAGGTCATTCTCAAAACTCTCTGCATCATTAAGCAAAGTTTTTCAAAAGCTTTGTGAAGAAGGGCATCTCTAACCTTTAGATCCTGGGCTTACTCTAGACCCAATACCCAAGAACTATGATTTGAGCAAGCATTGTGCCTACCATTAATGTGTGGGCCACTCCAATGATTATTGTGCCATGTTGAGGCATGATATCCAAGATTTAATTGATCAATAAACCATTGGACCTCCTCCTTTAAGGATCAACCAAGATTAGCCCATAATCAAGAATAAGGAGCTTTCTAAGCCAAAGATTATTATTTTATTCTTCATGGATAATTTCTATTTGTCTTTCCTCATATTTTAATAAAGATCCTTTTAGGAAACTTTCAACAAAATGTTTGCATGATTCATCTTGATTCTTTAAGAAAATGAATTTCATCAAATTCACAATAAGATTGAAAGTGTTGAATCTGAGCATCATCAAACTTTATCGATCTTCTTGATTTTCTAATTGTTTTCCAATTCATCAATTTGTCTCAAAGGCATATTGTCTCATTCAATCACCATTCAAAGAAGATAATGGTCATGACCCTAAGCAAACATCAACATATTGAGTCTCAATAATGTGACTATTTCATAAAAGCAAGCAATTCCAAGGATAGGATGCCATCACTTGGCAAACCAAATCTATCTTATCACCCATATCAGGATATCCACTTGCAAACCCTTTGAGCCTGATTGATCAGCCTTTCTTTCTTAAACCCATCTACCAAACCTTTGGGGGGGGGGGAGCCTACTATGTTTGCACTTTCTCAATGCCTTCATACAAGAATCAAAAAGCAAAGAGAAGAAACATTCTTGCCTCATGAAGAAAAATATTTCCAAACAAGAAAGTAATAAAACAAACTATCAAGGAAGAGTCAAAAAGCAATGAAAAGAAAACCTTTGCCTGATCAAAAGAAGCATTTTCCAAGCAAGGATGCAAGAAATTAGTCAATCAAGCCTTGTATGTCTCAAAGAGTTTCAAGCGAGCAATGAACTACGTTAGACACTATTCTCTAGAAAAGAGATACGTAGGCAGCCTAAGAAGTCACTTTAGGCTCAATCATGAAGGTCATGCTAAGAATGGACATGCACATCGAGGTCCTACAAATGAACGGTGTGCACATCAAAGAGATGCACACAAAGGGCTTGGTATTATGAACATGGGATTTTGGACCGTATATGCCTTTCATTTGGTAAATCTTATCCTAGCCTATGTTTTGTCCCTAATACTAAGACCACCTTAAGGTCTTGCTTGATTAAGGGAATTGTCACATTTCAACTAAAAGCTCTTTCAAAGGGTTTTACAAATAGATGGATCATATAACAAACGATTTCAAACAAAGGGCTTCCTCCTTACCTATTTGCACCACATTGCTTCTTCATTCTTCACTCATTTTTTGAAAGAACTTATTAAGGGACTCCTTACCTACCTATTTGCACCAAATTTCTTTCTCATTTTATGAAACAACTTGTCCTTGCTTCATAAAGGGCTCCCTTATGCCTTGTTCATTCTAAGAGTAACTCATACTCTTAATCATACAATTTTTTCCTAATAAAGGGGCTCCTTCATGTCAATATCAGAACTTTTTTTCCATTTAAAGGGTTTCATTTCACTTTTGTCTTACCTCAAAAACTTTGCCTATATCTTGGATAAAGTCTCCATCACTTTGGTTCACCCAAAATTTCTTTCATTAAAAGACTTCATCCAATATGCTTAGTTAAACGCACAATCTTTTGTGAAAATCAAGGATTCTAAATTTCTCAAATGTTAGGCTAAGTCATGCTCAAAACAAATAGTTTAAAATTTTCAAAGGAGTCTCCCAAATCATTTGGAAGGGCAAAAAGATTTTATACATGAACTTGAAGATAAGTCTTTAGTTGATCAAGTCTCCTAAGCCTTCATATCCTCAGTTCACAACTCGAGCAGATTTTCTCCAATTATCTTCAAAGATGGGAAACCTCACCATTCAAAACCAAGCAATGGTTCTTTTGACCTAAGTAAACAACTTGATTGCCAGTGATCTAGGAGCTAGCAAAGTCCAAGCCAAAAGTCATAATTTTCTCTAAATGAAAAATTCTTTTCAATAATGGAAAAAATATGTTTCACAATATTTTCTCTCATTCAATGAGAACATTTCTTTACTTCTATCTAAGTTAAACACATCCCCTTCACTTCTATCTGAGTTGACTACATTCTTCTTACTTTTCTCTAAGTTGAGTAAATCTCAAATTCCTTCAACTGAGGTAAGAGTTCTTCATCAATGCGATTTTTTCATAGTTTTTCACACTCCTATCTAAGTTGAGTTCTACTTTCTTATGTCTAGGTCAAGGCTGATTCTTGCATATCTTGTCTCTCTCATATCTAAGGCAAGCATTTCCATCAGCTCCTATCATTAGTTGAGTATATCGTTTTGAGTGTAACTCCTTTCAAAGTTGTGTTCACTTATTATTCTCCCTTCCTAAGATAGAGTTGAGCAACATGACCTTAGGGTCTGAAACTCAATCAAATTTCTTCTCTATGAAGTCACACTAAATTCTATCATTTTAGTTGAGTTAACCTAATTCATCTCTCTAACTAGTCATAATCAAACATTCCCTATTGAGTCTTCACTCTTAACATATGTCATCTAATGACGCATTTCATCAACCTATTAGGATGGACTTCCCTTTTAAGTAAGTCATCTGAGGATGCATTTTATCAACCAATTAGGATGGAGTTACCTTTTAGGTAAGTTGTCTGATGACACATTTTATCAACCTTTTAACATAAAGTTACATTCTGGGTAAAGCATCCGAGGACATAATCCATCTAGGAAAAAATCTTCTGAGGACGTAATCTATCTCGGCAAACATGTGAGGACGTAATCAGTTTAGGCAAAAACTGTCTCAGGACATAATCCATCTAGGAAAGAAATCGTGTGAGGGCATAATCCATCTAGGAAAAAAACCGTCTAAAAATGTAATCCATCTAGGCAAGAAAACATTTGATTACGTAATCTATCTCAGCAAACCGTCTGAGGACGTAATCCATCTCGGTAAAAATCATCTGAGGATGTAAGTCATCTTGGCAATCTGTTTGTTAAGGACATAATCTCATAAAAATTCTATTAAGATAACATTCCTTTTAGAAGAAGCCTATTAGGCATGCATTCCTTTCAGGTAAGTCATCTGAGGATGCATTTTATCAGCCTATTAGGATAACATTCCTTTTAAGAAAGTCGTCCGAGGATGCAAATTCATTATCTTGTTAGGATAACATTCCTTTCAAGTAAGTCATCTGAAGATGTATTTTATCATCTTGTAAGGATAACATTCCTTTCGGGTAAGCCGTCCATCGCATCACTATCTTGTTATGATAGCATTCATTTTAGGTAAGTCGTCCATCGCATCACTCTCCTATTAGGATAGCATTCCTTTCGGGTAAGCCGTTTATCGCATTATCATCTTGTTCGAATAGCATTCTTTTTAGGAAAGTCATCTGAGGACGCAGTTTACCAGCCTATTAGGATAGCATTACTTTTAAGAAAGTCCTCTAAGGAAGCAAATTCATTACCCTGTTAGGATAACATTCCTTTTGGGAAAGTTTTCTAAGAACTCATTTTATCAACCTATTAGGATAGCATTCATTTTAGAAAATTCGTCCGAGGATGCAAATTTATCATCCTGTTAGGATAACATTTATTTCAAGAAAGTCGTCTAAGGACGCATTTTACCAGCCTATTAGAATAGCATTTCTTTTAGGCAAATTTTTTGAGGATCAAATTCATTATCTTGTTAAGATGAGATTCGTTTCAAGAAAGCCATCTAAGGACGCATTTTATCATTCTGTTAGGATGGCATTCGTTTCAAGAAAGTCATCTCAGGACGCATTTTATCATTCTGTTAGGATAGCATTCCTTTCAAGTAAGCCTTCTATCGCATTACATTTTTTCATTCTGTTAGGATGGCATTCCTCTCAAGTAAACTATTTATTGCATTCTCTCTTACCAACCTACTAGGATGAAATTTCTGTTAGAATATGTGCCTTCATATCCAAGACATTTTATTATTATTTAATAGATTTGATTTATTATTGAGTTTCATATTACCATATGTTTGGATGTTTCTTTATATCATGAGATGATTAATCCTTGAATTATCATTAGTAGTGGTTTATGTGTATAAATAAGATTTATACACAGGAGATATGAACTACATATATAGGCAATTCTAGAATTGTTTGCAGCTATTGATAAGACTGGACATCTTATCTGTAAAGTTGTAATATAGTTAACCTTTATGTGATAAGGTGGTTTATTTCAACTATCAGAATAGTGGACTCTAGGTTATTGTATTGGTGTATTGGAAATACACTAAATTGGATTACTATAAGAAACACATCATTTGGAACTGTCACCTTTAATAAGTTTCTTATTCACTATTCGTAATAAGCTCTTAATCCTGAGAGAATAGTGAACTCAAGTTCTGAATAGTGATGACTTTGAGTTATCAATGAATGAGGTCTTTTAGATCAATATCTCGGTATCTTGGGAAATCATTATTTAGACTATGAGAACACATATTCTCAATATGAAATCTACACTCTATATATTAAAGAGATGGATATCACCTTTGTGCTAATTCAATAGGTTAATCATTAAAATTTGGATATGATCTTTTCAGTAAATTGTTTATTGAAATGTGACCAATTGCAAGTAATTAATAATTATTAAATTACGCTTTTAAAATAATTAAAGAATTAATTTGACAGTATAATATGAGACCTTAATTATTAGTATCCATGTAAAGGGGCCAACTACAGAAGTATAATGTATATGGATTTACTCTATTGTACTAAGTTGGAGTGCAATTTCAATTATATAGTAGAGTTAATTGAAATTAATTAGTCAATTAAAATTAATTATGAGATAATTAAGATTTAATTGACTAATTGAAAGCTAACTTAGTGGGACCCACTAGGTCCCTTCTCTTGCCCTAATTAGGTTAAGCCCTATATATATGATATGTAGGGAGCCGTTTATCATATGTTTTTGTGCTAAACAAAAATAAGAGGCAGCCCACTCTCCTGCGATACGGTTTGCGTAAGGGAAAAGAAGAGAATACCTAAAGAAAGAGAACGACTGCGTCTTACTTCAAGAACAAGATATCTCTAACCCTCATTTATCAAGATTATGTGATTTATGTAGTAATCTGATCAAAGTAAATTTTTTAAAATCGTTTCCGCTGTATTTTTCTTACCAACAATTGGTATCAGAGCCAGATTTACATAAATCCATCAATTTTGGAAGTTATATTTATTTTGTTCTATACCTATTCATGGATCTTGATTAAACAAATGGTTGTTTTGAATATATTATTATGTGATTTTTTTATACAATCTATTTGTACAAAAATGACTGTAAATTTTTGAACTTACATCCATTGGGTATGAGATACTCATAGAACTTGGATAATTGAATATAATATATATGTTTTTAATTAGATTCAGCAACGAGTAATTGTTACCCACCAACGACGCTAGAGTTGAAAATATATATATATATATATATGTATACACATATGTATGTATGCGATTGTTTTCTCAATCCAAGTTTTTGTTATTTAAAAAAAAATGTATAGATTTGTTTTTATTGCTAAGTTGTTGTAGAGGCATGGTCGGCATAAGAAATTGTTCTTGTTTGTGTATATATCTCTTTATAAAAAAAAATTAAAGTTTTGTTTATTTATGAAATTAAAAAAAGAAATAAAGAAACTTTTCTATCCATCATTGAATCTTGGTCAGGGGCATATGATACCCACAATTACAACTGCTTTATGCGGCTGATGCATTGTTTAAAAAGAAAGGGTTTTAGTTTCTTTTTAACTGACCATTTGTTTCTATTTGTTATGGGTATGCGATGCCCAAGTGTTTTAAAGGGTTCAATTTTTATTTATTTATTTACGTCCCTCATGATGCGCACATGGATGGGTATTTGATATCCAATATTAAACAGCGCAGTGTGTTTGAAGTTAATATATATATATATATATATATATATATAATATTAGATATTAGATATAATATATTATGTATTATATATGCAGTTTATTAAAAAAAATTATATTAATTTTTTAATCATGTGTTTTAATTGCGTATTAGATACCCAAATTTATTAAATTGTTTGGGTAAGAGCTAAATTATTTAATATATTCATCTTTTTATATTATAGGTATATGATTCACATAGATATTTGATACCCAGATATGTTGGATTTAAAATTATAGGTTAAGTGAGACTTGACCTAAATGGGTTCTTAGATACATGGATTAAATCTTAGTACACTCTAAAATATACATGAGTAATGTATATGATTAATCACATATTTAAATGCTTATTAAATTTTATTAATCATATTTGAATGATTCATGCATGTGATGGATGACATTATATTTCTCATGGATGGCCATTAGGTGATGTATTTAATTTAATTAGTTTTGAGGCAATTGTAAAGGGCAATGGACTGGAATTTTTTTTTCGCAAATGGGCAAGCTCCATTGGTTTCCCTAGTCTATTAATTTCTAATTTTAGATTAAATGTAAGCTCACATATGTGGGTATAGGTTGTTCATATATTTATTTTATTTCTGAAGAAAGAGCTAGAGGATGGGAGCCATCAAGAAGACCAATGGAAGTACAGAGCCTGCTGTCAAGAATTTTAGTTGGCCATGAGAGATAATTTTAATTTTATGCTTGTATGTTTATTTTCATAAAATCACATGATTAATTTTGATCTATGAATAGGTTAATATAATTATGCATGTGTTGTATAATAAAGATCCTCAATTTATAAAAACAAGTGGGAGATGGATGCTTTAAGAAAGCTTCTACGGTCTTCCATCATCGGCCTATAATAAGACAAAAATAGGTGCCCTGAGCCATCTTTGAGTGGCCTCCCCACTGAGGGTGATTATCTAGTTGGTTATAAGTATGTACCTCTTAGGATAGAATAGAAAGAGACGGGGTGAGGGTGATTTCTCCACGGGAACACTACTTGCAACGATTGTCTTTTTATTTGAGATGATAGTAGACACTTGATCAAAAGGGAATGATATTCTCTCCATGGAGTCTATCATTGTCTTTTGAAGACCAAAGGATGTTAGAAATATGTTTCATTTGACATGAGATGTCTAGATATTGAAATCATATACGATATGATGGTCCTCCTAATCATATGAATGACATTGTCATTCCCACGGAGCGTATTGTTTATAAGGTTAGGTTTTAATGCATTCATTAATAGTAGCTTGAGGATACCACTATACATTCATGAGAGCTAAAGTTATTTTATTGTCTATTTACATTCATGCTAATGTATGTGCTTATATATATGATTATCAGATGTCTTCATTTAACCTATTTGTTATCATCCTGAAAGAAAATAAGTTGATTGGACCTAACTATGTGGACTGAAAATGGAATTTGGACATTATCCTTATTGCAAAGAGGTACAAATATGGGATTACTGTAGATAGCCCAAACCTTCTAGGGGTTGATACTCCCTAAGAGGACATTGAACGCTATTCTAGATGGGTCAAGGCTGATAAGATGGCACGTTGCTATATCTTAGTTTCGATGTCAAGTGTTTTACAGCATCAACATAAGAGTTTCCTAAAAGCTAGGGATATGATCCTTAACTTAAAGGAGATGTTTGGGGATTAGGTGCGTCCTGTTACGCAGACTGCCATAAGAGCAATCATGAACACTAAGATGTTAGAAGGAACTCTAGTAAGAGACCATTTTTTAAAAATGATTGACTTTTTAAGTGTGTTGGAAGTTCTAGGGGCTGACATTGATGGTGAGTCTCAAGTTGATATTATCCTTAAGTCGTTGCCTGACTCTTTTCATCAATTTGAGCTCAACTATAACATGAACAAAATGAATTTGACTTTGGATGAGCTTTTGAGCTCTTTACAGGCAGCGAAGGGTATTAACAAAAGCCTCATGTGGCTGAGGGTTCTTCTTTTAAGCCCAAGCCCAAAGGCAAGGACAAGTGGAAGAAGAAACAGAACTCCAAAAACTCCAAGGGAAATATGGGTCCTAAAAGGGGTGTTGGAAAAGGGAAAAAAGGGGCAACCACAGGGGCAACCACTAAGCCTAAAGAAAAGTGTTTCCACTACGAGGTCATGTGGCATTAGAAGAGAAACTGTCCAGATTATCTAGCCAAGAAAAAGAACAGAGGTGTAATCGAATCACTTGTTATTGAAGTAAGCTATATAGCGGGTACTTCAGATTCCGGGTGTGTAGACTCCAATGCAACTAATCACATCTGTAATTCGTTGTAGGGGTTTCGAGAGACCAGGCGGCTAAGTGATATAGAGATTATCTTGCACTTGGGAACAGAAGCAAAAGTTGATGCGGTGTAAGTAGGAGTAGTTAATTTATGTTTTTCTTCAAATAAGACACTTGTACTTTATGATTGCTTGTATGTGTCTAGCATTAGAAGGAACTTATTATTAGCTTCAAGTTTAATAAAATAAGGTTATTCAGTTTATTTTAATTCAAATGTTGTTATTAAACATAGTGGTTCTTTTATATGCTCTAGCATAACAGTTAATGGTCTTTATTTGATTACTCCTAAGATGCATGAGACACATAACACCGAAAAGAATGAATCATCGTAAACTTCACCACTTAAAAGAAAAGTTTCTTCTACTAATTCAACTTATCTTTGGCACTTGAGGCTAGGTCATATTAATCTAGATAGGATTAATACACTGGTAAAGGAGGGTACTTTGTCTTCCTTAGTTCTTGAACCACTGTTAGTCTGTATATCCTATTTAAAGGAAAAGATGACCAGAAGACCCTTTGCTTCAAAGGGGAATAGGGCCACAGAAGTATTGGAGTTAATCCATATTGATGTGTGTGGACCCTTAAATATTAGGGCTAAAGGGGGCTATGAGTATTTCATCACTTTTACTGATGATTACTCTAGATATGGTTATATCTATTTATTGCACCACAAGTTAGAAGCCCTTGAAAAGTTCAAAGAATTTCGGGCAAAACTGGAAAAGCAATTAGATAGGAGCATAAAATCACTTTGATCTGATCAAGGTAGAGAACATCTCTTTAGTAAATTCAGTCAGCATTTGTTGGATAATGGGATTTTATCCCAGTTGTCTGCACCTGGCATGCCACAGCAGAACGGTGTAGTAGAGAAGAGAAACAGGACATTTTTAGATATGGTAAGGTCAATGATGAGTTATTCTGATTTGCCTATATTCCTTTGAGGGTATGCGTTGAAGACAATGGTATATATTCTGAACTCAGTTCCAACTAAGTCTGCTCCCAAGACTTTAGTAGAGCTATGGACTGGGGGAAAGCCAAGTCTGAACCACTACCGAATCTGGGGGTGTCCAGCCGATGTGCTGAAAGGAAAGACTAGCAAGTTGGAACCAAGATTAGAACTGAGTTATTTCATTGGCTATCCTAAAGGGACAAAAAGCTGGCTCTTTTATAATCCCAGTGAGCAGAAGGTATTCGTTAATAAGAATGCTGTCTTTTTGGAGGATGATTATATTATGGGTCAAAAGCCCAAGAGTAAGATCACCTTAGACGAAACATCAGAGGCTTCTTCTATTCCTTAAGCAAATGATAAATCATGGACTAAATGCCTCTATTCCAACATCTTCTATTACACTAGAGCCATGTCGTAATGGGAGGACTGTTAGGCCACCTAATAGGTACATGTTCTTAGGAGAGTCTATTTCAGATGAACATGTTTTAGATCCCAATAGCTGCGATAAGGCAATCTCTGATAAAGATTCGGGACTTTAGCAAAATGCTATGAAAGCTGAGATAGAATCTATGTATTCTAATTAGGTCTGGGAACTTGTGGAACCACCTACCAATATTAAACCAATTGGCTGTAAGTGGATCTACAAGAGAAAGAGAGGACCTGATGGATCAGTTGAGACTTTTAAAACTAGATTGGTGGCGAAAGGGTTTACTCAAAAAGAGGGTATCGATTATGAGGAAATTTTTTCACTAGTTGCTATGCTTAAGTATATTCGGATTCTCTTATCTATTGCAGCTCATTTTGATTATGAGATTTGGCAAATGGATGTCAAGACATCATTCTTGAATGGCTATCTTGAGGAAGACATTTATATAATGCAACCAGATGGTTTCATAGCTAAGGGCCAAGAGCATATGGTATGTAAGCTGCATAAGTCCATTTATAGACTTAAGTAAGCTTCCCGAAGTTGGAACATCCGATTTGATAAGGCAATCAAGCCATTTGGTTTTTATCAAAACCCGGATAAACCTTGTGTGTATAAGAAGAGTGAAGGAAGCGTGGTGGTGTTCTTAGTTCTGTATGTGGATGATATACTACTCATTAGGAATGATGTAGGGGTGTTGTCTACGATAAAGGTTTGGCTAGCAAATTAGTTTGATATGAAGGGCTTGGGAGAAGCTAGTTACATCCTCTAGATTAAGTTTTTGCGAGATCGGAAGAACAGGATGTTAAGCTTATCTCAAGCTGAATATATAGACAAAATTCTTATTAAGTTTGCAATGCATAACTCCGAGAAAGGCTTATTGCCTTTTAGGCATGGAGTACCTCTGTCTAAGAATCAGTGTCCTAAGACACTTGAGGAAGAGGAATGCATGAAAGCGATTCCTTATGCTTCAGCTGTAAGAAGCCTTATGTATACTATGCTTTGTACTAGACTAGATATTCGTTTTGCAATGGGCATGGTCAGCAAATATCAATCTAATCCAGGACCAAATCAATGGACTACCGTGAAACATATACTTAAGTACTTGAGAATGATTAGAGATTATATGTTGAGATACAGGGGTGGTGATCTAGTTCCAGTTGGCTACACAAACTTAAACTTTATGTCAGATCAGGACTCTAGAAAGTCAACCTCAGGATATGTGTTTACTCTTGATGGTGGAGCTATTAGTTGGAGGAGTGTCAAGCAACAATGTATTGCTGATTCAATCACTAAAGTAGAATATTTAGCTGCCTCTGAAGTAGCTAAGGAAGCAGTTTGGCTCAAGAAGTTCCATTCAGAACTAGGAGTGGTATCATAATGTTAGTTGCCTATGGTCCTTTATTATGACAATAGTGGAGTTGTAGCTTAATCTAAGGAGCCAAGAAACCACAAGGGTGGAAAGCACATAAAGCGCAAGTATCACCTCATTAGAGAGATCGTTCCGCTCGGAAACATTATCATTACCAAGGTTGCATCTACGGATAATCTTACAGATTCTTTCACTAAGGCTCTATCTTCCAAAAGTTTCGAGCTTCATGTGGACAAGATGGGTGTCAAATGTTATAGAGAATAGATGTGAGTGCAAGTGGGAGTTTGTTAGGATGTGTGCCCTTATATCCAAGACATTTTATTATTATTTAATAGATTTGATTTATTATTGAGTTTCATATTACCATATGTTTGGATGTTTCTTTATATCATGAGATAATTAGTCCTTGAATTGTCATTAGCAGTAGTTCATGTGTATAAATGAGATTTATACACAGGAGATATGAACTGCTTATATAGGCAATTCTAGAATTGTTCGCGGCTATTGATAAGGCTGAACATCTTATCTATAAAGTTGTAATACAGTTAACCTTTATGTGATAAGGTGATTTATCTCAACCATCAGAATAGTGGACTTTAGGTTATTGCATTGGTGTGTTAGGAATACACTAAACTGGATCACTATAAGAAACGCATCATTTGGAACTGTCACCTTTAATAAGTTTCTTATTCACTATTTGTAGTAAGCTCTTAATCTTGAGAGGATAGTGAACTCAAGTTCTGAATAGTGATGACTTTGAGTTACCAATGAGTGAGGTCTTTTAGATCAATACCTCGGTATCTTGCGAAGTCATTATTTAGACTGTGAGAACACAAATTCTCAAGATAGAATCTATACTCTATATATTAGAAAGATGGATATCACCTTTGTACTAATTCAATGGGTTAATCACTGAAATCCGGATCTGGTCTTTTCATTAAATTGTTTATTGAAATGGTGCACAATTGCAAGTATTAATAATTATTGAACTAGGCTCTTAAAATAATTAGAGAATTAATTTGATAGTATAATATAGAACCCTGATTATTAGTATCCATGTAGAGGGGCCAACTACAGAAATATAGTGTATATGGGTTTACTCTATTCTACTAAGTTGGAGTGAAATTTCAATTATATAGTAGAGTTAATTGAGATTAATTAGTCAATTAAAATTAATTATGAGATAATTAAAATTTAATTGACTAATTGAAAGCTAACTTAGTGGGACCTATTAGATCCCTTCTCTTGCCCTAATTAGGTTAAGCCCTATATATATGATATGTAGGAAGCCGTTTATCATAAGTTTTTGTGCTAAACAAAAATAAGAGGCAGCTCACTCTCCTGCGATACGGTTTGCCTAAAGGAAAAGAAGAAAAGACCTAGAGGAAGAGAACGCCTGCATCCTACTTCAAGAACAAGGTATCTCTAACCCTCATTTATCAAGATTATATGATTTATGTAGTAATCTGATTAAAGTAAAATTTTTAAAATCGTTTCCGCTGTATTTTTCTTACCAATAATTTCCTTGTAGGTAAAACGTCCGAAGATGTAAGATCATCTCATGAGAACACAACATTATGAAAGACTTGTTAGGATTGCATTTCTTATCAAGTAAAACTCCGATGAGTCATTTGTGAGGGCATAACCTCATAACAGTCCTATCGAGACGAATCTCTTTAGAGAAAAGTTCGGTAAAGACAACACTCATTTCTGTTAGTCAGGAACTACGAATGGTCTGATTCGCCTAAGGGTGATACGTAGGAATCTCATGGAGGAATGAGTCCGACCACGTCAAGCAAAAAATCACAATCAAGGTCAAAATGGTTGTTTGTGTTTTCTTGCATTGACGTTTCACTTGCTTACAAGTTTCGTCAACGAGGGGCTTTCTGTAGACACATCATTTTGTGACCCTTGATTACGTAGTAAAAATCGATGATTATGCTAAGAAACCTACTTCAAGTAGGGACTCTTCCCAATTGAGTCCTATTCCCATTAGGATTCTTCCTAACAGAGTCCTATTCTTATTAGGACTCTCTTGTTAGAGTCTTAGTCCAAGTAGGACTCTTCCTAATAGAGTCTCACTCCCATTAGGACTCTCCTGCCAAATTCTTAGTCCAAGTAAGACTCTTCTTGATAGAGTCCCACTCTCATTAGAACTCTTTTGACAGAGTCGCAGTCCAAGTAGGACTTTTTCTGATAAAGCCCCACTCTCGTTAGTACTCTCTTGTCAAAGTCCCATTTCAAGTAAGATTCTTCCAAATAGAGTTCTATTCTCGTTAAGACTCTCTTGTTAGAGTCCCAATCTAAGTGGGACTCTTCCCGATAAAGTCTCACTCCCATAAGGACTCTCTTGCCATAGTCTTAGTCCAAGTAGGACTTTTTCTCATAGAGTCCCAGTCTTGTTAGGATTCTCTTGACAAAGTCCTAGTCTAAGTAGGACTCTTCCCGATAGAGTCCCACTTTCGTTAGGACTCTCTTGTCAGAATCTTTGTCCAAGTAGGATTTTTTCCGATAGAGTCTAACTCCCGTTAGGACATTTTCTAATATAGTCCCACTCTCGTTAGGACTCTTCCGCTAGAGTTACAATCCAAGTAGGACTCTTCTTAATAGAGTCTCACCCTCTTTAGGACTCTTCTACCCATCAAAAGGCGTTTCAATAATTTTGGTACCTTATTGTCCACAAAAGGGCATTTTGGTAATTTTGGCACAATCCTACTCTCTGTAGGACTTCCTAGTTACTTGAGGGGTATTTTCATAATTTCTATATCATTTTACCTACATGGGGGTAATTTGGTAATTTTAGCCCTTTGATGATGAATTGGAGGTAATTTGGTCATTTCCCACGCCTTGCGGCAATCTAGAGATTCTCTACCGAATTGGGGGTGATTTGGTAATCTTGAGTAATAGTAGTCTATTTAGGCTTCAGTAGGACTTTCCCCTTTTCGAGTTTTCATAAATCTGGTTGCTTGATATTTCCTCAAATGGAGTTACATTGAACCTAGATATTTCCATTTTAGAGTTTATTTTTCATTTAAATTCTATTCATCTTATATTTTATTAGCTCTTGCATGTAGACACCAATTCTATTGGTTCATGCATTGTCATAATTATTTATTAATTTATTTAGTTAGGATAATCATTCTTATTTAATTAGATAATTATCACTCAATACATGATCTTAGCCCTCTATTTTAGGGTTTCATCTTAGACCTTTGGATCAAATCTCTATATTTTCCTATAAATAAAGCCCCCAAGCCATCAGTTTGAGGGACAGGAAAAACACAAAAATGTACAAAGTAAAAACAATTTTCATAGCCTTACACTGTTAGGTTAATTCTAGGGTTCTCTCTACAAGAACCTTCCATCTCCTCAGGCCGAAGCCCTGCCAAAGTGATAACCTTTCTCCGCGAAGCCAGTCAAAATGACGTTTTCCGAACCGAAGAACAAGCCAGAAATCTTCTCGACTACCATGACTAAATAAGGTATGCTTTCAAACCCTTAACAATTTTTTTTTCTTTAGATCTGATTGATCTCTTCTCTTTTATCACTCTTGATAAAAAAGGATAAACCGAAGAACTATGTGACTCTGATTCCACTATTTTGAACGGATACGTAAGAAGCCTTCAGGCCCGAGTCAGATTTATTTCTTTTTTTTTCTGTTATATTTTTACTTCTTTAGACCAGATTCTTTATTATTTATTTCTTCCGTACTCACATATGTTTTTTCAGTTTTCTCATAACAAAATAGGCTTGCAAGTGAATATTCAAGGCCAATCTACTTAGATCGGGTGGGGAGGGTGCCTAACACCTTCCCACTCCATACCTTAGCGCACAGATCCATGCTTTCTTTGGTTTTTGATTTTTATTTTAGTGCTTTATTTATTTGATCCATGTCAAGGGATCTTTAGAATGTAATTAGAAGACAAGGCGACGTAAATTTTTATTATTTCATTCCTTTTTAGTTTTCTTTTAATTATTTTCTCCCGTAACGGGTTTGCTTATTTCTTGCCCAAAAACAAGTTAACGACTCCTCAATCTCTCTATCTCTCATAAGAGGTGTTCATTCCTACCTTAAAGGAAGGAGACAGCTAGGATCTCTCTAAATCTATAAAAGGATGATGTACTTTTCCTTTTTTCTGGTGCTGGTGCCCACAATGTGAAATTATGAAAATTTGATGAAATTACTTGAATGATTTACCCTTATGATGAAAATATGATGAATTGTGAACACAAACATAAATGATAAGCCCTTGGAAGTGTGAAAATGAATACTTGAAAAATGATGAGCATGGTGCCAAGATTAGGCATGTCAATTGTGTGATTTTCAACATGGTGAGATCGTGCTTACTCGGGGTTTTGATTAATGTTCGAGATGGTGTCTCGCTTCGACTTGCAAGCTGTAAACCTATGCGAGTGGTCCTGTGTGTCCATCGGGTTAGTAGCCTATAAAGCACACAAGGCTTACTAAGGCCAACTAAGAATATAATCTTGGGATTAAGACTTCAGATAATGGAATGGAGATTTTGATAAGTTGAATGAAGCTAAATGAATGAAATCCTAAATAGTTAGTTCATGTATATTTTTTTATTAGACAATGTTTCTCTTTGATGCTTATGTGCTTGGATATGTGAAATGCTTGGTTATTTCTTGAATTCTTACCTTATTGAAGATGCATGCTAGATGGTCACACGAGTGTCACTACATATGCACAAACATACACTTGACACCACATGTACTTACTTATGTTTAGATTTCTCCTATTAGGGTTGTTGTACTGACCCCTACTAGATGCAGGAGCGGGCAAAGAAACAATCGTGAGTTGAAGAATTCTTTGATGCCACTTTTGGAAGACCTTATTTTACATACTTGGATGACCCCCCTTATGTGGAGGCTTGCAATGACTTTCATTTTTTGAACACAATTAAACATGCATATACTTGTGATGGGTTATGTTTTTGGGGTAACACTTAAAGGCCTATTGTAGGATATTTTAGAAAAGATCACCATTTTTGTATATTAGACTACAATGAAACTTTGGGAAGCTTGTTGATTGTATGTTCTTTTGGAATACACCATGTATATTATAAATGAAATATATTATGAACTAGGATGTTAAATGATGATATAGACATTGTAAGACATATGGCTTTCTTTTAATCCTTTTAGGAGTTGTGAACCATGAGGCTTCAATTTGGAATTTTAGGTATTGTTTCTTAATGAATGAAAGTAACAGAAGATGTTTAATGAATGATTAGATTATGTTATGAATGATAGATGAAGTGAGAATAAATGATTTTGACTCTTGAGAATTTGGTTGAACCAAGAAAAAGAGGCAAAATAAGATAAGTTTTCAAAACGGGCCAAAGTAGGGGCTCCAGGCCTGATTGACACACGTGTGTGCCGATCAGCACTGGGAGGTGGAAAACCCCCCTCTCAGTGTGCTGATCGACACTCAGAGAGGGGCCTAACCACCTCTCCTCCTGTTTTGTCGGTTTAGTTTCCAGACCAACTATTCGACACCCGATTTGCCTCCAATGGACTATTTAATTTAAATAATAGTAAAAGAACATGTTTTATATTTAATTTAATCACCTAAAAGTTTCTTGGAAATGGGGTCACTCACCCCACACCTGGGCTTCCTCGGTTTCGGGGCGTGACACGTGAGCTTTAACTTCATAATGAAATTCAAAATTTTAAAAGAGGTACATCTTCTTATTCAGATTACTCTTTAAGTTTTGTGCCTTATGTGATCAACTTTTTGCTATGGGAAGTTCTATGTCAGGTATGGACAAAGTTTATTGGTTCTTTAGCAGTCTTGGCCTTAAGTTTCATACTTTTGTTACTACCACCCTCTCCAAGTCACCATTCTCACCCTTCAAGGAAGTGGTTCCTTCTATTTTAAGTCATGAAATCTTACTTAAGAATCTTCCCTCCCCTTATGGAATGATACATGAGACTGTCTTTATGGCACAAAAAAGAGGCCGTACTAGTCAAGGTGGGAGAGATGGTGGATGAAATCAAGCATAGTACAATTTTAAGTGCAATACTCAGAGGAACTATAAACAAGGAAACTCACAAATCACGTCTCAAGGATTTGATAATTGTGTCCCTCACGGTCAGAATCAGTTTTCTCCCACTACTCATTATCGTTTCCTTGCATTTCCTCAACAAGGTGTTCTGGGTGGACCCCCCCATTATTTGCCAGATTTGTGGAAGAACATGGCATTCTACTTTTCAATGTTATGATCAGTACAAACAAGACCCTCAACCTCTAGCCAACCATATACCTGAAGCTCTTGCTTCCCTCACCATCCAAGACCCTCAATACTCTGACTGGTATCTTGATAATGGTGCAACAACCCACATGACTCATGAAGAAGGTATTTTTTTCTCATAAACAACCCTATCATGGTGATAGTGGTGTTATGGTGGGTAACAAGTCCTCTATCCCCATTTCTCATATTGGTTCCATTTCTCTTTCTCACAATGTCACTCTCAATAATGCATTTCTAGTTTCACATATTCATAAAGATTTAATTTATATTAGCCAATTTACTAAGAATAACAATTGTTCTTCTATTTTTTTCTCCAAATGGATTTGTTATTCAAAAGCAGGGAGTATAGAGAGTGTTGGGGATAGGCCGTAGATGTTCTAGTTTTTACGTGTTAGATCTTTCTCATTGAGCCCTTTTATTCAAGCCCTATTTCATCAGTGCAAGGTTATTTCTATAGTTTGGCATAGTTGTCTTAGTCATACGTCTACTAGTTTTACTGATGTTTTGAATATGAACGGGCTTATTACTTTAACTAATTCTGTTAAGCCCAATAAGTTTATTTCTTCTAGTTGTCAAATAAGCAAAATTTGTAAACTCACTTTTGATTTAAATAAAAAATTTAGTATTTTTCCTCTTGACATAATCCATATGGATGTTTGGGGACCCTCTCCTATTACTTCTCCTCTTAGTTTTCGCTATTATATTGTGTTCATTAGTGACTTTAGTCATTACACTTTGTTTTACCACATGAAATGAAAATATGACTTCCTGTCTCTCTTCATTCAATTTCAAAAAAATGGTAGAAAATAAATTTGAGAGAAAAATTAATTTTTTTTTAATGTGATGGTGCTTGGGAGTTCTCTAGTACCCCTTTCCTCTCACATCTCTCTAGTTATGGTATCATCAAATGTGTTTCATGTCCTTTATACTCAAGCTCAAAATGGTCGAGCTGAATGAAAACACCAGCACATTACTCAAATCGGTCTTACCTTCTTATTCCACATTTATACCCTATTTTCTCTTTGGGTTGAAGCCTTTTGTACTGAAGTCTACATCATCAATTGTTTTCTTACTGCTGTCCTACAGAATCGTTCTCCCCATCAACTGCTCTATGGCAAGGCTCCTAAGCTCTTTATATTTTTTTTCTTTTGGATACCTATGTTTCCCATACCTCCGTGATTATGCTTCCTATAAACTTGCCCCTCGAAGTTTCCCTTGTGTTTTCATTGGTTATAGCTCTATGCACAAATGTTTTTGTTGCCTAGATCAATCTGCTAAAAAATTTTTATCTTTCATCATGTTGTATTTGATTTGTTAATTTTTTTCCTTTTTTTACCTCATCTTATCCTTCACACCTTGTATCTTTAGTAGATTTTTTGACCTACCAGGACATCACTGATTACTCATCTCCTACCATATCCACTACCCACATTCCTCTTGAGGATGGTCTTTATGTGCCTACCATACCTACACATTTTCCTTCTATCTCACAAATGCGTTCTCTTTCATCCCAACCTTTCTCACCACATTCCACTGAGGCTCCCACCTCACCAATTTGCTCAGAACCTGTAAATATACCTTTTTCCTATCCTAGTCTATCTTCTATTCCTACTGGTTCCCTTACCATTGATCTACCTATTTCTCAACTCCAAACTTTAGCTATATCTAATCCCCGTTCTATAATCACTCGTTCTAAGTCTTGCTCTCTAAAGCTAGCCTTCATTCTTTCCCCATCCATCATCCTTTGTCTTCTCGCCACCTCACAGTTTATGATCATAGCATAACAACCTTCTTTACCCTTCTTCTTTCCACTTCTGAATCTCAAAGCTACAAGTTTATTATCAAACATACTCATTGGGATTCTACCATGGATGAAGAGATTCAATCGCTCAAGTAGAATCACACTTGTACTCTTACGCCTTTCACTTAAGTTATAAATGTTGTTGGGTGTAAATAGGTCTTCAAAATGAAGTTAAAGTCAAATGGTTTCATTGATCGGTACAAGGCCCATCTTGTGGTCAAAGGCTATTCTTAACAACCAAGCATTGATTTTGATACGACATTCAACCTTGTGGTAAAACCTGATACCATTCGTCTTGTCCCGTCACTAATTTTTGTTAATAAATGGGATATCCAACAATTAGATGTCAACAATGCTTTCTTCCATGGTGATCTATAAGAGGAGGTTCATATGTCTCAACCCTCTAGGTATGAAGATCCTCACCGCCCTCATCATGTCTATTGACTTCAGAAAGCCTTATATAGCCTCAAACAAGCACCCCGTGCTTAGTTTGAGAAATTCAATAGTCATATTTTACAATTGGGATTTTTTTGTAGTCAATCTAATTCCTTCATGTTTATAAAAATGACCTCTACTGGTACTCTGGTTCTTGTAGTGTACACTGATAATATTATACTTAAAGGTAGTTCATTTACTTTGATCTACACTCTCATTGATAATTCCAACTCTATCTTTGAAATGAAAGACTTGGGTCCTCTTTATTATTTCTTAGGCATTGAAGTTTTCTATCATGATGATAGTTTTTCTCTCACACAGTCAAAATATGCCTTGGATCTCCTCACGTGTGCTCAAATGGATGGTGCAAAGCCAATTTCCTCTCTTATGATTGGTGGTCAAAATTTTACTCAAGAGGGTGTTCTTTTAAATGATCTGACCTTTTATCGTAGTATAGTTGGTGGCCTTCAATACTTGACTCTTACTTGGTTAGATCTGACCTTTAATGTTAATTATGTTTTTCAGTTTATGCATGCTCCCATAGTTGCTCACTTTCAAGCTATCAAAAGCATCCTCTGGTATGTTAAAGGTACCCTACATCATGGTCTCTTACTCTCACTGGTTACTCTGATGCTGATTGTGTTAGATATCTTGACACTCGACGTTCTACCTCTGGGTATGCTATTTTATTGGGTAGAAATTTGATCTCTTGGAGTACCAAGAAGCAACCTATAGTCTCTCGTTCCAACGCTAAATTTGAATATCATGCTCTCACTTATGCCGCTGTTGAAATGACCTAGATCACTTACCTTCTTTTGGACTTGAGTCTTCCACCTTCTACTCTTGGAATTCTTTAGTGTGATAATCAAAGTGTTTTGTAAATGAGCTAAAATCCTGTCTTTCACGCTTGTTCTAAACATATTGAACTTGATTATAATTTTGTTCATGAAAAGGCCTTAGCGAAACTTCTTCAAATTCACTTAATTCTTTGTACTTTACAACTTGTTGATATTTTCACCCAAAGTCTTCCTAAAGCAGTTCTTGCTTCTCTTGTTTCAAGTTAAACCATATGGGTTCCCCTCGACCAACTTGAGGGAGGGTATTAACATATCAAGATTAGAAATCAAGCCACCTTAAATATGTAAACTTATATTAATGAGATTTTGTGTATAAATTAGATTTTGTATCATTTAGGAAGGTTGGCCACAAGGGATTCATTCTTAAATACATGATTATAATCTCACAGGGATTCCTTCCTAAAATATAGGATTGTAATCTCAAAGGGATTACTTCCTAAAATACAGACATGCAATATCATAGGTATTTCTTCCTAAAATACAGGATTGTAATCCCATACATACATGTAAAATATATTTTGTAAATTCTATGTATATTTAGTGAAAAAGCAAAGCCTAAGATCAATTTGGGATCTTAGACTTCGGCCTGTTAACGGGCTGGGTCTGGGCAAACCCTCTAAGACGCGGACTCGAATCCGGTAAGCTTAAATGGGTCTAGACTCGGACTCGGACTCGAACTCAGACCCGTCTCAGCTAGACCCGAACCTAGATCCGGCGGATCCGGGTATCCGACCCAAAAACTCGACCTATTTGCAAAGAAAAAAAATATATAATGCAATGCATTACATGATCTTCCAAATTCATTCCTTTCTCACTTTTATGCCTCATGTCTTATGCTATATCTAATATCTCTTCTTACCTTGATTTGTATTTTTGGTCCTAGAGACCCAATGACCTATTTCATGTCTTGAAGTGATTAGGATTTTAGAAGAGTCGTAATCAAATTTTTTATTTTACTTTTATTTTTCTAGATACCATTTTAAATTTCTATAAATTTCACAATTTCCAAAACTTCACTTTATAAATATTTTAGAAATGACGGTTAAAAAATGTTATAATCATTTATATGAATATTTTGGGATGTTGGCACTTTCCTCGTACATAATCGAGTCTCGGAATCTATGACTTCGGCTACACGAACAAATTATAAATTTACTATACAAAAAGGATCTTTCTAAAATATTTTTAAAGTTAAAAAATTATGAGTTTGGCTAATGCACAGGTAGCTCTTAGGTTTTTCTTGATATGGCAGGTTGTGCAAGTAGTCTTTTTCCCCCCCTTTCTAAGTTGTGAATTTCTCAAGTTATTGTAGGATACAAGAGTCCAAATCACCAGTCTATGATACTGATAGCTAGATTCATGAAACAATTCTATAACGTGATTTTCAAAACATTTTCATAACACAAGATGGTACTAGAAGGTTGAAGACGAAAACTTCACTAAGACTCTCTCTCTCTCTCTATAACTTTTATATATGTATTTATATATATATATAGTAACTTTGTTAGGGGGTTAAATTCTCTAGATTCGATATTGTATTAGAGAGAGAGAGTGAGAGAGATATAGTACTTGTTAATGTTTTAGCAGGTCGGGTCTTTAACAGGTCTTATTTGACAGATCTATACCCAACCCGTTTAATTAGTTTTTAACGGGTCTGGATCGGGTCTTGTTAATGGGTCCGGGTCTTACATAAATGGGTTCGAGTTGGGCCAAGTCCGACCCGGCCCGTTTACAGGCCTAATTAGACTTTTCCCAAACCTGTTTTAACATTCTTGAATATCTTCAATTCTTCTTTCTTATTTCTCTTATAATATCTTCCCTTTATTTTTCCGTTTAAAGGATAATAAGATAATTTAAATATATAATCGTATCGAAGCAGGGTGGGGTATCTAAAATCTATCCCCACCACAAACCCGTATTAGGTTTTAGTATCTTCCTCCATTTTTGTTACATCTTATTTATTTATTTCCCAAATTTCTCTTAAGAGTGATCATTTTGCCATCCCTTTGAATAATTCTTAAGTGAAATAAAAAAAATTGAATAAAAGTCTAGATTTTCAGTCAAGACACTTCGTTTGAAAATATGCCAAAAAAAAACACTTTTTGTTTAATTTTTTTTTAAGAAATATTTCTTGAAGAGACGCATATTACTTGGAATATGAGTTTTAAAAAAATGAAATCAGGCGAGTTAGATAAATTTGATTTCTAAATTCATGGTAAGATAAGAACTCACGACATATGAATGTTTAAAAGTGTGTTGTAGATTGTATTGATTCTAGTGACTCTGCTTTCATATTGATTCTATCTCAAACCAATAGAATTGTAATATTATTGAAATTATTGCTACTACGTACTTTGTTGGTCAAATTATTTTAACAAAATTCTTGTAACATTTTTTATTTATAAATAAAAAACGATCAAACCCTCATTTAACTTATATAATACTATTTAATTTGTTAATAATTGTGATCAAAGTATAAAAACATAACTTATCTTCTTAAAAATATTTTTATAAACGGATGAAAAAGTCTTTAGAGTATGTTTGGGACGATAGAATGGAATATGGAATGAAATGCAATGGATTGAGAATCAAATAAGAATAGTCATTACAATCATTTGTTTGGATAAATGCCTTAGAATAAGATAGAAATTACATTCCAACGTTTGTTTTGAATAATTTAATTGTTGGAATGAAATTATTTAAACAAAACTTTTGTATATATTGTAACAAATTTGTGTATATATATATGTAACATATACATATAACATACTTATATGATATATGTATATAAATAATAAATATATACATATCACTCATATAAATATGTGTACATGAGTATGTAATATACATTTGGGCAGGCGGAGTCAGGATTCTCTTTGAGGTTTAGGTTTGGTCAATTTTCTAGTTCATTCTTGCCAATGCCTAAAGAATGACCCATTAAATGAATCAATCTTTGAGGTGTCAGGAATGAGTTTAGTGGTGATCAAAACAGTGTCCATTTTTCAAAAGAAATCACTCTTAAGATTGTTGTAAAATTTTGAAAGATTTTATGACTAGTATGAACACTACCTTTTAATCTAATAGCAAGAACATATTATAAAGCTATTAATCACAAACCAGAATCTATGATAAGAAAGGGAGAAAAAAAACTTATCGGCCGAGACATGTGAGAACACTGCCCTTAAGAGTGATTTCGCTCATTAAAGGTTGAACCTCGATGTAACAGGTTGGTGGCGCTCTACCCTCTGGGATACAATAGCCAAAATCTACACAAGCGTACACTCGTAATGTGTGGACTGAATGAACACTCTTTCACGTTCTCTGGTCTGAGAAAGAATAAATGGAAACTAGTAGCACTAGAGGAATAGAACAAGAGTTGCAATGGAACTTGCAACGATCGGCAGCGATAAGAACAAATGGAACAGTTGCATAAAGCAATAAAGAAGAAATATAATAGCAAATAGAATAATGCTCTTCAATTTTTTTGGTGTAATGAACAGTGAACCCAAGCACCGATTTATATTGGTTTGGGTAGAGAACAACTAAGGCAAGGTGTAGATTTGATGCCCAAATCAAGGTAACAGCTAGTTGACCGAATATATATAAAGTTAAGTCTGATATTTAATTGATTTGGTTTCATTTTTTATGGATAAGTTTGACAATTAAATAAGAGAATCGAATCAGATTTTGTATTGATGGTAAGAATTTGTATAGATAAGTTTGATAATTAAAAATTGGTAAGAAAATAAAGTGGCAAAACCTTGGCCAATCACGCACATGTGCGAGGCTCAAATTATGGGATTTGCACCCCCCCTACGCAGGCGTAAAGAGGGTGACGCACCCGGTGAACTGGTTTCTAAACGGGGTAGCCCGAATTCCATAGGCTTCCCATGGTCTCGGGTGCATGAGAGTCACCCTGTAACGGCCCAGCTCCACTGGTCGCATATATTGTTTCCGTCCCAACCATGTGGACATAAGCCGCAGGTTTCCATGTTCCAACATAGGTCTTAACATTCTGTTCAAAACGCGTCGTGTTCATAGAATAACGTGGATATATATGATACCTTAAAGTTATGTTCGATCAGGCAGATTTAAAGATGTTAGCTTATCCGTATTTATATTCTGACACATCCTTTTCCAAAATATAATATATAATTCATAAAGCATGTGTTTTCACGATTTTTTAGAATATTATAAAAATTCATATAATCTCAAAATTATGATTGTTCTCTTATTATACATTGTGTATCTTCCTGTTTTACTATCAAAATTCATGATAGAGGTTAGACTTATTTACTCAGCTTTGTTGTAAAGCTCATCTCATTCTCCTAACATTTCAGGTATTGTCAGATAAGAAAAGACAAAGAAATATGAAGGTTAATAAGCTCGACATAGGGAATGAAATTTAGGACGATTCAAAAAAGATGCTAGTATTGACAAGCTAACCAAGGTTGCTACAGATGCCGAATATGGGTAAAGGAGATAAGTTGTCTCAACGCTGGTCAACATCGGTGACATTGGTTGTTGGTGGACTAAATGGTCGTGTGTCTTGCCAAGTGTTAATAAAGCAACTAACATGCTTATAGTAAAAGAATTGAGTTATGCTCTAATAAGATACAGTTGTATCAATTTCGATTAAAATAAGATTATAATTCTAAAGTAGTTTAAATGACACTTCCGCAATAAAACAAATCATGCATCCCATTCAATTATGTATTGAAGACCCTTCTCATGAACTGCATTCCAGATTCTTAAATGGGTTTGGCACACCAATATAACTATTCTACAACTAATAATATCATGTCATATGTGATATGATGTATCTTTTTCAATAAAAAATAGCAGATACGACAAAGTACTATTAAAAGAATGCATTGCCACATAATATTCTAAATCCATTGAAAAACATCTCCCAAATTGGTGCTTATGCAACTTGCAACTCAAAATGCGTTATCCCTCCTTCTATATATATATATATATATATATATATATATATTATGTTATTTTGTTAAAGTATAATTTATTAAAGAAAAGACAAATATGAAAATTCATACTGCATAATCACCAGGAATGATGACAGGGCTTAGGAGGAGCAATTGTCTCCTCTCAAATTTTTTATTTGAAATTTTTATATTTTTCAAAAAAAAAGTAATTAAATATATCTATTTAATTTAAGTTTTTATTTTTTATGTTTAAACTTTTCACACTTTACTCTTAACTTAACTTTAATTTGAATTCTCAATGCGACTTCTATCAATTTTTTAGAATTTCTTTGTATGGCCTAAAGGTTTTTTTTTTTTTTTTGTGTCTTTTCTTTTGGTTGGAGTTGGACTTCTCATCAAATTCATAAGTTACTTTATATCAATAAATTTAGTTATTTATAAAAAAATATTATCAATTAACATTAACTTCTTATACTTTTTAATTTTAAATTTATAATGAAGTATTAGATACAAAATTTGTCATTCCTAACCTAAATTGGTGTCCTCATACCTAATAATCACTTTTAAACAAGTTATGATACCACAATTAATTTTTAATAATCAGAAAATGTCAAATGGTGCCAAGGCACCATCGAAACTCAAAAACATGAGGTCCAAATTCTCTATCAATATAATAATAAGTTATTTAAGATCATTTACAACATATCTTAAAGAAGAAAAATAGAATTGGGTCTTAAGTGAAAAGCTAATAAATTCTTGTCTTTTAGATTCCCACCATGAAAACAACACATTTTTTCACTTCTAACCAAGGAAACTGGTTCAAAACTAATATTTAAAAAAAAAAAAAAAAAAAATCTTTAGAAAATTGAAAGTAAAAAACTGTGGTTTCGAATTGTTTAGGAGGACCAAAGTTTTATTAAGTGGTGCAAGTCTCCGGCTTTGTAACTCATCTTTTCACATGTATAAGATGCATCATCTATAAGACCTATTAATGATGATCCTACTCTTATGAGAAAATAGGCACAAAATAGAATAATTGAGGTATAAGATCAATCTTTATCTAAGGAATGAGTCTCACTTTGTGAGAAGATGGGTACAAAATAAAAAAAATTAACGAGACTGAGACATCTACCTTTTGAGTAATGTTTTATGTTCTACCTCTTTTTGTCCACTCATATCCCACCATCTCACTTGAAACAAGATCTACCATTTATGAATCACACAGCACAGAACTTACTGTGTGGTTCTGCCCAATTAATCATAAACGATCATATTAATAAAAATTATTTTAAACATATTATACACATGTCAATCTATAATAAATTAGGACCAGATCATATAATAAATTCTTTCCCAATTTCTTAAGCAATTATACTGTATATTCACATAAAACTTCTCTCAATTCTTGAGATCCTTAAAATCAGTTTATTTAATAATTTCTCGCGTGTCCCACCAAAGAGGTTGGGGTATCCTTATAAAATTCCCCTCGGTAACATAATTATTTCCCCGTCGCCAGAAGTAGAAAAATACATGCAATTGTCAACCAATGTTTCAACCTGTAGTTACGTAAACACACAAACACGCAAATACGATACACAGCTTTCTCAAAAGAATTTATTTTTACTTTTTGTGTTTTTCGTTTTCTCTTCTTCCTAGCAAGTTTTTTTTTTTTTTTGGGGTTTCGCTTCTCTACCTGTCTTTTCTGTTGTTTTCACGGTTACGTAGGCATATACTCTCTCATTTCAGGCGGATAAACCGGTGTCCTCCCAGATCCAACACTAATTGTGAGCTATCCTTTAACTTTTCTTTCCAAAACAGAGCTAGTTTTCACTGATTTAATGTAAAATGCATTAACTTCTGTTGATTATGATACAGTCGAAGATACTGTTTCTCATCATCTCAGATACTTAATTCTTTTTTTGGAATTGGTTTCTTGAAAACTATTCAATTTCTTTTTTCTTCTTTTTCCCAGTAACATATTGAGATTGTTTTCAGTTTTTATCTGCTCTACTTCGTTTCATTTCTTGGATGATTGCTTTCTTCAAGCATTTTTACTATCTGGGTATGGCTGATCTATCCAGTTCTTGACCTGATTTGTTGTTTTAATTAGTTTCACTATGTGCTTATATATATGGTTTCAGTTCTTGACCTGAATACCATCCTTCTTGTGCTTTGATTTTCCTTCAAATGGGGCTTGGGCTTGTTTGAATTGAAAAATGGGATTTGGTATTTTTGTGGAGTTGCTTCCTTTTGGATGGTATGAATCCCTAATTTTGATGTTTTGATCTTTGGAAAGGGTAGTCTCCTCCGTCCTCTGTTTCTGTTTCCTCAAATATTTTGCTTTCTTTATTTCTTATGTGAGTTTAATTAATCTTTTCTGCATCTTCTGCAATTTCAATCACTCTCCATCTTTTTTTCATCTAAAGCTTAGATTTCCTCTTCTATCTCACCCACTTACACCCACACCCACACCCACACACATAAGTACTTGCATATCCCATTTTGTGTTGATATTTGCAAAGATAATGATGGGTTATCTATGTACTCTAATTTTTTGATATAACTCAACAATTGCATGAAATTTCCTCTTCTCTTTTTTTTTTTTAAAAAAAAAAAGTAAATATTGCTGTGTTTTCACAATTTCACCAGTTTATATGATTGTTTTTCCATTTCATGATAATGATTAATTTTTTTTATTTAACTTATACCCTTTATCATATAGATTATTTGACACATCCCAATGTTTACACACAAGGAATAAAGGGAAAAGGAACACTTCTTTTTTTGGGGGAACTCTGTAATTATAATGATTGATTTTCTTCTTCTTTTTCTTAATGGTTCTTTACAGGACTAAAGGAAGATTAGATGGAGGGAGGATTTAATTTTCAGCATTGGGACCAATTAATACCTGATGCACTTGGGCTAATATTCAGGCATCTGTCACTTCAGGAGTTACTTACTGTAATCCCAGGGGTTTGCAAATCTTGGGGAAACGTAGTGATGGGGCCTTACTGCTGGCAAGAAATAGACATTGAAGAATGGAGCCGACATTGCCGGCCGGAAAAACTTGATCAAATGCTTCAAATGCTCATTGCAAGAAGCTGCAGTTCTCTTCGTAAGCTCTGTGTTTCTGGCCTCTCCACTGACCGAAGTTTTTCCCTCATTGCGGACCAGTGAGTACATTACCCTACCATAGTCATCACCCTTCAATTGCCTGTATATTCCTTTTGCTGTGAATGTGTATATAAAACGAAGTGCCTCTGTTTGCAATGTATTTGGTCAAGAAGATTACTATTACAATTACAACCACCACCCAGGTGGCCCATTGGTTAGGAGGACCCTAGGATCGGTCGTAAACTCAGACATCCTAGGCCTGAATCCCCACGGGAGCTTACATCCAGTGGCTGGTAGCCACCTTCCCGGCAGGCACAAGCTTGTGCGAAATGGCTGTGCTAGGAGTTTTATAAAGTTTACCCATTCAAGGTGCAAGCCACTCGCAGGATTCCTCATCATTAAAAATAGAAAAGAAAAGAAATAGATTACAATTACAACTACCCAAATTCCTTCAATTTTAATACTTTTGCTTGATAAATTGGTTCATGGACTTGGTGATTTGGGTTTCATTCCTTGTTATTATTAATATATGATAGTGAAACCAACTAGGCTTCATCGCGCAAAATAGTTGGACAACCAAGGAGCAACATTGAGTAAGTAGGTTCAATTGATCAGCTTTTACAAAGCTCTATGAGTTCCATGATTGATTATACTCCCATTGTAACAAGTTGAACCCAATTCCACATTGCCCTTATAGAAAGATTTGGTATGGAATCAGCGAATCATTTTTCCTATTTCTTTAGCAATGTAGTTTAACATGACTTAGGTGATTTGGGTTTTATTTTATACTGCTTTATTGTTTTTTGGCTTGGTGTTCCTAGTGCCAAATCTCTTCAGACTTTGCGGCTGCCAAGTAGTGAAATAAGCAATTCAATAGTGGAACAGGTTGCGGGGAGACTTTCTTCCTTGACTTTCTTGGATGTAAGCTATTGCAGAATGATAGGCGCCCCCGCCCTTGAGGCTATAGGAAAGCACTGTAAATTCCTCACAAGGTTGCGCCGGACTATGCACCCATTAGAGATGATTGACAAGCTCTCTCAAGATGATGAGGCTCTTGCCATTGCTGCAACAATGCCCAAACTCAAGCACCTTGAGTTGGCCTACTTGCTTGTCAGTACAAAAAGTGTGCTTGCAATACTTGCAAACTGCAGGGAGCTCGAGTTATTGGATGTGCGAGGGTGTTGGAATGTGTATCTTGATGAAAAGTTTGTCAAGAATTTCTCAAGGCTGAAGGTGGTTGGACCCCTTGTGGATGGTCATGAGACGAATGGCTGGGACACTTGCTTGGACTACTCTGGTTCTTCTAGTTACATGGCCTGGGATTTTGTAGCTGGTGAAATGGACGATTACTATGATGAGATATCGGATGGGTTTTGGGAAGACGATCAATATATTGAGGATGTCGAGATGTGGTTCTACGACGATTTTTTTGAGGCTGTGGATGCTGGATTTGATTGGCCTGTTTGATGAAACTTCTCAATGTGAGTAGAGTATCCATCACCTCTCTTCGTGGTGAGAACTTCTGCTTATATTACTGTAAGCTGCCCCCTTTGTATTGAATGATAGTTACCTGCCTTTGAAGATGTATATAAATGGAAGTGATTTGTGGCATTGTATCTAATAAAAAAGTTTCCTTCTGTTGCCAAATTTGGAGTAACCGAGCCCCAGTTTAAGTATCATTTTGATTGGCAATTTGCAGGCCGACTCTAGCATTGAGCGAATAAAGTAATCGCTTTAGACTTCACCAAAAAAGGAAGTCAGGCCCCAAATTCTCTGTCCAAGTATAATTCTAACTAGAAGTCGAAGGTCGGTAGAGATCTAACTCTACAAAGTAGGCTCCATAAAAACTTTGGAAAAAAAATAGTATTTCTCAATTGTTCTAAATGTAAGAACTCTATTATTCTGCATATGCATTTCTTATTGAAACAATACTACAATTTTATATATATATATATATATATATATTGTTGCTTTAGGCCCCGGATTCTCTTGAGCCGCAGCAATTTGGAAGTATTTTTCATGATTTTGAAAGCAAAATTTTACTTTCATTTCCGAATTCAAATCCAACAGTCTTCTCACCCACACCAACAACAGAAAAAGGAGAAGGGTAAGGAAATATCATAATGACAAAAGAATAAATAAAAAGCTGGAACCCAAGAATAGTCCTTGTTCATATGGTCAGTGAGTTTCTTTGGGTCCTCAAGAGTGCCATTGACAAATCTTGATAGATTGAACTTGACTTGAATTTTGGAAATTAAAAATATGTATTGAGAATTGGTTTGGATTTTTCATTGAAACTAAAACAATCTATGATTTACATAACATTTGAACATACAAATAGGTGGGTTGAATCAAATAGGGTGATCTATTGAAATCCTAAAATGTTCTCTTTGTACAAAAGCGGTTTAGATATGCACTCAGAGATATGGACACGAAACATGAATAATGATATGCAAATACATAATTTTTCAAAAAGTATAACAAACACGTTAAGGACATGTTTAATATATGTAAATTTTTTATATCTTTTATACGACTATATAATAAAAATTTAATCTTATTTTAATTAAAATTGACATAAAATTATAAAAACACACAAATTACAAAAATATGATTAAGATATTAAAATAACAAAGTTATTAAATAAAAATTCAAGAAATTTTCATTTAATGATCGATATCCATGATTCAATTTTCAAAACAACTTTACTAATTATTACATAGAACACTCACACACACACACACATATATATATGACCAAAAAAAGAATCAAAGAGAAAACAAGGAAAAATTCAAAAAAAAAAAAAAAAAAAAGAGAGAGAAAAAAATAGAGAAGGTGTCCATAAGATGTCCGGAACATGTCCAAAATTAAGAGAGAAAAAATGAATCCGTGTGTCCGATATGTATTCAAGAAGTATCCTACCTCTAATTTTCCAGAAAAATCTTCTTTGGGACTAGGACACGAGGTGATGTGCTATGTCAAATGCATATTTTTGTCGTGACACACGTGACAGTCTTTCATTGATCAGAAGCATCTCCAACCCACGTCATTCATTTTCATCTTTATTTTATCTTCTTTAAATTTGAAGATGAAAATTCCACATTTTCATTCTAACCATACCAATTTTCAAATCATTATTCATTCTCTAAATTCTTAATATTTTATTTTAACAAATGATAAATCACATACCAATCTTCATATTTTGGTACATCTAACCCATTCTCTTCAAGTTTATCATCATTTTAGAATAAATAAGTAGATGAATAGTAATTTGAAGACCATCTTTAATTTTCTTTTACACCTTCAAATTTGAAGATCACAAATAACTTTGAAGATGATATGAAGATGGGTTAGAGTTGTGGTCCATCTTCAAATTTAAAGTTTTGAAGATTGATAGGAGATGGTCTAATGTGGTGTCCTATAGTTATTGATGCTGCACTTTTTGGCTGAAGTAGATTCCGAGCTTGGCTCCCTGAAGAACACTCAAAGAAGAAGATCAGAGGACCACCGGATTGGCTCCGGCGATAGCCGCTCCGATGCTTAAGTTAATAAACTGAATTGAAAAGACTATAATGTAAGCCAAATAATGAGCATAGAAAGTAAAGCGTACCTTTTGGGTTTAATTTATAGGTGGTGACTTTCCTAAGTTGATTAGGATTTAGAGCCATGAAAGTAGGGATTTGATCATCGGAGTAAGGTAGTTACCTTGTTGGATATTGTATCAATAGAGATAACCATGTGTGGCAGTTTTCTTGTAGAAGATTGTTTCCTAATTCTCTGCTCGGCAGATATTAAGGCAGTGATGAGCTCTGCACTAAGGAGAGTGTTCTGAAGGTCGGCACTCAGACCCGTAAGTTCTGTAAGAACACAGATCTGCTCTAGAGATCTGTGTTCGGACCTATAAGTTCTGTATGTATGCTATAAATGGCCGAGCACGAGCTGTACTGGCCGAACACGAACTGAATTATAGGCATACGAGTCAAGTAATGATTGGTCTGTCACTTTGTGGTATATCAGTTATAATTAATAATTTTCACTAGTTTTATGCCCTTATATAAATCAAATGTACATCACATTATGAAGTGATATAGGCTTAATATATGTGTCGCATCATTTGGTATAAATGAACTTTTTGATAGAAATTTTTGGGAAAAAAAATATTATTCCTTTGAAAAAGGAAATAGAATTTGGTCTCTGACCATTCCAAAGGGTGAGAGAGATGACAAACCAAACCTGTGACGTTGGAAAGTAAAAGCTTGTTGGATGCATTTGGTTTATCCTTGGGCTGTTGTTACAAAAGCTGTGGAAGATGCCTTTTTGACAGATATCATATAAGCCTCAGAGATTCAACGAAAGGGTGATAAAGGTATCATCTTTCCAACTCTAGTACGTCAATACTGATGCACGAGCACTGTCTTGTGTGGCTCATCAAGACATCTTTCAATGTTTTCATATCCAATTTGTTCATCAAATTAGAAAAATGATCGGATTACGGATCATTATTTCAACTGTCGAGTCAACCATTTTTAAACTGTGACATCATATTTATGTTATAAATATATTTTTATTATTAACAATAATATATAAAATTCTAATATAATATATAATAAATTATGTATGAAAAAACAAACAAAATTTATAAGATAATTTTTAAAAATAGGAAAATTAAAAAAATTATATCAAAATTAAAAATACACTTTAAGAATTGTGATTAAAATCATTAATTATAATCCACATAGGATACTAAAGAAGTGTAACATGATGATTTCAACAATTAAACAGTCACGAATTTTTAATAAGATATAAAGTGTAAAAAAACAAATACATATTTTGTGAAAGAAAGTTTTAATGAAATTAATTCTTAAAAAAACTCAACTTTACAAGTGAAAAAGAGTAATATAATGTGCAAGTTACTCCATGAGTTCCACATCAACAACATCGCAAGCTCGTAAGCATATTTAAAACTTTCAAGTCTTTATAATTTTAGTCCCACGTCGGTGAAGAGACGAGAGAGTGAAGAATTAGTTACCTATAAAAAGTAGCGTACAACTGTTATTAATTTGAAAGCATTAAATTATGACCACTAAAAAGTCAAAAAAGGCTGACTCCTCTGTAGCACTAAATGCCCCTAATAAAAAAAAATTTTATTATTTCAAATGCCAAAAAACATGTACTGAACCAAGTAAATTTTGTACAAATTTGAACCAGGCGGTTTAATCAAACCGTCAACGGTTTAAATGAATTGGCAGTTTAACCGCTGTTTTAAACAGTTTTAGTTGTAAAGAACAATTTTTTATTTCAAGCGGTTTTTTATATTAAACCAACCGGAAACTAGACCGGTTCCCGGTTTTTCCGATTCGATCAGTCGATTCGGTCCAGTTTTTAAAACAATGCCTTCAATAACAAGACCTCTCTCTCTCTCTCTCTCTCTCTCTCTCTATATATATATATATATATATATATATATATAAGTCCCATCTTTCTTTTGAGCTGGCGCATAAATTCCTTTGGAAGTGCAAATTTTTAAGAAAGAAATGGAAAAATTATTTCAGAAGAAAAATGGGAGAAGGGATGAGAAAAGCTACCACTAACAGACTAAAGCTGTGATCATAACAGAGCCAATGCTCTATCCCACCATAGCTGAATGCAAGAATCCCGATGCTGATGAGAGTTGGAATTATTAAAAGTCCAATTAGGAACTCAAAACCACCAATTAATTGGCTCAAAAAAAAAAAATTTAACTTGAATGAGCACATGAGAGAGAGAGAGAGAGAGAGAAAGCACCTTACAGGGAATAATTTAAAAGTTTGTGAAATACCATCACACAATGATGTGTGTAACAATCTTACAAAAATAATTTTCTTACGGGAGTCTTTTATTCAAGTGGCATCATTTTGATACAAAATTTGAACTCTCATCCAGTTTCTTACTTATTCCCATTTCTACACAGTTTCTCACTTATTTATCTAACTCGTGTTGTTTTGAAAAAAGAAGTATTTTCAAAAGACAATTTTTAAAAACATCTTTTTCAAGAGTCTTTGTTTTATAAGTTTGAAGTGTTAAGAATTTAATGCCTATTTGGAATTTTTGTATTTTAAGCAACAAAAAAAAAAAAAAAAAGATGCTTCTAAAAGTATATTTTCAAAAGACAGCTTTGACAAACATGGGTTTGAATAATAAGTATAAAAGCACATGAGATCCAAAAATTTGACATAAATATGCATGGCCGTAAAAAATTCCACCTTATGGATCGAATCCTTGTAACAGCTTGTACATCTTGCTCGGTTAGGATTCACCATTTATGACTAAAATATGCAAACTGATCACCACTTAATATTCTATGAAACTATTTAAGTCAAAAAGCTCAGAAAGTGTATGGCAAATAGCATCTCCCAAATGTGAATCCATCATATAGTGAGCTCTACCTAAACGAAGAATGATGCAAAAATAACATAAAACTATTTTAATCATTCAATTTTGATCAGTTTCTTGCAGCATCAGAAAAGTTTAGAAGAATGTTTCAGAAAAAGATAGGAAACATGTGTATTAATTGACTCTTCTATAAGTACCTGTCAAGCGAACAAAACAGCGTAACCATCACATGCTGAGTTCACTAAATTGCCGTTAGTGTTGAGATTTGACTCCAGTTTCATTCGACCACCTAGCCTGGAGGTACAACTGATGACTTAGAATTTATAAACTCAGATCGATATAAATCCTCGTCTTCAATTACAGGCGGTATACTCCATGTTCCAAGAGAAGGTCCTATTATCTTCCCACCTACAAGAATCAATTATAGTCAGACCGTGTTCAAAGAAACACAGCATTAAGAAGGGAAGGAAAAAAGTTAGCAGCTTTATATGATTCATGTAGCTGACAAGGGTTTCTTGAGTTTTAGCTTTATGTGGCCAAAACTTTACCTTCTTTTGTCGCTTCTTCACATCTTTTCTGATAATTCATGGACAATTTGGAATCCAATGATTTCAGCAAGTGTTCATACTTCTCTTCATCATCAGTTATGCATTTTGCCTGGGGGAAAAATTACTGAATTTTTAATATAAAATATTAAAAATAACGACAAGGGATCTCCAATGAGTAATTTAACGGAAACAATACTTCTTTTTATACAAGTAAAGAGAGTATTCATTGACAAGCAAAAATACAAGAGTAAGGGGCAGCTTCCAAAAAAGGCCTAAACCCCAAAAAAATCTACAAAAGAGTCAATACAAGATGGGTATGCTTCCATAACCCAAGAGTATAATAATTTTAGCATGCTATCTTTTAATCTACTAAGGGAGTTTAATTCTATGGTTTCTTTCCCTCCATTAACTGAAACAACACTTCATGTTTCAATTATAAACAAATGAAATTACTAAACAGATGATAAGGGATTTCTATAAGTACCATAAAAATTATATACCTTGTTTCAGTGATCGATGCCATCATGCACCATAGGGCACAGATTGGTGAACATTATTAAGTAATTTGATCAGGCCGGCAAAACTTGTACGCAAGAAATATTACCAATCACAATTAAAGCTTCTATCCATTTCAATTGTCTTTATTAAACACTGCAAACTAATGAATGAATTTCCGACCATAAACCATGGTTGATGTCTCTTTGAGAAAGAAAATGCCCATAAGATTCACAAAAGAAATTTAATGTTTCCTCTTTTGTGCTTCTTTATATAAATGTATGTATGGCTGTACACATCAGTATTAGATCTACATAAAGATTATTAGGTAACTCTTTGGAATTTGAACAGCAATGGCAGACTTTAGAGACAAATCACAGTAATTTATCTGTCAAGGAACAACAAAAACTAAAGATTTTGATCTCCACCGCTTCTATTGCTTTTGTTTCCAGAATTTCACATGATAAGAAGGAAAGATATAGGTGACAGGCAGAAAATTTATTATTTATTATTCTTGAGCAACAAATTTTTTTAGAATTGGTCCAAGATTGATCTAATATCATAGGTGCACAGAGAGTGAAATTAATATTCCAGCAGTGATATTTACAAGACCTACTGAGATAAACTTCTTGTACTCACCAGCATGGCTGGTGCTGTGGAAGCTCCATATATTCCAACAAACATGCGCAAGATATTGAAATTATTCTCTAACACATCATCCTACAGAAGAAATGACAATTTTTTTATCTTCGAAGAAAAGAATAAAAGTGAAAAAAAAAAAGAGACTGAAACCAGAGAAACCAACTCACCTCATAGTCAAATCTATATCATCATCATGTCATCTAATGAGCAGAACTGGTATTATGCTTCACATGCGTATTATAAAATTAAAATGGAAGGATTAATTATCCAATAACAACAGAACAAATAAGCAATAGCCCCAAAGAATTGATTCATGTGAACACATGAAATGCACAAGCACACGATGACATGCAGACATGTAGCCATGGGCAGGATCTCAAAGCTCACACATGCAAATGCCTACTTAATGGCGTGGGGTAAACACAAACTTATGGTCACTGACATGACCCACACCCATACAATTTCAATCATTGCCTTGATTACATATTACATAGAAATAGAAGATTAAAAACATTATATTAAATTGGGTAAAACAATAATCACAGAAGTTCTCCTTATGGAAATGGAGTGGAAACAAACTAATTGAAATCCAAATAAAGGAAAGTACTTACAAATCATCAGATACCTCCACAAGAAATTCAGAGACTGAAAGGAATTCCATGTGTAATTCATTAACCTTCAAAACAGTTTCAAAGAAAACAAATTAACCTGGTGAAATATACGTTTAGAATTGAAAAAATTAAATGAACTTTATTTCATCAAATTAAGGTTACAATAGCAGCAACATTTCAATATCATGTTAAAGCATAATAACAAAATGCAAGATCATGCCATACTGTTTAACTATAAATTCCTTTGCATTTTGTTGCACAAAGCTGAAAGTGAAAAAATTGCTTATATAAGTATTCAGTAAAAAAACTTAATGAGCAATGTAATGATATGAAATTGTTTGCCAGTGATTTCAAAACTTTTTCAGAGTGAGGTGCAATATTTGTGAAAATTTGTACCACTCAGCATATGCTGTGGTTGCATGACTCGAAGATATAAAGCTATATCAATCAGGAGAAGGAAACACAAAGAGTGCTTGATATTGATACCGTGTACTCGTCACTTACGAAATAAATTTCTGGTGCAACATCCATTCCAGAAATTTATTTTCCATTTTCCAAATAAATTTCTGGAAATAGAAAAAAAAACACAGAATAACATCTCAGAAGGAACAAAGAGATCAGTACAATTATTTTGTTCATAAACCAAAGAATACAAGAAATTTACAAATGGGCAAACAAAAATGTACCTTTTCTCCTCTCAACTGATACAATAGAAGATTCAGCACCCGAAAATCAAAGGATTTCAGATGAATTGCCCTCATCACGTCTTCAAGTGAAATCTATGAAGAGTGTATTTGATCAAAATGATGAACAGAAAAAAAAAAAAAAAAAGCTAATTATGCCTAGGCTGTACTGCTGATGCAGTGCTATTAAAATTACAAATTAAAGGCCAGTGAAGCATTTCTAGAAGAAATATTCTAAATTAGCAAGAAAAAAGGAAGTGAAGGAGAAGTTCGACAAACAAAGAATGAAAAACACTTGACTATATTAATTAAAGTTAAATCATACATGTCAGAATCCATAAGGACCTAACTTGCATGAACACAACTGCCTCTTTTGTTATATGGACAAGTGGATTAACAAAGAAAAGGCCATACATCTTTTCACCATAAAAGAATCTCAATTATCTGATTCTATATACACTAATATAGTTTCCAACATAATTTCTACATCACTTCAAAGTATGGCTCTGTATTGCTGGCATATCTTGTGTTGATTGAGAAGTAGCATTCTGATTTTCTCTATCTTGTATTCAAAACTAGGTTTCACTTGCTTGGCAGATGTTGAGAAAAGGCATCGACAGATGAGTGGATATAATCCGAAATACAGCACTTAATCAATGCACTAGCACCTGTACGATTTAGAGCTTCTTTATGAAACACTTAAGGAAATTTTGGCCACAAAGGTGCCTCTTCCATGTGACTTTTTGAGAGATGTTCTGCTAAGTAAATACTGGCACCATCTGCTATGTCTTATGGTCTAACATATGCAGCAGCAAGAAGCATGACTTCTGCATCATGGATATGAAGATAAGCTATACATTTCAGAATCCACTTTCACATTAGGTGTGCTCAACTATACATATTTTTTCTCATTAGCAACACCACATCAATCATTAGATGTCGCAATGTTGTATTCTCAACGTGGGGCAATTGCCAAATAATAAAATTTCAACTCCCTCAACAGATCTGTTGTCTATAAAATTCTCACCTATTCTAATCAAGATATTCAAATGTTCTAGATTGTCAAATATTCAAATGTTCTAGATTGCCAAATATTCAAATGTTCTATGGCTTTTTTACTAGTAAAGCATTACATCTTTCAAGCTACTCCCTGTGATTAGTCAGGTATTTATGGTCCTTCTCTAGTAAGCAATCTAGATATTTAAAAGCCTTATTCTACCTTTAATATTAAGCATAATTTCATAGAAGTCGAACAGTACAGGTAAGGAGTCTGCAATAAGGAGACTCCTGATAATGATAAAGAAAAAGAAGAGAAAGGGTCGCCCTCATTGTACTATTCAATTATTATTTTATTTTATTTAATAAATGAGAAGAAATACCCGTGTAAATACTAGATAGCACTTCAGATGAACATCAAAATACAATCCTCGTGAAAATTAACAAGTTCGGATAATTAGTGAACTTGTGTCAGCAACAGGGGCAATGGTGATGTGTACCTCCTTTTTGCTTGTCAGTGAACAACAGAGTTTTCTTTCCAGAGCCCAATACTCTTCTCCACTCCTAAATTCTTCTCTAATCCTGAACCCATAAAGTACAGACAAAATAACAAGACTCAGAGGGCATGCTTTAGCACCCTTTTTTCCCTCCAAAAAGAAAGTAAGCAAGAGGTTGGACCTCTCCGTCAAAAGTCCGTGATGTGCAAGTGGAACAACAAGTGGTCCAAATGGATTTGTTCTGAATAGTTCCACGAACTTAACACTCCAGCTCCGATTTGCTTCCTGCATCTATCAAAATAACATGGACCAAGTAAGAGCAGACAAAAAAAAGCCTACCAAGTGCTTTTAAAGTTTGTAGTATTACCACATCAGATCCACGTTCTAAAACTGGAAATCCTCCACTAGTTGAAAAATATGGTAGTTTCTCGTTTAACCTATCCAACTTATCACCAAAAAAAAAATTGACTATTAGGAAAAAGAAGAATAACCATCTGGTAGCTTACAGTCCACATTATCAAATGCTTCACCAGTTGAAACACCCTACATCTCACAATTACACTGCCTTTGAGACATGTTTGCAGAAGCAACACAGCAGGGTCACTTACCTCAATAAGGACCTTTCATTTCTCTCAAAAAATTCCCTTAGTAAAAGAACAACCCATCACACTTCCATGAGGAAGTATGCATAAATATTTCCAAAATATCATAACACAAAGCATTGCAAGGTTACATTTTCCAATTGCGTTACATTTTCAGGACTCTCAATTCCAATTACAAAAATTTAATCAAGAATTATTTAATATTTTTCCCATTTAAGAATAAAATACTCGAATGTGAGATTCTTGCTAGATTATTTACCTGATAAATATAACTCTCTGTGAATGACAGCATTGGCAGGTATCTGAATATTGATTGTGGTTGGGTTACATCCATTTCATGAAACATAAAATAAGATCTGCACTGTTAATTTGATACACAATCATTACAACACCAATTGGAATAATTAAATATGAATGACAATCCTGATGAGGAAAGCAGCAAACACCAGAGTTGCCAGATTCATCATCAAAGTAGCCTATATAAGTTTATCAGTTCGTACTTAGTGAAGCCAATTGTCAGATTTCAAGAAATTTTTAATTTAATAATCAGTTGGCAACAGTTTTCTTTTATAATATCAGTAAGCAGCAGTACTTCAGGAAGTCCGGAGTTCAAATTGAGGATTGTTCAATTCACTCAAATTTATCGAAAGACCTATAAAAGGTATTTTTATTGGAGGGCTCAATATTCCGCTTAATAAGCACCTCAACCACTAAAAAGAAGAAAAGCTAGTTACAAGATATTTATATTAACTAAGAATCAAACTACATAATTAGTGAAGAGCAGTGTGAGCTCACTAAAAAATTGTTCGACCTGGTTTGAGTCCTTGAATACTCAAGTTTAGTCTTAAATGAACAAAATAATTTGAAAAACAACAAAATTAGGAAAACAAATTTGCAATTCATTTGGGCACCATAAAGAAACTAAGCTGGTTCCTTGTGCTTTACATAGCATTTAACAAAAAATTTTAAGGTGTAACATGGCAAATAAGGCATCACTAGAGGAGAAGACAATTTGGGTGATTTATTGATTTTAAAATGCCCTTATTTTGAAAATGCATTAAGGAACAATTTAAATGCTTCTGAAACACAGAGGACTTGTTTCAAATATAACATAAAACAAATTGTGGATTAGCATTACGGATTTGGCACAAATACCAATAAGGTTGCAAACTTCTTCAGTCAGTATCAGAGTACATTCAAGCAGCTGGTGATTATTATGCTAGTATTCGGTCATTTGGCCAATTATAAACAAATGAATATTAAACTCTGTAATACTAACATGACCACATGTGAAACCAGAAATGCAATTATCAGTTGTTCCCTTGTTTTGCTTACAAAATCTTCTAGGGTAGAATTTGCTCGTTGCATTGCATCCAGCCCAACCAAAGCCATGTCTTCAGAGTCTGTTTGCAATACACTGCAACCTGCCTTATCATCACAATGAAGTGGGGCAGCATTTTCAATTTGCGCATTGCCTGCAAGAAATTTGGAGTCTGATATATGCACGCATATTATTCAAAAAATAATGTGAAGGCAATTACAGTAAACTAAATATCTCAAATAATATGCCAAGTTCATGGAATCTCAAACATATTGGAGACAGAGGTTTGAACTCTAGACAACAAATGTAAAAAAATCTCTACCCAATCAGGAAAAAAAAGAAATGTTAAAATAAACCCTATTCATTTTATAGCTAATATAAAACCAATGGCATGTAAATTCCGTCCCACCACCCCCCCCCCTCCCCCCACGCTTGCATGAGATACTACAGAAAAGAAAATTTTAGATTATCTAGAGAAAAGAAAAAGGGAAAAAGAAAAAAAAAACTACACAGCAATAGGAGGAGGTTGAGATAACTATCAGTAATATACATGGCAGCTAAAAAAAATTCCCAGGAGGAACATTCTAAAGAAGAATTACAATGATCATATTCATAGCTGCCACGAAACAACAACCTAGCTTTAAAATGATTATAGTTACCATGAAATAACCATGCTTGCTTTCTAAATGCATCATACCTTCCACACCAAGCAAGAGCAATGCTTCCTCAAGAAATACAACTGAGATCTGCCAAACAAATAATATAAGCACACCCATTGCATTCTCCGATGTTACAGAAATGGAAGCAGAGTAAGCAGGAAGTTCTGCTCACATTGGCCAAATGTTCAGATATCAATTGGCATTTCGTATCCATGTCAAGTACGCCACATGGTTGTAACTTCATCACGTCATTTCCAAAATTAAAGGATCGGCAAGGCAGCGAATTGCAGAAGAGAAAGTGGCATTGTTAATTAAAACAAAACAAAAGGCCAAACATGCACTGAATAAATAGATGACTGAGAAACAATACTTGCAAGTCACTCAACACTTAACTATTGGAGATCCAGATTTCATAAAAGTTGATGCTGGACCATGAAATAAATGTTTGACCATATCCCCCACTGAGAAGGATGTCAGCACAGAGAAACATATACGTGTGCACACATGCACAGATGCGCACATGTGTTTAGAGAGAGAGAGAGAGAGAGAGAGAGAGAGAACCAACATCCCAACAAAATATTACTAACCTCTTTGAGGTTAAGGAACCCATAATCTGTGCCAAAATAAAATCTTAGACAGAAGTGCCATATTATAGAGAACATAACCTGCCCATGGGCTACATGATGTTGGTATCAGACACACAACCGTAGTCAAACCATGGTGGCTGCAGATAATATTGGCAATTTTAACTAAGCATGTTTGCTGGCGTTGATAACCATTTATGTAGCCAGCATGCACTACAAAACTTGCTGAACTGTTGCTTCTTCCTCATTTTAGATGCTGGAGTACATGTAAAGTTGTCACAAAACAAGTCCCAAGAGATGTTGGGGCTAGGCATTGTTTTAAACATAGTATGAAAAACAATGACGTGATCTTCTTCGCTATTCAAGAGGTGTTTCCTTATTTCATTGTGGGGGCTCTCACAGAAGAACAACAAAAGGGTTCCACTCAAATTACAGTTTTCTGAATCACGAAAGAAGATGGAAAAACGCTAAGCTAAGGTTCACCATTTCCTCCATTTCTTAACCTTCAAAAGGCATTTCAAGCTGCCAAATTTGGATTAAAACTCCAATTAATCAAAGATTCGTTCAGAAAACATTCTCAAAAGCAGTTGGAGTTGGAATAAACTGCAAAATTAACAAATTTTAAGCATGTCTGGTGTGATAGACGCATTATAGTTATTCCGTTAATTGGAAAATATTGGATGATTAACTTTGCAATCAAAAAGTAATAATTAACATAAAAACGAAGAGGTTCTAGGGTAAGTAATTGTTACCAAAAGGAGGATGAAATTAGCGAGAAAGCGATCGGAGTCGGCATTGTTGTTGGAAGAGTTGATAATTCCACGTGATTGCATCAACAATATAGTCCTCTGTACTTGTTCCAGCTTCCTTAGTCCTTCCATTTGTATATACCGATGGTTTGTATATGTATATATGTGTATGTCTATCCCTTTCGCTTCACTTAATTCCAGTCTTGGAATTTCAATAGGTTGGAATGGAAACAGAGTTCCTCGAGAAGAGATGAACAAGAAGGATTCAAACTTCCAAGTCCAAGCTTCAACAGAGAGACACACATACGGGGAGGATTTTCGTAGGGGAGCAGGGCAAACGCCGCAAACCCAGCAATCACACCGAAATTGAGAGGGAAAACACAGACGACGTCGTTGGAAAAAGGTTTTAGTACATTTTTAAGGCGATTAGCAATTATATAAATTTATGATTCTTTATTTATTTGAAAAATTATTTGAATTTGAATATTTTTAGCGATTTGAGCATCTCGAAGGGGCTAGTATGGAACTCCATAGTTAATTTAGCGAACAAATCTTACAAAACATGCTCCAATTATACTCCACATCCCCTTCCTAAAATAGGGAATATCCCTTTAATTCCCTGCAAGTGAGGAGAGATGAGAGAGAAGGATTCCTAAATTAATTAAATTAATATTTTAGTGTAATAGTTTCTAAAACTCTATTTATATAAATTGATTAAATATATTTTTTTAATGTGGTTTAGAATTATGTAAAAGAATTTTTTTTTCAAAGTATATAGAAGATATCTGATTAGTCTTTTTTTCGTTTAATTAAATTTTTATTTAATATTTTGTTAAGTTTTAAATAAGTTATATGGGTACGAAATTTAAATTGAGAATTTTGTTAAAAATTTGATCTTTAAAAACTAACTATTAAAAATAATCATTATAGTTTAAATTTAAGGAATTAATAAAAAAAAATCAAAGTTAGTTAAAATAGGAAGTATGGTTAGAATAGCTTATTGAAAAGTGACTCTAAATTAATTTTATAGTCATTTTAATCTTAGGTGTCATTTGTTTGGTATAATAAAAAAATGTTTGGACCTTTAAATATAATAAAATAGGTTCAAGGTAAAAAAAGTGTGTGTAAAAAATATGTTAGATGGGGATCAAGTACCTATTCGAATGGTAGGAGCAACTAATCTCCACCCAACTAGTATGAATTTGACTTTTTTTAGCAGCACACAATAATAAAATTATATTCTAAGAATTTGAGAGTAATGACAACACTTGTCAGCACACAAGTGGCATTTTTGTAAATATCGAAAACTCTTCCTCAGAGGGTGTTGGTAATAAAGTTTTGATGATGTATATGATTGATGTAATCTAAGCATCAACAGAAGAATTAGTGTTTGTTTGGTAATTGAACTATACTGTCATACTTTCTCTTATATGTGAAATAAGATAATCAATCTTGAGCATAATCAAACAATTACGAAATATAAAACTCAAATTGATAATCTTGATTGTATCTATACTAATTAATGACACGAATTAACATATAATCTTAATTGTGCATTACATACATAAAGATAGTCGGTGTGAAATTTAATTTGCATATTAAATTTATAGATATGCCTATTGTGTGATTATAATTGAAATAATGCACTAAATCTAGGACCATAAAAGGTGTTTTGCTATAACTTGCTTATAATGATGATATTTAATATCTAAAGAAAGAATATGGCTAAGCAACAGATTAATGCTATAACTTGTTAATGTACTTAGGATTGAGATAAATCATTAAACAAGAATAGCTAAGTAATGTGTTCAACATTTGAGCAAAAGTATACAACATGTAAAATTGCTCAACAAAGAAAAATAAACGAACTAAAAGCAAATATTGATATAACTCATTATCTCTAAACGTAAATCTTAAAGGCTATAAATCAAATAGGTATGCATGCTCCAAAATGTTGAATCAGCATAAATATGCTAAGTTATTCAATTGCATAATACTAATTGGAATTCAAATATGAATTTGAACATTCATATATATGAGTAGCCTATTCAAGGACCTTAAACATAAGTTAAGAATTGATTAAACAATAATTCATAAAGGTTAAATAAATTTAAGTTGTGCTTAAGGTTTAGCATGTAAAGCATATGCATGAAATGAATTTATTAGATTCATGCATATGCAAACAAATACACAAACTAGTTCTAAGTCATGACATTTATAAGTTCTTATCAATGGAAAAAAGTACAACTAAGATAAGGTCATGATATTAGGATGCATCCTTATAATAACAATGTAAAATTCATATAAATGCATATTTTAGGAAATCTTTTATGAATAAACAAATGTAGTGAACATAAGATTCATGAATGACTTTATACTTGAATATTTAACCGAATATTTGGTCCCTTGAATTAAGGTTTATAAAATATAACTAAATGTGATCTAACCATGCAACTTAGAAGTATTTGTTTAATCTTGAAATAGGTTCCAAATCAAGTAGACAATATAATGGATGAAAGCAACGATGCAAATTGGTCAACTAGATCAAGATAGAGATGACCAATACTTCAAAAATCAAGCATCATATCAAACTCAAGCAAATGGATGCACTAAAGCTTAAGGAATCAAATGAAGTCAAATGAAGACTTTAATCTTTATTATTTTGGGTTCTTGAGTGATTTATGATTGATTGATCAAAATATAATGCTCTAAGTATTTAAGTGATCAACTAAAATCAATCAACAAAATGATTTTTCAAAAAGAAATATTAATTTACCTTAAGATTTGAAAAATCAAGTTAAGTTGAAGTTCAAAACTTTGAAAGAATTGATTGATCATGAACTTAATGCATTTCTATTTAAATGATCAATTAAAATCAATCACAAAATGATTTTTTCAAAGGATTTCATTGATGTACTTTAAGTCTTGATGTGATACCCTGACCCGGGTTAGCACGTATACCGAGGTAGACCGGGTCGGGTATTGTACTATCAGATGTAACCGAGTTATTAAAGCTCTATATATTATGACTTCATATGTACTACACGACTATGAAACCTAAACAATGTCAGTTATACAATCAGTGTCAGGCAATAACCGAGCTACCCAAGGCCATGCCGCGTAATGCGTGCATACACGTATTTCCATGCATGCATATGTGTACTCACACACATGGCCTATCAAAAATGAGTGTATGTAGATACTATTAGAAATCGATATAGGGGTATTTATACGGATATATATGAGCGTATAAATAACGTATAAGTGTGTGTATATATACAAAAGGTATCAAGTATTACATGGTGTGTATATATATATGTATATTTAATGAAAATGAAAAAGAAGGAAGCATGCAATGCATGTGACCAATAAGGTAGGTATATTACTGTATGTGTGTATGTATGCTACTGTGTGTGTGTGGTTATGTAGGTCGGTTGGTGTTGTGTGTGTGTGATATAATATGTATATTTATATACAAGTATCATGCACCCAAATGAATGCAAAGCTGCATTCTTGGAAAAGGAGAACAGGGAAATTTAATAGGGCAGAAAGAGGAAGTCAAGGAAAGGGGCTGAGGTAGGAAGAGAGAGAGAGAGTAGTGAGAGAAAGTGGGCGGTGGAAGTTTTATATATGTATATATATATGTGTGTGTGTGTGTGTGTGTATGTGTGTGTCGTGTAAGATGAAAGGAAGAAGAGAAAAGAAAACTGAGAGGGAACTGCGGTTTAGGAAACCATTTAGGAGCAAGCCAAAAAGGAAACAAGAGGAGAAGAAGGAACCTGCACCAAGAAAATCAGAATTTGAAAGGTAAGTGGGTTATTCTGTTTTAATCTTTAGAGCATGATTCGTATGATTTTGAATATAGGATCTTAATCAGCATACAACTAGGATCATTTAGCAAGAAGAATCACTTAAAACAGTTCTAAAATCAGTGAATAAACCCTAGTTACAGGTCTTGGTGAATAATCGGCAAAGTTGAGATTTTATGCTTTAAACTTCCTTTGAACGATGGGAAATTTGTCCTCTATGTTGCAGAAAATTAAATGAAAAAGAAAGACGTGAAAACAATGTAAAAAGAGCTTTGAAAATGAGAAGTAACAGTTGGTCGGAGTTTCGGGTTTGCCCAATTTCGTGAGGATTTAGTGCTTTAAATTGAAAACCAACATTGGAAATGAGATCTACATGAAATTTAGAAGAAAATGGAATTTAAAAACTGTTGAAAACTGATAAAATTCCGGTCGCCATCGCTGGAGATGGCGACGGAAACCTACCGGAGCTACACCGAAAAAACGAGGAAGATGATACTGTTGGGTTCGAGTTCGGGTTTCGGGTCACGGGATCGGATCCGGGTCGGGACCCAACCGGAAATAAACGGGCAGTGATACTGTGTCGTTTTAGAAATTGAAATTAAATAGAATTTGGCTTGTTTGGCTATAGGGATAGGAAATTGAAATTGGGTTTGGGTGTAACCGAACCGTGGATAGGGTAGACCAAGGGGATATCTTATTCCGGTTCTTAGAGGTATACTGAACCGGTTGGTTCAGAGGAAGATCAGATCGGTTTAGGGTTTCTAGCAGTGAACCGAATGGTTCAGACCGGAACTTAGGGAAATTCCACTTTGACCCCAGGAAGTTTAGGAAACTTTACTAAGGCCCAAACAGAAAAATTTATGAAACATAAATTTTTACAATAATACCCCTAATTCAAATATAGGTCAAACGAAGTTCCAAACTAAGCAAATGAATAGTCAATTTTTATTATTTCGACCTATTCCTGGACTCAACCGTGGAGTCCTGATTTGTGAAAAGAGATCTTTAGAAGTGAGAACCTAGTAAAAGCATAAATGATCATTTTACCCTTTATAGTAACAATGTCCAAATTAAACATATGAATAGTGCATTTTAACTATTTTGGGTATTCTAAGACCAATGGTGAGGTTCGTTTAGTAAGACGAAGTCCCTAAAAATAAAAGACCCGTAAAAGTGCAAAATGACCATTTTGCCCTTTTTAGTACAGAAGTTCAAATTGAGTTCCGTGAAAGCCCAAATCAACTTTGTTCGACATTCCGGGTTCAATAGTAGAGTCTAAATTAGTAAAAGAGGAACTAATAGTAAAGAGGTATAAAATTTGATGAATAGCATAACTTATGAAAAGGTAAACTGAGATATACTATCTATTGATGAACAGGGATTTCAAAGAGGAAGGAACAGTGACTTGGTATTATTGTGAAAGAACAGAAACGGTTTAAAAGGTAAGTAATCTCTTATCTCTGTACATGTTACATTTCCTAGCCATGTCAATAGTCCTTCTTATATTATCAATTGTACTCCATACATATCAGAACGTTTATCGAGTCCACATTGATATTGCTTTATCTTGTGGAAAGTATTTATTGACTGTTGTATATCTTGATCATGATTTCTGTACACTCTGTACATAGGCCTCAAGGGGCAAGATCTCAGCAGCCCAGTTTATATTGGCCTGTTAAGGCAACTAGTTTCATTTCGCTGCTGAGATAGTGTTATTGCAATTACTGTTCATTGGATTTAGCATTATCTTGATATATTATATTGTAGCCGGATTTGTGCTCAGTCACAAACTCCATCTAATGCTTACTAGACCTACGGGTCGAGAAAACGGGACAAAAAGTGGTATTTAAAATGGCAGCTAAAGTGGGATCTGCGAGGCGAGTACTGAACCGACGGGTTAGTGCTTGGCTGAGAGATCGAGGAAAAAGAGAATAAAATGAATTAAGGGGTATGTCGGAGCCCCTAAGTTAAAGTGCATCCACATTGTTGTTATTAGTATCTCTTATTGATTTTCATAGCTTGATCATGTTATACCATTATGAATGATCATCAGATTTCACAGCTTTTCGAGTGCATATGATTATACTTGAGACAGCTCATGACTGTAGCTTGTATGATTATATTATCAGACAGATTTCATTTCTTTATCATTTGAGCTTCTATCATTTGATATTGAGTTCTATATTCATTGACTGGCTAGCACATCTGCATTTATCCTAGTTCTTTTATGGATAATGCTTTCTATATTCATGTACACATGATGGAGCAAAGGAGAATTACTTATTGAGCTTCAGTTAGCTCACTCCAAACTTACCACCCTTTTCAGGAAATGAAGCTGTAAAAGAGCAATAGCAGTCGGCTAGATAGTAGTGGACATTCTTTTGAAGTTGTAAGTGTGATACTTAGTACAGACAGTCTTGTAGCTCTCCCATGTTATCCACGTCTTGGGGATGAACAGTTGAATTAAGAAATTTTGTATTCTGCATTTTGTAAACATATACATATATATTACATGCAGCTTTTATTTATTTTCTTCCGCATTTAGTTGTTGCATGTTAGTAGCACTGATGTGTTGCAAGTTGAGACCCTTGGTTCGACAAGTAGCGTCGGATCGGGTGCGTGACACGAGATCCGCATAGGGTGGGGTCTCGGGTCGTGACACTTGAAAAATCAAGTTATTTGAAAATCAGAATTTTGGTCAAGATAGGCAAAATGTCAATCTGCCAAAATCAGTCAACTAATTCTCAAATCTGTCAACTGATTGTGTTTTACAAAATGAACCTCTAAGCCTCTGGAAAAATCAATTGACCTTTTAGTCGACTAGATTATGATCTAGTCGGCTGATTGTCGAAACCAATCAAATGATTTTGTCGATCTGGCAATTACGAATTCAAATTTTAAACAAATCTAAAAGGACTAACATCTGGTTTTTGAAACCCAACACCTATATCTTTTAAAGTCCTATAAATAGAGGTTCTAAATAACATTCATTGATAATAACTCTTGTACATAAACTTTCAATCTTTGTTATTGACTTTAGATCTAACAACTTTCAAATTTAGATCTAAAAGTTCTACTCATCTTTAAGTACTTTGAGCTTATCATTGATCAATCTATCGAACGAGAGTTTTCATTTTACTAAATCCACTCTTTAAGAGAGTGCCATTGGTAATCTTTTGTCTTTCATCTCATTGTAGTGAGATTTGCGGATAGGTGCTATCCAGTGGGTGAGGCAAACGAGGTTTACTAAGATAAGAGGACTAAGGTCTTCGCTTTGGGATAAGAGGACTGCAGGCTTCGCTTTGTAAAGTTTTGGTCTCCACCTACAAGAAGGTCGCTATAGTGGAAAAACTTAAGTGGGATGCTTGAGTCGAGGACGTATGAAGTTTTTCGAACCTCGCAAAAATCTTGTGTTTGCATTTCTTCTCCCTACTCTCTTTTAATTTCTTGCACTTTAATTACTTTATATTTTTAAGATTGTAAAAGTTACCAATATTTATAAAATATCCTATTCACCTCCCTCCTCTAAGGTAAATATCCGGGCAACAAAGGGTATGAGTATGATTCTAAGAGCTTGGGAGTAATATAGAAATCACTAGAAGTGCATAATAATTGATGATGTGTCAATCAGAGGTCAGTTTGAGGAGTTGCTGAGTTTAAGCATGGTGATGTTTCTTGTTATCCAAGTGCAAAATGTTCATTTTCCATATATAAGAGGGAAATCATGGTGAGCTCCTACCATACCTTAGTGCCTTGTTAAGGGCACTAAACAAGCAACCCTAATGGGAACTTGAGGGCGAGCTTTAAGCACTAACGATAGATGTTTAGGGTCTTCATGAGAAATTGGGAATCCCCATTTGAAGGATGCCATATGAGATTGAATGGATTATCGAGGCACACTTAGGCCTCGTGTGCCAAATTGTGGGTAATGGCTTAGATTTAGCCTTACCTAAGGGGATCTTATAACTCATGGCTTGTAGTATTCAGGCAATGTCGCACTAGAAGGTTGTCGATGAATGGCACTAAGTCACGTAACTCCTTAGGAACCAAGTGTTTTAACTTACATGTGAGAAAAGTGCTACTTTGTGGGCTACATATCATGAGTTGTCTCACTTGAAAAATATGTTAAGAGTTTGTTGGCATCCGTATGTGCACAAGGAATGCATTGTGGGCACGAAGGTGACTCTTAGTGATAGTTTGGGGCTAGATGGATCCAAGTCCATTCGAGATGCATCTTGAGTGAATGCTAGCACATAGTTAGGCTACTCATAGGGGGGAGTGGACACTATTGTTACTATGATGGTATTTTTACCCTATGTAATTGACTTAGTTATGGGCAGCACTTCGAATGAGCATCGTGTTGTACCATTGCGTGGTAAAGAACTTTGAGGACAAAAGAACCTTAATAGGACAAGTGTTTGCTCGTAAACATGCTTAGCACAATAAATTGATTGATTAGCCGTGTAGAGAAATCACTTGGGACAAGAGAGCCTCCTTATTATATTCAATATACAAAGTCATTGATTAAGAGTTGTTCTTGTTACCTAATGTTTGTGATGCTTAAAAGAGAAATGAGGGATATCTATTATACATGGGTGGCTAAAATTTGAGCAAGGCTAGCTTAAACTTGGTGGGGTTTAAGTGTTGCATAGTCTGATTCTACTTCATGAAAAAGTCAAATTGTGACACTTAACATAGCATGCGACTAAGGTGATATAGGTGTGCCATGGCTTAGTATATTGGTTGGTTTAGTGATCTAAGACATGGTTAAGGCTGACTTAGGTGCATGACATAGACATATGGTGGCTTCAAACATAGAGCATATTCAAACCTAGACAATTGTGTTCTCTTGGTGGCGTGGCAAGTCTTGATTAGTGCTCATGTGGTAGCAGTTATTGGCAGTTAAACTTGTCAACATACAAAGAGGTTAGAGACAACATAGGTAACAACCTACACATGTGACATATGCTAGAAGAAGAAAACATGACGAACACTTGTGCTAGAAAACTACCTAACCTCTTGGTACAATTTGATGACTCAAAAATTGTCAAAAGACATTTTAAAAATTTTATAGTCTTAATTAATAACAAATAATTAAATAAATAAAAGTGCAATGAATTAATTATGAAATTAATTAATAAGTTATCAATATGATATTATAAGGCTAAAATAGAATTTTAATGATATGTTCGAGATTAGTGCGGGCCATGAGGCAACATAGTCAGATATATAGGATGCATATAAATATCAAAATTGTAATGATAGAATTTGGAGAAAACTAAGAGCGTATTTAGAATCAACATGTTGAAATTAGCTAGTATGCCAAGTTTTGGTGTGATTTTGATACAATTGTTTTTCGGGTGTGGGCACAAGTGGCTAACTAGCCACATGACACCTTGATTTGTGTGCAAAGCTTCCCAAAGAAACTGTGGTGGAGTTATTTAGACATTGAACACTTGGTCTTGTGTGATTGGATGATTAAGTATCAAAATAGAAATTATATAAGTGCATGTGAGTGCACCTTAAGAAAGGTTATGGATACCTTGGAAGTTGGTGTATAGAAAGTAATGTGACAAAAAGAGGACAACACCTTATCACTCTTTTCTCTCTTCTGATCAGACTTTGCCCCATCCTCCTCTTCTCATTTCAAAACTTCTCTCACTATTTTTCTCTTTCTTAACCGAAAATGGAGATGTTTATACATATTTGGTGAGTGTGTGTGTGTGTGTGTGTGTAAGTTGTATATATGTGTGAGGGTACATGTGTGTGTATGTCTGGTCAAAATTTAAAAGTTTGAAAAAAGAAATATGAAATGGGTAGCTTTCTCATTTTGAAGAAAAAAATTGATAGGAGGGAAGTATCTGTATATTTTTAGATAAGGTAGGAGAGGCCAATGTAATTTCAGAAACCTTAGGAGAGGTCAGTGTAATTTTTATAAACCTCAGGGGAGGTCAGTGTAATTTATCCTAAAAATAACTTTCAATATTATAAATTTCCAAAACTTAAAAAGTAATAAGGCAAATAAATATACATAATATAGTATAGTAAGTAACAAAAGGGGGTATTAAATGTGAATATATTGATACGAATAAAATAAAATGTTCTTATACAGGTTCAAGATTTTCATTACTGTAAAAATTTCATGCAAAAACCAAACTACATTTATTTTTTTATATAAGTAATAATGACAAAAATGAAATAACATTATTCTTAACATATTTTTTAAAGTTACATGATTATTTATTTTTAAAATGATATTTTTATGATATTACAGTTCAGCTAATTAAACCAGTAGTTGAATTAGTGACCTATCTACCCGATCACCTCATTAGGTTGATGCCAGAGTTAGTTCTAATAACTATTCTTTCTATTCACATAATAAGACATCTTTTTCTTTTCCTTTCTCTCCTCTATCTTTCCCATACCATCTTTTTCTTTCTTTCTCCTCATCAACTATTCATGCATTAAAGAGAGATTACACTCTCATCTCATCTCCTATTCACATAATTTATGTTATCCTTTACTTTTCATCCCTTCTAACTTATCCAAGTACAGTGTAAGTCTCTAGGAAAACATCTAGCAGAAGGAAGATAACGAGTTCATTCACCAAATAGACCAATCATCTAATGTTTGAAAAGGAAAATGTTCCTTGGAAAGTTCCAATGAAGACTCACTAACTGATTGTCAAAAGAATGTTCAATCTTGGAAAATGTAACAACCTTAGACCTAAAAGTCTGGGATATACGTTGAAAGATTTGGCTAGAAGTATAAGCTTGTCTCTTCCATAATCTATCATTTCTCTCCTTCTATGTATAGTAAACAGAGAAGTCAAGGGCAAGCTTCCTTAGAGATAAAAGGAATGATTTCCTTTTGAAAGTAGGCGCATTGAAATTTATGTAGACCAAGATTGGGGTCTTCTAATTATTTACAAGCTTGGAGGTCCTCAGGACCATAGTATCAAAGGAGAAAGGGCATATAAAAAATATTTTTTGCTGACTCAAGAAAACAATAGCACATCATACAAGTGTTAGAATTTACTACACCCCATCCATACTAGGCATTTTGTTCACTACAATAGTCCATAGTATGAATAGCTTTAGGGAACCAAATGATACTAGACCATTCAACTCTAAGGGACTGAGATCTCAAGGCTTACCATGCATAAGAGACTGAGGAAATTCTTGAAGGGCAAAAAGACCATTTAATATAACCATTTTGGTTATGCATAGGAATTAAACAAGGAGGAATAAGTCTTTGAAACTTAAAAGCCTTTCTAGATGTAATTATTGATTGCCTTTTGTCCAAAGAAGGGATCCATTTCTAACATCCATCACTATAAATAGATGACACGTTAGCTTTTGGTCTGCTATGTAACAAATTTATAATTCTATCACCAAATTTATCCACTAAGGGACCACATAGAAGCCAATTGCCAACCATAAAGATGTAAAAGTTTCATTCCTAACAATATACTTGATAAAGTTTTTAGTTAAGGGTCTTAATCTAAGTATTTTCTTCTAGTTCTAAGTGCTTTTCGGAGTTATAGAAATGATCTAGAAGTTTCTCTATTTGAGTAAAAGGTGTGACACCAAACAACCTAAAGAGACTTTTTAGAATGACATAAAGACCAAATATGCCTCATAATTGACGCTTGTTCCAATCCACAAGGCTTCTCAAGTCTAGTTCACCTTCAATCTTAAGTTTACAAGGTTGCTTTACTTAACCTTGGCTTTTTTGTAACTTCCATTCATTCCTTGCCCGGAGAAATGCTCTAAGAATTTTATCCACCTCTTTAAGGACACTTTTAGGTAGATTGAACAATAAAGACAAATAGGCTTGGATGCTAAATAAAACTAATAGGATTAACTATAATTTTCCTACATATAAGATATTTTTAATAATTCACGATTTCACTCTTGAAATAATTTTGTCTATGAGGACCTTACAATCTTTGGCAGGTAATCTGTAGGAGATTAATGGCACTCCCGAATATCTCATTGGTAAGGTACTAATATTCATTTGCATCATGTTACGGAATTGAGTTTTGATTTTTTAGCAACACTTGCAAAGAAAGACTGGGATTTTTGCTAGTTTGGAGTTAAACCAACTAGCTCATTCATCTCTTTTAAGGTTGATAGGTCCCTAAGTGTGTTTAGATGAATTATATGGCCTAAAGCGGGGTGAATAAGTCTTATCAATAAAAATAAGCACTAATTAACCGATTAATTTGATGCATGCATTTGATTCACTTACTTGAGACATAAATCTAGACATTATCATCTCAATGTTAACAAATTAATCGGAAGCATGTAATCAACAAATTTCACAATATGAAAATAAAACTTGTAAAGTAAAAATAAATGCAAACTGAGATTAATGATGAAGAAACCACCATAGATTAATCAATCTATGCTGGAAAACTCTGAGGCTCTGGCCTAACTAAAGAATCCACTAAAGAAGTTTCGAAGGTTAGAGACTACCGAAAACAAGGATGCTAAATCCCTCAAGCCCCGTTCCTCTCGCTGAATATTCTTGGACTTGCATCCACAAGGGTAACTTCTAATCGATCTCCATCTCCAATCTTTGATTGGAATTCCAGAACGATACAACCATGAATGTCCATGCAACCTCAAACTCCTTCGATCGCTCAAAGCTTGACCTCCACAAGCTTGAACTAAATGGGTGATGATGGTGTGAATTTCAAGGCTCTTAGTCATGGTTTAGATCTAGGTGCTCAAATATACCATGAATGAATGCTTTTTGGTTAAAGAATGATAACTCTCTTGAGCAGCCAAATAGATTATCTTGCAATGTGTTAAACAAAGGCTTTATGAAATATTTTTGGAACTCAAATGCGTGCTTTAAATTCTAAAAAGGAAATGTTTGGCACACGACTTGTTCGAACGAAAGGGCCTTCATTCGAACGATGCATTGAACGACCGTGGTCTAAAAGGTTTATGGAGAAATCGTGGGCAAGACCTTTTGGACCTCGATCAATCGAATGGGCATTGAATAAGCAAACACCGAAAAAATCCTTCGAATGAGATTTGATTGAAAATCAACGATCATAGAATTAATGGACATTGTCACTCGTCCGAATGAAGTAGCCTTCGTTCGAACGACCAACAATGTGGACTAATGCTGAGTTATGATAAATTATTTGCACCCTAATATAAACTGAAAAAGAGTGTTCCTATAAAACTCGGAAAAATAATTCACATAACATACATAACACACACATGAATAAGATAAAAATATGAGAATGCATGATGTGAAAGTGTGAAGATCCAAAACCATGGACTAAGTCCTAGATACCTCACGATAATCAAGAAAACAGATGATGCCGAGCACCACACTAAAGCTTGAGTCCTCTTGATAAAGTCAAAAGGCTTGAGAGATACTCAATCCTAGGACTAAGTTACAATTATACACAAATCAGTTTGCCAACATGGACAATACAACAATGGATTTAAAGTCCTAAAAAAGGTCTTCTCTATAGTTTGAAAAGAGTTCAAGTCAGCTCTATATATAATAAAAAGGTCATTAGTAAAACATAAGTGAGCAATTTCCAAACTCTCACATTTGGGATGACAAAAGAAACCATGATACTTATTATTTCATTTCAGACCAAGGAAAAGCTTCCCAATGAAATATAAGTACACTCCGTCAATCAAAATTATAAGTTACTTACTTAAATTTGTTCTTAAATACATATAAAAATATTAGAATAAAAAAAATAAAAATATAAAAAATTTGAAAAAATGACATACCAAGATATCAAAAAAAATATTTAGCATATAAAAATAACATATGAACTATAAAAAAATATGAGTCAAATCAAAAAATTTAAAAACAACCACTATCATAAAAAGTAAAGATTGATATTTTGTATATTGGTCATAATTTTTTTATTTTTAAATTTTGAATTAAGTTGTTATTTTCACATTAAAATTCTAAGTAATGCTACTTTATTTAAAAATTGGACTTTAAAAAGTGATGTCTAGATAATGTGACAGTTATTGAGGATCTTAGTAGTTAAATCTCATGGCTCTTTAATTCCATGTCAGATGTTGTGTTTCAAATCTTCTTGTGACTCTTTCCATATCAGACATTACGTTTCAAATCTTAGAAGTAGAGTATATATTGATTTTTTAGTTTCTTAGCTCGACTTTGGTTCCAAAAGGTCCATAACAAAGAGGCTTATATTCCAAAAGTGAACAATTTGTGATTTATTCGTTTTGTAGCCAATAACTAGTTGCAATAGAGAGATTCAAATTGTTTTTTACTTTTTAAATAATACTTATAAATAACACTTTTAAAAAAATAATGTAACAATCTTTTATAATTATCCGTCATATCCGAGTGATGACAGCAAATGAAAAAATGCATTTAGTTTAGGACCGTTTTATGTGTCCAAATGTCAGGCAATAAAGTATTCTTTTAAAATTATATGAGAAATTCAAATAAGGGATGTCCAACATCACGTGCTTATTGTCAAATATAATACTATTTTAGGATAGAGACTCTATTTAAATAGTGTAAAGGCATATTCTCATATAACTTGCATGAAGTTCGATTTTTTCTGTACAAAAATAAAATAAAATCATGTGATATTTTATTAAAAAATTCAGGATTTTGTAATTAAACTTGGAATTACCAACGTGGGCCAATAGACAATTGGAAATGAATAATTGTCGTATTGCATTGATGAAGAAAATATGGTTGTACTTGTGCGGATTGGAATCGGGAATCGGAACGTGGGAAATTCTTCTCCAACGTGGGAAATTCTTCTCCTCTAATCTTCCTCCACTCACCTCCCGTTCACACACACTGAGCATTAATGTAGCAAGGACTTTGTTGATGGTTAGTTGAATGATTGTATCCAATCAGTCCCCTTCAATTCCCCCACCACCAAAATTGAAATAGAAATGAAAAAAACAAACACTATTTTTGTAGGAGTGTATTAGCAAGCCATTTGATTTTAGTTGCTTCTATTCATAAATTAAAAGCCTTTCTAGATTGTAATTATTGATTGCCTTTTGTCTAAAGAAGGGATTCATTTCTAACATCCATCACTATAAATAGATGACACGTTAGCTTTTGGTCTCCTAGGTAACAAATTTATAATTCTATCACCAAATTTATCCACTAAAGGACCACATAGAAGCCAATTGCCAACCCTAAAGATGTAAAATTTTCACTCCTAACAATATACTTGATAAAGTTTTTAGTTAAGGGTCTTAATCTAAGTATTTTTTTTCTAGTTCTAAGTGCTTTTTTGAGGTATAGAAATGGTCTAGAAGTTTCTCTACTTGATTAAAATGTGTGAAACCAAACAATCTAAAGAGACTTTTTAGAATGACATAAAGACCAAATATGCCTCATAATTGACGCTTGTTCCAATCCACGAGGCTTCTCAAGTCTAAGTTCACCTTCAATCTTAAGTTTATAAGGTTGTTTTACTTAACCTTGGCTTTTTTGCAATTCCATTCATTCCTTGCCCAGAGAAATGCTCTAAGAATTTTATCCACCTCTTTAAGGACACTTTTAGGTAGATTGAACAATAAAGACAAATAGGCTTGGATGCTAAATAAAACTAATAGGATTAACTATAATTTTCCTACATATAAGAGATTTTTAATAATTCACGATTTCACTCTTGAAGTAATTTTAGTCTATGAGGACCTTACAATCTTTGGTAGGTAATCTGTAAGAGATTAATGGCACTCCCAAATATCTCATTGGTAAGTTACTAATATTCATTTGCATCATGCTACGGAATTGAGTTTTGATTTTTTAGCAACACTTGCAAAGGAAATTTGGGATTTTTGCTAGTTTGGAGTTAAACCAACTAGCTCATTCATCTCTTTTAAGGTTGATAGGTCCCTAAGTGTGTTTAGATGAATTATATGGCCTAGAGCGGGGTGAATAAGTCTTATCAATAAAAATAAGCACTAATTAACCGATTAATTTGTGCATGCATTTGATTCACTTATTTAAGACATAAATCTAAACATTATCATCTTAATGTTAACAAATTAGGCGGAAGCATTTAATCAACAAATTTCACAATATGAAAATAAAACTTGTAAAGTAAAAATAAATGCAAACCTAGATTAATGACGAAGAAACCACCATAGATTAATCAATCCATGCTAGAAAACTCTAAGGCTCTGGCCCAACTAAAGAATCCACTAAAGAAGTTTCGAAGGTTAGAGACTACCGAAAACAAGGATGCTAAATCCCTCAAGCCCTATTCCTCTCGCTGAATATTCTTGGACTTGCATCCACAAGGGCAACTTCCTAATCGATCTCCATCTCCAATCTTTGATTGGAATTCCAGAACGATACAACCACGAATGTCCATGCAGCCTCAAACTCCTTCGATCGCTCAAAGCTTGACCTCCACAAGCTTGAACTAGATGGGTGATGATGGTGTGAATTTCAGGCTCTTAGTCATGGTTTAGATCTAGGTGCTCAAATATACCATGAATGAATGCTTTTTGGTTAAAGAATGATAACTCTCTTGAGCAACCAAATAGATTGTCCTGCAATGTATTAAACAAAGGCTTTATGAAATATTTTTGGAACTCAAATACGTGCTTTAAATTCTAAAAAGGAAATGTTTGGCACACGACTTGTTCGAACGAAAGGGCCTTCATTCGAACGACGCATTGAACGACCATGGCTCTAAAAGGTTTATGGAGAAATCGTGGGCAAGACCTTTTGCACCTCGAATCAATCGAACGGGCATTGAACTGAGCAAACACCGAAAAATCCTTCGAATGAGATTTGATTGAAAATCAACGATCATAGAATGAATGGACATTGTCACTCGTCCGAACGAAGTAGCCTTCATTCGAACGACCAACAGTGTGGACTAATGCTGAGTTATGATAAATTATTTGCACCCCAATATAAAACTGAAAAAGAGTTTTCTTATAAAACTCGGAAAAAATAATTCACATAATATACACAACACACACATGAATAAGATAAAAATATGAGAATGCATGATGTGAATGTGTGAAGATCCAAAACCATGAACTAAGTCCTAGATACCTCACGATAATCAAGAAAACTGATGATGCCGAGCACCGCACTAAAGCTTGAGTCCTCTTGATAAAGTCACAAGGCTTGAGAGATACTCAATCCTAGGACTAAGTTACAATTATACACAAATCAGTTTGCCAACATAGAAATTTCCAAACTCTCACATTTGGGATGACAAAAGAAACCATGATGCTTAGTATTTCATTTCAGACCAAGGAAAAGCTTCCCATGAAATATAAGTACACTTCCTCAACAAACTTATAAGTTACTTAAATTTGTTCTTAAATACATATAAAAATATTAGAATAAAAAAACTAATAATATAAAAAATTTGAAAAAATGACATACCAAGATATCAAAAAAAAAAAAAATATTTAACATATAAAAATAACATATGAACTATAAAAAAATATGAGTCAAATCAAAAAATTTAAAAACAACCACTATCATAAAAGTAAAAGATTGATATTTTGTATATCGGTCATAATTTTTTTATTTTAAAATTTTTGAATTAAGTTGTTATTTTCACATTAAAATTCTAAGTAATGCTACTTTATTTAAAAATTGGACTCTAAAAAGTGATGTCCTAGATAATGTGACAGTTATTGAGGATCTTAGTAGTTGAATCTCGTGGCTCTTTCCATGTCAGATGTTATGTTTCAAATCTTCTTGTGACTCTTTCCATATCAGACATTACGTTTCAAATCTTAGAAGTAGAGTATATATTGATTTTTTAGTTTCTTAGCTCGACTTTGGTTCCAAAAGGTCCATAACAAAGAGGCTTATATTCCAAAAGTGAACATTTTGTGATTTATTCGTTTTGTAGCCAATAACTAGTTGCAATAGAAAGATTCAAATTGTTTTTTTCTTTTTAAATAATACTTATAAATAACATTTTTAAAAAATAATGTGACAATCTTTTATAATTATCCGTCATATCCGAGTGATGACAGCAAATGAAAAAATGCATTTAGTTTAGGACCGTTTTTTGTGTCCAAATGTCAAGCAACAAAGTATTCTTTTAAAATTACATGGGAAATTCAAATAAGGGAGGTCCAACATCACGAGCTTATTGTCAAATATGATACTATTTTAGGACAGAGATTCTATTTAAATAGTGCAAAGGCATACTCTCATATAACTTGCGTGAGTTCGATTTTTTTCGTACAAAAATAAAATCAAATCATGTGATATTTTATTAAAAAATTTCAAGATTTTGTAATTAAACTTGGAATTACCAACGTGGGCCAATAGACAATTGGAAATGAATAATTGTCGTATGGCATTGATGAAGAAAATATGGTTGTACTTGTGCGGATTGGAATCGGGAATCGGAACGTGGGAATTCTTCTCCTCTAATCTTCCTCCACTCACCTCCCGTTCACACACACTAAGCATTAATGTAGCAAGGACTTTGTTGATGGTTAGTTGAATGATTGTATCCAATGAGTCCCCTTCAATTCCCCCACCACCAAAATTGAAATAGAAATGAAAAAAAACAAACACTATTTTTTGTTGGAGTGTATTAGCAAGCCATTTGATTTTGACTTTAGTGGCTTCTACTCATAAATTAACAATATTTTGTAGGAGTATTAGCAAGCCATTTAATTTTAGTTCCTTGTAAGCATAAATTAAAGTGAAAGGAGAGTGTTTGAATACATCGGTTTAGGATCATCAAATGACACTATTGACCCAATTAAGGTTTTTCTTTTTTTCTTTCTTTAACAAAGTTAATTAACACGCACGTAAATACATATGAGTGGAGGGTAACAGAATAATAAGTATTATAAAAGACCTAACTTTTATTAGGAAGAGGTCGTTTAATTATCACTCCAACTCTTGAAACCTATCGATGTTGGAAAACAATTTGTTCTTTTTTTTTTTTCTTTCATAAAGTTAACTAACACACACATGCATTGTGCACATGAGAGGAAGGTAACAGAATGATAACTTCGTTTTACCACAATAAAAGGGCTGGACTCTTGAGAAATTTTGAGGTGAACCTCGTTTATGAATTATCACAATCTGTCATATGAATGAATTATCTGATTTTAAGGAATCAAATTAAGTTCATGTACCTGGTCCATCTAAGAATTACTCGTAGTTTTGTGAGAAAGAGGTCCCTTAAGTACCACTCCAACTCTTGCAAATCCACTAATGTATGGACCGTATTAAGGTTTAATTATTGGATAAAATATAATTTAATTTCCATTAAACCTAAGTTTGAGTAATGCCTCATTTATTTTTTTTAAAAATGAGGTTAACAAGTTAAGTTTTAATTTTAATTAAGTATATGAGTGTATCTTATTAAAAAAAAAATTGCACTATTCAAAGTTGGAGCTGGTTATGAGATTTAATTTGTGATCAATTCAAGTTTTGGACAATCATAGATTTAATTCAATAATGTCAATTACATTGCTATATTTAAAAAATATATAAAATTACAGACATAAAATATTTTCTTAAGATTCATATAAAACTTCAAAGTTTGAATCTATAATCAAAATTGAACTCGGAAATATCGGTCAGGTTCAATTATTGGAACTAAAACTTGATTTCTTTTTTTTTTCTTTTTTTACTTTTGTTATTGGTTTTTATTCACTTTTGCTCTTTTCCCATCAAATAAAAATAAATAAATTCTTAATATATTCAAATTAGCTCATTAACAAGAGTCTTGAAGAAAGACAAATAACAGATCTAAGAATCTGTTTAGTAAAGATGAACTGGTTCTTAAAATATAAATAAATTATATTTTTTAATAAGTTTTTTTAATAATATAATGATTCAGATGTGTTTAAATTAATATAAAAGTACTTTCGACTTGATTTAATTTGAAATTTTTTTTAAATAACTTATAATCTTTAATGTTTAACATGAGTAAGTCATTCCGGCATATCAATAAAATTAAAACGATACAAAGAAAATTAGGAATGACACTTGATTAAGAAAAACACGTATAAATCAAGAAATTGTCCAAATTTTTTATGAAAACACATCGGAATGATAAAGTTAAAATCTTTTTTTTTACGCGGTAAGTCAGAATTTGAATCTCATACTACGCACGTACATATAAAATAATTTCTTTTTTTTTTTTATTTTTTATCGCTGTACTCAAAAAAGAAAAAAATAAAACTAATTAACTTAGAATAATACTTACACCTTTGAAATTTGTATTCTAAATAATGTAAAAATGAAATAATAATATATAATTGTGATACATTAATTACACGTTTTAATGTTATAATAATATTAATTTACTACATTGTTTGAAAAAAAATATATTTAAAAAGTATAGTATTTATATGGGTAATGAAATGATTTGGGTCGGGTGGCCATAAAAGGCTGCTTTCTGCATAAAGGTAAATTTTGATGGCCGCCCGACGACGCAATCGGTTCGTCAAACGGGCACGGGAAGAACTAACGGTTCAAAAAGGAGAAGCAAACAGTGGAGCAAGTTGTTGCGAGGCCGAATATGCGATCGGTTGTTAAACATTAAATGTACGGAAAGTGCGCCATACTGACCTTTCATTCTCCAAATTACCCTTCCCACCTCCCCTTATTTACCTGAAATACCCCCTCCTTTCATTTACCTACCTAACTGCCTCCTCAAGTACTCCTCTGACTGTCGGTGTCTACCGAACCCTCTCCGCCATCATCCCACACACACACACTCTCTATATCTGCAGACTTTATATAAACCCATTAGCGATTCTAATTCTCCACGTTCTCTCTCTCTCTCTCTCTCTAAATTTGTCTTTAGTGAGAGGTAAGAGAAAGAACTCAAGCAACCAACAATGGCTCTATCAAACAGCTCTGCACTCTCTTCCAAATCACTCCTCCATTCCCAATCCCAATCTCTCTTCCCTTCATCCCAAACCCACCAACCCACTTCTTTTTCTCTCTTCCCAAACAAGTCCCACCTCAGATCCCACCAACCCATCTCCGCCGTCCACGCGGCGGAGCCTGCCAAAACTCCCGTTCTAAACAACCCTCCGAAATCATCCCCCCCGCCATCGCCCGGGAAATGGAGTATTGAGAGCTGGAAATCCAAGACGGCTTTGCAGCAACCGGAGTATCCAAATGAAGCTGAACTCGAATCAGTTCTCAAAACACTCGAGTCATTCCCTCCTATTGTGTTTGCCGGAGAGGCGAGGAAATTGGAGGAGCGAATCGCCGAGGCTGCAATGGGGAATGCTTTTCTCTTGCAAGGAGGTGATTGTGCTGAGAGTTTCAAGGAGTTCAGTGCTAATAATATTCGTGACACTTTCAGAATAATTCTTCAGATGGGTGCTGTTCTTATGTTTGGAGGCCAAATGCCCGTAATTAAGGTAATAATGAGATCACTCTGCGATTCTCAAAGTAAAATTTTTCTCTTGATCATGCGAGATTAAGCTGAATTTAAGTGACTTTGTCTCAGGGGTTTTGATTAATCTAAATGGGTTTTCAAGGCTATTGTCTTGTTTATTGTTTTCTTCTTCTTAATAGTATGAGCTCAACTTGAAGTTAAATGATTGAGAATTGTGGCTTTGGATCAGGTTAAATGCTGTATCAAAGTTAATGTTTTTTAATTCCTCTTAATTATAGGAAATGAAATTGAAATCAAATGATTTTGAATTGTTATTTTGACAATAAGAACTTCATTTTAAACTTGAACTCAAATGGGATTTCAACCTTTGTGTATTTTTTCATTTTTTCCTCATGAATGTATTAGATGAGATTGGAATTGAAAGATTTTGAATTGTGGGTCAATTAATTTAGGTGGGAAGAATGGCGGGACAATTTGCAAAGCCAAGATCTGAGGCATTTGAGGAGAAGAATGGAGTGAAGTTGCCAAGTTACAAAGGGGATAACATAAATGGTGATGCTTTTGATGAGAAGTCGAGGTTTCCAGATCCTCAGAGGATGATTAGGGCTTATTGCCAAGCTGTAGCAACTCTAAACCTTCTTAGGGCCTTTGCAACCGGAGGGTATGCTGCAATGCAGAGGGTCACACAGTGGAATCTTGATTTTGCAGAACACAGTGAGCAGGGAGATAGGTATGTCAAAAGAAAAACACTAAATGAAACATTGGTTTCGGGATGTTTCCTTTTACAGATTTACTTGTGGTCTTTCAGCTTTCATTCATTATGTGACAATGTTTTGACCAGAAAATGAAACCAAATTATATTAAGCATTTCCATATCCATGTTCAATTATTTTATTGAATTCTGTTATGCCTCAAGGACATCTTCTTTGGATCATTCAGAACATTTCACCTCCATTGTTTTGTTAATTGGTTTCATTCAATTCCATTCATTAGTGTAGTTGTTGTTTTTAAGGGATTAGAGCAGGCAAAGTACCTGAGTTTGAACCTCACCTTATCATCGATTCACATGTTCGCCCACTCATGATGGCAAATTTGGCTAAGGGGGTGTGTTAGAGAATTTTATCTTCTCTAATAGCTTAAGTTTTTAAAGTAGTTGGTTGTTAACGAATTGTATTGGTTATTCAACTCTATCTATGAACTAGGCGGAGCTTCCTTTAGGATTTTCAAACCTATTAAAGTCCTAACATGTTTGTTATTGCGATGGTTCAACAGGTACCAGGAACTAGCTCACAGGGTAGATGAGGCCTTAGGATTCATGGCTGCTGCAGGACTCACAGTTGACCACCCTATCATGACCACAACTGATTTCTGGACATCACATGAGTGTTTGCTTTTACCTTATGAGCAAGCACTCACTAGAGAGGATTCGACCTCTGGCTTTTACTATGATTGCTCTGCTCACATGCTTTGGGTTGGGGAACGTACGCGACAACTGGATGGTGCTCATGTAGAGTTTCTAAGAGGTGTTGCTAATCCCCTTGGCATCAAGGTATCTGCAATGCAGGTTTTCTTATTGATTTTATTAGTCCAATTACTATTGCATGAATCATTAATGGTAGTGCAGGCCTTTATTCACTTAGTATTTGTTTTGTCCACTAATTTATCACCTTAGACAAGATAGATATAGTTAAGTAATTGCAGCAAAAACTTACATGCAAATTACTTATTAAAAAGAAAACTTACTTGGAAATTGTTCTACTCTTTAACAACATTCTCCAAATTTTGTAAATGTCTGTGTTATACCTTTATTTTTATTTTTTTATCAACTGTTTGCAGCTCTCTCTTTTGCATACAATTCTACAATTTGCCAAAAAATTAACAATATCCTCTTTTGTTTTCAAAATTCTAATAATATCACAATGACAACCTTGGAAGTGTTGGTCTTTGACATTGATTGCTGTCTGGTCTGTAATTGTTATGTTCACCCTTTTACTTGGTCCATGAGTTCTGTTGAATGGCTCATCCTGGTTCCAAGTTAATTAAAATGTTGATTCCTTAACTGAAGTTTCTTGTTCCGGATTTTGTTAATTATTTTCTTTGTGATGCTAAGCAAATGGCTCATGTGATATTATTTGGGACTGCCGGCCAATATCTGGTGGCTAATTGTGGAGCTTGTGATGCAGGTGAGCAATAAGATGGATCCAAATGAGCTAGTTAAGCTTATTGAAATTCTGAATCCTACCAACAAGCCTGGAAGGATAACAATTATTGCAAGAATGGGTGCTGAGAACATGAGAGTCAAGCTTCCGCATTTAATCAGGGCAGTCCGCAGATCGGGGCAAATTGTGACTTGGGTCTGTGACCCGATGCATGGAAACACCATAAAGGCACCCTGTGGACTCAAAACACGTGCCTTCGATGCAATCTTGGTATAATTTCTCTCAACCTACTTCTAATCGACCAATGTCAACTTTCTTACTTAAATGAATCTCCAACCAATGGCTTCTGGTGGGTTAACAGTCGAGAAATAGTTGAATCATTGAACCATTAGTACTCCATGACCTATCTTCCATTTTCTGTCATTAGAATTTGTTCACTTGTATGATCATGTTCATAATATATATTATCTATTGGCAGGCCGAGGTGCGAGCTTTCTTTGATGTACACGAGCAAGAAGGGAGCCACCCTGGAGGAATTCATCTAGAGATGACTGGGCAGAATGTGACAGAGTGCATTGGTGGATCACGAACTGTGACTTTTGATGATCTGAGCTCACGTTACCATACACATTGTGACCCAAGGCTCAATGCTTCTCAATCTCTTGAGCTAGCCTTTATAATTGCAGAGCGGCTAAGGAAAAGAAGGATTGGAACTCAACGATTGTTCTCATTGAGTCTTTAGGTGGATTTATAACCTTTCGCTTTAGTTTGTGGCAATATTGGATGATTTGGCAGATAATAAATTAGTCAAAGGCCATCCGACAAACCTTGCTTTGCAGTCACCAGTTACAAGTTCCCACATTAGCATTGCAATGCTTTCTGGGGATGGGATCATTGATCTTGCAAAAAACCCTAGTTTTTGAATTTGTAAAACTTCATCTTCAGAAGTTTATGGCTCAAAGTGACTGTAAGCTGCCAAGCACATGGAATTGCGGATTGGCCTTCTAGACACCATCGTTTATGTACTATTTAGATTTGAAGTTTATTTGTGTATTTAAGTATGCATGTAATTTGATTGAAGTGATGCATTGAGAGAGATAAATAAAGCTAAGGCCTGCTGCAGTGCCGCATTCCTTAATATTCTGGTGTATGTGGTTTCCCCCCTCCAAAATATTGATTATTTGTTGATTTTAAGTTGATGCTAGAAATGCAACAGAAAGTGTGTGTGTGTGTTTGTGTGCATTGTATATATATGCCACAGCTTGTTGAATAATTTTTCGAAGCATCATTAATTACTGAAGTTGATTATGGCAGATAGCCATGTTCACTGCTTGATGTGCTTTTCCTTGGAATATATGTGTGTCTGTCTCTCTCTCTCTCTCTCTCTCTCTCTCTATATATATATATATATATATATGTGTGTGTGTGTGTGTGTGTGAGTACAACTTGTTAACACAAGTTTGTGTGTGAGAAACCATTAGTTGTTATCATAGTATTGAAGAAGGTAAGGTATTGAATTTGAATCTTATTCTCTAATACTATTTATATTAATGCATGTGTTTGGTCATGACACACAAATATGATACTATTTGAAGGATGTACACTATCACAATAGTGTGTCATGTTAATTCCATTCAAAAATTTTCTGTTTGTCAGACCTTTTTGATTGTTGTTTGTTGCATCAAACAATTGGACTTGCAGTTGGGCCTGATGTCTTACTAATTGTAACCCACACAACATTCACATGCAAAGTTAGAATTGATAGGTCTTCAGATTCTGACATGAAAGTCAGTTTGACTTACAAGTTCAGAGCTCACCTTACTGATCTTCTGATTTAGCAAAAGTTAGAATTATATTTTTGAGTAGGGATAGCAAAGGGCAGGACAGGTTCCTCTCTCATTCCCGTCTCTCGTCTAACTCAATAGTTCCCTTATCTCCATTTCCGCCCTATACTCTCAAACCTTGTCTTTGTCCCGTCCCATCCCTCCTCATCAAGGTTTTCAAAACTGGATCGAACCGGACGGTTCAACCGGTTGAACCGTCGACCGGTCCAAGGAACGGTCCGGTCGAACCCGAGAAACCGTTTCAATCTCAAAACGGGGCTTAAAAGGCCAAACCGTCCGAACCGGGCGGTTCAACCGGTGAACCGGTCGACCCGTCACTGGGTCACCGGTTCGGACCGGTTCGCCTCTACATATATATATATATATATAAAAAAAAAAACCTACGTAATGAGACAGGAAGCCCTCATTTCTCAGATTTGAGATTTCTCTCTCATTTCCCATTTTCCCTTTCTTTGTTTCTTAGTCTCACTTCAATACTTCAATCACTTGAACACTAAAGCCTCAACTCTCAAGGTAACTCGGCAACGGCGACACAAGGGAGGATTGAGGCACTGGTGCGTCGGGGACGGAGATGGAGGTACTAGTGGTATGGTCGGTGGTTGGTGGTGATACGGTTGAGCGGATGAGAGAGAGAGATGGGTGTGGTCGGATGAGGGGGCACGGCTGTGGTCGGCGGTGCTGGTAGAGGGTTAGGGGTCGGCGTTGGCTGGTGGAGTTATGGACGAGATAAGGGTAGGGGTTCGGGTGATGATGGTGACGGTGCGATGGAGCAGTGGAAGCGACGGGCGGTGGTGATTGTGGGAGAGGATGGTTACGGTGGAGGTGTGGTGGCTGCGGGTTCGGCTGGGGTCGTGGTGAAGGCGCGGGGGTTATGGACTGTGGTGATGGTGCGGCTGGGGTTCTGTTGGTTAGTCATTTCCCATTTCTCAGATCTGAGAGTTGAGGCTTCATCTCTGTCTCCGTCACCATCTACGTAAAATATTAATAATATATATTATTAAATTTATTAATTACATAATTATGATATCACGGTTTGATTTCGGTTGAACCGGTAACTCGTAACCCGGACAATTTTCCAGTTTGATGAACGGTCCGGTTTGAAAACATTGCTCCTCATCTAAAAATTAAATTTTTTTTTTTAAAATATTAAAACTAATCAACTAAAAGTATTACAAATACAAATTCATATATCAATATGTATACAAATTATATATACATAATATATGCACACATATTATCTATATTATGTGACGGTATTTAAGAAAATATGAAAATGCCGAAGTGTATTTTTAAAATTTAAATATATAATTGAAATAGCATTTGAGCTTGAAGTCATACATTTAATAAAGAAAGACTAATATATGTAATTAAGTTCAAAATCTAATAACTTAAACTTTGATCCAGTATATCAAGGTATTTTATGAACTTTCCCTCTTAGGACAATAAAGTTTTGGACTATGATTGCAAAAAAAAAAAGACTAGAAGTTTCATAACAAAGAGCCCTCGTAATCTAAAGTTGGGGCTGTAAATAAGTCAAGTCGAGTTGAGCAATAAATTGTTCAAGTTCGGTTTACTAAAATAAATGAGTTTCAAATTCTGTTCAATATCGACTTGTTAATTTTTTTAACCGATCTCAAACGAATTTTTAATCTAGCTGATTGTGAGTTGAACTCGAGTAACTTAATATTTTATATAGTATTAGACTATTTTTGACTTAACAAGTTGAATTCGAGTCGAACTTAATAAAATAGTTAGTTATAAAATATGTTCAAATTTTACTTATTTATTTTGTAAGCCGATCTTGAATGAGTTTTTAATTGAGTCAATTACAAGATGAGCTCAAATAACACTCATTTTACAACCCCATCTCAAGTTTTCAACTTAATAAAGTTTCTTATTTTCCCTTTAGGTTTTATTATTTTGCAATTCTTGACCAATAATTAATTAAGGTATGAATGTATGGTTAGGCCAATAGCTTACATTTATTAGTAAGATGTGTTTATGATTTGGTACAAAGTTTACTTAAATCTACCTAATTTTTACACAAGTAATGTTTAATAAAGTATGTATTTTTGTACATATATTCATACAAATATAAAATTTATGTGAGTATTATAATAATAGGTCCCACACCTATATAAATATATATATGTGTATAAATACATGTACTATTAAATATTACTCATTTTATACACGTGCCTATTTTAATGTATGGGCATAAGAGAGAGATTGCCTGCAGCTCTCTCAAATTAGAAGAATCAACGGTAAAAGATTCATCTAAAGTCAAGTTGGCACGTGCATGAAAATATTGGTGAACCTAACTGCCGTTTTGGTAGTTGGCCACGTGTGTTCCACATGGATGAAATGGTAAATGGGAACCAACTGCCATTTAGGAGATTGAACTTTAGGCCAGAGAGAGAGAGAGGCTAGACTGTCGAGTGGCCATCTGATCATCAACATTCGATTCTGATTCCATCCAACGGGGCCACATTAGGATCCCTGGCTCACCCATTTCCACCTACATGCTCGCTCTCTCTCTCTCTCTCTCTCTCTCTCTATATATATATATATATATATATATCTTACATAAATGGAATAAACGTTGGAGAATGCATATATATACTATGTGAAACAATCTCACAAAACAAAGGACATATATATATACCAAACTCATATATAGTATATACATGCTTATAGCTTATCAACAAATTGATTGGCAAGTGGGTTAGCTGAGCTTCTTCGTATTCAAATTCAACAGAGCTTATCGCTGGTCATATTTGGGAATTTAAGAAGCCACTTGCAGGTCCAGTCATCAAAAAAAAGTGTGCAATCTGAAAGTAAACTTCTATATGTATTACATTCATAGGGTGGTTGTCCAGCTGAGAATTGTTTAGAATGACCCGATGCCATATTTGTTTGACGGTATAAGAGAATAGAATATAATAAGTACGGGTGGAACCAAGAAAAAATTAGAGGGCGTTAAAAAAATGTTGTAAAGAATTTTAGTTATGATTTTGGGTTGTGTTGGGTCAAAATTTTGATGTGAAAATGAGAGAAATTATGAGTAAAAATCAGATTGGCTCAAGAATTTTGGGTGTTGGATAAGATTTTGGGTGATAAATGAAAGAAATAGTGGATAAAAATTAGACTGGACTAAGATTTTAGGGTGAATTAATTTGAAAAAGACCAAAATTTTACCTTATAAAAAATATTTTCTAAAATTTAGGAAAAATATTATATATATATAGGAAGGACTAGAGACTAGTGTGAAAAATATTTTATATATATATATATATATAGTGAAAAAGAATAGTTATAATTATATCCTTCTAGTGTGAGATAAAAAACAAAGCCTAAAGAAAATTTTGTTTTGTAAGCAAATGGACAATAGATAATTGAAATTTGAATTTTGGACCTAATTTTTATTCATGTGCCGAACAAATTGGTGAAACAAAAGGTTCACCACTCAAACGGGATCCTTGACATTCGAAAGCTAAACTCCAAGAGGTGTTTGGCTGGATGCACTTGATTTCATTCGAACGCAACAATGAATTAATTTGATGTAAAACAATTCTAGTAGTTTTCATTGTTCTAACGCGAGATTCGATTATTCCAATGCACATCATGGTTCAACCAATTCTAGTAGTTTCGTTGTTTTGATATCAGAAAGTGTTGAATCACGAGACTCCATTTTCTATTATGTTTAGAGTACCGGTCTTGCATATAAATATGAACCCTAGCGTTTTATAAGGTAATCCGCCCCTTGAAGTCATATATGAATATTGAGAGAAATATGTCAGCTTCTAATATTATGTTTTGTATTTCCAAGATTGCATAAGAGATTTTGTGAAAGTGTGTGTGTGTGTTAATAGTAACACTGATACAACATTTAGTACATTAATCATTCACTATATATATATATATATATATATATAGAGAGAGAGAGAGAGAGAGAGAGAGAGAGAGAGAGAGAGAGAGAGAGAGAGAGTTTGCTGTTTGCTCACTTCTATGAAAGTAGATCGAGTATTGTGAAGGCGTGAAAGTCTGTGAATACTAATTTGAAAAGTAGATAGAGCAGGTAATGAGAAAGATGGACAAACTAGTACAAAAGATTAGTAGTAATCCTCTTTAGAAATAGGCTAATGTCTTTGGTTTGAGCTTTTAGTTGATCTTGCTTTGAATAGAGAATTCTTCCCAACTGGATTTTTATAGTTTTCTTACTATAAATCCTTCGCGTCTTTATTTAATTTAATTTTTTTATTTTATGATTATTAATCGTAGGTTTAGTTACTCAAAAAGAGAATGTCTCTCGGAATACCGTTTTTATCAATGAGGGGAATTCAGTAATAAGTTTTCACAAAGTGTTTAATTGATACAAGATCTAACCCAAAACATTTTAACTTAATTTTTTTTTTTTTTGAGTTTTTTTATTGATAAAAGTACCACTCAATGTGAAAACAGTCCCTACAACAACCAACACGTAATCTAGTGCCACACCATCATTGTTTGTTTTTAAAATTGAAAAATTAAATAACTTGCAATATATAAATCTATTTTTTTTATAAAAATTATATTTGAACTCTAAAATAAAAAAAAAAAAATCTACCAAACAAGATCTATATTGCATAAAAAATTTTGTCAAAAAAATTCATGTTTTTTCAATAGAGAAATTTCATTTTGGTGACAAAAAAATGAGGTTTTTTTTTTTTGATAGAAATTTTGTCAATCAGTAATTTTGGGCTGTTTTCAAATTAAAACTGCAATACGTTTCCAATGAATTAACCCACAAATCTTATATCAATAGAAATCTCTACAAGTCTACTTTTCAACCAATAAAACGGAGTTCAATTTTGATTTTTCTAGAATAAGATATGATCATTTTACCACAACATGCTTAGTTTGCCAATTAGCAATTTTGGGTTGTCTTCAAACTAAAATTACAATATGCTCTCAATGAATTGGCTTGTAAATATTATATCACTAGAAATTTTTATGAGTCTACTTTTTAGCAAAAAAAAAAAACAGAGCTCAATTTTGATTTTTTTAGAGGAAGAAATGATCATTTTACCATAACATGTTTAGTTTGTCAATCAATATTTTTGAGTTGTGTTCAAATTAAAATTGCAATATGCTTATAATGAATTAACCTATAAATTTTATATCACTAGTAAGCTCTCCGAGCCTACTTTTTAACAAACAAAAAAAAAAATAGAGCTCAATTTTGATTTTTCTAGAGTAAGATATGACCATTTTATCACAACATGTTTAGTCTGTCAATCAGTATATCTGGGCTATCTCCAAACTAAAATTGTAATATGCTCTCAATGAATTAACTTGCAAATCTTATATCACTTGAAAGTTCTATGGGTCAATCTATTTTCAAACAAAAAAAAGATGGAGGTTAGTTTCAATTTTTCTAGAGTAAGATATGGCCAATTTTATCATAGTATGTTATGGCTAACTACAAGAAAAATTTCAACACAAAATGTTTCTTGGATAGAGAAATTTTTATCCAATTGAAACAAAAAAACAACATTACACACTTTTTTTAATAATGCATTGAAAATCTTTGTTCCTTAAGAAGGTGATAATATTCTAACATTGATAAAAAAAAAAAAAAATTAGATCGAGAAAATAATATACAACTAAAAAATATATATCAATGGAGAATGGTTTTTGGATAGAGAAATTTCTATCCAATTTAAACCAAAAAAAAATCATTACACATTTTTAATAATGTGTTGAAAAATATTTGTTGTATAGGAAAGTTGTAATACTCTACACTAATAAAACAAAAAAAAAAATTAGATAGAAAAAAAAGTACAGAACTAAAAAAGACCAACAAAGAATGTTGCGTAGGAAAGTGGAAATGAATTAATGTTTGTACAATTTGTAGCAATTTGTAAGTTTGTGCGGTCATGTTTGCTATGAACAAATTCACTGTTCTTTAGGATAGTGGCAATACTCTAAAATATTACATAACTTAAAGAAAAATATTAACAAAGAATGTTTCTTGGATAAAGAAATTTGAGAAATTTCACTCTCTGACAAACACATGTTGTCTATTACAAATTTTTGAAACATGGTTTTGTACATCAAACACACTTCCAAATGATCAACATCTATTCAACCAAATTTAATCCCTACCCCTATCATAAGGACCCAATCTCATTTACCAAAAAACAACCCAAATTACATGTATATATCACAATAAACTCCACTATACAAACTTATAATATTGTTTCAAATTGCACAAACATTAATTCAATTTTCGTTCCCCAATTTCCACAAACAAAGAAAAGTTCAAAGAAAAGAAACTTAGACAATGTAATCATTGTTCTTTGGACAGAGAAATTTTATGGAATAGATAATGGCAACCTTAGTAGTTTTGAGTAATTCTCCTTCTCATGGGAAGTATTCTTGCTACAAAAAACACTAATATTAATCTAATTTTCTTTCACCAATTTTTACAAAAAAAGAGAAGGTCAAACAAAATAAAAAACTTGGACAATGTAATCATTGTGCTCTGAATAAAGAATTTTTATAGTGTAGATATTAACAATTGCAATGCCCCGAAAAATCATCAAAGGGCAATTTGATAAATTCCGAGCATAGACTGAGGTTAGATTGTAAATTAATTAAAGATGTGTTAGAGAGATTGTAAAATCAGTTGATAAGTCATCAGTATTACACAGTGAAGCTTAAATGAAATTTTAGTAATTTATTCAAAATTGGTGTGAGCTTTGGGACTACATAGTCGTCTATAAGAGGTAGATAAATATAAAAATTTAAATGATTGAATTTGGAGAAATGGATTGCATATATGGAATCAGAGTGTCAAAATTAGCTAGGGTACCAATTTTGGTGTAATTCTGAGATAATTAATTTTTGGATGCGTGTGCGCTCATATTTGGCCAATTAGTCACGTGGCACCTTAGGAATCATGAGAAGCTTCTCCAAGAAGTTAAGTGGGATACTCTAGAACATGACAAGTGTTAGAAAATTAGTGGTGGAAGAGAATGTGTTAGTATGTGTAAGGGTGCATTGTAAGGGGACCAACTTGATATTGATGTGTTTTGATGGGACTAGCCATTTTCTCTCTCCTCCTCCCCTTTCCCCTATTTTGGCTTATACACACTCTCTCTTCCCTTCTATTTTTCTAATTTTGAAGACCTTTCTCTCTCTCTCTCTCTCTCTCTCTCTCTTTCTCTCTCACACACACACATATGGAGTGTGTTTGTGTGTGTGGTATATGTGTGCTTTGCAAGAATTCATGGAAAAAAGAGAAGTTGTAAGTGTGTGGGTTGGGTAATTAAGAGAGAAATAGAGAGATTTTATGTGATACACCATGTGTGTGTAATATAGTGTGTATATATATGTGTTTGTATGTGTGTAGAAAACCCATTGTGGAATTGAAAGGAATAAAGGAAGGGAAGAGCCAGAAAAAAAATAGAAGAATAAGAGGAGAAAAAGAAAAAGACAAACAGAGGGGCATAGCTGAAAGGTGACAATTATGGAGGTTTACTGGGCTCTTTCTTTCTCTCTCTTTAGTTTCTTTCTCTACCCGAAAATAGAAGAACGGATTTTTAAAATCTTTGTTGAATACACACACTCACACATATATATGTGTGGATATGCCTGAATATATGTGTATGCATGAGTGTTTATATATATATACACACACACACACACACTTATATATATGTATATATATCTGTGTACATATGTATAGATGTGGCATAGGGAGAAAAGGCAATTTGGTAATTTGAAACCTTGACGTGATGATCGATTAAAAACCTTTTAGAACCTTGTATATGTATTATCAATAAGTGGGGAAAGAAGGGAATTGAAAACAATGAAGAATGGGTGGAAATACCATGATTGCGAATAATCGTAGGAGATATTGGGTCTCTCAACCATGATGGTTTTTAAGCTAATTTGAGGCCTGAGTTGTATGCCATTATATCCCTTATGAGGATTAGAGTGGAATGGGATCAAGAATGGGCTAAAAAGGCCATCAAAACACTAAGAAATTATGGGTCATTGTGGTTTGCCAGAAAAATGGTTCTCAGCCGAAAAACCACTGCTCTTCCTCATTTTGCCCTCAGAACATGGCCCAAAATAAATGAAATAATACTTAATGAAGTTCAAAAGGGAAAGGATCAAAAAGGGTAAGAGAAAACCTAGGAAAGATCTAAGAAATTTTCTAATTTTCGGCGAGGGTCTTCCAAAAAAGACGACTGGAGTCGTCACTGTTAGTCAACGGTCAAACATTGATCCAAGTTGGTCAACTAGGTCGCGAATCCAGAAGGTCTGGGCTGCAGTGTTGGATCTCGGTTTGGGCTTAAGGGTTATATGGTTGTAAAAATAAGAAAAAAAACCTAGCTTTTTATGAAATGATTCAAAATTTTGAACTGGTTCACTATTGAACTGATTCTTGGAAGTAAAATTACTAAATTTTCATTTCTTAAATAAATTTAAATTTAAATTTAAATGCAAATTAAATTAAATAGGGATTTTTTTTTTTAAGGTTTTTGGACATTCCGCACTCAAGAGTTGGATCCGTTTGGACATTCGAAGGACCTGAAGTGGCCCCACATTAATATCGAAAAATTGCAAAAATACCTCTAACAATGATTTAAAGACTAATTAAAATTCAAAAAGGCTATTCTAAGGTTGTTGGATGCCCGAAATTCAAATATATTATTAGAGTGGACAAATTGGGACCTGGTGATAGTCTCACCTAAATTAGGCAAAATGACGATTATACTCCTAAAGTTATATTGAGTAATTAAATGCCTAATTAAATTCGGAAGAGGCGTTCTCAATATTTTTGGATGACATGAACTCAAATATGATGTTAGATTAATCCAATTAGGATATGAGGTTGGTCCCACGTGAATATGTACAATTACCAATATGCTCCGAGGCATGGAACAAATATCTAAACGAATTAATAAAATATAAAGAGAGTATTCTTAGGATTTTTGGACCTTCTAGATCCTGAATCCGATGTCGATTTTTGTGAGATAGTATCTCAGTAGACATAGTAACTTGTCTAGTAAACTATGAAAATGCCCTTATGGGTTTAAAAGATATTCAAATGACTTAAAAATAATATGATAGGGTCTCCTTAGGGCTTTTGAAACCTCGAAAATTTATTTTTGATATTCGTTTAGGAAAAATAGGGTATCCGATGTATAGGCTAATGTGTAATTAGTCTCAGAGAACTTTAAGACTTGATGAAATACCTTAGTGTTAAAGGCTGGTGTGGGTCTTAGGAGTGAAACTATGAGTGTGTAATATGTTCGATATACATTATGAAAGATACAATGTAGTATCTTCCTTGTAGTTGAATGATGATTAGGACTAGGGTAATGTCCTGATTAGTTGGCATGACTTGCTCATCCTTTGATATATGTGATATAACTATCATTATTATTCATATATCTTATCATTGACAGATTTTTTAGGATGGTGCTATCATTACTATTCTAAGGCTTGGCCTTTTTATTGGTTATTGTGATATGATTATTAATATCATACTGGTGCTTTAATGATATTTACATTTTCTATCATGGATACATATGTCGACATTGTTGTTATATGATTCTTGTGGATGGAACATCTTGTATGGTATTTGTTGGCAATCGTTATGGAGTATGATGTTTAATGTTATTCATATTGTTGAACATATCTGAGTGGTGTGAGATTTGAGTGGATATGATGATATCGAGCATACCAGAGTGGTACAAGATTTATGTGGAATTGAGAATTTTGATCATGCTTGAGTGGCGTGAGATTTGTGTGGGTTCAATGATATTGTGAGTTGATATGGCATTGATGGACACCCCATGGGTGGTACGAGCTTGCAAGACATTGGTGTTATAAATTAGAAATGAATTAAATATGATGAATTGAAGGAATAAGAAAAATGGTGTGCTTGTGAAACTTCGTTAAATATCTATTCATCCTGATTCTTAAGATAAGGATAAGGCCTTTTAAGTACCTGGCTAAGGAGCAGGCCCTTCAAATACCTGACCATTTGAGATAGGGATTTTGTGTGGATTTGATGATGTAGACTCATATGATACTGAGAGAATGTGACCCCGTTCTTGTTATAGGGAATGGAGATTTCTTTTGGTTGCAGGGCCATAACCCTACGCATGAGGTTTCCTAGACCTATGAGTTAGCAGCTTATGAAAGGACAAAATACAGGTGCTTTAGGGGCCCTATGCGTGTGTTAAAGTGTATCATGAAATCATAAGCATATCATATTACATTCATGAAAGTGTTCACACATTAAACATGGGTACTGGCATTGGTTACATTGATGAATGCAGTAGATGTTGATTGACTTATTGTGCTATGGATTGTATTTGGTGTATACTTGTACTATGTGGTGATCGCACCTTGTTGATTTATCTTACTGATGATCCGTGTTGGTTGTATTACTATTAGATGATATTGTTTTGAATGGATTGTGCTGGGAATTACACCTCTTTGACCTTTTATATTGCTATTGGATATATTTTTCTTGTGGCTTTGAACAAGAAATGGAGGTGCGTCGCAGGATTTGTTTATTTACATTCATTTCTTGTGATTTTATTATATTTATTGACTATTCTGATTATTGTTGTTACATCATGTAGAGTGGTGCCACATTTTTTTGATTGTTATATATACGCCTATGGTTGAGTAAATAATGTCACAATGTGCTTGAGATGCATGCTGGACAATAGGCATTGTCCTCTTCAGATTTGCATTTTGTGTTTTTCTATGACTTAGGAATGTTTTAGTGTTTATTGGTTGGATTTATTTTGAATTTGATGTATTGGACACCGTGTGACATTATTTCATCATTATATGATTATGTGTTCATATTGAGATGATTGTTTGACTTTGTGAGCATGTATGAAATATGTTAACAGGTTTCGATTGGCTCTCTCACATGAGCAATCGCCTTGGCGCTTAGATAGCGAGCAAGATAAGACATTGAATTATTGGCTAGAGGGATAATTCATCTTTATTATACATGTCGCCTTAACAATGAGGGTCAAGATGAGATTCTTTTAAAAAAATCGAGTATGAAGGTTGACCACGCACACCTCATGTAACCTGAAGTAAGTCAAATGAGAACTTTCAGACAAGCATTAGGAGAGCGACTAGGTTAGAATGTTCGGGTTAGGTGTTCAGATAGGGCACTGAGATAGCGACTAGACTAAGATTCGTACAACATATATTCTTATTTTTATGAGATTAAGATTGACATGCCTAATTGAGTAGGAGCTCTGTCGTAACATACATTACATATTGTATGTGCTATTGATGTGACTTTTAATAAAGAGAGTGACTGAATGTATCCCTGCTTCGTCACTGTGTGAGCTATAAGAATCACTTTGAGTTCAACTGTGCCCTTGTGACCTAGGACTACATTATGAAGAGAGAGCTTGATGTTGCTACTTTAACATATTGCTAAAAGACCACAATTGATGCAGTTTGGCAGGGCATGTCTAGGAAAGCAGTTGAGTTTAATTGGAATAACGTGGGTAGCTAGGAAAGATGATTCTGTAATACACTATTGTGTTGTGGCTCATAGCCCGGGCGATTTGTCGATTTATATGTTTATCGATGTGATCATGAGTATAATACAAATTGAAAGGTTCAAGCATCGCACTGAGATTAGTTCTCATGAGAGATAAGGGATGCTGGGGCATTGACGAGATCATTTGTTTGTTTGTAGTGAGGTACTATGTTGGTGTGATGGTAGCTTGATATAGTAATCCTACCTCGATCTTTTTTATCTGGTCACACGATCCATTTCCTATGTGTGGAAGGTGATGTAAAGAACTTAGTACTCACCCTTTGTGGATGATTGGGAGATGTTGGATATTGAAACGAGTTTGACCCGAACCAATAGCCATTTGAACATCCACAAGATTTGAATGAGTTGTGATAAGATTAAAGTTCTTATTAGTAGCTTGTTGGTTTCGAATTTCAACCAATATAGATATATCCACATGTTTGGTTACGCGATGTGTGTGGGAAGATATTTGGTTATTCATCAACTCTCCTGACTTCTCTCTCAATTCTCTCTAAGATTCTTTTAAGGTTACTATCACGAGAACTCTGGACTTGGATTGTAGAAATATATTGGCGACTTGATTTTGTAGTCATCCTATTGACGAGAAAGATTTCTATATTGATATGCATGACGGAGAAACTTGTAACACAAACTGGTTCATTCCGAACCCGGAGTGCAAGAGATTACCGGGTTCACACCCGATTGTCATTTCGTATATTTCCTTCAATTTCTAATAAATTTTAAAATAAAAAATAAATTTATCAATATGATGTAGCAACAACAACTATTGTGGCTGTTACTGCTTTTACTGTACTGTGATTCATTGACCACCAACCTCTCTAAGGTTTATACATCATTTCTACCATTTTCAAACCCCCCTTTCTATATATATATATTCATGTATTTCTCCACTGATTAGAAAGACTCAAAAGCTTAATCAACCAATATAATATATATATATATATATATATATATATATGCAATCAAGCAAGATGATGAAGGTAATCCAGTCTTTTGATGAAGACATCAGACAAGGAGTCCCGGATGGCATCAATACATTAATATATACAATTATAAAACATTTCAGAGGAACACCTAGCCATATAACAGTTAGGATCCATGATTAACTTAATAATCTTCGATGCCCCACCCATGGTGATTTCAGATGGTATGATGACATCGTTACATCATTAGTCAATAGCCAGCTCTTCCCAACCTGAGATATTTCTCAACTTAGATATAAAATGCCTAAAAATTGAGTCATAAGTTAGCACTCCTTGCTACACCACCCAGTCTAGAAATCCTCAAGATGATGAACAGTCATCAACCTCCTCTAGCCAAACCTGATTTTGAACAGCATATAGGAAATAAGCTCAACACCCTTCACATTGACTTCATTTCCTAACATGGATAAATTAGATACTGAATTTCTTTCAGAAAACAACCTGAGAGAAATGAGAAAAATATAGGAGTCACCCACATTCATGAACAAAAGACAGAAATCTAATTAAATGGAAGGAATTCATGAATGAAGTTCGTGATGAAGTCCCCTTCTTTGAATACTTAGAAAAATATTTTGAGTGGCACAACAAATGGTGTGTTCTCATAAAAACCAATTAGACTAAAGAAAACAAAAGTATCGTCCAATCCAGTCATCCCCTCAATAGAAACTATTATAGTTAAACATGGTAGCCATGATGCAATAGCATCACCTATTCAAACTTTCCCAAGAGGAAGAAAAACCCTATAAAAAAAGTCGTTAAACAAAATAACTACACTAATCAATGTTTAGCTACCATAGGAAAACAATTAGACAGAATTGAAAACACAGGTAGGAACAAGACCCACACCTACTGTACAACAATTAAAAAAATCACTAATCAAACTACCGAGTCTTAAGCAACCAGTCAAACCTAATTATTCAGGCAAGCTTTAGAAAAGGTTAATAAGATACTTTAAGATCTAGTAAAGTAATAACCCAGTTCGACTCAGCCCTCAACTAGTAAGTCATTAGTCACTTTGAACAAATCACCCACCAGTAGTCAACCCTCCGATTCATTGAATCTGAGACAAGTTTTCCGAATAATATCAATTCAAAGGACAGACCATTAGTAAACTTCACAGCACTAAAGTAAACCCTACCAGTATAACAAAAAATTGGTACCTAAGACCTACACCTCTAGATCTTCAATTCGAAGAATGGAACAACCAAAACCAATTCTCAGTCTCCAGCTGATAAACACTATGAATAGAACATAGATGGTTTATCTGAACAAAAAATTCTAAACAAATTACACCACTATGTCCATGGTAGCCAATTATTATCTTAGCAATACTTATTCCACTCATTTAGAAGTCATAAGACCTCCTAGTTTTAGGATTCACAGGTAAACTATTAAGTTGGTAGGAGAAGTATCTCACCTGAAGAATCTCCGCAATCTCATCAAACATGCAGTCAAGCAAGATGATAAAGGTAATCCAATCTTTGATGAAGACATCAGACAAGGAGTCCCAGGATGGCATCAATACATTAATATATACAATTATGAAACATTGCATAGGAATACTTAGCCACTATAACAGTTATGATCCATGATCAACTTAGTAATCTACAATGCCCCACCCTTAATGGTTTCAGATGGTATAACGACGTCTTTACATCCTGAGTTATGCATAGAGATGATTGTAACTCACTATTCTAGAAAGAAAAGTTTATCAACGGCCTCCCTAGTTTTTTTGCTCATAAGATTAGAGAAGTCCTCAATAACTCAACAGGTGTCATAGATTATGATAGCCTATATGGTGAGATATCTAACACTATCGCAAGAAAGGACTTCAGATGCGTATAGATATGAAAATCAGTAACCAAGCTAGTCGAGAAAGGAAAAAATGCCAAATACGAGTTAGGCAACTTCTGTACCTAGTATGGCTTACCCTCAGTAGTCCCCTCTAAACGCCGAGTTTTAACCAGACTTTGGATGTGTATAGATATGAAAATCAGCAATCGAGCAAGTCGAGATAAGAAAAAGGCTAAATACGAGTTAGACAACTTTTATACCTAACATGGCTTACCCTCAGTAGCCTCCTTTAAATACCAAGTTTCAACTAAACACGTTGATCACCCTAGAACACACCATAAGAAATCCCGAGCTCCTAACCGCAATGATTTTTACAAACAAAGTAAAAAATCTAGTATGAATTACCACAAAAATAACAACCAAACGAAGGAATCCTGCAATACCAAAAAATCAACCACTAGCAAACTATCTTCTAAAGATAAATGTTTTAAGTGTGGAAAACCTGGTCATTTTAAATCTGAATGCAAAGTCAAAAGCTTGATCAATGCATTACAAGGCAACCAAGAAAGTGAAGAAGAATTAATTAAAATCTTAGAGCTTCGGAACACCAACAATGACTCTAGTCCTAGTTGAAGTAATAGTTATGACGACAGCAAAAATGAATTTTGCCAACTAAATGAATCATCCTCCGATCACCAATCCCCTAGTAATTCCTGTAATAATCCAGACATCAACATAGGGTGTAAGGATAGTTGATGTAGGAATAAGACAGTCAATGTCCTTAATAAACAAGAAGAGCTTCTTCTTGATCTAATTGAAAAAGTCGACGACCCAATCATTAAAGCTCAATATCTTACTCAACTTCAAATCTTCACTAGTTAAAGAGTCTCCCAAAATTAGTAAACCCACAGTAGATAAACCTCAAATCTAATTCGGTAAAATACTTGATAGATTCACCAAAACCCAAAAAGAAGTTACTATTAATGACCTTTAGCAAGAAGTCAACAAAACCAAACGTGAAATCGCCCGAGTTAAAACAAGAAGTCAAAACTCTAGGTCAAGATCTAACTGTCCTTAGAATAGATTATAATTTTCTCCAACAAAAGGAAATGAGTAACACCCATGATGAAGTTTCACCTTCCACCTCATCCCAATCAATATTAACCCCGAATAGTTAGAGTCATCTCGTAAGTATTTAGATGTTATTACTAGAATTAACTTTTAGAAATGGCATTCCAAAGTGAAAATCATTATCAACGAAGAGTTTGAGTTTGAAGCAGTTGTCCCCATCGACTCTGGCGCAGATATTAACTGCAGTCTAAGAAGGAATCATTCCTACAAAATATTTTAAAAAATCAACGGAACGATTATCTTCAGCCAATGGCAGTAAAATGAATATTAAGTACAAATTATCCAATGCACATGTGTGCCAAGATAATGTCTACTTCAAAACCCCATTTGTCTTAGTAAAAAACATGACTAGATAAAGTTATTCTCGGCAACCCCTTCATGTGTCTATTGTACCCTTTCACCATCGATAGTGAAGGAATAGTTACCAAACCATTAGGACAATTGATAAAATTCTAGTTTATTAGAAACCCTAGAACCCGAAGAGATACATGTCTTACAAGATATCTCTGTTTACAAAATTGTCACTTCTTTTCTCTAAAAATCATTCCTTATTTAAAATTTCTCATGGAAGAAGTTAAGTTTAAACAAATTGAAAACCAGTTACAAAACACACCCTATAATCACAAATTTCTCAGTTCGAATCCCAACTTAAAAAAGAAGTTTGCTTTGACCTCCCCACAGCTTTTTGGCATAAGAAGCAACACGTAGTTCACATTTCCCTATGTCAAAGACTTCCATGAAAGTAAAATCCCTACCAAAGCCAAACCAATCCAAATGAGTCAAACGGCTCATGGAATTCTGCTAAGTAGAAATCAAAGATCTACTCAGTAACCAAATAATAAAAAAGTCCAAATCACCGTGGTCTTGTTCAACCTTTTATGTCCAGAAAAATACTAAGATAGAACGAGGTGTCCCAAGATTAGTTATCAATTACAAGCCCCTTAACAAGGTCTTAGAATGCATTAGGTACCCTATTCCTAACAAGAAAAATACTTAGTCAATTAGCTTAGTCAGGCATTCATCTTTAGTAAATTTGATATAAAAAGTGAATTCTGGCAGATCTAGATCCATGAATTAGACAAGTATAAAACAACATTCACCACACCTTTCGATCATTACGAATGGAACGTAATAGTGCCCTTTGGTCTTAAGAATCCACCTAATGAATTCCAGAACATCATGAATGAGATTTTTAGTCAGTCTTTCAGTTATTCTATAGTTTACATAGATGATGTCCTCATCTTCTTCGAATCAATTGATCCAACATTGGAAAACATTTACACTCATTCCTCAATATTATCAAAGTTAACAGTTTAGTCTTATCTGCATAAAAGATTAAGCTTTTCTAAACATCAGTAAGGTTCTTAGGCTTTGACATCCACCATGGTATGATCAAACCTATCCAAAGAGCAATATATTTTGCTGATAAGTTCTTTGACCAAATCTTAGAAAAAACACAGTTACAGAGATTTTTAGGATCTCTCAATTATATCTCTGAGTTCTACCAAGATCTTAGGAAACATTGTAAACCACTCTTCGATCGACTTCGCAGTCCACCTCCTTTATGGACTTCAGTACATACAACTATCATTTAACAAGTCAAGCAGTATGTCAAAACTTTACCTTGGCTTGGCATTCCTTTAGTAAATTCCTTTAAAATTGTCCAAATTGATGCCTTCGACATTGGTTATGGTAGCATTCTCAGTCAAAAGCTTACTCCAAATTCTCCAGAGCAAATTGTTTGCTTCCATTCAAGCATATGGAATCTTACTCAGCTAAACTATAGTACTATAAAAAAAAAAATTATCTATAGTCCTATGTATTAGTAAATTTCAAAGTGATCTTTTAAGCCAGCGATTTTTATTAAATTGATTGCCGTTGTGCAAAACATGTTTTAGAAAAAGATGTCCAAAATATTGCTTCTAAATAAATTTTCGCTCGATGGCAAGCCATTTTATCAGCTTTTGATTTTGATGTTGAATTTATACACGGACACCAAAACAGTATCCTTGTTTTTCTTACTCGTGAATTTTTGTAGCCCAAAAATGAGCCGGAAGAAGCCTCAACAAACAAAATAGTCACAGCCAACTCCCCTAGAAAAATAAAAAACCTAGTCATCACCGGCCGGACGCTAATTTCTCTATCAACTTCCCCAAGTCAACAAGTAAACAGATTTGTAGTTCTTGGTCATACACCAAGACCCAATTATAGCTTACCTAGTCTTCCTAGTTACAGCTCCACTTTAGTCATTTCAGTATCCAAACCCTATACTATCAGTGACCCCTTTGATCCCTGACCTATCCAACGGATTACTTAAACACAATCAGCAAAGCAGCCAAAGACTCCTTACTTCAAGAAGTCTTATTTAGTTAAACTTTTTTTTATTGAGCTAGATGTTAGTCACATTAAAGATCCATTAGCCTTAACTTATAGTCATTTCCCACCAAGATGGCACTTCACCTCTGACCATCCTTCCAAGTCTATTAAGTTCTACACAGCCATTCTCACCCATTCACAGTCAGTCAAAATTGAGAATATATGCAGCAAATCCAACTCTAGTCAAAAAGTCTACCATAAATTCATCATAATTAACTTCATTTCTTGAAAAGACCTAGGGATCTCACCCTACCTAGCTTCGTAGTATCTCCCAGTACACAGATCCAATACAATTATTATGATTACATTCAAGCATTCACCAGAGCTCTATACCTACAAAATGAAACCAACCTCATTCTAGGTTTCCGATGTTCAACTAAAAGTTCAAAAGCTAAATTCCCAAATAATTCTTGGAATGGTGGAACAAATTTGGCCCAGTTCCACAGATCTTCCTAGTATCTCTCTAGTCAATTTTATAGTATTTCGCTATAGTTTATCTAATCAACTAGCATACCTTCTTAAATTCTAACAATCTTGTTAATGACTAGCAAATACAAGATTCCTTGGATTAGTAAGTGAGACTATGCCATTGCCTAATGCACAGTTACCCAGGAATTCTAAGCCAAATGGTGAGATAGTTTGAACCACCAAAGATTCATTGACCAAGTTAATCGAGAGTTTCCACAGTCAGTTGCTCAACCAATTGCTTATAGGACAAGATCATCCTTCAGCCTAGACCCAACCCTCCTTCAAGAAAAGTCCAAGGATGATTTCAAAGAAATAACACGTCTATTAATAATCCAAGCAACCTAGATGGGAGATGAAAAACTCTTTTCACCACACTCTGATGAAGAATCAACTAGTAAAACTGCAGAAGATCTATATGACTCATATAAGTTATCTCAAGACTCATATTCAGCTTACAACCTGGAAGACAACTTTGATCCAGGATAGTAAAACATTTCCAAACAAGTTGCGAAAATTTACTATTCATAAACAGTAACATCGCACCAACACAAAAGACTGAAAATAGTGACACAAAAAGACAAAAACGGTAACCGACATAACACTATTCATGAACAGTGTCGTTGCCCCACACCAAACCAGTCTCTTGGTGCTTTCCAATAAATACATTTGACTCTAGAGATTCCCATCTGCCTCTTATGACTCTCAGTTAGGCATCCAAAGCTCAGTCAGATATCCAATGCTCCCAAAGTCTCTATAAATAAGAAGTGCATCCACATTTGAAAACAAGACCAGAAACTCACTCTATTAGTGCCTCCTTTCTCCATTATCTACTCGACTCAGCCATCTATGAAAATGTATTTTTTAACTTTATTTTATTTCAATTTTATATTTATATTTTTGCATCAGCTCTTAGTATTCAGTGAATAAATTGTAAGATTTCATTTATCATTCATGCACTTCCATATTTATTTCCCATCCATTGAAATATTGTTAACTTAATTCAAATATGATTTTATAGTGGACATTCTACAAATAACTCATCATTTTTGTAATTTGGATAAACTATCTCATCATCCCCTACTTTGATCCTTTAGCTTTGTAGAAACCGAAGAACTGAAGTATCTTCATAGTAGAATCAGAGGTGATGCTGGCAGAGCAGAAAACCAAATAGCTTCTATATACTTAATGTGCAGGCTAGGTGGGGGTGGGTGTGGGTGTGGGTGTGGGCGCGGGTGTCTGACTAGAGAGAGAAGAGAGAGAGAGAGAGATTGCTCGGGTAGTGGGTTTATTGAGTACATGAGCGTGGAAATAAGAAGTGGCTAATTTAGGTAAAATGGATTATTGACAGGGAACATATAAGAAACTTACCTTGAACAGCGCCCATTTCCTTCTCAACTTTGGCCTGCATTTCACTGAAGAGCAGTTGCTTCCTCTTCCTTCTCCTTCAATCTTTTCTTTCATCTCATCGAGCTCCTGCAAACACACATATTCAAATCCATCAAATAAGGGTTTTACGTCATCATCTTCCTGCGGTCCAATAGGATTTCCCCCATAAATACACACATAAATCACACACACACAATGGAGAAACGATGTCCTAAGAGAGGCACTCTACCGTGGATAGGAACATGATCAAGGGGAGAATTCAAGGAAAAATAGATTGAACCCAACAATGCCAGGAGGCATTTTCTGTTTTTTTTTTTTGCAACGGAAAGTAAACAGAGAAGTATAGGAAGAAAGAAAAAAAAAAAAACTTAACCCAAAATTAAAAAAAAGAAATTAATTAAATAAACTGCACATCTTTTAATAGAAATAATGAGTTAAGCTCATGACTTAAATTTAAATTTAAATTTAGTTCACTATTAAAGATGTTTTTAAAAATTTTTAATGATAAATTAAATTAATAAGTTAGTTAATTTAAAATCTATTAAAATTGTGTCATTTTAGTAAACATAATTTTTAAATATATCTTCGATTAATTTTAAAATATTTACATATAATAAAATTGTATTTACTAAAATAGTACAATATCAATAAGTTTTAAACTCATTAAATTTTTTAAAAATAAAAATTTCAGTTCATTTGTAAGTTTTGAAAAGAAAATAAATAAAATGACTAATTTAAAATAGTAAAGAGATGAGAAGAGAAGAAAATGAATTATTTATTTTCATCTTATTCGAATATTAAAAAAAAGGAGAATAAAATCTTATGAGTTACTTAACTAGGTTAGTCCCAGTAAAAATTAGTGAAAATTGATCTAAGAATCATTTATTATAATGTAGGCCCAATTGGATTTTTTTTTCCTTCTAATGAGCTTCCAAATGATTCATAGTTTTAAGTATTTAATAAAAATTATTTAAATATGTCAAAGTAGACAGTGAATTAATGACATTATATGTTTATTTTCAAAATTAATAAGAATTTAATTATATCGACCAAATAATTGACTAATTTTTCAAAAAAAGAAAAAATTATTCGGGTATTTTAAGTAAAATTACGTGCAAGGCCCCCAACATGGGCAAAAGGCCTCCCAAATGGGGCTTCTAGTCCAACCTCAATGGTTTTTGGGCTCGAGCAATCCTATTGGGCTAAACTAGGCCCATTAAACTGCTAGAGAAATGGATGACGGTTCTATATATTAGATAACAAGTTGCATTTTGGGCTGATTCAAATGAGTCAGATAATTCGGTTTTACCTCAAACCCAAACTAATGCAGTATGCAGGTTTTATAGACACACTATATAATTTTTGAGAGTCGAAAAAAGAGGGTGCTTCTCAATTCTCACACACAGGAAAACAACTTCTGAAAGGCCATCAAACGCCTTCAAAAGTCATTTTACTTCTCACAAACGGAATTTGGCCCAATGAAGTTGCACCAAACGGGCCTTAGAGTTTGAAATTCTCAATCTTCCTAGAGTACCTTTGCAAATGTGCATTTTTCATTTCAGTGTAACATGAGCTTGAGTCAGTTCTCCATTCAATCAAGGTCGGCTGCAAGATAATTGGAGGCTTAAGGCGATCACTCCTAGATGAATTTTTTCTTTTAATTTTAATAATAATATAAAAAAACTTATTTAATATTAATATATATAATAAAACCCTAATAAATATACAATAAGTAAAAATATCTTTAATGTTTTGTTTCAAATATACACACATATATTTTTATAATATTGTTCAAATAGGATAAATGTATATGTTAAATAACATTCTAATAATAGAGTTTCTTATATAATCTAATAATTGGTTAATTTTACATGCACTGAATAACATGCAAACGGTACATACCATTCTGTCTAGTGCATCCAACATTGTTTCAGGTACATTTTTCACTTGGTGAGATCACCCTTGATGAAAAGATCAATTAAGGACAGAAGTAGAAAAAGATAATAACTTTTTTCTCATTTCTTTCTTGAACCTTCAAATAAAATGAAAATGAACATTTTTTTTTTTCATTTTTTAATTTATATTATCATTTCTTTTTTGTCTCTTCAACACTTTCAAATAAGCTGTAAAATGCGATATAGCATCCAAAGTCTGGGTACATTTTTTTTTTTTGTTTTTTTAATTTATATTATCATTTCTTTTTTTTTCTCTTCAACACTTTCAAATAAGCTGTAAAATGCGATATAACATCCAAAGTCTGGGTACATTTTTTTTATGTGTAAGATATTTAACTTATTTGAACTTAGCCCCTTAATTTTTTGGTCCTGTTCTAATTCTAACCCAATCAAATCATAAACTCTCAATTTCTTAAAGACTTGAACTATAAATGTTTTGTGAATTTTTTTCCTCTAATTTGGGAAAAAAAAATTCCCCAAAAAAATTCTTTCAAAAAGTTTCTAACTTCCCTAATTTTTTTTAAGAAAATGCTAGAAATTTCAAACTTATTTCTTCAATGTGATGTGTCACTGTGTGATACTATTGGGCCTCATAAGATTTGCTTTTAAAAAAAAAAAAAAAATGTCTAGTGAAACAGTAGCATTGTGCTACTATCACTATGATGTGAATATTACAATGAGATTCACATGAATTCATAAAAAAATCTATATCATTCACTAGACTATTTTCCATTTTCAAGAATATTATGTAGCTACCGATCATGTTAAAAATATAAATTAAAAATCTCTAATATTATTTTTTTATTTTATTCTGATACCGCCCTTGGGTTCAGTGTACTAAGTAGATTTTTTTTTTATTTTTATTTTTATTAGTAAGTGGTTATTTCAATATATGGTTGCACTAAATAATAACTCATAATCGGAGAAAAACTGAAACTGTTACCAAAAGAGCCAGTCAAAATGTATAAAACAAGTTTGAAATCAGCTGCCGCAATTGTGACCACAGAATAATTTGTCAAACAATCATCTTATCAACATGTCATGCATTATGGGCAACCTCTAATTTTCCACAGGTCTTGGTCAAATAAAGACTTGAGAACCAAACACTTAGCACTAACGGAAGTCACGCCATGTATTTTTTAAAAAATTCTTGAATGGATATTATATAGTGTCATGTTAAAACCTTTTTTTTAATAATATTTTATTATGTATAATATGAATTATTTTTTTTATATTTTAATAAAATATTATTAAAAATATTTATTCTTTCGTGATATATCAAACTCATCATATTTTTTAATCTTGTATATATTCAGTCCATGTGGTGGACTGGGTGCTCAAATGCAACCAATGTCTGAATCTGCAACATAAATTTCAAAATCAATTTCATTGCTTTTGACTGAAAATTCAAACAAAGACAACGGAGAAATGGGTGCAGTACTGGAAATTAGTTGGCATTAAATTCATGTTCTCGACAAAGGTAGCAATGGACGACTTATCACCAAATGCCTATGTGGAAGAATACTTTGAAAAGACTAAAATTCAATGATACTTAAACTGTAGTGCTTTAGAAAATGGTCATCCATTCTTTCTATTGGAATGTTCCATTTTGGAAAGAAGAGATAGACAGAGAGAGAGAGTATTGAAATGACACTCTGCTTGAATTATTCAACACGATAATCAAACGTGAAAAAGAATGCAAGTGAAACCTGTCTATGACACGCATTCAGCTGTTAGAATTTTATAGCAAACTTGTAGTTCTGTCAAATCTATAATGATTAAAATTTTCAAAAACTTTGAATATTTCTATTCATTTGCAAATCAAATTCAGATTGGATACAAATTTTCTTTATTACGAAAATTATCGATTTTGAGTCTGAGTTGGTAAGTGTGAAATTCATCCACCAGATGGTAAATTGGTATAGGAATCTATTTTTTGAGCTCAGAGATGGGCGGTTTTATTTTTTCATTTTTTTTTTAATTTGAGATCTATTATAGTGACATGGAAATTGTATTTTTATTTTTTTGTTGTTCAGCTAACGATTCATGGAAAGTATCAAAATTTTCATCTACTCCAACTTCAAACATATTAATCCATAAAAAATTTTAATTATTCAGTGTAAAAAATACCATTTCAACAAAAATTCCTGTGAAATCTAAAACAATTACAAGAAAATGTTTTGCAAAACTTTAAAATTTAATAACTTAAAGTTTATAAATTTATTTTTAATAAAATTTATATATTTAAATTCTAAACATCGACATCTATAAAATAATATGCATATTGAGTATAAATATTTGCAAAAAAAAATTACTCCAAAATTGTAAAAATTGTATCAGTGGAAGTGTAAAATTTTACAATTTTCTATAAAGTGGACTAGTAGGGCTATTGCTAAATGGGAAGCTTTTTTTGGACAGTTACGTCTAAAGAGCTTGTCATCCTCTTCAGAAGCAACGCTTTCCATCTCTGCATTCTTAACTCTCTCGTTCAGAATGTCTTCTTCTTGGGCTGGGTCTTGGAGTCCTATCTGGGTACGCTATTGGTAGAATCCTTGCTAAGTTCAAGCAAAATCTAGAGAGTGAGACTTGGGTTATAGTTTTCTACTATATTGTGTTGGAAAATAAATGGGTTTAGAGCATATTTTTGGCCATCTTTGAGCCTTAATTAAAGTGGGTCCCACACTTTGTTTTAAGTGAGTCCGTATGAAAATGTGTTCTCCTCCGTGAGGAGATTAAGAACATATATTAGGTTTCTCAAAACCATTAAGGAGTGAATGAGAAATTATCCTCCAAACATCACTACTTGAAAATAATAACAAAGCTTAAAAGCTTGTGTCCCACATAGGTTGGGAACAAGACTTATAAAGAGTTTATATACACTTACCTTGAAGGAAGGGCATGGGCCCCAAGGGGCACCCCAGTTTTGTGAAGGGGAGAGGACCTAGCCCTGAAGTGGGTCCACCATACGCGCATACGCCGTCTCGCCCTAAATCAGGGCCTAGGCTTAGGCTTGGGCTTGCTGTGTATATATCTTTTTAGAGAAAATTTATTTAAAATTTTTCAAATCAGAAATGCAGTCGTTTTGAACATGCGTTTAAGTTCTCGTTGTGATTCCGAAACGCTGTCGCTTTAGACGTGCATATGGTTACCGTTGGGACACATTACATAGCATTCAATCATCGATTCATTACATATCAGTTTTCATCTTCATTTGAGAGAGAGTTCTGCGTTAAAGTTCTGGTTCGACAGACAACACATTGGAAGTGCTTGCCTCTATGTTGGTTTAGATCATTTTATCCTGGGAGACATACTGCTAAGAACTCGTAAGCACTACTGCGAGGGCCGTAAATTGTCTTAAAGACATTGTGTTAAACACAAGACTTGATCCACTTTCTGCAATTTTCTATGTTCTGCTACTATTTACAGGCTTTGTTCTTCAATCTGATTTCTGTTTTAATTTACAAATTTGTTTGTGAAAAAACTGAAATACTGATTCTAATAATCTTAAGACAATTTACTTTTTATATATCAGTTTTATAGTTTGTATTTTTCCAGAACTTGAAATTTAGAAATTGGTATACCTTTCTAGTTTATTCAAGAATTTTATAACTACAAATTTTGCTACTGTAGTCACTAAAGTAATCTGGTTGTCGGAAAAATTTTAATATTCAATTTTTTAAAACATTGTTTTGGTTTCTGTTTAGTTGTAGTAAAATAAGATGACTGACTTTTAATATTATTTTACTATTGTCAAACTCAGTCAACTAGTTTATTAAATCAATTGACTGATTGTCTTTATGTTCACAATCTTTGGACTTACTGTCAAAACCAGTCGATCATTTCATAAAACAAGTAAATTGATTCTTCAATATGAAATTGTGAATATTTTGACATTAAAAAAACCAGTTGACTGATAGTTTTTACAAACATGAAACTCTAGCCTATAATAAAATCAATTGAACTAGCTATCGATCGAATTATGATTCAGTCAACTAGTTATAGAAATCAATCGACTAATTTTTTTGATTTGACACTTTGAAATTCACATTTTTGATCGATTTGAAGGGGGCAACAATTGTTTTTGAATCTAACAGTTATATTCTTAAGGCTTATAAATAGAGGTTTTTTCCAACATTTATTGCTAATGATTCATGCAGCATTAACTTTCCAATATTTCATTTAAATTTAGATATCATTTATTTCAAAATCTAGATTTAAAAGTTCTACTCATCTTTAGTACTCAGAGTTTTGCTTGATCAATCATTAGATAGTGAGTATTTATTGCACCAATTAGCACTAGAAAATAGTAACATTGGTATCTTCTTTGTATTTCTTATTGTGGTGAGACTTTGAGGGTAGGTATCACCATTGTGAGAAAAAAAATAGATTTTCCTAAGAAAAATTGTGGGGAGCTCTGCATTGTAAATATTTGATCTCCACCTACAAGGAGTTCATATAGTGGAAATTCTCAACTAGGGACCTTAAGTCAAGAATGTAAGAAGTTTTCGAATCTCATAAAATTTCTGTGTTCGTTCTCTCTTCTCTAATATATACATATGTTGTGCTATATTTTTATTAACTTTTGAAGTTTTTAAATATAAGAAATATTTTCAAAATACTCAAATCAACCCCCTTGGTCAAAAGAGTCGTTTTTCCATGACTTGCAATAGACCACATAACTCAATTCTAACAAAACAATTACAGTATAAACGAATACAAACTTTTAGAAAATAATTATCAATAGAAATTGTTTGATTTTTTTTTTAACAATGTGGCAATGAGACTAATGTAGTGCCACTTCATTTTAATAAAATAGGAGATGTAAACAACAATATATTCTTACTTTTACATAAACCAAAATACAATAGCAAATTCGACTCTTTGTATATAGTAATGAGTACATCATTAATTCACACGGAGACTTTTGAACTATCTTTTCCTTGAAAATCATAATTTAGCCAATTCTACACCACTAGACCAACCCGAGATTGATCTTAACACAAACGGTATACATTATTACAAATTTGCACTCTTAGACTAATAGCTAAAATTGATAAGTACGCACATTACATTCTTCATTCATGTAAGGGTGTCCAAGAGGGATCTTCTATGTGTGTTGACTGCTGTTTAGGAGGAACAGTTAGAAGAGCTCTGATAATGGGCTTAACCTTCTCAACAGTCTTTATAATTCCCAAAAACATGAGCCGATATAGAACCACCATTCCTAAAACAATAGCAACATCAATCCACTTAGAGTAACCCATCTCTACTTGCCAAATATTCTTCAAGATCTCATCGCCAGTGATAGTGGGCGGCCCTCCTGCTTGCTCGTTGGGGAATGTTAGTCCTTCAAATTCATTCTTGTAGAACCCTTGGTTCGCATACTTATGGAAGGCGATATAGTACATTGGGTATCTCCAAAATGGCTTAGGAAGATCATTTGGCAACCGAAAGAAGCCACCATTCAACATCATCACACCTTGAATGCCAGCTCCTGTTATGATGCCCATGAGAAAATCTGGCACAGCACTCGCGACGATCATCATTAGGCTTTCGACCAACAACATGCATGCAAAGAGCAGCAAAGCGAAGTATACAAAATGGTCAAGTCCCTTTTGTAGCCCAACAAGGTAATAAGCCATTGCACCCGGTGCTACAGAGATTAATAGCAAATATGGAATGGAAGATAATGTGTTTCCAACAACAAATGCACCCACACCATAGTGCCCATTTAACCTCTCTCGAGTAAAAATCTGAAGAAATAAAGTAGAAATAGCAATTAATTGTAGGTTGAAATTCAAATAAATTATCAAGTTTAAATAATAAAGATAGGCACCTTCATGTCCTCCACAAAAGATGGGAACCCCCCGATTGCCATAAAAGTCAAGAATGCTGCAACAAACATAAGCATGGATCCTCTAGCCTGTAAATTCATAAAGATTATGAATAATCAATGACTATTTGACAACTTCATTATATTCATAAGGTTTCACAAAAATTTGGCTTCATTTAGTCAAGCACCTGAATTGAACCATAAGTGTGGCCAATGTCATAAAAGATAGTCCCCACGCATAAGCACAAGGCAATGTAAATTGCAAGACGAAGCCAATAATAACCCAGATCACGATACATGTTCACAAAAGATCTTCTTGTAAGGACAGTGCATTGAGTAATAAAGCCTGCTTGACTTCCCTTCTTCTCCAATGTTCCTCCATTCTACAAAACAAAAAACACTTTTAAGTACCTTTTCTTTTGCTTTTATGAACCATTTATATCATCAAAATTCAATGTCAGACATAAAATTGTAATGTTTGCTAATTTGAAAACCTGTTGGCATATCTCGTATACTCGTCGTTGAACATGTTGGCAAGCCTCTGATGACTTGTATGACTTGACAAGAATGTTGATGGCTTCTACAGTGCTCATTTTTGAACCAAACCCTTGTTCAATGTCCTAATATCAAGAACCAATAGTTTCACAAAATTAATGGAATATATCTTTTTTTGTGGATAATACAATATGAACTATCAAGAACAAAGCAAAGGTTTATCAATAATAAGGGTTGTGATGAAATGACTACTTACAACATCGAAGTCCTTGTTGACAGTTCTAAGGTAGTGATCGGATGGGTTTCTCATAGTTGGACATGGGAAGCCGTTTAAAGAAAAAAACTGCACCAAAATTGCTAGCACAATCATTAATTGTTTCTTAATTAAGTTTATAGAATTAGATTTTTGCTGACAATAATCTAAACATAAGATGATTCTTGATTACAAGTGGCATTAAACAGACTATTTTACCTCATTTGCTGCTGAAGTAGAACCAAAATAGACTGTCCTACCAGATGAGAGAAGACAGAGATTGTGAAAGAGCTCAAAGACTTCACTGCTTGGTTGATGGATGGATGCGATAACTGTCCTTCCGTCTTGTTGGGCAAGTTTAATAATACGGTTCATGACATGGTAAGATGCTGCACTGTCTAGCCCACTGGTAGGCTCATCTAGAAAGAGAAGCTTTGGGCGAGTCAAGATTTCAATGCAAATGCTAACTCTTCTCTTCTGTCCACCACTAAGGCCTTTTGTGCTCCACCCTCCAATTCTTGTGTTCACGGAGTCTTGCAAGCCCATCTCTCTTATTGTTGCTTCAGCTCTTTCCTTCTTCTCGGATCTTGACATGGAGTCCGGAAGTTGAAGCTGAGCTGAGTAGTACACAGCTTCTTTTACCGTCAGTGTTGTCATTAAAGTATCATCTTGAGTCACATAGGCCTAATTCATGGACAAGCAAGAAAAGCCCTTGTTACAGAAAGAGATTATGGGTGTGCTTTTTCAAGAAAGACTTTTTTTTTTTGAAGTATTCTCAAGGATGACTTAATTCTACTCAGAGTTCCTTTTTTTTTTGGGTAAACATTTCTTGAAATCATTACTTCGGATTTAATTCTACTTTCGTGTTTGACTTCATTTTTTGAAATTGTTTTAAAAAAGTAGCAATAAATATTTAACAGATTGAAAACTTTAAAATTATATTCAAATTGTAATTCTAAAATGAAAGTAAACAATATGTTTTCACATATTTGGAAGAGGAAGTCTAAATAGAAGAATTTGTCACATGCACATAAATAAAGTGTTTTGAAAAGGTCAAGATGCATTTAAATGTGACTGGAATATAATTAATAGCAACCATCCAATTTATAACATGTAGCAACTGGTTTTACATTCATTATGACATTACATTTTATTTTTTCACAGGTATCGATTATCACGTCTGTGTATATAAACAGAGAAAGAGACTAGTGACTTGTAATTAGTGTCATACATATATACAAAAGGAAGTATTTATATATTTGTGTGTATATGAATATTTCATTGTTCACCCACTAATTACAATTCACTAATTTATATATATATATATATATATATATATATAAAGGAAGTTAGAAGTGACCATGGTAATTCCAAAATTTTAAATATTTAATATTTTAATCAACTTCTATGACAAATTTTTTATAAATTATAAATTGTCCCACTAATTGTTTTTATTTTTTCTATAAAAATTCTTTTAAAATTTTTTTTTTTTTGCCCCTGCAGAGTAGTGCTATTGCTCCGCCATTATACACACACACACACACACACACAACTTCATCAAAGGCATGGTATAAATTTTGCACAGTTCACATATAACAGTGCAGCTAAACCATGTTAATTGAGAGATAAATATAGGGGTCAGGGATAATTAAGTTTCAATTTTCTTACCGAAGTGCCAAAAGCTAGAGTTTGTTTGTGACCATTAATCAAGATGTCTCCGGTCTGACGTGTGTTTGATCCCAGTCTTCCTGCAAAGGTCATTTGGGCACTTAAACACGTCAACACACACACACACATATATATATATATATATGTCATGCTAGACTTTTTCAAACTTGGAGAAGAGAAGGGAAAAAGAAACAAGCAGAGAAATAAGAAAATATAAAAGATTTTTATATTCGATTTCGTTGTCAACGTTTGGTCACCTAAATATATTTCTAAGTCAATGGAAGTCAGACTTGTAACACAGAGTTACACATAAATTGTGGTAGAGAGAGAGAGAGTAGATAGAAGGAAAACGAAAGAAAACATTAATTAGTTTGTTTCCATCTTATCTAACTAACTAATAAGAGCTATTAATCTGGTCACGCCCGTCAATCTGGGAAGGTCCGGAGTGAACGAACTAGTTACGTCTACACTGAAAATCCCATGTTCCTCTAATTTAATAATATCTTATAGGGTCCTTAGGGAGATAGAATCAATAAGTATTCAACTGATGTCAGTCATCAAATGAAGGTCAACTGTATAGAGAAAGTTTTCATTGAAACCGTCACATACCTCTCATAAAAACGTAATTTTTTTTTGTCTTGTGAATGAAATTTTTTTATTTTAATTAATTTTTTTTCCTAAAAAATCATCACACAACATAAAATACAAAAGAAAAATGAAATAAAAATTTTTTTTAATTTTATTTTTAAACAATGTTTGATTTCCTTTCTCTTTCTTTTTTTTTTTTTATAAAATATTATGTATAAGAACAATTCATACGAGAAGTTTTATTCTGAATTGAGTTCATAAATCTAGCAATAAAAATTTGTCATAAAATAAAATGTTTGAATTATAAAAATAATATCTTGCCACCTGTCACATGTCACATGCCACATGGGAAGAGGTCATTGATTTATGAATTGACCTGGCAAAGTTTCTTAATTCACACCACTTGCCTGCTTTTAAGGGAAAGCCATATCCCACTAGGAAGACTCGGTGTATTCAATCTACCCATGACCCATCAAACATGAGAAGACCATTTAATGGCCGCCAACTTTCTTTTAAGTATTGAAAATACTACTCAATCATTTAATAGGGAGGAACAATTCTTTATTTTAAAATGAATAAATTATAAATAAATTATCAGCAATTTTTTGAAAGAGATAATAAGAATGAATTTTGTTGCAACTATAACAACTCCATGTCGCTGTTCTCTCTCTCTCTCTTCATAACAAGTTGAAAGAGATAAAAGATTGTAAGAAAAGATAGGACAGAAGAAATATAAAATTTTTGGATTTTCATAAAATTTTCATGGGATTAGTATAGTGATAGAAAATTTATTTTTTTAATAATATTTTTTAACATATGATATGACTTATTTTAACGAGACATCGTATAAATAACAAAATGTCATTAAAAATTTCATTGCAACATGATATATCATATCTACTAAATTTTTTTTACCCCCTCCCATTTTGGGAGGAAAGGAAGAGGAAAAAAACTCTATTTTTTTGTATTTAAAAAAATGATTTAAAATATAAGAATATAATGATAAAATAACGGATCATTATTTACCTTTCTTATGCCTATCTTCATGCTCTATTATATGAAAACAGCAAAAGAACCCTTTGTTTCTTTCATTGATCTTAGCCTCTCTTTATTTTCCTTCAAATTTTCCACCCCAACATTAAAAGAGAATTAATGATAATATCACCCCTCGAACTATACATGCTTTTTTCTTTTCCATTCCTACTTAATTTGTCTAGGCTTTTAAGTCCCCGTGACTATGATTATAAATCTCCCAGTTGCTGGTGAAACTACAACTAACAAATGAAAGCAACAGTATGAACAGAATCCACTAGGAGTTTAAAATACAAACTTAAATTACTAATTACCTGCTAATGCATCAAGAAGAGTTGACTTTCCACAACCAGAAGGACCCATGATGGCTAAGACCTCACCCGGTTCAACGTAGCCGGTGAGCCCCTGCAAGATGCCCCGGCGACCACCTTTCTTCTCCGGCACCGTCACCCACAAGTCCTTCCACGTCACGAAAATGCCGTTCCCTTTTGACGAAGTCAAGGGGATAACATTTCCTTCACCTTTTGGTGGTGCAAATGCTGGTTCGGTGATCTCAAGCGATTGTCTGATCTCAGAGTCAACCCTCAGAGATGGTGCCTCAACGGCACCAATATGAGGTGGTGGAGGACTAGTACTAAATGGGAAGCTTTTTTTGACGTTACAAAAGGGCAGGTCATCTTCTTCAGAAGCAACGCTTTCCATCTCTGTATCCTCATCTCTCTCCTTTGTTATCGGCTCCTTAAGAAGTATTCTTGTTGGGCTAGGGCTTGGGGTCCATCTGGGTACGTTAACGCTAGAATCCATACCACAAGATCTAGAGAAAGAGAGAGAGAGAGAGTTGGGTTAAGTTTGCTACTATATTGCAAAAGTAGGCGGTGCTTAAAACAAAGGGAAGGCAACTGGTATTTATAGGCATAAGGAGAAAGAACTGTAGAACAAAAAAATTGACATTAGTTTGAAAAATGGTAGGCCAATCTACACGCGATTAGCGACAGACTTGTGGAAAGCATGAGATTTTATATTAATGAATTTGTTTTATTCTTTTATTTAAAATTTAAAAAAAAAACTGCTATAAATTATATGACTCAATAAATTATTCTAATAACTTATAATATAATAAATTTTCTACTCCGATATCATCACTATGGCCTTAATTTCCAAATTCAAAAGATTGGTTTGTTAAATTTATATAAATTGCTCCCTTTTCGATTTAGGGCAAAGAGTTTATAACAGCTTGACAATTCAGTCTACCCATTCAGACAAAGAGTTTAAAACAACTTGTTAATTCGGTCTCCACGTTCAGATTTGTTTGATCACCATTACTATTATAGAATGGAGAAATAATTTATACCAAGTTATTTTCACATTTTGACATCCTCTCCCATGAGAAGAAAGTGCGGATCCTAACCGAACCGAGTGTGAAAGTATAAACTTTGAGAGATTTTTAACTCCATGTTTAATTCTAAAAATTTAAATTATCAATTAGATCTCTACTAATACTAAAAATTTAAATTATTAAAGAATAAACCAACAATTTATACAAAACTATTTTAGTAACATTGAATAGTTGTACTATTTTTTTGAAATAAGATAAAACTACTAAGAGATTGTTTGCATATGCGAATAAACCTCTTACCGTTAAATTTTAAGATAAATTATATTGACTTTCCTTTAAAAAAATTAATCAAAATTGAAGAAAATTAAAACAAAATCGTCAGAAATTTCAACGAGGTTAGCAAATTATAAAAGTTAATAAAAGTTTTAAGGTACATTACAATGACCCCCCTTCAAGTTTCTGATTAATACAAATACCTCCAATGAGATTTTTAAAATTTCATTGTTTTTTCCTATTTTTACTGAAAAAAAATACACATGCTTCTTTTACTATCTAATTTTTTTCTTCAAAATAACAAAAGTACCCATTTCATTTCTTTTATATTTTTTCAATTTTGACTGATTTTTTTACTTTTTTAAAGTTTTTTTTTTATTTTATATAAAAATGAATTTAAATTAAATAACTTATATTGTTATTTTTTATCATGAGTGTTTTAATCAATATTTATTTAAAAATTTAAAAAAAAGATTAAAAAGATTAGTTAAAATTGAAAAATAAAAAAATAAAAAGATACTTTTATTATTTTCAAAAAATAAAAATTAGAGTGGAAATGTGTTATTTGTCACTAAAAGTAAAAAAAGATGGTGTTATTTTGAGAAAATTTAAGAAATATCTTTGTTTAAAATCTTGAGAAATATAAGTGTAATTTATTTAAAGTTTTATTATGATGTCAAATTAAAATTAAAATAAAGATATAGTATGAGAAATTTTAAACATAGTGACTTGCATGTTTTGTTTGTATTCATTCATTGTTAAGAGCAACTCCAAGGGGGAGTTGCATTTTGGGGTGCCAAATCACCCATTTACAACCTTAAACAGTGTTTTGTCACCCATGAATTATAAATCTGTTCCAATGGCAGGTGCTAAAACGGGGTGCCATTTCAATATTTTAATATTTTTTATTAAAAAATATAATTAAACATAACGATCGCAATTTAACGGATATATTTTTATAGTCAAAATTTCAAATTCAAAATTCAAAATTCAAATTTCAAATTTCAAATTTCAAATTTCACTTTCAATTTCAAATTTCAAATTGCAAATTCCAAATTCCAAATTTCGAATTTCGAATTTCGAATTCCAAATTTCAAAATTCAAAATTCAAATTTCAAATTTCAAATTTCAAATTTGAATTTCAAATTCAAATTCCAAATTTGAATTTCAAATTCAAATTCCAAATTTGAATTTCAAATTCAAATTCAAATTTTAAATTTCAATTTTTGTCTGCCGAAATTCAAATTTTAAATTTCAAAATTCAACTGTTGAAATTCAAATTTGAAAATTTAACCGCCAAAATAAAAATTCAAAAAAGTAAAATTCGTCTATAAATATGATCATTTTTCTCTTGTTTTCATCCATCTATATTACATTCTCTCTATAAATTCAATATCTCATTTCTCTTTGACTATTTATCCTTTCATATTTTCATTCATCAATCAGAATGAATCACTATCCTAATATTTTAGGAGAGATCCTCAATATTGAGGAAGAAGATAATGATGATTTGGATATGTTGTATGCTGCAACCAGAAAGTCAGAAGGGTCTAGTCAGGGACGGATAAGAAGGCATCGTGGTTCCGTTCCAGGCCACAGAATAGTTAATCGTGATAGAGTTGAAGGTCACGAAAGACTCTACCGTGACTATTTTGCTACCCCTTGTGTATATGAAGGTTTTTTCCGAAGGAGGTTCCGAACGAGTCGTACTCTTTTTCTCCGAATTGTAAATGAGGTTGAACAATACGATCCATACTTCATCCAAACAACAGATGCTGTTGGAGTTCTCGGTTTGTCATCCCTTCAGAAGATAACAGCTGCTTATAGAATTCTTGCTTACGGAACACCGACAGATTCTGTGGATGAATACATCAGAATTAGAGAAAGCACTGCCATACAGAGTCTGAAAAGGTTTGTGAAAGCTATTATTGCAGTGTTTGGCGACCATTACTTGAGGTCACCAAATTCTGTGGATATTGCTCGATTGCTACAGACGGGGGAACAATGTGGCTTTCCCGGCATGTTAGGAAGTATTGATTGCATGCATTGGAAGTGGAAAAATTGTCCGATCGCATGGCAAGGTATGTATACTGGTCATTGTCACGAACCAACAATCATTTTGGAAGCTGTGGCTTCTCAAGATCTTTGGATATGGCATGCATTCTTTTGGGCTTCCTGGTTCGCTGAATGACATAAATGTTCTAGATAGGTCCCCTGTTTTTGCATTATTAGCAAATGGTCATGCTCCTCCAGTAAACTATACAATTAATGGCCATGAGTATACAATGGGATATTATCTAGCCGATGGTATTTATCCTAATTGGTCGATATTTGTAAAAACAATTCCCTGTCCACAAGGTCTGAAGAAAAAATATTTTGCTAAAGCACAAGAGTCGGCAAGAAAAGATGTAGAGCGGGCATTTGGGGTACTTCAAGCCCGTTTTGCAATTGTGCGTGGACCAACACGCTTTTGGGATGAAGAAACACTTGTAAATATTATAAAAGCGTGCATAATATGGTCATTGAGGATGAATGAGATATTGATAACAATGACTTTGATGGAAGTGATGCAAATCCGCCTGTAGAAGTGTCGCATGCGTATACACCAGAATTGGAAGACTTTATGCAAACCCATTGTCAGATCAGGGACAGTGCAACTCATTCTTAACTACAGTCAGATCTTATTGAGCATTTGTAGGAACGACATGGCGAAGAATAATTTTTTCAATTTCAATTTCAAAGTGGAATTTTCAATTCCAATTTCAATTTCAAGTTGTATTTTCAATTTCAATTTCAAGTTGTATTTTCATTTTCATTTTCAATTTCAATTTCAAGTTGTATTTTTAATTCCAATTTCAATTTCAAGTTGTATTTTCAATTTCACAAGTACTTTCATAGCAATCAAACTTAATACATAGTTTTTCATAAATAATAGCAAACTCATTAAATAATGACTAAAAAGTAAAAAATAATAGCAACATAATAAATAACGACTAAAAATTAAAACCCCGCTTGTCCATAATCTCTATCTTAATGTTATTCCAATATGATGCAGAAATTGGGTCCATGCCAGTAGTGTCAGTTTCCATAATTTTCATTTCTTTCTGCCATTCATTTTGCTTTTCTTCAATTTCATTCTGCCTTTCTTCAATTTCTAACTGTCTACGATGTTGCTCCAATGCTATCTCCTTTTGAGCAACTTTTTGTTGTTCCACTTCCATTCTTTGATTCCTGTAGTAATGATCTAGTGATGCTTCAAAACCGTTTTGCTTCTCTTTGTTTTTAAGTTGTTTCTTCGAAGCCTTTCTGCCCAATAGCCTATCAAGGTTGGGAGTGGACGAGGGTTCAGTGTCATCCCCTAAATATGGAGTTGAATAGCAAGATTCAACATGATTTGATTCAGCAGGACTATCAGTTGAATGAGTTTTTGCTCTCTTATTGCTGCTGAGATTATCAGTCCATTTCCGCTCCATTTTCAATATATTCCAACAATGCTCGTATTGAAATGGTCTTCCAGTGATCTTAGCAAATATTTCTTTTGCTTCATCAACCTGAAAAACATATGAAATCATTCAGTCAATAGTTCAAATATCAAATCATAGTAGTGTCTATCTAAAAAAGCTCAATCATTACATAGTTTTGCTCGGTGTGTCCACTTTGTCGCAGTCTTTCAATTTGACTATAAAACCCAACAAATTTGGCGCATTTTGCATTTATATCAGTCCAATGGCTTTTAATAGAAGCTTGCGAACGCTCTTCTTGATTGCCTCCATGAAGTTCAAAGTATTTCAATATTCTATGCCAGAAAGCACCACCTTGTTGTTCATTCCCAGTAATTGCATTTTTACTCATGTTAAGCCACGCAGACACAATTAATTTATCTTCTTCTTGAGAGAAGTTCCTTGTCCTTTGTGATTTTCTCACTCTTGGAGCGGCTTCATTTTGTACTGGCGCAAATACTGAGGGATTGGTCTACATAGCATCATCATATAAATCGGTGTCGTTCATAAGCAAATCAGTGAAAGAACCGTCAAATTGTGAATCCATCTGCAAAAAAAAAGAATTATAATCAATTTAAAGAATGAGCATAAAAGAATCAATTACAAAAATTAAATTAATTTAAGAAATATTTTAAATTGTAAATAACAATTAACTAAAATAGAAAAAAAATTCTTCAATTATAAAAACTAGCTAAATAAATAAATTCAACCTAATTTAACAAAAAATAATAAATAAATAAACTAAAATTAAAACATTCAATTTAAATTACACAAATTAGCTAAATTAATTTAAGAACTATTTTAAATTGTAAATAACAATTAACTAAAATAGAAAAAAAATTCTTCAATTATAAAAACTAGCTAAATAAATAAATTCATCCTAATTTAACAAAAAATAATAAATAAATAAACTAAAATTAAAACATTCAATTTAAATTACACAAATTAGCTAAATTAATTTAAGAACTATTTTAAATTGTAAATAACAATTAACTAAAATAGAAAAAAAATTCTTCAATTATAAAAACTAGCTAAATAAATAAATTCAACCTAATTTAACAAAAAATAATAAATAAATAAACTAAAATTAAAACATTCAATTTAAATTACACAAATTAGCTAAATTAATTTAAGAACTATTTTAAATTGTAAATAACAATTAACTAAAATAGAAAAAAATTCTTCAATTATAAAAACTAGCTAAATAAATAAATTCACCCTAAATTAACAAAAATATATACATAAATAAATAAGCTAAAATTAAAAAAATTAATTTATTAAATTACAAAAATTAATTCAATTTAAAAATTTAATTTAAAATCTAAATTATGAAACTAATGTAAAACATATAAATATAAATATAAATAAATTATATATATATAAGAAAGAGAAAGAGTTGATATTATATATATATATATATATATATATATAATGTTTTGTTTCAATTTGAAGGAAACAAAACAGAGAACAGAGAACGGCTTCTCTGTTCTCTGTCTCTGCGCCTCCTCCTCCACCCCCTTCGTCTCTGTGCCTCCCTCCCCTTTCCCTCCCTATGTAAATAAATATGGCAGATCTGCCATCACAACCACAAGATTTGAAGAAAAATCAAGAGCATGGAGCCAAGGAACTTACGATTTTCACGGCAAATCTCTAAAAATCTCTCTGTGAATCTCTCTTGGTAAGTTTTTCCTTTCAAAATATTTGTAAATCTTTTTGTAAATCTCTCTGTATATATACAAATTTTTGGATTGAATATAGCTGTTGCAAAGAGCCGTTCAGTGAACAGTAGGATCTAAAATGGCAGAACGGCTCTTTGCAACCTCTGCCTTTCTCTCTCTAGGGTTTGGAAAATTGGCACCCCAACACCATTGCTACCATTTTTCAACCCTTGATGCCACCTCCGTTGGAGTTCAAAACAGTAGAATTTGGGATGGCATTTTGGCGGTTACAGGTCGTTACCCGTTTGCCACCCCATATGCAACTCCCCGTTGGAGTTGCTCTAACTCGGATGGAAGGTCACAACAGCATTTAATCCAAGTACAGATTTTTTAAGAGACATTAATTTTTGATGGTACAACAGTTTTAGTACAGTTGCACTGGTTTCAACAAAAATGAGAAAATTAAATGAGAATTCTTCAAATTTTTTCTCATTGTTATCACATGTTATACACTTGTAAAGAGAGTCCCTCTCAACTCTATGCATTCTTCTGAAGTTTTCTTCATTTTTTGTTTGGGTGATCTTGTTAGCCCTTTGAGTGCCATAAAGAGAGCTATTTAATTCCCACTTCAACCTTGTTAAAATTAATTTTGTTCTATCTTGAAGCATTTAACCAATTCAATTTTAGCTTGAAGAAATTTTTAAAGGTAGTTTATGTTTTTATTTTTCAATACTTTCAATATTTATCTAAGAAAAGTCAAATAGGGTTTTTTTAACTAGCAACAAAACAACAAATTTATTTACCTCAAAAATATATTAAAAAAACAACAAATTTGAGATCAAAATTATTAGAGAATTTGAGATTTCGGGAAAAGATTAAAAATAAAAACAACGAATTTAGATCATATAAAACTATATACAAAAAAAAAAAGTTAATTATTGAAAAGTTTCCAAAAATAAGTATTTAGAAGCTAAGGTTCAAGAATAAATTTTGTAATCCCAAATATCTCTGAGTTTTTCAAATTATATAAGCCTATATCCAAAAATGTTGACATGGCGATATTGTATTTTTTAAAATGACTAAATTGTTCCTATGTGATGTATTCAATATAGATCATGATTGATAGATCTCATGTTTTATAGTTTGAATATATGAATTTTATTAAAAATAATATTTTGTAAGTTATTAATTTTTGAAATTTAGAAGAAAAAAAATGTTGGGACAAATGTCGGTATACCCTTAGATCGCGGAAAAGCTTGTTTTTCTAAGTGACAAAGCTTAGTGTTAATCACGAGTTTATAAAAAGAATAATACTTAGAGATATAAAGCATTACTCTTATATAAAAAGGGTATTTTTGTTAACTAAATATATAAAAAAAATTTAGGTTAAAATATTTTGGATTGAACTTTGTACCAATTAAGCAATTTATAAAATACTTATGTTGAACACCTAAAAAAAAGATATTCCGAAATTAAGTGTTTATACATTCTTATAAATAGAGATTTTCACTTTTTGTTTTCCAGTGCAAGGACCTACATTTTGATGCTAATGTGTAGGGAAATATTTTTTTGGTTAGTTTGCTTTATTAGACCCCTAAAGAGAAAGGGCAAAAACAACTTCCATTATTACCAAAGGAAATGAATATAACAATTCTGAGATATAAGAATACAAGATCCTATTTAAATAATGTAAGTCTGTTCGTCATTCAGTTAGCGTGAATTTTATTCTTCCTCCTTTATTTTATATTAAAAAAAAAAAAAACAATTCTAATCCTATAAAGACCTCAAATACACAAACCAAAGTCTCATTCAGCAACTGTGCTAAGCACTATGATTAAATGCACCAACCCAAGCAAATGATACAATGCCTGAAAACGAAGTCTATTGACTGCATTTCATTCCTAATTCTATAATTCAAACGCAGAACATTTCCACAGCCACCAACACCCAACACCCAACACCGGTAAATTCAGGGATCTTATAGAATACAACTCTTACTTGGGTTGATGATTATCTTGTTCTAGTCAGCTTTTTTGACTTAGAATGTCCAAGAGTTGCAAGCCTACGCTATCTTGAAAAAGACTTTTAAGACTTTGGATATATATATATATATATATATATATATATAGACTTTTAAGACTTTGGATATATATATATATATATATATATATAGACTTTTAAGACTTTGGATATATATATATTTTTTCCCACTCATTTTAGGATAAATCACATTTATATTCTTATTGTTTTAATGTAGGTAGTCCATCCAATTATTGACAAGTTTGTGTGAAATAATCATGAAAGAGACCTCGATTTATATTTTGGTCACGCAATTGAAACTTGCATTTGATAAAGTCAATTTAGATTACCATAAAAGGGTCCGAAAGATCATAACACTGATATATTTATTTTTACTTTTATAAATAACTATCATGTAGGTCCAAAAGTAATATGTAAACAAGACTATTATCAATTAAATTTTTTTGGAATTGAAATTTTATTTATTATAATCACTTTGGCTTTTAAATAAAACACAATCCTTATATAATTTAATGGACGCAAACGAGCTCGATCTTAATAGCATAATGTTGTCAAGGAAAACAAATTCTAACCTGCTGGAGTTTAGGGCTTAGGATAAGTCTTGTGAATCAACTTATAATTTAGCACAATTACGACTTTGTTCACAAAAACAAAAAATTAAAAAAATAAAAATACTGATTGAAAATGCATTTGATTAGGCACTTTTGAAAATTGTTTTAGAAAGATAAAAACTTTAAAAAAACATATTTTTAGGAAATTATTAAATCTAGTTTTATCATTTATGATAAAAACTCAAGTTCATTAGAAAATGAAAACAGTCCTAAAATATTATATATATATATATATATATATACATATATATTGATACGCCAAAAATATGATAAACTAACCAGAATCTGACACGTTTCTAGATCTGTTCTATGCAGGTCATAAAGTTATTGGATATACTGACCTGGCATCGGGAGGGGACGCGCGGAAGGAATTTTTCTCCGTAATACTAATCTCGCCGCCATCACCTCGGTCTACTGAACTCGTAACGATGGGACAGGAGTTGACGAAAAGCAATGATGTAGATACGCATGACAAGATCGCCGCCGTCTGACAACAGCGCACCCTAGCCTTACAAAGAGGCGAAACAAGTTCCTAGCCCTGCAAGACGGGACGTTCATTGGCAGCAGTGACGTATGTAATCATGGTAAAACTGCCCCCGCCGCATGGCATCGAGGCCCATACGTCATTAGCTTATATATACACCCTTGAAGGTATGTGAAAGATATACAACTTCTTTTGAATTATTAACTAAAAGTTCCATTTTTCTCTCAATCTAACTTAATCATCGGAGGGGCTACCACCAGAGTCTCCCTCGGTGGCATTCTGACGACATTTCTTCTCAAGTTTCCTATTAAAGGAGAGCAGAGCCCGACGGATCAAAAGCTGTAGCAACATATATATATATATATATATATATAATTTTTATCATTGTCATTCTTGAAAATGCAATTAATTATGAGATAAAACTCAAAAAATATTATTAGTTAGTGAAGAAATATAGGGAAACTAGTGAAGGAGGAAACTGAATTTTTTTCTTCTTTTATAAATGAATTCCTTTCTTTATTTCCTTTTCCTTCCCTCCATGCAAATGAGAACTAAATAGACCTAAAAAAAATGATTATGCAAGAAACGAACATTGTTATCGTGATGGTGATGGGGTGACATTGTGATATTTTACATGGTTGATTGGATCCATTTGAAAACAATTGAATAATGACAAAATTATCAAAGATTGGCATTCTTTATTTGATAGAAGCTGTCACAATTAATACCAGAGGGGAAGTACCGCTGGAAGACATGTTATATCATAATAGTAATACGATTACAAGTTCGCTTACAGTTAATAATATAGGTGGAGTAACTTTGGAAAATTTCATGGACGTTGTTTTCATGATGGTGATCCTGAGGTTACAAGTTGATACAAAGGCTTGGTCTTCAGATGTGGGCATAGGTTCGATTCTTCGTTGTAACGCAAGTTCACAACTAAACAATTTCTTTTTAGAAGAAATATTAAAAAATTCTTAAAATAAGTTTTTTTATTTTAAAAAAATCTATGATATTTTTTTTTATTTAAAAAGTTCAAAAGAAAAATTTAATATAAAAATATCTAATTGTTAACTTTCATCTTAATACTGTTAAAAAATATTATTGATTATACTAAAATGACCTTCAAGTTACATATAAAAAAAAATACTAAAAAATCTATAAAATAAAATTTTCAATCCCAAAAAATCATAATATTTTATAAAGTAAATATTTATTTTTTAGGCATTCTAGATAAATAAAAAATATTATTTTTTTAATTGAATAATTTGTTGTATTTATTATTTAGTATTTTTTAAAATATATCTTAAAGGTTATTTTAGTCTAATTAATAATTTTTTTTAACGGTATTAAGATGAAAGTTAACAGTTGGACTTGTTTGTATTGGAAGTTTCTTTTTTGGATATTTTAGATAGAAAAAATATATCATAAATTTTTTGGATTGAAAAAATTATTTTAAGAACTTTTTAGTATCTTTTTTTAAAGTATAAATTATCAAGACGTAACAAATAATAAAGTATGTAAATATGTATATATATATATATATAGTAAATAAAATATTTTTATACATGTTCAAGATTTTACTATTATAAAAATTCATGTAATAATTAAATTATATTTATTTTTTATATCAATAATAATGACATTAATGTAACAATATTTTTTTTAAAAAAAAATCTTAAAATATTTCCTAAAATTACATAATTATTTATTTTTAAAATAATATTTGATATTATTCTAGTTCAACCAATTAATTCAGCAATTAAACTAGTAATTCATATATTCGGTCACCTCACCATATTGATGCTGAAGCCTATTCTCAAAACTATATCTATATATATATATATATATATATACAGAGAGAGAGAGAGTTAAGATGATCATATCACTTTTACTCTTAGAATTTAGCATCGCGGTTGACAAAGAGGGAGCTATTCACTGTCTTCGCTCTAAAGTAGGTGAATGAAGTTCTCTAAACTTCAAAATGATTCGTTGAAAGAGAGAGTTAAGATGATCATATCACTTTTACTCTTAGAATTTAGCATCGCGGTTGACGAAGAGGGAGCTATTCACTGTCTTCGCTCTAAAGTAGGTGAATGAAGTTCTCTAAACTTCAAAATGATTCGTTTCAACTAATATATATATATATATATATAGAGAGAGAGAGAGAGAGAGAGAGAGAGAGAGAGAGAGAGAGAGCGCTATATATTCAGCATTGCTGTTGACAAAGAGGGAGTTAGGTGGTGTATATGTATCTCAATATCTATATCTATATATAGATATTTATAGATATATGTATGTATGGGGTCATGTAGTTTCTGTCTTTTATTTTGGTTTCCTATCTTTATATAGTTTCTAGATAATCAGAGGACTAAAACACCATTACTTTGGATAGAAAATAATTGTTGACTTAGCATCTTTATCATGGGGACATACACCATATGAAAGCAAGAGATTCAATAGTTTCACATTAGAATAATTGAGTCCTAAATATAGTTTAAGAAGAGAGTTTAAATGTTATTAGTTTGACATGTATCTTCTGTCTAGTCATCAATTATACTTATTATCAATCAATATGTTCACAGGCACTTGCTTAGAGATTTAGATGCATTATGCATACCTAAACAAAGAAAATCAATCTACAATAAGAAGCATGTTTGGATCCAAAAATAAGAAAAGAAAAAAAAAAAAAAGAAATATTATTTGAGAACTGATGGAAAGAAGACAAAATTAGTGTTTGAGATGTATATGCTATCTGCTCATAAATAATTCTCACCAACATAATATTATTATGTTTGCAGAGGGCACGTGCGTAGAAATTTAAATGCATTTTTTAAGAATAAAACCATTTGACCCAACGATTATGTTTTAATTTCTAATATAAACAAAGAAAAAAAATCTACAACAAAGAGCATGTTTGACAAAAAAAAAAAAATTAATGAACTTCATTCTGCAGCAGTCGAAGAAAAACTGACAAATTGATAGGCACTGCATTTTTAATAAGAGCTCTTATTTTAGGCTTAACCTTCTCAACCATCTGATTAATTCCCAAAAACATGAACCAATAGTGTACCATATTCCTAGCAGGATCTATCCATTTTGGGTGTACTTACCTCTACTTGCCTAACATTTCTCAAAATCTCTTCACCAGTAATAGGGGGTAGCCCTCCTTAATTTTTTTGGTGCTGCGGAATGAAGAAAGGTTAAGACCTAGCAAAGACCACAAAGGTCATATCCTCGAGCCAAAGGTGAAGTTAGGTACGGACTTGGGAGGGCTATATCTCCAGATTCACGATGGTGGAGTAAAAAACGTGGTCCTAATTAACCTTTCCATCAGTCGAAGACATGAAAGCCATGCTTAGGGATGGTAATGACTGGTATCTGTATGGTTCGAAGATGTCCGTTAATGGCAGAATGGATTCCCCATTTGATAAGAGTTTGAATGGGTTACGACGTTTGCAACGTACCATCAAAAGAAATCCAAAATATCATGCACTACAGCAAGAAGCACTATTAGGTTTTTTGCGACGCACAAACGTGCGTCGCTAAAGGTGTCACAAATACTATTCTCTTCTGGCCAAGGAATTAGGAGGGATTAACAACCACGTGCAAGAACGAGTCATAAGAAGAAATAAAAGCCGTTGCATTGATTTTCGCTTTCGCTTTTGTTATTTTTTATTATTTGAATTTATTTCATTATGGTGTTAAGGATCTTTAGTTTTGGCGACATATGCAGAAAGTTTGTTAGATTTATTTGTATTTATTACTCAGGGACATCAAGAAAAGGAAATGGCATTTTTTAACCTAATTTCTTTGTGTGGTTTGTTCTCACCCAAAGAGAATACTTGTAATCAATTGTTGTAGTACACGAATCTTTGACTGGGACCTATCAGTGATATCAGAGCCAGGTTACAATGGTGTCCAACAAAGAGAGGATCGAGGCTTTGGAGGCTAGACTTGGTGGAGTTCAAGATGGAATGCAACGACTGGAGTTAGGCGTAACTGATAAGCTGCGCCATTTGGAGGAAACCATCAACTAGCTGTCTGAGGCTTTGCTTTCAACTAAAGAACCTTCTAGCAACAACAACAATTGGCGAGAAGGATCCTCCAATTTGTACCGTGAGGAGAACGACGGTGGCAGACAGGTTTTCTCTTCCAAAATGGCAAAGTTGGAATTTTCGAGATACTCCGGAGATGATTCGACTAAATGGTTCAACTGAGTAGCTCAATTCTTTGAATTTCAAGGTATGACAGACAACCAAAAGGTATCTCTAGCATCTTTCCACCTTAAAGGAGAAGCCAATCAATGGTGGCAATGGTTGCGTTGAGCTTACCGGGAGGAAGGTCGCTTGGTTACATGGGAATTATTTGAGGAGGAATTGTGGGCTCGTTTTGGACCCATAGAGAGTGAAGATTTTGATGAAGCCCTATCCAAAGTTCGACAAGTCGGATCCCTTCGGGATTACCAGAAAGAGTTCGAGAGGCTAGGTAATCAAGTTCACGATTGGTCACAGAAGGTGCTCGTAGGATCGTTAATGGGTGGTTTGCGGTCCAAAATTTCAGAAGTAATTCGTATGTTTAAGCCTAAAACCTTGAAGGAGGCGATAAGCTTGGCTCGCACGAAGGACGAACAACTACAACGGCAAAGGAGGATCTCACGCCCACCACTACCTACTCGCACCCTGCCGGCTCTACCAACACCAACAAAAACTTCACCTGTAAAGAGATTAACTTTGGATGAGATGCAAAGAAGACGTGCACAGGGACTTTGTTTTAATTGTAATGACAAGTTTACTGCAAGACATAGGTGCCAAGGACCTCAACTGCTATTGCTGGAGGGCCACACCAAACCAACGAGATTGTGTGTGAAGAAGTTGTGAATGAAAATTCGATAGAAAACCAACATGCGGATCTGATCGAACCAGAAACTTCTTTACACGCGCTCACCAGTTGGTCCATCCCTCGCACCATGCGGATTAAGGCTCAGATTGGCCATCACGAATTAGAGGTGCTCATTGACAATAGATCCAAACACAACTTTCTCAGTGCTAAAATGGCGGAGATACTTCAGCTACCGGTTATTCCGACGAAACCGTTTGCCATTCGAGTGGCTAATGGTAGCAGTCTCAAGTGTCAAGGAAAACAAATTCTAACCTGCTGGAGTTTAGGGCTTAGGATAAGTCTTGTGAATCAACTTATAATTTTGCACAATTACCACTTTGTTCCCAAAAACAAAAAAAATAAAAATACTGATTGAAAATGCATTTGATTAGGCACTTTTAAAAATTGTTTTAGAAAGATAAAAACTTTTTAAAAAAATATTTTTAGGAAATTATTAAATCTAGTTTTATCATTTATGATAAAAACTCAAGTTCGTTAGAAAATGAAAACGGTCCCAAAAAAAAAAAAAATATATATATATATATATATATATATTTATATTTAAAATTTTTATCATTTTTCATTCTTGAAAATGCAATTAATCATGAGATAAAACTCAAAAAATATTATTAGTTAGTGAAGAAATATAGGGAAACTAGTGAAGGAAGAAACAGAATTTTTTCCTTCTTTTATAAATGAATTCCTTTCTTTATTTTCCTTTTCCTTCCCTCCATGCAAATGAGAACTAAATAGACCTAAAAAAAATGATTATGCAAGAAACGAACATTGTTATCATGATGGTGATGGGGGTGACATTGGGATATTTTACATCGTTGATTGGATCCATTCGAAAACAATTGAATGATAACAAAATTATCAAAGATTGGCATTCTTTATTTGTTAGAAGCTGTCACAATTAATACCAGAGGGGAAGTAACTCTGGAAGAGATGTTATATCATGATAGTAATACGGTTACAAGTTGGCTTACAATTAATAATATAGGAGAAGTTAGTATGGAAAATATCATGAACATTGTTTTCATGATGGTGATCCTGAGGGTAAAAGTCGATACAATGGCTTGCTCTTCAGATCTAGGTGTGGGCTTGATTCTTCCTTGCTACGAAAGTCCGTGACTAAACAATGTTTCTTTGGAAAAAATATTAAAATAAATTTTTTCAATTCAAAAAAATTTATGATATATTTTTTCTATCTAAAATGTTCAAAAAAGAAGTTTTTAATACAAAAAGTTCAATTGTTAACTTTCATCTTAACACCGTTAAAAAATATTACTGATTATATTAAAATGACATTCAAGATATATTTTAGGAAAAAAATACTAAAAAAGCTATAAAATAAAATTTTCAATCCCAAAAAATCATAATATTTTATAAAGTAAAAATTTATTTTCTAGGCATTCTAGATAAAATAAAATATGTTATTTTTTTTAATTGAAGAATTTGTTGTATCTATTATTTAGTATTTTTTAAAATGTATCTTAAAGGTTATTTTGGTCTAATCAATAATAGTTTTTAACGGCGTTATGATGAAAGTTAACAATTTTACTTTTTTGTATTGAAAGTTTTTTTTTTTTTTTTGTATCTTTTAGATACAAAAAATATATCATAAATTTTTTGGATTGAAAAAATTATTTTAAGGACATTTTAATTTTTTTTTTTGAAAGTATAAATTTTCAAGACGTAACAAATAATAAAGTATGTAAATATATATATATATATATATATATATATATTGATGCTGCACTTTTCGACTCGCAATAAGTACGGGCTCTGTGACCTGTAGAACACTCAGAAAGATGATCAGAGGACCACCGGAATGGTTCCGGCGGTAGCCGCTCCGATGCTTAAGTAAGTAAATGGAATTGAAAGACTGTATTGAAAGCCAAAGAATGAGCATGAAAATAAAGCGTACCTTTAGGGTTTAATTTATAGACTGTGGCCTTCCTAAGTTGATTAGGATTCGGAGCCATGAATGTAGGGATTTGATCATCGGAGATTGCAGTTACCTTGTAGAGTATTGCATAGAGATAATCATAGATAGTAGTTTCCTTGTTGAAGACTATTTCCTTGTTGAAGACTGTCTCCGTGTTGAGGATTGCTTCCTTATTCCTTGCTCGGCATCCGCTAAGGCGGTAACGAGGTCTAGAGTGTTGGTCTGGATCCTGTAATTAACTCTGAGATCCTTATCCGGATATATATGTGCTCTGGAGGCATATGCTTGGTCGCTTCCGACCCTTTCTGCTGATCTGGATGCTCGAGAGCTTAGCCATTGGCTGAGCAAGAGCTGAGTTAGCCGAGCATAAGTTGGATTCATGATCATACGTGTCAAGTGCTGATTGGCCTGCTCTTTTATGGTATATCAGTTACTCTTCCCCCCCCAAGTCCTAGTTTGATGCTAACAAGCAACTAGGGCTAAGCCTTTTCGGGAGAGTCATGTATCATGCCTGTTCGCCTTCCAAGGCGACTGTTGGGGCGTCATTTATTGCGCAGTCGGAGATTGGGTCTTTTCAAGGTCATCATTGTACTGGGCCGATGGTTGGGTTTCTCGAAGTCATCATTGTTCCGAACCGTCATGGCGTTTGGGCTTGGTGGGTCCCTTCTGATACTGCTCTTATAAATACGGGGTGAGATTTGAAATGACCTTTTCCCCATCATTTTCACTGTGCTAGAAGATCTTGTTCCGCCATTGTTGGTTTGTGCGACCTTGAAGAACACCGATTTTTTGAGTTAGAACAGGTTCGACCGATCTTTCCTCTTCTTTTGCTTCTTTCTCTTTAAGTCTGGGAGTAATGTCTGCTCCTCTTGAATCCTCAAACGTGAGCGAGGGGGTAGGAAATCCCTCTGAGATGGTTGTGCCGCCTCTTGTAGAGAATGTAGGCGACCTTGCCCTTGAAGACGCTGGGGAGAGGCCTGTTGAACCTCCCCCTAGTCCTGAGGTTAGGATAGTTGATGCCTTCTTAGAACCCCGAGACAAGGCTGGGGAAACCTCTGGTAGGTCTTCCCATAGAGAAGAGGGCGAGAGTGCTGTTACTCAAAGCCTGTTGAACGAGTGGAGGGTGAAGTATAATTTTCCCTCCAATGTGACCTACAGAGTACCAGGCCCAATGGATCGTCCCCATAATGTTGAAGCCGGGGAGATATGTGTTTATCTTGCCTGGTTCAAAATGGGTTTGAGACTTCCGTTGCCTGATTTAGTTAGGCAATTCTTCTATTGGTATAAGCTCTGCCCTGCCGACCTTAATCTCAATAGTTGGCGGCAACTTCTAGGGTTTGTAGTGCTAGGACATAAAAATGAGGTAGATGTGTCCATGGATTTGATCCGTAGCAATATGGATCTGAAGCTCAAGAAGGCAAAAGGCCTTTTTTACATGTCGTTTAAGAAGGGGTTCCGACCCTTGTCCTCCGTTCCCACTTCTAATAAAACGTGGAAGAAGTGGTACTTCTTTGTCGGAGGAGGATGGGAGCATGAAGACTTCCAAAATGGTGATGTCTTGCTATTCCCTCGTACCACGGGTCATAAGGGTGAGGCTTATTCCCTTAGGTTTGTTTTTAGCTTCGTTGTGCCTTCCGAACTAATAATCTGATACGCCATTTCTTGTTTATGTGCAGTCAAAAGAGCTTGGAGGAGGTCCGAGTTTACCGACATGCTACCAAATCAGTACCGTGTGCTGCTTTTGACTCCCAACCAGGCTCACACTGCTATTATTACTTTGGAGAACTTGATGGCTGGTCGTAGTGCTGAGCTCAAGAAAAAGCTAACGTTGAAATAGGCGGAGGCGGAAGCCCAAGCGGTGGGGGAAACTTCCTCCTGAGTTGAGCCTGAGCCTCCTCTGGAAGTGAAGAGGAAGAGGTTGATTTCTGGCTCTCCCGAGCCAGCTCCTGTCGAGGCCGAGAAAAAGGCCGAACCTGCCGTTCCTGTTTCGGCAATTCCTCCTGCCCCTTCCGTTCCGAGCAGAAGGGCTCGAAAGGGGAAGGCGACTGCTGTACAGTTTGAGCCGTCTGATGAGCCGGACTACCAAATTGCCAAGAAGGCTTTTGACCAGATATAGGCCCGGGCCCTCATAGATACAGAGGGGGATAACCCCTCAAAGTTGATGAATGAGATGATGAACCTTCAGATGAAGGTAACCTCTGAAGCTTTTCTTGTCTTTTCTGTTTGTTTGTTCGTTCAATCTAACTTGTCTGTCTTGCGTTGTGCAGAGCATGCATAGTTTAGCTGCTCTGATGGTGACTCCCATGAGCCTCGAAGAGGCTGATAAGTTGAAGGCTGAACTGGACGAAATGAGGTTGGAGCTTGGGACAGCTCAATCCAAGGTTCAGACTGCTGAGGAGGGTCTGAAGGAAGCTAGCACCAATCTTGCCGTCGCAGAGTCTGAGAGGGACATCTATGCTCGGCAAGTTGCAGGGCTTCAGGCGGAGTTGGTCGAGCTCCGAAGTACCTTTGATCAGAAGGTCCAAGAGGCAGGTGATCATGCCAAGACTGAGACTGAGACGGAATTGAGAGAGGAAGTTGAACATATGGGTGATGACCTGATCCGGTTTGGTTTTGAAAGCTTCCGAACTAGATTCCTAGCTAAGTTTTTAGATTTTGACGTGTCGTCAATCATTGCTCCTGAACCTGCCTCGTCTGGTGCTGATCCGTACAAGATGGCTAGGGCTACCGCCCTTCCTTTGGTGGAGGACCCTGGCCCTTCGGACAAGGCTTGAGGCTTTATCAGCTTTTTTGTTTTTGCCAGTCCTTTTGATGTAATGGAATGCCTTCTTGATCAGTAAAACTGACTTTTCCTTCAAATTCTTCTTGTGTTATTGCCTTTTGTGAAATTTGTTGTGAGTATGGCTGTTCTGAACCCATTGCATGTCGGATCAATTGTCCATTAGTTGATAGCTGCCTTCTGAGCTTTAGTACTTGTAATTGAATAGTGAATGTAGATTAACTTCGACTGTCTCATCATAATAAGATAAGAAAGCAAACATAATCAAATAAATAGAACCCAATATTGATTTTGTATCACACAGAGAGGGAGTAAATTTTGCAGAGTTCTGAAGTAAACTGCTCTGACATGGAGATTTGTGACAATAGCTTATGCCCATCATTACGATGATCGACACTGTTGTTTCCGGGCCCTTAGGATCAAGATATATCAGAGCTGTTGGCCTTTGTTGTATGAATGACTTATCAAAAAATAGATAAGACTGGAGGGTCTGTATACGAGATAGGAGGCTTGTACATTTAGACTTTGCCCCCCTTCTTTACTAACTCAGAAGCTTCAGTGCTGGACTGTGGTTTTTTGCTCAAAGAGCTCTGTACCCTGTCTCTTGGTATATCAAAAAGGCAGATTTAATGCACCGTTTATTTATTCGATTGTCGTTTGGGATTTCGAGGCCAATCTCTTTTTAACCGTTGCAACGGTTCAGTTGGGTGGCTTTTGGGCTTCAAGGGTCTATATATATGGAAACGAGGGCATACGGTTGCGCCCAACCCTCTTGTTCCCAAATTGTTCCCTCGTAAGAGAGACTCTAGATGCTGCTGGAAATTTGTCATTTGCCCGGAGATGATAGATGATTCTTCGTCTGAGTTAGGAATGATTAAACTGTGGCCGAGCGTTAACCTTCCCTTTGATTCAGTCTCCAAGGAAGGATTAAAAGAGGCACAAGTCCTCTTGTCCATCTTGGCATCCGGTCGAAATTCTTCTGATTGGTGGTGGACCCTCTTTGATTCAACCGATGCTTGGAGCGTTGGTGGTGAAGACGAAGGTAGGACGCCTCCTCTTCTTCTTGTCTTGGCAGAGACCCTTGCTCAAATCGGCTGGGGTGTGACAACTATTTCGAGGAAGATGAATGGAGGCCCCCTGAGATCCAGAGCCCTCATCATCCGTTGGTCGTGAGATCAATGATAGTGATGATGAAATGGCCTGGGTGCTTCTCGATGCAGATTGGGGTTCAAGGTCCCTTCCCTTCAAATGGAGTCGGTGGCGGCGGTAATGTAAGTTTGGATCTTGTGCCTTTTATCATCCGAGGTAGAAAGCCATGATGTTGCAGATCATAGTGATGTAGTAGCTTTTGTAGTAGCCTATATAATGATGTCTTTATTGTAGCCTCTATTTTATTTCCAATCTTTTTGTACTGATGTAAACTTTTATGAATAATCAATAAAATTGATCTCTTTTTCCTCAATTCTGATGTTATTTTCCGTTTGAATGTGCTTTCCTGAGTTAGAACACCCTTTTGTGCATTTCTGATAAATAACTCTTCTGTATGTCTCAAGAGTAGATCAAAGAAACTTTGTACAAAACTTGAAGTCTTGAAACAATATTCTTTAAATCTGTTCGGCACTTATACTATTTGTTGCTTGTTGGTTGATAAGCCAAATAAGCTAAGTGCCAGCTTTGAGGAGTTCAGATCTGGGAGACTTGTGTCAATTTTGGTTGAAGATGCTTAGAACTTCTGCCTTTGGATGGACTGGATCATAGAGTCTGCTTATTGAAGATGGACCAGGCTCGGAAGGCCTGTGCATTAGGGTGGACCAGGCTCTGGAGGCCTGTGCATTAGAAGATGGACCAAGTACTTAAGACCTGTACATTATGGACCAGACTCTAGAGGCCTGTGCATTAGAAAATGGACCAAGTACTTAAGACCTGTACATTATGGACCAGGCTCTAGAGGCCTGTGCATTAGAAAAAGGACCAAGTACTTAAGACCTGTACATCATGGACCAGGCTCTGGAGGCTTGTGCATTATAAGATGGACCAAGTACTGAGACTTGTACATTATGGACCAGGCTCTAGAGGCCTGTGCATTATAAATGGACCAAGTACTGAGACTTGTACATTATGGACCAAGCTCTAGAGGCCTGTGCATTATAAGATGGACCAAGTACTGAGACTTGTACATTATGGACCAGGCTCTGGAGGCCTGTGCATTATAGATGGACCAAGTACTGAGACTTGTACATTATGGACCAGGCTCTAGAGGCCTGTGCATTATAGATGGACCAAGTACTGAGACTTGTACATTATGGACCAGGCTCTAGAGGCCTGTGTATTATAGATAGACCAAGTACTGGGACTTATACATTATGGACCAGGCTCTGGAGGCTTGTGCATTATAGATGGACCAAGTACTGAGACTTGTACATTATGGACCAAGCTCTGGAGGCCTGTGCATTATAGATGGACCAACTACTGAGACTTGTAGATTATGGACCAGGCTCTGGATGCCTATGCATTATAGATACGAACAGTCTATGGAGTCAATTAAAAAGAAAGAAACATCTCTATTGATAGTACTTTCGTAAATGTTCCACATTCCATGGCCTCGGAATAGGCTTCCTAGTTATGTCTTCTAGCCAATAGGTAGTAGGCCTAACAACCTTTGTTACTTTGTAGGGGCCTTCCCAGTTTGGTGACAACTTTCCCATAGTGGGATCCTTGGTGTTTTGAAAGACTCTTCTTAAGACAAGGTCTCCGACTTGAAAGCTGACCGTCTTGAGTCTTACCTTGGATTTGTTGACCATTCTCTGTTGATAGGCTTCCATCCTGATGCTGGCTTGGTCCCCTTTTTCTTTAAGCAAATCCAAGTTTTCCATCAACTGCTGGTCATTGGAGTCTTGCTCAAAGGCTTCAGTCCTCAAGGTTGGCATACCGATCTCAACCGAAATTACTGCTTCTGTACCATAGGCCAATGAGAAGGGAGTTTCAGAGGTGGGCATTCTTCTGGTTGTTCTGTAGGACCAAAGAACTCCAAGGAGTTCTTCTGCCCACTTTCCTTTGGCCTTTTCCAACCTTTTCTTTAACCCGTCAAGGATCGTTCGGTTGGTGACCTCTGCTTGCCCATTCGCTTGCGGATGGCCTGGGGAGGCAAAATGTTGCCTAATGTTGAGGTTTTCACAGAATTTCTTGAAGCCTTTACCCGTGAACTGTGTCCCATTGTCAGAGATAATCACACGTGGTATGCCGAACCTGCAAACAATATTTTTCCAGGTGAAGCTCTCAACTTCCTTTTCTATGATATGTGTTAGAGCTTCAGCTTCGGCCCACTTAGAGAAGTAGTCAATGGCTACCAGGAGGTACTTCCTATTCGGTGGTGCTTTTGGTAGTGGACCCACGATGTCCATTCCCCACTGAGCAAAGGGCCAAGGACTTGGAATCGGGATGAGCTCGTGATGAGGTTGGTGTTGGTATGGGGCAAACCTTTGGCACTTGTCGCACTTCTGGACATACTCCTTAGCCTGCCTTAGCATGCTAGGCCAGTAATAGCCCTGAGACAGAACTCGGTGAGCTATGGTTCTGCCCCCGTTATGATTTCTGCAAATTCCCTCGTGTATTTCAGCCAAGACATATTGTGATTCTTCTAGAGTTAAGCATTTTAACAGAGGTTGAGAATACGACCTTCTGTACAGCTTGTTGTTCAGGATCAGGTATTGAGCCGCTCTGATTCGGATTTTCCTGGCTTTGTTTTTGTCTTCTGGGAGGAGGCCGGATTGTGGGTACTGGAGGATTGGAGTCATCCAGTTCTGGGGCTGTTCAGCAATTTGAGCAACTTGGGCTTCCTCTGTGCTAGGCCCTGGCTGATAAGAGATTTTTACTGTGGAGTTTGCTTCAGACTTTAGGCGGGATGCCATGTTAGCCAAAGCATCTGCTCTATAGTTCTAGCTTCTTTCAATTTTCTGGATAGTGAATGTCTGGAAGGAATGCTTCAAGTGGTTCACCAGTTCGGAGTACCAGAGCATCCTATCGTCTTTAATGGCAAATTCTCCCAGGACTTGGCTTACCACCAGTTGGGAGTCTGAGAAGACTTTGAGGCTCTGAGCCTCACATTCCAAGGCAAGCTTCATGCTTAAGATTAGAGCTTCATATTCTGCTTCATTGTTGGAAGCTTTGAATCCCAAGCTGACTACTTTTTCTGACGTGAACCCGTCAGGGGATTTTAGTACCAGGCCTACTCCCGAACCTTGATCGGTTGACGATCCATCGATGTAGAGCAGCCAAGTTCCTGATGTTTTGATAAGTTGTGCCTTGTCTTGGAGTGCCAGGGTGAACTCGGCAACAAAATCAGCCAAGGCCTGTCCTTTGATGGAGTTTCGGGGTACATATGATATGTCGAATTCCCCTAGCTCCACAGACCACTTCACTAATCTTCCCGATACCTCAGGTTTCCTCAATAGTGACTTCAAAGGATAGACAATTAGGATCTCGATTGGATGGGATTGGAAATAAAGTCTGAGCTTTCGAGCTGATATGACCAGGGCATAGGCCAACTTTTCTACTTCTGGATATCTTTTTTCCGTGTCAAGTAGTGTCCTACTGACGTAGAATATAGGCCTCTGTACTCCTCTGTCCTGTCTGACTAACGCGGAGCTGACCGCGTTTTCAGAAACTGTAAGCTACAAGAGTAGCTTTTCACCTTGTACTGGTTTTGACAAAAGTTCTTGGGAGGCTAGATACTCCTTTAGCTCTTGAAAATCTTTCTCGCATTCTTCCGTCCATTGCAAAGCCTTATTGCCCTTCAGAGCTCTGAAGAAAGGTAGGCAGCGGTCAGTGGATTTTGAGATGAATCTACTTAGTGCCGCGATTCTGCCATTCAGTGCCTGAATCTCCTTTCTGGTTCTTGGTGACTTCAGTCCGATCAGAGCTTGGATTTGAGTGGGATCTGCTTCGATACCCCTCTAAGAGACAATGTATCCCAAGAATTTTCCCTTCGTAACCCCGAAGGTACATTTCGAGGGGTTGAGCTTCATCTTGTGCTGTCTGAGGATATCGAAGGTCTGGGCTAAGTGCTAGAAGTGACTACCTTTTTGCAGACTCTTAACCAGTATGTCATCGATGTATACCTCCATGGTATTGCCGAGCAGTAGGCTGAACATCTTGTTCACCAACCGCTGATAAGTGGCTCCAGCGTTCTTTAAACCGAAAGGCATTACTTTGTAGCAGTAGAGCCCTCGTTCGGTTATGAAGGCTGTCTTCTCTTGGTCTGGAGGGTACATCTGGATCTGGTTGTACCCAGAGTAGGCATCTATGAAGCTCATGAGCTCATGCCCCGCAGTGGAGTCAACCAGTTGGTCTATCCTTGGCAGTGGAAAGCTGTCTTTGGGGCACGCCTTATTGAGGTCTGTATAATCAACGCAGACTCTCCATTTGCCATTTTTCTTTTTGACCAGCATGGTGTTGGCTAGCCACTCGGGATAGAACACTTCTCGTATCATCCTGGCTTCAAGCAGCCTCTGCACTTCTTCATTTATAATCCGATGCCATTCAAGAGCAATCGGTTTTCTCTTCTGTCTAACTGGTGGATGATCTGGATCCACCATCAGCTTGTGAGTTATGAGGCTAGGGTCTATACCTTTCATGTCTCTGGTTTCCCAAGCAAATATAGAGAGGTTGTTTTCAGAAACCTGACTATATTTTCCTGCTTGGTGTGCATTAGATCTGGGCCGACGTACAAATAACGCCCCTCTACTTCTGAACTGACCAACACTTTGATGGGTTCGCCAACAGGTTTGGCTCGGCTATCTCGTCCCCTTGGGCTTAGGGGTTCTTAATGCTGGATGGGCAAACTTCCACCTCAAGAGTGTGGGTGAGAACTGGATCTGCACAGTCTCGAGTGTACTATAATTGCTATTTGGGGGCCTTCTCCTTGAGGGCAATAGCATGGCACTCCCGAGAGGTTGGCTGACACCCTCTAATAGAGTGAACGTTCTGGTTGTGGACGTACTTCAGACACTGATGGAGGGTCGAGGTGACCGCCCCTATCTTGTGCAACCAAGGTCTCCCGATTATGACGTTGTAGGGAGATTTCATATTAAACACCATGTACTCCGAGATGGTGGTCTTTTGCCCTTCACCCTCTCCTACAGTAGTAGGATGGTCGATTCTCCCCAATGGGGTGCTGAGATTGCCATCAAAAGCTGCCATCGCGGCAGTAGTAGGCTTGATGTTGTCGTGGTCCATCCCATTTGTTTAAGTGGCTCACGGAATAGTATGTTGACAGAGCTGCCAGTATCGACCAGGACTCTCCTAATCTCGAAGTTGGCAATTTTGAGAGTAATGACGAGGGCATCACTGTGAGGGCAATGTACCCCTGCTAGATCTTGTTCAGTGAATTGGATCTCCGGTGCTGGCTTGAGCCTCTTTTCCACGTTGGAGATCTGTAATACGTTCGGGGCAGCTCTAGCCTCCTGAGCATATCTCTTTCTTGCCCTGTTGGACATTCCTGTGATAGGGGAGTCAGCATGGAGGACGTAGATGACATGGTTGTTTTGCCTCTGAGGCTTGTTTCGTCCTTCCCTCTGCTCCTGCCTCTGCTCGGGCCTCTGGTCTGGCCGTTGTTGAGGCTTGTCTTCTTAGGGGTTCTGCCTTCCGTCTTGCTTGACGAACTCCCGAAGACGCCCCTTCTTTATGAGCTGCTCTATCTCATACCGGAGGGTCCTGCATGAGTTAGTCGTATGTCCATGATCTTTATGGAAATTACAATACTTACTTTGGTCCCGAAGACTGGGATCTCCTTTGATTGGTTCCAGCCACCTCAGGTTCTACCGATCCCGAATCTGCCGAAGAACCTGGTTCGGTGTAGTGTTCAAAGGAGTGAAGTTGGTGAACTCCCTTGGTCCGAAATTATACACAGCTCTGGGTGCTGTTCTTTTCTCTGGGCTCCTGGCCCTCTTCTTGCTGGAGTCTTTTCTGTGGTCCTCCTTCTTGTGATTTTCCCTCTTTGGATTATCCCTCTGGGTCTGATCTTTGCCCTTTTGGGACGTGCGGTTGGCTTCTTCCAGGTTGATATATTTTCTGGCCCGATCCATTAGTGCCAACATGTCGACTGGAGGGCTGTTTGTCAAGGAGTCTCTAAAGCCACCGTGGGAAAGCCCAGTAGTTAAGGCAGCTACAAGGAATTTTGGGCTGCAGTCAGTGATCTCCGTGAGTTCGGCATTGAAGCGCGCAATGTAGGCTTTGAGGGACTCCTCCTTAGTCTGCTTGACATTTAACAGGAACTCTGGTCCCCTTTTGAGCCTTCTGCTGGTCATAAACCTGTCCAAGAATTATCTACCGAGCTCATAGAAGCTGGTAATTGAGTTCGAAGGGAGGTTGTGGAACCATTTCAGAGCAGTTCCCTTCAAGCTGGTGATAAAGGTTTTGCACATGGAAGCATCAGAGGCACCGTGAAGGGCCATCGTATGCTGGTAGTGTGAGAGATGATCTCTTGGATCTCCAGACCCATCGTACATAGTGAACTTGGGCACCATGAACTTTCTGGGCCTTTCTTCTGACATGATGGCGTGAGTAAATGGGGTGGCTAGTCTTCCGAGCAGCCCGGCCAACTCGTCTTGCTCTGGAGGGTTCTAAGGACCTCTTAAGGCAATTGTTCGGTCCATAGACTCGGCAATCTCCTCTACCCTTCACGGATCTCTGATTCTGATATCTTGCGAACCCTACTTGGCAGCCTCAACTTCAGGGTAGTAGGGTTGAGTACGTCCCTCAGACGGAGGAGGGTTTCGAACCGGCGGGATTGGTGCTGCATGGGGATGAGGCTCTTGTGGTGCCGGATGTGCTCCCGAAGCCCTTGGAGTTGGGGCTCGAGTAGTGCTCCGGTAATGGACGTTGAGGGACGAAGGCTGATGTTCCCCAACGTGGAGCTGCTGACGGCTGTGGATCTCTGCCAACGTGGGCAACACCCTGGGGGTGCCCAGGCTGGTTATTTGGAGCCTGCTTATAGGGCTCTTCATTCTCCGTGATAACAGAGGGTTGAGTTCCCACAGCAATATTGACCGGTGGGTTAGGAGGGTTCGTCCCTTGATTCTGTGTGAGTGTTGCCAACATTCTAGTGATGGCAAGCAACTGTTCCTGCACCAGTTCATTGTGTCGTTTGATCGATTCAATCTCTTGTCGCATGGGATTAACCGTTGGCCCCCTTACTCGTGGAACAGGCAGCTGACGCTGAGAGCTTTGTGGAACCTGAGTATCCTGTCGCGGTCGGAGATTTGGGGCCATAGTTTTCCGGTGAGGAGAGAGATGAGTTTGTGAATAGAGCACTTGGAGATCAGTCGTTCCCACAGACGGCGCTAAACTGATGCTGCACTTTTCGACTCGTAATAAGTACGGGCTCCGTGACCTGTAGAACACTTAGAAAGATGATCAGAGGACCACCGGATTAGCTCTGGCGGTAGCCACTCCGATGTTTAAGTAAGTAAATGGAATTGAAAGACTATATTGAAAGCCAAAGAATGAGCATGAAAATAAAGCGTACCTTTAGGGTTTAATTTATAGACTGTGGCCTTCCTAAATTGATTAGGATTCGGAGCCATGAATGTAGGGATTTGATCATCGGAGATTGCAGTTACCTTATGGAGTATTGCATAGAGACAATCATAGATGGTAGTTTCCTTGTTGAAGACTATTTCCTTGTTGAAGACTGTCTCCGTGTTGAGGATTGCTTCCTTATTCCCTGCTCGACATCCGCTAAGGCGGTGACGAGGTCTGGATTGTTGGTCTAGATCCTGTAATTAACTCTGAGATCCTTATCCAGATATATATGTGCTCTGGAGGCATATGCTTGGTCACTTCCGACCCTTTGTGCTGATCTGGATGCTCGAGAACTTAGCCATTGGCTGAGCAAGAGCTGAGTTAGCCGAGCATGAGTTGGATTCATGATCATACGTGTCAAGTGCTGATTGACCTGCTCTTTTATAGTATATCATATATATATATATATCTATATATAGTGAATGGTTTAAACTCTACTAAATGGCCGGATGTAAAAAGTGTATTCTTATACAGATTCATTTCCGATGAAGTATATGTTGAACAACCTCCTAGATTTGAAAACAATGAAAAACCAAACCATGTATTTAACTAAGGCCTTATATGATTTGAAACAAGCTCTTAGAGTTTAGTATAAAAGATTTAGTGATTTTCTCACTAAATGAATTTATTAAAGGAAAAGTAGATACTACTTTGTTTATTAAAACAAAAGGAAAAGAAATGTTCATTGTGAAAATATATGTTGACGACATTATATTTGACCCAACAAATGAAGATTTATGCAAGGACTGCACTAAATGCATGCAAGATGAATTTGAGATGGGCATGACAGGAGAATTAAACTTCTTTTTATGTTTACAAATAAAACAATTTAACCAAGAAACATTCATTAATCAATCTAAATTTGTTAAATAATTATGTAAAAGATTTAGTATAGAAGACAAAAAAACCCATGAGTACTCCCATAATTCCTACCACCAAACTTGAGAAATATAGAGGTATGATTAGAAATATCTTGTATCTCACGGCAAGTAGACCGAATATTATGTTTAATGTATGCTTGTATGAAAGATTTCAATCTTGTCTTAAGGAATCACACCTAAAAGTAAAAATTTTAGGTACTTTTTAGCAAAAAGTAAAATTATATAGCATTATCCATAGTCAAGACAGAATATTTATCAGCTGGGAATTGTTATACTCAAATTCTATATATGAACCAATAACTTCAAGACTTTAAGCTTAATTACGATCTAACACCAATTAAATGTGACAACACAAATGTAATAAACATAAGTGAAAATCCAATTTAACACTCTAGAACCAAACACATAGAGATTAGACATCATTTTCTTAGAGATCATTTGAAAAATAGTGATGTAACCTTTGAATTCATTGATACAAACCTAATTAGCAGATATATTCACCAAACCACTACAAGAGGAGATATTTTGCTATATTAGAAGAGAATGAAGAATAATTGACCCAAAAGACACTACAAAAATAGTAATTTTTTGCGACCCACGGTGTACGTCTCCAAAAGACACTATTAGCAACGTACACCATGGGCGTCGCTAAAAACGATAAAAAAAACCCTTTCCCACGAGAAAAAAGGGCACCAATTAATTAGCGACGCTCAGTGTGCTTCGCTAATATTTGTTTAATTGCAACGACGTCTTGTTATGGGAATATTTGCAACATGCTTAGACTTATTATTGACGCATATTGTGTGTCACTAATAAGTCCTGTTATAAACTGATCGGTCCCTCCCTCTCTACGCTGCTCACTATTCTCTCTCTTTCTCTCGCTCTCTCACTCTCTGCGACACACCTATTATTTTTTCAAGTTGCCATGAAGAATTGATCGATCAAGTGTGCATTGATTTGAGTGTTTGATCTGATACTATTTTTTTGAGTTGCCGTGAAAACAGGGTTCGTTTTCTTATCTCTGATTACTATTTGCTGTACTGTCTCGATCGATACATGTATGATTGATTCTATGTTGTTCAGTACAAGTTCTAGATGTAAAGGATGATACATAGATTTTATAAGGTTCGTTTAACTTTGATTGTTTTGTTGGGTTAAATTAAGGTGGAGTTAATTGTTGCGATGTGGTGAATTTGTTCATGACAAGTATATATTCTGTAGACAACCCATTTTTTAAAAACAACTAAAACTTGTGAAATCGGTCAACAAATTTTTTGGGGGGGACCAAAAGGTATTTTTTTAACTGATTGTTCACTTGGTGTTTCTTCTATGATGATACATAGGGTTTGTATTTATCCAAAAAAAAAAAATTACAGAAGGTCTGTTTTTCTTCAATTCTAGCGCTCAAAATCTTGTTATTTTTTTTTATTTATGGCATGTTTAGTGCAAAATTTTCTTGGGTGTAGGCGACTTGTTCTGGGTTTCTGATTTTTTTTTTTTTATAACGGATATAAAGTTTTTGTGGCTTAAAAACTGGGTTTTCATGGTTAAATGTGGGTCTTAAATTTCTAGAGGTAATTTAGATCTTCTGAATTCTGAATTTTATGGTATAAGAGTTGAAAATTTGTTTTGATGGCTTTTAAGGTCTTTAAAGTTTCTGCTTAGACCGTTGGATGATATTGGTAGATATGTAAAGTGGGGTTGCATGAATATTGGTGGGTTTTTGTACTTGTAAGAGGAAACTAGCATTTCTGAATTTTGGAGGATTTTAGGAATTGAGCTTTTGTATCATTAACAGGTATAAGAATTTGGTTGAAAATTTTTAATAATTTTTTTTATACTAAGATTGGGGGATGTTTACAGTATCAAGTCTGTTTTAATTTCTCTTTATAGTTGAATAATTAAGTTCTATTGTTAAACAATTCTCTGGATTAGTATGCATTTTTAATTCATAAATAGTGGGCGAATTATATAGGTTCTTTAGAGGATTTCTAATTTTTTTTTATGTTTTTAGGTGATTGATGATTAGAGAACTCTTAAGTGTAATCCCTCCCAGACGCTCTTCCCTTGCTCTGTTTTGCTATAATAGATTTCTATTAAGTTACTTGTTAGTTTCCACCTTATTTTTCTTTAATTGGTTTATATTAGCTACCGACGGTTTCAATCCATTCGATGACATGAGTAATGCCTACAGCATATAGCTGATGTTGCTTGTGCCGTATAACTTGCCACCCTGGGAATGTATGAAAGAACCATTTATCTTCATGTCGTTGCTTATTCCAAAGCCGAAGTCTCCTGGTAATGAAATTGATGTGTACTTGTGTCCTTTAGTGGATGAGTTAAAGGAATTGTGGAGGGTGGGAGTGGAGGCATACGATGTCTCTAAGAATGAGACATTTCAATTGCATGCAGCGTTATTGTGGACTATAAATGACTTTTCAGCATATGGGAACTTGTTTAGGTGGAGCACTAAAGGGGTATCTGGCATGTCCGGTTTGCAATAAGGATGCATGTTCCCTACATTTGTCCAATGGAAAGAAGATATACTACATGTGCCATCATCGTTTTCTACTACCATCACATGGATGGCGAAATCGGCAGAAACATGTGTTTGATGGAAAAATTTAGCGCATATTGTCACCTCCATTGTTGTTTGGCAAAGACGTGTTAGCGCAATTGACACTCATCCAACCAGTGAGGTTTGGAAAGATACCGGGTATTAAGAAGAGGAAGCATACTCATTGAACTTACGGCACTCAGTTTAGATTCCCGGTTGGAAACTATTGCGAGTTTCCACTCCAAAAAGGCCCATTTTAGAGTTTTGACAGACCAAAATGCCGAATATCGACCTACCGACCCCGAAACCCCATCACACACCTCAAAAATGATAAAATAGACTTGCATGAACTTACGGCACTCGGTTTGGATGCCCGATTTGAAACGTTTGCGAGTTTCTGCTCCAAAAAGGTCTATTTTGGGGTTTTGAAGGACTAAAATGCCGGATATCAGCCTACCAACCCCAATACCCCATCACACACCTCAAGAATGACAAAATATACATGCAAGAACTTAGGGCACTCGATTCGGATCACCGGTTTCAAACTTGTGTAACTTTTTGCTCTAAAAAGCCTCTTTTTGGGGTTTTGACGGACCAAAATGTCGGATAGCGGCCTACCGACCCCAAAACCCTATCACACACCTCACAAATGATAAAATAGACTTGCACGAACTTATGGCACTCGGTTGAGATGCCCAGTTTGAAACTTTTGCGAGTTTATACTCTAAACAGGCCCATTTTGGGGTTTTGAAGGATCAAAATGCCGGATATCGGTCTACCAATCTCGACACCCCATCACACACCTCAAAAATAATAAAATAGACTTGCACAAACTTACGTCACTCGGTTCGTATGTCCAGTTTCAAACTTTTGCAAGTTTCACCTCTAAAAAGCCTCTTTTTGGGGTTTTGAATGACCAAAATACTGGATATCGGTCTACCGACCCCGTCACCCCATCACACACCTCAAAAATGATAAAACAAACGTGCACGAACTTACGGCACTCGGTTCGGATCACCGGTTTGAAACTTTTACGAGTTTCAGCTCCAAAAAGGCCCATTTTGGGGTTTTGACGGACCAAAATGCCAGCTATCCTCCTATCGACCCAGAAACCCCATCACACACCTCAAAAATGATAAAATAGACTTGCAAAAACTTACAGCACTCAGTTCAGATGCCTGGTTTGAAACTTTTTGCTAGTTTCTGCTCTAAAAAGGCCCATTTTGGGGTTTTGACAAACCAAAATACCGGATATCAACCTACCGACCCTGACACCCCATCACACACCTCAAAAATGATAAAATAGACTTGTACGAACTTATGGCACTCGGTTCGAATGCCCGGTTTGAAACTTTTAACAGTTTTAGCTCCAAAAAGGCCCATTTTGGGGTTTTGATAGACCAAAACATCGGCTATTAGCCTAACTTCCCCAAAACCCCATCACACACCTTAGAAATGATACAATAGACTTGTCTGAACTTACAGCACTCCGTTCGGATCACCCATTTCAAACTTATGCAACTTTTCGCTCCTAAAATGCCTAATTTGGGGTTTTGACAAACCAAAATGCCGGATATCGGCCTAACTACCCTGAAACCTTATTACACACCTCACAAATGATAAAATAGATGTTCACAAACTCACGCCACTCAGTTCAGATCACCGATTTGAAACTTATGCTACTTTATGCCGTTCTTACTATTTATGCATGTAAAAAAATATATATTCACATTCTATGTTCATATATATATACATATATATATATTTAATAAGGGTCCGAATATATATCATTTGATCTTTATTCCAAATTGATTGGGATTATTGCGCCGCTGTCTTTCTGTTCTACATCGGGACTTACTATTTTAATTTGTTTTTATTTCTTTTCATGAACAGTTGTAGTTACATTTTCTTAGACTATTTTCTATTTTTGTATTTATTAAAAAAATTTACTTTTACAATTATAAGTAATTAGTATAATATATATAAATGCATTTTTTTTAATATTTTCATTTCAGAATATTTGAATTTTATTGTATATCAGGATGTTTGATACAGGTTTTGAACAAGAATAAAACAAAAATAAATACAAATAATACAGGTCAAAATATGGTGCAGTGGAAAAAAAAAAAAAAACACTTTTAGCAACGCACACAAGGGCGTCACTAATAGAAAAGAAATTAAGTTTTAGCGACGCTTCCTATTCATCGAAAAAGAATGCCATTAGCAACGCATAGAGAACGTCGCTAAAGGTTGGAACCAATACACTATTTGCGGCGCGTTATGTGTGTCGCTAATAGTAACCATTAGCGACGCACAATAAGCATCGCTAAAGGGTCTTTTTAGCGACTCCTATTGTGTCCATGTATAGTATTAGCGACGCACAAGCCTAATTATTTGTGACATTATGTGAACGTTGCAAATAGTTATCTTTAGCGACGCACACCCATCTAAGCATCGCTAATAGTATTTACAACACGACTATTAGCGACGCATGGAGTGACGCCCAAATGTGCGTCGCCAAATAGAATTAGCGACACGCATTACTACTATTAGCAACGCATGTGAGCGTCGCTAATAGTGTCTTTTCCTGTAGTGAGATTTGAGTAATTAAGTGATAAAAATCACCTCTGCTTAAACCAATCGACTGTCTTTAGAGACCAGTCGACTGATTCTAGGAATAGTCGTCCATAAGGTAAACTAAAGTCAATAAGCCAAACAAAAATTTGGCCACTAATCAATCCAATAAACCTACCAATCAACTATATGAAAAACCATTCAACTAATAAATGTTTTATAAAAGAGAATTATAAGTACTGGTTGAAATAGTCAACCTACCAGTCAACCGATAGTACACATTTTTTCGATAACTCGGTATCCGACCCTTCAGGCTAACTAATTTGGGGGAACAATCCCACCATCCACTAGTAGGGCAGCGCCCCATGTGGACTAGCCTCAAGAGATAGTAGCAGTCACTAAGTTTCGACTTGGCGACTTTGGGGGAGTAGATCCCTTAGTTTTCATCTACGGCCCACTCGTCCACCCTCTATTGAGGTTGATGGTACACACTAATCGACCAATTTGACCGAATCTATAAAAATTGAGCGACATTTCAACTTCTCTCTTTTTCAAATAGTTCGAAACCACTATATTCTCTCCCAAGCTTCTCAATATTTTTTCCATGGCTCTCAAAACTAAAAACCTATCTTCCAAATCCTTAAGAAAATGTCCTAGTGGTGACAATGACGTCCAACACCGAATAAAATCATGCCACGATCATCAAGTCTTTCTCAGCACCTCTATTGTTAAAAAATTCAATGATGACATCAAACACCATACTATAGAGTACGGGAAGACCATTATCACGACTCAAAACCCACCCTATACGGATCTCGTGTTGCGAGGCTAACCCAATGGCTGTCCCTACTTTTTTCATTCTTTGTATCCTTGACAACAATATAAAATGTAAACTTAACAGTAATTTAACAAAAGTCTTAATACAAAATATTGTTTAATCATCTGAAAAATGTAAATTGATATAAACTGAACTTAAAACCACTCTTAGGTGGTGAATACATGGGAGAGACTCTATTCACTTCTATCATGCTCCTCAACTGTATCCCTAAACTCCTACTGTAGTTCTGTAGCATTCTTACCTTAAAAAATTAAGTAAGCAGTGTGAGCTAACAAAGCTCAGTAAGTAAAATCTCATCTTTGACACGAGTTAGGGTTAACATAGGAAAAATGAACTCATATGGTGAACATGATAGCCAATCATGAAAATAGTTGCAATTAATGGTAAAATGCCACAATGGCCAATGAACAGTAAGTCACAATAAGCAAGTATGAGTAATGGTATAGCATGGATATGGGAAAACTTAATAATAACAATCAACATAAAAATACTGCCACAATAAACCGATCACAATCAAGTCCAATAAATGAGGAAACTTTCAACATAGAATTATTCATAGGGAAACAACAAAATCCTATGAACCCAATAAATGTAAACATAACAACAGTCAATTATAAGTGACTCATTTACTCTGTTCAAGGTTTGGTAGACCCTCGGTCTTTTGGGGCCCAGCATAGCCCCTTAACATGAATGCATATAAAATGTCCTCAAAACTCAATGAGTGAAAATGCCATCATTACCATATGTCCGTTCATAGAGTCGACCCGTAGGTCCTGTCAATCGACCCGTAGTTCTTGTCAATCAAATAGCATCAGATGAATATTATGACTGAGCACAATTCTGGCATTCCTAATAAATCAAATTCTATTGTGATTCCATAAGAAGTGCATAAAGAATGGAATATCATGCAAATAACAATAGGCCTCTCAAGGCACAATACAACATATATAACAATCATGATATAGCAGTCAATAAACATCCACAAGATAGGACAATATTAATTGTGAAACACTAACAGTTGGTACGTTCAAGAGTACAAGATTGGCAGTAATAGAAGGAACGTGGCTTGGAAGACCACATGTAAGAGATAGGGGTTTACTTACCTTTAATCTGTATGATCTGCTTTAATACTCCGTAATTTTCTCATTTCCCTTTGACTTTCCTATACATCAATAAACATGTCTCAGTTCTAAAGTCATTTATAAATTTATACACATCGTTACTCTAAGTATCTCTTTACTAATTTAGACTCTACCATTGAGTCTGGGATGTCGAAGAAAGTCAGTTTAGGCTTTCACAATTTTTAATTTGGACTTTTATGCTGAAAAGGGCAAAACGGTCATTTTACATGTCTCTATTTTTTGGGATCTAGTTTCACAAATCAGACTTCACCGCTGAGTCCATAAGGTTTGAAATAATAAAAATTCACTATTTACTTAGTTCATTCGGAGTCCGCTTGACTTACATTTGACTCAGGGGCATTTTGGTTATTTTGGCATTTCTACGGGTATTTTATTTTTTGGGACTTTGTCTCATGAAACGGACCACACTATTGGGTTCATAAGGTCCAAAATAGTAAATTTACACTATTTATTTACTAAATTTGGACACCGAGATTTAAAATAACAATTAATTAATTTACTAAATTAATTACTTGACTATATAATACATATATATTAGTTCCACATTTGAACACAAGTGCCCTTGTGGCACAGTGGTGGTCTTAGTAGGCATAAGGCTTTCAGCCCTTACACACCTAGGTTCAATTTTCCTCAGCTCCTTCCCACCCCCTTTTTTTTAAATAAAACCAAAAGCCCTTCAGCCCTTCAACAGTGACGGGTCGTCACTGGGCCTGGGCGCGTTCCGACCCTATAATACCCCGACCTGAGTTAGGGACTATTAAGCCTTCGCGTCAAATTAGTAATCGACGCCCTAAGTAACGAGGTCAGTTTCAACACCGACGCACGGACTTTTAAATAATAGTCCTGAAAACTCAGGACGACTATACATCACTTTCGTTGCAATCACTAACTTGTCGGTTCCGTGATAATTATATTTTCACGTCAACCGCTGGTCATCGATACGAGTATGAGAATTGGGCACGCATTACGAGAATACGAAGGATTAGTGTAAAGGGTGTACACTTAAGAGAAATAATTAATTTTTAAAGTAATTAATTATTATAATATAAGAAATTAATGGTAGTATATGTATATATATAATAATAATATATATAGTATATGTACTATATAAATAATTAACTTACCTTATAAATATATATATATATATATGTAAATACATATACATGTGTATACCTATATAAATATGAATATATTTATATATTATATGAAGGCATGCAAATATCCAAGGTGCAATAGTGTGTGTGTGTGTGTGTCTTCAAGTGTGTTGGCAATATAATATGTATATACATGTGGATACATATGTGTATATAGGTATGTGTGTGTATATATATATATATATATATATGTATAAATATACAAAACAAAAGAAAAAAACACCACACACGCATAACCGGCCATGATGGCCTGCTCACCACTGCCCAAACAGTGGGGCACTCATGAGAAAACCTGAATTGGGCAAACCCATTTGTTGGGACAATCAAAAAAAGGTGATGATGATCTAGGGTTATAAACACATATACACACAACTATATACGTACACTCTTGAGCCATCCGAGAGTGAGGGAGAGATTGAAGGAGATTCTGGGATTCAGAAGTGAGGAACAAGGGAGAAAATCAGAGGAAGACGAAAGAGAATACCATTTCGGAGGTAAAAATACCAAAACCCAATACTTTCTCTCTTTAAAATAATTACATGTATTACAAGTTGTTTAGGTTTTCTTATACATGCATGATGTTTAGGATGCTAATACACGAATGAGGCATGAAATTTGACCTTTAAAACAGTCGAAGAACATCAGACCCATAAGGGTCGGCCATGGATAGACCTTAGTGAAACAGGTCTGAAACCGTTAGAACCAAACCCTATTTGGTTGGTTGGGACCTCAAATAGACCCTATGGGTGTTCTAATAAACCTAATGCGCGACCACAAAACCCTAGAAATGACTCTCAAAAATCGAGTTGCAGGTTCGAGTCTCGAAGACCCATCTTAAAAATCAACCCCTAAACCTGTTTTTGAGAATGGGGGTTGAATCCCCATGTCATAAGGATCACACCAGAACAAATCCCATTGGATTTGGCTCAGAAATGTGCGTTTACAGCCGACTTGCAGGTTGGATTATAAGGCTTGAACCGAGCTTGTTGGACCAGTTTAATCCCTAAAACGAATGCCAAAAAAATTCTTAGTGTAAGAGGAACATTTCTAAATGAAAACAAAGAGAAATCATTGAACAAAAACGCACGAAATTGAAGCTTTTAAACCCAAAAAATTAGGGCAACAGTTGTGGGTTGATGGGGAAGAAAACGACACTGAGTCGACTCGCAAACCGTTTAAAGCGGTGGGTGAACTCGGGACACGTGGCGGCATTCGAAGTTGCCACCGAATAAATGAAACAGCGACGTTTTAAGGGCCTGATGTGTGTGTGTGTGTGTGTGTGTATATATATATATATATATATATATACACGTAAAACTGTTACGTTTAAAAAGAAAAGAAGAAAATTGGGGATCCGAGGGTTCGAACCCCTGACCCACGCGCCCACACGCCCTCCCTTACCACTCGGCCACACGTACGTGCGTGTTACTATATAGGGCAAGATATATATATATATATATATATTATAAAATTAATAAACATAAATAAAATCAAATAAAAAGGTGCATTCTGCACCTAAGAGATTCGATGGCAGTATCTTTGGGAGGGAGGTGGCACGCTGGCCATTTCATCAGTTCATATATTGCACACTAAATATATATATATATATATATATATATTATAATTTATGAATTTAATTTAATTAAATTAAATACTCCAAAATGGCTCGAAGCCCAAATTTGACAAGTCATATATGTATTCTTACTATCTCAGACTTTTTGAGTCCAATGGTGAGGTCCACGACATGAGATGAGGTCCCAAAAAATTAAAGACCCGTAAGAATGTCAAAATTACCAAATTTCCCCTAACATGTCCTAAGTCGAATTAAGTTCTAAGAAAGCCTAAATTGATTTTCTTCGATGTTTCGGACTCTATGGTAGAGTCCATTCCACTAAAAGAAGTGTCTAAAAAAAAAAGACATAAAATTTGATGAATAGCATCTGTCAGATGACTATAAACTAAAATATTGCTAAAATGCTAAACTAAGGCAAGTACGAGGAAATAAGGTACGAGAAGATATGATGCGTTACCATATGAAGTAATTAAATTTAGATTAAAGTTAATGGAACTACCAGAAGAGTATAAATTGAAATGAATTTAATCCCTAACACATTAAGTTGTGTCATAGGCTAAGAGTACGAGTCGAATTCAGTATATCCGAGATTATGGAATGTTCGTACATCAGTTAGGATTAAATACGATCTAAGTATAAGTTAAGAAACATCTATAGGTGATATTGTAGTGAATGTGAAGTTGATGAGACTGTTTATGAATTGTTCTTAGGAACTACGAAGGAAGTGGAAAAGCGCATTTTTAGCACTAACTCTAAAGGACTGAAGTGAGTAACCTTGTGTTTGAAGTAGAGATTTAACTCCATGGATTTGAATAAGGTTTTAAGTTATGTGAAGCACTTGAATATTAAATTCAGTTTTTGATTACGATTCCTGTTTTTAAATTATTCTGTTATGACATGCTGGTTAAATGTTTTTACATTCAATTCTTTTCTTGGTAATATTTAGCATGTCCGGTTAAAAATGCAAATTTCTTTAAATATTCTGAATTTGATTGTTACAAGTATTTGAAGTCTTATTGCAGAAATTGAATATTTCATGTTTTAAATACTCATGAAAAGTATCTATTGAAGTAGCCATGTGATAAATGTTTTGTAAGATAAATGGTGCTTAAAGCACCCCCCTATAATGGTTGAAATCCTTCGGGATTTAGTAGCAAATGCTCGGTAGCAGGATCTAATCCCACAGGCAAATATAATTGACAGTATTGACAGTAAAATAGGAGTCTGGTTCGAAACAGATTCCACCTTAATTAAAGAGAAAAGATGACAAAATGATTTCGAAAAATGAAAGCAGGTTTTTACCCCCATTTTATTATATGTGTTTATATGCTTTTAAATTGCATATGCTCTATTTGAAGGAATGTGTTTTTAGCTTGAACACTTTAAATGTTTCAAAGTTATCTGTTTTAAGAATGCATATATTCTGTGTTCTAAAATGTACGAGCAATTGGTAGTGAGTATTTTATAAACTCTCATGTGCTAAACCACTACCAGTTGAAAACCCCATGACGAATGTAGGAATTACTCACAAGCTTAGATTAACTTAGCCGAATTTTTATTCGGACCTCCCTTTCAGGTGATTGATGGCAAATTGGTTTTGAAGACAAGGATGATGAGTCTAGCTCTTTCGGGAAGATGTGCTTAAGTAGCTCCTTTTTAGGAAATCATATGAACTCTAGTAGCATATTTTGTATTAGCAACAATGTAAGGTTATGTATTATGCCTCTCGGGGTAATGGATATGTAATGTTATTAAAATCTTTAAGCTTTTAGTTATGCTTTGAATGTATAATCATGTGTACCGCAATGTGAAGAGCGGCAGTACCGGATGGATGTGCAATTTTTAAAATGAGAAAAGAAAAGTAAAATTTTTCACGTTTCCGCAACCACATGACGCACATCTATTCGATATCGCTGTAGATGCGAGCCTTGTCCCGAGGCCTTCGGGTCTTGGGGCGGCAGTCCCGATCCAGAATCCGCGCGAGGCAGATTTCGGGTCCTGACAGACCCGACTCGGTCCCATGACTCAACAGCTGACCCGCCATCCAACAGGACTTTTCGGCAGTCTCCGGTCACCCACACCGGCTTCGGTGACCAGAAAACTGAACAGGAATTTTTATTTTTTCATTTTTCTTGCATTTTTTAGCTCCTTTTCATTTCTAATTGATTATAAAACATATTTAACGCATTTTAACATGATTTTAAGCATTTAAAACCGATCAAAACAACCCAAAACTCCCTGTTCAATTTTTCGATCATGCACGATATCTACCCCATTTCTCAACCGTTTCTTTCGCAGTTTCTTCCTAAATTCCTTTTTTTCTTCCTAGAACAACATTCTACCATAAAAATCAAGCTTTAAGTAACTTTAAATAAAAGCCAGAAAAAAATACAAAGAACAAAAACTAAGTTTTACCTGCGACTATTCCTCTTATCTATTTTTCTTCTTTTTCTTCCTTTTCTCCTTCTCTCCTCCTGGTTCTTTTCTACAACCCGAACCCTTCTCAATTGATGCTTCCTTCTGATTCCTCTTCTTCTTCTTTTTTCTTTTTTTCTCTTAGTGTTTTTTTTTTCAACCCAACGCATGGGTTATAACTCCCCTACGCCCCTTCACTTTCCCTATTTCCGTTTTCGTTTTTTTTTCTTCCTTCAGTTTATTTTCTTCTATTGTAACCCCCTTTTCATGCACCTTCCATATCTATATTTCCTGATATATATATATATATATATATATATATACACACACACACACACACACCTACATATACATATACACATACACATATTCTATATATATATATTATGATTTTTATTTTTATTTATTTATTATTCTTATTCCATTTTATTTTGATTTTTGGTTTTATTTATTTATTTTTTTTTTCGATATTCGTTCCTAGCTTGCCCGGGCATCGCCCGAGCATCATCCGTACAATTAAAACTATTGAGATGCCAAAATCATTCATTTCATTCGATATCGTAACATAAGGCCCTTTCGACTCGGGTTTGGTTACAATTAGGTCAGGGTATTACAACCATCAACACGTCTTTCTTTGAAACAAAATCCATTTACATAGGGTCTCACTTTGATTTTCTTGGATGGACCAAATTTCCCGTATCCTCTAACATCCAATACACATGCCATGTCCAACTCTTCTACGCGTATTTTGAGATGCCCACATGCCTTAATGAATCGTATTGGGTTCTAGACAACCTCTTTTCACTCAAAATTGAATCCATCTCAAAAATCTTCAACATTCCCCGTGGGGAATTCCAAGAGTTCACTACCAACTCTTGGGTACTAAGTAAAGGGTTCAAATCCCTTATGGTCATACAACAAATGTACGGTGACTCTTCGATAACGAAACTTTTTAAACCAAAAACCTCTCAACTCACATTTGAATCCTGCCCCATCCACCACATCATAACATACAACATTCTTCCACTTGCCGGTGGACGAGACTTCGTCTTATACATAGACATGTTCTTCATTTGGTGTGTCTTAAACTACTAAAAGGTTGACCTTTCATATGTCATTCTCCATCATGTAAATGATTGCCTAAAGAAAATGAGAGGAATCCTTCCATATGTCAACCATCTCACCACCCTTCTTTGACCATTACCAAATTGATCTTGGTGGTGAAACCAATATCTACACCCCCATCCACATGGACATATACTCCAACGGGACTTTTAAGTCCATGGGGGGTACAAGTTCATTGACCAATGATGGGTCCCCAAATTCACTCCTGCACCCCCATCCAAGAAAACCTAAGAGCCTCACTTTTCCATTCACCCTACCACCTAAACCACCTTCACTTCCTCCTCCTTCGATTCCAACCCCGGATTTCTCATCCATCATCATCCCTTTTTCGGGAGATGGACTACGGTTTTCATCACCAAATTTAGACTATTGAATCTAATCTCTCCAAAACCTTATCCTCAATAACTGAGAGGATAAAAGCTATAGAGAATCACATGCACATTCTCAAACTTCGTGTCGACTATTTCTATAATCACAATGAGAAAAAGTGTGGGGAAACCAAGTTTGAAGTACTCGAGGTGAAGGGCACCCTCCGCCAAATCCTTATCACAAAGAATAGGCAATCCTCATCCTCCACAGCCTTAGGTATTTTTTTTAAAGATGACAAAGGGGGAGAAGAAGAAAAGTAAGGGAAAAGAATAATATAATAGAAAGAATATCAATTTTTTTAAATCTTTTTTGTATTTCTTCTCTTATTTTGAAATACTTGTATTCATACTCAACATTGTAAAAGATCAATTCAATAAATAGAAAGCATCTTTTGTTATATCTCTTCTGCATGACATGTGCAAGTGTATGTGTTTATATTATAATATTTAAATGCATGAAAATATGATATAACTCTCTAATCATAACATGCAATGATTACATGTTTATAGGAAGGGAAATAAAAAAATATGCCTAACTGTTTAAATCTATTCGTTTGAGGAATGAATTCAAGTTTACAAGTTGATATGGGGAGCCTATATGAAATATCATAATTCTCTATCAATTATGTCCCTAATTTACTATTTGTATTTTAATAGAAAACATGTTTTGTCATCATAAAAAATGGAGAGATTATTAGCCCTAAATGTTTTCAATCAATGACATCTCAGTAATTTTGATGATTACAAGGTATTGTATATGTGGACTAATGTTTTTTTTCAAGTGACAATGCAAATAAATCATTTAGGACAAAGAATGATTGTTGACCAAGAAATGACAAAGTCTGTTAAGCTAAAGGATTCCACTCAAGAACATGCTTCAATGCTAAAATCTAATCAAGTAGAATGCTCTCATGATGAATAAAGTAAATGGACAAAATCAAGCCCAAGGAATTAAGACAAGTCAATAGAAGACTTTTTCTTTTTCTTATTTTGGGTTTTGAGTGATTTATGGTTAGATTGATCATTAGTTGTAAGCTCTTACTATTTAAAATTATTCACTAAGAACTAACCTCAAATGATTTTTTAAAATAAAGCATTGCCATACTTTAAGTTTTGAAAGATCAAAAGGTTTTGATAAAAGTACACTTTGAAAAATAAGTTAGAAGTTAGCTACTGTCCAAACCAGTCGACCAGTTCATGAAACTAGTCAACTAATTCTTAAAATTTATTTTTACACTTATTAAACCAGTCGACTAGTTCTAAGAACTAGTCGATTGAGTGACATTTTTTGTGAAATGACCTAAGCCTACTAGCCAATACAGTCGACCTAAATGGTGAATCAGTTAACCTTTTTCAAAGACTAAAATAGTGTACATCAGAACCAGTTGATTGATTATTTTTGAAAAATTGAACCTCAAACCTTTTAGACAATTTAGTTGATTTGATTCAGTCGATCAGATCTTAATCTAGGCAATCTGTTTATGATTTATTCTACTAAATGTTTCAATCTGACACTTCAAAATGCAAATTTTGAACAAAAAAGAAAAGAAAAGGAATGACTCTTTTTTAAAATGAAATGACCATATTCTTTTCAGGGCTATAAATAGAGGTTTCTCTAAATCATTTAATGTTATCTCTTTACAAGCTTACATTTCTACGTCTCTATTCTTGACTTTAGATTTGACCATTGAAAACTTAGATATAAAAGTTCTACTCATCTTAAATATTCTAAGCTTACACCAGATCTATCTATACAGAGTGAGCATAAATTGCACCAATATAATTTTGAAAAGAGTGCTTGTTGATAACAGAACTTTGTACCTTCTCATTGCGATGAGATTTGCGAGTAGGTGCTATCATTATGAGGTAAAATGAGATATTTTGCTGGAAAAAGAATGACGAGCTCTTGTTGTAAAGGTTTAACCTCCACCTGTAAGGAAATATTCAATATTTGTATTTAAATTGTCAATGATTTGTCACCTTCAAAAAGAGGAAGATTGTTGGCCCTAAAGTTTTTCAACCAAAAGCATCTTGGTAATTTTGATGGATTACAAGGCATTGATAATTTGAACTAATGTTTTCTCTGGTCCCAATGTAAATAAGTCAACTAGGTCAAAGATAAAGGTAGACCAAGAAATGATAATTCCATCAAATGAAGATATCCACTCATACACAAGTTTCAAAATCAAACTCAAACAAGTTGATACACTCAAACCCAAGGATTTAGGTGAAGACTTCAATTTTTATTATTTTGAGTTTTTGAGTGAATTAGGTTATGGTTGATCATGTACATGAGCTCTAAGTATTTAAATGATTAATTAAAACTAATCAAAAAATGATTTTTCAAAACATTACATTGACACATCTTGACTTTTGAAAAATCAAGTCATTTGAAAATACAAACATTGGTCAAAATAGGAAAAATTGCTTAAAATGCCAAAATAAGTTTACTAGTTCTTAAAATAAGATGACTGATTTTTAAGATTATTTTAATATTGTCAAACTCAATCAACTAGTTTATTAAATCAATCGACTAATTGTCTTTATGTTCACAATCTTTAGGACTTACTAGTCAAAACCAGTCGACCATTTCAGTAGAACAAGTAAATTAATTCTTCAATACAAAATTGTGAACATTTTGACACTAAAAAAACCAATCAACTGATAGTTTTTACAAACATGAAACTCTAGCCTCTGATAAAATCAATTGAACTAGCTATCGACTTAATTATGATTCAGTCAACTAGTTATAGAAATCAATCGACTGATTTTTTTGATTTGACACCTTGAAATTCACATTTCTAATCTATTTGAAAAGGGGGCAACGATTCGTTTTTTTGAATCTAACAGGCTATATTCTTAAAGGCCTATAAATAGAGGTTTTCTACAATATTTATTGCTAATGATTCATGCATATTAACTTCCCAATATTTCATTTGAATTTAGATATCATTTATTTCAAAACCTAGATCTAGACGTTCTACTCATCTTTAGTGCTCAGAGCTTTGATCGATCAATCATTAGATAGTGAGTATTTATTACACCAATTAGCGCTAGAAAAGAGTAACATTGGTATCTTCTTTGTATTTCTTATTGTAGTGAGACTTTGACGGTAAGTGTCACCATTGTGAGGGAAAAAATAGATTTTGCCATGAAACATTGTAGGGAGCTCTGCATTGTAAATGTTTGATCTCTACCTACAAGGAATTCATATAGTGAAAATCTCAAGTAAGGGACCTTGAGTCGAGGATATAGGAAGTTTTTCGAATCTCGTAAAAATTTATGTGTTCATTCTCTCTTCTCTAATTTATACATATATATGTTGTGCTTTATTTTCATTAACTTTTGAAGTTTTTAAATATAAGAAATATTTTCAAAATACTCAAATCACCCCCGTCTTGGATATATTCTTGGTCAACAGAGTCATTTCTCCATGACTTGAAATAGACCACATTATTCTAACAAAACAATTACAGTCTAAACGAATACAAACTTCTAGAAAATAATTTGTCAATAGAAATTGTTTGATTTTTTTTAACAATGTGGCAATGAGACTAATGTAATGCGACATCATTAATTCACACGAGACTTTTGAACTATCTTTTCCTTGAAAATCATAATTTAACCAATTCTATACCACTAGACCAACCAGAGATTGATCTTAACACAATCAGTATACATTATTACAAATTTGCACTCTTAGACTAATAGCTAAAATTGATAAGTACGCACATTACATTCTTCATTCATGTAAGGGTGTCCAAGAGTGGTCTTCAATGAGTGTTGACTGCTGCTTAGGAGGAACAGTTAAAAGAGCTCTGATAATGGGCTTAACCTTCTCAATAGTCTTTATAATTCCCAAAAACATGAGCCGATATAGAACCACCATTCCTAAAACAATAGCAACATCAATCCACTTAGAGTAACCCATCTGTACTTGCCAAATATTCCTCAAGATCTCGTCGCCAGTGATAGTAGGTGGCCCTCTTGCTTGCTCGTTAGGGAATGTTAGTCCTTCAAATTCATTCTTGTAGAACCCTTGGTTCGCATACTTATGGAAGGCGATATAGTACATTGGGTATTTCCAAAATGGCTTAGGAAGATCATTTGGCAACCGGAAGAAGCCTCCATTCAACATCATCACACCTTGAATGCCAGCTCCTGTTATGATGCCCATGAGAAAATCTGGCACAGCACTCGCGACGATCATCATTAGGCTTTCGACCAACAACATGCATGCAAAGAGCAGCAAAGCGAAGTATACAAAATGGTCAAGTCCCTTTTGTAGCCCAACAAGGTAATAAGCCATTGCACCCTGGTGCTATAGAGATTAATAGCAAATATGGAATGGAAGATAATGTGTTTCCAACAACAAATGCACCCACAACATAGTGCCCATTTAACCTCTCTCGAGTAAAAATCTGAAGAAATAAAGTAGAAATAGCAATTACTTGTAGGTTGAAATTCAAATAAATTATCAAATTTAAATAATAAAGATAGGCACCTTCATGTCCTCCACAAAAGATGGGAATCCACCAATTGCCATAAAAGTCAAGAATGCTGCAACAAACATAAGCATCGATCCTCTAGCCTGTAAATTCATAAAGATTATGAATAATCAATGACTATATTTGACAACTTCATTATATTCATAAGGTTTCAAAAAAATTTGGCTTCATTTAGTCAAGCACCTGAATTGAACCATAAGTGTGGCCAATGTCATAAAAGATAGTCCCCACGCATAAGCACAAGGCAATGTAAATTGCAAGACGAAGCCAATAATAACCCAAATCACGATACATGTTCACAAAAGATCTTCTTGTAAGGACAGTGCATTGAGTAATGAAGCCTGCTTGACTTCCCTTCTTCTCCAATGTTCCTCCATTCTACAAAACAAAAAACACTTTTAAGTACCTTTTCTTTTGCTTCTATGAACCATTTATATCATCAAAATTCAATTGCAAGGCATAAAATTATAATGTTTGCTAATTTGAAAACCTGTTGGCATATCTCGTATACTCGTCGTTGAACATGTTGGCAAGCCTCTGATGACTTGTATGATTTGACAAGAATGTTGATGGCCTCTACAGTGCTCATTTTTGAACCAAACCCTTGTTCAATGTCCTAATATCAAGAACCAATAGTTTCACAAAATTAATTGAATATATCTTTTTTTGTGGATAATACAATATGAACTATCAAGAACAAAGCAAAGGTTAATCAATAATAAGGGTTGTGATGAACTGACTACTTACAACATCGAAGTCCTTGTTGACAGTTCTAAGGTAGTGATCGGATGGGTTTCTCATAGTTGGACATGGGAAGCCGTTTAAAGAAAAAAACTGCACCAAAATTGCTAGGCACAATCATTAATTGTTTCGTAATTAAGTTTATAGAATTAGATTTTTGCTGACAGTAATCTGAAACTTAAGATGATTCTTGATTACAAGTGGCATTAAACAGACTATTTTACCTCATTTGTTGCTGAAGTAGAACCAAAATAGACTGTCCTACCAGATGAGAGAAGACAGAGATTGTGAAAGAGCTCAAAGACTTCACTGCTTGGTTGATGGATGGATGCGATTACTGTCCTTCCGTCTTGTTGGGCAAGTTTAATTATACGGTTCATGACATGGTAAGATGCTGCACTGTCTAGCCCACTGGTAGGCTCATCTAGAAAGAGAAGCTTTGGGCGAGTCAAGATTTCAATGCAAATGCTAACTCTTCTCTTCTGTCCACCACTAAGGCCTTTTGTGCTCCACCCTCCAATTCTTGTGTTCATAGAGTCTTGCAAGCCCATCTCTCTTATTGTTGCTTCAGCTCTTTCCTTCTTCTCGGATCTTGACATGGAGTCCGGAAGTTGAAGCTGAGCTGAGTAGTACACAGCTTCTTTTACCGTCAGTGTTGTCATTAAAGTATCATCTTGAGTCACATAGGCCTAATTCATGGACAAGCAAGAAAAGCCCTTGTTACAGAAAGAGATTATGGGTGTGCTTTTTCAAGAAAGACATTCTTTTTAAAGTATTCTCAAGGATGACTTAATTCTATTCAGAGTTTTTTTTTTTTTTTTTGGGGTAAACATTTCTTGAAATCATTACTTGCGATTTAATTCTACTTTCGTGTTTGACTTCATTTTTTGAAATTGTTTTAAAAAAATTAGCAGTAAATATTTAACAGATTGAAAACTTTAAAATCATATTCAAATTGTAATTCTAAAATTAGAGTAAACAATACGTTTTCACATATTTGGGAAGAGGAAGTCTAATAGAAGAATTTGTCACATGCACATAAATAAAGTGTTTTGAAAAGGTCAAGATGCATTTAAATGTGACTGTAATATAATTTGATACAATTAGACAACTGACATTACATGTAGTGGCCAACTGGTTTCACACTTATGACATTACATTCTATTTTTTCACGAGCCTCGATTGTACACAGAGAGAGACTAGTGACTGGTAATTAGTGTCATACATATAAACAAAAGGAAGTATTTATATATTTGTATATTTATGTGTATATGAATATTTCATTGTTCACGCCCTAATTACAATTCACTAATTTATATATGTATATATATATATATATATATAAAGGAAGTTCGAAGTGACCATGGTAATTCCAAAATTTTTAATACTTAATATTTTAATCAACTTCTATAACAAATTTTTTATAAATTATAAATTGTCCCACTAATTGTTTTTATTTTTTCTATAAAAAATTCTTTCAAATTTTTATTTTTTTTGCCCCCGCAGATTACTGCTATTGCTCCGCCATTATATATACATGCACACACGCACACACAACTTCATCAAAGGCATGGTATAAATTTTACACAGTTCATATATAACAGTGCAGCTAAACCATGTTAATTGAGAGATAAATTTTCTTACCGAAGTGCCAAAAGCTAGAGTTTGTTTGTGACCATTAATCAAGATGTCTCCGGTCTGACGTGTGTTTGATCCCAGTCTTCCTGCAAAGGTCATTTGGGCACTTAAACACGTCACCACACACACACACACATATATATATGTCATGCTAGACTTTTTCAAACTTGGAGAAGAAAAAGAAAAAAAGGAACAAGCAGAGAAATAAGAAAATATAAAAGATTTTTATATTCGATTTCGTTCTCAACGTTTGGTCACCTAAATATATTTCTAAGTCAATGGAAGTCAGACTTGTAACACAGAGTAATACAAAAATTGTGGTAGAGAGAGAGAGAGAGAGAGAGAGTTAAATCTGGGAAGGTCCGAACTGAATGAGCTAGTTACGTCTACACTGAAAATCCCATGTTCCTCTAATTTAATAATATCTTATAGGGTTATTAGGGAGATAAAGTCAATAATTATTCAACTGATGTCAGCCATCAAACGAAGGTCAGCTGTATAGAGAAATTATCCATTAAAATAAAATGTTTGACTTGTAAAATTAACATGTTGCCACATGCCACAAGGCAAGAGGTGATTGATTCATGAATCGACCTGGCAAAGTTTCTCAATTCACACTAGGAAGAGTCGGTATTTTGAATCCATCCATGACACATCAAACGTGAGAAGACCAATTAATGGACGCCAACTTTCTTTGAAGTCTTGAAAATACTACGCAATCATTTGATAGAGAGGAACAATTCTTTATTTTAAAATGAATAAATTATAAATAAAATTTTACGTGTTATCAGCATTTTTTTGAAAGAGATAATGGACATTGGTTTTTTTTTTTTTACTCTCTTTCACTCTTTTCATAACATTAAATAGCAATAATAAGAATGAATTTTATTGCAACTATAAGAACTCCATGTCGTTGTTCTCTCTCTCTTCATAACAAGTTGAAAAAGATAAAAGATTGTAAAAAAAGATAGGACAGAAGAAATATAAAAACTTTTGATTTTCATAAAATTTTTATGGGATTAGTATAGTGATATGATAATTTATTTTTTTAATAATTTTTTTTACATATAATATGATTATTTTTTTAATGAAAAATCGTACAAATAACAAAATATCATTAAAAATTACATTGTAACATGATATATCACATCTACTAAATTTTTTTTCTCCCCCATCCCATTTTGGGAGGAAAGGAAGAGGAAAAAACCTCTATTTTTTTTTGTATTTAAAAAAGATTTAAAATATAAGAATACAATGATAAAATCACGTATCATTATTTACCGTTCTTATGACTATCTTCATTCTTTATTATATGAAAAGAGCAAAAGAACCCTTTGTTTCTTATGGCTTGATATACCTCCCATTGATCTTGGCCTCTATTTTCCTTCCAATTTTCCACCCCAACATTAAAAGAAAATTAATGATAATATCACCCCTCGAACTATACATGCTTTTTTCTTTTCCATTCCTAATTAATTTGTCTAGGCTTTAAGTCCCCATGACTATGATTATAAATCTCCAAGTTGTTGGTGATACTACAACTAACAAATGAAAGCAACAGTATGAACAGAATCCACTAGGAGTTTAAAATACAAACTTAAATTACTAATTACCTGCTAATGCATCAAGAAGAGTTGACTTTCCACAACCAGAAGGACCCATGATGGCTAAGACCTCACCCGGTTCAACGTAGCCGGTGAGCCCCTGCAAGATACCCCGGCGACCACCTTTCTTCTCCGGCACCGTCACCCACAAGTCCTTCCAAGTCACGAAAATCCCGTTCCCTTTTGACGAAGTCAAGGGGATAACATTTCCTTCACCTTTTGGTGGTGCAAATGCTGGTTCGGTGATTTCAAGCGATTGTCTGATCTCAGAGTCAACCCTTAGAGATGGTGCCTCAACTGCACCAATATGAGGTGGTGGAGGACTAGTACTAAATGGGAAGCTTTTTTTGGCGTTTCTAAAGGGCATGTCATCTTCTTCGGAAGCAACGCTTTCCATCTCTATATCCTCATCTCTCTCCTTTGTTATCGGCTCCTTAAGAAGTATTCTTGTTGGGCTGGGGCTTGGGGTCCATCTGGGTACGTTAACGCTAGAATCCATGCTACAAGATCTAGAGAGAGAGAGAGAGAGTTGGGTTAAGTTTGCAACTATATTGCAAGAGTAGGCAGTGCTTAAAACAAAGGGAAGGCAACTGGTATTTATAGGCATAAGGAGAAAGTGCTGTAGAACAAAAAATTTGACATTAGTTTGAAAAATGGTAGGCCAATCTACACGCGAGTAGCGACGGAGTGAGAAAGTATAAACTTTGAGAGATTTTGAACTCAATACTTGTCAAAATTAAAATTTTAGTATCATGTTAGATTTTTGATTATTCTAAAAATTTTAATTATTAGATAATAAATTAACAATTTATATGAAACTATTTTAATAACATTGAATAGTTGTACTATTTTTTTGAAATAAGATAAAACTACTAATAGATTGTTTACATATGCGAATAAACCTCTTACCATTAAATTTTAGGATAAATTATAGTCAATAAAAGTAAAACAAAATTGTCAAAAGCTTTAAGAGAGGTTAAAAAATTCTAAAAGTCAATAAAAGTTTTCAGGCATATTACAATGATCTCTTTTAAAATTTTTCTAACTAATACAAAAACCTCCGATGAGATTTTTGAAATTTCACTACTCCCTTCTATTTTTACGGAAAAAATACACATGCTTCCTTTACTATCTAATTTTTTTTTTCAAAATAACAAAAGTACCCATTTCATTTCTTTTATATTTTTTTTAATTTTGTCTGAATTTTTTACTTTTTTAAAGATTTTTTTTATTTTATATAAAAATAAATTTAAAATAAATAACTTATATTGTTATTTTTTATCACAAGTGTTTTAATTAATATTTATTTAAGAATTAAAAAAAAAGATTAAAAAGATTAGTTAAAATTGAAAAATATAAAATTAAAAAAATAAAAAGATACTTTTATTATTTTCAAAAAATAAAAATTATAGTGAAAATGTGTTATTTGTCACTAAAAGTAAAAAAGGATAGTGTTATTTTGAGAAACTTTAAGAAATATCTTTGTTTAAAATCTTGAGAAATGTAAGTGTAATTTATTCAAAGTTTTATTGTGACGTGAAATTGAAATTAAAATAAAGATATAGTATGAGAAATTTTAAACATAAAGAGAGCAAAAATATAGATTAAAGCATATATTTAAAAAAAAAATTCAAATAATAAATTTTAAAATTAATGACTTGCATATTTTGTTTGCCTTCATTCATTGGTTAACTCGGATGACTTGTTGTCAATGTTTCAAAAACCGGACTGGACTGGCCGGTTCAACAGGTTGAACCGTCGACCGGTCCCTAGACCGGTCTGGGTTAGCCCAGTAAACCGTTTGAAGCTTAAAATCGTTCTAAAAAGTGAAAATTGGTAAAACTGGACGGTTCAACCGGTGAACCGGTTGACCCGGTACCGGTTAATGGCTGATTTTTTTTTTTTTTTCAAAATCTCAAATTTCATGCAATTTTTTAGCTGAATTTTGGCTAAGTTGAATTGGTATTTGGCTGAATTTATTTTGGATTGTATTTAAAATTTTAAACCCTTGAAGTTTGAGACTCTAGTATTATATATTTGTGTCATGTGGTATTTTCTTTTATTTTATGCATGATTATTATTATTTATTTTTTTTTTTTCATATAGTTGAAGATCAAATTATTAGATTATACTTAGATTGGATGTTAAATTGATTTTTGTTATTGTCCTTGCGATTATGGAAGAATAGCAATGAAGTTTTAACTTTCAATATTGTAATAAAATATGTCTATTATATTTTTTTTATTTTTTTCTTGAAGTTTTATATATTAAGAAAATTTATATTTTATAAATTTTTTTTATATAATTTTTAGTAATTTTTATATAATTTTTTAAATTTAAAATATCAATAATATGTATTATTAAATTTATTAATTACATAATTATGACATCACAATTTAATTCCAATTGAACTAATAACTTGAACATTTTTTCAATTCGATGAATAATCTGTATTGAGAGCATTGCTGGTTGCATCTAAAACGTCACAACTGCATTTATTACAAGTCCAGTTTTTTCGAGAGACATTAATTTTTGAAGTTCTTGTGGTACAATAGCATTCGTTATCCTTTCAGGGGACATTAATTTTTGAAGTTCTTGTTGTATCTAAAAGGTCACAACAGCATTTATTAAAGGTACAGTTTTTTCAAGAGATTAATTTTTGAAGTCCTTCTGGTACAATAGTATTAGTTAAGCTACTTTTATTTTTCTTTTGGAAATAAAATTTTTAATTTTAAAATATGAGATATGTATTAAAAAAATTATTAATTTTAATTTTTTATAATTTAAATCATTATATTTAAATATATTTTTATAATTTTTTAAAAATTAATTATAAAATTTTTAAAAAATTATATCCGAATCATTATTCAAGTGCAACCTTATCCTTTTTAGATGATCGTAGCACAACATCTTGGATCACCAACACAAATTTTCAGGATGGAGATCCATAGGTTTTTTTTTAATGGCCCGATAACCATCTTAACGATAACCCAAAGTGCTGATATGGCGATATTGTATTTTCTAAAATGACTAAATTGTTCCTATGTGATTTATTCAATATAGATCATGATTGATAATCTCATGTTTTATAGTTTGAATATATAAATTTTATTAAAAATAATGCTTTGTAAGTTATTAAATTTTGAAATTTAGAAGAAAAAAAATATTGGGACACATGTCAGTATATCCTTAGATCCCCGAAAAGTTTGTTTTTCTAAGTGACAAAGCTTAGTGTTAACCACGAGTTTGTAAAAAGAATAATACTTAGAGATATAAAACATTACTCTTATATAAAAAGGGTATTTTTGTTAACTAAATATTTTTAAAAAATTTAGGTTAAAATATTGGATTGAGCTTTGTACCAATTAAGCAATTTATAAAATAGTTATGTTGAACACCTAAAAAAAAGATATTCCGAAATTGAGTGTTTATACATTCTCATAAATAGAGATTTTCACTTTTTGTTTTCCAGTGCAAGGACCTACATTTTGATGCTAATGTGTAGGGAATTTTTTTTTTTTTTTTGGTTAGTTTACTTTATTAGACCCCTAAAGAGAAAGGGCAAAAACAACTTCCATTATTACCAAGGAAATGAATATAACAATTATGAGATATAGGAATACAAGATCCTATTTAAATAATGTAAGTCTGTTCGTCATTCAGTTAGCTTAGCATGGATTCTATTCTCTCTCCTTCATTTTATATTAAAAAAAAAAAAACAATTTTAATATATGTGTGTGTGGAGAGGGAGGGGGGGGGGGGGGGGGAGTAAATCACAAAGGAGGATTTCATAGTCTAGCTATTTCCTAACGCTCATTTGGTGAACTTTGTTTAATTGCAATTCAAAGTACGCGTACCAGTCAAAGGGCGAAGATTAAGCCGATGATTTGTATTCTGCAATCATAAATCCTATAAAGACCTCAAATACACAAACCAAAGTCTCATTCAGCAATTGACTGCATTTCATTCCTAATTCTAAATTCAAACGCAGAACATTTCCACAGCCACCAACCAACACCGGTAAATTCAGGGATCTTATAGAATACAACTCTTACTTGGGTTGATGATTATCTTGTTCTAGTCAGCTCTTTTGACTTAGAATGTCCAAGAGTTGCAAGCCTACGCTATCTTGAAAAAGACTTTTAAGACTTTGGATATATATATTTTTTCCCACTCATTTTAGGATAAATCACATTTATATTCTTATTGTTTTAATGTAGGTAGTCCATCCAATTATTGACACGTCTGTGTGAAATAATCATAAAACAGACCTCGGTTTATATTTTGGTCACGCAATCGAAACTTGCATTTGATAAAGTCAGTTCGAAAGATCATAACACTGATATATTTATTTTTACTTTTATAAATCACTATCATGTAGTGTCCAAAAGTAATATGTAAATAAGACTATTATCAATTAAATTTTTTTAGGATTAAATTTTTATCTATTATAATCACTTTGGCTTTTTAAATAAAACACAATCCTTATATAGGTTAATGGATGCAAACGAGTCGATCTTAATAGCATAATGTTGTCAAGGAAAACAAATTCTAACCTGCTGGAGTTTAGGGCTTAGGATAAGTCTTGTGAATCAACTTATAATTTAGCACAATTACGACTTTGTTCACAAAAACAAAAAATTAAAAAAATAAAAATACGGATTGAAAATGCATTTGATTAGGCTCTTTTGAAAATTGTTTTAGAAAGATAAAAAATTTTAAAAAAAATATTTTTAGGAAATTATTAAATCTAGTTTTATCATTTACGATAAAAACTCAAGTTGGTTAGAAAATGAAAACGGTCCCAAAATATATATATATATATATATTTAAATTTTTTATCATTTTCATTCTTGAAAATGCAATTAATTATGAGATAAAACTCAAAATATATTATTAGTTAGTGAAGAAATATAGGGAAACTAGTGAAGGAAGAAACTGAATTTTTTTCTTCTTTTATAAATGAATTCCTTTCTTTATTTTCCTTTTCCTTCCCTCCATACATGCAAAGGAGAACTAAATAGACCTAAAAAAAATGATTATGCAAGAAACGAACATTGTTATCACGATGGTGATGGGGTGACATGGTGATATTTTACATCGTTGATTGGATCCATTTGAAAACAATTGAATAATAACAAAATTATCAAAGATTCGCATTCTTTATTTGATAGAAGCTGTCACAATTAATACCAGAGGGGAAGACGATTACAAGTTAGCTTACAATTAATAATATAGGTGGAGTAACTATGGAAAATTTCATGAACTTTGTTTTCATGATGGTGATCCTGAGGGTACAAGTTGATACAAAGGCTTGCTCTTCACGTCTTCATTGCAACGCAAGTTCACAACTAAACAATTTCTTTTTAGAAAAAATATTAAAATTTCTTAAAATAAATTTTTTTATTTTAAATTCTGAAAATTAACAATTGAACTTTTTTATATTGAAAGTTTCTTTTTGGATCTTTTAGATAGAAAAAATATATTATAAATTTTTTGGGTTGAAAAAAATATTTTAATAACTTTTTAGTATTTTTTTTTTAAAGTACAAATTTTCATGACGTAACAAATAATAAAGTATGTAAATATATATATAGTAAATAAAATATTTTTATACATGTTCAAGATTTTACTATTATAAAAATTCATGTAATAATTAAATTGTACTTATTTTTTATATCAATAATAATGATATTAATGTAACAATATTTTTTTAAAAAAAAAATCTTAAAATATTTCCTAAAATTACATAATTACTCCTTCCATCCCGATTTAAAAATCTCTTATTCCATTTTAAGATGTCTCATAATAAGAGTCCTGTTTAAAAAATTAATATATAAATAATTGTAAAATTTTTAAATTACCTTCACAAATTTAATGTGAATGTACTACTTAATGTGAATTAAAGTTAGTTTTGTAAATTTATCATCTTAATCAAGTGTAAAAACATTAAATGATTGTACAAAATAAAAAGTTAATTTTCTTAAAAGGAATTATTAATTCGAGATGAAGGGAGTATTTATTTTTAAAATAATATTTGATGTTATTCTAGTTCAACCATTAATTCAGCAATTAAACTAGTAATTCATATATTCGGTCACCTCACCATATTGATGCCAAAGCCTATTCTCAAAACTATATATATATATATATATATATATATATATATATATATATATATATATATATATATATAGAGTTAAGATGATCATATCACTTTTACTCTAGAATTTAGCATCGCGGTTGACAAAGAGGGAGCTATTCACTGTCTTCGCTCTAAAGTAGGTGAATGAAGTTCTCTAAATTTTAAAATGATTCGTTTCAACTAATATATATATATATATATATATACACACACACACACACATAGAGAGAGAGAGAGAGAGAGAGCGCTATATATTCAGCATTGCTTGTTGACAAAGAGGGAGTTAGGTGGTGTATATGTATCTGAATATCTATTTATAGATATATGTATGTATGTATGGGGTCATGTAGTTTCTGTCTTTTATTTTGGTTTCCTATCTTTATATAGTTTCTAGATAATCAGAGGACTAAAACACCATTACTTTGGATAGAAAATAATTGTTGATTTAGCATCTTTATCATGGGGACATACACCATATGCAAGCAAGATATTCAATAGTTTCACATTAGAATAATTGAGTCCTAAATATAGTTTAAGAAGAGAGTTTAAATGTTATTAGTTTGACATGTATCTTCTGTCTAGTCATCAATTATACTTATTATCAATCAATATGTTCACAGGCACTTGCTTAGAGATTTAGATGCATTATGCATACCTAAACAAAGAAAATCAATCTACAATAAGAAGCATGTTTGGATCCAAAAATATGAAAAGAAAAAAAAATATATATATATTATTTGAGAACTGATGGAAAGAAGACAAAATTAGTGTTTCAGATGTATATGCTATCTGCTCATAAATAATTCTCACCAACATAATATTATTACGTTTGCAGAGGGCACTTGCGTAGAAATTTAAATGCATTTTGTAAGAATAAAACCATTTGACCTAATGATTATGTTTTAATTTCTAATATAAACAAAGAAAAACAATCTACAACAAAGAGCATGTTTGACCAAAAAAAAATTTAATGAACTTCATTCTGCAGCAGTCGAAGAAAAACCGACAAATTGATAGGCACTGCATTTTTAATAAGAGCTCTTCTTGTAGGCTTAACCTTCTCAACCATCTTATTAATTCCCAAAAACATGAACCAATACTGTACCATATTCCTAGCAAGATCTATCCATTTTGGGTGTACTTACCTCTACTTGCCTAACATTTCTCAAAATCTCTTCACCAGTAATAGTGGCTAGCCCTCCTTAAGTTTTTTGGTGCTGCGGAATGAAGAAAGGTTAAGACCTAGCAAAGACCACAAAGGTCATATCCACGAGCCAAAGGTGACGTTAGGTACGGACTTGGGAGGGCTATAACTCTCCCAAATTTTACAAAAAGAAAGATTATACGTAAAAGACCTCTAATTTTGAAAAAAAAAAAATATTCCCTTCCAAATTTTGCAAAAGAAAATAATTCTAGAAAATTTCTCTTCCCCCCTAAAAAAACTTTTCTTCGCTATGCCTGTAACGACCCATACCCAGGTTAAGCATAATCACGTAATTAAGCCTACTTTAGAAGAGTTTAGATGCTTAATTAATCATCTCATGGAGTTTAAGCTTAAACAATCAATTTACCGAAAAAACTAATCCACGAGAAAAAAATTAGGAAACATCCAAATGAATTCTAAAAATATCAACTCTAATGCAAGACGTAACTTTCCATCAGTCGGAGACATGAAAGCCATGCTTAGGGATGGTAATGACTGGTATCTGTATGGTTCAAAGATGTCTGTGAATGGTAGAATGGATTCCCCATTTGATAAGCCTTTGAATGGACCACAACGTTCGCAACGTGCCATCAAAAGAAATCCAAAATATCATGCATGAAGACAAGTACGCATTCAAGTGGTTGTGGGATCACTTCATAGTCAAACTTTTATTCTCTTTTGGCCAAGGAATTAGGAGAGATTAACAACCACGTAGAGGAACAAGTCATAAGAAGAAATAAAAGTAGTTGCATTAATTTTCGATTTCGCTTTTGTTATTTTTTATCATTTGAATTTATTTCATTACGATGTTAAGGACCTTTAGTTTTGGTGACATAGGCGGAAAGTTTGTTAGATTTATTTGTATTTATTGCTCATGGACGTCAAGAAAAGGAAATGGCATATTTTTAACCCAATTTCTTTGTGTGGTCTATTCTCACCCAAAGAGAATATTTGTAATCAATTGCTGTAGTACACAATCTTTGACCGGGACCTATCACCATTGAACCATCACGTTGTGTTTGGATTATATGTTCCGGCATTCTAAATTTATGGAACTCTTACCACATTTTTTAATATTGGGAAGATTTGGGGTGATGTTGTCACTTTGGATGATTCAACGTCAAAGATGGACTCCTTTACTTTCGGAAGGGTTCTAATTACTACAAATTGCATGGACCTCATTGACAGAGTTATCAACGTAGAATGCAAGGGCAAAGTAGTTTCTATAAGGGTTGTAGAAGAACAGTATGTTAATCAATGCACTCCTCAAAAGCCAAACAATTGTTGCTGCGGTAAGTCTGATCACTCTGCACCATCTTCATCTCGACATAGAGATGATGTTGTGGAATCGAGCTCCGATGAAGAAGAAGAAACAAACGCCGGTAACAATGATTGTATGGACCAACCCACAACTCAACAAGTGGGTAACCTACCGCATGAAGACACACTGTCGTAAATGTTTCGGTTGTAAGGGATTCGATGAGTCGCATTGTTCTTGATGAGGTTGACGGCGCATGCAATGGAGAGAATACCAAGAAACTGGTTGAGGAGTTTGATTCCAATTCAAATTCAACCCCATTAATCAATGACAGTTGTGCTTCATCCGGTCAGATTAGCCTCATTGGGCCGGCCACAAACTATCCAAGTATTAGCCTAGAGGTCCTCATAGGCCAAAAACCCAATCGCAATAATGGACTTCCACTCATTCGGCAGGAAGACAAGCCCGTTTCCTCACCAAGTCACATCCAGTCCCAGCTATCCTCATGGCCTAATCCAAATCACTTTTATCACTCTAAAGCCATTGCGCCACCTGGCTATTCCATGACATCAGCAGATATACCCAACTCACTTTCCCAATTGAGTGCAAAACCACGCAATCGAGCTCGATCTTAATAGCATAATGTTGTTAAGGAAAACAAATTCTAACCTGCCGGAGTTTAGGGCTTAGGATAAGTCTTGTGAATCAACTTATAATTTAGAACAATTACGACTTTGTTCACAAAAACAAAAAATTTAAAAAAATAAAAATACTAATTGAAAATGCATTTGATTAGGCACTTTCGAAAATTGTTCTAGAAAGATAAAAACTTTAAAAAAAAATATTATTTTCAGGAAATTATTAAATCTAGTCTTATCATTTATGATAAAAACTCAAGTTCGTTAGAAAATGAAAACGGTCCCAAAATATATGCATATTTAAAATTTTCATCATTTTCATTTTTGAAAATGCAAATAATTATGAAAAAAAAACTCAAAAAATATTATTAGTTAGTGAAGAAATATAGGGAAACTAGTGAAGGAAGAAACTGAATTTTTTTCTTCTTTTATAAATGAATTCCTTTCTTTATTTTCCTTTTCCTTCCCTCCATGCAAATGAGAACTAAATAGACCTAAAAAAAATGATTATGCAAGAAACGAGCATTGTTATCATGATGGTGATGGGGTTAGAAGCTGTCACAATTAATACCAGAGGGGAAGTAACTCTGGAAGAGATGTTATATCATGATAGTAATACGGTTACAAGTTGGCTTACAATTAATAATATAGGAGAAGTTACTATGGAAAATATCATGAACATTGTTTTCATGATGGTGATCCTAAGGGTACAAGTTGATACAAGGCTTGCTCTTCATACCTAGGTGTAGGCTCGAGAAGTTCGCGATTAAATAAATTTTTTTTAAAAAAAAATATTAAAAAGTTTTTAAAATAAATTTTTTGATTCAAAAAAATTTATGATAGATTTTTTCTATCTAAAAAGTTCAAAAAAAAAATTTAATACAAAAGGTCCAATTGTTAATTTTCAGTTTAACACCGTTAAAAAATATTACTAATTATACTAAAATGATCTTCAAGATACATTTTAGAAAAAAAATAAATCTATAAAATAAAATTTTCAATCCCAAAAAATCATAACATTTTGTAAAGTAAAAATTTATTTTTCAGGCATTCTAGATAAATAAAAAATGTTAATTTTTTTTTAATTGAAGAATTTGTTGTATCTATTAGTTAGTATTTTTTAAAATGTATCTTGAAGGTTATTTTAATTTAATCAATAATATTTTTTAACAGTATTAAGATGAAAGTTAACAATTAGACTTTTTTATATTGAAAATTTCTTTTTTGAATCTTTTTGATAGAAAAAATATATCATAGGTTTTTTGGATTGAAAAAATTATTTTAAGTGCTTTTTAATATTTTTCCTTTTTTTCTAAAAGTATAAATTCTCAAGATGTAACAAATAATAAAGTATGTAAATATATATATATATATATATATATATATAGTAAATGGATGTAAAAAAATGTATTCTTATATAGATTCATTTCCGAGGAAGTATATGTTGAATAATCTCCTGGATTTGAAAATAATGAAAAACCAAACCATGTATTTAACTAAAGCCTTATATGGTTTGAAACAAGCTCTTAGAATTTAATATGAAAGACTTAGTGATTTTCTCACTAAAAATGAATTTATTAAAGGAAAAGTAGATACCACTTTGTTTATTGAAACAAAAGAAAATGAAATGCTCATTGTGAAAATATATGTTGATAACATTATATTTGGCCCAACAAATAAAGATTTATGCAAGGACTGCACTAAACGCATGCAAGATGAATTTGAAATGAGCATAACGAGAGAATTAAACTTCTTTTTAGGTTTACAAATAAAACAATTTAAATAAGGAACATTTATTAATCAATCTAAATATGTTAAAGAATTGGTATGGTGGAAGCGCGTCGTTAACACTCCAAAAATAAATTAATCTTACTTCTTAACACAATAAACACAGTAGCTAGCTGAGTAAGGGTCGATCCCACAGAGAGTGTCCACAATTTATTTTTTTATTTATTCCGACTAATTCTAAACTAAGATCCAATTGATAGCAAAACAATAAATGGGGGGGTTGAAATTTTGATCAAACTAATTACGAATGAAAATTAAATTAATAACAAAAATCAATAAATTAAAACTTCAGTTCTTCGGTTCAATCTCACCCTCACAGTCAATGGAACAATCAATCAATTATAACATTATTCTATCCTTCAATGAATCTAATAATCCTAGGTAACAACAAGTTCTGCTACCCGAAATTTTCCTTAATTCCTCACTAATGAAACAAGCTCTCCATTAGATTCTAACCATTACACAATTTAGAATAAGCTCTCTAAATTTAATATAATGGCAGCATTAATATCTAGGAAATTAGATTATTCTAAGCAACAATCACACAAGCTCGTAGTGTTTAACTTAGGTCATGATAATCATAGCAATAAACAAAAGCTTGACCATAATCATCTATCACTATTTGCCACAATTGATTAGGAACCATATTAATTACATAATATACTTCTTGAATCTAGCAATTGATAATAATCTGATCAATCTAACAGGTCTGATTAAATCAATCAAACTAAATATCAATAAAACAATTTAAACAGATTACCATGAACAGATTAACAGAAGGAAGAAATAATGTTATTGAATTGATTCAACCATTAAACTGTAACGAGGGTTCGAAATCCCCTAGAACTGAATTAAAAATCTAGCCTAACATACTTGAATAAGAAAACAAAACTAATAATTTACTGTCCTGTGCTGTACTGTTCCCTGACTCCTTCAATTTCTCTCTGTGCCGCACACCCTCCTTCAACCTGCGTTGCACGCTCTTCCCCTCTTTTGCGATGCTAGAATCTCCTTTTAAATGCCCCTCAAACTACTGCCATGCCGTTAGGTTTTCTTCTTTTTTATCATTCCTCCTGGGTCCCATAGCAGCTGCATAAAGGCCGCAGCCCCTTTGTTTTTAGTTAAGCCCTCACTCTTTGACTTTTCTTTTTCTATTTCTCTTTATTTTTTCCTTGCTCCATGACCCACCTGCTTTATGACTTTTCTACCTTTTGTTTTTCTTTTCTTTCCAACACCCACGTTCTACCCAATCCAGCGCCTCAGGCCCAAGACAAAGCCCACTTTCAACTTTTTTTCTTTCTTTTCCAGCAGGCCCATTTCAATTGGGCTGAATCTTGCAAGTTATTTTTTCATTTGAAAACGATGAAATATTGACTCGAGCTCTTCATGAAAGTTGTATCCCTCGAAAGAGTAGGTAATTTTAGGCTTTTAAAACACTTGATTTGGACTTCAGAAACTCAATTTATGGCCTGTTGAAGTCTGCTGGTCGGATAGGAAATCAGCTGCGCGGACAGCTTCCCAGACCTGATTTCGACACAATGTTTGGAGGCCCAAACGAACTCGGATTTTTGCAAACTAGACCTTTCTGAAAAGCCCAAGATGTCCTCTACAAACTTTATGAAGACCACTTCCTCATTCTCGAACTCCAACACCATCCAAATCTCAAGTGAAGCTCCATAAGTAAAATCTGTCCAAAAAATCAAAATTGCACAAAATTATTCTTTTATCATCAATACTTTCCTAATTCAATAAATGAATTAATTAGCTCACTTCAATAGAAAATATGTCACAAAACTAAATATAAGGGAATTAAAAATATGAAATATTATGCTCTCATCATATGGAAAACAAAAAAACCCATAAGTATTCCCATAATTGCTACCACCAAACTTGAGAAGAATGACAAAGAAAATGATATTGATATTAAGAAATATAGAGGTATGATTAAAAATATCTTGTATCTCACAGCAAGTAGACTGAATATTATGTTTAATGTATGCTTATGTGAAAGATTTCAATCTTGTCTTAAGGAATCACACCTAAAAGCCGTAAAAAAAAAATTTAGGCACTCGTTAGGTACAACAAATATGTGATTACTCTATCATAGAAATACTTCCTTTGATTTATTAAGCTACTCACATGCTGATTTTGCTAGTTGCAAAGATGATAGATAAAGCACAAGTGGGACTTGTCACTTTTTTGGACATTTTCTTGTGTCTTGGTTTAGCAAAAAGTAAAATTATGTAGCATTATCCATAGTTGAGGCATAATATGTATTAGTCGAGAGTTGTTATACTTAAATTCTATATATGAAGCAATAACTTCAAGACTTTAAGCTTAATTACAATCTAACACCAATTAAATGTGACAACACAAGTGTAATAAAAATAAGTGAAAATCCAATTCAACACTTTAGAACTAAACACATAGAGATTAGACATCTTTTTCTCAGGGATCATTTAAAAAATGGTGATGTAACATTTAAGTTCATTGATACAAACCTAATTAGCGGATATATTCACCAAACCACTACAAGAGGAGAGATTTTGCTATATTAGAAGAGAATTAGGAATAATTGACCCAAAAGATTTGAGTAATTAAGTGATAAAAATCACTTTTGCTTAAATCAATCAACTGTCTTTAGAGACCAGTCGACTGATCCTAGGAATAGTCGTCCATAAGGTCAACTAAAGTCAATAAGCCAAACAAAAATTTGGCCACTAGTCAATCCAATAAACCTACCAGTCAACTTATATAGATAACTAGTCTACTATATGAAAAATCATTCAACTAATAAATGTTTTATAAAAGAGAATTATAGGTACTAGTTGAAACAGTCGACCGATAGTACACATATTTGTTTTTGATAACTCGGTATCCGACCATTCGGGCTAACTAATCTAGGGGACCAATCCTACCATCCACTAGCAGGGTAGCAGCCGCTAAGTTTCGGCCTGACGACTTTAGGGGAGTAAGTCCCTTAGTTGCTATCTACAGCCCACTCGTCCACCCTCCATTGGGGCTGATGGTACACACAAATTAACCAATTCGGTCAAATCTATAAAAATTGAGCAACATTTTAACTTCTCTCTCTTTCAAACAGTTCAAAACCACCATATTCTCTCCTAAGCTTCTCAATCTTTTTTCCATGGCTCTCAAAACCAAAAACCTATCGTCCAAATCCCTAGAAAATTGTCCTAGTGGTGACAATGACGTCCAACACCGAATAAAATCATGCCACGATCATCAAGTCTTTCTCAACACCTCCATTGTTAAAAATTCAACGATGACATCAAACACCATACTATTGAGTATGGGAAGACCATCAACACCTCCTTCTTTGAAACTGGATCCATTTATATAGGGTCTCACTTTGATTATCTTGGATGGACCAAATTTCTCTTATCCTCTAACATGCAATACACATGCCATGTCTAACTTTTCTACACATATTTTGATATGCCCACATGCCTTAATGCATCGTATTGGGTTCTAGACAACCTCTTCTCACTCAAACTTGAATCCATCTCGAAAATCTTCAACATTCCCTGCAAGGAATTCTAAGAGTTCACTACCAACTCTTGGGTAGTAAGTGAAGGGTTCAACTCCCTCACGGTCGTACAACAAATGTATGGTGACTCTTCGATAACTGAACTTTTTAAACCAAAAGCCTCCCAACTCATATTTGAATCCCGTCCCATCCACCACATCATAACATACAACATTCTTCCACTTGCCGATGGACGAGACTTTGTCTTATACATGGTCATGTTCCTCATTTGGTGTGTCTTAAACCACCAAAAGGTTGACCTTCCATATATCATACTCCATCATGTAAATGATTGCTTAAATAAAATGAGAGGAATCCTTCCATATGTCAACCATTTCACCACCCTCTTCAAACACTACCAAATTGATCTCGGTGGTGAAACTAATATCTAAACCCCCATCCATATGGACATATACTCCAACGGGACTTTTAAGTCCATAGGGTACAAGTTCATTGACCAATGATATATGGGTCCCCAAATCCATTCCTGCACCCCCATCCAAGAAAACCCAAGAGCCTCACTTTTTCATTCACCCTACCACCTAAACCACCTCACCTACTCCTCCTTCAATTCCAACCCCGGATTTCTCCTCTATCATCACCCTTCTTTGGGAGATAGACTACAGTCTTCATAACCAAATTTAGACTATTGAATCTAATATCTCCAAAACCCTATCCTCAATAACTGAGAGGATAGAAGCTATAGAGAATCACATGCACATTCTCAAACTTCGTGTCGACTATCTCTATAAGCACATTGAGAAAATCGTGGGGAAACCAAGTTTGCAGTACTCAAGGTCAAGGGCAACCTCTGCCAAATCCTTATCACAAAGAATAGACCACCTCATCCTCGACAGCCTTAGGTCTTTTTTTTTTTTTTAAAGATGACATAGAGGGAGAAGAAGAAAAGTAAAGGAGAAGAAGAATATAATAGAAACAATATGAATTTTTTTCAAATCTTTTTTGTATTTCTTCTCTTATTTTGAAATATTTGTATTCATACTCAACATTGTAAAAGATCAATTCAATGAATAAAAAGCATCTTTTGTGATATCTCTTTTGCTTGGCATGTGCAAGTTTATGTGTCTATATTATAATATTTAAATGCATGAAAATATGATATAACTCTCTAATCATAACATGCAATGATTACATGTTGATAGAAAGGGAAATAAAAAATATGCCTAACTATTTAAATCTATTCATTTGAGGCGTGAATTCAAGTTTACAAGTTGATATGAGCAGCTTATATGAAATATCATAATTCTCTATCAATTATGTCCCTAACTTACTGTTTGTATTTTAATAAAGAACATGTTTAGTCATTATAAAAAATGGGGAGATTGTTAGCCTTAAAGGTTTTCTGTCATGATCCGCAACCCACCATTTACGGATTAACGGACCACAACCATCTGACCCGGCCCTTTTGCCAAACCGGGCCTGATCATCCTATTACACTATCATCAGTGTCACTGACATGTAACCACATACATCATCATATATAAACATAGCGGAAGACAACAAAGTAAAAGGGTTACATGTATGTATCATTCTGCTAATACAAAAATATAGCTTGTGAAATTTCTAATTCATCATCTCGTCCCCAGGGCGTGAATACACGGGAGTGCTACAAGACTACACCACTATTACCATGACTTGCCAAAAATGTCCAACCTATTATCGCAGCCTCCTAAGGTCTATCCTCCGTGTTAGTCCCTGAAAATATGTAAGTTTGGAGTGAGCTAAACTGAACTCAGTAAGTAAGTCCCATACTCTGCCATGTGTACATGATCTAGGAAGAAATTGAATAATCCAATAACAAGGATATGATAGCCAGTCAATATCATAACAACAATCATAGCTCATCAATGAATATCAAATGATCAGGAATACAGATGAAAATCAAAGAACATCTAGTCTGAAAGACAATATCATATGCTACAGTCAAAAGCTGTCAAATACATGATCATAGTAAGTATTCAATAAAAGCTATACAACTACAAGAACATGATTATACTATGAATCTCAATAAATCGATAGTGATGTCAAACTGTGGATGCGATCAACTACGGGGCCCTGCTACCCCTTGTGTGCATAAAGCACTGAGCTCAATAATGCAAACTATGTCCTCCAGTACTGGTGTCATGCATTATGCCTCGACATAGCCATGATAAAAACTGGTCCCCGTACTCGGGACAAGACCCCTTACTCGGGTCGTACTATGCATCCAGATGGAGTTTGTGTCTAAGCACAAATCCGACACTAATAAATATCAAGATTATGCTATTCTTCACGGAAGAGAATGTGGATCATAACTGGTTCAAGGCAATATAATATAACTATAGCTTTTTACAGCTACGTTATCGTGTTGCCGAGAACAACAACATCTGGCCCCTCTTGGCCCTACATACAAGTGTACAGAATGGTCTTTTCACAAATGTACAAGAACTCATGATTAAGATACAACATCATTAATAAATATAGGAACTCATGAGCAAGATACAACATAATCGCAAAGTTATTCGACTGATAGGCAAATATCACATAAGTGGAATAATAGAGCTTCTGATGCGATAACAAATAATTAAGAATACAAGTGCGTATAGAAAGAAATGTGACATGGCTGAGTGTACTACATGCAGAGGTCGAATATTATTGCCGAGAACAACAACATCTGGCCCCTCTTAGCCCTACATACAAGTGTACAGAATGGTCTTTTCACAAATGTACAAGAACTCATGATCAAGATACATCATTAATAAATATAGGAACTCGTGAGCAAGATACAACATAATCGCAAAGCTATTCCACTGATAGGAAAATATCACATAAGTGAAATAATAAAGATTCTGATGCGATAACAAATAATTAAGAGTACAAGTGCGTATAGAAAGAAATGTGACAAGGCTGAGTGTACTGCATGCAGAGGTTGAATATTATTTACCTTCTACTATTCCCTAGAAATTCAAGCTACCTTTCTCTTTCCTTTTAACGCTCCTGTCATTCGAAAGATATCACTTAGTCTATAGTCGTAAGCAGTCTATGCTATCTATCATGGTTATAAGTATTTTATTTCCTAATTTGGACCCCTTCATCAAGTATGGAACGTCTACTAAAATTATTTTAGGCTTTTACGGATCTCAAGTTGGATTCTTGGACTGAAAATGGCAAAATAGTCATTTTACACTTTTTCGTGTCTTTTATTCCTGGGGCTTATTTTCATAATTTTGACTTTACCATTGGGTTCAAAATGCCCAAGATAATAAAAATTGACTATTCGTTTGTCTCGTTTGGAGTCCATTCGACTCACATTCGACTTAAGAGCATTTTAGTAATTTTTCCTTTTTAAAATATTAAAATAATCTTTTATTTAATTTACTGTTTGGCCTTTTTCATGATTACTCATAAGTCTAGGGTCTATTTGTAATTTCTTAAATTTCTAGGTTCAATCCGAAATTTCAGATTTTACTATTCTTAATAGGGACAACCACACAGTAGACAACATATGGAATAAGGATAGGATATCCCAACTCCAATTTAAACCCAATTTCAATTTCTTACTCTCACAGCCAAACACTCCCAATCATAATTGAATTAAATTAAAACTTATCATCAAACTCTGCCGTTTTAGATTGGTTCATTTTGTGGGTGGGTCGGGTCTGACTCGAACCCGATCCAAGACCCTATCTGAACCCCAATTGGGTTCTGTCTTCTCCGGCGACCAACAGTGGTCTTCTCTGGCGACGGTAAAAAATTTTCGATCAAATTAAACTTCAAGCCCAATCCCATTTCATCCAAATTCTTGAAGGATTCAAACCCCAAGTTTATTTTTAAATTTTTGATTACCAAAACTCCACGAAATAAGAATCAAACCCTAACTCCAGCCACTGCTCATTTTTTCAACCAATTGCAACCTTTTAATTTTAGGCATTTTCTTCTACTGTTTTCACCTAAAATCACCTCTATATGATTTTTACACATCAAGGAATCAAAACCCAACAATTTGTTTCCGTTTTAAAGCATAAAATTATAAAAATCCGATTATTGCCCTAACTTGGAACTGAGTAATTCTCACTCATTTCTAAACCATTTTCCTTCATTCATTTTTGAAAAGAATCCTTATAGCATGTTATTTAAGCCCCTATATTTAAACTAAGCATTCATGCTTGTAAATTTAAAAACATATTTGAATCTCACTCATCTGGGTTAAGCTTTTGGCTGGCAGGATCCTCTCTTTTCCTTCTCTACTTCTTCCTTGCTTCACTTCTGTTCCACTTCTAAACCTTCAAATACCCTCAGTTCCTTGTATTTCTTTCTAAATTTCCTCTTACACCAACACCTATTTATAGGTAAAATTGCACCGCCCCTCACGCTCAGCTTCTTCATTCCCTTCTTCCTTTCTCTTTCCTATTTCTTTTCTTCTTCCTCCCTTTTCTGACTTTCCTTCCTTTTCTGAATTCCCAACCCCCACATTAAATGTTGCTTTGAATTTGGTTGTATGTTATATATATATATATATATATATATATGTGTGTGTGTGTGTGTGTGTGTATTAATATAATCATAATATATATATATATATATATCTATATATATCATATGGATATATATATATACATACATAATTTTATGCTATATACATATATATATATATATATATCTATATATATCATATGGATATATATATATATACATACATAATTTTATGCTATATACATATAATTATTTCTATTTATATATGTGTATATATATATATATTTAAATACACACACACATATATATATGCACTCATGTGCACGCTTTTTCGTAAAAGTCAAGCTTCCGGTACAACGACTCCCGAGGTACTCGGGACTGCCCATCACTCATACCCGTGCATCGTATATCGAATACATTATGAAACTGTACATTCAATTTTATTCACGTAATAATTTGGCTTATAGTTTAAGGTTACATGTTTTGACCCCGTCCAACCCGGGTCAGGGTACTGCCTAACTCGGGTTGGGGTATTACATTTTCAGTCAATGACATCTCAGTCATTTTGATGATTACAAGGTATTGTATATGTGGACTAATGTTTTATTCAAGTGACAATGCAAATAAGTCATTTAGGTCAAAGAAGATTGTTAACCAAAAAATGACAAAGTCCATCAAGCTAAAGGATTCTACTCAAGAACATGTTTCAATACTAAAATCTAATCAAGTGGAATGCTCTCATGATGAATCAAGTAAATGGACATACTCAAGCCCAAAGAATTAAGACAAGTCAAGAGAAGACTTTTTCTTTTTCTTATTTTGGGTTTTGAGTGATTTATGATTAGATTGATCATTGGTTATAAGCTCTTACTATTTAAAATGATCCACTAAGAACTAACCTCAAATGATTTTTTAAAACAAAGCATTGTCATACTTTAAGTTTTGAAAGATCAAAAGGTTTTAATAAAAGTACACTTTGAAAAATAAGTTAGAAGTCATTTACTGTCCAAACCAGTTCATGAAACTAGTCGACTAATTCTTAAAATTTATTTTTACACTTATTAAACCAGTTAACCAATTCTAAGAACTAGTCGATTGAGTGACATTTTTCATGAAATGACCTAAACCTACTATCCAATACAATCGACCTAAATGGTGAATCAGTTAACTTTTTTCAAAGGCTAAAATAGTGTACATCAGAATCAGTTGATTGATTATTCTTGAACAACTAAACCTCAAACCTTTTGGATAATTTAATTGATCTGATCAATCGATTAGATCTTAATCTAGTCGATTGGTATATGATTTATTCGACAAAATTTGTCGATCTGACACTTCAAAATGCAAATTTTGAACAAACAAAAAAAAAAGAAACGACTTTTTTTCAAAATGAAATGACCATATTCTTTTGAGGGCTATAAATAGAAGTTCTTTAAATCATTTAATGTTATCTTTTTACAAGTATATACTTCTATGTCTCTATTCTTGACTTTAGATCTGACCATTGAAAATCTAGATATAAAGTTCTACTCATCTTAAATACTCTAAGCTTATATTAGGTCTATATACTCTTGAAGAGAGTGCTATCATTGTGAGGCAAAATGAGATATTTTGCTAGAAAAAGAATAATGAGGTTGTTGTAATGGTTTAACCTCCACCTATAAGGATATATTCAATATTTGTATTTAAAATGTCAATGATTTGTCATCAACAAAAAGAGGAAAATTGTTGCCCCTAAAATTTTTCAAGCAAAGGCATCTCAATAATTTTGATGATTACAAGGCATTGATTATTTGAACTAATGTTTTCTCTTATGACAATGTAAATAGGTCACAGATAAAGGTTGACCAAGAAATGATAAATTCCATCAAATGAAGATATCCACTGATGTACAAGCTTCAAAGTCAAACTCAAGCAAGTTGGTAGACTCAAACCCAATAATTCAAGTGAAGACTTCAATTTTTATTATTTTGATTTTTGAGTGAATTAGGTTATGGTTGATCATGTACATGAGCTCTATGTATTTAAGTGATTAATTAAAACTATTCAAAAAATGATTTTTCAAAACATTACATTGACACATTTTGAGTTTTGAAAAATCAAGTCACTTGAAAATAAGAACATTGGTTAAAATAGGCAAAATTGCTTAAATTGCCAAAATCAGTCTACCAATTCTTAAAATAAGATGACTGACTTTTAAGATTATTTTATCGTTGTCAAACTCAATCGGTTAGTTTATTAAATCAATCGGCTGATTGTCTTTATGTTCACAAACTTTTGACTTATTGTCAAAACCAGTCGACCATTTCATTATGTTCACAAACTTTTGACTTACTGTCAAAACCAGTCGACCATTTCATAGAACAAGTAAATTGATTCTTCAATATAAATTTGTGAACATTTTGACACTAAAAAAATCAATTGACTGATAGTTTTTACAAACATGAAACTCTAGCCTCTGATAAAATCAATTGAACTAGCTATTGACCGAATTATGATTCTGTCAACTAGTTATAGAAATCGATCGAGTGATTTTTTTTTATCTGACACTTTAAAATTCACATTTTTGATCGATTTGAAAGGGGGCAACGATTGGTTCTTGAATCTAACAACTATATTCTTAAAGGCCTATAAATAGAGGTTTTTTATTACATTTATTGCTAATGATTCATGCACATTAACTTCCCAATATTTCATTTGAATTTAGATATCATTTATTTTAAAACCAAGATCTAAAAGTTCTACTCATCTTTAGTACTCAAAGTTTTGCTTGATCAATCATTAGATAGTGAATATTTATTGCACCAATTAGCGCTAGAAACGAGTAACCTTGGTATCTTCTTTGCATTTCTTATTGCGGTGAGACTTTGAGGGTAGGTGTCACCATTATGAGGAAAAAAAATAGATTTTGCTAGGAAATATTGTGGGGAGCTATGCATTGTAAATGTTTGATCACCATCTACAAGGAGTTCATATAGTGGAAATCTCAACTAGGGACCTTGAGTTGAGAATGTAGGAAGTTTTTTAAATCTCGTAAAAATTTTTATGTTCATTCTCTCTTCTCTAATTTATACATATGCTGTGCTTTTTTTTCATTAACTTTTGAAGTTTTTAAATATAAGAAATATTTTCAAAATACTCAAATCACCCCCCTTTTCGATATATTCTTGGTTAAGAGAGTCATTTCTTCATGACTTGCAATAGACCACATAACTCAATTCTAACAAAACAATTACAATCTAAATAAATACAAACTTTTAGAAAATAATTGTCAATAGAAATTGTTTGAATTTTTTTTTTTAACAATGTGACAATGAGACTAATGTAGTGCGACTTCATTTTAATAAAATAGGAGATGTAAACAACAATATATTCTTACTTTAACGGAAACCAAAATACAATAGCAAATTCCACTCTTAGTATATAGTAATGAGTACATCATTAATACACACGAGACTTTTGAACTATCTTTTCCTTGAAAATCATAATTTAATACACACAATTGGTATACTTGATAAGTACGCATATTACATTCTTCATTCATGTAAGGCTGTCCAAGAGGGATCTTCCATCTGTGTTGACTGCTGTTTAGGAGGAACAGTTAGAAGAGCTCTGATAATGGGCTTAACCTTCTCAACAGTCTTTATAATTCCCAAAAACATGAGCCGATATAGAGCCACCATTCCTAAAACAATAACAATATCAATCCACTTAGAATAACCCATCTCTACTTGCCACATATTCCTTAAGATCTCATCGCCAGTGATAGTGGGCGGCCCTCTTTTTTGCTCATTAGGGAATGTTAGTCCTTCAAATTTATTCTTATAGAACCCTTGGTTCGCATACTTATGAAAGGCGATGTAGTACATTGGGTAACTCCAAAATGGCTTAGGAAGATCATTTGGCAACCGGAAGAAGCCTCCATTCAACATCATCACACCTTGAATGCCAGCTCCTGTTATGATGCCCATGAGAAAATCTGGCACAGCACTCGCGAGTTAGGCTTTCGACCAACAACATGCATGCAAAGAGCAGCAAAGCGAAGTATACAAAATGGTCAAGTCCCTTTTGTAGCCCAACAAGGTAATAAGCCATTGCACCCGGTGCTACAGAGATTAATAGCAAATATGGAATGGAAGATAATCTGTTTCCAACAACAAATGCACCCACACCATAGTGCCCATTTAACCTCTCTCGAGTAAAAATCTGAAGAAATAAAGTAGAAATAAAATTAATTGTCGGTTGAATTTCAAATTAATTATCAAGTGGAGATTAAATAATAAAGATAGGCACCTTCATGTCCTCCACAAAAGATGGGAATCCACCGATTGCCATAAAAGTCAAGAATGTTGCAACAAACATAAGCATTGATCCTCTAGCCTGTAAATTGATAAAGATTATGAATAATCAATGACTATTTTGACAACTTTATTATATTCATAAGGTTTCAAAAAAATTTGACTTCATTTAGTCAAGCACCTGAATTGAACCATAAGTGTGGCCAATGTCATAAAAGATAGTCCGCACGCATAAGCACAAGGCAATGTAAATTGCAAGACGAAGCCAATAATAGCCCAGATCACGATACATGTTCACAAAAGATCTTCTTGTAAGGACAGTGCATTGAGTAATGAAGCCTGCTTGACTTCCCTTCTTCTCCAGTGTTCCTCCATTCTGAAAAACAAAAAACACTTTTAAATACCTTTTCTTTTGCTTCTATGAACCTTTTATATCATCAAAATTCAATGTCAGACATAAAATTGTAACGTGTGCTAATTTGAAAACCTGTTGGCATATCTCGTATACTCGTCATTGAACATGTTGGCAAGCCTCTGATGACTTGTATGACTTGACAAGAATGTTGATGGCTTCTACTGTACTCATTTTTTAACCAAACCCTTGTTCAATGTCCTAATATCAAGAACCAATAGTTTCACAAAATTAATTGAATATATCTTTTTTTGTGGATAATACAATATGAACTATCAAGAACAAAGCAAAGGTTTATCAATAATAAGGGTTGTGATGAAATGACTACTTACAACATCAAAGTCCTTGTTGACAGTTCTAAGGTAGTGATCGGATGGGTTTCTCAGAGTTGGACATGGGAAGCCGTTTAAAGAAAAAAACTGCACCAAAATTGCTATCACAATCGTTAATTGTTTCGTAATTAAGTTTATAGAATTAGATTTTTGCCGACAATAATCTAAACTTAAGATGATTCTTGATTACAAGTGGCATTAAACAGACTATTTTACCTCATTTGCTGCTGAAGTAGAACCAAAATAGACTGTCCTACCAGATGAGAGAAGACAAAGATTGCGAAAGAGCTCAAAGACTTCACTGCTTGGCTGATCGGATGGATGCGATAACTGTCCTTCCGTCTTGTTGGGCAAGTTTAATAATACGGTTCATGACATGGTAAGATGCTGCACTGTCTAGCCCACTGGTAGGCTCATCTAGAAAGAGAAGCTTTGGGCGAGTCAAGATTTCAATGCAAATGCTAACTCTTCTCTTCTGTCCACCACTAAGGCCTTTTGTGCTCCACCCTCCAATTCTTGTGTTCATGGAGTCTTGCAAGCCCGTCTCTCTTATTGTTGCTTCAGTTCTTTCCTTCTTCTCGGATCTTGCCATGGAGTCCGGAAGTTGAAGCTGAGCTGAGTAGTACACAGCTTCTTTTACCGTCAGTAGTGTTGTCATTAAAGTATCATCTTGAGTCACATAGGCCTAATTCATGGACAAGCAAGAAAAGCTCTTGTTACAGAAAGAAATTATGGGTGTGCTTTTTCAAGAAAGACATTTTTTTTAAAAGTATTCTCAAGGATGACTTAATTCTACTCAGAGTTCTTCTTTTTTTTTTTTTTTTTTTATGGGTAAACATTTCTTAATTCTACTTTCGTGTTTGACTTCATTTTTTTAAATCATTCTAAAAAAGGAGCAGTAAACAATTAACAGATTAAAAGCTTTAAAATCATATTCAGATTGTGATTCTCAGATGAAAATAGATAATGCATTTTCACATTATTTGGAAGAAGTCTAAATAGAAGAAATTGTCACATGCACATAAATAAAGTGTTATGGAAAAGTCAAGATGTATTTAGATGTCACTGCAATATAATTAACAGCAACCATCCAATTTATAACATGTAATGCCCAACTAGTTTCACGTGTGTATATACAAACAGAGAGAGACTAGTGACTTGTAATTAGTGTCATGAAGGAAGTATTTGTATATCTGTGTGTATACAAATATTTCATTGTTCATATATACTAATTTCGATTCACTAGTCTATATATATATATATATATATATAAAGAAAGTTAAAGGTGACCATGGTAATTCCAAAATTTTAAATATTTAATATTTTATTCAATTTTTATAACAAAATTTTTATAAATTATAAATTGTCCCACTAAATGGTTTTATTTTTTTTCTATAAAAAATTATTTTAAATTTTTATTTTTTTTGCCCCCGTAGATTACTGCTATAGCTCCGCCATTATATATATATACACACACAACTTCATCAAAGGCATGGTATAAATTTTACACAGTTCATATACAACAGTGCAGCTAAACCATGTTAATTGAGAGATAAATACAGGGGTCAGGGATAATTAAGTTTCAATTTTCTTACCGAAGTGCCAAAAGCTAGACTTTGTTTGTGACCATTAATCAGGATGTCTCCGGTCTGACGTGTGTTTGATCCCATTCTTCCCGCAAAGGTCATTTGGACACTTAAACACGCCACCACACACACACACACACACACACACACACACACACACACACATATATATATATATATATATAAAATCTGGTCAAGCCATCAATCTGGGAAGGTCCGAACTGAATGAACTAGTTACGTCTACACTGAAAATCCCATGTTCCTCTAATTTAATAATATCTTATAGGGTTATTATGGAGATAAAATTGATAATTATTCAATTGATCTCAGCCATCAAATGAAGGTCATCTGTATAGAGAAATTCTTCATTGAGACCGTCACATACCTCTTACAAAAAAGTAAATTTTTTTTGTCTTGTGAATGAAATTTTTTTTCTTAATTTTAATTTTAATTGATTTTTTTTTTTTAATAAAAAATCGTTACACAATATAAAATACTGCTTTTATTTTACATAGTACATGACCTCCATCTAACGGCTAAGACTATAAAATCTGAAAATAGTCACTTTTTTTTAATCTTCAAAAGTATAAATTTATTAAAAAAACAAAAATGACCGAAACACATATGTTTTCAGAATTTTATTGTTTTTATTCTCAAAACACAAATGAAAAATAAAAACAAAATTTTGTTAATTTTATTTTTAAACAATATTTTGATTTCCTTTCTCTTTCCTTTTTCTCTTTTCTTTTTTTTATAAAATATTACGTATTAAAACAACTCATACGAAAAGTTTTGTTCTAAATTGAGTTCATGAATCTACCGATAAAATTCTGCCATAAAATAAAATATTTGACTTAAAAAATAACATCTCGCCACATGCCAAATGGGAAGAGATCATTGATTTATGAATCGACCTGGCAAAGTTTCTCAATTCACACCACTTTGCCTGCTTTTAAGGGAAAGGCATTTCCCACTAGGAAGAGTCGGTATATTCAATTCACCCATTACCCATCAAACATGAGAAGACCATTTAATGGCCGCTAACTTTCTTTGAAGTCTTGAAAATACTACTCAATCATTTGATAGGGAGGAACAATTCTTTATTTTAAAATGAATAAATTATAAATAAGATTTTACTGTGTTATCAGCATTTTTTTGAAAGAGATAATTTCGCTCTTTTCATAACATTAAATAGCAATAATAATGATGAATTTTGTTGCAACTATAAGAACTCCACGTTGTTGTTCTCTTTCTCTCTCTTCATAACAAGTTGAAAAAGATAAAAGATTGTAAGAAAAGATAGGATAGAAGAAATAGAAAAACTTTTGATTTTCATAAAATTTTTGTGGGACTAATATAACGATGTGACAATTTATTTTTTTAATAATATTTATTTTTCAGTATGATATGATTATTTTTTAATAAAACTATCATATAAATGATAAAATGTCATTAAAAATTATATTAGCAACATGATATACCAGATTTACTAAAACATTTTCCCATTTTGGGAGGAAGGGAAGAGGAAAAAACCTCTATTTTTTTTGTATTTAAAAAAATGATTTAAAATATAAGAATATAATGATAAAATCACGTATCATATTTACCTTTCTTATGCCTATCTTCATTCTCTATTATATGAAAAGAGCAAAAGAACCCTTTGTTTCTTAAGGCTAGATATACCTTCCGTTGATCTTAGCCTCTATTTTCCTTCTAATTTTCCACCCCAACATTGAAAGAGAATTAATGATAATATCACCCCTCGAACTATACATGCTTTTTTCTTTTCCATTCCTACTTAATTTGTCTAGGCTTTAAGTCCCCATGACTATGATTATAAATCTCCGAGTTGTTGGTGAAACTACAACTAACAAATGAAAGCAACAGTATGAACGTAATTAGGCCTGTTAAAATGGGTAGATTGAACAAATTTTGGATAGGTTGAAAATGGGTCAGGTCAAAATGGATTAAATTTATATTTGACCCATAATTAAACGAGTCAAATATGAGTTACTGTCACATACGAATCGGGTCAATCCGAATTTAACCCGTTATTTTTTTTACTCTAATAAAAGAAACATTATTTTTAAATAATCACAATAATTGTTTTACTTTGAATCTCTTGAAAATTTAATAAAATACCATTGCTAAAAGAAAGTCAATAATAAAATTAAAAAATTAACGGGTCGATTTAGTTTCAGTCTAAAATTCGAGTAAACTGAACCAACCTAAGAATCGAACTTTTGCTATTTTTTTTTAAAAAAATTAATATGTATATATGTGAGTATTATATATATATATATATTATAGTGTATATATACAATACATACTGTATTATATATATGTATGTATATATATATATATATACACAATGCATATATACATAATATTGTAATACAGTGCATATATATATAATATATATATAATATAGTATATATATATATATATATATATTATATTATATTATATATATGTCATAGATATAGATATATCTACTGTATACATATATATAATATACTATATATATGCCATGTACAATTACATGAAATCACTCATTAATATTTTTAAATAGTTAAGAGTTTATCAATTTTTAAAGTGAGAGAGAGTGAATTTTGAGTTTTATAATTATCAAATTACTTATAAAGTACCTATTAGTTGTCATAACTATATATTGTTTATGTTTTACTATTTTGTTTTTCCCAAATCGATATATATATATATATATATATATATATATTATTTTATTATTTTTTATTCTTAATTTGTCAAATACTCATTTTCAACCCGTATTGATCCGTTAAATTGACGAGTTATTAATTATTCAATTTGTTTATAATTTGCTAACTAAATAAGTTATTTATATTTATTAATTAATGAACAGATTTAGACGAATTTACGGCAACATTTGCCCACTTCTAAACAAAATCCACTAGGAGTTTAAAATACAAACTTAAATTACTAATTACCTGCTAATGCATCAAGAAGAGTTGACTTTCCACAACGAGAAGGACCCATGATGGCTAAGACCTCACCCGGTTCAACGTAGCCGGTGAGCCCCTGCAAGATGCCCCGGCGACCACCTTTCTTCTCCGGCACCGTCACCCACAAGTCCTTCCACGTCACGAAAATGCCGTTCCCTTTTGACGAAGTCAAGGGGATAACATTTCCTTCACCTTTTGATGCTGCAAATGCTGGTTCGGTGATCTCAAGCGATTGTCTGATCTCAGAGTCAACCCTTAGAGATGGTGCCTCAACGGCACTAATATGAGGTGGTGGAGGACTAGTACTAAATGAGAAGCTTTTTTCGGGGTTACTAAAAACACTTTCCATCTCTGTATCCTCATCTCTCTCCCTTGTTATTGTCTCTTTGAGAAGTGTTCTCGTTGGGCTGGGACTTGGGGTCCATCTAGGCACGTTAACGGTTGAGTCCTTGCTAAACTTAGCAAGATCTGGTTTGAGAGCTAGTGAGAGGGGGGAGAAGAGAGAGACTTGGGCTGAGTTTTCTACTATATTTCAAAAAGTAGGCAGTGCTTGAAACAAATGAAAGGCAACTGGTATTTATAGGCATCCAGGGAAGGTTTTGTAGAATAAAAAAAATTGACATGAATTGGAAAAATGGTAGCCCCAACTCCCAAGTTACCACGCGACTTACTTGTGAAAAGCATGGTGCAAACGCATGGAAATGCAACTTATCTAAGAAACAAGGGTGGGTGGGACCGAGATCTGGTACGAGATGGCAAAGTGTCTCCTTTCACAAATGCAACTTAGGTTCAGGCCAAACGCTCATACACTCGAAAGTATAATTTCTCTATCTGTCATTGGACTTTAAAAGAAAAGAGAGTAATGCAACTTGGTCTTGGTTTCGATTTTTTGATTTTTGTTCGGGGAGTGGGTAAGCAAGCATTTGATTAACCAAAACAAAGCAAGATACAAGAATTAATACAGGGGCATGCCCCCTAAAATGCTGCACAACCCCAAACAAATAAGGTATTTTTTAGTGAAATTTGACAACCAAAGCAGCATTGTATCATCTTAATACCATTTTGTCATGCATGTTACAATATTAAGTGGACACATAATGACAATATTAGTCAATCTTATTCAAGAATTTTTCGAAACAAACAAACAAAAAAAACATAAAAGACACAAAGCCAAAAACTAGATTAGGGAACAAAATATAATTTCATACCCATCCCACCCTTAATATATTAATCTCACACTCGTCCCGATTCTATATAATTTCTTTGTTAATTTTTAAAAATAATATCTAAAAATTTTATTTGTTAAAAATTATTATCCAATAATTATGTATATTCATGAGTGGATTTTTTTTATTGACAAAGAAAAATATTTTATTAATGTAATAAAAAATGTACAAAAAATACAACTCAACTAAATTAACAAGGGCTGTAGGGCAAATAACACCATTACTTAAAAGGCTCATCCCAACCAAGTTAGTATGTAAAGTAAGAAGTGGTAAATCACCACTTAAGCGGTTAAAAAGAATGTAATTTTATTAATATATCTTTTAATATATCCTCCATGTGTGTTTGTCGGAGCATAAGGGTAATAGGGAAATTTGAATAAAGAACGTTTTATGTGTTTTAATATCACTGTTGAATCATCAATTTATTTAAAAACTTAAATTATTAGAAGAAATATAATTTTATTATTATATTTTTTAACAAGCCAATCATTAAAAAAGATAAAATATAGAATTAGAAAGACACCTACTCAATTGCCAACACCTCAACTACAAAATATATTATTTCATATTATGATCATAACGGACGAATTTAATACTCTTTTTCTCAAATCAGTCCTAACCTTCTTTTTTTGTTAAAACAGTTGGTCCTAACTCCTTTACACACTTTTCAAACTCATCTCATTAAGAATGAGAAAGAGCAATTTAACCGAAATACCTACAACATTAACGTCCCTAAGCTAGATCCAACCAGCAAGGAAACTAAAGAGGAACAACAACCACACAACCCAAGGAACAAGAACTAGACAAAACCAACCTCCCAAACCAATAAGAAGAGAAAACAAGGAGCAGAAGCAAACAACGCACAGCAGAAGACAAAGCTATTTGTGGCAGCAACTAGCTCTAGGCTCGTAACCTAACAATGATATATTTGAAACTTTGTGAAGGCATTTGGTGTTAGAATGAAAAAAGAAGAGTGAGTTGAAAGACAAAATCTATGGGAAATATTAGGAAACCCGAAATGGATTAACATTGCAGCTTTATCCTACTCGAAATTGACTTTCATGTGGATTCGCGATTTTGTCTTTATGAGAGTCACTGGAGATGATAATGAAACATACCCAATAGTTAGATATGTCAACTGCAACTTATTTTTGAGAAGAATAGCACTGCTGGCATGGAGAAAGTCAGAGCCTCATAATAAAGCCATACAGCATTACTGATTCTAATGGCCAAACAATAGAGGACCCAAATCTCATCCGACAATAAGCCATATCCTTCTTTCAAAATCTTTTTGGCTCAAATTCTCATTATACATACGATAAGCAACAGTTCGATCCAGGAATCTATCAATCATTCTTAGGGATGCAAAAAAGGCCCGCGGAGCTGGGCTGGGGTTGGGCCAGACTCGGGGGTATTGCAGACTCTCACCAAATTAGCGGGCCTAGGCACAGGCCGAGCTAAGTCCAGTGAATAAGGTCCTAGTCCGGCCTTAGGCTCTAAGTCTTAATACGGATTTCGCAGGATTGTGGGCTAAAAGAAAAAATTATTATAAGATTATAATTAAGTTATAGATAATTACATCAATAAATAATTAATAAATAAAATGTTAATATACAGTAGATTAAAAAATTATAAAAGTTAGAATGGATGAATGAAATTTTTTTTTTTTTTTGTACAATTGACAAATAATTTAATAGTTTGAATAGAAAACATGAAGACAAGTATTTAATATATAAGATGAGTTAATATTCTTTAATATTTACATGTGTGGTAATGGTGTGAAGTTTGAATTGAGATGTAAATAATGAAAATGTGAAGTAAAAGGTAAGAAAATTAAATAGATATTAATTTGTCAAGTTAAAAGTAAATCAAGTAATAATAAGTAATGAGAATTATTGGAATTAGAAACAAATGAATAATTATTTTATATTTTAAAGAGTTAACTTTATAATTTTTAAGTGTTTGGCCTTGTGTGGGCCGGGTCCTTAACTATCAAAAGACCTCAAATTTTTATATATTTATAATATAATTTAACTAGATGTTTAAGTTGTATATAAGTCTAACACTCAAAACATAGTTTCATAAATAAAAGTTTAACTCTATAAAAAAACCTCAAATTTTATGTATTTATAGTATAATTAAATTAGAAGTCTAAGATTAATAAAAATCTAACTCTACAAAAAGGTCCCATAAAAACTCTCTAAAATTTTTTTTAATTCTATTAATAGAGTTTTATTCATTTTATACTTAACTTTTTATTATTATCTCTTTAAATAAATAAAAAATATGTAAAAATTTTATTATTAGAATTTTATTCAAAATAAAACTCTCTCTTGTTGAGAAATATTTAAATTTTATATTATAAAATAGATATAATATATATATATATATAAGAATTAAAGTAAAAAAAAAAATATTAATATTAAAAAAAAACACCTTATTATTTTCTCTTTTACCGTCGAATTATATAGAGTCGGCTTACACTCCAAGAAAAATTTTAGACATGTCTCATTTTGCAACAGTACCTGCAAATGTGTGTCCAAAGTCCTTGCCAATAATTGGAAGCCAATTCTCCTATCCTTTATCAGTCAAAACCAATCAACCTTTATGAGGAATAAATCCATTAGTGATCAGATTATGCTAGCAAGAGATGATTATCTACTACAAAAATAGAGGCTTTTTACGATGCCTACCGCCATTGCTTAATGAGGGAATGTCATTGCTAATAATCTTTATCGACCCCTCAAGACATGTTGCTAAGGCCTCTCAAATAATGCAGTGGTCGAAGATTTTTAGCGACACATTGACCAAACATCTCCAATAAGTATTATTAGCAATGATTACGATGTCGCTAAATCTTATATTACTGCATTATTAAAGTCTTGGGGTGAAAGTGGAAAAGCTCCATTAAAGATGGGATTATTTGGGACGCCTGAAAATGTTGCAAACGATATCTAGAATATTTGTGATGCCTGACGGCATTGCTAATAATGTGTATTTCAACCCTATTTATTTCTGACGCCTTATTAATGTCCCTAATAAGTTGCTGTGGCAATCATCTCAGCTCGTCGTTAATATGACTTCATGCCAACATGTATATTGGTGACACCATCTAGGCATTGCTAATTGTGTATGGTTTGCTACGCTGTCATGTCTATTTGTGATGCTTATATCTAATTAGACGGTTAAACATCATGACTTTAGATAAAAAAAAATGATTGTTGATTTGGCATCTTTAAGGTGGATACATACCATGTGAAAGCAAATAACATATTCAATAGTTTGGCATTTGGATACATATTTGTGTTTGGATGAGCGTTCCACTGTTCGTTTAGTCATTTTCACTTTTCAAACGGATTTTTGGGATAAGTGGATGTTTGTTTGGATTTCCCAAAACGTCCGTTTAGACATTTTCAAGACCAAAAGAGGCATTTTGAAAAAGTGTCATTTAGTAACTTTTTTCAAAACCCTTATTTCAAAACGCCTTTTTCCTAAACGTTCATTTCCATCACCCATCTAAACAAACACAATGAATCATAAATAGAGTTCTTAACACCAATATTAATATGTATGCACAGGCACATGCTTAGAAGCTTAGAAATTTAAAAGCATATTTTAAGCATAAAATCATTTGACCCAATGATTATGTTTCAATTTATAATATAAACAAATAAAAGAAATCTACAACAAATAGCATGCATGTTTGAGGAAAAAATGAATGAACTTCTTTCTGCAGCAGTTGACTGACAAATTGATAGGCACTGCACTTTCAAAGAGAGCTCGTTTTGTAGGCTTAACCTTCTCAACCATCTTTTTAATTCCCAGAAACATGAGCCAATACAATACCATATTCCCAGCAACATCTACCCATTTTGAGCATGCTTACATTTACTTGCCAAATATTTCTCTAAATCTCATCCCCAGTAATAGTGGGTAGCCCTCTTTTTTTTTTTTTTAAGTGTTGTGGAATGAAGCAATGTTAAGACCTAGCAAAGGCCACCAAGGTCATATCCGTGAGCCAAGGGCGGAGTTAGATATAGGCTTGGGAGGGCTATAGCTCCCCCAAAATTTTGCTAAAAAAAATATTATATGTAAATTTTACCTGTAATTTGGAGGGAAACATTTCCCTTCCAAATTCCGCAAGCAGAATTTTTTGCATATCTTCATGCTCATACTTATAAAACTTTTGATTTTTATACTTATGAAGGCTTAGGAATTATAGTTAGCACTCTGTTCATTTATTTATTTTAGGGACAAATGATAAGAATAGTACCCTTAAAATCTGATCTATGTATGTTAATTAATCTGAAACTATTGAGACCATATGTTAGGAGTAAAAAATCACAATTCAGATAAACAAAACAGAATATATAATCACTTGCATATCCAACTAAGTGTTTCTGTCCAAAAATATATAGTTCATTCATTACAAAGTATAATTATTGTTTAGAAGCAAAAGCTTCAATTTAGGCGGATAAGCCTAGAGAAAATAAAGCCACTACAGAAGAAAGACATAACCTATTGGCACAGTAGTTCAAATCATATGGCAGAATTTGGTCACACCCTTGTTGTTGAGGAGCTGGTATTCATTGGTTGTCCATGAATAGCTCGACACATCATTAAAATCAGTAGGTTTTACTAATAATTTTGCTTATGTGTCAAGCATTCATTAGTTTTGAGACCCATAAAAACTTTTCGTTCTTGAGGTATTCAAGTCTAGATGACAACTGCAATAACTAGTAGTTCTTGTCACTTTTTAGCTGGATCAAGGATCTCAAATTGCATTGGCCTGGTTGAGTGACATCAAAATTTGGTTGGCAGGTTAGTACTTCTCATTATGTTGGCCGGAAAATTCAACAATTTTGTGAAGTTAAATACCATTTAACCAAATAATTTAAGGAAAACTAAAATTTTGAGTTGAGCTGGTCAATGAAATCCAGCAATTCTTGCAGCTAAATTCTAGATTATGCATCAGTAACCATTAAATTAGTACAAGTTGTCAAGATGGCAGCATCAAATAAATTGTAACGTTTTGTAAAATTGAAAAATACATAAAAAAATAAATAAATAAATAAATATTGACTAACATTACTTTTGCATGATAATAAACCTCACGAATACAATAACGAGATGGAAAGAATTTAAACAATATAATATGGAGTGGTGATATATGGGAAATAAAGAAAAATCATAAAAAACTTGAATTGTAGAAATGAGAAAAAGGTATAAGGTTTTTTGGCATTCGTTCGAACGAATGGCTCGTTTGTTCAAACGAGCACCAGAAAGTTTAGTGCGACTTTCGTTTGATACTTGTTCGACCTTCGTTTGAATGAAGGACACTCATTTGAACAAAGGGCTTTTTCGTTCGAACGAAGGATGCTCGTTCAAACGAAGGGCTTGTTCGTTCGAACGAACGTGCGACAAAACACTTTTAAGTTGTGGGCTAAAAAGCAAAATGGGCATAAAACTCATTTTTTCTTCTCTTCCAAACTCTCTCAAGCCAAGAAGGAAGATTTCTAAGCCATAACAACTCATCATACCACAATGATTCATCTCTAGGAAAAATCTCACCGATTAAAAAGTTAGGATTTCAAGATTTCTTCAAGAACACAGAATAAAATTTGGGGCTTTTTACTTCCTTTTCAAATTTAGTACATTTCTTTATAGATCTAGTTTGATTGAGTAAAATAAATGGTGTAAAATCTTCCTTAGGATTTATGGGCAAGATCTTGAAATCACTCTTTCTACAAACAAATCCACACTTATTTGGAGGTAAGGATTCTAACCTAGGTTAAAGGTTGGGTGTTTTCCATGTGAATCATAATGCATTTTACTCATCTTGAGATTTTCTCTACAATATCATATTTTGCTATATTGCTCATGCCTTAGATTTAAATGAAATGTTGAATATCTTAATTTCACTAGTATTAATATATCTTGTGATAAATGATGAAACTATTGAATGTCATGTATGTGTGTATTTTTCATGTTTGAGTTAAGTGATTGAATGATTGAAAGTTATGAAGTTGTATCAGGCATTATTGTGTCTTGTAATAAATATGAAAATGATGTGAACTTTGGGTATGTTTGTAAATGAAGTGAAAAATGTTGATAAAAGATGACATGTGATAATAGAAATAGAAGATAGGAATATGGATAATTAATCCTTAGAATAACTAGAGGGACAAGAAAGAGTGGTATGTTGTGAGGACCACATTAGAGACTAGGAATATTATGTGATGAGGATTATGTCTCCCTTTAGTTGCGAATCGTATCCCCATACAGGTGGTAATACATAGGCAACGGGTTAGTAACTCGTGAAGTACTAGGCTTTTTCGAGGGCCATTAAGTGATTTGATGAGGTGATTATATTTAAATGAGAAGAATAACATAAGCCTTAAAAAGTAATTTATTTTGCACACATTTAATTGTGACTACATGATGATCCTCTCATTCATTTATTGTTATGTTTTCTAGTAGTTGAATTGACAATTTGCATTGTTAAAAAACACATGATGAATAACCTATTGATATGTATGCATGTTGGTTGAACACTTGTGTTGACACTACACAATTCAAATGCCTACACTTTGCACCATCTTAACTTTTCCTATTTTAGAATCTCTACTAGGGTTATTATTTTGACCCCTACCAAATGCAGGTAACGGTAAGGAGCTAGTGCTTTTGACAACATGGATTAGAAGGACATTTTTTTTTGAACCACTACAAAAAAAACCTTACTTTTAGCGACGCACATTATTAGCGACGCACAAACAAGGCATCGCTAATAATACGAAAAAAAATAAAAAAAAATTAGCTTCCCGCCTGAAAAAAAAAAGGGCGAAACTATTAGCGACGCCCACAGTGGGAATTAGCGACGCACACGTGCATCACTAATAGTTGGTTGTATTAGCGACGCACACCTGAGCGTCGCAAATAGTTGGGTACGACAATTAGCGACGCTCATTTGGGTTATTAGCGACGCACAGTGTGCGTCACTAATAACTCCTTATATTTACTTCTGTTTTTCACGCTCTGTCTCTCTCTCTCAGACGGTCTTTCTCTCTCTCTCTCTCAGGCGCCATTTCCATCGCTTTGTTGGGTTAAAAACTAAAAAGGGAAGGGGGGAGCACATCGGGGAGGCATACGACGCCCAGGTAGGCCACTGTCCTTTCTCTTCTCTCTCTCTCAAACTCAGATCTATTTCATTGTGCTTCGACTGTTGCTCTGGCGTGCTTGGATTTTGCTCCAATCTAGCTAGGATGCTTTTGTTTGAATCACATATTTCATTTCTATTAGAAAAAAATGCAAACCTAATAAGATTAAAATAATTTTGGGTAGATGGATGATCTAATTTTGGATAGCATCACATCTCAAATTCAATGTTTTGTGATGCTATCAATTGATTTTCTGAATATTAAAAATTACTCTTTCTGATGTTTTGAATGGTCAAAGGATGATTCAGATATTTTATTTAATAATCAAAATTCTCTCAATTTTATAAATTAAAAAAAAAAGTTCAAAAGATTAACCTGATTTTTTTTCTCAATATATATATATATATATATATCTTTTGATTTTTTCTCAATATATATATATATAATACAAAACCTTGATTTATATAACTTTTTAATTTATATATTTACCCCTTATAATTTTCAACAAGTTTAGTTAATTTCTGGGTTGGATACATGGATAGATTAACAATTTCGTGAACTTTCTTTTCTAATTTTAGAGGTGTTGTTCTACTAAATAATTTCTTAGTTTGAGGAACTACTGGTTGCATTTGAGATTTAAATCTTTTTTAATGCTTCACATTCCACGGTATGGTAAATTTCCTCTCAAGATTTAGTTGCTTCAACTTAAGCTTACAGTACAAACAGATATTTCCTTCCTATGCTACTCGGTACAACAGTATATTTTGTCATTTGATTTATCTTTCAAGTAATTGTTGTATGATGATTTTGGGGTATCAATGAGGCAATACTTTATCCAAAATGAATAAAAGATGGAATATTGCACATTTTTAGTATTGTTTTTATTTTTTTTTTAATTATAGATTTCTACATAATTGTTTACAAGTAACTTCACTGATATCCAAATTGGTATCCTCATTTAATATGCTCACTGCTGAGTTGAATATCCAAATTGGAAACCAAAGCTTATTTCAATAGATACTTTTTTTTCATACTCTTTTTTCTTTTTCGATAAAAAAAATTCATATAATTTATAATTTTGACACATAACTACAAAGTTTAAAATTCATATAATTTAATATGAAGTCATATAAATTTCCATAAACAAATGTTAAAAAATGAACTATAAATTTTTAAACTATTTAGAAGTTAAAATTAAATAGGGAAAAAAAATATTCTTAGCCTAAATCAAGCTTATTTAACAATGATTTTTAAGATTTCTACTCTATAAGTATGTTCATTTCACGATGGCAACCGAAGCTTATATCAATAGAAACTTTTTCAAAAAAAGTTTCCACCTACTGCGTAGAGCAAGAAGAGTGCCCCTATTACTTTTACTTTTTTATTTTTAATTTTCTTTCTGATGTACAATAAAAGAAACAATTTAGCATTTCACTCAAGTTATAAGGTAATTAATTAATAATTTTTACTTTTTTATATTTTTGCTTTGGTTTAATACTGACTAGTAGCCCCAAAGTGGTTGATTTAGTAATTTAAGTGGTTGTTGATTTGATTGGTTAATGGTTGTGGACCCATTTTCCCTTTAATTCCATTTATAAGGTTTCTTGCATTACATGGCATTTTTAGACCAATAAATTTGTTGATTACACAAACACACGCATACACCATTTCCTTATACAATTTAGCATTTCACTCAAGTTACTTTTTAGGTAATTAATTAATTAATCATTTTTAACTTTTTTCCCTTATTCCATCCTAATAATCAGTACCACCAACTTGTGATTGTTGTGAACTTAATTAGCTTTAAAAAAATATATATGTGGTGATGATGTCCCTTGATTTAAAACAATGAAATTAAAACATGAATTAAAGTGGGAATAATTATGAGAACTTTAGGAGGCTTCAATTTAATACATACCTTAACCCCCGCCCCCCTCAATATATGTTGTTGGATGCTGCTATTAAGGTCACCTTCCACCTCCAACGTCTTGCCATCTGCCCAAATATTACTCAGCTTTGGTGTGATTAGGAGCCCCGATGAGAAAGTATGCATGTTTGTACAATTCTTCCACCACAGATCAGATAAGGATGGGCATTCAAGAGTAAGATTCCCCGAGTAGAAACTCCTGAGCTTTGGTAAATTTACAAGTTTCAGACTGCATATGGAAGGGAATGCAAGTTTGTCTCCAGAATCTTGTCCTAATTGTTCTTTCTTTGCAACTACTTCTTCCATATTCAAGTAATCCCTTATACATAGGTATTCAAGATTCACAAAACCTTTGGCTACTGAAGATAAAAATAAGTTTCTCAAACTATTACATCCGCTAACTAAAAAATTAAGAAGGACCAAATCCTATTTTATTAAAATTTTTTAATAAAATTAATAATAAAAAATATAATATTAAAATTTTTGAAGAGGCCATGACCTCACTTGTCTCCCCTTGAATCCATCACAATACGCATACCGAATAGAAAAGTACTTACAATAAATAAGAACTAAAATGAATAAGAAAATTGTATTTGTTTTTTTTTTTCTTTTATTATATTCTTACCTTAAGACAATTATTTTATGTAATAATAAAATATTTCAATTTTCTAACATGAAAACCCTACTTCTATTATAAAAATGTAGTGTGCATTTGGACCTTTTTTCATGTATGTGTTCATTCAACATGTATTTTTCCATGGCTGTGTTTTTTTCCCTCTTGTGTCTCATGTATGTAGATAGATGGCCATTATAATTTATCCTAAGTCGTCACTAATTAAATTTCATTTCCGATACTACTAATAGGATGTCTCTTCTCTGTTTTGACTGTCATACTTGCCAACAAGGTGAAAATATGTCTTCTTCTCAAATGGAAAGGGAGCTTCTTATTTCCAGGCATTTCTTCAAGGTCATGATGCCTGGTTTCCTTATAGAACTTGTATGTTCTCTCTTTCTCTCTCTATATATATATATGTATGTATATCTGTGTTTGTGTGTGCGTGTGTGTGGTCAGTTCAAGTGTCTTTTCTCTTCTTAATGTAGCAACATTTCATAGTGACTCACACACTCTAATATAGTTTTCTGAATTTCAAATTTGCACAGCTCATTCCACCAGCTTTTTGTAGAAAACTAGGTGAAGTAAAATCGGAAGAAGCAATTCTAACAAGTTGTCAAGGGACATGGTATGTTAAAATTGGTAAATGTGCCGAAGGATTTATTTACTTCCGAGAAAGTTGGGATAATTTTACGCAACACCATGCCCTCTGTCTCGGAGATTTTGTAGTATTTGAGCATATAGGAGACATGCATTTCAATGTGTGTGTGTTTGATTCAAGTGCTTGAGAGAAAGAGTTTCCACTAGAGTCAGATCAGTGAGATAAAAAGGGAACCCCTTGACCCTGATGAGATCATAGAAGCTTCAACTTCTAGAACAAAAGGTATTCCACATGCAACATCGGATACCATTATATTCCTCTTTTATATAAATATTATATGTTTCACCATAGTTTACACACACACACACACACGAACTTACGGCACTCGGTTCGGATGCCCGGTTTGAAACTTATGCAAGTTTTAGCTCCAAAAAAGCCCATTTTGAGGTTTTGACAGACCAAAATGTCGGATATCGGCCTAAATACACCGAAACCCCATCACACACCTCAAAAATGATAAAATAAACTTGCACAAACTTACGACACTCAGTTTGGATGCTCGGTTTGAAACTTATACAGGTTTCAGCCCCAAAAAGGCCCATTTTGGGGTTTTGATAGACCAAAATGCCGGATATCGGCCTAAATACACAGAAACCCCATCACACACCTAAAAAATGATAAAATAAACTTGCACGAACTTACGGCACTCGGTTCGGATGCTCGGTTTGAAACTTATGCAAGTTTCAGCTCCAAAAAGGCCCATTTTGAGGTTTTGGCAGACCAAAATGTCGGCCTAACTACACCAAAACCCCATCACACACCTCAAAAATGATAAAATAAACTTGCACGAACTTACGGCACTCGGTTCGGATGCCCAGTTTGAAACTTATGCAAGTTTCAGCTCTAAAAAGGCCCATTTTGGGATTTTGACAGACCAAAATGCCGGATATCGTCCTAACTACACTGAAACCCCATCACACACCTCAAAAATGATAAAATAAACTTGTACGAACTTACGGCACTCGGTTCGGATGTCCGGTTTGAAACTTATGCAAGTTTCAGTTCTAAAAAGGCCCATTTTGGGGTTTCGACAGACCAAAATGTCGGATATCGGCCTAACTACACTGAAACCCCATCACACACCTCAAAAATGATAAAATAAACTTGCACGAACTTACAGCACTCGGTTCGGATGCCTGGTTTGAAACTTATGCAAGTTTCAGCTCCAAAAAGTCCCATTTTGGGGTTTTGACAGATCAAAATGTCAGATATAGGCCTAACTACACCGAAACCCCATCACACACATTAAAAATGATAAAATAAACTTGTACGAACTTACGGCACTCGGTTCGGATGCTTGGTTTGAAACTTATGCAAGTTTCAGCTCCAAAAAGGCCCATTTTGGGGTTTTGACAGACCAAAATGTCGGATATCAGCCTAACTACACCGAAACCCCATCACACACCTCAAAAATGATAAAATAAACTTGCACGAACTTACGGCACTCGATTCGGATGCCCGGTTTGAAACTTATGCAAGTTTCAGCTCCAAAAAGGCCCATTTTGGGGTTTTGACAGACCAAAATGCCAGATATCGGCCTAACTACACCGAACCCCATCACACACCTCAAAAATGATAAAATAAACTTGCACGAACTTATAGCACTCGGTTCGGATGCCCGGTTTGAAACTTATGTAAGTTTCAACTCTAAAAAGGCCCATTTTGGGGTTTTGACAAACCAAAATGTCGGATATCGGCCTAAATACACTGAAACCCCATCACACACCTCAAAAATGATAAAATAAACTTATGCTACTTTATGAAGTTCTTACTATTGATGCATGCAAAAAAAAAAAAACTATTCACATTCTATGTTTATATATATTTAATAATTGTTCTAATATATATCATTTGATCTTTATTTTAGATTGATTGGGATTATTGCCGCGCCGTCCTTATGTTTTGCATCGGAACTTGTTATTTTTATTTGTTTTTTTTTTCTTTTCATGGACATGTGTAGTTACATTAATTAGGAGACAATTTTTAATTTTTCTATTTATTGTTAAATTGTACTTTTACAAATGTACATTTTTTGGAGACAATTGTTAATTTTTCTTTTTTAATATATTCATTTCAGAATGCTTGGATTTAATTGTATATCGGGGTGGATGATTGATACAGGTTTAAACAGGAATGAAACAACAAAGAAAACAAAGCAAATATGGGTTTTTTATTTTTTTTAAAAAAAAAAACTATTAGCGACGCGCACTGAGCGTCGCTAAAAGTCACCATTAGTGACGCTCAGTGTGGGCGTCGCTAAAAATCACTATTAGCGACGCACACTGAGCATCACTAATGGTGACTTTTAGCGACACTCAGTGTGTCTTTGTGTATTTTTTGCGACGCGCATACCCAATTTTTAGCGACGCTCATTGTGCGTCACTAAAAGTCACCATTAGCGACGCACAAAGGGCTGTGCGTCGCTAATACTATTAGCGACACCACTATTTGTGACGCCTTAGCGACGCATGTTTGTGCGTCGCTAAAGACCTTTAGCGACGCCCAAGGCCACTATTAGCGACGCACGTGTGCGTCGCTAGTAGTGTCTTTTGTTGTAGTGAACTCTTATACTTATTTTTGGGTTGTAATTAAATTCAAAACTTATATTTTGATCTTTTGTTATTTTTTAAAATGTAAAGGGCCCTATAGTTTTTATATGTTGATGTGAAGGCTCGGAAACCTTAATGAGACTAGTATTCTTTTGACTTAGAAATAGTAATCATAAGATGAATACACTTTTAGAATGAATATGAGTAAACCTTGTTAGGATATATGAATGAAATATGAATGAACATATATGTTATAAAAACTCAAGTAAGAATATACTAATCACAGGGTGATTTGAGATATATAGAAATTGTTTATGTGGTTTGACCTTGATTTACAATATCTCCATCGGGTCTTTGGGACTGAGCATGACATAGATAATCACAATTTGTCACGACCCGAAACCCACCCTCTATGGATTACCGGATCGTGACCACCGCCCCAAGACCCGAAGGCCTCGAGACAAGGCTTGCATAGGCAGCGGTATCGAATAGATGTGCCACATGTGGTTGCGGAAGCGTGAAAAAAACTTTTCTTTCTTTTCTTTCTTATTTTAAAATTTGCACATCCGTCCGGTACTGCCACTCTTCACATTTCGGTATACATGTATAATCATACATTCAGAGCATAATTGAATTTCTAAAATTTTATACATATTGCATAGTCGGTTGCCTTATGGCTTAAGTACATACTATCCGAAGTCTATTACATCATAGTTCAACCAGCTATAGGTTCTAACTACCTCCAAAAGTCAATTACATATTCTAATACTTCCAAAAGTCCATGATCATAACGGAGCTATCAATCGTCATCCCAAAATGGAGCACGGCTCCCACTCATCGTTAGTACCTGAAAAATGTTAGGGAAAGGGGGGTGAGCTTCGAGAAGCTCAATGAGTAATTCCTACATCTGTCATGGGTTTTCAATTGGTAGAGGTTTCGTATATGAGAGGTTATAAAGTACTCAACTACCAATTGTTCGTATACTTGAACATAGGAGATATGCATTCTTAAAACATGTAGCTTTGAAACATTCAAGGTATTCAAGCTAAAACTTATTTTTCCGTAAAAGAGCATATGCATTTCAGAGCATGTAACTTAAAATCACATAACTTCAAGTTAAACAAACATTTCTTAAATAGGGTATATGCATTTCAAAGCATATAAACATGCATAATAGGGAATGGGGGTAAAAACCAGCTTCCATCTTCAAAATCGTTTGTCATCTTATCTCTTTCATTAGTGGAATCCGTTTCGAACCAGACTCCCATTTTACGTATACGTGGAGATATCTCAGTGCCTGTGGGATTAGATCCTGCTACCAGGCATGTGCACATGATAGGTCCGAAGTGTTCCGTAGAACCCACAACTCTACCTCTATGCTGATGCACATGATAGGTCCGTTGAGTTCCGTAGAACTCACAACTCTACCTCTATGCGGATGCACATGATAGGTCCGTTGAGTTCCGTAGAACTCACAACTCTAGCCTCTGTGCTTATTATTATCTGGCAAGACATTTGTCATATGACTCTTATAAAGCCTCTCATGAGTATTTAAAACATGTGACGTATAACTTTTGTAGTAATGCTTCGATACTTGCAGTAATCGAATTCAGAATATTTGAGGAAATCCGACATGCTAACTATTTTGGAAAAGAAACATTTATGGATATAAATATGTAAATAATCGTGAAGCATGTCATGGCAGAATATTTAAGAAAACAGAAATCATGATTACTGAATTTGATATGTCAATGTCGTAAATATCTTGAACTTAAAATATCAGTTGAAATCCGTGGAGTTAAAGCCTCCACTTCAAATGCAAGATTACTCACCTTGGTCCTTTAGGGTTAGTGCTACTAATGCGCTTTCCCACTTCCTTTGTAGTTCCTAAGAACAATTCATAAATAACCTCATTAACTTCACATTCACTTCAAACATCTTCTACTGATGCTTCTTAGCTTATGCTTAGATCATATTAGATCCTAAAACAATTTCATAAATTTCTTACGTACTTAGTTTAACTCGCATTCTTAACCTATGATGCAACTTAACGTGTTAGAAATTTAATTTATTTAAATTTATACTCTTCTGGTAGCTCTATTAACTTTGAATTAAAGTTATTTATTTGACATGTTTACGTGTTGTGTCTTTCCGTATTTTATTTCTCGTACTTGCCTCAGTTTAGTTCTTTGGCAATATTTCAAGTTCATAGTCATCTGACAGATGCTATTCATCAAATTTTATGTCTCTTTATTTCAGACATTTCTTTTAGTCAAATAGACTCTACCATTGAGTCCGGAGTGTCGAAGAAAGTCAGTTTAGGCTTTCCAAGATTTTAATTCGGAACTTTTATATGTAAAAGGGTAAAATGGTCATTTATCGTTTTACGTGTCATATTTTTTCGTACTTCATTTCATAATTTGGACCTCACCATTGAGTTCGGGATGTCAAAGAAAGTCAATTTAGACCTTCTCTGATTTCATTTTGGCTTTAGAGGTGCCAGGGGTAATTTGGTCATTTTATCCCCTTCACGTGTCTTTATTTTTCGGGACCCCTATCTCGTGTCGTGGACCTCACCATTGGACTCAGAAGGTCCAAGCTAGTAAGAATACACTAATAACTTGTAAGTTTTGGTCAAGGGGTATTTTGGTAATCTATACCTTAACGTGTCTAATTTTTTTCAGAGTCCCGCCTCAGTGAAACGGACCCTACCATTGGCTTCAGAATATCCGAAATAGTAAGGATACACTATTCATTTATTTAATTTGGACTTTGTTTGACTTATTTATGGGGCAGGGGCATTTTGGTCATTTTGATATTTTTAGGGGTCTTTAATTTTTTGGGACCTCATTTCATGTCGAGGACCTCACCAATGGGCTCAGAGGGTCCAAGATAGTAAGGTTACATATATAACTTGTAATTTTTGGACAACGGGCCATTTCGGAGTATTTAATTAAATTAAATTATAAATGTAGTATATATATTTTTAAAGGGGAATAAGTGACAGGTTGAATAGGGTGGCACGCTGGCCAGCGTGTCACCTCCCTCCCCATATATCCGAGTTCGAATCCTCTTAGGTGCAGAATACACCTTTTTATTCTTTTTATTTTTGGTTTTAATTTAGTATATAATATATATATATATATATATATATATAAATCTTGCCCCTTAAGTGACACACGCAAGTGCGTGGCCGAGTGGAAAGAGTTGGGTTTACGCGCGTGAGGATGGGGGTTCGAGTCCCAGGGGCTTCGGCCCCTTTTTATTTTTCCCTGTTTTCATAAACCAAACGGCGGACAAGTGTATTAAACCGGAATAAGCCACGCTATTCGCGCCTGGTTTATTGAATTTGGGCCATAACCGTATAACCAAACACATTGAATCAGGGTTTTAAAACCCTTAAGCCAAAACGGCCACGTTTTAATAATGCGGTGGCTTGCCCGTGAGCCACCACGTGTCCCGAGTTAACTCGGTGACTCGATTCAAAAAGTGAGTCGACTCGGTCGTCTTCCCCACGACTATCACCAGTGTTGCCCTAGTTGCAGTTTTCCTTTTTCTTCTATTTCGTGAGTTTTGGCCAACCAAAACCCTACTGTTTTCATGGGAAATAATTTCTGGGTTATTAATGAACATTTTTGCATTCGTTTGAAGGAATTATAGAGGTTCTAATTGCTCATTCTGAGGTTTGATAATCAAACCTGCAACTGGTTGGTAAATGCTCATTTTTGAGCCAAAACCTTTGGGGTTTGTTTTGTTGTGATCCTATCTTCATGGGGATCTCGTTCCCATTCATAATAGTGGGTTTAGTCGCGAGTTTGTGGGGTTTGTTTTGGAAATCCGAAACTGTAACTCCATTTTTGGAGGGTTGTTCTTAGGTTTCTTGATCGCGGTTAAGTGGATTTAACATTCTCTTAGAGTCTAGTTGGGGTTCCAATAATCCAAACAAAGTTTTGTTCACATGATTTCAGACCTGCTTTTAGCAAGGTCCATCAATGGCGGTTTTCATGGGTTTGGTGTTTTCTAAGTGTTTTCAAACTTAGATTTCATGCTTAATCATGTTTATCTACCTTAAACATCATATATATAAAATCTAGAAGCTAAAACAGTTCATGCATAGCAAAATTTTCTAGAGAGAGAAAATGATAGTTTTTGTGTTTTACCTCTAACAGTGGCTTTCTCTCTCTTCCCTTCTTCCTCCGAGACCTCCCTTCTATCCTTCTGAATGCCCAGAACTCTTTATCTCTTTCTCTATGGCCGTGTGTGTGTGTGTGTACAAGCACCATGCATATGTGTATATGGAGATGTGAATCATGGCAATTCTGATTGCCCCTCCATTTGGGTTAACCAATTTCAGGCTTCTTCATGAGTGGGTCTGAATTGCCACTGTTGGGCAGGCCATTGAGTGGCCGGTTGTGTGTGTGTGTAGTGTTTGACTTTCATATATATATATATATATATATATACACACACATGGTTTAACCCTAATACACCTTGGATAATACACACACCTCCCTTTGACACATACTCTCTTTTGTACACTTTGGACAATAGCATGCCCTCTTATCCCATATATAATATACATACATTTCATATTTTAACATACATGCATGCATGCATACACACACTCATATATATACATATTTATGTATAAATATATATATATATATATATTTAAGGTTATAATTATTCATATAGTATATATATATATTTTTTGTATTTAATTATATATATTAGTTGTTACAATAATATTTAAATAATTAATTACTTTAAAAATTAATTATTTTCTTAAATGTATCATCTTGGTACTAATCTTCGTATCCTCGTAACACGTGCCCAATTCTCATACTCGTATCAACAATCGGTAGTTGACGTGAAAATATACTTATCACGGAACTGACAAGTTAGTGATTGCAACGAAAGTGATGTACAAGTCGTCCTGACTTTTTAGGACATTTACTTAAAGTTCGCGCGTCGGGGTTGAAACCGACCTCGTTACTAAAGGCGTCGATTTCTAATTTTACATAACAGCTTAATAGTTCCTCATTCAGGTTGGGGTATTACACAATTGTTTAATAGACTATTTTATTTAACTATATTTGTCAACACAACATAGATTGCGTGGAGAATGTCTACCCCTCAGTGAAAGGAACCTTCCATATCCATTCTCTAACAAAATGTCAATAAATTGTTTTGAAAAAAGAAAAACCAAATTAAGAAGTAGCAGTAACTATTTAAAACCAACCAATGCATTCAAAAGAGTTTACGCCGTGTTTTGTATAATGGAATGAGCATTCCAAAGTGTTCCAACTTTTTCATTCTTTACTTTTGATTGGTACAATAAATTAAATTAGGAATTACTATTACATGGAATCGTCATTCTATCAAAAATCATTCCAAACATTTCTTTGTCTAATATCCCTATTCCATTCCAACCTAAAATTGAAAGAAAAATTCATTCACCACTTTATCCTCATACTCACAATCCCGACCATAGTTATTAGAATCGGATCAGATAATAAACTGGTGAAAGAGTCGATTCACGATTCACTGGTTCAACCGGTGGTTCAACTAGTTTTATATTAACATATTAAAAATATACATAAAAATATTAAAAATTAATAAAAGAACAAGAAAAATATATTTTTTATTATTTAGTGATAAATAACTGATTATAAACATAATCATTAAAATTATCTTAATATATAAAGTTTTATATATTTACATATATAACAAAAATACATGAAACAATATCTTATTTTTTTACTAAATTTTATTATTTAATCATCAAATATAAGAAGTTTTATGAGAAAAAAAATTTATTGGTGATAAAAAATAAAAAAGTGGTTCAATCAATTTTTTAAAAAAATTGGTCAGTTCACTCGATTTTTAAAAAAGTTAGTCAATTTAATTAATTTTTTTTAATTTTTTAACAAAAATGATATACTTGATTGAACCGAATCGATTTAATGTCGACTTTGAGGTTCAACAGTTGAACCGGCCTTTCGTCCCGTTAACTATGATCCCGACTCTCTCTCTCACCACTTCCTCATCTCTCACTCTCATCTCTTCTTTCATCTCGTATCTCTTTATAATCTGTCTCTTCTCTCACGCTCGAGGGACGGCCACCACCACCACCGCCATTCTCTCAGTCAAATGGCAGTCACCACGACAGCCATTATCTCAGTCCAACGCTGGTAGCCAAAGTTGAAGTGACGCTTACAATTGTTTGAGGCCCCGATCGATCCACCCCTATTCCTTCAATCAAGCTCTACTCTCTCTTTAACAGAAACCCTAGGGTACATTTTCAATCTCTAATATTGCCTTCTTTCTAATGATTTTTCTGACTATATGTACGTATGTATGAATTTTCTCGAATTTGATACACTACTTTTAGATCCACGGATTATTAGTCACGTTCTTTTATGATGGAGTAACTGAAATTCTTCTTATTTGTTGCTAGCTCTATCTTAGGTTGGCTAATTACTAATTGCTTGTTGCTAATGGAATTATCAGTTTTGGTTGCTGCTTATATTATCGAAGCTTTTATACCTAGGATAATTTCATGTGCTTTTGGCTTTTGCATGGTTAGGTATGAGATTGATTGATATGTTTCCTTTTTATCTTTTCTAAAGTGGTGGGCAAGAGGGTCCTCATTTGGGTAGCTGAATTTCAAATGATTTGGGCCCATTATCATGTGAAAAATATAAAGGCAAAGTGACCGGGAAAGTGTAATCTGTTAGTAATTGCTATCAGATCTTCCAGTTTTTACAAGTTCTCAAGTTTTTTTGATGGTCTATTTTGAGCAGTAGATCTACACTAATCCTCTATTTTTCTTGGACCGTGAATTGTACTTCTGGCTTTTATTAGCTTTCCCTCTCTATTTTCTTTGGCATTAAATGGATTTTTTTAACCTGAACTGAACCTATTATATAGACTCATGTATTTTTTTTCCATTGTTGATTTTGGTTTGTGGAATTCAATTATTTCATTTTTGTTTTCCATATTATGGATTAGTGGGTTCTGTTTAATCAGTAATTAATCATTTGATAGTACGTATTTACTGAAGATTCTTCATAAATGCATTAGTGTAACAGTTCAATTTCTTCTTTTTGAAATTTGGCTTGGCTTCTCTATTTCAATTTCTCTATAGTTAATTATTTGATTATTAGTTTAGAATGAATGAAATTGGCATACTTGTTTCAAACAGTTCAATTACTTTCTTTTATGATTTGTTTGGTTGCTGAGAGGACATGAACAAAGAAATGAAATTTTGGGTTTTGGAGTGGCTGATTAAATTCCCAAAAATTTTCTTTCATCTTGTTTGATTTTTTTGATAATCAAACAGATCATTGCTAAAAAATATTTATGGTAGTTTTGCGAAATTTTTCTGAAAGTGCTTATATTTTGAGTAGCAAATATGGCTTAAGTTCTTAGTATGCATGTATTTATATTTATGCAATTATGACTCGCGTAAGTGAGATTATTTTCTTCCTTCTCAATTTTTTCAATAGTGGGATTATTTTTTATTGTACTGATCAAATAAATATATTAACAAATATAAATTGTGGGATTATTGTTGGGAAAGGAATTATTTATACACATTCAACCTAGTGAAGAAAAGGAAGTACCTTATTCAGGTAGCATGGAGGTTCTAATGATGGCTAGAATGTCTTGTAATTGTTGTCTCATAGGCTTTTTGCATGTTTGGTGCAGATGATGGTGAATTTGTGGACCTGTTTAGATAATAGTGTATTGATATGATGTGGTATATTGAGTATTTTGCCTGAGTTGTGTTAATAGTCTCTACCTTTTAAGAATATCAAGTGCTAACAACTGTTGAAATTATTTTTTGTTAGTTTTATGGGATGCTAATGTTGTCTTTTTTTCTCCCTGTTTGTGGCTTCATGAGTTTGCTCTTTCTTCTTTTTAAACCTATTTTCAATATTATTGTTAAGATCGTCCATCTTGATATACCACAAAATGGAAAAACCAATCATCACTTGACACGTGTATCTACAGTTCAGCCCATGCTCGGCCAGTTCAGCTCAAGCTCGACCAGTTCAGCTCGCGCTCGGCCATTCAAGTCAGACCTAAAGGTTTGAAGGGGCCAAGCACATTCCTCTAGAGCAGATCCACATTCAAACAGAGCTCACGGGATTGAACACAGAACTCTGGAGTAACACTCCAGAGCTCATAACCACCTTAACATCTGCCGAGTAGAGAATAAAGAAACAGTCTTTTACAAGGAAACTGTCACACGTGTTTATCTCTATTGTGATACAATGTCCAACAAGGTAACTGCTATCTCCAATGATCGAATCCCTACTTTTATGGCTCCAAATCCTAATCAACTTAGGAAAGCCACAGCCTATAAATTAAACCCTAAAGATACGCTTTCTTTTCATGCTCATTATTTGGCTTTCATTACAGTCTTTCAATTCAGTTTATTGACTTAAGCATCGGAGCGACTACCACCGGAGCCAACCCGGTGGTCCTTTGATTTTCTTTTTTGAGTGTTCCTCAGGGAGCCGAGCTTGGAGCGTACGTGGGCCAAAAAGTGCAGCATCAGTTTGGCGCCGTCTGTGGGAAACGACAATCACCAAGTGTTCTACTGATTCACAACTCATTCTCCTTTTTCTAAAGGATTATGGCTCCCAATCTCCGGCCAAGGAACGATACTCAAAATCCTCAGAACCTTCAACCTCAACTGCTTGCCGGACGAGGAAGAGGACGAGTGAATGACCCCGTACAACAAGAGCTTGCCGAAGTCAAGCGGCAGAACCAGTTACTGCAAAAACAACTTCTAGCTATGTCCAGAGCTCTGGCAATGTTCACCCAAAATCATGAAACTAATCCTCAGAATTCGCCTATCACTCAGGAGGCGCAACCTCCTGCTATTATTCACGATCATGGAGATCCCCAGCCATCAGCAGTTGCCGACAGAGGGGTACTAGTTTTCATCCCAGAGGTCCATTATCGTAGCACCACTAGGGTTCCAATTCCTGGGGCTTTAGGAGCGAACCCTGTACTACAAGAGTCAAACCTTAAGTGGCTCCTACACCACCAGAAGTCCAGGAGAATCAGAATAACCCCGCAGTAATGGGCCGAGGCCATCCTGCCCCTATAGGCCCTGAAGTTGCACGGCCTGACTCACGGCAGCCTATCCTACCAAGGGGGTCACTAAGAGCTAAGGAAGTTACTGAATCAATGGACTGCACTGTTGTTATAAGGGGTGCTCAAAACCCCCCCGAACAAGACGAATTGGCCAGGCTACTCGACAGGTTTGCCACCCCATTCACTAATGCTATCATGGCTAAGGATAGACCCAAGAAATTTATTGTCCCAAAATTCACTCCTTATGATGGGAGAGGGGATCATCTCTCTCACTACTAGTACACTATGGCCCTACACGGCACTTCTGACGCCTTTTTATGCCGAACATTCGTGACCAGCCTCAATGGCACTGCTCTGAAGTGGTTCCATCACCTCCCGCCGAACTCAGTTACTAGTTTCTATGAGCTCGGCAGAAGATTCCTAGACAGATTCATGACCAGTAAGAGGCTGAGGAAGGGTCCTGAATTCTTGTTGAACATAAAGCAAACAAAGGAAGAAACCCTCAGAGGATACATTGCTCATTTCAACGCCGAACTCACCGAGGTTACAAACTACAGCCCTAGTTTCCTTGTAGCTGCTTTGGCTTCTGGCCTTGTACAAGGGGGCTTTAGAGACTCATTGACCAAAAATCCACCTACGGACATGGCAGCGCTCATGGACGAAGCAAAGAAATACATTAACTTGGAGGAAGCCAAAGACTCTTCTAGAAAGATTAAGGAACAGGCTCAGAAAGACGACCAGAGGAAGGACGACTAGAGGAAGGACCCCAGCTCGACTAGAAAGAGAGCCAGAAGCCCAGAGAAAAGGGGGTGACCAGAGCTTCCTATAATTCTGGGCTAAGAGAGTTCAATAATTTTACTTCTCTGAACACCTCTCCATACAACATACTAAAGCAAGTAAGATCTCGAGAAAACTTGAGATGGCCAGAGCATTTGAAAGGCGACCCAGCTACCGAGATCAAACCAAGTTTTGTGATTTTCACAAAGACCGTGGGCACACAACTAACACCTGTAAGGCTCTCAAACACGAGATTGAGCAACTAATCAAGAGAGGACGACTACAAGAGTTCATCAAGCAGGACGTGGGGTAGAACCCCCGTGATGAGCGGCCCCAACAGAGGAAGCCCGACTAGAGACAGGAACAAAGGGAAGGACGGAATGAGCTTCCACGGTAAAACAACCAAGTAATCTTTGTTTTGCACTCAGATTCCAGTACAACTAAGACTTCCAACAGATCAAGGAAACGCTATGCTCGGGAATCCAGGGCAACTCCCCACATCTTACAGATTGCTAGCGTGGAGAAAAGATTAAGACCAGTACCAGAAATCAAGTTCTCGGATCAAGACCTTGTAGGGGTACACTGTCCTCATAGTGATGCCCTGGTCATCTCCCTCAAAATCGCCAACTTTGAGATCCGAAGAGTCCTAGTGGACACTGAGAGTTCAACAAACGTTTTGTTCTACGAGCCTTTCAAACAGATGAAGCTCAACCCCAATGACATCAAGCCCACTGGCATAATTATGGCAGGTTTTGATGAAAATCTCAACATTCCATTAAGAAGTATTGATCTTGCCACCACTGCAAGAGAAGGGGAAGGGCAAAAAACCACAGTAACAGAATACCTGGTTCTGAATGCCAAATCCCCCTACAATGTCATAATAGGGAGACCTTGGCTGCACGAGATGGGAGCAGTCACCTCAACCCTTCACCAATGCCTGAAGTACGTCCACGATCAAACAGTCCACTCGATTAGAGGATGCCAGTCAACCTCTAGAGAGTGTCATGCTCTTGCACTCAAAGTCAAGGCCCCCAAATAGCAATTACTGCATGCCCGTGAACGTGGGGATCCAGTCCACTCTCACTGTCACGAGGCAGAAGACTATCCTTCCAGAATCGACGAGCCATTAAGCCCTAGAGGAAGGGACAGCAGGGCCAAGCCCATAGGGAAACCTATTAAAGTCCTGGTCAGCTCGGAAGACCAAGGGCACTACCTGCAAATAGGCCCCGACCTGACACTTGTCGAGCAGGATGAGTTGATTAAATTCTTGAAGAAAAACCTCTCCGTGTTCGCCTGGGAAACAAGGGATATGGAAGGAATAGATCTAGACCTCATCACTCACAAACTGATAGTGGATCCAGACCATCCACTAGTAAGACAGAAGGGAAGGCCACTCGCTCCAAAGCGGCACCAAATCATCAATGATGAAGTCCAAAACTGCTCGATGCTAACATGATACGAGAGGTATTCTATCCTGATTGGCTAGCTAACACTGTTCTGGTCAAAAAGAAGAATGGCAAGTGGAGAGTCTGCGTTGAGTATACAACCTCAACAAGGCTTGTCCCAAAGATAGCTTTCCTCTATCGAGGATAGATCAGTTAGTCGATGCTACTGCAGGGCACGAACTTATGAGCTTTATGGATGCCTATTCAGGATACAATCAAATACAGATGCACCTTCCTGATCAGGAGAAAACATCATTCATAACCGAACGAGGTCTCTATTGCTATAGAGTGATGCCGTTTAAACTAAAAAATGCTGGGCCCACATACCAGCATCTAGTTAATAAGATGTTCAGCCCCTTGAGTACCATGGAAGTCTATATTGATGATATGTTGGTCAAAAGCCTACGGAAGAGCAGCCATCTCCAGCACCTGGCTCAAACGTTTGACATCCTGAGGCAGTACAAGATGAAGCTCAATCCCTCGAAATGCACCTTTGGCGTAGCAAAGGGAAAATTCTTGGGATACATAATCTCTTAGAGAGATATAGAGGCAGACCCCACCCAAATTGGGGCCCTGATTAGACTAGAGTCACCAAGGACCAAGAAAGACATTCAGGCTCTGAATGGCAGAATAGCAGCTCTGAGCAGATTTATCTCCAAATCCACTGATCGTTGCCTACCATTCTTTAAAGCTCTGAAGGGTAACAAAGCTTTACAATGGACTGACGAATGTGAAAAATCCTTTCAGGAACTGAAAGAGTACCTAGCTTCACCTGAGCTCTTGTCAAAGCCGATCCAAGGGAAAAAGCTACTTCTCTACCTTGCAGTCTCTGAGAACGCTGTCAGTTCTGTACTAGTCAAGCAGGACAAGGGCGTGCAGAGGCCCATATTTTATGTCAGCAGAGCACTGTTAGACACAGAGGAGAGGTATCCCGAGATCGAGAAACTGGCCCTTGCACTTATAGTATCTGCACGGAAGCTCAGACCCTACTTTCAAGCTCATCCCATAGAAATTTCAACTGCTTATCCCTTGAAGTCAGTATTGAGGAAGCCAGAGGTATCAGGATGATTAGTCAAATGGTCAGTGGAACTGAGGGAGTTTGACATATCCTATGTTCCACGGATCTCAATTATAGGGCAAGCTTTGGCAGACTTCGTTGCCGAATTCACCCCAGCACTACTAGACAGAGCACAACTTTGTGAAAATTTGGGGACATGGCAGCTATACAATGACGGGTTGTCCACCGACCAGGGTGCTGGGGTCGGATTGGTATTACAGTCCCTTGATGGGTTCATAAAAAAAAGGGCAGTTAGCCTAGGGTTCAGAGCCTCTAACAATGAAACAGAATATAAGGCCCTTATCCTAGGGATGAAGCTAGCACGAAAATGTGAAGCTCAGGACCTTGAAGTCTTTTCTGACTCCCAGTTAGTGGTCAGCTAAGTTCAGGGAGAGTTTGCTGTCAAAGATGAAAGAATGCTTCGGTATTCAGAACTGGTCAACTCATTGAAACGCTCCTTCCGAGCATTCTCAATCCAGAAAATAGAAAGAGGTCAGAACAACAGAGCTGAGGCCTTGGCAAACATGGCATCCCATACGAAGTCAGAAGGAGACTCAACACTAAGAATCTCCCATCAGCCAGGACCTAGCATCGAAGAAGTCCAGCTCGCCCAAATTACAGAACAGCCTCAGAACTGGATGACTCCAATCCTCTAGTACCTAAAAGAAGGGCTCCTCCCAAAAGACAAGAATAAGGCAAAAGAGTCCGAATCAGAGCAGCTCGGTACCTTGTCATGAATGGGAGGCTTTACTGAAGGTTTTATTCTCAAAGAGTCTCAGTATGTCCTAGTAGAAATTCATGAAGGAATATGTGAAAATCATAATGGGGGCAGAACCATAGCGCACCGAGCTCTAACACAGGGCTACTACTGGCCTAGAATGCTAAAGGAGGCAAAAGAATACTCAGAAGTGTGACAAATGCCAAAGGTTCTCCCCTTACCAACACCAGCCCTATCATGAACTCATCCCTATCACAGGCCCATGGCCCTTTGCACAATGGGGAATGGACATCATAGGCCCATTGCCTAAAGCCACACCGAACAAGAAATATCTATTCTATCGACTACTTCTCAAAATGGGCGGAAACAGTGCCACTAACACATATTACAGAGAAGGAAGTCAAAAATTTCACTTGGAAGAATATAGTCTGCAGGTTCGGCATTCCTCGCGTGATCGTCTTAGACAATGGCACGCAGTTTGCTAGTAAGACATTCAAAAAATTCTGCCAAGACCTGAATATCAATCAACACTTCTTCTCACCTGGTCATCCCCAACCCAATGGACAAACAGAGGTCACTAACCGAACAATCCTTGATTCTCTTAAAAGAGACTAGAGGGAGCTAAAGGGAAAGTGGGTTGAAGAACTCCCTAGAGTACTCTGGGCCTACAGAACAACAAGGAGAACTCCAACATCAGAAACACCCTTTTCGCTCGCCTACGGCACCGAAGCAGTGATCCCTGTTGAGATCGGCATGCTTACACTAACGACTGAAGCTTTCAACAAAGAGACCAATGACCAATAACTCGCAGAAAACTTGGACTTGCTTGAAGAAAGAAAGGAGCAAGCTGGGGTCAAGATGGAAGCATACCAGCACAGGATGATTAGCCGCTCAAAACTAGGGCTTAAACCTACCAGTTTCTAAGTTGGAGACCTTGTCCTAAAAAGAGTGTTCCAGAACACCAAGGATCCTACTATGGGGAAGTTATCACCCAACTGGGAGGGCCCCTATAGAGTCACCAGAACAGTAAGACCGACCACTTATTGGTTAGAGGGCATGGACGGGAAACCTGTTCCCAGACCTTGGAATATGGAACACTTATGAAAGTATTATCAATAAAGAAATTTTTCATTTCAAATATTCTATAAAGTGTTCTCATCTTAATGTACAGACCTCGTGTCTGGTCCATCTTAATGTACAGACCTCGTGTCTAGTCCATCTAAATGTACAGATCTCGTGTCTGGTCCATCTAAATGTACAAACCTCATGTCTGGTCCATCTTAATATACAGACATCGTGTCTGGTCCATCTAAATGTACAGACCTCGTGTCTGGTCCATCTCAATATACAGACCATGTGTCTGAACCATCTCAATGTACCGACCTTCATGTCTGGCCCATCTCACCAAAGTTACATGTTATTTCTCAGAACAAAGGGGTAAGGATCAAACCCAGCTGCTCAGTTGCATGACTGAGAATATTCATTCAAACCAACAAGTTGTGATTCTAAAATGAGTTTTAGAAAAGGGTACTAACTATCAAGGATCTTTCTCCATTTTATTACAAGTCTTTTGTTCGACAGTTAAGCTCAGGTGTAGCTCTGAGTGGTTAAAATAACTGATTACTACAAGTCTTTTTGTTCGGTAATTAAGCTCTGAGTGGTTAGTTCCTATAATAATTTCCGAACAGGTTACTCAGAACAAAGTTCAAAACTCAAACTCCTCCAACTTCAAGAGTTAGGCTTGGTTGCTTTCCACTTTCAATTATTGCAATTGGTTTCAAGTCATGAAGCTCGAAAATCAGCCCACCATTCGTGACTGATCAAAAGAAACTACAGTTAGCTCATGAACAGGCTCACTTACTTCTAGGATTAAAGCCCATATATACTACAGAGCATCAATAGCCTTGAAACAGAGTAGAATCTACTTGGCAATCACAACAAAATTCACAAGTACTAAAAAGCAAGGAAACTAAAAAGATTTGAAGAAAAGATAGTTTTATTGATAAATATGACTTAGTACATTAAAGTTTGCTAAACAAAAGAGGGTGTGAAACTGATAAAGCCTTAAGCCTTATCAGAAGGGCCAGGGTTCTCTGCCGGAGGAAGGTCGGTGGCTATGGCCTCTTTGCTCGGGGCAGTAGTAGGAGGAACGGCTCCAGGAGCAACAATTGACGATACGTCAAAGTTAGGGAACCTGAGGAGAAATCTAGATCGGAAGTTCTCAAAGCCAAACTGAATTAGCTCGTCACCTATCTTATCAATTTCCTCCTTTATTTTCGTCTCGGTCTCAGTCCTAGCATGGTCGACTACCTCTTGGAGCTTCTGATCGAAGGAGCTTCGAAGGTCAAGTATCTACCTCCGAAGCCCTTCAACCTCCCGAGCATAAAGATCCCTCTCGGATTCCATAACGGCCAGATTGTTGTTAGCCTCCTTCAGACTATCTTCGGCAGCATGAGCCTTGGACTGAGTTGTTCCAAGCTCCAGCCTGACTTCATCCAGCTCGGCCTTCAGCTTTTCAGCCTCCTCAAAATTCAAAGGATTCACCATCAGAGCGGCCAAACTATGCATATTCTGCACAATACAAAGCAAACAGGTTAAGCCAAATGCACGAACAAACAAAAGAAGGGCAAGAGGAGACTTCAGAAGTTACCTTCATTTGGAGATTCATCATCTCATTCATCAGTTTTGCAGGGTTCTCCCCCTATACCGATGAGGGCCCTTGGACCAGATTTGGTCAAAGGCCTTCTTGGCGATCTGGTAGTCTGGCTCATCGGATGGTTGGGAGGGAGTGGTAGACGCCTTCCCCTTCCTAGCTCGCTTGCTTGGAATAGAAGGGGCAAGAAGAACTACCGAGATTGGGACAACGGTCTGGGCCTCCTTCTCACCCTCTAGTGGAGTAGGTTCTGGAGAGCTAGAGATCAATCTCCTCATTTTTACCTGTAGGGGAGGCTTAGGCTCAAGTTAGGAAGAAGCCTCCCCCACCAATTGTGACTCTGGCTCTGACCACTTTGATGTTAACCTTCTTCTGAACTCGACAGTACTAGTATTGGCAGCCATCAAATTCTCCGGAGTGACAATAACGGTATAAGCTCGGTCGGGAACCGTAAGAAGCTGACGATACTGATCTTGGAGCTTGGTGGTAAATTTAGACCTCCTCGAAGCACTCCTGTCTGCATATAAACAGGAAATAGCATTTCAGTTCATCAGCTCGGTTGACAGAGCAAAGCTGAAACAGCTTAAGGAAAATAAGCCTCACCCTTATGACCCGTGATATGAGGGAATGTCGAGATATGATCTTGGAAGTCTTCACGTTTCTATCCTCCTCCAATAAAAAAGTACCACTTCTTCCATATTTTATTGAAAGAAGGTACAAAGGATAGAGGACTGAACCCCTTCTCGAATGACATATAAAAAAGGCCCTCCAACTTCATATACTTCAGATCCATGTTACTATGGATCAGATCTACAGACACATCTACACTATTCTGGTGCCCTAACACTATAAATCCTAAGAGGTGCCGCCAACTATTAAGGTTAAGGTTGGTAAGACAAAGTTTGAACAAATAGAAGAATTGTTTGACTAAATCAGGCAATGGAAGCCTTAAACCCATCTCAAACCAAGCGAGATAAACACAGATCTCCCCAGCTTCGACATCGTAAGGACGATCCAGTGGGCTCGGTACCCTACATGTAACATTTGGGGAAAAATTGTACTTTACCCTCCACTCATCTAATAAGCTCTAGGTAACAGCACTCTCGCCCTCTTCTCTCTGGGAAGGCCTACTAGAGGCTTCCTCAGCCCTATCTCGGGGTTCTATAAAGGCATCAACTATCCTAGTCTTAGGACTGTAAGGGGACCCAACAGACCTATCCCCAATATCCTCGGTGGAAAGACTACCTACATTTTCTACATGAGACGGCATAGCCGTCTCCAAGGGGTTCCCTACGCCCTCACTAGCACCGGAAGATGCAGAAGGAGTAGACATCGCTTAAAAGGAAAATAGGGAGGACATAATTCTCAAATTAAAAAAGAAAGAATGAAAAGAAAGGGAAGATTGGTCGAACCTGTTCTAAACCAGAGCCTTAGACAACCTAGTACTCTTCAAACTCCAAGGTCGCACAAACCCAACAATGGCAGAAAATTCTTCTGATATAGTGAAAATGGCGAGGAAAGAGTCATTTCAAACCTCTCCCCTTATTTATATGTGTACAAAAGTGTGGGCCCACCAAGCCGAACCGCCATGACAGTTAAGTACAATGATGGCTTCGAAAAAACCCAACCATCGGCTGCGTAATAAATGACGCACCAACAGTCACCTTGGAAAACGAATAGACAAGGCGCATGACTTTCCAAAATCACCTAGCCCTAGTTACTTATTGACATCGAACTAGGACTTGGGGGGGGGGAGTAACTGAATATACCACAAAATGGCAAGACCAATCATCACTTGACACGTGTATCTACAGTTCAGCCCATGCTCGGCCAATTCAGTCCAAGCTCGACCAGTTCAGCTCGCGCTCGGCCATTCAGGTCAGACCTAAAGGTCTGAAGGGGCCAAACACATTCCTCCTAGAGCAGATCCACATTCAAACAGAGCTCACAGGAATTGAACACAGTACTCCGGAGTAACACTCTAGAGCTCATAACCGCCTTAACATCTGCCAAGCAGAGAATAAGGAAACTGTCACACGTGTTTATCTCTATTGTGATACAATGTCCAACACAGGTAAATGCTATCTCCGATGATCGAATCCCTACTTTCATGGCTCCAAATCCTAATCAACTTAGGAAAGTCACAACCTATAAATTAAACCCTACAAGTACGCTTTCTTTTCATGCTCATTATTTGACTTTCATTACAGTCTTTCAATTCAGTTTATTGACTTAAGCATCAGAGCGGCTACCGCCGGAGCCAACCCGGTGGTCCTCTGATCTTCTTTTTTGAGTGTTCCTCAAGGAGCCGAACTTGGAGCGTACATGGGCCAAAAAGTGCAACATCACATTTCATTTCACAATTTTTGTCACAGTTGTTATACGATTAGATGGCTTTGAGTAACTTGAAGAAAACTGCCCTTCTCTATAGTTAAAGCTCTTGAAAACGGTTACAGGTTGTAGAGAGGATTTATAGTTTCTTAAATATGATGTAATGAAATTTTAAATAGCTTTGAAGTAGTAATGAAATTTTGGAAGTTCTAAACCTGAAAGGGCAGCTTCATATGCATATGATTGTATATTTGGGACATGCTACTTTTTTAGGAAATTATGTTGATTGCTTATGCTTTTAATTCAAGATATAATTTATTGACAATGCCACGATGATAGGGAATTCTTGAAGCATATGATTTCATAGTTGATAATCATAGTGAATTTGTTTGTTTTCTTTGAATTAGGTATTTTCAAAAATCTAAAAAGGTTCTTTGTTTTGTGATTGATTCTCACAATAATGTGATCACATACGGTGGAATATTTTAGAGAAGGAGAGAGAAGAGAGAGAGAGAGAGAGAGAGAGAGAGAGTGTGTGTGTGTGTGTGTGTGTGTGATAATTTGTTCTTGTTACAGGCTGAATCTACTGCTTGGTTCAGATGGCATTTTTCTCAGCTTTGTTGGATGAAACTTGTAGGGATAAGGTGACTGTTTTTAATGTCCAAGGGAATTTTAATATTGGATAAAATATTATTATTGTTGATGCAAAGTAGGGGAATTTCCAATTTCATGAAAGTAGAATATATGGATTCAAAAGTTTCCATACATCAACAGATAAATTTTAATGCAAAACATATTAACATTTTTTTTATCTTCTAACCAAGATGAATATATTGATTCAAAAGTTTCCTCATTAATAGTTTTTTTTTGTTGTACTTGAATGTAGAAATGCCCAATGGTATTTTAATACCCCCATTTACCCAACAGGAGAAATTACATTTTTTTTAAAGAAAACAATTACATCTCCAAGAAGATAGGTCCCCTTTTAAGAGATGTTAATAGGAATTTAAATGAAAATCATTCTCTCAATTTAAGTCATAATTATTAACATTAAAATACAAATCTATTAAATTAGTCAAGTTGTAACACCCCGACTCAAAGGCAGCCAAGCAATTGGCTAGTATTTCGAGATTTAAAACTATAGTTTAGTTTAAAATTAGAAAAGCCCGAGTAATCGAATACAATGCGAATAAGTGAACAATATATATATATATATATACATACATGTGAGAATGTAAATACATATATATGTATGTATATACATAATAGTATATATATATATATATATGTTTATATATAATAAACACACATAAGTGTGTAAATATGTGTGAAACTATGTGAAGAAATAAAAAAATGAAGTGTGTGCAGCTATGTGTGTATGTGTAAGTGACATATATATAGATCTATATATTTGTATATATATATATATATATATACACACACATGTATAAGAATATATATATATATATATATATAAAGATGTATATATATGTATCATGTGTGTGTGCAACAAGGTGAAGAAGTGTATGTAAGTGTCGGTAGCCTACTATGTGTGTGTTGTGCTGTCACACACACACACACACACACACACATATATATATATATATAATATAATACATAAAATATCATGTATGAAACAAAGGGAATTTAATGAAGTCGAAAAGGGAGAATAAACTGAGAAGAAGGGAGGACAGAGGAGAGAGAGTAGGGCGGCCAAAACTTATATATATATATATACATGCACCAAGCATGTATTTTGGAAGGGAAACAAGAAGCTGAGAAGTCCTTGGAGATTCAGAAGTAAGGAACAGAAGGGAAAAGAGGAGAAACAGCAAGAAAAAGGTAAAAAAAAATTTCAAGTTTTTCAAATTAGGGATTGTGTAGACTTGATTTAAGTTTAGAAATGATTGTATATATTAAATCTATGAAGAAAATGGAGCACATAGGAAGAAACTGCATGTAAAATGGTGAAGAAATGAGGGAGAAATAGAAGATTATCAAAAAGTTTGATTTTTGGAAACTTGAATTTTCAAGGTGTTTTAGGGGCTTGAATTGCTATAAAAAGGTCCTAAGATATGTTTTAGGATAATTAGAAGTGAAAACAAGCCTCAAGATGAGGAAAAAAAATTAGAAAAAATTTCAATCCGGTCACCGTGCTAGAGAAGGTGACCGAAACTACACATTGAGTCTCACAAGAAAGTCGGGGGAGGAAGTAGGAAGTTCGGACACTGGTTCGGGTCGGATCTAGGGTCGGGTCGGGACGGGACCAGCCCAGGCACAATGATAGGTAATCCCATATGGCATCGTTTGGGCCTTGAATCTTTTTTTAAAATATGAACACTTAAGGAAGAAAATGGGAAAGGATTGCTGCAGCTGAGGTTCGAACAAGGAGCCTTAGGCGTGTGGGTACTTATCCCCCACATGCCCACCACCATGCCACTGAGGCACCTGTGGTAATATGTGGGAATAATGCATACATATATATATATTATAATATTAATTAATTTAATAAATTAATTAAGTTAATTATTAAATTAAATTTTGATGTCCAAATTTAGCAAATGAATAGTATAAATTTATTATTTTGGACCTTTTAGATCTAATAGTGGGGTCAGTTTTACGAGACGAAACTCCAAAAAATAAAGGCACGTAAAAGTGCCAAATGACCAGTTTGCCCTTATTACCACGCGAAGCCAAATAGAAGTCCTGTAAAAGCTTAAACCTATTTTCTTCGATATTTCGGACTCAATGGTAGAGTCTGTTTTACCAAATAAGATACTTAAAATATTGATGTATGAAATTGACTAGTTCTAGAAATTAATATGCCATTACGACTTAAAGAGGTTACCAAAAGAAAGTAACTAGAATAGAAAGAGATTCAAGTGATAATTAAATCGAGTGATATTATAGAATGTAACCAAACCTTGAAATGTGATTATAGGAACCTTCAACTAAAGGAATGATTTTTTAGTAAAAGTCTTTGGATTTCAGGTGAGTACTTTCATGTCATTTTGATGTGAAATTTATCATAGATAGAAATATTGAACTCTTTTATAACTTATCAATATATATTGTCATTTCTTTATAGCCTTTGTTAAGCAGCTATATTGTATATGTTTTGAATGATCTATCGACAATTATATTGTTTTCTTTGACTTAAGAAAATGTATTCGTAAGATACTCAAATACTATATAGTTTTTTTATAAATCTTTGAACTGCTTTAACTAAATACAAATAAGGAACTCTGATTTGAGTAATTAGAATTATTATTTATGATTTTGATGCTTTGAATAGAACACTCTTTTATGATTGATCACTATTAAATAGGTTGCGATTTATCGAAACCCTACCCACGGGGTATATTGGTGGTGAGCTGGAGTGATACAGCATATCGAACTAGTCTATCGATTTTAGTTAGCGAAGTTCTAATTTGCTAGCCATAGAAGTGGAATATATGAATTTGAACATGAATATTGAATATGAACCATGATTGAATATGATTTATCGAACTATATTATTGAACTATGATTGAACTATATTATTATTCATTATTATTAAACCAGGTTATTGGTCATTAATTTATGATTACCATTGAATTAGGATTTATTGAAAGTGAATTTGATACTATTCTCTTATTTGTTATAATTTGAGATTATGTATGTTAATGATATATGATCACTGATATTTCAGTATTGAGTTATATAGTAGTTTTGAAACCATTGACATATAGGAATTACTCACGAGCTTAGTGAAGCTCATATGGATTTCTCCTAATATATTTCAGGTCGTTGTATGGGCAAAGAAATAGCAAGTTCAGTCAGGATAGCCGAAAGCTTATAAACTATGAACCCTTTTGTATTAGGATTCTGTTAGACATGAAGTAGATACTTTTGGTAATTATGGAATGTATATTGAATATGACATCAACTAATTTCGAGAATTTACATCATGTACTTTTGTAATCACTATAGGAATATATATGAATGACTGATATTGAAATGCATATTAAACGCTTCCGCACTAGAAAAAGAGTTTTATTCCGCTGCATTTGACTAAATGAAAATAAGAAAAGTATTGTGATCATTGAAAAATGTTTCAGTGGCTGATCACGAACCCCTAATCCGCATAGGCTAGATTTCGAGTCGTGACACAAGTGGTTTTAGAATGTAACTCGTAATCCTTACTAATAAAAATATTATTTTAACTAACTTCTCCCTAGTCAAGAAATTATAAAATAAAGATAATTTAGTAAAATTAATTTTTATTCCGTTCCAAACCGCTATTAAAATAGTCTAAACAAACACTAAATTAGGAATGGCTGCACAATTTCATGCTACCAAACAACTAATAGACCAAACATTCCTATGTATAAACACAACCTTACTTTCCATAAACTTAAGGACCCGTAATGGCCAAGGCTTCTCATGGTTCTACACATTCGATGAGCCCTTGCATGATAGTTTATTCACACTTTTTCCATTCGATAATGTAACTTAGTCACAGATCCTTCCATGTCAAAAAAATGCCACCTTCCAATAATGCCAAATGAAAATACCTGTAAATAACATTGTGTCTATTTACTAGCTTGCATCTCAATTGATTTTTTTTTTTTTTTTGCCTCCAAACCAATCCCTAATGATGGTGTTGCATAGGTATCCGTATGAGGGAAAAAAAGTCTTGACAAACACTACTTTATTACAAAATTTGATGGATTGTGATTTGTGATTGAATTGTGTATTATTGTTGAATATTCTTTGAATTTACAATTCATTTATGTTACCATTTTAGTAGTTGTTAGTGCCTGTGGTTGAAAAATTGAGGAAATTAAAAATGTTGTACATACCTATTCAACCTCCCTTATTTCTAGGTTATATTCACACCACGGGACCAACCAACAAACAATTCTATCATTCAATTCAAGAATAGTTTAAAGACAAGACATGTAAGGAAAGTTCCAAGAGTAGTATAGATATGTGACAATCACAACATGTCAAGAAATAGTCATAATTCATCATTCATCACAAAAGTATATTAATGTTATTGTAATTTAAGACATTCGACATTTCCATCACAATTTAAAACATGAGTAACATAGAAACATATGACAATATAGAGATAATCATAAGACAAGTATAATACATCATGCTTCACATGGGAACCACCCAAACCTTTCCCTAGGTTAGAATCTCTACCTCAAAACTTTGAGAGAAAGTGGATTTGTTATGTGTAGAGAAAGAGATTCCAAGATTCTAGCTTCAATTCTTGTTCCCAAACCCTATGAAGAGATTTACACCAGTTCATTTTACTTAACCAACCTAAACTCATAAGAAAATTGAAGAACTAAAAGAAAAAAATGAAAAATGAAAAATCCTAAATCTTACTCCTTGTTCTTGAAGAAATCCTTGAATTCCTAGCTTTTAATCGGTAAGAATCTTCCTAAAGATGCATCATTATGGTATGATGTATTTATATGGATTGGTAATCCATGAAAACCCAAGAAACCTCAAGCCCTAAATTCCCTCTTGTCTAGAGAAGCTTTGGAAAGGAGAGAAATTGTGAAGTTGTGCTTAAATGGATTTTTAGCCTGCAACTTAAAGTGATCTGTCGGACGCTCGTTTGAATGAGTCTGCCTTCATTCGAACAAGTCTGTCTTCGTTCGAACAAGTATTAAATAAAGGTCGGGCGAAGGATTACTGGTGCTCATTCGAGTGAACTACCCTTCATTCAAATAAAAACCCGAAATTGGGTTTCCTTTCTTCTTTTTGATTTTACTCACCAAGTCTACCTCTCCAATTTAGTCTACATGTATCATCCATACTTTATATTACATCATTTAAGTTCTTCCCACCTTATTAATAAGTTTGTGATATTTGTGATCATGCAAAACCAATATTATCAATTATTTACTCATTTATATATTTTCTAAATTTATGAAACGTTAAATAAAGAAGAATGATGTGAAAACTATGAAAGCAAGTGAAAACCTCCTTAAAAAAAAAAAAAAGAATGATATTATAATAAATAGACCACTACAATTCTTGCATTTGGATTTATTTGGACCCACTAGGTTGCAAGCCTAGAAAAAAAACATTATGTCTTTATGATAGTTGATGACTACTCAAGATACACTTGGGTTCTATTTCTCTCTTACAAAAATGAAGCACATGAAGACTTCACAAAATTATGTAAAAGAATCCAAAATGAAAAGGGATACACTATCAACAATGTCAGGAGCGATAAAAGAGAATTTGATAATAAAGATATAAAAAAATATTGTGATAAATGTGGAATTGGTCACAATTTTTAAGCCCTTAAAACACATCAACAAAATGGAGTAGTTGAAAGAAAAATAGATCACTCCAAGAAATGGCTAGAACAACAATACTGAACTCTATTTCTCAGGTCAATAGGGATCCCGGGAAAATCATCTAGAAGCACATCAGGAAATTCTTTAACAACAGGAATCTCATCCAAGATAAGCTTCTCGGGAACGTGTGTCAATAGCACTACACAAATAACCACAACATCCTTTACAGAGTAACCGCCTAGCCTGGATAGATAAAACAAAGTAGGGTGGGGAAACTACGCTTGTCCCTTCAAATGCAATACTCAGCTTACCTTGATTTCTAAATAGACACCTGCTTAGCTACGCGAATTAATGACAGTTTGATTCATAGTCAGCCAATCCATACCCAAAATCACATCAAAGCCACAAATCTCCAAAGGTATAAAATCGGCTACAAACTGCGTAGTGCATGATTTCTACCTTACATGACTTATGTATCACAGTCCCTAACAGTGATCTCCTCGAAGGTATCGTAACAGATAACATGTAGCCTAGGGGTTCGGCTTCTAAATTCAATTTAGCGGAGAATGCAGGAGATATAAATGAATGTGTGGAACCAGTGTCAAACAAAACATATGCGGGTTGTGAACAAACTGTAATCGTACCTGCAACCACTGAAGTGGTAGTCTAAACATCTCCAGGTGTAATAGAGAAAACCCTTCCTTGACATTGTTGTTCACTCTTTGTCCCTTCATTCCTATGCTGAGATTGTGATACAGAAGCTGATGCGGCCGTCGTGGAACTAGTCACTATCCTACTGCCTCTGGGACAATCCCTCATAAAATGTCTTATCTGACCACAACTGTAACATGTATTCAAATTCCTACGATATGATCCCTTATGAAACCTTTAGCAACTGGGACATTTAGGTGCACCGTCATTGTTATTGTTAGCTCTCCTCTGACTAGATCCTGCTCCTGATCCACGTGATCCTGTGCCTGGTTTGAAAAATGAAGATCCTCTCCCTCTATCTTTGTTGCTGCTCGGCCTCTAATTTCCCCTTCTTTTTGCTAACTCATTTCCACTACGCTCTATGATCTTTGTCAGTTGCCACCACCTCGCTATACGTAGTTAGTTGCAGTGGTTTGACTCTATCTTTAATTGCCCATCTCAGACCTTCTTCAAAATAGCTAGCAATGAGATTATCCGTATTGATAACATTTGGAGCAAACTTGACTAACTCTGTGAACTTAGCCTCATATTCCTCTACAGTCATTCTGCCTTGTTGTAGAACCAGAAACTCAGCAATCTTCTGGTCTCTCACCTTCTGAGGAAAGTATTTTTCATTAAAAACTTCTATAAATCGCTGCCAAGTCATGTTAGGCTCATTAGCTTCCTCGAGTAACCACCACCTGTACGCCGCTCCTTTAAACATATACATGGCGTAGGCTACCTTTTGCTCCTCAGTGCAAACCATAATCTTGAAAATTATGTTCATTTCCAATAGCCATTCTTCCCCTGTTGTGGCACCTCTAGTTCCGTCAAATGTCGATGGCTTTAGGTCATAGAATCGCTTGTAAAGATATGACTGATCTCTATCATCGCCTTGTCGCACATCACGATTACCAGAATGGTCCTGCCGCACTGATCCAGTCCCACTAGCCTAGGGGTTAGGTAAGACCTCTACCATCTTTTCTGAAATACGTTTTATCTTGTCAAAACGCTCTGATTCCATATTAGTATAGGCGGGTACGAACCGTTTACTGTAAAAGAATCAGTAGGGAACAGGCACGTAAGTACGTAATCATATTGACGTAATCAAATTGACAGGTTTCACCTAACAATGGACTCTTGAACTTTCCCAAATCCTAATACTCTAGTCCTAATCTCCTATGAACCACTAGAACCTGGCTCTGATACCATGCTGTCACGACCCGTATCTTATCCAGTGTGGATTATGGGTCCTATGACCAGAGGCAGCAGCCATATTCCTGTTTTCGTATCTAAATTTTAACATTTATTTTATAACATAAATAAAAATGTAAGACATTTCATAATTAACTAGAACCTACCGTCAAAGCAATCTTGTACAACCACATATAGATAAGTTTTGAAGTTACAAAATTACAAAACATCCCCAAGACGTGGAGACATAAGTGAACTAGAACCACCACACACATAGTCTAGTACAGTACTATAAAAAGAATAGAGAGTCCTTTACACTAGCGGAAGGTCAACCTGCTATTAACTCGACGTCTAGCCTGATGACCTGAAAAAAGAAATAATATATCTAAAGTGAGCTAAATTAGCTTAGTAAGTAAACTCCTTACTCTACCATGGGTCAAAGGTCAACTCAAAAGGTGGGTAAGAATCATAATGAGCAAAAATAATGTCACATTGAGATATGAATAATACAGATAGTAGAAAAGTCACCGTAACCAGTCACTAACAAATGGATAACTCTCAAAACACATCCCAAGATAGATCATCAAACAAATATAAGGAATGGCTCGAACAACATATAATTGCCATAGTAGTAAAATATCAATCTGAATTCAAGAATTAACAAGAACGTCATCAACAAGTAGCATATCAACAGATAAACCATAAACAAGCTCATAAGGAATATCTGAATCAAAAGTAGATCATCAATGAAGGCAAATATCATTCCGAGTCCAAGGATAGACAAACAAGCACATCATTGAACAAATAATACATCAACAGATAAACCATAGACATGATTAGATAATGTGTCCATAGATAAACCATGGACCATCTCAATGTGGCGTATTTGAAAGACCACAGCTAAACCACAGACCATCTCAACATGGCGTATCTGGGATCATGAGTATATCGATAGATAAACCACGGACCAGCTCAACCTGGCATATTTGGAATCAATAAATCGTGAGTGCAACATCAAAATATCAATAAACAATATGAGATACAAACAGAAAAGATGCTGACATACAAATGTCTCATGAGTGCCTATCTAGGGCCTCGCCCAAATCAACAAATAACACTAGAGCTCTGTGCACATAACATGTCCCTTATGGACTAATCATTAGGCCACTCCCAAACATCGACCCGTGGGTCCTCAAGCATCTGTGAATCAGACAAACGTTATGACAAATCACAACTCTAGGTTACCTAATAAAATCATGATCATCACGTTTACACAGGATATGGAAATACAGACAGTCGAATAAAGATATCAACAGTCGAGATCTCAATGAGTCAACAACAAGAGCAAGTATCAAATCATGGAGATCAATATCATCAGTCATGTATAGAATACAACTGGCAGCATCAAGGAATAAATGTGACATGGCTAAGAGTAACACATAATAGAGTTTGGGTTTACTTACCTTATACTAGCTTCCCTCCTTGCTACTCGATATTAGATTCTTTCTCATTTCCTTTACAAAGTCCTATAGCCATGAATCCATATTAAATCAGTACCCGTTATATTTATTTGTACTTTTGATAACTTTAGAGATTTTTAAGAATTTACTTATCACTTTCTAATTAATTATTGGCTTTATTCTCCTTAAAGAATATTGTTATTAAGTCCAGAATATTTCTTATAATTAATTTTTGGCTTCCTCGAATTTTAATTAGCTCATTCGTGCCTTAAATTAAATCTAGGGGCGTTTTCATAATTTTATACTTTTACGTGTCATATTTTCAGTACCTCGTTTGCTAAAACGGACTCTGCCGTTGAGTCCAAAACACCCAAAAACATTGGGTTACACTATCTTTTTATTTTATTTAGACATCGGGGCTAATTTATGAAATGACATTAAATTAATTAATTTAAGTATATACTTCTTTTTTTTTTATTATTATTATTATTATTATTATTATTATTAAATATACACATCATATTTTTCACAAAGCAGTTCAGTGGCTTAGTGGCCATTCTCTCAACCATAGATCCTATATGAGTGCAAGTCAGTGGGTCAAACCCCACTAGCCACAATTCTGGGTTTTTTTACTTAAGCAAAATGATGACGTATTGGTGACCCGAACCGAAACCCGAACAGACCCTAAACCGGATCCGATACTATTCATCATCCCCACTTTTTTCTGGCCAATGCTTCGGCGTCCCCTCCGGTGCCGGTCGTCGGAACTGCAACTTTTTTCTACTGATTTTCATGATTTTGTCGTCTATTTTTTTATGTTTTTCACATCAATTCGATCCTAGAAACCTCAACAAATCATTTAAAACAATTTTGGGCCTGAATTACTATGGTTTTTGACATCTATCTAAATCTTCAGCCTCTTGAAAAATCTGTTATTTCTCCCTCATTTCTTAACCAAAACAGAAACGGTTTGGACCTATGTGATCCCTAGCTCAAGGGATACAAGCCTATGGATTCTAAATGAAGCCATGCTACCATTTTTCTAACTTGACCTGACAACCCATTAAACCAAAATCCATGGCAGTTCACCAAATGTTTACTATTTTAGCACCCCTAAATCCCTAGAAATTTTCCTAATATTGTAGAAATCACTTATACATTAATAATAAGTCAAGATGTTGGAGTTTACTACCTGTTTTCGTTTTTCTTTTCGTTTCCAGAATTTTCCCCAATTATTTTCTTCTTCTTCTTTCTTCTCCCTTCTGTTCTCTTTCCACACCTCAGCTTCTCTCTTTATTTCTCTCTCTTTCTTTTCTTTTTTTTTTTTGTCTCAGAAGTGAGTTGTTTAACTATTTTTTATGCAGACTAATATATATATATATATATACATACATATACAGACCGCTAGAATTTTTCAAAGTTCCCTCGGTTGGCTGTTACTCGTTGGTGCTAGAAATTTCCTGAATTTTCTCTTATAACTAGAAGGTTCCTAGCTTATCTCCTGCTTTTTGTTATATATATATATATATATATATATATTTAGCCACCCTCCAGCAGCTTCGTTTGGAAGCTTCAGATATATATATATATATATATATATATATATATATCCAATGCCCACTTCGTTTGGAAGCTTCGTTTGTAATTCATATTTATCCACAAGTATATTTTCCAATGCCCACTGTTGTATTTCTTTGTATATTACCGTAGCAAATATTTTTATTCATGACTTACAATTATCATCCCAATATTCTAGGTAATCTAATATTTCGATTTAATTTAAACACATTATTAATATAATTTAGTTAGTTAATTAAGCTGGGTTATTATAGGCCTCCACCTCCCCAAGGACCCTAGGTCACTTTTTTTAGGATGACAAATGGGAGAAGAAATAAGAAAGAATAAGAAGAATAGAAACATATATATATATATATATATATAGGATTTTTTGTTTTGTTTCAAAATCCTTATTGTAATTTTCTTATTGTATTTTTTTAATACTTATATTCATGATTAATAGAGTAAGAATTCAATTACATGAATAGAAAGCAATTTTTGTTATATCTCTCTTATATGTTTTATGCAATTTTATGTGTCTTATTATAATACTCAAATGCACAAACAAAGCACGAAAATTGATATAACTCTCTAATCCTAAAATGCAATGATCACTTATTGATAAGGGGAGATAAAAAAAATATGTCAAATTGTATAGATCTATTCATTTGTAGAATGAACTCAAGTTTACAAATTGATAGGGGAGTTTACATGAAATATTATTATTCTCTATCAGTTTGTGTTCTCATTTTACTATTTTCAAAGGACATTATTTTGTCATCATTAAAAAAAGGGGAGATTGTTAGCTCTAAAGGTTTTCAACGAAGGGCATCTTAATAATTTTAATGATAACAAAGTATTATCCAAATGAACTAATGTTTTATCCAAGTGACAATGCAAATAGGTCATCTAGGTTAAAGAAGATTGTTGACAAAAAAATAACAAAGTCCATCAAGCTAAAGGATTCCACTCAAGAACATGCTTCAAGACAAGAATCAAATCAAGTAGATGCTCTCATGATAAATCAAGTAAATGGACACACTCAAGCCCAAGAATTCAAAGATAAGTCAAGTGAAGACTTTTATTTTTCTTATTTTAGTTTTTGAGTGATTTAGGATTAGATTGATAATTGGTCGTAAGCTCTTACTATTTAAAATGATCAACTTAGAACTAACCTCAATGATTTTTCAAAACAAAACAATTGTCATAACTTAAGTTTTGAAATATCAAAAGGTTTTGATATACACTACGAAACATAAGCACAAATACATTTACTGTCCAAACCTAGTTGACTAGTTCATAGAACTAATCGACTGATTCTTAAGGCTTATTTTTACATTGATCAAACCAGTCGACCAGTTCCAAGAATCAGTTGACTGAGTGACCTTTTTCATAAAAATAGTCTAAACTCACTATCCAATATAGTCGACCTCTAAGGAGAATCATGCGACTATTTTTCAAAGGCTAAAAACAGTGTATATCAGAACTAGTTGATTGATCCAAAAGACCATTCGACTGATTGTTCTTGAACACTTGAACCTCAAAATCTTTAGGACAATTCAGTTGATCTAATCAGTCGACCACTCCTCAATCTAGTTAACTGGTTGATGATTCAGTCGACTGAATTTGTTGATCCATCACATCGAGATTCAAATTTTGAACAGACAAAAATGGGGGAAATAACTCTTTTTGAAAAGTAACGCACCTATTTTTTTGGAGGCTATAAATAGAGGTTTTCTAAGGAATTCTATGCAATCTCTGTACATGCTTACACTTCTACATCGCTATTCTTGAATTTAGATCCAAACATTAAAATTCTAAATCTAAAAGTTCTACTCATCTTAAATACTTTGAGCTTACACCAGATCTATCTATAGAGAGTGAGCATTTTATTGCGTCAAATCTACTCTTGAAGAGAGTTCTTTTTGGTAAACAACATTGTATCATCTCATTGCGGTGAAAGTTATGGGTAAGGTGCTACCCAAGTGAGGCAAAAAGGTATATTTTGCTAGGATAAGAGGATTGTGGTCTTCGCTTTGTAAAGGTTTAGGTTTCCACCTGCAAGGAGGTCACAGTAATGAAAAAACTCAAGTGGGGATGCTTGAGTCGATGGCGTGAGAAGTTTTTCGTAACCTCGTAAATTATTGTGTTTGCTCTCTCTCTCTCTCTTCTTTATTATTTATTTACTTGTGCATTTACAATGTTCGTTTTTAAATATTTTAAAAGAAAACTAATATTTGTAATATATCCTATTCACCCCTCCCCTCTCTAGAGTAAATATTTGGGCAACATATATAAATAAATATATTTATATATTAATTTATTTTTATATTTATAAGTATGAATGTATGTGTCGATATATATATATATATATATATATATATATATATAAAATTAATATAGGTACTAGTGTCGGCTCTACCATTAAGCAAGTAAAGTAATAGCTATAGGCACCACCTACAAAGAAGGTTTCAAATCTTATATAATTTAGAGTTAATATTGGAATTGATCTCAAATCTTATATAATTTAGAGTTAATTATTGGAAGGTCACTCAAAATAAGTGCATACAAGATTAAGATCCAAGGAAAAACATTGTAGCCCCAAAAGTTTCTAAAGTTTTAAATTATTAAGCCTATGTCCAATAATGTTGACGAGATGATATTATAATTTTTGAATGACTAAATTACTCATGTTTGTCTGTCTCATTTGTTGATCGCAACAATCCATCGTACACCACCTCGAAGAAATCAAAATCTACGATCACATTCACTTCTTAATTTCTCTATCTAAAACTCAATTTTCTCTCATTATATTACTTTTACCTATCATTTGCTTTGTCTAAAACTCACTTTCTCTCACTATATCTCTCTCTCTCTATGTGAATATTATTTCTCTAGAAAAAAAATGGTGTAGGACGATCATTATAGTCCCCTCAACCTAGTTGTCCATGACATTCCCAAACAGAATGCTCAGTTTCAATTAATGAACACAACTAAAGGTTTGGACAAACTGTTGAATTTATCTTACACTCATTAGGTGGTTAATAATACCTCCTACAAAGAGTTGAAAAGAGGTACGAAGCCATGGAAAAGGGAATATGTTTAGCACCTTCTTGTTATATATATTGAACACACCATTCTAGAAGTACCAAAGACCAAAAATAACAAGCTCGAAGGTTTTATTGGGCTTTGAATCATCGTAGCCAAACTTGTTTCAATGTTATGGCCAGTGATGATGTATAAGATTGAATTAATGTTGATTTTGAAACAGTTACAAAGGAGATCAAATTTGTTGCAAATCATAGCCCTAACTTCAAGGGATCTAGTTCAAGTCCCAATTGGGCCGGTTACGAGAGTACGAGCAAGGAAGTTTAAGGATGTACTCAACGGATTGATTCAATAGGCATGGACCCAAGCAAATTCGTGGAGGCCCATTGAGTATGGACCACGTGGGCACCAAAGATTCATCAACATGATTCAAGTTTGAGAAGAATCTGGCCAAGGCTAAGCTTAAATTGGCAAAAACGCTAATTGGACAATTTTCGTACAATTTCAACGTCGCTTCATAATCTGAGCATAACTCTCTCATCTGAGCTCCGATTGAGATGATTCAAGATTCTATGGAAATTAAAGGAATATTTCTACAACTTTTATGTTTTGAGCTTTCTGAGATTTGGGCTTCATCAAGGTCAAAATCGGGTTTGAAGTTGCTGTATCTGCATTGATGACGTTTTTGGCTGCGCGAAATTCTAACTTAATTAGTGGGTTTCTTTTATTATTTTAGTTGGTCGTTTAGGATGTTTTGGGCCTGAAAATATTTAGCCCATATCTTTTATTTAATGTAGGCCTTATTCGGCCCTAGGGTTTCGTAGAATGTTTTAAAAATAACTTGTAGCCGCATTTGGTAAACAGACGATTATTCAGTAAAATTGTGAGAGTATTTTCTCTACGGTTCTTTGAAAAACTATCTGAACTTATCGGGATTTCCCGTGGCGTTCACCAACGACTTATCAAAGGGATTTCCACCACCGTTTGTGGCGTCTTCCTTATACCGAGGTTTTTGTTTTGCACTAAACAACGGGTTGAGGTCATATATGCCGAGGTTCTTGTTTGTCGTAAACAACGGGTCGAGGTCTTCCATTCAGATTTGATTGTAGAACGATCTTGGATTCTCCTTTTTTCGTTGTCGGGTCTCATTATTTCTCGACGAGGTTCACATCAAAATTGAAAGAGGATTGAGAGTTTAGAGTACTAAAACTAAAATGAGAATCCACTTTGTCGAGGAAATTAAAATGGTCAATGAATTTGAAGCTAAAGAACTAGACCCACCATTTTGTTGGTATTTTAATTTTTGCATTTATAATGTTGATACTCCCAATTCATTTGAATTTCATATTAATTCTTATGAATGTTTGGGAGAACCTAAATGTTTGTAGAAGTTTTAGCAATATTGCAAGTCATTGTGGTGGCGTTGCTATGATATATACATCTGGCAAATAAAGAAATTTCTCTATTTGACAAACAAAAAATTTCTTTATTGCATGTTGTTTAGGAATTTCTTTAGTTGTGTATTCTTTTCACTATCTAATTTTATTTGTTATATCAATGTTGGAGTATCACGACTTTCTAAGGAACAAAAAAGTTTTGATGCCTTAATATATGTAATGGTTTTTCTTTGTTTAAACTGGATAAAAAAATTTCTCTATCCATATAACAGAGAAATTTCATGTTCTATAGACTAATAATATACACTCCTACAAATTTTTTTTTTTTTCAGGATTTCATATACAATATAGGTCTTGTTTGATATATCTTGATTTTTTTGAGTCCAAATATATAATTTTATAAAAAAAATAGATTTATATATTTCAAGTTATTTAATTTTGAAGTTAAAAGAAAGTGATGATAGGGCGATGTAGAAACTAGTAGTGTGTTGTTCTAGTTGTGTTTTTACAAGAGGGGCCTTTTGTTAACAAAATAGTAAGAGACTTCTTGAGTTATAATGTTTTCGATAAGATGTTAGTTTAATTGAGCAATTTGTGAGGCACCAATTACTAGATTCCCATATAAACTATAATAGAATTAGAAGTTTAAGCCTTACAAGTAAGGGTCCAAAAAAATTTAAGTTTACGAAGAAAATTTTAAATTAAACCAATCATATTTCATAAAAATAGGTGAATAGTCTTTTTGTATTACCCAACTTATGCGTATTGTAAATTTGAGTGGTAGGGTCCTATTCCAAATTAATCACATATTTGCTATTTGTTTACATAAAAAATGCAAATAATTGTTTTGTAATGACTAGTCTATAGTTTTTGTAAATTATATTAATATAATTTTGTTAGTCCTAAAGGTTTTCAACTAAGGACATCTCAGTAATTTTGATAATAATAAGACATTGTTCATGTGAACAAATATTTTATTTACTAACAATGCAAGTATGTCATATATGTGAAAGAAGATTGTTGATTAAGAAATGACAAAGTACATCAAGCAAAAGAACTTCACTCAAAGCATAAACTTCAATGTCAAAATCCAAGGAATCAAGAAAAGTCTAGATGATCCAAGTCTAAGGACAAAGTACATCAAGCAAAAGAACTCCACTCCACATTGTTGATTAAGTGGAATGCTTTCATGATAATCTAAGCAAATAGACACACTCAAGTCCAAGGAATCAAGAAAAGTCTAGAGAAGATTTTTATTTTCCTTATTTTAGTTGTGTGTGATTTAGGTTTAGATTGATCATTAAACATAAGCTCTTAATATTTAAAATAACCAATTAGAATTAATCCTGAAATAATTTTTCAAAACAACACATTGATATACTTTAAGTTTTGAAATATTAAAGGTTTTGAAAAAGGAACACCTAGTAAAAAAAAAAAGCAAAAAGGCCCAAATTTTCAAAATTAGTCAACCAGTTTCAAAAACCAGTCGATTAATTCTTATGCCTTATTTTCACACTATCAAAACTAGTCGACCAGTTCCAAGAATTAGTTGACTGAGTGACCATTTTTTTACACTACCTAAACCTATTGTCCAAATTAGTCGATTAACTGATGGAATCCATCAACTAACTTTCAAAGGCAAAAATAATGTACTAAAGAACCAGTCACCTGACTCCAAAAACCAATCGACTGAATGTTCTTGAACATATGAACCTCAAACTCTTTGGACAAATTAGTTGAATTGATCAGTCAATTAGATCTTCGTCCAATCGACTGATTGGTGAAACAAATCAACTATTTTAGTCGATCTAGCAATTGAAAATTCAAATTTTGAACATATGAAAAATGGAGAAAACTGCTCTATTTTGAAATCCAACAGACATATTCTTTTAAGGGTTATAAATAAAGTTCTCTATTGAACCTCTATTGCATTTATTGTTATCTCTTTACAAGTTTTAACTTTTATATCCTTGTTATTAACTTTAGATATCACTATTGAAAACTTAAATCTAAAAATTATACTCATCTTAAATACTCTGAACTTACCTTTGATTAATTTTTAAAGATTGAGCAATTATTACTAATAAATTCTTTAAGAGAGTACTTGTTGGTAAACAACTTTATATCTTCTCATTGTAGTAAGATTTGCAGGTAGGTGCTATTTTTGTGAGGCAAAATGAGATATTTTATTGGGTAAAGAGTTAGGAACTCTTGTTGTAAATATTTGACCTTTACCTGCGAAGGAGATCAAGATAATAAAAAAACTAAGTAATGATGTTTGAGTTGAGGACATAAGAAGTTTTTTGAAACTCGTAAAAATCATTATGTTTGCTCTCTATTTCTCTCTCTATTCTTTTACATAATTATGTATATCTTGCATTAATTTTTAAAGTTTATAAAAATTTTTAATATTTATAAAATATACTATTCACCCCCTTTAAGGTAAATATCTGGATAAGAAATTTTATTTTAAATTTTCTATTACTTGTTAAATTATATTAAATTATATAAAATAATAGAGTTTTAACTAGCTTGTATATATATATATATATATATATATATATATATTGTATGAAACACTATTATAATTTTTATATTATAATATATATATATATAACAAAATATATCTAATTTAGGTTATTTTTAGGCCCAAATTTAGCCCTGATGAGGTATATATAAAAAATAATAAATTACTTATTAAAGATAATAAAAATAAATAAATAAATACATACACACATATATAAGATGAATATAAACTTACATATATACACAGTTATATACATATACACATATATTATTAATTAATTTGAATTGTTAATTCTAATCAAATAAAAGAATAATTCATTTTTATTTTATTCCCATCCCGAGGTTCAATTTCTTTGTTGCATCCCTCTTCCTAACGTGGCTTATGTAATTTCTTAGTTTAGATTGAAATTTTTTTGTTCCATTGTTTATATAATATCTCATGTAATGTTATTATTTTCATGAAATTTTATTAAATTTTTTAATATATTAATATAATTGTTTAAATATTAATTAATCTAATTTTTTGATATATCTAAATGTTAATCAATAATTTTTTTTGATATTAATAATGAAGTGTCACAGTATTATCTAATACTCACACTCGAACATATTACAAAAGAAAATATTTAAATAAAAATAGCATTATTTGTAATTTTCCGGTCCGAAATGGAATTATGGAAGAGAGAGAGTCGGGTGAAAGCATGGGCTGTCTTGGAGAAATACGTGACATATTGGACAGATGTCACCCTATTAATGGGCCGGACCAGCATGTCCAAGACATGTCTGAATAATTTCTCCAAGCGGTGCATTACTTATTTTTATTATTTTATTATTATTATTTATAATCATAATTAAAAAATAAATCGTTTTTTCTCAATTTTCTTTTATTTGACTTACACATCAAATCGATTAATCACTTCACCTCCAGAACACCACAAGACTCCATTGAGATCGAACTCTGTTTCTCTCTGTGTATTCTACTCTAGTACTCTGTTATCATCTGGAAAGATTTCTTTAGAGAGAGAAAGAAGAGAGCTTCTTTTAGAGTCTGTGTTGGGGAAATGGCGAGCGGAGGCTATGGAGATGCGAGCCAGAAGATCGACTATGTGTTCAAGGTGGTGCTCATCGGCGACTCGGCAGTTGGGAAGTCACAGATACTGGCACGGTTCGCACGGAACGAGTTCAGCTTGGACTCCAAAGCCACAATCGGGGTTGAGTTCCAGACTCGAACGCTAGTCATCCAACACAAGTCTGTCAAGGCTCAGATCTGGGACACCGCCGGCCAAGAACGGTATATGTTACCCATTTATTTGCATATATGTATCTATGTTTTTGTCTATGCATGTATGCATATGTCTCTTAACATGCGGCAGCTCACAGACATGCATATGTAGTATCATCTGATGTTGCAACTTCGGGAACTTTTCCGTCACGATTTCACTTTACTTCTTAATTAGGTTTACAGTATCTAAGAGAGTGCTACTTTTTGAGTTAGCTTTTTTGTTTTATACGATTATGTTATTGTTCGTATATACCTGATGTATCTGAGTATCTTGTAGATCTCGCTGTGTGCGCGCATGTCTGATTCCAGTACTGTTTGGATTACTCGGAATCTTGCTCATGTACATGAGCGGCTGCTTAACCATGCAATTCCTGAACGGATTGATAGTTTCACAGTATAATTATTGATTGTGGGCAAAATTTATTTTATATTAGTTTCTTGAAGTCCTCTCCTGATTCGCCATATATTGTTTTCAGTGTTGGCAAACTTCCATAAATTGAATTGGGGCTTTTCACTTGTTACAAAAACGTGCTTCAACTTGACTATAAATTAGTGAATTTTGTGTGTATTGGAAGTTTGCTTCTGTACAAAATTACTGGTTAATGTGGTGTCGTTTGTAAGTGTGTGATTCAGTTGACTAAGTAGTAATAATACCTTTTGCCTATACATCACAGCCTCTCCATGTTATGTGGATCTGTCCTAGAGTATTATATCTGTAAATTGTTGTTCTTTTGATTCCTGGTGTGAGACTTTTCTTGCATTGATTGTTTAAATTGGCCTAAGCATATGGTCCACTGGATCGTACTAGTTGGGAAGTTTTTAGCTGATCGAAAAGGGTAAATGTGGTATCCTAAATTACCTATGCGAAGCAAAAAATATTGTTATTTTTTATGTAGGCAATTTTTTTTCTTCAAATTATGTACTTCTTGTACTACTATTTGTAGGGTCTAGATTGAGTTACCGTGGTTATTGCTAGTACAATAGAAAACAACCTCTCGTGAATACAAATATTTGAAGAGGTGTGCAATTTGAAAGGTAAGCTTGTCATGCATTTGCATTCATTACATGTAGACACCCGATCTTAGGATTGTAACTAGATCAACCTTTGGAAGTTGCCTAATTTAATTATGGACTTAATAATTTTAAGTGTACTAAACGAATGAGGTGAACAAAATCAACATTGTTTGAACACGGTGCTTTACCATTGAATGACTAGATGAATAGAATGTTGTTCGTTTGAACACACAATAATATGTTCGAATGCAACGAGAAAAATTATCGTAAAATTTTTCATAGAGTAGATCGTTTTAACACGATAGTTGCCCTTTCGATTCTCATTAGTTTAATTTTTAAAAAATAAATTATTTACAAAATAGTAAAACATCTTTCTAAGTGTTATTTATTGATAAATATCTTTTTAAGCATTTGAAAATTGAAAACTAATAATAAAAAAATTATAGTGTGATAAATTGTTATTAAAATATGGTTATCAGTGATTTTTAAAAGGTTTGTTAGTATTTGAAAAAAATTCATTGTTATGGTTTCGGATTTGAGTTATAGATGGGTCGATACTCTTGGTACCATTATACCATAACCGCGATTTAAATCCATGTTTTGAACGCAACGCTTCACTTGAACAGAAATTTGTTCTATGTCCGAACGCATCATTCCAACCTTTTTTTGTACGAGAGTTATATTCCTGCTAGCTTTATGGATTATTTGTTGTTTTATATAAGGAACCTTTTGTGACCAAGTAAGGAACCTCTAACCTCTTGAAGCCATAGAAAAATTGTGAGAACTTTGGCTTCATTCATATAGTCAGATTTTCTTTCTGCAAAGTTAGGGAGGACTTTGTGAGTAAAAGTCTATACACATAGGTGTTAAGAGAAACACTCGTACATCATATAGTAGGACTAGAGGCATCCATTGTGCAATGCAATTGCACCCTATGGAGGTTGTAAATTTGCAGATCATGGAAGTGCGTGGAGGCTATAAAGAGTTGATCTAGTAAAATCTTCGGGCGACAAGAAGAGTTGTTGCAAGAAGACTAGTGTTGATTCACAAGGTTGTGGTAGGTTAGTTTCTTAGGTATTATCTTTGTAGACTTGTGTTGTGGATTGATTTGATTTATAGATTTTTTTTGTAATAGTGAGTTTTTCTGCCTCACGAGTGTGTTCTCATTTTGAATGTGTGTTGGTATTTTCTTATTTTATTTTTCTTTGTTTATTGTGGTGGATGGATGAGCATGAACTTATTATATTAGTTATTCAACAATAGGGTATCTTTTATTGTAATTCAACCTAGGGTATTATTCAAAATTATTTTTAATTAGTGATTTCTTATTAACTAAACCTCTAGAAGGGTAGAATTCCTTAGGATTTGATTACATAAATTCATATAAAATTCGATACAAGTGGTATAAAATCCAGCCTCTTGACCTGATGGCATTATCCCTATTCCCTATATCTAGTGTAAAATTTTCGAGCGGGGTTTTAAGTAACGATCACAACCGACGTTGTGGTAATGGTCGTGGTGACATGGATGCATGGGTCTAATGTAGCAATTAGCATACACAGGCTATTAGGAACGTGATTTTTTTTTTTCAGCGCACATCTTTCTAAAGCTATATCAATTCACAATTTTAATAATAGAATTCCATATATTTGGGTTTTTGGTGATTTTTAATGAATTTTAGTTAAATTTGTTGTGATGAGTTTCTATGGATAATGAATTTTGTATTAAACTTCAAGACATTGTTGAAAAACAAATGCACGAATTGCTATATTTCGCTACTTTTGTGCTTAAAGATGCACTAAAACATGAAAATAATTAAGTATATAAATTTGACCTGCTAAACCATAACTTAAAAAACCATTATAAGTAAAAAAAATAAAAAATTACGAAAGAAAAAAAAGGAATTAAATTCATTTTGTGAGAGATTTCTTTAAATGCAAGCCTTAACTTTATTCAAGTATATATCATAAAATCTAATGATTTTAAACCAAAAGAAGTGAAAAGTAAAAAAAAAAAAAGAAAAAAAAAAAAGAAAACTTACCGATTATTTCGAAGAACCCAACATTTAGATCTAATATATAAGCACAGATTTTTAATTAATGATAGTTTTACAGTTCAATCTAAACAAAAATGAGGTTTCTGAAGTGTTGCAAACCCTAATTTGTTAAAAAAAGAAAGAAAATAAAGTGCCTATTTTATAATTCTGTAAGGCAAATTAGCTGTAATGACCTGTAACATCAGAGCATGGTTGTTAAAATCTCATTTGGATTCTATAATCCTACTATTTTTCGATCCAAAAATACCAAATTGATCTGAATTGCATAAAAAATCTATAGGTAGAATCCCCATGAAATCCTTATTAGTAGGATCTCGAGTTGACTCCCTGATTTTATCGATCCTACAATATAGTTATGTAATATTATTCTCTCATGTGTCTTTGATAGGTTACAATTTGATACCATAATAGTAATAATATATAATAAATAAATACTAAGATTTACTTAAATATCCTAAGTGAGACAATAATGTCAACACTTTCTTCACGTTTTGAGTTTTTGAATGGCTCCTCTAGTTTGTTTCAGACTAGTCAAGTTATACTTGTTAATTTAAGTCACTTAATTCTCTCTCTCTCTCTCTATCTCTCTCTCTCACACACACACACACACAAAAAAAAAAAATTCAATAAGTTTGTCTTGAACGAATTGATCTCTTATCTAAAATAAACTTTATTGCGTATGTTCCTCCATAAAACCTTTTATGGCCAAGTGGCCTAATTATTTTAAAATATAGTCAACTCTCTTTTAATTAGTAGACTTGGGAGATGGAAAATTTATTAATTATTAATTATAAATTTTCTTATACTTTTATTAATAAAAAATTATTTCATATATGTATATAAATTTGGAGATAAAAAGAGACCTCATATTCAACTTTTTAACAACATTTCGTTATTTCGTAAAAGAAATACATATAATGTTCAACTTAGGGCATATAAAAATTCATAATATCCTTTTGAACTAAAGAATTTATGTTTCTACGTTTACTCGTGCCGTAATTTTTCTCACTTACAATACATTTAACTATAATTTAAATAGAATTTACAAATATAATGACGAATATATATTGTAAATCGAATATATATAAGTAAATGTATAATTATTTTATCTCTCTCATAATTAATATTATAAAGAATTTTTTTTTAAAATATTAATCATTAAGTAATAGAATTATTAATTATACACTATAGAACCAAATCAGTTTCTTAAAAATTTATTAATTATTAGATATTATTAACTTATTAAATATTAATTATAACAGGGTTAACTGTAAATTTTTTCTTCTTATGTAAACTAAATATTTTAATATAATGATTGATCACTGATAAATGATGATTTGTGAACCTTTTTTTTTTTTTTTTATAGTTTACATCCAATATTTTAATGTGCTATCTTAGTTAAATGTTATATAAATAAAACATTTCTACTGATAAAAAACAATATATATAAATAAAACATTTGTTATGCACTTTTATAATCCAAATCTTTGTTTTAATTTTTTTTTTCATATTTTTCATGAGTTTTAAACTTGTCCATTGTGTGTTTTTAAGGATACTTAAGATGCACAAATATTAGTTGGTATTAGTTTTCTTATTTTGTAAAATCTTACGATTTTCGATCCGATCCGATAACTTGAACATTAGGACCCCTCAATGACGCATTGTAGGATTCCAATTTTAACAACCTTTGCAACTGAGACAGTTGTAAAATTTGTTCATCCCGCTATCGCAGGGTGTAATGGTCGTGGGGGACCATTTCATGGAATAGCAATTGTTATCTAAAATCTTGTTTCCGGTTCAAGCATGATAGTTTGAATAATATTTGTCTTATTGTGCAATAGTGAATACTTGTATTGAGTTAAAAACAATTTATCCTTGTGATTGTGGAAATATTTTGTAGTGATGAACAAGTTACATGGGTGGTGCGAAAGTAGGGTTGAACTTTGTTTTTATATTTTTATATTTGTTTACCATATCAAAATAGTTTTGGGTTATTTGGTTAATATAGTAAAGGTCTTGATGATCAAATAATACCTAGTGAAGCATGAAAATTAAAACCCTAGGTATTCATCATTAAGCATGCTTCTTTACTCCGTGGCCATCTTTTCTATTAAATCAATGGCCTTCATTTTTCTTTAATTCATGACTAATGTTGTCCGTGGTCTTCTATTTATTTTTGTAGTGCCATTAACTTAAAGTAAATTACTCTTCCTTTCTGAGCTTCATTTAGTATTGAGTAATGTTACACATCCTCAATTTGTATTCCTAATGTGATGTGGCATCGTGGGACCCAAAAGCACCACGTAATGCCACTTCACGTTAGGGATACAAATTGGCATAAAAATTGTGAATACGCAACATTTTCCTTTGGTATTTGCCTTTTTATGATCCATTTTAGATGACTTTCCTGTATCCTTTCTTCAATTGGTGTTACCTGAAGCTTCCCCTGAATTCATGTGTGTGTAGTGGGCCAGTGGCTGACCTAGAAAACTTATATTTATTCTTTTATTTTAGTTTTTGGGGGAGAGGGGGACACCCCCTTCCCTTTCCCTTTCCCCTTATCAGGTCTGCCCTTTCCTACTTGTTATCTTGGCTGGTCTATAATTGCCAATCATCCATCTTATGGTCTTACATAGGCCACACTTATTAAAGTTGGGTTCGCCTTGGTTGAGAATGTGAAGATTGAGGTTGGGTGAAGGAAGTGATTGGGTTCTTTGCAGATTTCCCAGTGAAGTGCTTACCTTTCTTTTCCAGATCTAGGATATGAGGGCTAGAGGGTTCATTGATAGAGCAAGGGTCACTGTTTTCTGGTAGGGAAAAAGTTAAGAGCTTATGAACTGTCATTGTCCAGTGTTGCAAGCCATGGATAGGGGTTCTTTCCCATGGGAAGAAACGGATCCACACTTTATCATTCTACCCCTCGATGAATCAAAATTCACTTTTTGATGCAGGATCTGAAAATCCACAGGAAAAAAAGGAGTCTCAAAAGCAATTGGAATTTACTGAGGCAAAATTAGGCAGATTCACAAACAAATTTGGCAAAGTTTACCATGGAATGATTGAGCTAGATGTCAGCAGAACAAAGGCCAAAATGTGGCATTGAAGATATGGGATGAGAAAGCAGAGCACTTGGCCTATTTGCATGATTGTGTCATGCTTGATGAAGAAGTGAAGTTTCTAACAGATTCAAGTGTGAATCATCATCCAAACTTGGTAAAATTGATAGGTTACTGCTGTGGAGTATCTGTAAGCGGTATTGTTCATGATCTGAATCTGCAAGATACTTTGCATAACCTCACCACGGAAGAAAGTTTTAATCTTTTCTAGAGGATTAAAGTAGCTCTTATATTTGCACGCCTTCTTGAATTTCTTCATAGTAAAGCAAAGCTGTGTCTGGTCCTCAATATTGATGCATAGTATATAGTGCTTGACCAGGATTGGAACCCAATATTATTTGTTGGACTGATGAATGAAGGGAACCTTGGTGAAATGAGCTCTTTAAGGAAAGAAATACCAGGGTCTCTTGGCTTTGTGGATCCATTTTTGGCTTAGAGTGGTTTGTAGTGGGAAGAATGTTGTGATATCTTTTCATTTGGTTTTATTTTTCTGGGATTAATGGCCCCAAGATTTGTTAACAAGAAGTTGGGGAGACAAGAGAGTCAAGATTCTTCTGGTAGGTGAATGGGCCAGGAGGGAGTACAAGGCTACAAGCCTAAATTTTGTCGTCCACATTAGCCTAGAGAAAGTTTGCAATTATCATGTTAGTGATGGTCCCATGATAACAGCGTGGGCATGCGTTGTGTGGTATAGCATCCGAACAACTGCCCAGCCATGAAGGAAGTTGAGTGGTTGGAGGATTTTACTAGTTGTTCACAGGGTTTTGAGTAACGGCTGTTCGGTAATGGATTCGAAAAGGTCCAGACTTGTTACAGTTGCTTTAGTGGCTAGAATGAAAATCATAGCAGCAATGGCCGTTACCTTGTATAACGAGCTGTTAAGAGCAGCATGAAAATTTTGCAGTGCTTGGGTTAGAGTCCCTATGTCATGGGGATTTTTATGAAGAGAAAAATTTAGATGATGCAACTGCTGTAACTGCTTGTTTTTCACCGGTCACTATGATTTGCCCAGTTCACATGGCTCCCGCCATATTCAGATGGTTCTATACTATGAAGCACGAACACTCTATTTTGGTTCACGTGTTCGTGTCGGACACCGATACTCTCGAACACTTCTCGGACACGTGTCCGGACATTTGAATCATGGATGATGATTCAATGAAGAAGTTCTTTATTTTTTATTTAATGACTTTGTTATTTTAATATCTTAATAATATTTTTAAAAATTTGTGTGTTTTTATACTAATTTTAATTGAAATAACATTAGGGTTTTATTATATGGTCATATAAAAATATAAAAAAATTATATATATTCAACGTGTCCGCTAACGTTTGTGTCCTACTTTTTTAAGAAATAACGTATCTGCGTGTCCGTGTCGTGTCGTATCCGTGTCTCATGTTCATATCCATGCTTCTTAGGTTCTATATCTTAAACTGTGAATTATGAATGATATTGGTTGAAGGGTGACCTGTTTAATAGTCTGCTACTAGGGGTGGCAATTTGTGTCTAAATCCATGGACCCGCCCAAAGAAAATGGATGTGGGTTGATTAAAATTTGTATGTGGGTTGGTTGAAAATGAGTTATTTATCTAAATCCAATTAAATTCATGGGTTGAAAACGGGTTGGTATATTAACCCATTTAAACCCGTCTTAAAAGCGGCCTATTTATCTCTGGTGGTGGCTCAGATTTTTACTCAAATTTGAGTCAAAATTTAAATAAAAGTTGAATTTGAGTGTCATGCTCTCCAATGGTCACTTAAATTTGGGTCTATGAACAGAAGTGCACTGATTTGGGTCTGAATTTGAGTAAAACCCTATTTGGGTCTGAGTTTGAGTAACCACTGGAAAAGATTTGTGTGAATTTTGACTCAAATTTAAATTTGAGGAAGGGTTTGAGTTACCATTACAGATGCTCTTACAGATCCTTTTTTTTCCCTGTTTGTCTGACCCTCTCTACACTTCCCCAACCCTACCATGACTTTCCACACATTGCAAACCGTTTCAAGTATGTCTCCTGACCCAGATAGATCTCCTTGAGTCCTTATCATTGCTGCGCCTTCTCTCATTCTCCTTTGGGCCTTACTGAGATATTGACAATCGTAAACAAATGGCACCTGAAAATTATGCTTGTTGATGTACTTATCTTTGTTAGCCACGGCTAGAAGCTTGTACTCATCGATATAATCAACGCTGACAGCTTCGAGGATTTGGGCTTCAAAGAAATGACCAACTTCGAGAATCATTACTATTTTATTTCATAGTTTTCTGGTTATAACTTCACGATTGTGTAAGCTCTTCTCTTGATAGTTAGATCCACCCACCGAGTAGTTACCTCAGCTTTTTACCCCTTTTTCCTTTGTGACTCATGTGATTGGTTTAACTTTTTGGAAATTGAGGAATATATTACATGAAAGACTAATTTCTATACTTCTTTTGTTGTAGGTCATGTTCAGTGTTTAAATTTTATTTTGAGGAATATATCATGTGATTGGTTTAAACTGTAACAGCACCATCGTCAGCCATTGCCAAATGCTTGTGAAAATGACCGAGTGAGACATAAGAGAAACAAGTCAAATATATGATATAGATGTGAGTTGGGGTGTCTCTAATCTCCATGGCCATACGTGTGTGTGTGTGTGTATATACATAAACATATTTCTAGTATGATGTGTTGCTTATTGTGATCTCATTTTTGTGTTTTTTATTTTCTCTTCATTGGCTTGTTAGAAGCAGCTGGAGTGTGTTAAACCATTTTTCTTCAAAAGTTGTGGTTGAATTAATAGCACAAGGGCCATTGTTGCCTCATGTCAACTTGTTCGTCAGTAAACTTTCAGAACTAAGAATTCTTCAATGTGTATTCACAAAAGCTTTAATAAAGAAACAACATGATGAATTTGTTTTTAGTCATATTACTTAATTGGAAAAAGATGTGGTAGCCTTAGGAGTTGGGGTAGTTTTTTTTTTTTTTTTAAAAAAAGAGCAAATTTGGGTTGACCCAATCACACAACCCATTTAATGTGGGTTAAATTTGGGTTCAACCTGTTTACAACCTGCCCGTTTTGCCAGGCCTAGTCTGGTTCTGATATTATTGCTCCTGTTGCATGTTAATTTTGAATGTGAATGGTCCTGACTCCTGATATCCAGTGCCTTGATCAAGACTCCTGTTGCACGGTAATTTTGAATGCGAGTATTTTTGATATATAGTGCCTTGACCAAGAGTTACATAGGAAGCACAACGCGGGTGCCCAGGGGGGGTGTGATGATTTATGGATATGTTAGATTTAACTTCTTTAATTAAGTATGCAAAAATATTTTTGAGTGATGTCAATACCCTTCTTTACGCAATTCTAGATTTAGGAGATGGATCCATTATTCTCTTACTATTGCTTGATACAGAAAGTTGGTGGTTTACTGGAGGCAAACTCTGAGTGGTGAAATTGAAAGGAATAATTTTTAATTTATACTAAAAATACATTTAATGAAATTAAAAATAGGTTGGTAACATTATGAGGAGAGCAGTTCCTGTAAATTGTAATGATTTCTTGGATCAAGTTTTCTTGATATCCAAGTTAGCATTTTTTTTTTTATGGCAGTTAAGACTACTGGTAATTCTTGCCTTATTCTTGTAGTCTGTTTCATGCATTTTTTTTTCAGTGCAGTTTTAAATGAGGATTTAGATGTCGATAGAAGTGATGTAGTTTGGAAAAAGAATTCATGATTATAGAATTTGAACAATCTCGTGGTTATTATCTCATAGCGGAAAACAGAAGCTTGTGTGAATTGGTTTTGGTTGTGATGTTCCTCTGAATAGCCAGCTGACTTGGCATGGGGAATTTGGCCATCATAGTTTAGGTATGATTTTCAATACTAGTAGACCGTCACAAGTTTCCCTTCTAATCAAAACCTAATTTTATGTCTCCACTATCCAATCCTAGCAGACTGATTTGGCATGGAGAATTTGTTCATCATATTTCAAGTCTGCTAGACATTTGCCTTTCTGATTGAAACCTAATTTTATGCATCTACCATCCAAGATCTTGTTATTGTGTTTAAGGGTGGATTTTAAAATTCCCCAAAATTTTGTTAACAGTTGATTAATCTGTACTGCTCTTTTGTTATCTTGAGCAGATATAGAGCCGTTACTAGTGCATATTACAGGGGAGCTGTTGGGGCTATGTTGGTGTATGACATAACCAAACGGCAAACCTTTGATCATATACCCCGTTGGCTGGAAGAGCTTGCGTAATCATGCTGACAAGAACATTGTTATCATTCTGATTGGAAACAAAACTGATCTTGAGGACCAGCGAGCAGTTTCCACTGAGGATGCCAAAGAATTCTCACAGAAGGAAGGACTATTCTTCCTAGAGACCTCAGCATTGGAAGCAACAAATGTGGAGACTGCATTCTTGACTGTACTGACTGAGATCTTCAACATTGTGAATAAGAAGAACCTAGTTGCAGGTGAGGATCAAAGTAATGGCAATCCTGCATCTTTGACTGGTAAGAAGATCATTATCCCTGGCCCTGCACAAGTAATCCCAGAAAAGAACAGGATGTGCTGTAAATCTTCGTGATATGTTTGGATTTTGGGTTTCAGGTTTTGGGATCTTTTGATTCTATATTACTAGTAATTTTTGAAACATCTGGTGTATTTTGTTGTATATCTATCATTGTTGTAGCTTAGCTTGCTGAGGAAATTGATTGTGTGCTTTGGGTGGGAGAAACAACATAAGACGAGTTGCAGATTTCCTTTTACTGATCTTATTTTCTTTAAATTTAAATTTAATGGTCTTAGACGATCGTATGTTTATTACACAAAGTTGTTGGATCCATCTACTTGAAGAACTCCAGCAGAGGTGCTTTGGAATACATCTGATCAGTACAATCCATTCATCATGCTATTTGATGTTGCTATTTTGCTTATACAGTAGCATTTGTAGTTTAATGGCAGTGGATAGCATTATCATAGATGGGGATATATTTTCCCCAAAAAATGTGTCATTATATTGACTGCACTGCATATATTTTCCCATCATGCTTGAGTGCAGGTGCCAGGTGGTGGTTTCTTTTTTAATCCCTCGCGTCACCGATCAAACCATCTTCAATGATCTCAACTTCAGACAACTGCAGGCGAGGGATGCGAAGTCAAAGATTTCTGATGTAAGATATGAAGGATTTCAATTCCCAGCCGCTATTTGGACAATTTGGTAAGCGAGGAACAGAGATGCTTTCAAGAGTGCTGAACATCATTCTGCTGCAAGTGTGAGGAATATATTCAGCTTATATGCAGACGTGCAGGAAAGTTTTGCCGAAAGGGATAACATCCTTGTTAAATTGACACACTGCAGTGGGATTTTCCAGCTAGCCGCTGTGCCAAAATTCACTCCGATGGCTGTTCTGAAGGAAATCCAGATCCAGCAGCTGTAGGGGGCTTACCCAGGGGTAATAAGGGAATATTGGAGTCTCAACTACCCTGCTTGCCGAAATATGGGTGGCATTATTTAGTGAAACTGGATCATCACATGATATGGGCTATGACTTGTTGAAAAAGATAGGTCATAAAACATATGGCATTGCATTATTAAAAATACAGTCACCTGTGTTAGACCAATCCTATCCAAAAATTTCTCGGACTATGAAGCATCATAGAGGGCTTGATGCTGGTTTCATTTTTATTTTTAAAATTCTTTTGATACTGTCCTTAACCCAGCCTATGGTTGGGCTCCCCCATTCCATTCCCATGCCATCCCCTCTGGGACTGTCCAAGTGATACCATCTGATAAGGCCTAAATGTTTAAGCACTTTTTTTTTTTAATACAACTTTTACAAATGCAAGGTAGCCCTATTTCCACTCCAAAATTAACATTTTAATTTTAAAAAATATTTTAGTTTAACCACCCTCCCCTTAACCAAGAAACAGGAGTTAAATCCTAAACTAAGGTGAAAAAAAAACTTATTTACTAAAATAATGCCATTCTGAACTTATTTACCAAAATAGGGTTGGTTCTAAAAACGTTTTTTGAAAAGACGCTTTATTTTCGCCTTTTTTTCATTTTTTTTTGGCAGAGCTGGCTTGAAAGCGTGTTTTGGAAACACGCTTTCAAAAGCGTCTTTCTAAAAGACGTTTTATTTTTGCTAATCTATCACACACAGTAAAAGGTGATAAAAAATAAGCAATCAATCAATTTCTTTGAATACCAAGACCATATGATACTCATTGTGCAGGCAAAGATGAACAGCTTTTTCTGAAAACTGAAAGCAGATCTCTGCCATGCTTGGAGCAACCACAGCCAACTACAATGACAACAGACTACCAGCCCTGGTGTGTTACAATATTTGCCTAACAAAGCCAGCTGAGTCTTGTCCTATTACTTGAATAAGTTAACCTAAGGATTATCAGTTTCTTCCAGTGAGATGACTGCAATTATTAATGTTTAAATACAGTGTGGGGGCAGTCGGACATTGAAAGGAAATGAAAACTTTACACTGGGCCATGTAAGTATATAGAATCTCATATAGGTGCAATTTGCTTTTCCACTCAATATCATGTTCTGTACAGGACTAAAATGCGTAGTTATAAAATAAGCTCAAGCCTACATGCAAAGAGACCTATCAAAAGTTGGGGCTCAAATTTACCAAAATAAATAAACAAACAAATAAAAATAAAAGTCTTGTCTCTCTATCAGCTGTTTATTCAGGACTGCAACAAATGATATTGTACACATTTCTCATGTTCGTAACTGGCTTCAAATTCCCAATGATTTCATGGAACTGGGTGGAGCATCCAAGGGTTGGAGGCAAAGAAGGGGTCTTGTGCTGTTTGTGGCATCATGGAACTGGGATAACTGCTGCTGGTTCAAGGCCATAGAATTTTGATGCATCTGAGAGGTTTTGAGCCTGTAATTCCTATAGAAAATTGAAATATTGAAGTCAAGCAGACCAAAACAAATGTTGAGCATAAAATAGAAAACCCAAAACATTTGAACAACCGGATCATTCACAAGTGGGTTTCATAAAAACTAGTCAAAAGGTGCAAAATAAAAACTTCTTATAATAATCAACTACCATAAAACTAACAATAATATTAAAAAAAATTCAAATTTTTTATCTCAAATTGACATTATATGAATTCATTGATGATATATTAAATACATCTTTAATGTTCTACTAATGATTCATTGCAACAACATTTGAATATAAAATTTGATAAATTTTTTAAGACTTAATAATTTTAGTTACTGACAAAATTCATTATGCTTCCTACACAGAACTGCTAGCTGTTAATTTTCTCAGACTATCTCCTTTCAAGAACAACAGCATGTTTACCTTACAAGTGCAGGAAGAATTATCTGGATATTTTGGAGCTGGAGAAAGCACAGGTAGCAAGCAAGAAAACAAATCTAAGTTGAGAATCTCCATTTGCTCCATGAGAACACTTCCAAGCCTTAACTAAGCTTGGAACTGTGCCCAAGATTGTCACTCCAGCATCCTGAACATATGTAATTAAAAAATTAAACAAATAAAAAATAATATGGCCTTTGTATAGTGTGTTCATAAATCAATTGCAAAGTGGGGTACAATTAGTTTTGTTTGAAAATTTCATAAGATATTTGCACCAAAAATTGTTGTTCAACTTAACTCAATATTTGCAAAGTGGGGTACAGCTATATTAATACGAATTCCTTTCTCCAATTTTTTTTTTGGCCCAAAGGTGACAATGTGATATGCAACGTAGTAGCAACCCCTCCCCCCTTTCCAAATGAGAAAAAAAAAATGAAAACTTGGGAACTAAACTTCTCTTTAGTTTTCTTAAAGCAAACAGGAATAAAGATTAAATAGAGAATCATGGGAGAAAGGAAAATGTGACAGCTGAAGTCCCAAGAACTAAGTGGTCAAACCAAACAAATTCTCTACCTCTGGGATTAAAGTAGCACTATAGCAGATAAAAAATAAAATAACACTAAGTGCAGGGGGGGCATCACTTAATTTGCCCCCATCTTGCAATAAAAGTGAAAAAAAGAAAATGCTATAGAAAGATTGAAAACATAGAGATTCCATGGTGTAAGACCTAGCAAAAAGAATGAGGTGAAAGAAATTAAAAACAGTTTTACAAAACTCCTAGATCACCTGTATCTCAACTAATTCAACTTCACTGATGCATCACACAAAATTATCACTCAAATTTAGCCAGGTAAATTTGAAAAAAGACGATCATATTCAGGGTGGATTATGAACCTCCAACGAAATATAAACTCACACAATTCACTAATAGAATATTGCACCAAGATAGAGCATGAATCTTCATACTTACATACTCCAAACCACCTAAAGCTGGAAACAGAAATTGATCATGGCCTGGTGGTCGGCGTAAATATAATGACATTTGTCGATATGCCACCGCCTGTTTACTAACATCATCATAGATTAACCAAACAATATTTAGACGGGAATTAATATATAGTAATAGAACTTATTAGCTTTTGACCTCGAAAGGATTGCCTATGGCTGTGTATTTTCTTTTTCTTAAAAAAAAAAAAGGCTAAAAACACATTGTAATTTCAAGAATTATTTACTAAGAGTTTCATCCAAACATTTTCATAATCACATGTTAAAACATAAATTATATTATATTTCTAACTTATTATGAATTGTCGTGTGTACAACATTATTTTTTTAAATCACAAGACTCTTTCAAAAGCGTCTTTCCAAAAGACGCTTTCAAACCAAATAAATTTTTTTTTTTTCATCTTTTAAGTGAATTTGATTTTGAGTGACATGTCTCCACTTGCCTCCACTTCATATAATCACTCATGAAATGTCACCAACTTAAAAAACCACAAAAAGAAACACTTGAACAATTTCCCTTATTAAAAGATTTCACTGAACAATCAGTAAAATCCCAAAATCGTTCTAATTGCAAGAAATAATTTCATGATTAATATCATAGATTTTTTTTTCTTTCAATTTTCTTGGTAATTCCTACACATACTCGTGCCCCAACAAGTGGGACTTAAGTCATCCATGATCCACCTCCCTGGCGGCATTCAAGCACCTTTCTTTTGGGGTCGCAGGAATGCAAATTTTTTATGTATTGTGATGATACAAGTGTACTGTAAACATGCAAATCAACTGACCTGTTCCTGCAGCTCCATGAATTGCCTCTCTTTTTCTTGAATATGTTCTTGCAGGTCATGTTCTATTAATTAATAAATTAATTGTCCTTCATTATTGATCACTAGAGAGTTGACTGCATTTCCATTCTTGATATGTAATATCACCTCAGTGCTAAAAGTATTGGTACTTTATACTAAATTTTACTCCTATTTTTTTTTGAGAGGGCAAAAATTATTTTCGGAAAAAAATTCAGCCTAACTTTTTAGGGGACCTAATAAGTTTTTGCGCACTAAAATCCAAATGGTATATCTAGAGTTGTATGCCATCCATTCTAACAATGAATCCATATAATTTCAGTTTAACAGCAGCCTAGGTGTCAGTCTCCCTAATATCAGGCCGACCACTTCAATAGGTCATACACTACAAATAGAAGTAACCATGCACCCAACAGCTCTTACCTTGAGCATCATTAAAAAAACTAATCCATCTTATAGATCATATCAAAATTGATGATGCAACAGTTGTATAGACATTAAATATAACATGCTATTGCACTTGAGAACTGAAACAAAACAAATCAAAACCCCCATAAATCTCATACCCACCTCGCGAGCTGGACAGAGAAAGAAAGAGTTCAGTTCAGTGTAACAAATAATTAACAGCAGAAACCCCAACTGGGTACTGCTTTTGCTGAGGAAGAAAAGCAAATATGCAGAGACAATAAAACCTTGACACCAAGGATTTTTGAGATTGGCAGAGTTAAAACCTTAACCCATGTAAAGATTTCATTAAACATGTATTAGATCACAAGTTCAGAACTTAGAAAAGATCTAAGACAGCAAAGCCCTAATTTTTCAACACAACTCAAGAAAAAGCCCTAATTTTTCAACACAACTCAATCCTTAAAACCCCTAATCCGCTGTGAATTGAAGAGAGAGGCGCAGCCAAACATATGTAGAAATTTCAGGGGAATTGGACAACATTACAGACCATGATATAGGAACAAACAGATTAATAAATGTTTAATTTAGGGATGAAGAAAAGGAAAGGGAAACAACAATGAACCATTCAAGGAGTTCGAAAAGCTCCATAATTTGAACTTAACTAGAAGAGGAAAAAAATCCAAAATTTGAACATACAAATAGAACTACGCAAACAAATTCACAGCAAATAAAAGACATCCACAAACATAATAGAGAGGGAAAAAAACCAGAAGGTAAAAAAACTGTGTAATTCCAGATCAAAGCTACATATAATTCCTTAAAAGAAAAAAAAAATCAGTACCTCGCAGTAGACATGGCGTAATTGAAGAGAGAGGCGCAGTCGATTAGGCTTCTGAATCTTCTTCCTCTTCCGTTGTGAGAGAGAAGAGAGAGAGAGAGAGAGCCGTCTTGACCAATCGAGGCCGGTCGTTCCTACAGTAAATGGATCGGAAAGAAAACTGGAAAATGGGAAGAAAACTGAAACACTGAGATATGCGAAGAGAAGAAAACTGAAAAAATGAGAGATACAGGAAGAAAAGAAAAGTGAAAAATGGTCGTTCGGACGTATAATGTGTACGTTGAAAGCGTCTTTCTAAAAGACGTTTCCTCAAACTACTCTATTTTGATAAATAAGTTTCAAATTACCTTAGAATGGTAAATAACTTTTAAAATTGCCTTAATTTGAAAAAAAATTCGAATTTTTTACCATTTTAGGGTTTATTTTGAACTTTTTTATTAGAATAGGGTTGTTTTGAACTTAATTACCAAAATAGAGTCCTTTTAGAAAACGTTTTTCCAAAAGACGTTTTTAATCCGTCATTTTTACCTTACCCTCGTGCGTTCCCAATTCTTCAAAGCCTCTGAAAAAAAGCCCTAGTTTCATTGAGACCTGATAGACCCAGCTCGTGCGTTCCCAACATCTCCATTAGAGGAGCTCGATCTAGAACGTATAGGATCTACAGAGGGACAAGTTCAGTCGATCAACTCTGCCATCTCCAGTGAATATCTTGCGGAGCTAGGGTTTGTTATGGTACGTTCATCTCTACGACTTTTCTTTTTGAAATCTATTTTCTTTTCCTTCTTCAGTTTGAATTTGACCGTTGATTAAACGCTCCTCTTTCAAGATACACGACACACCTTAATTTTTGCAGAGCTCACGCTCTCCAACTACCTTTGCCCGTAAAACCCTTCGTTTGGTGGCTGAGAAAGCGGATGAAAGAATGTGTAAACGAAATCTTGCATCTTTCTGTTTTCTTGTTCATCTTTGAAATAAAAGAATATAGCTCTTGTAAGCAAACTAATTCTATTGGGCTTAGTTGAGAAGTGTTCTTAATTTATGTTTATTTTTCTCAGTTTTCTAATCAATACGGAGTTCCGTACCTAGATTATGTGAAGCTTTTGACTTAGACTGCAATTACCACAAAAAGAAAAAAAAACGCTACAATGTATTGCTTATGCAACAATTTTTGTTTTGCCTAGGTGAACTGATGCTATTTTTAAAATGCAGAATATTCATGAACTATATAATATGACAGTTAATTCGTATTTTATTACAATGATTATTATTATTATTTTTTTTTTGTATTAGGATGTCAAAACCTGCAGCAGAAATCCTGCAGAAGTTTTATTTGCAATTGAGAGATCACAACACATCTGCTGATGGTACACCAATAACAGCAAGGCAATTAGAAAGCCTAGTAAGGCTGGCAGCAGCTCGAGCTAGGCTGGACTTGAGGGAAGAAATAACTGCACAAGATGCCTTGGTGAGTTCATTTTCCAGAGGGTAGCTAATTAATTATTAGTTCATGTACTAATTTTTTTTCTTTTTTCTTTTTAAATATAGTGATTAATCTGAATAACAATAATCTGTCTAATTCTTCCTTTGGTGGCTAATTAATTATTAGTTTTTTTTTTAATAGGTAAGTGGCCCTTGGGTTGGAGTTGACAAATTAAATATTAGTTAATGCACTTTTTTTTTTTCAAATGTAGTGATTAATCTGAATTACAACAATCTGTCTAGTTCTTCCTTCTTTCAAAATTTGTAGCAGCAGCCTTGTTTGAATGGATTTTTTAAAGTTAGCTGGAGTATGCAGATGCAAAATGCATCTAAGAGGTGAAGTTATGAGATCCAAGGGTGGATTCAAATGTGCCTTGAAAGATCCTTTTTATCGAATTATTTAACTTCATTTCATTCCTGAGAGAACCAAACTATCGGTTACTTTTTAACTGTACAAGAAAAATGTGAAATATCCTGATTTTTTTGGATGCCCAATGTGAATACTAGGTGGTTAAACTAAATTATAGCATTAACAAACCCATCAACAGAATCGAGCTGCTCTTATTTTTTTTTTCTTCGGTAAGTTGAATTATAATTAAAAAAAAAGGTTGTCACAATGGATATGTCTGAGAAGACTACTGTATTCCTATGATATCTTAAAATTTGAAAGGGCAGCTAAGGGACCAATTATCTTGCCTAATGTCTTGAAGGGGAATAAATTTGCTTCTGTTATACCTTGAAGTGATGTTACCCTCAAGAAAATGTAAGAAAACATACAGAAATTCCACCACTGTTACAGTTCTCTTCAAAGCATGATTCTTTTTCTAGGCTTGTTAAGCTGGGTTCAAAACTGTAACCTTAAGGTTCATGGAATAAAATGAAATTATACCAAACAACCTTGACCATTGATAATACTGAATTCTTTGATGTTTAGACAACTAAAATGTTGGTAATTAACTTTCCATACAATTCTATAATTCACACCATCTATTTTGCAGGATGTTGTTGGAGTGGGGGGATGAGTCAACAGAAAGAAGCCAAGCGATTTTTAAGTGCTCTGCATAAGCAATCGGAGTTGCAGCAAAAAGATTGCTTTTCAATTTCAGTACGCAACCTTGCTTTTTATTTTTTTTGGGAATTACTTCATTTCTCTTGATTTTACATTTGTGTGTCATGATCTAAATAATTTGCAGAGTTTCTTATCAAGGTATATTTTTTCTCTTGATTTTACATTTGTGACTGCTAGCTTTATTTTTTTTGATAAGTATAACTGCTAGCTTTTTTTGGTCAAGGTTTCTGATTTTGTTGGAGGTTATGCTCTCAAGCTTGCTTATAGTTATGACAATGCTTATATTCATGAATGTTGTTTCTGAATGTTTTTGAAATACATGACTGTTAGGTGGGGAAAGGACCCGTTGTTCAGTTCTAATTTCTGGTTTTGATCAACCAAATGCGTGAAATATTTTGGTTAACTTGGTTGTTGCAACTTGATGCTGCTCTATATAGGTTCTCCATTACGTATATTTTTGTGTTATGCTTCAATCTGATATTTCATGTCAGTAGTATTTTGTTCCTCTGTAGGTTCTTCTTGGTAAGAAGGTTTCTCCAGAGAAGGATTTGGCACTTAAGCACCCAATTCTTAGCATTTCGCCACTTAAAAACAGGAACAACTTTGAATCACAGAAATTAATGAGCAAGCCTTTGAGAAAAGATCCACAGTTATCATTGGACCAAAGTTTTGAACTTCAGTTTAGAAGAAAAACAACTGTGGTTTCAGGAGATGTGAATCACAGACCTTTCTTTTTTGTAGGAACAACTTGGGGGAATGTTTTATGTAATTCTTGAATTGTCCAGTTTGGTTGTTTTTAAGAACAATTGCTTTCGAACATAGGATTATGATTTCATAAGTTGGTTCTGGACAACTAGTATTGTTGCTGCAGTGGTTTGTGGTACAATAAAGATCCTGTAGGAAACACAGTTTTTTTTAATTCCATGTAATGCTATTGCCTTTTCATGTAATATCAATAAAGATCCTGGACAGCATATGCATCCTTGTCCTTTTGTATTTAATCAGCTATAAATTGGCACTTTTCCTGTTCTGCATAAGGTGGACTTGAAGATCAACAAAATAATGTCTCATATGGAATAATGCTATCCAGTGGATCAATTATTTCTCTCTCAATTTTAAATGATTACAATATATCTTGTATATGATATTTTTTTAGTTAAACAGCTTAAAGAATTTAGAGCAGCTTTGTAAGTTTACAAAGTAATTTCTGAAGGTTTGCGTATATGTTGTCCAATTACAAATATCAGTCTATTTTTTGTTCTTAACAAACTTTTTGACTAGTTGAAAGGTTATTACTATGCTCTTTCTCCACCAGGAAATGAAGGCTGAAGGAGTTGAAGAGGATCGTCTCCAACTGCTACAAGAGGTTAGGCTTAAATTATTCCAAGAGGTGAGTCTTTTTCACGGAAGCTGTTTTTTCACCATATGAATGAAATATCCTGATTTTTTTGCATGCCCAATGTGAATACTAGGTGGTTAAACTAAATTATAGCATTAACAAACCCATCAACAGAATCGAGCTGCTCTTTTTTTTTTTTCTTTGGTAAGTTGAATTATAATTAAAAAAAAGGTTGTCACAATGGATATGTCTGAGAAGGCTACTGTATTCCTATGATATCTTAAAATTTGAAAGGGCAGCCAAGGGACCAATTATCTTGCCTAATGTCTTGAAGGGGAATAAATTTGCTTCTTTTATACCTTGAAGTGATGTTACCCTCAAGAAAATGTAAGAAAACATTCAGAAATACCACCACTGTTACAGTTCTCTTCAAAGCATGATTCTCTTCAAAGAGCGGGTTGTTCTCACACTTCAGCTTGTTTTTGTTGAAAGTTGCATAAGTGTTCTTATTTTAGTGAGCTGAGTGTTGTCTTTGGTTTTGGTGCTCATTGGTTAGTTTCTTGTGCTGCTTTTATTCTTGTGTTCTGGTTTTAACCATAGTTGTTCTGATCTTTAGGACTCTGCCACTGAAAATCACTGATATTATTTTTCTGTGGTTATGACTTTGCACAGCTTCTCGAATACGAATCTTATGCCTTTTTCCATTTGTATTTTCAAGTGCTTCTCTAACTTCAGAGAAATAAAAATGGCAATTCCAGAGCACAGTTATTATATTTTAATATTGTTTTTCTTCTTTCCAGCAAAGGTGTAATACTAATTTCCTAAAGCTGCAGATTAATTTCTTCTGCATTGTAATAATAGATTTATACTTTTCATTTTTCATTGAGCTGCAGATTGTTTCCCCATGGATGATGCTTGGAAGCCTTCTCAAGGATTTAGCAATCCGATTTTCAGAAACGAGAAGGTTTGTTATGTTTTGTTATTTTCAACTGTTTATTTATTAATATTTAATTAAAAAAATCCAGAGTAGGCTATTGTTTAATATGTTGGTATATGAATGATGCGTTCCAGGTCAAAGTTTTGCGTTCAATGAGACCTTTACAGCTTGAAGACGTGGTCATAGGGAGGTGTTACTTATCCAGCTTATACCGATGACAAGACTGTACCCAAAGATAGCGTGACTCCAACATTTGCTGCCGCTGCCCTTTTTATAGATAATGCAAGATGGGATGGTTGGAGCACATTTGTATTTTTGTCCTTGTAGTGTCAAACAAGCCTTTGTTAAACTGCTGTAATGTATGGATGGATTAGCTTATTTTGGTTTTGTTTAGGAGAGAGCACAACATTCAACCCATTACTTAAAAAACTTTTTTTTTTTTTCTGTATAGTCATTCATAATCTATTGCTCTAATATAATTTGTTGTACGGTAATTTGTTAAATTATAGTTATTAGTTGGGGCGTTAAAATATATTGCATCCTTCTGGACACAAATTTTCAGTGGTTGTTAGGAAAATAGAGTTGTACAGAATTTTATAGGTGGGCAAGCGTCTGAAAGATGGAAAAAGAAAAATTAAATCTTAGGATGGATGGGATTTTGTGTTGGCTGCTCAAGGTGAATATGGTGCAAGATAATCTGATGGCAGATCTAAAAGGAACATGTCCAGATCTACGGTCAAAAGTTTTGGCTGCAACGAGGATTAATTTCTCACCAAGGTGGATATTTGTTGGGAGTTGGTGAGAAATTTTCAGCCACCGATAGTGGGAAACAAGATCCATAAAAGGTGGAACAAACAGTACCGCTTATGTTTTGCATATGTTCACTTCAGTTTAAAAGCGTCTTTTGCAAGGACGTTTTTTAAAGAGACAATAATTTTTTTTTTTTTTTTATAAAACGTCTTTTTAAAAGACGTTTTTAAAAACGTTTTTGCAAAAGACGTTTTTAACTAAAAATTAATAAAAAAATATAATTTTAAAAGCGTCTTTCAGAAAGACGTTTTTTAAAGCGTCTTTTCAAAAAACGCTTTTAAAAACTACCCTATTTTAGTAAATAAGTTTGAAACAACTTCAAAATGGAAAATAAGTTTTTTTTTACCCCTACTTATGTATTTAACTCTAAAAAATTCAGTCTCTTGATACTGAATTATTGTTTTTTAATCATTGTTCTCGAACCCAAATGTTTGGAGTTTTTCAAGAAAACAATGTTCACGCTTTTTTAAAAAAATAATTAACTGCTTTTTCTTTTAAAAAAAATAAATAAAAAAGCTACTAACTTAATTTCCTCAACATGTCACCACACGTAAGATATATGCTACGTGTTAAAAATGTGTTTTGTTCCAAAATAATTGTAAAATTTTTTAAATTTTAAATTTAAGCCCAGCTCATATTTGTTAGAGAAAGTCTATATTTTTATTATTTTTTATTCTAACTAGAATTTTTTATTCTAGTAAGATTAGGACTTTTAATATCAATTTCTATATATAGGTTTATAAGTGTCAATTAAAGACATCTTTAATTTTTTAATTTTTGATATTAATAATATTTTTAAAAAATTTATTCTCTTGTTGAATTGATTGTTCTCTATTAGGATGAGTATTATTTATTGTGAATATTGACGTAAGTGGTATTTATTCTATCATATTTTGTACTGCGTCAGTTGATATCAAAATAAGAATTCATCTAATTAAATGATAATTGGTGAAGACAGAATGAAAAAATACATTGACATTCGTCGTGGTATTGAGGCTGTGTTGGTTGCGATCGAGGGGATAGATTACGAAAGTCTAAGATCAATTAAGTAAAATTCATGATATGTTTCTCGGATTTGGTCTAAATGCCAACATAGATTCTTCAATTAACATAAATCGCACCAAATGATTTGTTTGAGGTCAACTTGTTTATACATTTGTGCTAAAAAGATGTCTTCAATGGTGACTAACTTTTGTGAATTATTCGAGTGACGAAGAATTCTAAAATTTTGCTGTTAAACATTATAAAAGTCATGACTGATGCTGCACTTTTTGGCCCACGTGAGATCCAAGCTCGGCTCCCTGCGAAACACTCGAAACAGAAGATCAGAGGACCACCGGGTCGGCTCCGGCGGTAGCCGCTCCGATGCTTAAGTCAATAAATTGAATTGAAAGACTTGTAATCAAAGCCAAATCATGAGCATGAAAATAAAGCGTACCTTTAGGGTTGAATTTATAGGCAATGGATCTCCTAAGTTGATTAGGATTTGGAGCCATGAAAGTAGGGATTTGAGCATCGGAGATAGTAGTTACCTTGTAGAATATTGCATCAAATAGAGATAACCATGAGTGGTGGTTTCCTTGTAAAAGACTGTTTCCTTATTCTCTGCTCGGCATATATTAAGGCGGTGATGAGCTTTGAATAGCAGTGTGTTACACCGAAGGTCTGTGTTCGGACCTGTAAGCTTTGCAGATAAGTAGATCTTCTCTAGAGATACGTGCTCGGCCTCTGTAGGTCTGCTCTGAAAGGCCGAGCACAAGCTGAAAGGCTGAGCACGAGCTGAATGGCCGAGCACTAGCTGAAAGGCCGAGCATGAGCTGAATGGCCGATCATGAACTGTATGGCCGAGAATGAGCTGAATGGCCGAACACAGATTATAAGGCCGAATTTGACTAAGCGACCGAGCACAAGTTATGTGGCCGAGCCTGAGCTCTATTATGAGTCGTGAACCGATCTTGCGGTTGCACGTGTCATGCAGTGGTTGGTGTGTCACATAGTGGTATATCAGTTACTCCCCCCCCAAGCCTTAGTTGGAGCTCGGGGGATAACTAAGTTGATTAAGAGTGCCCGAAAAGTCACGCGCTCTGTCGTCTCGTTTTCCTAGACGTCCGTTGGTACATCATTTATTGCGCAGCCGGTTTTTGGGTTTCTCGAATCATTATTGCTGCGATACTGTCGTGGCGGTTCGCCTGGGTAGCCATTACTCTCTGAATGTATATAAAAGGGGGAAAGAGCCTTGTACGACTCTTTTTACCATCTTCGATTTTGCAAAGCGAGATATACATCCGTCATTGTCGAACCAGCAAGCTACCTTGTGAAGAATCCCATCCATCCGAAGTCCCTTACTTTGATTCAGGTTCGGTTTTAGTGTTTTCGTTCATCTTTTCATTTTCTCTTCTTCTCCTTTTGGTTATTTTGAAATGTCGACTTCTTCGGCATCTTCTGATGTTGGTAATGGGTCGGGGAGCCTTCCGGAAGCTCCTTCTTTGTCACAAACCCTAATTAGGGGTAGCACTTCCTCGGGGACTGAATCGGAGGAGACTCACTCTAGTCCCTCAGTTAGAATAGTCGATGCCTTCTCGGAGTCTAGGGATAGAGAGGGTGAGGTCTCAGGTCGGTCTTCCCAGGTAGAGAGTGCTGTGACGTCCTCTTGGTTGGAGGTTATTAGGGAGAAGTATGAGATTCCTCCAAATGTCACCCTTAGGGCCCCTGATGACTTCGACTACCCTTGGGAAGTTCAGGATGGGGAAATTTGTGTTTATACCGCTTGGTTTGAGATGGGGTTACGCCTTCCTTTCCCTAGACTGCTTAGGGATTTTTTCTGTTGGTTCAATCTCTGCCCGGCCGATCTGCTTTTGAACAGTTGGAGGCACCTGTTAGGGTTTATGGCCCTAGGTCGCCTGAATGGTGTTGAGGTCTCCTTAGACTTGATCCGTAGTAAAATGGATCTTAAATATAGGAAGGCGGAGGGCCTCTACTACATGTCGTTTGACAAGGGCTTCCGGCCTTTGACTTTCGTGCCGTCCTCCAATAAATTTTGGAAGGATCGGTTCTTTTTTGTTGGTGGAAAATGGGAGGTGACCGACCCTGAGGACCAGTTCTCCACGTTCCCCCGGAGCACGGGGTTTATGGGTGAGACACCCTTTTCTTCTGTAATTTCGCTTTGTGCCTGTCCTTTGTGTATCTGACTGACCTTTGTTCAAAACTCTTTCATGTAGCCAAGAGCGTCAAGAAGAGGCCGCAATTTACCCCTGTTTTGAAGGATCAGTACAAGAGACTCCTCCAGACTTCAAACCGGGATTACCGAGCCATCCTTCATTCAGGCCCTACAATGCCTCCCAAGGATAAGGGTGTTGTTGACGACGTCCTCAAATCCCTCGCTGGTAAATGGGGGTCATCAAAGAAGAAGAGGGTGGCTAGCCAGCCCCCTCCTACTGCGTCTTCTTCGAAGAAGACGAGGACGACCGACCCTTCCCCGTCTGTGCCTCCCAAGAAGGGGGCGGTCTCCTCTGCTTCTCCCTCTTCCCGACCTCCTCTGAGGGGAGTTGTGATCAGGGAGCCCTCCTCTGCCCCTCAAAAGGGGGTGGTGATCGGGGAACCCTCTTCTGCCCCTCAGAGGGGTACGGCGGCTCTTCGGCCTGTCCCCTCTTCGGCCCAAAAATCTCAACAGAGGGGTAAGGCGAAGGTCGGTACCGAAATGCCTGATGGATACAAGGCCGTCCATCAGGCCATTGAAGATTTCTGGGCTGAGGCCCCTTGTACTGACATCCCTTCCTGCAGCACCAGGAAGGGTACTGAGAAGACTGTGGCCGGTGCCATGAGGGCTCATCTGAAGGTAACGACCGACCTTTCTGCTTTTGTGCTCTTCTTCCTTTTCCTTTTTACTGATACGTCTTCTTATTTTTGCAGACCCTCCATAGCTTGGCTGCTTTAATGGAGGCCACGGTGGATCTCCAGGCTGTGGAGAGGTTGGAGGAGGAGCTGGATGAAGCCAGGCTTCAGCTCGGTACGGCTCAATCTCAAGCCACCACAGCCGAGGACGAGCTGAAGGAGGCGAGGAATTGCTTCTCAATTATGGAATCCGAAAGGGATTCTATCAAACTTGAGAGGGATTCTTTGCGATCTGAACGAGACTCCCTTCTTCAGGACCTGTCCAAACTGAAGGAGGAGAACAGTGCTCTTCAGTCTTCACTTGTTCAGAAGGTTGATGAGGCCAAGGTTGAGACCGAGGCCAGGTTGAAGACCGAGCTTCAGAAGATGGGTGATACTATTGCGCAGCTCGGTTACGACAACCTCAAGTCCAAGCTTCTTGCCAAGTACCCGGATATTGACCTGTCTGGGATTGACGATGATGACGAGGACGAGGATGGTGATCAGGACGATGGATCTGCAAGCCCCTTAGTTTAGGGAAAACTTTTGTAGTCCTGTTTCATCTTTTTGTAACCGAGCTCAAATATTAATGAAAACATCTTCTCTTCAATTTTTGTCTCTATCTTTCTTTGATTGTTGGTGATCCTTGAGTTCTGTTCTAAATATGTATCAATGTTTTGTTTTGTATGAACGGACTTCGGCCTTTGAGGCTTGTATTATGACACAAGTAAACCTGCTCTGAACCCAGAGTATCGTTTTTACCGACCATGGGTTGTCTCCAGAACTTACTTATGGCAATCCTGAAGTAATGTGTAGTAATAACCAACTTGTGCCGAACTCTTGACATTGGAGGGGTTTTTGAATCATGGATTTTAAGCAAGATGACTTGAATAATAACTAATCAATCTGATCTCTGATTGTCAGTCGTAGAAACCGGTACAGGATAATTACTCAGATTTTTTAGAGCAGGAACCTGAGCTTGATTGCCGAACTGAGCGACTTGTATTTGTAAGGATTTTTTTTGATGGTCAGTGTGACTGATCCCTTAGAGTTATCCTCGCCTGTTTATAACTGCCGGCACCTAGTTTCGTGTTCTTGCAATAGAACATCATCCTCATATGTCAAGATAGATCAGACTTAGGGATTTTGTTTTTTAAGATGGACCAGAACTGAGATGTATGTACATTGAGATGGACCAGACTTATAGTCTGTGCATTTGAGATGGACCAGACCTGAGAGGTCTGTACATTGAGATGGACCAGACCTGAGCCTGTGCATTAAGATGGACCAGACTGATAGTCTGTGCATTTGAGATGGACCAGACCTGAGAGGTCTGTACATTGAGATGGACCAGACCTGAGCCTGTGCATTAAGATGGACCAGACTGATAGTCTGTGCATTTGAGATGGACCAGACTTGAGCCTGTGCATTAAGATGGACCAGACTTGAGCCTGTGCATTTAAGATGGACCAGACTTATAGTCTGTGCATTTGAGATAGACCAGACCTGAGAGGTCTGTACATTGAGATGGACCAGACCTGAGCCTGTGCATTAAGATGGACCAGACTTATAGTCTGTGCATCTGAGATGGACCAGACCTGAGCCTGTGCATTAAGATGGACCAGACTTATAGTCTGTGCATTTGAGATGGACCAGACCTGAGCCTGTGCATTAAGATGGACCAGACTTATAGTCTGTGCATTGAGATGGACCAGACCTGAGCCTGTGCATTAAGATGGACCAGACTTATAGTCTGTGCATTTGAGATGGACCAGACCTGAGAGGTCTGTACATTGAGATGTTCCATATAAGATGTTGAATAAAAAGAAAGTACTTTATTGATAATATTTTCGCAGTGAACTGCGTGCCATTATCTGAGACGATCACATGAGGTATGCCGAACCTGCAGACTATATTTTTCCAAGTAAAACTCTTTATCTCTTTTTCAGTGATGCGAGTCAGTGGCTCTGCTTCGGCCCATTTTGAAAAGTAGTCAACAGCCACCAATAGGTATCTCCTGTTCGGCTTGGCTTTAGGTAATGGTCCTATGATGTCCATCCCCCACTGTGCAAAGGGCCATGGGCTAGTAATGGGGACGAGCTCATGTTGCGGCTGATGCTGATAAGGAGCGAACCTCTGGCATTTGTCACACTTTCGAGTATATTCCTTTGCTTCCTTCAGCATCCCAGGCCAGTAGTAGCCTTGGGTTAGAGCTCGGTGGGCTATGGTTCTCCCCCCATTGTGATTTCCACAGATTCCTTCATGGATTTCTGCCAAGACATATTGAGACTCTTCAGGTGCTAGGCATTTTAACAATGGCTGAGTGTAAGACCTTCGGTAGAGTTTTCCGTTAAGGACAAGATACCGAGCTGCTCTGATGCGGATTCTTTTTGCCTTATTCCTGTCTTCTGGGAGGAGTCCCTCCTCCAGGTATTGGAATATAGGAGTCATCCAGTTCTGAGGCTGCTCCGTGACTTGGGCGACCTGGATCTCCTCGGTGCTAGGCCTTGGCTGGTGAGAGAACTTTATCGTTGACTCCACCCCTGTTTTCATGTGAGATGCCATGTTTGCTAAAGCATCGGCTCGGCTGTTCTGTCCTCTTTCTATTTTTTGGATTGAGAATGCTCGGAAGGAATGTTTTAGCAAGTTGACTAGTTCCGAATATCGGAGCATTCTTTCATCCTTGATGGCATATTCTCCTTGAACCTGGCTAACCACCAGTTGGGAGTCGGAAAATACCTCGAGGCTCTGTACCTCGCACTCCTGAGCTAGCTTCATTCCTAAGATAAGGGCCTCATATTCTGCTTCGTTGTTGGAGGCTCTGAACCCCAAGCTAATTGCCCTTTCGGTTGTAAGTCCATCAGGAGAGTGTAGTACTAGCCCTGCTCCGGCACCTCGGTCAGTGGATGATCCATCAGCATACAACTTCCAAGTCCCCACCTCGTCTGAGACTTGAGCTTTGCCTAGCAGCGCGGGAGTGAATTCTGCGACGAAGTCTGCCAAAGCTTGCCCTTTAATTGAGACTCGTGGAATGTAGGACAAATCGAACTCCCCCAGTTCCACTGACCACTTGACCAACCGTCCTGATACTTCCGGTTTTCTTAGGACTGCTTTCAGTGGGTAGGCAGTCGGAATTTCTATGGGATGTGCTTGGAAGTATGGTCTCAGCTTCCGTGCAGAAACTATGAGAGCAAGGGCTAGCTTCTCAATTTCGGGGTACCTCTTTTCTGTGTCTAGTAATGCCTTGCTGACATAGAAGATGGGCCTCTGCACGCTCCTGTCTTGCCTAACTAGTACCGAACTGACAGCGTTCTCAGAGACTGCGAGATAGAGAAGCAGCCTTTCTCCTTGGATTGGTTTTGATAAGAGCTCGGGCGAAGCCAAGTATCTTTTGAGTTCCTGAAAGGATTTTTCACACTCGTCAGTCCATTGCAAAGATTTGTTACCTTTCAGAGCCTTGAAGAAGGGTAGACACCGATCCGTGGATTTGGAGATGAATCTGCTGAGAGCTGCTATCCGGCCGTTCAGAGCTTGAATGTCCTTTCGGGCCTTTGGGGATTTCAGTCCGATCAGAGCCCCGATCTGAGTCGGGTCTGCTTCTATACCTCTTTGAGAGACTATGTACCCAAGGAACTTCCCTTTTGTTACACCAAAGGTGCACTTTGAGGGATTGAGCTTCATTTTATATTGTCTGAGGATGTCGAAGGTTTGTGCTAGGTGTTGGAGATGACTGCTCTTCCTTAGGCTCTTGACCAGCATATCGTCGATATAAACTTCCATAGTGCCGCCGATCAAGGAGCCGAACATCTTATTAACAAGACGTTGGTAGGTAGCTCCAGCATTCTTTAGTCCGAACGGCATCACTTTGTAGCAATAGAGACCTCGTTCGGTGATGAATGAAGTCTTCTCTTGATCGGGAGGATGCATCTGTATTTGATTGTACCCAGAATAAGCATCCATGAAGCTCATGAGCTCGTGCCCTGCAGTTGCATCGACTAACTGATCTATTCGTGGAAGAGGGAAGCTATCCTTTGGGCATGCTTTGTTGAGATCTGTGTAGTCGACACAGACTCTCCATTTACCATTCTTCTTCTTGACCAGAACAGTGTTGGCCAACCAATCAGGATAAGATACCTCTCGTATCATGTTGGCGTTGAGCAACCTTTGAACCTCGTCGTTGATGACCTGATGCCGTTCTGGAGCGAGAGGCCTTCTCTTTTGTCTCACTGGTGGATGGTCTGGATCCACCATTAGTCTGTGCGTGATCAGGTCGGGATCTATCCCTTCCATGTCGCTTGTCTCCCAGGCAAATACGGAGAGGTTTTTCTTCAAAAACTTGACCAGCTCATCCTGCTCGGTATGTGTCAGGTCGGGACCTATCTGTAGGTAACGTCCCTGATCCTCTGAGCTGACCAAGACTTTAATAGGCTCCCCTATAGGCTTGGCTCTGCTATCCCTTCCTCTGGGGCTCAATGGTTCTTCAATTTTGGAGGGACAGTCTTCTGCCTCGTGACAGCAAGGGTAGATTGCATCCTTGCATACACGGGCGTGCAGTAATTGCTATTTGGGGGCCTTAGCTTTGAGTGCGAGGGCGTGGCACTCTCGGGAGGTCGGTTGGCATCCTCTGATGGAGTAGACTGTCTGATTGTGAATGTATTTTAAGCATTGGTGGAGGGTTGAGGTGACCGCTCCCATCTCATGTAGCCAGGGCCTTCCAACTATGACGTTGTAGGGAGATTTGGCTTTTATGACCATGTACTCGGCTATCGTGGTCTTCTGTCCGTCCCCTTCACCCGCAGTGGTGGCCAGATCGACCCTTCCTAGTGGAGTGTTAGTGTTTCCATCAAAGCCTGTCATGATTATGCTCGTGGGCTTAATGGTATTGGGGTCGAGCTTCATATGCTTGAAAGGGTCGTAGAACAGTACATTGGTCGAACAGCCAGTGTCGACGAGAACTCTCCGGATATCGAAGTTGGCGATCTTAAGGGAGATAACCAGGGCGTCGCTGTGAGGACAATGAACTCCCCTAAGGTCGTGATCCGTAAATTGGATTTCCGGCAAGGGCTTTAACCTTTTTTCTAAGTTAGCGACCTGCATGATGTTGGGAGCAGACCTGGCCTCCCGAGCATATCGTTTTCTTGACCTGTTAGAGGTGCCTGTTGCAGGGGAATCTGCGTGTAAGACATAGATCACCTGATTGTTCTGTGGGGGTTCGTTCCTGCCTCCTTTCTGCTCCTGCCTCTGGTCGGTTTTTCTCTGCTGGGGTCGTTCGTCACGGGGGTTCTGTCCTCCGTCCTGCTTGACGAACTCCTGCAGCCTTCCTCTCCTTATTAGCTGCTCAATCTCATGCTTGAGAGCTTTGCAGGTATTGGTAGTGTGCCCTCGGTCTTTGTGAAAGTCACAATATTTGGTCTGATCTCGGTAGCTGGGGTCTCCTTTCAAAGGCTCCGGCCATCTCATATTTTCTCGAGATCTTACTTGCTTCAATATGTTGTACGGAGAGGCGTTTAGAGGAGTAAAGTGGTTGAATTCCCTTAGTCCAGAATTGAAGGATGTTCTGGGGGCCCCCCTTTTTTCTGGGCTCCTGACTCTCTTCCTGGCCGAGCTGGTGTCTTTCTTTTGACTATCTTTCTTGTGATCGTCTTTCTGAGCTTGTTCTTTGACCTTTCTAGAGGTGTCTCTGGCCTCCTCCAGGTTAATGTACTTCCTTGCACGGTCCATGAGTGCTGCCATGTCCGCTGGGGGACTTTTGGTCAGGGAGTCTCTAAACCCTCCTTGAGCAAGTCCAGCGGCTAGAGCAGCCACTAGGAAACCGGGGCTGCAATCTGTTACCTCAGTGAGCTCGGCGTTAAAACGTGCTATATACCCCCCTCAGCGATTCTTCCCTCGTTTGCTTTATGTTCAGAAGGAATTCCGGACCCTTTCTTAGCCTCCTGCTAGTCATGAATCTGTCCAAGAACCTTCTGCCGAGCTCATAAAAGCCAGATACTGAGTTCGGCGGGAGGTGGTGGAACCACTTTAGGGCGGTACCATTGAGGCTGGTTACGAACGTTCTGCATAAGAAGGCATCAGAAGCGTCGTGCAAAGCCATGGTGTGCTGGTAGTGGGAGAGGTGGTCCCCCGGGTCCCCGGTCCCATCATAAGGGGTGAATTTGGGGACGATAAATTTCTTGGGTCTTTCCTCGGCCATGACAGCATTGGTGAACGGGGTGGCCGACCTCCCGAGCAATCTGGCCAGCTCGTCCTGTTCTGGATACTGGGCACCCCTTATGATAGCAGTACGGTCTATTGATTCAGCAACTTCCTCGGCCCTTACTGACCCTCTTGGTAGAACGGGTTGCTGCGAGGCAGGTCTCACGGCCTCAGGGCCTATATGGGTAGGCTGATCTTGGCCTGCTACCGGGGGGTTATTCTGATTCTCTGGTACTGGTGGTACAGGAACTACTCGAGGAGGTGATCCTTATGGAACGTAGTTTACTCCCGAGGCCCCCGGGACGGGGGGTCGGGTAGTACTTCGATAATGGACCTCTGGGACAAAGGCGGGAATCCCTCGACCGGCTGCCGACGACGGCTGGGGGTCTATATGAACACCGGCGGCCGCAGGAGGCTGCTGCTGTTGAGTGACAACGGGTGGATTTTGAGGATTGGTTTCATGATTCTGGGTGAACATTGCCAGGGTCCTGGTCATGGTCAAAAGCTGTTCCCGTAGCAACTGGTTCTGCCGCCTAGTTTCGATTAGTTCTTCCTGTGCAGGGTTATTCACTCGCCCTCTTCCTCGTCCAGCAGTTGGTTGTGGATGAGGGTTTTGAGTGTTATTCCTGGGTCGCAAGTTGGGGGCCATAATCCCTCTGATAGACGAAAGATGAGCTTAGATTGAGTAGAGCACTTGGTGATTGTCGATTCCCACAGACGGCGCCAAACTGATGCTGCACTTTTTGGCCCACGTGAGATCCAAGCTCGGCTCCCTGCGAAACACTCGAAACAGAAGATCAGAGGACCACCGGGTCGGCTCCGGCGGTAGCCGCTCCGATGCTTAAGTCAATAAATTGAATTGAAAGACTTGTAATCAAAGCCAAATCATGAGCATGAAAATAAAGCGTACCTTTAGGGTTGAATTTATAGGCAATGGATCTCCTAAGTTGATTAGGATTTGGAGCCATGAAAGTAGGGATTTGAGCATCGGAGATAGTAGTTACCTTGTAGAATATTGCATCAAATAGAGATAACCATGAGTGGTGGTTTCCTTGTAAAAGACTGTTTCCTTATTCTCTGCTCGGCATATATTAAGGCGGTGATGAGCTTTGAATAGCAGTGTGTTACACCGAAGGTCTGTGTTCGGACCTGTAAGCTTTGCAGATAAGTAGATCTTCTCTAGAGATACGTGCTCGGCCTCTGTAGGTCTGCTCTGAAAGGCCGAGCACAAGCTGAAAGGCTGAGCACGAGCTGAATGGCCGAGCACTAGCTGAAAGGCCGAGCATGAGCTGAATGGCCGATCATGAACTGTATGGCCGAGAATGAGCTGAATGGCCGAACACAGATTATAAGGCCGAATTTGACTAAGCGACCGAGCACAAGTTATGTGGCCGAGCCTGAGCTCTATTATGAGTCGTGAACCGATCTTGCGGTTGCACGTGTCATGCAGTGGTTGGTGTGTCACATAGTGGTATATCAATGACATATACTACATAGATCAAACTAATCATATGGAGATTGCTCAACCATCTTTCAATGAGACAAAATCGAAAGACTTTCATTATGTGATAACAATTTCTATTGTGGAGGAAAAAAAAAGAAAAAGAAAGTTCAGAATTAATTATTCAAAGTATAAATCTAATTGTGCAAATAAATTCTATAAGCTCTTTTATAAAAGAAAAGGAAAATACTATTTTAATCATTGTTGCAAAAAAAAAAAAAACAAGAAATCCTAGTAGGTACGGTCAACATTACAAACGGGGATGAAGTTGAAGCACCATAATATAGTTTTGATGAATCTGTAATATTATCAATGGAGCTTACAGGAAGAGAAAGTTTTCTTCCTTGGAAGATTCCTGGTAGCTATCCAAGGTACATAAAGTTCAACTCCAATAATTATGTTTATCTTGATGGAATAAAATTTATGTTTAAATCTAAAAAGGAAGAATAAACAAGGTGATTGGGTGCGAGTATAATCCAAGCCAAAAACAGGGTCTTTCGCGTGTTAGGAGTATAATATTATTGTGATATTAGAGTTTGGGTTAATTGCTATACATATTGTAATAGATTAGGATTTTATAATTTATTTCATTTATTAATACTTTTCCATGTACTTGTGATATTAGGGTTAGGGGTAGTCACTATACATATTATTGTGTAATAGATTATGATTTCATAATTTATTTTTTTTATTAATACTTTTTATTTATAACTTTATGATCCTTGTTTTCTTTATTAATACTTTTCATGTACAACCTCATGACCCTCTTATATAAGGAACTCTCTTGTTTAGTTTCATACAATTAATATAATATTTTTAAATTTTTTCCTTCTCTCTCTTCTCTCTTTTTTCACTATTTATTTTTTCTTTTACGTTATTTCACAAAATCTAACACATAGCAAATTCAAAACTTAAGGAATTTAAACTTAAGGAATTTTAAACTCCAACTTGGACAGCAAATACTAATATTAAAGTTCTAGTTACTTTTGGGCAAAGTGTTTTAAAATATGCAACAAATTCTTAGTCCTTGTTTCATTGGCCTTCATGTGCATTCTCTTACTTTGGGATACCAAGACAGGCAAGAACTTTTCTCAATGGGAGGAATTAACTCCCAATCTTCAACCAAAAATAGCCATAATGATGGTAACAAAGCACCAAAATTTGATGCTAAAGATGATTTGTTCGAAATAGTTTTGGATAGTTGTGGAAGGTTTCGATATTTTAATTGTTACATGCTAAAGATGAATCTAAACTATCCTAACTTTTAATCCAACTTAGTTATTGATTCAATTATTTTGTTTAATTATACAATCACACATCTATTATGTTATTTGGACTATTGATTCATTTATTTTGTTCAATTATACAAACGCACATCTATTTAGTTAAATATACATTTTTTTAATAAAAAAAACTCCCATATTATCTCTCTCTTCGAGAGAAAAAAGATTTCCTCCTAAAAAATTTTTCTCTATCATTTCTCTCTTTGAGACAAAATATATATATATATATATATATGTGATTTCTTCTGACAAATTTTTTTTGCCCTTATTCAAAGTTATGGACAAATTCGATATCACGTACATTCCATCAACTAGATAATGAGGTCTTTTCAAGTAATAACTTAAGAATGAAGTCTTTTCAAGTATTTATATATTATTAAATAATCCTTCAAATGCTATCATCGAATTTGAGTAATAATTTATATGAGTAATAATATTAGAAATTCGAGTTTATATAAGACATTATATTGTTATCATCGAATGACTTAAGAATTTAAAATAAAGTAGTTGGAATAAATGAAATCTCGATTCCTAAGACAATTTAATAATTAAAATACGTAGTCTCATATAAATACTAACTTACAATAACATTATCCAAAATTATAAAAAATATATATATATACATATATATTATGCATAACATTTCGTTGTTAATGTCATAAAATGATATATATGACGTGTATAATTTTTGTTTATAATATCAAGCATTGACATGTATCATTATGGTAAAGTTTTAAAACTGAGTTTTAGGATATATAATTAAAATAAACACAAACATATGAAGTGTGACAATATTAAAGCAAATATAAGGGAAGATTACAATGTAACTTATGGTGCCAATTAAATTTGTACAATCACTCCTCTTCTAGTGAATTTAAAAATCTGTCATGAAGTTAGAATGTTTGTCCCCAAATAGCCGAGGAATGTCACGAGATTTTATGTTTAAATGAATGTCACATGATTCTATGTTTAATTATTTAATAATATATAAATAGTATGACATCATTCTATACTGATAAATAGTAATAATATGTTTAATTGTTTGTAGATGAACCATCAGTGTAAAGTAGCCATACCGAAGTGTCTGTACTGGTTTGAGCTTTCAAATGCTATGTTCTAGAAAATTTTGCTATAAAGTCTGCTAATACTTGAGCTTTGATAACAATTCGTGAAACATAGGATATGTCAAATTTTCCTAATTCTATTGACCATTTAACTAATCGTCCTGAAACTTTGGGTTTATGTAGGACTGGTTTTAAAGGATAGGATGTAGGGATTATAATAGGATGGGCTTAAAAGTATGGTCAAGCTTCCGAGCGGATATTACCAAGGCTAAGGCCAATTTTTTAATTTCGAAGTACCTTGTCTTGGTGTTCAAAAGTGCTTTACTGACGTAGAAATAGGCTTCTAATTCCTTTGTCTTCTTTAACCGATGCAAAGCTAATGACATTTTCTGACACAGCTAAGTACATGAGTAGTTTTTCCTCCTAGCACTGATTTTAAAAGGAGCTCGGGGGAGGCTAAGTATTGCTTGAGATGTTGGAATGTATCTTCACATTTAGAGGTCCATTCTAGGGCCTTACTCCCCCTCAAGGACTTAAAGAATGGGAAGCACTAATATTTAGATTTAGAGATAAACCTATTCAGTGTTGTTATCCTTACATTCAGCCTTTGGATATCATTTTTAGTTATAGGTGATTCTAGTTCAATCAGAACTTTGATCTGTGAAGGGTCTGCCTTAATTCCTCTTTAGGAAACTAGGAAACCCAAGAATTTTTCTTCTGTGATCCCGAAGGTACATTTTAATGGTTTAAGTTTCATTATGTATTTCTTTAGGATATCAAACATCTGGCTCAAGTGGTGGATGTGGTCACTCTTCTAAACACTTTTGAAGAGCATATCGTCGATGTAGACTTCCATTGTATCCCCAGTTTGGGGGCCAAACATTCTATTTACAAGACTCTAGTACGTAGCCCAAGCATTTTTTCAAATTGAATGACATCATTCTATAACAATAGAGACTTTGTTCTGATATGAAGGTTGTTTTCTCTTGGTCTAGAGGACACATTTGAATTTGATTGTGTCCAGAGTAAGCATCCATGAAACTCATGAGCTCGTGACCTGTCGTGGCATAAAAAAGTTAATTGATTCTGGAAAGAAGGAAGCTATCTTTAGGACAAACTTTGTTAAGGTCGGTATAGTCAACTCAGACCCTCCACTTGTCATTCTTCTTTTTTATAAGAACTGTATTAGCAAGCTACTCTGGGTAGAATACCTTTCTTATCTTTCCAGCATTTAGCAACCTCTAGACTTCTTTATTGATGATCTTGTGACATTCTGAAGAAAATGTCCTCTTTTTTTACCTGATTAGGGAATGGTCTGGATCCATCATTAGTTTGTGAGAAATGAAATCATGATCTATTCCCTCCATATCTCTAATTTTCCAAGCAAATACTAAAAGGTTGGCCTTTAGGAATTTAACAATATCCTTTTTCTTAGAAGGAGACAGAGCCGAGGCAATGTGTAAGTACTTTCCCTCTTCTTCAGTGCTAATGAGTATTTTGATAGGCTCCTCTATTGGTTTGACTGTGTTGTCTCTTCCTCTAAGACTTAGTGGTTTGTCAATCTCGGAAGCACATTCTTCTATCTCATAAAGATTGGAAGATGAGGGTTTTTCCCTTTCATGAGGATATTGTGATTGTTATTTAAAAGGTTTTTCTTTTAGTGCGAGGGCATGACACTCTTGAGTTGTGGGTTGATAGCCTTTGATGGTGAAAATTTTGTTGTTGTGGACATATATCAAGCACTGATGGAGGGTTGAAGTAACTGCTCCCATCTGGTAGATCCAAGGCCTTCCAATAATGAAATTATAAGGAGATTTAGCATTCCATGACCATGTATTCAGAGATCAATGTCTTATGGTCGTCCCCCTCTCCTATTATGGTCGGTAGGTCAATCTGCCCATTGGGATGTTGAAATTCCCGTCGAATCCCGCTATGACAGAAACGATAGCTCTTATGTCATTAGAGTTGAGTTTCATGCGTTTGAAAGGTTCATAGAATAATAAGTTGATAGAACTTCCAATATCGACGAGAACCCTTCTGATTTCAAAATTAGCAATTTTGAGTAAGATGACAAGAGCATCGCTATGGGAACAATGTATCCCAATAAGGTCTAATTCAGAGAAGTGGATCTGAGGTTTTGACTTCAGCTTTTTCTCAATGGTCGAGATCTGGATGATACGTGGTTCTGCCCTTGCCTCTCGAGCATATCTTTTCGTAGCTCGGTTAGACGTCCCTATCATCGTATTGTCAGCATGAAGCACGAAGATAACTTGATTATTTTGCCGTTGTTGATCATTTTGAATTTCCTTTTGTTCAGGCCTTTGCTCTTTCCTTCTTTGAGGTGGTCTTTCGTTACGAGGGTTTTGCCTCCTGTCCTAGTGGACAAACTCTTTTAGTTGCCCTCTCCTGATGAAATGCTTTATTTCCTTCTTCAGAGCCCTGCGTTCCTCAGTCATGTACCCCTGCTCCTTATGGAAATCACAATATTTGTTTTGATTTCTTGAATCAGGGTGACTTTTTAGTGGCTCCGGCCACTTCAGGTTCTAACTAGTCTGGATTTGTTGGAGTATGTGGGTAAGAGAGGTATCCAGAGGGGTAGAAGTCCTATACCTCCCAGAGTTAGAGATGTTCTGGGCTCTGGATGTTGTTCTCTTGTCAGGACTCCTAATTTTCTTCTTGTTAGAGTTGTTATCCCTCTTCTAAACTTGCTCATCCTTTTGAGCTTGTTCTTTAGCTTTTCAAAAGGATGTTTTCGTATCTTCGAGATTAATATATTTATGTGCTCTATCTATGAGTATTGTCATATCGATAAGAGAATTCTTGGTCAAGGAATCTTGGAAACGTCCAGGCCCAAGGCCTGAAATGAGGGTGGCCATTGGGAAACTTGGACTATAATTGGTTATCTCCATGAGCTCGATATTAAAGCAGGCAATGTACTCCTGAAGTGATTCTCCATTTCCTTGCTTTATAGTTAGTAAGAATTCTGGTCATTTTCTCAACTTCTTACTTGTTAAGAATCGGTCAAGAAAGGGTCTACTAAGCTTGTAAAAGTTGTTAATCGATTCTGGGGAAGATTGTGAAACTATTTAAGGGCAGTACCCTTTAGGCTGATTACAAACATTCGACACATGAAGGCATCAGTAGTCCCGTGCAGAGCAATTGTGTGTTGATAGTGAGATAGGTGGTCCTCAAGGTCCTCAAACTTGTCATAAATGGTAAATTTTGGGACAACAAATTTCTTGAGTCGCTCTCTGTCATTATGACAGGAGTGAATGGTATGAAAAACCTACCGAGCAGTTTACTTAGCTCGTCTTGCTCTAGAGGGACGTGGAACCCCTTGGTTGAGATCGTCCTGAAACTCTTGACATTATACCTCTAAACCCTTCGTGTCTGATTGATCTAGATAAAACAATCTTTCTTAATCTGTACCTTGAAACATTCTGTACAAACACGTGTCACGTCCAAAATATGATTGTCAAATTATGATATATCAATCCATACTTAATGTTTATATCTTTTTTCTTATGTAATGTTTGTTCACTCATATAATTTGCTAATAAAATTCATGATGTTAGATTTCATCGTATATAAATACATGAATATATATATATATATATATTACATGAAGATAAAAATATGAGTTAAGAATTATTTCTCGTGAAAAATTCCCTACTTAAGAATCTGATCACAGAAATGGTGGACCCACATCAAAATAAACTTTGGATGATGGACCAATTGATACTTGCGTGTTATCTAGGTTTTTGAAGGATAAGGCAGTCCTGATCTCAATGGGTTAGTGATTGGTGCTACTTTTTGTCACCCTTGAAAAAATGGACCATTTGAACCCACCAAGTGGCGTGAGTACACTGCGCATCCGTGACATGAAAGAAACTAGTTGGCAATGCTAGTACTCAAGTTTCTGTAAAGTCTCTAGATTTGGAAGCTTCACCGACCCCGGCCGTATATGTTTGTTTGTATATATATAAATATATATATATATATTATTATATGTGTGTTTATTATTATTTTTTTCAGACGTCGAGTTTGTCAAGGACATGATCTTGGGTTGTGATAATTTATTAGGCTATCATGATATCATCTAGAAAGTCATGGTTTTGAATTGTAATCATTTTAGTAGAGGGTCTATAGGTAAGAAAAATTTTACAATTTTTTTTTTTTATTTTTTTTTGCCACTTATGTCAATGGTCAAGTTTTGTCACTAAAAACAAATCTGATGAATGTTAAATAATTTCATATATTCAAACTATGAAGTGGAATCAAATTCAAACCTACTAACCGCCCAAAATGTGAGTTTGTAATCTCAAAGGTAATTTTGTGTTACAATGTAAGCAAAATTAGCACAAAAGTAATATTAAAAAGTTTGTCATGAGCACATTTTTTAAACAACTTTTACAAACACAAACTTAAAAACAAAAATGTAAATTATGAGTCTAAACATACATCCAAATGAATACGAAATTCTTAATTTTAAAAATAGTTATAAAATATTAACGAACTTAATTAATGAAGGCAACTTCATCGGGTAGCTCGACTGAAAAAATTTTAAAAGTATTTTTCAAAGATCCCAAATTCAAGTAGTTGAGGAAATATTTCACATATATCTAAAAGTTATGTAAAAACATATCCTAGAGTCGAAACGATTCATATCTGTACATTATATATTCATACTTTATATATAAACTGGGTTGAAACATACACAAAAATTATGAGTCATAATTTTTTTTTGTCAGATGAATGTTAGAATAAGTCACCGAGTATTCAATAACTACAATTTGATTAACACGTATAATATATATACACATATAATTATACTTAAAATGAATAGACGTAAGTACAAACACTAATCAAATCACAACTACAACTATTCGCAATTAACACAAACTATTCGTCTTTTTTGCCATCATGTGAAGTAGTTAAATTGTGTTACTGCTTGTACTCTAATGTCACGTGAAAACGTCAAATGCATAGGAGGTCATTGGTCCTTAGAATTTACTTATTTATTTGTTTTTATTTTTTTATAAACCAATCATACCAATTGCAAGCATTTGCAAGACAGCGGCCCGGGGCAGCTCTCCCCCACTGAAAAAATTGGGTTTAATTTAGTTTTTAAATTTTTAAAAATATTTTAAATTTGTGCCCACTAATAAATTCTTTCAAGTTTGTTCTCATTGTATTTTTTTTGACAAAATTTTTAATTAATCATATTTTTGGATGCATACCAAGAAAAATTAAGTGTTAAAATATTAAATAAGTACTGTTATTTTTATTAAATTAAATTTTTTTGAAAGCTAGTAGTTTTAAATAAATTGATATGGCGTAAACATAGGTATTAAACTCAAAATCTAATTATTATCTATAATTAATTGATATGTACATGTTAACCCACCTAATTGTAGACAATTTAGCTACATGGTAAGGACCTATTAAAAGATGAGTAATTTAGATACATATTCTTTATTATCTTAAGTTTACAAATGAGTAGTTGGTTTAATACGTAACAAAAAGTGTAAAGTGTTGCTTCGTTTTTAATATACTAATTCAATTGCTTATTCTTGATATACTATTATTCGATCCATACATAAAATATATCATAATTTAAGATTTCAATATTAATTCTTGATTTTTTTCTCAAACTTTACTTATTCAGTATATTTAAGATTATACCTTAGGAAAAAAATTAATGATTTTTTTTCTTTAAGGTATTATTCAAGGGTTTATTCAAAAAGTCTTTTTTAGAAACTTAAATTATTATAATTTGACATTCAAAATACGAAGAAGAAAATACATATACTAATAAATATAAGACAATATATTTTTATTTTTTATTTTAAATTCTCAATTAAAGGACACGTTACAGAATGGTTCTTAATCGTGTGCGAATATGAATTATGATTAATATATTTATAGTAGTAATGTCCAAATCATGTACAAATATTTTCTTATAAATATTAGTAAAATATATATATATATATATATATATATATATAATGCACTCAAATAAAACAAGTTCCATTGATAACATGTACGAAAATTACAAATTTTTAATTATAACGAAAAAAAACATAATTATTGGATTCAATTTATTCTTACTTTTTTGTCAATAAAACTTTTAAATTTTTGTTTATTGTAATTATTCAAAAATATTTAGTTACAGTTTATTTTATAAATTTTTGAAATTGAAATTTATTTATTTTTAGTGAGTTTTATATTGCTCTTTAAAACACAAAATTATGATTCCTCTTCTAGTCACATAATTGAATTGTAAATCAGAACCTAAAAATAAAATGACGATGTTACTGAATGAAATACATGTATTATAACAATCAATTGAAGAATAGCAATAACAAAGGTCATTGGTTGCTAAATCTAACAATTTACTAAATTTTAACATTAATTGTTGCGATTAAACCTATCACAATAATCAACTTAATAATAAAATGACAATATTATATAGCAATGGAATAAAAACATCACCTAACAACGTAAATAAAGACATAACTAGAAGTATCTTAAATATAAGCCCTGACATATTAAAAATAATACTCACACTTTGTTTAATAAAAGAAGTAAAACTTCAAATCATGACATCTGAATGAAGTCATGGCTTCCCAGTGGTTACCTTCATTCCATATTCTGAAAATCCAAACCCAAACACAAAGTCAAAAATACAAATAAAACCAAAAACAAAGACAAAATTGTCTATCGAAAACACACCCCAGAGATTTTTTTTAAAAAAAAATCCTACATTTCTTGCAAATCATTGCATAAAAAAACCTTGATGCTGGAAAAGTAGGGTGATTCCAGCAGCAGATTCGCACTCCATCAACTGGGTCCAGTCAGTTGGAAAAATCAGAGAATAAAGACGAAATCATACATATCATCGTGGGTGTCGCAATGGTGTGACCCACTGGATGGTCACCCCCTCACCCACAACAAACTGTCTTCACTCAATTGATGTATATTTATTTCTCTCTCTCTCTCTCTCTCACACACACACACAACCAATTGGCCTGTCTTTGCCTCCCAATGTCATAACAAAACCCTGTAATTTGGTGACATCCATGCAAAGAGAATCAGTTTCTATAACCATCCCCCATAGCCATCTTCAGTCCCCACCACATAACACGAAGAAAGTGTCCTTTCAAAAGCTCCCCCTACTAAACACTACATTCGACCATTTTCATTGCACCCAAATCACTGCCCAAAAATGTCCCCTGCCCCCCTCCTCCTCCTCCTCCTCCTCCTCCTCATCCTTAGCACAACCATCGCTGCAGCCGCAGGACAACTCCGGCCGGGTTATTACTTGGAGACATGCCCGAAAGCCGAACTAATAGTCCGGGATGTGATCAAGAAGGCCATGATTAGAGAACCTAGAAACGCAGCATCAGTTATGCGTTTGCAATTTCATGATTGCTTTGTTAATGTAACATATCACAAGCTACTTCTCTATTAATTTTTCCTTCTTATTTTTTTCATTCTCTTCGTTAAATTTCTGGCTGTTTGTTTGTGATTTGATCAATTAATTTGAATAGGGTTGTGATGCTTCTCTGTTGCTGGATGACACACCAAACATGCTGGGAGAAAAACTTTCTTTATCGAATATAAATTCACTAAGATCATACGAAGTTATCGATGAAGTCAAGGAAGAGTTAGAAAAGGCCTGCCCGGAGACTGTTTCTTGCGCAGATATCGTTGTCATGGCCGCTAGAGATGCCGTCTCTCTTGTAAGTATTGTCACCATGACCTTGTAAGTCTCACTGTGTGTGTATATGTGTGTGTATGTATATATATATATATATATATACACACTTTCCATAGGTGAGATTTGACCACTGAAGAGGGATCACAAGATTTTTTGCTAAATGGGGCCATTTTGGTCAAACTTGTATCAACTTGGTGTTGCATTTCGCCTTAAAATATGGCCTAAAGTGATTCTCAAGCATGATAATAAATTAGAACGAAATGCAAGTGGATATGCACAAACCATTTACAATATTTGACTTATTTTATAGTTCTTTATCTTGGTGGTATTATAATCCCTTTATTCACCCTCAAAAGATGTTCTTTTAATATTTCACCTAACTTGATATGCAAAACCCATTTTGGAAAGAGGTTAATTACTATCCTTCATAGGTGAGACCTATAGCCGTTGTCTTTTTCACTTGTTTGTAGAGTCGGTCGCTAGAACAACTCATTTAGCAAAGAGGCTAATTAATTGGCTATGCGTTTTACCCAAGATGATATACTTGAGTGACTGCAAGTTTTTTTGTCCTAAACCAGACTGGAGGACCCCACTGGGAAGTGAAGTTAGGAAGGGAAGATAGCTTAACAGCAAGCCAAGAAGACTCGGACAACATCATGCCAAGCCCAAGAGCAAATGCAAGTTCTCTCATTGATCTCTTTGACAAATTCAATCTCTCTATCAAAGATCTTGTGGCCCTTTCTGGGTCTCACTCCATTGGCAAAGGCAGGTGCTTTTCTATCATGTTTCGGACTATACAACCAATCCGGCACAGGCCGGCCAGACCCAGCCTTTGAGCCAGAATTTAGAGAAAAGCTAGACAAGCTTTGTCCATTGGGAGGAGATGAAAGTGTGACAGGAGATTTGGATGCAACGCCAGAAATATTTGATAACCAGTATTTCAAGGACTTGGTTAAAGGGAGAGGGTTTCTTAATTCAGATCAAACTATGTTTACATGCAGGAAAACTAGAAAATTTGTCAGGCGATTTAGTATTAATCAAAGTGATTTCTTTAAGGCCTTTGTTGACGGAATGATTAAAATGGGTGACTTTCAATCAGGCCGGCCAGGGGAGATTAGAAGGAACTGTAGGGTAGTAAATAGCCGGCCGGTGGACATATTGTTGGAGGCTTGAGGAAAGGAGAAAATTGCATGATTTGATTGAATAGAACAAGAAGATCTAGTGTCTAATATAATTGTCTTTCATAGATGATATTACCTAAACTTGGACTAATATCAGTGGGATTGTTACTGTAAGTCTTATATAGTATAATTTGGATAGTTTATCAAGTATCTAATATAGTTGTCTTTCATAGATGATGTTACCTAAATTTGGACTAATATCAGTGGGATTGTTACTGTAAGTCTTATATAGTATAACTTGGATAATTTTGTTTGGATTTTGAAAAAGATTAAGGGAAATGTAAATGTTGCAGTATAGTTCTCTGAATTATATATCCACTCCTTTCTGCCCTTCTCTTTTGAGCTTGTTTGGAGATGTTTACTTTCACAATTTACTGAAAGCAATTCCCATTGAAAAAGAAAAAGAGAAGAAACAATTAACAAAATATTGAAAGCAATATTTGCAGCTATTGAGGATGATTTTTGAAGTTCAATAACCACAAGTCCTAGCTGAGGTACTCTATCTCAGTTTTTTTTTTTTTATAAGTTTTGGTGTTTTTAAATTTTTTAAATAAGAAAAAAATTATTTACAAATGGAAAAAACAAGCTTTGATAGGATACCAAATGTATCATATTGACAGTACCTTGTTTTGGTTTTTTGTTTTCTTGTACTTTTAAACTTAATTAGTTTCTTATAACCCATCTTATTGATCAGTAAATACTTGTAGCATTATTTTTTTTTTTTTGTTAACACCCGAACTGATCTTATCAATCACAATATTCAGTCGCATAGTCGAATCGTAAACTAGAACCTTTTTCTCCGTTATTTCACACAAATTTGTGTTTACAGAGAGGTGGCCTCAAAGAGAACCAGTGACTGGGTGCTTTTAGACACTTACTTGAAGTATACAAAATGCAGTGTAAGAAATCCAGGAAGTGAAACCAAATTGAAACATTCCCCCTTCACAAATATGAAAACATGCATCTGTCAAAGATAAACCTTTGTGTTTTAGGTGAGAAACAAGCATTATGATCCCTATGGTAGGTGTAATCCCATGTTTTAAATGAGAAACATCACTACTTTTATGATGGAAAAATATTCCTTTTAAGTGCAATGCACCCAGAATGCTGATGAAATTCGACATCAGTAACCTAAATGCACCCAGAATGCTGATGAAATGGCATTACTTTTATCACGAAAGATGAGTATTTATTAGAATTGCATTTAGGTTAATCCCATGTTTTAAATGAGAAACATCACTACTTTTATGATGGAAAAATATCCTTTTAAGTGCAATGCACCCAGAATGCTGATGAAATTCGACGTCATTAACCTAAATGCGATTCTAATAAATACACATCTTTCGTGATAAAAGTAATGCCATTTAGCATTTACCATCCACTTTATTTAAGGAATTGAAAGGATGTTCAATATTTCAAACCTTTCTGAGAGAGATGACATCGAGTGTTCGGAAGGGTCAGGATGTTTCATAAAGAGTATTGTTGTATTTTTTAAATTTATATTTCAAATGATGCAGTATTATTAAATTTATATTACATAATTTGAAATAAAAATTTAAGAATTATAGCATTATTATTTTATAAATTCGTAACATAATCTTCTAGAGAGAGAGAGAGAGAGAGGCATCATAATTGATCCTACTGGTGAAGAGGCTATATATATATATATATATATATATATCATATGCTGCAGTTGTATTATGTTAGAAAGTGATGTTGCGTAGAAGCCAAGAGCTGTCTCATTAACAACAATACTGTCTCTTTGAAGAGGAGTTACGATCTTAGAATTTCTTATAATTGAAAGAATTCCATATATTTTTATTTAGGGTAAATTATACCTATCTTTTCTAAGGTTTTTGACAATTACAAAAACTTTTCTTATACTTTCTGAAATAACACTGTCCCCCCCTCTGGTTTCAATGTCTATAACAGATTCTCCTTACCGTCAATGACAGTTAATTAACCTAACGTTATTTGATAATGTAAGCAATTTTTTTTATCTAAATGTTAATTTTACCCTCTTACAAGTCATAGTTAAATGAAAAAACTACCCTCTTTTAATAATAATTTTTTTAATTAAAAAAAGACAATTTCTTCTACCATCTCTTCTCTCCCTCTCATAAACCCAAATTCGTCTCTTCTCTCCATAAAGTTGTTGTTGTATTTTCTCTCAATAAAGGAATCCATAGAAAAACCTAAAAGAAAAACCTTAATCCATTGGAAGCTAATGAAGGAACCCTACGAGGGGGAATAAGGGGGGTAACAATCTAGCTTTCCCAAGCAGTAAAGATTACCAATCAGTGGAGTTTGCATCCCGCATTCCGATAGGAATAGAGTAAGGGATGACCTAAACAGGCTCAGGCTTGTGACAAACGCTTGCTATAGTTGAAGTCGGACTGACAGCGGACTGATAGGAACAAGCCAGAAAACATCGGACTGATAGGAACCCAGATGACAAACGATAGGAACCCAGGCATTGGACTAATAGTTGTTACAATTTAAAACATCGAATCCAAGATCTCCTTGACAAACGCTTGCTGGTATTCGAGGTCAAGCCAGAAAACAAGCCAAACATCACTCAGAATCCCCTTCCAGCACATGGAAACGCTAACCAAGCGGGACCAACTCAGGATACATGAAGAATGAGGGTTATATGTGTTTGAAGTCTGACTGCAAGCGGGCTGGCAGCGGCAACATTGGCCATAACTGAATCGGATTCGTCGACTGATTCGACTCGGTTGTGCGATTTGAAATTTCGCATGAATCGGCTCCGGGATCTTTCTTCTCTCTCTATATGTGCCCAAGTCGATCCACCCCGTTTGTTTTCTCTCTTCGACATCAATCAATTTGGGGTTTCAGAGGTATTTCGACGTCCGGAGACTTCCTTCCATCAGGAGCGAATCGGAAATACTTGAGATATGGCTCGCTGAACACTGGATCGAGCTTTGGGTGTGCGATCATGGTGGACCAGATCTGCTCGTTGAAGTCGTAAGCGGCCAATGGTCTCAAGGTCACCGATGGTCGACGAAGGCCGAATAATCCTCGGGCTTAAAAGAGGATGAGTGATACAGGGTTAGGGCAGAGAAATTGGGAGAGAGAAGTGATACAGGGTAAAGTAAATATGAGAGAGGAAGAAAGAGGGAAGAGAAGAGAACTTTTTACTTTAAAATAATTATTAAAATATAAGGGGTAAAATAGTAAATGAACAAATTCTGTTAACAGCCTTTAGCCGACAAGTCTGACAGGGGAGAAAATGTTATTTTAGAAAGTATTGGGAGATTTTTGTAATTGTCAAAAACCTTAGGGCAGGTAGGTATAATTTACCCTTTTATTTACTAAGAGTTGTCTCATTGACATAGGTTTTTGTATAGGGTTGGAGCTTTTGAGGGTTTTTTTTCTAAGATCTTTCAACATGAAAATAGTACAAACACCTTGAATTACAATCAGTTGAGCAAAGCATATTGTTTATTTGATTCCAACCGATGACGACTCAAAAGATTCGTAATATGAAATCTTCTCTCCACCTTCTCACAAAAACCAAATATGTTACGGAGATTCCAACAATTGAATCATTAGAGTTACTATCACCGGCAGATTTGGGGGTGGCAGAGGCACCGCCCATCCAAAGGTTTGTCAAAAAAAAATTTCACTAATAGTTTATTATAATTTTAAAATTCTTCTTTAAAAATTTTAAAATCTCTATAATAATATTCCTATATATATTTTTTTGCCCTCTTAGTTGTAATATGACTTTTATTTTAATAGATATCATCAATTTCAAAGATTTAGATTATTCCAAATGCGTAGTTCAAATTTGACCAAGTTTTTTTTTTTTTCTTATTTCAATACTCAAATTACAATGGTAGTTGAGAAGAAGAATGATAATTTTGTCAAAAAAATAGCATTTCACTATTAGAGCAAAAATGTCAAAAAATAATTTTTTGGCATTGTAGCACTTTTAAAATTTAATTTTGGCAGGGTTAAAATGACTTTCACCGTTAGAGTTAGTCTTAGAGCAACTCGAACGGTTGAGTCATTGAAACTACTATAATTATATTTTAGTAGCTCAGTTCCAAAGTAGCACTCCAATGATTGGTTATTCATGTTCTCAAAATTTGATTAAGTTAAATATTCTTTAACTATGACTTTGGTTTTAGTAGCTACCATTCATCTCAGGAGTTTATACTGTTTCAAATGCACTGGTCCAAATTTGACCAAGTTTGTTTCTTATTTCGATGCTTCAAATTCGCAATTGTAGTTGATAAGAAGAATGGTGATTCTATCAAAAAATAACATTTCACCATTGAAGCAGAAATGTCAAAATAATTTTTTGATACTATAGCATTGCTAAAATTTAGTTTTAATATGACCAAAATGACTTTTATCATTAGAGTTGCTCTTATATAGCATGCCACTAGCACCCACTTTGGGTGATTATGCCATTATTTGGCATTGGCAATAGGAATCTCCAATGTTAAATGTCATTTCATTTATATTAAATCTATATTTTAACATTGCTAAAGTACAAAAAATATCAAATTTTGACAATTTTGCTCCAATACTGAAATGTCGTTTTTTTTAGCGTAGCTACTATTTTTTTTTAATAAAGTAGCATGGGTCCTACTTCCGTTTAACATTTACTTGATAAATAGGGTAGACTCTACTTTTGTTTGGCACATGTAAGATATATTCAATGAACAGCATAAAATGACACTAGCTACACTGTCAAATATGACATTGAAAATAGCATTATTATTTTTTGGCAAGCGAAATAACACACCATTAGAACAATAACTTTTAACTCAACCAAATTTTAGAAATGACACATGCTTTAGAGTTACTCTAAGATAGCATGACCATTAGAGATATGCATCCGTTAAATATAACACTGACATTACAAATACAGTTAATTTTCTTATAATTAATAAACTTGATAGATAAAAAATTTATTAATTATTAGAATTATTAATTATTAAATTTTCTTGTACTTTAATTACTAATTTTTTTCATACTGTATTTTTAATACAAAAGAGTTCTTATATGCAAAGTTTCAATGACAATACATATAATATTCAATAAAAATTAGTGTAAAATTTGAACTAATTTTCTTCGGATTCAAATTCTAAATTTCTAATTTCGTGTCCGTAAACACATGGTTAAAATAATTAAAGCGTAAGGTATCAACAAATGAGAAAGGGAATTCAAATTTGAAGAGAGGCACTTCAAGTCAATTTGCTAGTTAATTAAGAAGAAGAAAAAAAGAGGCAATCCTTTAAGAATATCTCCAACCCACCCTTCAAATCTTTAAATTTGTAGGTGAGAAAGTAAAAAAAAATCTTTAACCCATCTTTAAATTAGCATCAAATACAAAGGCATAAACAGTATTTTAAATTTTGATCTTCAAATTTAAAAATTCACTATTCATTCTCTAAACCACTATTCATCTATTAATTATTTTTATAATACTTCAAACTAATAATTAATTATTTTATATTATTAAAATAAATATTTAAAATCTAATATTAAGTTATCAATAAACTTTTGAATTATATTAATTTTGAAATTAATTTTTTCACAACTCCTATTTTAATTTGCAACTTTTAGAATATATGGAAGTTTTAACCCCAAAAAAAAAGTAATAAATAATTAAAATTTGAATAAATATATGTTAAATAATTGCATTTTAGACATAATAATAATATTATGAAAAGTAAAATTTAAAGAATGAATAGTGACTTAAAAAATGGTATGATTGGAAAAAAAATGAGACTTATTATCTTCAAATCTAAATACGGTCGATCCGAAATACTATAAGATAGATATCAAGTTTTAGAATGATATTTCTGGACACTTGCAGCTTAAAATTGACTACAAAAAGTGACAACTTGCCTTTAAAGACAACAGATCTTTTTCAGGTATGGAAAGTCCTCATCAATGCAAATCTCTTTTGAGAAAGCAAATCCTATCCTTGATGGAGACATGCACGGCTGAGACACCGATCATCTATTAAAGCTTTGACTTGGTCTACTTTATTAAAATTCATTATTTTAGCTGTTGTGCTTTAGGGAACTTTATGTAGCATAGAAAAACACTGGAAGCTAGCTGACTCCAAGGCTTCAAGTTGAACTCACTTCCCAAAGCCGAAAATTTCATCCAGAGTAGGTGCCTAAAGTTACTGAGCATGCCAGCTCTGGGAAAACCATAAACATTGTAGATGCAGGACCACCCTCTGGATTGTTATTTCTTAGAAGACCATGTCATCACAAAACAAAAACAAAGACCCGACCTCGTGAGGGGATTTAAACAGGAGCGGCTCAACATATTCGGTCTAAAGCAAAATTGTAAAATAAAGCTTTTTTTATTTATTAAAATTTTATAAATTTTTTATTTAAAATTTATTTTTCTAACTTTTTGATATGCAAAATTACTAATTAAATTTTTATAATGAATTTCTTTTAACATTTCTTTTTTAATTGATAAGATTGCCAATCCACTTAATCTTTCTTGAGACATTGTTGATCTTAAGTAAGATTTTATTAATTTTAGTTTTGAAAAACTTCTTTCCGCTGAAACAACGGTTACGAGAATTCTTAATATTATTCTATAAGCAAAATATACATTTGAAAAAGAATCAAATTTTTTTATATGATTGAGTGTGTCAATGGACAGCTTTTGAATATAATTTGTAATGAAAAATGTCTTGAAAATTTATCTTTAGGAAAATTCATATCACTAACTCTAATTGGACCCCTTTCTACTAATAAATCTCTTAAAAGAAAAAAAGAAAAGAAGAAAAGAGAGAAGCTCAAGAGCAGTTGCCAAAATGTCAGGTCGTAGAGTATTTTTCAGAAAATATAGTAGGTTGTTAGGTTGCAGAGTTCTTTCTAGACTTAAAGAAAGAATTTTATAAATAAAAAATAAGAACATTAATTATTGAAAAAAGCAAAATGAGATAAACGAGAAGATAATAAATACTATCAAAAAGTAGTTATTAGGTGATAGTTGTATAATAAAAGAGAAAAATTAAAAAAGACGAAAAGATTTATTTATTTTATTATAATAAATATTTTTTTTTAAATATAAAAAAAATTATGAAACCTAAAAAATTAGGGGCCTAAAAAATTGGAGGGCCTAAAGCGAGAACTTTACTTGCCTTACCCTCCAGCCGGCCCTGGATTTAAACAATATCTCCTTCACCCGCTTATGAGAGAAGTCCCCTTTTCTTCTTCCTTCTCTTCTTCAGCACTTTTTACACATCTGAGAGAGGCAAAAAAGGTCAAGTAATATAATCTATCTTCCAAAAAAAAAACAATTATCATCCTTAGTAAACAAATACTGTTGACATTACCAACACAAATCCTACTCAAGTAATGCAACCAGCTCATATGTTTGCAGGCGCGCACACAAAATGTTTTAACTCCAAACACCACCTGCTTTACCATAACTATCATACCCACCACAAATTCACCCAGGCACCCTCCCCTAAATCATTCCAAAAATACTCCTATCTTATATGGTACCTCATACTGGAGGGCAGCTATTATTCCTTTTCTATAGTTTCCCTCTTTCTTTGTATCACCATTTTATCACTCAAAATGTCTACCCAGTGACATTGTGAGAACAATGAGGCATCCAAAACCAACAGGCAAAAGCAAATAGATCACAGAACAAAATAAAATTGGGAACCCAATTTCTGTGACCCGCTTCTTTGCCCCTAAAGTACCCAGGCTGAAAAAAAAAAAACAACAGATACTAGTTTGAGACAGACGTGGTAATGGTTCAACTAATACCATAAACAAGGTTATATGGTACATGATTCTGGGGAGCACCTATTAACCTCCTTTTATATATTCCACCGCCTGCCCCCCCCCCCCCCCCCTTCCCTGCCCCAAAAGTACCCAAGTTGACATAACTCAACGGACACTGGTTTCAGACATAATGGCAACAACATCTGCTGTCTCCAATCAAGAGATACAAGTAGAGGAAAGCGGGGTGGAGGAAAAAGGATATATAGAAGAAACGAATTCACCTTTTTCCAGAATAATCATTGCTGGATCCGGAAACTGGCCCTGAGTGATTTGACAGAGTAAAGGAGGTGCCAACAGCTGACTAGGTTGTTCTTCTCTCCACTGGTTTTGCCATGCAAAGAACACAGAGCCCTGAGACCCAAGATAAACCTCTTGAAATAAATACCCACCCACATTTGAAAGAAAAGAAAATTCAGAATGACAAACAGCCAGAGGCCAAAGTCAACAAGTCCCCCAATTTGAAGATATGGCTAATCTGCAGGATAGCACTTCTTCACGAGTCCAACTAAGTTCTTTTTTTTTTTTTTTGGAGCTAGTATGTGATAAGAGAATTACATAATGGGAGAGCAAAAAACCAATTGTCCAACACTTGTAACTGGAAGATGCAAAATGTTGATATAGATCCACAACACAGAATAAATCAAACAAAATCTCAATGGCCTAAGAGCAATACAGTACTGCACAATAAGTGACAAATGAACACGGATCTCTAAAGATCAGTCAGAATCACCACAATGTATGAATGACTTTCACCAATAACATTAAGACATGACTAAGAAACCAAGGAGTATAAACCCGTCACCTAAGCTGTGCCAGATGGCTTTAGAGGCTGCAGAGAGTCAGGACCTCTTCTTTGCCAAGCTCTCACTAAATCGTTCCCTCTGCTCCTTCAACCTAGTGGCAAAAAGCTTTTGGCTGCGACGATATGTTTGCAGGCACACAGAATCAAAAAGTTTAAACTCCAAACACCACCTGCTTTACCATCATTATCATACTCACCACACAAGTCACCCAAGGTAACAACCCGAAATCATTCCAAAAAAAAAAAAAGAAACTACTATTCTAATGATACCACAAACAAGGTTATATGGTACCTCATCCTGGAGGGCAGCTATCAATCATTTTCTATATTTTCCCCCTTTCTTTGTATCACCATTTATCCATCAAAATGCCTACCCAACAACATAGTGAAAACAATGAGGCATCCAAAACCAACAGGCAAAACCAAATAAAGCAAAGAACAAAACAAAAATTGGTAACCCAATTTCTCTGTGACCCACCTCTTTGCCCCTAAAGTACCCAGGTTGAAAAATAAACAACAGATAATAGTTTGAGACAGATGTGGTAATGATTCAACTAATACAACAAACAAGGTTATATGATACCTGATTCTGAAGGGCACCTATTAACCTCCTTTTCCATATTTTCCCCCTTTATGGAACCATTAATTTATCACTCACGCAACGGACACTGGTTTGAGACAGATATTAGCAATAGCAACAGCAACAGCAACAGCAACAGAAACAGAAACAGAAACAGATCTGCTGTCTCCAATCAAGAGAAACAAGTAGAAGAATGAAGGTGGGTGTAGGATGAAGAATAAATAGGGGAAATTAATACACCTTTTTCCAGAATAATCATTGCTGGATCCGGAAACCGGCCCTGAGTGATTAGACAGAGATAAACGTGGTCCCAACAGTTGACTACGTTGTTCTTTCCTCTTCACTGTGGTTTTGCCATGCAAAGAACATGGCCCTTGAAACCCAAGATAAACTTCTTGAAATAAATACCCACCCCCATTTGAAAGAGAAGAAAATCCCGCATGTCAAAAGGCCACAAGAGCAAGGGACAGGCCAAATTCGACAAGTCCCCCAATTTGAAAATACAGCTAATCTATGGTTCCTTCCCTTAATGAGTCCACCCAAGTGTTTTTTTTTCTGAGCTACTATGTGAAAAGAAACAGACTCTAAGAAAATTACATAATGAGAGAGAGAGAGAGAGAGAGAGAGAGAGAGAAATTAATTGTCCAACACTTATAACTGGAAGATGCAAAATGTCGAAATAGATCCACATCCAATGACAGAATAAATCAAACAAAATCTCAAAGGCTCAAAAAAAAAAAACAGTAGCACACAGTAAGTGTCAAATGAACACAGATCTCTAAACATCAGTCAAAATCACCAGTGTATGAATGACCTTCAACAAAATCATTAAGACACGACTAAGAAACCAAGGAGTATACCCCTGTCACCTAAGCTATGACAGATGGCTTAGAGGCTGCAGAGAGTCTGGACCTCTTCTTTGCCAAGCTCTCGCTACGTCGTTCCCTCTGCTCCTTCAACCTAGTGGCAAGAAGCTTTTGGTACTCAGCTGCCTCAGCCTTGGCCTTTGCAACCCTCTTCTTCTTCTCAGCAATCCTAGCTCGCTTCCTCTGCAGAGTCAAGGGAGTTACCAGCCTCTGTATTTTTGGAGCTTTGCTGCATTTTTTCCCTGTCAAATCGTAATAAAGAAATAAACAAAAGAAAATGTTTCCACAACTGTCTAATAATCTTCAGAGTACATTTACCCTCCGCGCCTTAGAAATAAAAAAGTGCATTACATTTACGTGTCATTTTTTTAATTTGTTCTTTATACACTTCAAAACTCACTAAGAAAAAAATAAGAAAACTTGCCTGATTTGGTTGTGAAAGTTCGACGATATGTGTTCACATACTTCCTAACATCATCCTCCTTGGAAAGGTTGAAGAGTTTCCGGATCTTTGATGCTCTCTTTGGACCTCTCATTCTTGGCTTCTCAATGTCAGTCAATCCAGGCAGATCATTCTCACCCTTTTTCACAATAACTAAGTTTAAAACTGAGAGATCAGGGCTAACAATGCATCCACGAACAGACTTCCTTCTTCGCTCTCCATTTCGCCTCCCATATCCTCGGAAACAAGGGGTGCCTGTCCAATACAATTAACTTCAATTCCAGACATAGAGATCCTCAACTAAAACGCCGTAAATGAAGACATGCACTAATAGCATCTCAATCACATGTAAACAGAGGGAGAAAGAAATAAATAAAGATTTCCACACTCCACGAACCTCGGTGTAGCAAAAGACGGACACGGCCTGGGGTCAACACTCCCTGCTTCATTGGAAAACCTTGCTTGTCACAGCCTCCCATTATTTTGAACACATAACCCTTGAATTCCTGTTGAGTCATTAGAATGTATTCTAATAAATCACCTTTCAAAAAGGAAAACCTTGAAAACAAATAGTTGGCAAATCAACTGCAGAAGGAGTACTTACGTCACCCAAAGCATCTCCGCTGACCTCTTGCGAAATCCTCTTGTCATAAAAAGCTCGGCTGCAAATCAAAACCAGAACTGAGATAAGAAGATATTTGATGGCGTACTATATCCAGTTAAACTCCAAGATAATTATTGATAGCTTCATACGTCACCCAAGAAAAGAAATTTTACATATTTCTTGGCCGTTTTACTAGGACATTATAATGACATAAAATAACATTATTATAAGCTAAGAAACACAAATACAAACACGACACAGATACGACACGATATCAACAAGCAAACACATCATTTCTCAAAAAAATAGGACATGAACACGTCAGGAATACATTGAATATACGTAATTTTTTTATATTTTTTATATGACCATATAATAAAAATCTAACGTTATTTCAATTAAAATTAGCATAAATACACACAAATCACAAAAATATTATTAAGATATTAAAATAACAAATTCATTAAATAAAAATTCAATAATTTCTTCATTTAATTATCAATGTTCATGATTTAAGTTTAAAAAAAAATTTACTAACTATTACATAAAACATACATATGTACATATCTAACCAAAAAAAGGACCAAGGAGAAGAGGAGAAAACAAGGAAAAAAACACAAAAAAATAGAAAACGTGCCCCAAACGTGTTCATAAGGTGTCCAAAGGGTGTCCGAAATTTAAAAAAAAAAATTGGACACTCTTTTTTCAAGTATCCGACACGTGTCTGAGAAGTATCCAAGAGTGTCAGTGTTCGACACGGACTCGTGAGCCTAATAAAGTTTCTATGCTTCATAAATTATAAGCAACTAATATTTCTTTTTTCCAAAAAAAAGAAAAAAAAATCTTAACAATCATTTGCAAGGGCTTATATTACATGTTCCTTCACAAATATAGATTGGAAAGGACGTGTATTCAAAATTCCCAAAATGAATTAGGAACACCACAATTGTTCATAAAATTACAAGCATATTAAAATAAACATTTTTATCATCAAACTCATCAAAACTACACAAAAATAGCACATTTATCACACCTAGCATGTCATTGCATTCAAATTCTAAGAACATCAGGAGACTTTACATATATATTAGATAAATATGTGGGGCATGCACACACACAAAGATACTAGTAACTTTAAGGTAACCTTGACATTCAATGTTATTTATAAAAAAAAATGTAAATGACTCACACCTTGACATTCCAACAACTAGCCTAAAGCATAACCAAGTATCAAGGGAAGAGACAGATAGAGAAAGAGAGGGTAAAATATGCAGACACAACATCTTCACAAGTAGAATTTCAGTATAAAAGACATCATCATCAAAATTTGTAGAAATATATCCCACAAGATATCTGAAAGAAAGGAAGCCTTTAATATATCTTGTTACTAGGTAGCCTTAATTCATCAAAAATATGTATAGGATACTATGGCATACCCTTTTCATTTCTTAATATTAAAACCACAAAAACTGAGCTCAACATATTACTTTAATTAACTGAGAATTTGGAAGTTTAAATTTATAGCCTGTGAAAACTTACAACAGCAACCCTACAGCCAGCTGCATGATTATCAAAATAATCTGAATATGACTATTTCTTCTAGAGATTATGGATTAAATAGCGTTTCTATTAAAACGCATCAACATGATCACTTCACTGTGTGAAAATATAGACTTTCACTAGTTAAGTATCATACAAGAAAATATTTCCACATTTGTTAATTCTTATCCAAGGATTTAATGATCCAATTTGAATCAAGGTCAGTAAAGACAACCTTAAATCTTAATCAAAATTATAAATAAGTGAACTGTAGATATGTTCAAAAATTGAAACACATATTAGTGCTCCATTTGTCTGATGAGAATAGCAGGGCAAAATAGAAAAAATGGTCAAGTATGGTTGCAATCTAAAACAAAGAAACCCCTCCCCCCCAATCCATCATGACTTCCAAACCATTCTTTTTTGTGCATGTCTAGGTAAATTTCCATTGAAAAAAAGAAGAAAAAGAAAGAAAGAAAGCATAACCTCACAATGGACATAATTCAGACTTTTAGGCTGAATTCACAGACACCCCACATTATAAAGAAACTCCAAATTCTTTCACACACAAAAAAGAAAACTCGAGCTTAAATCAGTTCAAACTAATAGCCATCAGATTCAACCTTGACTTACAACAATCAAAACCATCATTTGAACACAAAATATTAAGGATATAAAAATTGAATAAATAAATCTAATAAATTGTCACATTTCACATTCAGAATCAAAACTAAATGAAACAATGCCTGACCAAAATAGCTGAAACTGAACAAATCTAAAACTTTTTAAGAATTTTAAACGCTATGAAGCACAATATTTGATGTGAAACAATGCCTGAAACTGAACAAATCTAAAAAAACTTAAGAATTTTACACCGAAAGCTGGCTCAACGCAGTAAAGCAACAGAAACAAGTGCAATAACTGATGTGAAATTACTCAACGAAGGTTAGAAAAGAGCTTTCTCACAGTTTCTGGTCATCGTCGATTTCGAGCTTTTTCTGGCACCCTGTGGTTGGATTTGCAATGTTGAACTGGAAAAAAAAAAAAACAACGCAAAAGTGTATTAGAAATAATTGATAGATTTAGGGTCTTAACAATAACTTAGTTTGGGTTTCATGGTTTTTTTCTGGATCAAACCTTCATCTTCGATAGAGCGGAGAAAGAGCCGCCAAAACGAAGAAGAAATGGTTGTGCGTTTTCTGCTTAGGGTTGCTCCTAACTGATTAGGGTTTCGGTGGTGTCTTTTCTGCTTTATATAGCAGCATAGGTTTTTACGAGCGGTGATTTGTTTTCGAACCCAATGATAATCGTTTTGGAGTCTCGGCCCCTTTTTTGGCGTCCTGGCTTTATAGAAAGGGCCTTGGCTTGTTGGCCCAATAAAGCAATGTATGACTTATGAAATCACAATGCTTTGTAGGAGTCTAAAATTTGGCTATTGACAGGAAGAAACATACCAGAACGAATCGGGTTTCTTTTTTATTTGGAAGAGGTCATAAATTTAAGTTTTATTCTTTTTATTTGAAGATGTAAACATTAATATTATCTAATTATGAGATGGACTGATTTATCTGTCTAAAACTTATATTTGAGAGTTTTTTAGTTTATGTATAGTTTGATTACGTTAGTTCATAATTGAGTGTAATTCGTTAGAATTTTGTTGATTGATTGATTCTAATTCTACCATCCGAACACTCATCGCTTCCTTCAAAAAAAAAAAATTAATATCAGAATGAACTATTTTAAATATCGAGATACTCTTTACGTATTTGACGTGAATTCAATTTCTCTTTTCTTACAATATTATATCAAAAAAATTATATTTTAAATAATATGATACTAATATATTATTAATATCATATCATTTGAAATAAAAATTTAAAAATACAACTCTTTCTTAATCAATGCATTGAATAAGGTTGGAAACGTAACATAACTTTTCATTCCAAAATAATCGGATGCTACTTCCAAGTTGACCCTCCGCCGTGGTTGTTTTGGAGGCCCTTCAAAATGGGCCAAAACTTGGCAGTCCCATCAGTGGCCGAGCCCAATTATCATGAATCTAATCACCCAATAGCACATTTCAGTCATTTAACAAAAATGAGGCTTCTTTTCTTTTCATGTGAGTTGAATTAAAAATCTATTGAAAAGATAACATTTTTATTCTTAAAGACGAGTATGATTTAAGTCATCACAGGAGTTTGTAAGAATTTAATATTATTGAATCCTAATAATTTGCTAAACTTGAAAGCAGAAAAAAAAATCATATTGATGTTGTTATATTTTCAAAATATCTGTAAACAACTTGGTTTCCGACTGTACACATTGGACCCAACGAGTTATCATTACAAGGCCTTCATGCACCCTTTCCTTCTTGGCCTCTGATCATAGGTTGCACCCAACCCCAACCCCACAATTGCAACCACCCCCTCACTGCCTAAGCCCTTGAGATAGGTAGAATTGGCATGGGGAGGAGTTCCAGATTAATTGGAGGATCTCTTCTCTAAATATAACTCTATAAATTATCATAGCAATGAATGAAGATAACATTTCATATTGTTATCGTGATAACGCTCATGTCTACATCACATGTTCTACACATTCTTAATGACTTTGCCTATTCTCCTCGCATGGATTTGTTAACAGAAAAATTCATTTACTATATAATTAAGATTAAACCAAGTCTCTCTCTCTCTCTCTTGCAGATTTTGAAGTAATTTGAATATATATATATATATAGAGGGAGGGAGGGGGAGGGGGGGAAGAGAGAGAGAGAGAGAGAGAGAATGGGTGAATACTTATCTCATGCTGATAAACTATTTAGTATATAGATACCATTAACTATACAATTACAGGGCTTCAGACTAGAACAATAAAATTGACTGGTCATTCATTTGTCATTGACTCCACCAGAATGTGGAAATAACAAATGGCAACCAGAGTATCATCTATAAAATTCACAACTGATTGCATATTGTCAATTGGTTAGTCACTGTTTTCCCGAACTCCTAGTGAAACTATAAAATATATATATACACACACACACACACAAATGAGGATTATAAAATATATACAAATACAAGTAAGATCACGCTATCAGTGTTAAAGAAATCATCATCAATCAAAATTCTCCAACAAATTATTGGATTTGCTATATTGAATATGCATAATATATATACTAATGTATTAATATAAAATGGCATCCAGTAACAAGAGTTTCTGCTTGCCAATACAGATGGATTAATATTATATACATCATTTATTCCAACGCTTCCAAGCTGTTTTAATCATGCTGATATAACACACTTTATGTGTTATATCTAAATATATATCTCAAACAAGGAGGCAGTTATTGCAGTGTAGATTGGGGAATCCTTTGTGTCATACAGAAGAGCTACCTAGATACGATATCTCACAAGCCACAAGATCAGTGGTATCAAATTTCCGCAGAAGTGAGCAGTGGCCTGTTGATCCAATTAAACTACTATATTCAAGAGTTTTAGATTAGAAGAATTATAATAGAATTAAAATTACAGAATAATTAAACTTCATGCATATAAAATAAAACAATTAAATTAACATGCATCAATGACAGAAAAAATAAGGTTGGAGTGAGCTGGCCTGTGAGGCGTGTAATCACTGTCCTAAAGCTGTTGTGCCTCCCTACGTGAAGGTTCCAATGGTCACAGACAGCTCCAAGATACAACCCAGGTTTTGCTCACAGCTAATCTCCTCAGAGTCCACGCCCACTGGGAGAATGAAATGAACCGTCTAGAATCAAAGTTGCCTACACAAGAATAATATGAAAATTACGTAAAGGTTGGATGAAAGAGATTGGATTAAAGAGAAAAAGAACTCTAGTTGTTGTGTTGTGGAAGAATACATAAGCCTCTATTTATAGGCATTCTGTATATCTTCTACCAACAAAATATCCCACAAAATCAACCACATGTGACAAAAAATCAGCATTAAAATAATTAACAAGTCAACAACTAACATATCATAAAATCAGCAACAAAAATAAAAAATTAGGAAGAAGTCAAAACAAATTTTGAAACTTTCAATAATATAAAAAATATAACAATCCCCCACAAGTTTCAAAATTTATAAAACTCATAAAACATATATATTATTTAAATATATATATATAGGAAAGTTTGAGCAACTATTATACTGTGTAATAGGTGTAGGTGTCTTCCGGACTTGAACCTCACTTAGTATTGACAGTCTCTTTCTGAAGGATCATAGTGAACTAAGTCTTGAACTAGACCCTTTGAATCAGAGTTCAACAAGTCACACACACAGTACTGATATTAGACATGGTTCGCGGGTTAGTGCTATTAAAGGCCATGCACTTGATCTTGATTTTCATGAGAGTTTCTAGAGAATAGCTCAATTCTCATAGTCGCGGCCTCACGACAGCTCTCACTTAGGTGAGTCCTCCAAGGGTACATGTGACCTGTACCTCGCAAGAGTGTTCATGCCTTGGACTCATTCAGGGTAAACCCTTCCTAAATGTCACATCACACAGCACACTGCCATAGGGATGAGCAGGAGCATTTTATTAAACGACTCCTTATATAAAGTGCTGGATATATAAGTCACGCAATATGAATTGTTACTACCCATTGAACCTCTTTCATGGGGTCCCCAATCACAGAGGTTGGGTTACTTTCCTAGGTGACTTCCTTGTGAGCTTAAGCCCATCCCCCTCGACAAATCTAGGACTACACTCCTAGATAATCCCTTAGTCAAATGATCAGCAATATTACGTTCAGATTTCACATATTCCAATGATATTATATTTTTGTTCAACATACTTTTCACACATTTATATCTCACTTGTATATGTCTGTTCATTTTCTTATTAGTATGTGCTTGCTTTACTAATTCTAATACAGCTCTATTGTCACATTTTAATGAGATGGCTGGCATTGGTTTATTTACTAGAGGTATGTCTAGTAATAAATTGTTGATCCATTCAGCTTCAGAACAGGTGGTATCTAAGGCTATAAGTTCTGCCTCCATAGTACTCCTAGAGATTATAGTCTGTTTTTTAGAACCCCAAGATATGGCAGCTCCTCCTAATAAGAAAACATAACCAGTGGTGGACTTTATATCTATACTATCTGTAATCCAATTTGCATGACTATATCCCTCAACAACATTTGGAAACCCTTTATAACACAATGAATAATCTAGAGTTCCTCTAAGATATTTAAATACTCTCTCTACGGCAGTCCAATGTTCCTTGCTAGGATTGTGGGTATATCTACTAAGTCTCCCAATTGCATAAGAAATATCAGGTCTAGACTTATTTGCTATATATAATAAAGAGCCAATCAATTGTGAGTATTTTAATTGAGAAACTGGTTGACCATTATTCTTTTTCAAGTGTACACTAGAATCATAAGGTGTTGACACAAATTTACAATCATAAAATCCAAATTTTCTCAACATTTTTTCTATAGTACTTGATTGATTCAAAACAATACCTTCAGATTTTCTCTCTAACTTCATCCCTAAGATCACATAAGCTTCTCCCAAATCTTTCATATCAAAATTTCTAGAAAGATAAGATTTAACATCCTTAACTATTTCTAGATTCGTCCCAAAAATAAGTATATCATCCACATAAAGACATAAAATAACACTGCCTTCATTATGTTCCTTATAATATAAGCATTTATCATATTCATTTATTCTAAACCCAAAATCTAGTATCACTTTATCAAACTTTTCATGCCATTGTTTAGGAGCTTGTTTAAGACCATATAATGATTTCCTTAATTTACACACCTTATCTTCTTGTCCTTTTATTATAAAGCCCTCAGGTTGTTCCATATATATCTCTTCATCTAAATCTCCATTTAGAAATGCAGTCTTGACATCCATTTGATGTATCACCAAGTTATAGATAGATGCCAAAGCTATTAGGATTCTAACAGTAGTAATACTAGTAACAGGAGAATATGTGTCAAAATAATCTATGTCTTTCTTTTGCGTATATCCTTTAGCCACCAATCTTGCCTTATATTTATCTATGCTTCCATCTGGTTTTAATTTCTTTTTGAACACCCACTTACATCCTATAGCTTTGTTTCCGGGAGGTAGTTTAATTAACTCCCAAGTGTTATTTTGTAAAATTGATTCAATTTCACTATTAACGGCTTCCTTCCAATATGGTGCATCTAAAGAAGTCATCGCATCTTTATAAGTGGTAGGTTCTCCTCCTATTAGAAAAGTATAGAACTCTTCTCCTAGGTTTCTAATAGTTCTTGCTCTTTTACTTCTTCTTTGTTCTATTTGTGGTTCAACTTCTATTCTTAAAGGAGCATTAATATTTGAAGAAGGTCCACTAGTTGAAGGTGTTTCATTTATTTGATTTGAGAATCTTCTTTTAAATGGAAAAATATCCTCAAAAAATGTAGCATCCCTAGATTCAATTATTGTGTTATTTGATATTTCACTCACTTCAGAGTTAATTACTAAGAACCTATTAGCACTACTATTTTGTGCATACCCTATAAAGACAGTATCTACAGTCTTAGGTCCAATTTTTCTTTTCTTCGGTTCGGGAATTGCTACTTTAGCTAAGCACCCCCACACTTTTAGAATATTTAGATTCGGTGTTCTTTTCTTCCATATTTCATAAGGAGTTTTATCATTATCTTTTACAATTATTCTATTCAAGATGAAGCAAGCACTAAGTATAGCTTCCCCCCACAAATTCTCGGGTAATCCCGAACTTAATAACATTGCATTCACCATATCCATTAGTGTTCTATTCTTTCTCTCTGCTACTCCATTAGATTGAGGAGAATATGGTGGTGTCACCTCATGGATTATTCCATGTTCTTCACAAAAATTACTAAGATCTGTTAAGGTATATTCGCCTCCTCTATCAGATCTGAGAATTTTAACTTTCTTTTCTAATTGATTTTCTACTTCAGTCTTATAAATTTTAAATTTATTGAAGACTTCGTCCTTAGTTTTTATAAGGTATACATAACTATACTTTGAACAATCATCTATAAATGTTACAAAGTATTTATTTCCAGCTCTAGTTGGTGGTCTGTTGGAATCACATACATCACTATGTACCATTTCTAACAGTTGAGAATTTCTTACTACACTCTTAAAAGGTTTTCTAGTTTGTTTTGCTTGTACACATATTTCACATTTGTATTTATAATTTACTTGAGATTTTGGAATAAGGTTAAGATCCATTAAGGACTTGACTTTCTTTAAACTAATATGGCCTAGTCTTCCATGCCATACGTTACACGATTCTACATTTAAAATTCGAGAAGAAATTTCATTAACATTCAAAGATACATTTAATTTAAATAATCCATCGCATACATAATCTTTTCCTACAAAAACATTATTCTTGGTTATTACAACCTTATTTGATTCTATTACAATTTTATAACCTTGTTGAACTAAAGATGATCCACTAACAAGGTTTCTACGAACTTCAGGAACATGTCGCACTCCTTTTAAGATTAGAGATTTCTCAGATGTCATCTTCAATTCAATATCTCCAATTCCAAGCACTTGTGCGACAGAATCATTACCTAGGGTTACACTTCCTCCACTTGATTTCTGATAATTTTTAAAACAACCATGATCAAAACACACATGTATATTAGCTCCAGAATCAAACCACCAATCTTTATTTTGATAAGTAAAATTGATCAATGGTAAGTTATACCTAAAGGAAGGTTCGGTAGAATTGTCTTGCTCCACTAGCATGTTGACTTGGCCCTTTGGTCCCCTTTGAATATGATTTGGTTTGGGACTTGGTTTGTATGGTTCAGTCTTCTTGTAGAAGCAATTCCTCGCAACATGATTGGTCCTTCCACATACATAGCAAGGCATCTTTTCTCTCTCTAAACCATTTTGTTTATTGTTTAGATTTTGGGCTTGGTCATGGTTGGGGTTGAAGTTGGAATGATTATTGAATTTCTTATTTTTAAAGGTTCTACCTTTGGGATGGAAGTTGTTCCTATGATTGAAGTTTTTAAACCTATTGTTATTATTGGACCTATTGTTATTATTGTTGTTGCTTTCCACTAGATTTACTTTAGGTTGTCTCTCATTTTGAGCATTTATTATTGGTCTATGTTTTTCTTCCACTCTTAGAGAGTTAATTGCTTGAGCCAATGTTAACTGACCTTATTTATGCCTAAGAGTTTTGGCAAAGTCATTCCAAGAAGGTGGTAGTTTATCTATTAGGCAAGACACTTTAAAATCTTCACTAAATTTAGTGCCACCTTTTTCAACTCCTCTCAAAAGTTCTTGAAACTCATGGATTTGGTTTCCTACTAATTTATTATCCACCATTTTATAATTAGTGAAATTAGAGATTTTAAATCTACTAATTCCAGCATCGTCTATCCCATATTCGGCTTCTAATGTGTTCCAAAGTTCTTTGGCAGTTGATGTGGTACTTTGGTACACATCATATAGGTGGTCGGATAGGGCACTCAAGATCCTATTATAGTAGTGAAAATTTATTTCATCCTTAGTCATTTTCGTGGATGACTCTTAGGGGTTGATGTTTGGGAGGATGATGATTGAGTTGATTGAGGGGTTTCTTCTAAGGCAGTCACTAACACTAAAATGGTGAGCCAATAGTGTACTTGTTTTTGCCATCTCTTAAAATGTTGTCCATTAAATTTTTCAGGCTTAAGGGTAACTGTTTCCTCAAAAGATGTCATGGTTTAAAGAGTTAGAGAGAATTACAATCACTCTGTAACAAAATAAGTAATAAGATTTGTTATTATAGAATTAAAAAAAAAAATTAATTAATTAATTAATTTTATTGGAACTTAATGAAGTAAAAAAATTTTTTTTTTTTTTTCCAACAGAAAGTAGTTCAATTAAATTATTAAAATTTAATTTCAAGTTGTAAAGAAGTCTTTCAATTAATTTTACAACAATGTACTAATGAAAAAAAAATACTATTTAATATATATATATATATGTATGTATGCAACACTTTATATGTTTAGTATATATTGATAATGAATCCAACGTACAGTGGTTAGGGTATATATAACTTTAGTTGATGAAAAAATCACTGTACAGAAGAGGTTGTTGATTTGTGACCTTTTTATTACTGTTTTCTTTGGCAGACCGTGAAGCAAATTTTGACAATGGGAATGGTTAGGGTACATATAACTTACGTTGATGAAAAAATCACTGTACAAAAGAGGTTGTTGATTTGTGACCTTTTATTACTTTTTTCTTTTGCAGACCGTGAAGCAAATTTTGACAATGGGAATGGTTAGGGTACATATAACTTTAGTTGATAAAAAATCACTGTACAGAAGAGGTTGTTGATTTGTGACCTTTTTATTACTTTTTTTTTTTTTTTTTCTTCGCAGACCGTGAAGCAAATTTTGACAATGGGAATGTAAAGAGAAAAGTCAGCGACTTATCTTCTATGTTTTCACTGTTAAGATATAAAATCTGATATATATATATATGTAAGGTTTATATGTGATATACCATAAACAGACACCCCAATCAGTTTGAGACACGTGTGCCTATCAGATTAACAAATCTCGATCCTACAGAGCTCGTATATTTCGGTCATACAGAACAGCTATAAGCCTCCGGGGTATTCTCATATATGTCTATCATACAGAGCAGCCATAAGCCTTCGGGGGCATTCTTATTTATATATCATTCAGAACCGATGAACTCGGTCATACAGTACAGATGAAGCATTCAGGATATTCTCATGTACATCGTCCAGACCTCCTGTTCTGGACAGTATTTATTCAACACTACATATATGGTTTCCTTAACAGCCGTTAAGCGGGGAATAAGGAAACAGCCTTCAACACGTAAACTACTATCTATAATTATCTCCATCTACGATTCAATGCTCCAGAAGGTAACGGCAAATCTCTGATGATCCAATCCCGATATTCGTGGCGGAAAAACCTAATCAAAATTAGGAGGACCACGGCTTATATATTAAACCCTAGAGGTACGCTTTAGCTTTTTATGCTCATTCTTTGACTTTCAATATAGTCTTTCAATTCCCTTACTTACTTAAGCATCGGAGCGGCTACCGCCGGAGCCAATCCGGTGGTCCTCTGATCATCCTTCTGAGTGTTCTACAGGTCACGGAGCCCTCACGTGTTGCGAGTCAAAAAGTGCAGCATCAGTTTGGCGCCGTCTGTGGGAATCGATTAATCTCTACGTGCTTTATTCATAAACTCATCTTTTTCCCCACCGGAAAACCATGGCACCAAATCTCTGACCCCGACAGAATACTCAGAGTTCGCAAAACGCTCAGCGTCAGCCGCCTGCTCCACGCACAAGGGGACCAGCGGCCAACCCTGTGCGACAAGAGATCGAAGCAATAAAACGACACAATGAACTGGTGCAGGAGCAGTTGCTAGCCATTACTAGAACACTGGAAACACTCACGCAGAACCAAGCGGCGGCTTCTCCTAGTCCGCCGGTCAACTTCGTTGCAGGAACGCAACCCCCGGTTGCCACGGGGAATGAAGAACTTCGTGGGCAGGCCCCCGCTAACCAGCCTGGGCACCCCTCAGGCATTGCTCACGCTGGCCGAGATCCACAGCCATCAACAGTCCCTGGCTGGGGAACATCTGCTTTTGTCCCCGACGTGCATTACCGGAGCACTACTCGAGCCCCAACTCCTAGGGTTTCGGGAGCACCCCCGGCACCACAGGAACCTTATCATGCAGCGCCGGTCCCACCGGTTCGGATTCCTCCTCCATCCGAAGGGCGCACTCCACCCTACTACCCCGAAGCCGAGGCTGTCAGGCAGGGTTCACAAGATGTCAGACTCAGAGACCCGCGAAGGGTAGAGGAGATTGCCGAGTCTATGGACCGGACAATCGGCTTAAGAGGACCTCAGAACCCTCCAGAGCAAGACGAACTGGCCAGGCTGCTCGGAAGGCTAGCCACTCCGTTCACCCACGCCATCATGTCCGAAGAGAGGCCTAGAAAGTTCGTGGTGCCCAAATTCACTCTCTACGACGGATCTAGAGATCCAGGGGATCACCTATCTCATTATCAGCATACAATGGCCCTTCACGGAGCCTCAGATGCTTTCATGTGCCGAACGTTCATCACCAGCTTGAAGGGAACAGCTCTGAAGTGGTTCCACAACCTCCCTCCGAACTCAATTCCCAGCTTTTACGAGCTCGGTAGACAGTTCTTGGATAGATTTATGACCAGCAGGAGGCTCAGAAGGGGGCCAGAGTTCCTGCTGAATGTTAAGCAGACCAGGGAGGAATCCCTCCGGGCCTACATTGCCCGCTTCAACACCGAGCTCACTGAGATCACGGATTGCAGCCCGAAATTCCTTGTTGCGGCCCTTACTGCCGGGCTTGCCCAAGGTGGCTTCAGAGATTCCTTGACAAAGAGCCCCCCGGCCGATATGGCAGCATTGATGGATCGGGCCAAAAAATACATCAACCTGGAAGAAGCCAACCGTTCAACCCAGAAGGGCAAGGATCAGACCCAGAGGGATAATCCGAAGCGGGAGGACCATAGGAAGGAGGATCACAGAAAAGACTCCAATAAAAAGAGGGTCAGAAGCCCAGAGAAGAAAACAGCTCCCAGAGCTGTATACAACTCCGCACCAAGGGAGTTCACCAACTTCACGCCTCTGAACACCACTCCGAACCAGGTACTCCGGCAGATCCGAGATCGGGAGAACCTGAGGTGGCCAGAGCCGATCAAAGGAGATCCCAGCCTGCGGGACCAAAGTAAGTATTGCAATTTCCATAAAGATCATGGGCATACTACTAACACTTGCAGGACCCTCCGATATGAGATAGAACAGCTCATAAAGAAGGGACGTCTTCGGGAGTTCGTCAAACAAGACGGAAGGCAGAACCCCCAAGAAGACAAGCCTCAGCAGCGGCCAGATCAGAGGCCCGAACAGAGGCAAGAGCAGCGGGAAGGACGAAACGAGCCTCAGAGGCAGAACAACCATGTTATCTACGTCCTCCATGCTGACTCCCCTGTTACAGGAATGTCCAACAGGGAAAGGAAAAGATATGCTCGGGAGGCCAGAACCGCCCCAAACATCTTGCAGGTCTTCAACGTCGAAAAGAGGCTCAAGCCAGGGCCAGAGATCCAGTTCACCGAGCAAGATCTAGCAGGGGTACACTGCCCTCACAGTGATGCCCTTGTTATCACCCTCAGAATCGCCAACTTCGAAACTAGAAGAGTCCTAGTGGACACTGGCAGCTCAGTCAACATTCTATTCTATGAACCGCTTAAGCGGATGGGCATAGACCAGGACAGCGTCAAGCCCACCACTGCCGTAATGGCAGCTTTTGATGGCAACCTCAGTACCCCCTGGGGAGAGTGGACCTTCCTACCACTATTGGGGAAGGTGAAGGGCAGAAGACCACCATCTCTGAATACATGGTGTTGAACATGAAGTCTCCGTACAACGTCATCATCGGGAGACCCTGGTTACACCAGATAGGGGCGGTCACTTCGACCCTTCATCAGTGTCTGAAGTACGTCCACAATCAAAGCGTGCACTCGGTCCGAGGATGTCAGCCAACCTCACGAGAATGTCACGCTATTGCCCTCAAGGAGACAGCTCCAAAATAGCAATTACAGTACACTTGGGACTGTGCAGATCCGGTTTTCACTCACACTCCCGAGGAGGAAGATTGCCCATCCGGCGTTGAAGAGCCCCTGAGCCCAAGGGGACGCGATAGCCGAGCCAAGCCTGTTGGCGAGCCAATCAAGATACTGGTCAGTTCAGAAGCAGAGGGGCGTTATTTGTATATCGGCCCAGACCTTACGCCCGCCGAGCAGGAAAAGATAGTCAGGTTTCTGAAGAACAACCTCTCTATCTTTGCTTGGGAAACCAGGGAGATGGAGGGAATAGATCCTGATCTGATAACTCACAAACTGATGGTAGATCCAGATCACCCCCCAGTCAGACAGAAGAGAAGACCGGTCGCTCCCGAGCGGCATCGGGTTATAGACGAAGAAGTCCAGAGGCTGCTGGACGCTAGGATGATACGGGAAGTTTTCTATCCCGAGTGGCTAGCCAACACTGTGCTCGTCAAGAAGAAGAACGGCAAGTGGAGAGTCTGTGTTGACTATACAGACCTCAACAAAGCATGCCCCAAGGACAGCTTTCCACTGCCGAGAATAGATCAACTGGTTGACGCCACTGTAGGGCATGAGCTTATGAGTTTCATGGACGCCTACTCTGGATACAACCAGATCCAGATGTACCCTCCAGATCAGGAAAAGACTGCCTTCATAACCGAAAGAGGACTCTACTGCTACAGAGTGATGCCTTTCGGTTTGAAGAATGCTGGAGCCACTTACCAACGGTTGGTGAACAAGATGTTCAGCCCACTGCTTGGCAGCACCATGGAGGTATACATCGATGACATGTTGGTAAAGAGCCTCCAGAAAGGCAGCCACCTCCAGCACTTAGCCCAGACCTTCGATATCCTCAGACAGCACAAGATGAAGCTCAACCCCTCGAAATGTACCTTCGGAGTTACGAAGGGAAAATTCTTGGGGTACATCGTCTCTCAAAGAGGTATCGAAGCAGATCCCACTCAGATCCAAGCCCTGATTGGACTGAAGTCGCCAAAAACCAGAAAGGAGATTCAGGCACTGAACGGCAGAGTCGCCGCATTGAGCAGATTTATATCCAAGTCCACTGATCGCTGCCTACCTTTCTTTAAAGCTCTAAAGGGCAGCAAGGCTTTGCAATGGACAGAAGAATGCGAGCATTCCTTCCAAGAACTAAAGGAGTACCTAGCCTCTCCAGAGCTCCTGTCAAAACCTGTACAAGGAGAAAAGCTGCTCCTGTACCTAGCAGTCTCTGAGAACGCGGTCAGTTCCGCACTAATCAGACAGGACAAAGGAGTACAGAGGCCTATATTCTACGTCAGTAGGGCACTACTTGACACAGAGAAAAGATACCCAGAGGTAGAGAAGCTGGCCTATGCCTTGGTCATATCAGCCAGGAAGCTTCGACCTTACTTCCAGGCCCATCCAATTGAGATTCCAACTGCCTATCCTCTAAAGTCAATACTGAGGAAACCCGAGGTATCGGGAAGATTGGTCAAGTGGTCTGTGGAGCTAGGGGAGTTTGACATAGCATATGTACCCCGAAACTCCATTAAAGGGCAGGCCTTAGCTGACTTTGTAGCCGAGTTCACCCCGGCGCTGCAGAACGAAGCACAAATCGCCGAAACTACAGGAACCTGGCTGCTGTATATTGATGGTTCGTCAACCGATCAAGGAGCAGGAGTAGGACTGGTACTACAGTCCCCCGAGGGACTTACATCGGAAAAAGCAGTCAGTCTGGGATTTAGAGCTTCCAATAATGAAGCTGAATATGAGGCCCTAATCTTAGGGATGAAGCTTGCCCTGGAATGCGAGGCTCAGAACCTCGATGTCTTCTCTGACTCCCAACTGGTAGTAAGCCAAGTTTTGGGAGAATTTGCCATTAAGGATGACAGGATGCTTCGGTACTCCGAACTGGTGAACCATTTAAAGCATTCTTTCCAGACTTTCACTATCCAGAAGATTGAGAGAAGTCAGAACTGCAGAGCAGATGCTCTGGCTAACATGGCCTCCCGCCTCAAGTCTGAAACAGACTCCACCGTTAAAATCTCTTTTCAGCCAGGGTCCAGCATTGAGGAAGCATCAGTTGCTCAAATTAATGAACAGACCCAGAGCTGGATGACCCCAATCCTCCAGTATCTAAGATCCGGGCTCCTCCCAGAGGATAAAAACAAAGCCAGGAGAATCCGAATCAGAGCAGCTCGGTACCTGATCCTGAACAACAAACTTTACAGGAGGTCATATTCTCAACCTCTGTTAAAGTGTTTGGCTCCAGACGAGTCACAATATGTTTTGGCTGAAATTCACGAGGGAATTTGCGGGAATCACAATGGGGGCAGAACTATAGCCCACCGAGCTCTATCGCAGGGCTACTACTGTCCCGGCATGCTAAAACAGGCTAAAGAATATGTTCGAAAGTGTGACAAATGTCAGAGATTCGCCTCGTACCAACACCAGCCTCAGCACGAGCTCATCCCGATTCCTAGTCCTTGGCCCTTTGCTCAATGGGGAATGGACATTGTGGGCCCGTTACCACGAGCACCTCCAAACAGGAAATACCTCCTCGTGGCTATCGACTACTTCTCTAAATGGGCCGAAGCCGAGCCTTTAACGCATATTACAGAGAAGGAAGTCGAAAACTTCACCTGGAAGAACATTGTCTGCAGATTTGGCATACCACGCGTAATTATCTCGGATAATGGGACACAATTTACTGGTAAAGGCTTCAAGGCATTCTGCGAAAATCTCAACATCAGGCAGCACTTTGCCTCTCCAGGCCATCCACAAGCAAATGGGCAGGCAGAGGTCACCAACCGAACAATCCTTGATGGGTTAAAGAAAAGGTTGGAACAAGCCAAAGGGAAGTGGGCAGAAGAGCTCCCAGGAGTCCTTTGGGCCTACCGTACAACCAGAAGAACTCCCACCTCCGAAACACCCTTCTCATTAGCCTATGGGACAGAAGCAGTAATTCCGGTTGAAATCGGTATGCCAACTCTGAGGACTGAGGCCTTTGAGCAAGAATCCAATGATCAGCAGCTGATGGAGAACTTGGATTTGCTCGAAGAGAGAAGGGATCAGGCTAGCATCAGGATGGAAGCCTACCAACAAAGAATGGTCAATAAATCCAGGATAGGACTCAAGACAGTCAGCTTTCAAGTTGGAGACTTCGTCTTAAGAAGAGTCTTTCAGAACACCAAGGATCCCACCATGGGAAAGTTGTCACCAAATTGGGAAGGTCCCTACAAAGTGACGAAGGTCGTTCGACCTACCACTTACTGGCTTGAAGACACGACTGGGAAACCTATTCCTAGGCCATGGAACGTAGAACACTTGCGGAAGTATTATCAATGAAAATTTTTTCTTTTACTTCCTTAAAACTGTTCATCTATTAATGCACAGGCCACCAGAGCCTGGTCCATAATGTACGAGTGTTCACTCGGTCCATCTATTAATGCACAAGTCTCATGACTTGGTCCATCTACAATGCACAGGTCTTCAGAGCCTGGTCCATCTGTTAATGCACAGGCCACCAGAGCCTGGTCCATAATGTACGAGTGTTCACTCGGTCCATCTATTAATGCACAAGTCTCATGACTTGGTCCATCTACAATGCACAGGTCTTCAGAGCCTGGTCCATCTGTTAATGCACAGGCCTTCAGAGCCTGGTCCATCTATTAATGCACAAGTCTTATGACTTGGTCCATCTGTTAATGCACAGGCCTTCAGAGCCTGGTCCATCTATTAATGCACAAGTCTTATGACTTGGTCCATCTGTTAATGCACAAGTCTTATGACTTGGTCCATCTATTAATGCACAAGTCTTATGACTTGGTCCATCTATTAATGCACAAGTCTTATGACTTGGTCCATCTATTAATGCACAGGCCTTCAGAGCCTGGTCCATCTGTTAATGCACAGGCCTTCAAAGCCTGGTCCATCTATTAATGCACAGGCCTTCAGAGCCTGGTCCATCTGTTAATGCACAGGCCTTCAGAGCCTGGTCCATCTATTAATGCACAAGTCTTATGACTTGGTCCATCTATTAATGCACAGGCCTCCAGAGCCTGGTCCATCTATTAATGCACAAGTCTTATGACTTGGTCCATCTATCAATGCACAGGCCTTCAAAGCCTGGTCCATCTATTAATGCACAGGCTTTCAGAGCATGGACCATCTTCAACTAGCGGATTCTGTGATCCAGTCTATCCAAAGGCAGAAGTTCCGAGCACCTGTCAACTAAAGTTTCCTAGAACGGAATACCTCGGATCTAACACTTACATTATTTGACTTATCTGTCAAACAAACCAGCACCATGGTTTCAACCAAAGGTGAAGCACTTCGATTCTGGCATTTTTCTAAGTTTTTGATTTATTTTCAGAACAATCGACAAATGCATTAGAAGGAGCTTAAAGTTTCAAAAGAGCACATTCACAGAAAATATCAGATCTGAAAAAAAGAAATTCAACTTTATTGATAAATCAAAAAGATTTACATCAGTACCAAGAAGCTACTACAGAAACTATTACAGAAGCTACTACAGAAGCTATTACAGAAACTATTACAGAAGCTACTACAGAAGCTATTACAGAAGCTATTATAGAAGCTACGCTTGGCAACATAATGGCTCTTCTCCTGGGATGATAAAGGGGCACAAGATCCAAAACCTTCAAAACCGCCTTCATCGGCTCCATTTGAAAGGAAGGAACCCTGAACCCCAGTCTGCATCAAGTAGTGCCCAGGCCATTTCATCATCACTATCACTGGTCCCATGACCAACCGATGATAAGGGCTCTGAGCCTCAGAAGACTTTTCGTTCCCCACCTTTGTAATCGGCATAACGCCCCAGCCAATTGAAGCAAGGGTTCCTGCCAAGTCACAAAAGGGAGAAGGCGGCCCCCATTCATCTCCCTCAAAGCAGTTGTCACTGCCGAGTTATAAGCGGGAGGAGGCAACCCACCTTCAATCTTCTTCTTCACACCATCTGTTTCACCCCAGCCACATGGAGCAAGGGTCTCTGACAGGGCATGAGGAAGAGGAGGCAACTCACCCTCGTCTTCATTACCAACGCTCCAGGCCTCGGTTGAATCGGGGAGGGACCACCACCAGTCGGAGAAATCTCGACTAGATACCAGAGGAAACAAGAAGACTTGTGCCTTCTTCAATCCTTCCTTGGAGACTGAAAATAGGGGAGGGTCAACTTTTGGCCACAGTTCAATTATTCCCAACTCAGGCAAGGAATCATCCATCATCTCCGAACGAGTGGAAGAACTTTGGCAGCATATAAAAACCTCTCTTACACGTAATTCGGGGAACAAAAAGGGTGAGCACAACCATGTGCCCTCGTTTCCATATATATAGACACTGGAAGACCAAAGGCCACCAGTTGAACCGTCACAACGGTTAAGCGAAGTGCTAGCTTCGAAATCCCAAACGGCGAAGGTGCAATAAATATAGTATTAAACCACCTTCTCGGGAGAAGCAAAAGGCAGGGCCATACACGTAATACACAGGCTTTTAGTCTTTCCCATGTATGTGACGTGACGGTTTCTCCATGTCATCGACGCTTACAGGACCACGTGTACAACAAAGGTCCATCAACTATGACGTTTCTTGATTTCTAACAGATTTGGAGACAGAAGATCTGATCAACCAAACTACAACCGCAAAGATATCCACTTATTGTTATGTCCCCGAATTCAGAACGGTCAGCTTTGAAATACTTCAAAACAGAAGTCTCCAATTACTGGCCTAAGGCAAGTAGAGAAGGTCGGAACACAGCTTCCTACAGAAGAAAATCTGATCTGGTATACACTAAACTCCAGAGCAGGGTAACTTGCAACAATTATTACCATCAACTACACGTTAAGGCACTACAGAGCTACATAACTCAAAGATACGCACAAATGCTACAGAGCAATATAACCAAAGAGGCGAGCATTAACCAAAAGACTGTTCCATTAAACAAATGTATGTCTCAAGTACATCGAAAAATAACAAAATATGGATCCTAAGCCTGATCAGCAGGAACAGGATCAACGACAGGAGAAGGTTCGGCAGGTACAGTATCAACCACCTCAGTCGGCACAACCACTTCCGTGGGATCGGCCGGAAGGACATCAGCCATTTCGTCCTGGTTGACCTCTGAAGGTTCAGACCCAGGCGGCACAATGGAGGAAACGTCTAGGTCAGGAAACTTGGCAAGAAGCCGAGAGCGAAAGTTATTAAACCCAAACGTAATCAAACGATGGGCCATTCCTTCCAGCTTCGACCTCATCTCTTCCTCATTGTCCACCAGTGCCTGCTCCACGGCTGCGTCGAGCTGCCTACTGTGCTAGTACCGCAAGCCGTTCATCTCCACCTGCAACCTCCTCGCCCGCTCAACGGCAAGGTTCTTCTCCGACTCCATCACTATCAAGGAGTTCTGACACTCCTTCAACTTCTCCGCAGAATCGTGAGCCTCCAACCGAGCAGTACCCAATTGGAGTCCCAGTTCGTCCAGATTGGCCCTAAGTTGGTCGAGCTCCTCCACAGATGGAGAAACCTCCACCAAAGCAGAAAGGGTATGCAAGGTCTGCATAACACAAAGGAAACAATTCAAACACCAGTAGAAACGCTTAAAGGAAAGGAAAACATGGTCCTAACGAGCTCACCTTAACCGGAAGAGCGGTCAAGTCAGCAAGCAGCTTCCCAGACGCCTGAGGCTTAATTCTAACTGAGCCTTTGGCCCAGAACTCACTCAGAATCTTCTTGGCTCCCTGACCAGCAACGTCAGGAGCCATCGATGATGATGCCTCCTTACCCGCTCGACGAGACGGGATTGGAGGAACCACCGTGATAGGGACGGGAGCCTCTTCCTCCCTCTCAGCAGGCACGGGAGAGGACGAAATCAGCCTCCGCTTCTTCAGAACGGGAGGGACCACCGGAGAAGAAGCCTCCCCCACCGCAGGCGATGATGGTCCGGACTCCCATTGAGCCATCACATTATCATCTATCTCCTCGACACTACCCCTGGCAGCCATTAATGTATCAGGGTTGACAATGGAAGAATGATCCCTGATGCTGGGCTTCAAAAGCTTCTTATACTGCTTTTGAATCACGGGAGAGAAATCTGGTCTCTTCCACGCACTCTTAACTACAAAGCAAACACAGAAATTGATCAGTTCAACAAATTGGCAAACAAAACAGAGTCGACGCGGCCACGGAAAAGTTAAACCTCACCCCTTGGCCCAGTGGTTCGAGGGAATGTGGAAGGTTAACCCTCGAAGTTCTTGAATTCCCATCCTCCTTTAATAAAGAAGTACCACTTCTTCCAGGTCTTGTTGGAGGAGGGCACAGAAGTAAGGGGTCTGAACCCACTGTCAAAAGACATGTAATAAAGGCCTTCCGCCTTTTGAAGTTTTAGATCCATATTGCTACGGATCAGATCAAGGGACACCTTGACATTATTCATATGCCCTAATACGATAAAGCTCAACAGATGTCTCCAACTGTTAAGGTTCAGGTCTGCGGGGCACAGATCAAACCAACAAAAGAATTGTTTTATTATATCAGGAAAGGGGAGTGTAAGACCCAGTTCAAACCAGGCCAGATAGGCACAGATTTCTCCATCTCTAACATCGCCCGGGCGATCTTGAGAATCGGGGACCCTGAAAGCGACATTTTTGGGAAGTTTGAACTTCGCCCATAACTCCTTCAGCATACTTTCAGTAATTACACTCTCACCCTCTTCTCTTCGATCAGACCGACCAGAGGTTTCGCCAGCCCTGTTCGGGGGATCATCAAAAGCATCGACAATCTTGACCCCCGGACTAGAGGGAGGAACTGCCATTCTATTTTCATCAACATTCACTAATTGCATTTGAGGATCAGTCTCAGAAGGACTTCCCAAACCAGAGTGTGATTCTAAGCCAGACATGGCGAACAAGAGAAAGAAATGAAGCAAACAAGAAGGAAGGAAGAAGGGGACTAAAAGTCGAACCTGAAACCAAGAAAAGAGTTATGGACACCGGGGATCCTCCAAAACTTCAAGATATGTCGAATGGCGGTCTGGTACTGTGGAAGTAAATGCAGGAGAAAGGTATGAAAGGCTTTTCCCTCTCTCTATATACGCATTCGAAATATGAGCCTTCCAAGACGAGCCGACACAACGGTTGAAAGTAATGATGAGTTATCAAGTATCGGCTGCGCGATAAATGACGCGTTAAAACGGCGTCTTGAGAAATGGGAAGGCAAAACGTATGACTCTTCACAAAACCCTCAACCCTAGTTAAAAACCCTAGCTTTTGACAAGGGCTCGGGGGGGGGGGGGGGAGTAGCTGATATACCATAAACAGACACCCCAATCAGTTTGAGACACGTGTGCCTATCAGATTAACAAATCTCGATCCTACAGAGCTCGTATATTTCGGTCATACAGAACAGCTATAAGCCTCCGGGGTATTCTCATATATGTCTATCATACAGAGCAGCCATAAGCCTTCGGGGCATTCTTATTTATATATCATTCAGAACCGATGAACTCGGTCATACAGTACAGATGAAGCATTCAGGATATTCTCATGTACATCGTCCAGACCTCCTGTTCTGGACAGTATTTATTCAACACTACATATATGGTTTCCTTAACAGCCGTTAAGCGGGGAATAAGGAAACAGCCTTCAACACGTAAACTACTATCTATAATTATCTCCATCTACGATTCAATGCTCCAGAAGGTAACGGCAAATCTCTGATGATCCAATCCCGATATTCGTGGCGGAAAAACCTAATCAAAATTAGGAGGACCACGGCTTATATATTAAACCCTAGAGGTACGCTTTAGCTTTTTATGCTCATTCTTTGACTTTCAATACAGTCTTTCAATTCCCTTACTTACTTAAGCATCGGAGCGGCTACCGCCGGAGCCAATCCGGTGGTCCTCTGATCATCCTTCTGAGTGTTCTACAGGTCACGGAGCCCTCACGTGTTGCGAGTCAAAAAGTGCAGCATCAATATGTATATAAATAATATATGTAAATAATATATGTACGATTTTATTTACAGATATTATATAAACATGGATTAGAGTTTTAATTAATCTGTAATTCTTTTATATGACAACAACAGCTTTAGATTGTTGATCCAATTAAACTACTATATTCAAGAGTTTTAGATTGGAAGAATTATAATAGAATTAAAATTACAGAATAATTAAACTTCATGCATATAAAATAAAACAATTAAATTAACATGCATCAATGACAGAAAAAATAAGGTTGGAGTGAGCTGGCCGGTGAGGCGTGTAATCACTGCCCTAAAGCTGTTGTGCCTCCCTACGTGAAGGTTCCAATGGTCACAGACAGCTCCAAGATACAACCCAGGTTTTGCTCACAGCTAATCTCCTCAGAGTCCACGCCCACTGGGAGAATGAAATGAACCGTCTAGAATCAAAGTTGCCCACACAAGAATAATATGAAAATTACGTAAAGGTTGGATGAAAGAGATTGGATTAAAGAGAAAAAGAACTCTAGTTGTTGTGTTGTGGAAGAATACATAAGCCTCTATTTATAGGCATTCTGTATATCTTCCACCAACAAAATATCCCACAAAATCAACCACATGTGACAAAAAATCAACATTAAAATAATTAACAAGTCAACAACTAACATATCATAAAATCAGCAACAAAAATAAAAAATTAGGAAGAAGTCAATACAAATTTTGAAACTTTCAATAATATAAAAAATATAACATGGCCTAGTGCATCACCTGCTCATTTCCAGAGTGAAAGAAAAGGTTCAAATCTCTGTTAAGGGAAAGAGAATGGACGGTTAGTAGGGATTTAAAACATTGATCCTAGCGACTGGCTGGGGTTTTAAAAAAAGAAAAGTACTATCAAATTTCCCATCTAAAAAAGAGTTTGGTTAACAAAGCTTAACTATAACATGAAACAGACTAATTGAGAACTTTACAAATTACAGAAAGTAAGAAACAACATGAATTATTGTCCAGGATGCCCCTTGAAAACACAACAACAAAGCTCCTGATGCAAAGAACAATTCAGCATCACCAACTGAACAGATCATTTCAGTCCCATAGCTGTGAAAAGAAATGCCTCATCTTCAATTGCTTTTCAGCATTGCTGGCTTGCATGACATGAACTAGCACTCATAACGGGCAAACAAAATCTCCGCTTGTCTCTATATCATTGATGTCAACATCTGTGTCCATGCTGCCTCCAACTTTGGAGCCCTCTGCAGGTTTTCGAGCCCCATGTAAAATAACTAGTATTTCTTCAATACTTTGAGATGGATTATCTGAGTCATTAGTTTGCAAGCTAGCTTCCTCTCCTTCCATGAATTCAATTGGCAAGTTCTTTAAGAACCAAGGGTGCTTTTTAATTTCTGGTATTGTTGTCCTCTACAAATAAAATCCAATCCAATACAATATAAATATTCAAGAAGACCAACAAATAGATGTAGTACTTTTTAAGATCACAGATAAATATGCACAAAAATGTTAACTAAGAACATATACTTTTATGACCTTTTCTGGGTTAGCTACAAATATTCCAGATAAAAGATGCCTACACTCCATTGAAACTCGAACATAGTCTGGAATTGAGTATTGAACATTAAGTATCCGCTGCCATAAGTCATTTATGTTCCACATTATAAACAGAAAAAAGGGAGGAAAAAGAGAGATCAAGTCAATAGGCATTTTCAAAATGGGACTATAACTCACAGTAATTGTTTTCCTGAAGTTTTTTGGATCATCAGGGTCTTCAAAGGGATAGGCACCAACCAGCATGACATATAAGGTAACCCCACAAGACCAAACATCTGCAGTCTATAGTTTTCAAGGATTACATATTGATTATGGATGTTAGGTGGCCAAATTTGGTCCCAGAATGAAATAATAGAAAAGAAAATGGAATGAATATTTTTACCTTCCCATCATATTCTCTTCTTGATAAGACCTCAGGTGCCATGTAGGCTGGAGTTCCTACGGTGGATTTGGGTCTGGAATGCAATACGGATGACTAAAAATATAGGTACAATAGTTAGGAACTGATTTCACAAAGCACTACTAGATTTTGAGGAATTTGTAAGTTCGTTGCCTTGGAATAGCCAAAGTCGCATATTTTGAGGCATGGGGCTGAGCTCCCATCTAAGAGTGTATTCTCCAGCTTAAGATCTCTATGGTAAATTTGCTGCAGCACAAGGACATCTTATATTTAGCTTGACAAGCTCGGCCTAAATTGGATATATTTGTACAAAGGAATCAACTAACTATTAAGGATATTACTTGAAGGACTTGAAAATAGTACCTTTGAATGGCAGTAATTGACTCCTGATATTAGTTGTTGAAAGAAAAATCTAGCCTGAAACAAATGAACAAAAACACAACCCAACAAGTGAAATTTACAAATCATTTGTTTGTTGAAGAGCAATCGTATGATTTCTGCTCAATTTAATGGATGGAAACTGGCCCCAAAGGCATGCTCTTCCACCCATTTTAGTTGCTTAAATAATCCAATTTGTTTATCAAATAAATCGTCTACATTGACAGCATGTATTACAAGTGGAATGGCAAAGAGGCGGTTAAAACATTCGCCAAGTAATGCAAGATTTGCATCATCACTTGTCCTGTTTAATTTACCTCATCCTCACTGAATTTTCCGGAGTCACATATTCTCTCAAAAAGTTCTCCTCCTGCGGCATATTCCATGACTATGGCCAGATGTGTTGGTGTTAGCAGGACCTGGACAGCAAAAATCCTATCGATTGAAATTTCAATTTCAATTTATGGATAGTAAACAGAAGAAAGAGCAAGACAGGGTGCCCTGTTCTCTAAATAAGCAGAGGATTAGAAGTTAAATCAATTCTGGAAGCATCAAATAGTATCTTTAATTAAATTAGTTCTGGAAGGAAAGAACAAGTTGAAATTGAAATGACTTTTATAATATTCTAAATAGTTGTTTTTTAACTTCTCCATAGCTACAGAATGATATTTGCTGGATAATGCTTTCCTTGTTAACTTAGTACTCCATGATGCTGCTCTGGTGGAATAGTAGTTCATCTCCAAATTGCAGTTAGGCATCTGATTTTCAAAATTCAACCCAAAAAGCCCATTCTTTTACAAATCCCCCAAAGAAAAGGAGAAAAAAAAAAAAGGAATTGTACTTTGAAGTTTGAACTGAAATATATGAAAGACTTTTCAATAGTGACTTGTAGTCTGGAGACTAATATTTCACTTCTTATGGCAGGCACAAGCACATATATACCAATGAGAAATTTTTACATGAATCATATCTATCTACCTGTTTCATGAATCAATCCAATGGCATCTTGCCATGTGGGCAGGATGCTGTCATTATGTCTCCTAAAAGCTAATCATTGTGTCCAAATGACAAATATCATTAGCCTCATCATGAGTCAGGCTCATGGCAAAATTTCTCCTATGCTAATAACATATTTGGTAACAGAAGAAAAATTAGCAATTATTTAGTGGTCCGATTAAAAGTCACTTGTACAATAGTGTATTGTATATGTATCATTTAACTATTAAATCATTGAACGGACCATTGAAAGATTTTTTTAAGAAAAAGAGGCAAAAATAAGTTAAATAAACAGAGCAGAGAAAAAACAGGTCAAGGACTGAAAACAAGTTTAAATTTACAGGCATGTTCTATCAGAAATACTGCATCTTCTTTCTAATTGGTGCAAAAACCAATTAAATGAAATAAATCTCTGCAAAACCCTTTACAGTGACCTCTTAAAGAAAATATGTCCATATTGGGAGAGAAATGTGAAAGCTGCAGACTAAATTGATTATATACCTCCTTAAATCTAACAATATTAGGATGCTTCAAAGATCTCTGGTTCATGATCTCCCTCTGCACATGTTCATCTATCTGTAAAACCAAAGAAAACTCCTAATCAATCCATAAAAATCAAAACCCATATAAAAAAAGACACAAACCAGATTAGTTCATGAAGAAACAAACACAACCCGGAACAGATTTTGAGAAACCAAAAGCAACAAGATGATATATATGTATAAGCAGGCATATATATATATATATATATATACACACACACACACACACACACGCACACATATACATATATTAGAGAGATGAAGCAGACCTTCTGGCCTCTTTCAATATACTTGACGGCGTAAAGCTCACCACTCCATTTATGTCTCACAAGCTTGGCTACACTAAAGTTCCCAGACCCAATATCTTTAAGAATTTCGTACTGTTCCATTGTTATCAGCTTCTAAACCTATAACAGATTCTCTCCCTCTCCCTCTCCCTCTCCCTCTCCCTATATGACTATATATATTCTATCTCTATTCAATTTGTTAAATATCTGCATAGATCTTTCAAGGAAGAGCTGTAAAGTGTTTAATTAATGGAAGTATCCAAGACTTTGCTAACTGGAAACAGTGTGGTGTTATATTATACATGCATCCTTTGGTGCGGACAGTGAACCAGTGAGCAGGGAGAACACGTGGCACAATTCTTGAGATTCAGAGGTGGAAGGTACAGAAATTCTTGCGAGGACATTGACGTGGAATGGTCCATGGAGAGAACGGTGACGGAATTAGAGAAGTTATTGCATTGTGACCAATCATGAGATGCAATGTAATACATATATGATCATTAATTTAATAAATAAACGGGACCTGATGGGGATCTGCCCCCAACAATCACCGGATTTAAAAAGGCTCGCGAAGAATTTGTTTTTTCTTTTTGTGGAACAGAGTTCGAAAAAGAGTTCCTCACTTCGAATTATTTTCACTGTCATCGCTAAAATTAGAGCCAGCAAATATTATTTAAATTCATCACTTCGAATTATTTTCATTGTCATCGCTAATTAAAATTAGAGCCACCAAATGTTACTTAAATTTATCAACTCACACGTATTAATTAATGGATATGAGTAAATTATTTAGTTAACAGATCATAAACAGATTTAATAATATTAATTAAATTAAATAGTAAGTTGAATTGGTCTTTGTTTGAAGTTTTAGATATTATTTTTTTCCATAAATAATAATTGGTATATACAAACTGCATCATACATATACAAAAATATGAATTCATCTTATTAGTTTATTAGATAATAAATTAATAAAAGATACAAACCACACAGGAACATACATATATAAATCCTAAAAATCTTCTAACACTTAAAAGTAATGTTATAGATTTATATTAATTATCATAAAAAAAAAAAATTCCTATCACTACTTAAATAAATAAAAAATTTAATTGCATATAATTATTTATATATATATATATATAGAAACGTAATATGTAGATTATAATAATTACATTATATATATATAACGGTATAACATATATATAGCAGTATTGCATATATATATATATATATATATATATACATTAACTATCTATGTATATCAGTATATGTAATATATATATTAACTATATATATATATATATATATATTAGACTAACTATTTATATAATTGTAACATATATTAATTATCTACAAATATATATATATATATATATAATTATTTATATATAACATAATAAATCAAAAATTTTAAAAAAATAGTTATAGTATAAAAGAATTTCTATCACTAGTGGTGTAAGAGAGAAGTGTAAAAAAAATAAATAAGATAGAAATACAGATTATATACAATTATTTTTCAAGAGAAACATAATTTTTCTTGTGTTTTTTGCTACAAAATAGAAGTGATATTTTCAAGAAAAAAATTAGTTATATAGATCTGATTTTTAAGAAAAATTTTCTCTTTTTTGCTAACCAAATTCTTAATAAATTTTATATTTTTCTCTTTATTTCACTTTTCACTACTTTCCACCTAACTAAATGAAGCCTTAGGATGAAAAAAAAAAAAAAAATAACAGATTAGATTCGAGTTGACCTAACTTATGTGACCCAATTCGTATTTGACCCGTTTAATTACGGATCAGATATGAGTTCAAACTCATTTTGACCCAATCCATTTTCAACACATCCAAATCGTCCATTTTGTTAGACTAATTAAAACTTGTCGGTAACATATAATGAACCGCTAATAAACATAATGAACTGCTGATAAAACATTACCCTAAGTACAAATTATTTTTTCCTTTTTCGAGTTAAATATAAACTTTTAAAAATACTGAGCCCATTATTATTTTTTTTTTGTCAAGTTAAATATAAACTTTTAAAAATATTGAGTCCATTTATAATTATTCATCCAGAGTTCATAGAGTTCATGTCAAGCTGAATGAATTGTGATACATGCAGAAGTATTTATCATTTAGCCTCTTTTTTTTTTGTAATTTATTCTAGGATAGTGGAGGCTCTCTCTTAATAAAATTAGACATTTTTTTAAAAAAATTAATATTCATATGAATTCTTCTAAATTTTAATACTCACAATTTGATATTTTTAAAATTTTAAATATTATAATTTTTATAACTAGTTTTGTTTAAAAAAAATTAGCGAAATAGGATTTGGTTTCTTAAAAAATATTTGTTTTATATTCTTATGAAATTTTTTAAATTCTCCCAACAAAAGTTTCTACATCCGCTCGGAAGTAACAATTTCCTCTAATGATTCATCCTTACAATGAACATGATTGATTTAAGATTAGGTTGTCTAATTGGATGGTATCAAATTTATGTGATTTGTGTTCGATTTAATCTGACTTAAATAGATTTTTATTTATTTATTAAATTTATGTAATTTTGAAAATCATATTTTGAAGTCGTATTTTGAAGATGTGATTTTAAAGTTAATTTTTTTATAAATTTAAAATCGTATATTGAATGTGAGGTTTTAAACTAATAAATATTTAGAAATCATTTTAAATTATTATTAATTTATTCAAATCATCCTAAATTATTATTGATTTAAAATCGTATTTTGAATATGCGATTTTAAACTTAGCTTGAAAATGTGATCCGTTAAAAAATTAGTTTTGAAATTATATCTTGAAAATATAATTTAAAAAATTATATAAATTTTATAAATAAATAAAAATCACGTATATCGGATTAAATAAAAAAAAAAAAAAAAACTCACTGAAATTTAAGTAAAAAAGGTCCATGTTTGAGTTTTAGACTCTTTTAAGTGCTTTCCATTGCAATGTGCAATAATGCAGGTGCTGCCACTTATGGTGTTGTTTGGCAGCACGGACAACCGCACTCATGTATTTCCGCATCGCCTAATCAATCAATGATGACATGCGAGTAGCCCATAAGGCATGATGACTAGCTGTCACGGGTTGTTTTTCCAAGTGCAGAAAACAGAAGATTAGTCCGTGACGCGTTGTCCTCTAATCAGTCACTCAAACACATTCACGGCACACAAAATTACAAGACAAAAATTTTAAAATCTTTTATTCACAGAATTTTTTTTTAAGGATAGTAATTTAACTCGATTCGTAGGTTCTATTATGTCCTTAATGAAACGGGTTTATGGTGATAATAAACGAGACGAGATTAGATTTGAGTATAAAAGTAAAAAATCTTGACGGGGTCGAAGGAGGAGCCACCTTGTCCCCAATTATACTTAAAACTACTCTTCTACTCTTATTAGTTTATTGTTTTGTTTACTTATGAGGATAGTTTTTTTGAATTTATAGTAATTTTGTGATGTGGTGACTTGGAAAGTTAATACTTAGAATTTGAATTGTTTCATATTTGTAAATTTGTAGTATTGTTTTATTTATTTGTGCGATATGATTTTAGTAGTGAATTTTTCTATATTAATTCATTTGATTGAACTATGATTTTAGTGATGGATTTTTAAATTAATTCATTTGATTGAGTTAGGCATTTGGGTAGTATTGAAATTTCATCAATATTAAAAATTGGTTATTAAAATTTGTAATTTTAACACTTTTAAATTAGACTTATAAAGTTGTTTGATTAGCTTTTCGAGAAATGGGACGGAGCGGAGTCTCAGCGGAGAGGGTTCAATAAACGGGGTCGGAGTTGGGATAAACTATTAGGACGGGACAGAACGAAGTCGAGAGTGAGAATTTTAAACGGGATCGCGATTAGGGAATGGAGGCCCTGCCCCAAACCCGCCCTATTGCGATTCCTAATTCTTTCTGAATATAAAAGATATTCTAAGCCACCAAGGCTTTCAAGATACACTGTGCATACAAATTCTCACAAACTTACTCTCTTTGCTTCTCTCTCTTTCTCTCTCTCTCTTTGCCAACAAGGCACATACAAGCACTCATATATACAAGTACATTATAACAATAGTTACAATCAGAAATACTCTAGACAAATGTCACCTATCCAGAGCAGTTATGCTATCATGTTGATGATTAAGAATGGAGTCAAAAATTTAGTTTAGAGGACAAAATTTATTCTCAATTTAGAGCATATACTTAAAAATTAAAGAAATATAAAAATTTAATATTAATAAATAATTTTTTATAAGTAACTAAATTTATTAATATAAGGGAGTTGATAAATTGAACAAGAGTCTAATAAAAAAATAAGACCCACAAAAATTTATTGACTATATTTGTCACGACCCGAGACCCACCCCATGCGGATCTCGCGTCGCGCACCTGATCCGACGCTGCTTGGTGAACCACGGGTCTCAACTTGTTACACAATCAGTGCTACTAACATGCAACAAATTAAAATGCAGAATTAAATAATTAAAAGCTGCATGTGATACATATAATGTTTACGAAATGCGGAATACAAAATTACTTAATACAACTGTTCATTCCCAAGACGTGGATAACATGGGAGAGCTATAAGACTGTTTGTACTAAGTATTACATTGCAACTTCAAAAATAAATGTCCACCTTCTAGCTGTCAGACTCTACGGTCTGTTCTCGTGATTTGTGCCTGCAAAATGATGTGTAGTATCTGATGAGCTATGAAAACTCAGTAAGTAGTCCTGTACTCTACCATGTGTACAAGGGTATAAAGAATGATAGCCAGTCAATGAATATATAACTCAATATCAGATGATGGGAGTCAAATGATAAGGAAATGAACTGCTATGCTAACAATATCATACTACTACGGTCATGAGCTATATCAAGTATGAAATGTAAGCACTGTACTGGAAGCTGTAAAATCTCATGATCATTCAATAACAATATAACATGATCAAACTATGAATATCAATAAGAAAGATAGTGATATCAACTAAAACTGAGATGCACTAGTGGGGCCCGGCTACCCCCTGAGCTAGTATTCAAATCCGCTCAGACTGTATGAATACTGCTCTATGTACACTGTAACTGTACGTCCCATGCCTCGCATAGCGACGTAGTAAATGTTCCACTCGGAACCTGGACCCGAAGGTCATAAATAGCATCGGATAGGAAATGTGACTGAGCACAATTCCTGGCACTAATAATATATCGGGATCATGCTATATTCCATGAAGAGTATGGTGGAATCATAACTGGTTCTAGGCAATATGACGTAACAATAGTTTTCGAGGCTATGGTTACTAGACTACTTTGAATAAAACTGTCTGGCCCTTGCGGCCCTAGGTACAAGTGTACACAAAGAAATCTGTGCACAAGTGTACAATCATGATCGAGATATATATAGAAGTCAATAACTGTCTCCCACATGATATGGCAATATCAATGTGGCTAAATAAACACTGGTATGTATGTACGGAGTACAATAGGCAATATAATACAAGAACGATGACATGGCTGTGAAATGTAACACATGCAGAGATCAGATTTTACTTACCTCTTACTGTCTATGAACCAGAAGGATTTAGACTGCATTCTCTTTGCCTTCTCGTGTCCCTAAAATTCATGAAACACGTTTCAGTCTATCGCTACTTGAATTATGCTATTCATTAAATTTTATGTCTCTTTACTATTGATGTCTCTTTTACTCGAATAGACTTTACTATTGAATCCGGAATGTCAAACAAAGTTGATTTAGGCTTTCGCGGAATTCAATTTGGGCTTCTGTACTAAAAGGGCAAAATGGTCATTTTACACTTTTACGGGTATTTTTATCTTTCGGGACCTCATCTTGCTAAACGGACCTCACCATTGGTCTTAGAATGTCCGAGATAGTTGAAATACACTATTTATACGTTTAATTTGGACATCGTTACTGGAAAGGGTAAAATGGTCATTTATGCATTTATGGTTCTTACTTCTCGGGACCTCTTTTCGTAAATCGGACCCCACGGATGAGTCCGGAATACTCGAAAATAGTAAAAATTCACTATTCATTTATTTTAATCGGAGTCCGTTTGACTACTTTTTGACTCTAGGGTATTTTCGTAATTTTTTATTATTTAAATTAATTAAATATATTAATATTTAATTAATATTTTATTCTGGGGGTCAAATCACAATTATTAACAGTTGGGGGGTCGGTTTGCAATTTTCGTAACTTTCTAGGTCAAATTGTAATTTCTGAAAATCCTATTCTAAATAGGAATAACCAAATAGTGTACAGTGGTAGAACAGGGATAGGATATCCCTATTCTGATTTCAATTTGAATTTCAATTTCTTACACATGTAACCAAACACTCCCAATTTGATTTTGAAACTTTTTAAACTTAACAAAACTGCGCCGTTTCACTTGCCCGTTTATTTCGATCGGGTCCCGACCTGAATCCACAACCGAATCCGGTTACTTTTAACCCGATATGCCCCTCGATAATCCGGTCGTCTTCCCCATCACTCCGGTAGGGTTCCGGTGGTGAACAGTCACCTTCTCTTGCGACGACGATCTGAATTTTGCCATTTTTCAACAGTTTTTAAATGCCATTTTCTTCCAAATCTCATGTAGATCTCATTTCCATTGTTGGTTTTTAATTTAAAGCACTAGATCTTCATGAAATAGAGCAACCCGAAACTCCGGTGAACTGTATTTCCCTCATTTCATGCTCGGCTTCTTACTATTCTCACTTATTTCTTTTTCTTTTTATTTTCTGCACTTCATAGCATTATATCTAGGTCATTAAATCATAGTTTCATGCATAAGATATAAGTGACCCGATTATTTCTTCCTACCTGCAACTCATGATTTCTAGCTTGTTTCTAAACCAAATCAAGTGATTCTTTTTGAAATATTTCCCATTTTCCATGCTTAACAAGACCCTACTGTTATAACTACATGAATCATACTAAAACTATAAAACAGAAGTGACCCACTTACTTGTATTTTTTCTGATTTCTTGGTGCACCGTGCCTCTCTTCCCTTCTGTTCCACTCAAATCCCATCCTAGCTTCTTCCTTTGATTTCTTTCTCTTCTGTTTTCTTCCCAACACCCTTCATATACACACACACAACCCCCACCGACACTTTTCTCTCTCCACTCTCTCTCTCTCTCCCTCTCTCTTTCTCTCTCGGTTTCTCCTCCATCTAGAGCCCCCTTTTATGGCCTAGGTCTGATCTCCCTCTGCCAAATGCAACATTGCATTTAAAGCTTGAGAGACTTGTGTACCTATATATATATATGTATATATATATATATAATATATTATATACACACACACACACTGCCCCACCGTCACACATAGTGATTGCTGGCAGCTTTCCCCTTTTTCTTTTCTTTGTTTCTTTTCTTTTTTTTCAATACATATATATATATATATATATATGCTTTATACCATGTTATGTATATACATGTATAATAGATATCTAATACTTGTATATATATATATATATACCTATATATATTTATATTTATATATATATACGTATATATAAATTTCTGGGCACATATACATACACTAATATATCATAAGCTATGCATGTGTATGTACGGATGCATGCATAGAAATACGTGCATGCATGCATTTCGAGGCTTAGTGCTGGGTTGTTCGATATTAACCGTATAACTGATACCATTTTGGCCCTTAAAGTTGTACAGTACATGTGATATCAAATATGGAGCCTAAATAGCTCGGTTACAACTGATGGTACTCTACCCGACCCGGTTTACCTCGGTATACTTGCTGACTTGGGTCAGGGTATTACACTATTGAAAAAACTCAACAAAAATCAACAAGATTTTCATTGAAATTGTCAAAATGAATTAAAATAAGGATTAAATGTGAAAAACTTTAATTTTAGGGGGGGCAAATACATAAATTAGATGAATATATTTTTAAAAATTGAAATTATATATAAAAAAATTTTAAAAAAAATTTGGGTTGAGGGGAGGGAATTGTCCCCTCCTAAGGTAGCTCTGTCCTTACTGATGATGCTACATGTGTCTTAACAGTTACAGAAGTCCTCTGATTTGTTGTCACCTGTGTATGGTGGTCCTTACTGATGATGCTACATGTGTCTTAACAGTTACATAAGTCCTCTGATTTGTTGTCACCTGTGCATGGTGGTCCGTACTGATGATGCTACATGTGCCTTAACAGTTATAGAAGTCCTCTAATGATGCTACATGTGCCTTAACAGTTACAAAAGTCCTCTGATTTGTTGTCACGTGTGCATAGCGGTCCTTACTGATGATGCTACATGTGCCTTAGCAGTTACAGAAGTCCTCTGATTTGTTGTCACCTATGTATGGTGGTTATGCAATTCTGCTACATTGCTCCAACCCATGCCATGTGTTGCCTTAACAGTTATAGAAGCCCTCTGATTTGCCACCACCTGTGCATGGCAGTTATGCAATTTTACTCCATTGCTCCAACCCATGTCACGTGTCCCTGCAGTTGCCCTCAACTGTTGCCACGATCTGTGCACATGCTCTACATGATCATAGTAGTTACCCATGTTACTGCATCAATTCAGATACTAAGAGACATGGCACGTACCCACGAACTGCGAAGTGCTGAATTATGCACTACATCAGCCCTAACCGACCAGCACAACTGAATCAGTTCTCAATGTCTGAAGTCAACACATTTCACCCACAAACTTGGAGGATGTCCTAGTCATGACACCTCTAACCGTTGTCCTATGTCTGAACTTCAACATAGCCACATTTGTCTTAGTCCTTCCTTGTCCAAGCCAAACCACTAAACCAGCTCTAGGGACACACGGACTTGCCCACTGGTGCCCAAGCCTTGCATCTATGCCTTGGTAAATTATGCCCAACCGAACCACTTGCATGCTGGGATTGCACCCATGCCATGCTCAAGCAACACTATTCCATGGTGCCCACAAATCATGTCAAGCCATGCCTTCTCATGCATTAGTCTTCATATCATTGGCATGCTAAGTTGAGCCTATGTCATGCCCAAAGTCAGATCATTGTTTATCAGTCGTCCTCAGTGGTGGTGGAAGGTGGAGCTACCTCATGTCCCCATAACATATGCCTTTGCTTAGACAATAACCTTGTCCTGAAGGTGTCAAGGCCTTCTGCCCACATGGTTTACTCACCCATGGGCACCCCCAAGCTCGGGAGAGTGTTCCCCCTATATATAACAAAGTAATATTTGCAGGATTGACAGTAGGAGACATGATTTCTTGCACAGCCAAATAAATCAGTCGTCTGCTGTGCGTGCCTGTGCGCTCATCCAAGCGAGCCTGTGCGCGGCCGTGTGCGCGCATGTGAGCCATTGCGTGCCAACATGCGCTCATTTGTGCACTGCCTTGGCTAAAGCTGCCCAAGACATGCAACCAACCATTGTCAAATGTTCAAATCCACCAACTCTTGACAATTCTCAAGAAAACTAAGGCATGGCATGCCTCCCCATGCTCATGCCACCCACTTGGCCAAATGCATGCGTGCACTGTCAAAGAAAGCCCGCACATGGCTGTGTGCGCCCATGTGAGCCATTGCGTGCCAACGTGCACCCATCTGTGCACTGCCTTGACTAAGGCTTGCCCGAGACATGCAACCAACTGTTGTCAAAGTATTCAATTCCACCAACTCTTGACAATTCTCAAACAAACTAAGGCATGACATGCCTCCTCATGCCCTATGCCATCCACTTGGCCAAATGCCACCAAGGCATGGCATGTTTAAGTATGCCCATGCCATCAAGTCAAGTAAATTAGGATTTAATAACTAGCTATTGAAAAAGTTATTTCGTGAATCCATCATATGTTTGTGACTTTAGTTGCAATATAGTGATTTTTTCGTGAACCTTACAAAATACTAAAATTATTGAGATTATCACATTATGTGACAGGTTTATAAAATAATTTCTCAGAGCTACTGGATACCAAAAATGGCAAGCTTTGGCTCGTTTTTTTGAATGGAAGAAACGCTAGCTACACGCCTAAACGAATGCTGTGGTGTAGAATAGACAATTGACTATCATTCAAAATGCCCTAACAATATCCCAAATGAAAAGATTAACAGACTGTTCTCCACAACAGGCAGCTAGCTCAATAATGTCTAATTGACACTAAACAGAAAAATAATGTCTATTTGATGGAAACAACGTTAGTTAGCAGCCAAAAAAGGAACAAAGAAAAATAAAAAAAAATGCTGTCCTGACCAAAATTGTTTTACCAAATAAGTTGACAATATTGTGTTAAATATTTAGATATGATCATTTTATGAGATAATATTCAACTATCACACAGTAAAATACTGTTATTTTATTTGAGATTTTACTTTGGGAATATAAAAAAAAAAAAGAGGAATGGATAGCATTGCTCCTTGCAAATATAACACATCATTTTAACCATATATTTGAAAGAGTGAATTTTATCTCAAACTTTTCACGAACATACCTTTTCACAGGTGCGTGCATAGTTTGATCTGGGATTTATATCTAAAGCACACAAGGCAAGTTTAACCAGACAACCCAACTCAGAAAAACCATCCTGCAAGGCTGCAACCATCCAAGACATGTGCTAATGTACCATATATATATTTATATATATATATAATAATAATAATAATTCAACAAGAACATTCAGATGGGAACCAAGTTCCATTTGTTTTGTATCCAATATTAGAGCACTTTGGTGATGTGTGCGCTTGCTTAATTATATACAAGTTCGTGTCATGCTACAGACTTAAAATATACTGCAGTCCACCATCTCTCATTTGTTAATTACCCAAGGTTTCATTTCATTAGCTTGGGAGCTTTGGTGGAATTGAACACCAGTAGCAATCTTTAGTCCAACTAAATGCAATCTAAAGCTCATAACCTGGAAACCTAGAGTTCTCCGGTGCTGAGCATATCAAACCAGAGGCAAGCTGGTCCAGCAAGTCCTTGGAAAAGAGAGTAAGCATGGTCATCCCCGCGAGAATGACCACCAGTCACAAGCTTTCTTGCATCATGATACAAGAAGCTTGCAAATGCCTTTGCTCTGTCTTCATATATGCTCTCTCCTGTAAGACGATAGAGGGAAAGGAAGGCATAAGCATTCCCAGCAACACCATCAGCAAGTCCCACCTTCTTCACTAACCCACTCTTCCACACAACTTCCCCTGCTTCAATGGCCGCATCACGGAATTCCCTCTCAGTTGGAAACACCTGCAAAAGAAGTAATTACTTTAACCACTAAAGTATGAAAGATGTCTTGCAAACAGTAATCAATTTAATTCCACCAATTAGCAATAGTCCTATTTAGGAGGTCCCTGGTACAAGATACACCCGACTTACTGATTTATAAGCTAGTGCAGATGACTTCATAAAGTTCAACCTTCGCATGATATTTTACATTGATCACCTATCTGGATTAATAAAGATACCGGCTACAATATTTGGCATTTGTAAATTTAAAATATTTTTAGCAACCGATATTGGATGCCTGCAATTATTTGGGAATATGAAAGCACATTCAATCATCTGAAATTCTCGAATTCATCACTGTGAATTACCAAACTGACCAATGAGACCAAATAAAAAAAAAAGGCATATTCAAATGCCAAACAAAAATTTGGAGAGTTTTTCTTGTAATGGGCTAACTCTAATCATCCTTCTCATTCTTTTGTTATCATAAGTAAAACCTTCCTTTTTTGTGTGTGTCTGTGTTGGGTTCTCCTAGGTTCAGAATCTTCAGATATTGTTGAATAAGCCTGATTCTGCTACGACTAACTAACCTGTGATGCCTTGCAAAGGGTAATGGCCATGCTAGTTGCACCATGAGACCACTGCACCAGGTTGTCCCTTGGGTTCCCTTCGCTTGAGGGGTAATTTCCACTATGAGGAAATCTGTTACTCATCATGTACCTTAAAGTCCCCTTAACATCCTCAGCATCCTCTTTGGACAGTGGTAAGTGAAGTAACACTTGCAAAATACCTGCAAGGCCATGGGCTGCACCAAAGTACCTTGTTCCATGCCATCTATACATCAGTGGACATGTTGTATTATCAGACGCCCCTGCTCTGCCACCAGCTAACACAGCTTCAACAACTGGCATGAGAAGATCATTTGGCAATGTCTCTTGTCCAAGGTGCTTGTTTATGAACAAAGCAGCCCATAAAAATCCAGCTCGCCCATAAAGAAGATCATATGACATCCCAAAGCCACCATCCTCAGGTCCAACCGGGAGGGCTCTCTCTTGTGCCACCTGCACATAATGAATAGAAAAATATCAGTGATGGTTGTCACTGTTCATAACTCCAACAGCAACCACCCTAATTGAAGACAAATTACTATCAAAGACTAAATAAAGGTTTTTTTTAGTACAATGGAAGGCTCCAAGAAAAACTTATAGTTTTATTTGCAGATGAAACTGTGTGCGGTCCCATGCCAATATTTGCAAATTAATCTTGAGAAAACTAAATCCATCAAATTTAATAACCTTAAGTACTAGTGTGCATGCAGCAAAGGGTCTAGGTAACAAAGATTAGTTTGAATTATACCAACTCATTGCCACGTTTGTGCACCCAAAATTCATTCTCCTGATCTTTTTGGCACATTAAAAGGACAGATTTGGAGACTAATGTGAAGTTCAGACATGAGTTATAATTTTCCTTTTTTTTTTTTTTTGGGGGGGGGGGGGGGGGGGGTTAAGGACTTCTAACCATCCAAGCTGGAACACAACAAAACTAGCAATTCCGTAGATAAAAAAAATCATGTATAAAACAAAGCAATGCCATATGTTTGTGATATCAATTAGAGAAGTGGCCAAACCATTAATTCAGTAAGCCACCATACAGCTGGTGATGTCTCTATATGCCTAGACATGAAGGCCTGATACCAGACCCCACCATGATGGAACATCATCCTAATGTCCAGCAAGTAGCATGCATACCTTTACAAAGTTCAGGATATTGGGGTAAAAATGTTGGCATATGCAAGTGCCTGCTCTCTCTCTCTCTGTTTTTTTTTTTTTTAACTCACTAACACAGTACTATTTAGGATTTGTTGGTAAACAACCTCAAACAGTAGTTCTCCACTTTCCTGAAGTTTGACAGTGGGATAACACACAAATTCTCTGTTTCTCTCACACACAAACTCAACATTTTTGTTGGTTACAAAGGAGTAGGACGGCTAACATCCATCATAAAAGAAGATAAGGACCACAACACTCGAAAGCAAGTAGAATCCCCCTTATTAAAGTGAAGGAATACTTCTTTTCACAAGTAGTCAGATATGCACCCACTTCAAGATGAAAAAAATGCAGGAATAATTAGTCGTGATATTTTATGATGGTGGATTGCATATGTGCTGGGTGTACAAGTGTGTTTTGTTTTGATGGTTCATCCGAATAACACAATAATGTGCACATGGTCCCCACCCCTTCCCCCTTCTTTATTCTATGGGTGCTGTAAGTATTTAGGTTATTGATAGTGTGCGACTGTGTGAGCTGTAGCATTCTTGTCGTAATTTTTGGATATCATATTATGGATAAATTTCAAGTTGCATCTTCTTTTGCCAAAAGGCCAAGACTAAGAAGAGAAGAGGAAACAAAAGTAAGGAGTGGCTAAGCCACCTTACTTAGATAAGCAACCAGAAATCTGTTGGACCATCAGGAGGAGGCTAGTGAATGATCAACCTCTAAGCTAGAGAAAGACTAGTTCACAAGCCATTCCACGAACTACAATCTTTCTCGCGCTTAAGTGCATGACAAGGGTTATCAAGGAACGCTACCCGGGGAAAAAAATTTAAAAAAAAAAAAACAAATGTATAACCATAGTGTAGAGTATTTCCAAACTTCAACCTATATTTAAAGTGATTCTAAAGGTTGTAAAATATTAAAATGAAAGGTATTTTTAATGACCATTTTCTCCCCTAAACATAATGCAAGTACATTTATAATCATTTTGAATTTGAAGAGTTAAAAACATAAATCAGAGGAGTAGTTGCAGCAAACTGAAATTTAGTAGAAAGAAATGCATTATTGTCGCTTATTATTATTTTCTTGAATTTTTGCATAAAAATATAGGATAGATTAAGTTTTCCCTATTCTTTATTAACAATAAATAAGAAATGTCGATTGGAAAATCAAATATATCTGGATGTTAAGACAAAATAGTTAATTTTCTTTTCCTTCTTTCTTTGCCGCTAGAAATTGTTATGCACTCCTCCTGTATGAGTTTCAAAAGAGGGAAAAAAAGGCCATTTTTGATTCACAAAATGGGTACACCAAAAATTGCTCTAACCATTAGTATATACTATATAGTATATAGTAGTATAAACTCATATGGTGAGAACCATTAGTATCCATCCATTGTTACCATCCATTATTACTAAGTACACGAGTAGTCTTACATAAGTATTGCTTACATAAAAGCTGGCAGGCCCCATAAATTGAGTTGAGCCTTGTAAACTTGTAGTGTTATAAAGCCTATTAGATATTTTTTCAAATTTGTCAATTAGATGGGTGTTGGATAAAGATACGGGGCCATGATTTTTTCATGGTCCAGAGGAGATAACAAATAAACATCCAATTGATGGTTGGCTAATCGATCCATTGATAGTGATCCAAGATTAATATCAGGAATACCTCCAGGAAAAGATCCAAAAACAGGTCACGTTTCCGATGGTCCCTACGGTAATTGGCAACCACGGCACCAAGGGCATAGACTCCTCCTCTACCACACAGAAAAGTCATGTGCCTGTAACCAATGACAGATACATAATATCTAGTTATCTCAATGGCCTACCCAAGATCTAACAATATATATATATATATATATAGTATATATACATGCATATGTATCACACTATATTAAGCTCAATATCGGCAAATTTGCACCCCAAAAAGGGCGCACCAGATATGATCAACATAGGTGGCCCTAACCCGTCAATTAATCCTGAACGTACAAAATAAAGGCCTATTCTTGAGCAATTACCTTGTGGAGGCACGTGCGACGGAAGTGCACGTGTCAACGATATCAGCGCACAGGAGCAGGTCCTGCTGACTACCGGTGGCCTCGTACGACCGCAAGCATGTGAAAGCCGTCCCCAGCAGACCAGTGTAGATGGTTGGGTCCGTGATATTGCTTCTGTGTCCTCCACAGCCTCTCTTCCAAGTGATTTGCGCCACCTAATTCATCAGGCAACAAGAAAAAGATGAGAGTACAGTAACCGCCTTCAGCTATTGTGCTCGGAGGGGCGACACAGTATTAACCTACACCACCACGCCCATGAGGCCTGAGAGGAGAGGAGGAGCAAATTTACACATACCTGGTCCTTGAGAGAGATGGCCGCTTTCAGAAAAATTTCAGGTGAAAGTGAGAGATTCGTAACCGTTGGATCAGAAATGTGAAGAAAATCGAGCCGTTCATTGATCTCTTCATGATCATTATCCTGAGAAGTAGAACCTATCTGCACCATGGACGACATTCTCTCTCTAAAAAAATGCTTTGCTTAAGCAGTGAGCAGGGAGGGAACTAAATAAGAGGAGTAAGGAGGGTTTGTGCGCGTGGCGCGGGGGTTGTACAAAATGATGGTACGACCACATGTGAAAAACGAACCACATTATCCACGTGGTGCAAATGAAAGCGTCGGATTCTTGAAGATCTGTGAAGTGTTGGGTCTGATATCGTGTGGGGTCAGGTCGTGATTTTTGATAGGATTGTGGGACAACATAAGGATGAAATTTCCATTCTGATATGACCGAAATGGCTAAATCCACTTATTTTGTCGGTTGATGGTCGAATCAATCATTGAAATTATGAAACGGATTTAAATAAACGTTAGATCTAATAATGGCAATGAGATGTACTTTAGAGTTTATATAGTAATGTTAATTATTATTTTTCTGTCTGTAAATTAGAATTTTTGACCCAACCTAGGTAATTTTAAAATTTACTTACTCGACCCAAGTTCTTTTTAATTTAATTCTTAAATCTAGATAGTTTTTAAAAACATATAAATTTCATACGCCTTTCAAAAGCGTATAACATTTATACGCCTTTCAAAGGCTTACCTTCTACGCCTGTCTCCCTGTTTTCATGATGCAGATTTTGAAACACCAAGCGCAAAGATCAACACATACTGAGATCTCAGTCGATCCTCGACTCGTTTTGATCGGTGATGCTTTATTCGATTTTTGAATCGCGTGTGAATTTCTGCAAACGCCGACTTTAAAACCAATTTAAGTTATGAAAAGGCAAAACCAAAACCAGATCTCCAGCGATTTGTAGGTATAGGCGATTCAGTTTGTTTGATGCACTATGATAACTGCTTGATTACATATATATGTTTGGTGGATTTTAGTGAACGCGAATCGATTGGACGGAAATTCAAGTTTTGATTTTTTTTTTACGCCGAAGTGCTTTAGTCGAGAACAATTACTGATTGACCTGAGCACCAAACTAGGGTTTTGCTTAAGTGGATCAACAGACAAATACAGAGAAGAAAGAATCAAAATGATTCGTATTTGCTAATACATAAATGGATGTGTGTGTATATATATATATAGAGAGAGAGACTTTCTTCTTTTTTTCTTTCCTGATTTGATGGCTTCTTTTTTTCTTTCCTGATTTGATGGCTTTGTTGATGTTCTTATTACAGCAGCAAGGTGGGAAGGTTGGAAGGAAGCTGCAGAACTCAGAAACAATTATTGATGGTTACAGAAACCAGAAGAGCCAGCTGCCGAAGGGAGTGATCGGTTGAAAAACGTATAAATTTTATACGTCTTTAAAAGACGTATCATTTTTATACACTTTTTAAATAAATATTTTTTTAAAAGCGTATAAGATTTATATGCTTTTAAAAACTACCTGAGTCCGAGAAATAAGTAAAAAAGAACTTGGGTCAGGTAAATAATTTTTAAAACTACGTGAGTCGGGTCAAAAATTCCTATAAATTATATGATAAATGTTATCTTTTAAAAGTATTTTTTTAATTAATTATTAAAAATAAATTATACTGATATTTTTTTAAAATTTTTAATAATTATATTAAGATTTGTATTAAAAATTTTAAAATTAAATTAATTTTTTTAATTTTATCTAATAATATATAAATATTTATTCTATTAATTTTTTTCTTTGTTCCTTACTTTGACCGTATTTGATGATCAACTACCAAATTGATACAACAGGCTAATTAAACTCCGTCTCTGATAAAATAAGTCTGAGCGAAGTTAGGTTTTATGTTAAGGTTTGAGGTGAGCTCACCTTGTCCCGCCCACCAACATCACTCCGATTATTTAAAATAAAATAATAAATAAGTTTTGCTTTACATAATTAATATTTATAATGATAATGTTTAGCTATTTATTAAAAGTTTATACAACCTTAATAGAGTTATATGCTTAGAAAAAAAATAATATTATTATAATTCTTTATTCACATGCATATTTCAGATTTTAACATACTTAGCAACAAATAGAGACTTTGATTGTAACACATCCTCACTTATCACGAGATTTAAACGGGTTGGGAGAAGAGAAAAAAAATTTATGGGACAGAATTGGAGGAGTACCCCCGTAGATATTGTATTCTTTTACCCCAAATTTTGTTAAATTTATTTTAACAAATTAGGACTTGGCTCTACCAATTTTTTTAATATATTTATATGAACCTTTCTAAAAATTTTAATACCTGCAATTTGATACTCACAAAAATTTAGACTTGGTCTCTTCATTTCTTTTTTTCTTTTATTAATATATTATCATATGAATTCTTTAAATTTTAATACCTACAGTTTAGTTGCCTAACTAAAACTCTAAAATCTGTCACTATTTGTATATATGAATATATATATATATATATATATAAATTTCTTTAAAAAAAAAATTTGGGCTCTTGAATTGATTCGATTTTTTTAAATTTTAAACTAAAACTAACTTGACTAAGTCAATCTAATTTTCCTTAAGAATCAGACTAACCCAACCCATGGGGCCGGGTTTGATTCGGTCCGTCAATGGTTATTGACGTTTCTTCTGCTGCTTTAATCAACATTCTTGTCACTAAAATACTTAAAAATGACATGTTTTACTTGCTGAGAAATACCTATTTTAATTTGAGCCGTTCTCTCTTTGTTTTTTTTTCCTTTCTTTTTATTCACGTGTGTGACCACGCGTATAATAAAAAAAGGCGTTCTGAAAGAAAGTTAAAAAACATTTGTTAAAATAAATAATAAAAAAAAAGAATACTATTTAGCACGTGAGTGATTACAATAGATATACCCACATGTTTTTTTAATATTTGAGTATGTTATCTACACACAAAAAAATAAAAGTTATAGAAAGAAGCTTCCTACGTTATTTTCACTTGTTACATTTTTTTTATAGGTCTCAATTGTGATGATCAAACATTGTGATATGATAATATGTTTTCTTCCCTTATAAGCAATTAAAATATTAGAAGTCAACTTTTGCATGGTAGAGTTTCAATTTAATAAAGGCGAAGTCACATCAAGGTTAGGGACAATGACTCTCAAAGTTTTAAAAATTTAATTTTTCATCTTTTATTTTGGTATTTTTTTTTTTAAAATAAATATTTTATTATTTTTTTATATTTTTACAAAAGATTTCTTTAAATTCTATTCTTTTGTATTTCTGTCCCTCCACGTCTATGGCGCATATCCCCTATTGATTTAGTGTGTCATCAGTTTAACAGTCTTGTTAACAAAAATATTAATGGTTTTTGAATCAATAGTTTTAAGAATTAATAAAAATTTCACTTAAATCCTGTAAAAATATCGATCAAATGATAGATCGGTAATATTCTATCGAAATTGTTGGAATTAACCTGAATATCGAGGATATAATTCTTATATATGAGTGGAGAATGTAAAGAATTAAAAAATTATCAAACTGCATTATGGACATTTTCTAGTTTGAATTGATAGCATGTTATTGAATAAATAAAAATATGTGATATAAATTATGAAATTAATTTATTAATGATGCATATGATATTGTAAGCTTAAAATAAAATTTTAGTCATTTATTTGGGACTAGTGTAGGTCACAAGGACCACACAGTGAGATTCAGGACACAAATAAACATGAGAATTTTAATGTTGAGATTTGGAGAAAAAGGAAAACGTATTTAGAATCAACGCAGTTAAAAAATTAACTTGCATGCTAATTTTGGTGTGATTTCGATATAGTTAAATATTGGACCCATGTGTGCGCACATGTAGCCAATTGGCCACATGGCACCTCAATAATTGTGTAAAGCTTTTCAAAGAAGCTTGATGTGTCTTTCTAGGCAAATAACACTTTGCAAAGTTTGGGTGACTAAAAAGGAGTCCAATTTGACAAATGTTAGTGTGTGCGTGTGTTGGTGCATCATTGTGTGTATAGGAGTGAGATGGTATACTTGTTGGTGGTAAGACCAAAAACTATATCAACACTCTCTGTCCTTTTTCCCTCTTCAGCTAACCCTTTCCTATTTTCAAATTTGTTGCTTCCTTTCCCTCACACACATTCTCTCTATCTCCCTCTAACCAAATGGTGTGTGTATGTGTGTGTCTATCTATTTGTGCGTTTATGTATGTGAGGTGTGTGTGCATAAGAGAGTGTATATGAGTACATATAACTCACCATGAAACAAAGAGGAGGAGAATAGTTGTAATACCCTGACCTAGATTCTGACACGTAAATCGAGGTAGACCCGGTCGAGTACATGTAAACTGAGATAAGTTGGGTCGAGTAGTGTAAGACCACTTGTAACCGGACATAAGTTCCGAATAAAATAGAATAATTCCAATTAAGTCCAAAGAATCAAATAATAATACCGAGCCTCGACCAAGCAATGAACATAGTATCAAAAGTAAATCGAGACCAAAAATAATATATCCCAAAATATACCTGAAGCATCGCAATGAATAATATACAGTAATGAGTACGTAGTTTGAGACGAACAGTGAGAGGCACCGATAGAGCGGTTACAATATTTAAAACTATGATAAGTGAATTATAAGTAATCCCGAGTACCCAGGAGTACCGTACAATAAAACTCGGGCAGTACAGAGGATTTTCCTATATATCAGGATATACCTCGAAATACGTACATAATATATTGTACGTATATGAGTACAAGTATATATATATATATATTTTTATATATATAGTAGTATATATATATATATGAATATATAAGTATAAATATAAAAATATATACATGTATAAATATATATACAGTTAAGTATGTATATGTATTATACAAATATAAGTATTGGTATAAAGGTATATATATATATGCATGCAAAAGGCATGCAAGTGAAAAAGAAAAAGAATAGAAAAAGAAAAAGGGAAAAGTGTGTGTGTGTGTGTGTATGTGTGCTGGCAAGAGAGTGTCAGCAGAATAGGTAAGAGTATGTGTAGTGTGTGTTGCAACATATAGTATATATATGTATAAAATAAAATATCTCAAGTGAATCAAGAAGCAGGAAAGAAAAGAAAACAGAAAAAGAAATGAAAAGTCAAAAAAATGGGGCATGAGGGGGGTGGTTACAGCTGCAGTTGTTGAAAAGAGAGATTAGAGAGAGAGGGGTTGTTCAAGAGATCAATGTAAGTGTACATATATATATATATATGTGTGTGTGTGTGTATTTATATGTGTGTGTGGCAGTGCAGCAGGTGCAGCGTGTGCTGTGCTGTGTGGTGTGTGTTTAAAATGAATAAGAAACAGGGAAAATAGTGTATATATACATATGTGTGTGTGTGTGTGTGTGTGTAGCGGTGCAGATGTAGCGCTGCAACAAGGAAAATGAGGAAAGAGAGAAAACTGAAAGGGGCGGTGCTTGGTGTGTAAGTATATATCATGTGAAGGGAGTTAGAGAAAAATAGAATAAGAAGTCAAGAAATTTTGAGAAACCAGGAACCAAATAAACCGTGAAGAATTGGAAAGTTCAGAAGTGGGAAACAAAAGAAAAAAGGAAGGAGAAATAGAAAGAAAAATGTGAAAATTTATTATATATTCAAGTTTCAAATTTGCTGGCTTTTTTGTAAAATTGCTTATAGAGCATGATTTTAAAGAGTATAAAAAATGGTGAATTTAAGAAGAAACCGCAGCCCATTTGGTTAAGAAACGAGCGAGAAAAATTAATTTAAAGTTTGAAGAAAAATTTCGGGTCATTGAGTTTTTTATCATTTTAACTCGTTTTGTGAATTGAGAATTGTTGCCCATAAGTGCAGGAACTTGCAAGTAAAATTCGATCTCTGCATATGTTACTTTTCCAGCCATGTCAATAGTTATTGTACATATTGCTATTTGTATTCTATACATACTAGTGTTTATTTAGCCACATTGATATTGCCCTATCATGTGGGAACCAGTTATTGATTTCTATATATATCTCGATTATGATTGTACACTTGTGCATGGATTCTTTTTGTACACTTGTACCTAGGGCCGTGAGGGCCAGACAGTTTTATTCAAAGCGGTCTAGTAACCATAGTTTAGCTAACTATTGTTACGTCAGATTGCCTAGAACCAGTTATGATTCCACTATACTCTTCGTGGAAGATAGCATGATCTTGATATATTATTAGTGTCGGATTTGTACGCAGTCACATCTCCATCTGATGCTATTTATGACCTTTGGGTCCAGGTTTCGAGTGGAACATTTACTGCGTCGCTATATGAGGCATGGGACGTAGAGTTACAGTGTACATAGAGCAATATTCGTACAGACCGAACGGATCTGAATACAAGCTCATGGGCATTTTCGGGCCCCACTAGTGCATCTCAGTTTTAGTTGATATCACTATCCTTATTGTTAATTTTCATAGCTTGATCATGTTATATTGTTATTGAATGATCATGAGATTTTACAGCTTTCAGTTGAGTGATTACATTTCATACTTAACATAGCTCATGACTGTAGCAGTATAACATGTTAGCATAGCAGATTTATTTTCTTATCATTTGACTTCTATCATTTGATATTAAGTTATATATTCATTGACTAGCTAGCATTTCTTCTATATACACCTGTACACATGGCAGAGCAAATGACTACTTACTGAGTTTTCATAACTCATGAGATACTACACAACATTTTGTAGGCACAGATCTCGAGAATAGACCATAAAGCCTGATAGTTATGAAGTTGACATTTCTTTTGAAGTTGTAATGTAATACTTAGTACAAACAGTCTTATAACTCTCCCATGTTATCTACGTCTTGGGAATGAACAATTATATTAAGAAATTTTGTATTCCGCATTTTGAGAACATTCTATATATCACATGTATCTTTTATTTATTTAATTGTTTAAAGTCTTCCGCTATTTAATTGTTATATGGTAGTAGCACTGATTGTGTAGCAAGTTGAGACCATTGGTTTGATAACAGTGTCAGATCGGGTGCATGACACGAGATCCGCATAGGGTGGGTCTCAGGTCGTGATAATAGTAGCTGGACAAGGGTCCAACAGCCATGAGAGGTGGAAGAGTGATCTTTTTCTATCTTTCTTGACCCGACACTCTCCCTTTATAACGAATTCAAGGTAGGGACTCTGAAACCTTTCATATAGTTCTAAATGCAATGTATAATTGTGTGATATACGATACATGTGTTTATGAGTATATATATACATGTATGCTATATACTTAAACTGTGGGAGACCCATTTACAAGTCTCAATATTGGGCAAATTTCTAATTCTATAAAACAAGTTAATGGTGTCTAAATGTGGAGAAAAAAGAGGCAATGAATTGCATAGATGTGTGTGTGCATGTAGCCGTGTGTGCATGCGTGCGCGTGCATTAACAATAGTGGTAGCCCAACTAGGTTTCTATAGTGTGGATAAAATATAACATTTTGACCTAATAAATTGGGTAAATTCATAAGACACGAACTATAAATTTTGATATAAATAATTATTAGGTGACATAAAAGCATAAACAAAATATACATCAATTAAGATATGCCTAAATATAACCAATACGTCGCGAACAACGAGAATAATATATAAGGAATACGTATGCCATATGCGTACGCACACACCGAATTAAAAATGTGTGTGTAAGAGTATATATGTATATATATAGAAATATAAGTGAACATGTTTATACATGCAAGGAAATATATGCACGTGTGAATGTGTGTGTGCAACAATATGTGTGTGTGTGTGTAATTGGGTGTAAGTATGTGAGAGAGATAAGTGAGTGAAGTGTGTGCATATGAGTGGAAGTTGAAAGAGGTGATGTAGGCTACCTTTATATCTTGAAGAAGAAGGGAGGAGAGTTGCAGCTTGCGATTACAGTTGCCGCTTAAAGAGAGGTTTCTTACTGAAGGGAATGAGAGGTAGAGAGAGAGAAAGAGAGGAAAAAGGGTTGTTCAGTTGTATTTATATATATATATATATGTATATGCATATGCATATCAAACCTTAAAAAAGGCTTAGAAAGAGGCAAGTGTGAGAAGAAGAATGAATGGAGAGCTACGACTCAGGGTACAACCAGAACTGAAGAGAGAGAAGAAGACAGGTAAGTTTTTCTCTCAAAAAATTTCAATTTTTTCTTAGTTTGTTATATTTAAATTGTTATCTGAAATCCTATGCTAATATCTAGTAGTATAGAGGCCTTAACAAGGTCTAGAAACATCTAAAACACCAAATATCATAAAATTCACCATTGTTGGACCTTTGAACTGGTCTGAACTAACTGAAACCAAAGAGATTTCTATCATGCGGAACTGAAACTAGAAGTCACTACGGTTCCAAATCCACAAGAATTATATCAAATGGACCTAAGGTAAGAGAGAAAACCTAACTTACAAGTTGCGGGTTCAATTTTGAATCCCTCGATTTGAGACCAAAACTCAATCTTTTGAACAGAATATGAAATCCTAAACCTCTAGGGTCACAATAGACCAAATCTCATTGAGTTTGATGAGGAAACGAGCATGAACTAAACTTGGAACCGCTATTGATATCAAGCTTCAATCGAGATTTTAAGCTTGTTTCAAGTCCTCAAATGAATGCTAAAAAATTCATTTATCATGCAGAAGATGTATAGGAATAAAAATAGATAAAAAAATTACTCTTGAAAATCCACAAAATTGCTTCTAAAAATTTCTGAATTTAGGGTTACTATTCATCACCCTAAAGAAGACGATGAACAACAACAGGTCATGGGTTGGGTGGGGTCTCAGGTCGGAGTCCACCCAAGCAAGTAACGGATCCCTCATGCAACGTCGTTTTGTGTAATATTAAAATGTTTTTAAAATTTGGAAAACCGATTATTTGGTTACAGGGTAGGGTTAGGGGGCCAATCCAATGCATTGCACAGGAATATGAATATCTTATCCTTAATACGTTCACCGTTTGGCACCAGAAAAATCAATAAGGAATTGTTGCTCCCTAGATTCAAACCCTAGCCTGCACAAGCACACACACACACACACACACTTACCATTATGCCACACTACACTTATGTTAATATATTCACAATATATATATATATATATTAATTTAATTTAATTTAATTATATTAAATGCTATCCGTGTCCAAATAAAATAAAATGGGTATCTACTCTAGCATGTTTAGACATTTCGAACCCAATGGACGGGTCCATTTTACGAGACGAGATCCTAAAAGTTGGGACACATATAATGCAATAATTACTATTATGCTCGAAATCAACATTCCAGATCCAACGGTGAGGTCCATATTGCCAAATTAGGTACCAAAAAATCGGAGATGTGAAAATATAAATTACTAAACTATCTCTAAGAGATAGACTTAACTACGAGTAGACTCGATTAAAAGAAAACAAGACTTATGCTAAAAATTGGCAATCACCAAGTCTAAAAATAAATTGAAAACACCGATTAGGAAGTAACTTAAGCTAAATATGAAATTGATAAGCTTCCATGAATTGCCTTTTTAGGAATTACAAAGGAAAAGGAAAGGCCAACCAGTAGCGCGAATCCCGAAATCCAAGGTGAGTAATTATGGACTTTGAAGTGAAGAATTAAACTCCATGACTTCGGAAATGTTTTAATTCAAATTCCTATATTTATATAACTCCTGTTTTAAACATGCTACCTATTCTATTTTCAAACTACTATTGTGAACTACAAATGTGCTCATTTTAAATGTCAGTTGTTTATACAATTCTTACTTCAAGCATGCTTATCTTTGATTACAAAAGTTGTGTTAAATATCTTCTTTTTGAAAATGAATGTTTCTCATTCTAGCTATGTTTAACTCCTCTTGAAAAAACATGTTTTGAAAAACAATATTTAAATATTTCCTGTTTGCGAATTGGTAATGCAAGATAATTGTGCATAAGTACCACAAGATTGTGAAACTTTCAGGACTCACCACGAGTATTGCCCACAAGAAGCCATAGAAATGTCCCACGAGTATATACTTATAGATAAAAATATAGATTTATGTGTTAAGCTTAGTGTCTAGATCGACTAGGTGCTTTATTGTAAAAAAAAATGTTTAATTTCTATCTTCAATGAGCTTATTAATAAATCACTCAAGCAAAAAGCTTGAGTCGAGAATGTAGGAAACCAAATCACATAAAAATCTTATTTGATAGTTCAAATCATAAACACATGCACACACATATATATGTTTTTAATTGCAAAAAAAATTCAAATACCCAAGTCACTCCTAGTCTTGAGTAAATATTTGGCCAACGGTTTCTCGTAGGCATTATCGATATAGAGGGTCTTCATGAGAATAATCAATTTCATTCTCTACCAACTCATTACTATAACATATAAGGCGTGATCACTTGAGCATGAGGGTTTGCACGAGATCAATGACCAAATCAACAACCTTCATGGACAAACAGACCACTGATTGGCGTTATGGGGCAGAGAAGAATAAGGCAATTGTGGAGGTGGTGGTTTTTGTCACCGTCACAAGGGTTGACCCTAATAATAAAGATGGAAACGATAAGAAGAAGAATAACATATAGTCATTAAATCAGGTATGAAGGAATGGGGAGAAGGAGTTGGGTTAGGTTTAGATCATGATGTGATTACCCTTCCCAGTCTCTATGAAGAGAGAGACGTAAGAGAAAGTTTTGGTAAAAAAGAAGCTGACTTTTGACCAACAATATTCATCATTAATTAGATGAGTAATTTCCTCAATTTATACAATCTGTTAACACCATTTGCCTGACAATCTTGATAGAGTAAATTTTGTAATTTTAGAAATCTTACCATACTGTCTACAATGGTCATATATCATAAGAAAAGTTAGTATAATTTTTTTTTCTTTGATGTTTTAATATATTGCTTTAGTTCATCATTTGATATCATGACAATTTTAAATCTGATAAAAAAATGGGACAAACTCCAGTGTATTTAGCACATTAATCCCAATTAAGATCACATAAATATACTTATAAATAATCAAATTGTTATTTTAATTTAAATAAAAAATATCTAGGACATTGGAATTCAAATATCGGTATAAATTAGGCCAGGTTAGACACAATCCAAGCAGAGCATAGCACGACACGACACGACTAAATTTTAAATTTTTGGTTCAAAATGATTGAATTACCATTTTTCAATAGCCATAAAATATATATTTTAAGGAATAATTCTGTAATTTTGCAACAAGCACAAATTTTGTCATGCTTATAAGCCATGCTGGATTGAGACCTGGCACTTGATGCCATGCCGAGCATAGCCTAGCATGAAAGCACTAACAGTTTAAACTTTTGTAGGTCAAGCCAGGTCGGCACTTGTGACACCTCTGGGCAGCAGACTACTTCATCTTTGCATTGTCAAGGTCATGCCCTACTTAAGTTTATAGGGAAAGAGTTTTGGCTACATAGTTGATGCTACACTTTCTTATCAGTAGGGCTCCGTTCTTTGTCACTTGTTGAACACTCAAAGAAGAAGATCAGAGGGCCACCGGGTTGGCTCCGGCAGTAGCCACTCCAATGAAAAAGTTAATAAATTGAAGTAAAAAGACTGTAATTGAAAGTAATTCAGAAAGCGTAATTGGAAAACACACATTAGGGTTCAATTTGTAAACTGTGGATCTTCCTAATGAGTAGAATTTGGAGTCGCAATAATAGGGATTTGATTGATATCCGAAGATGGCAGTTACCATGTTGATCTCTGCGCTCCATAGAAATAGGAAGTGAAAGAGATCCTAGAGTGGCAGTTTCCTTGTTGCGCATTGTTTCCTTACCTTCAGGTCGATAGAGTACTCAAGGCGGAGAAGATCGCCAAAGACCTGCTGACCTTTCAGTTGAGGGTAATTTCTGAGCTCTTTCCCTTAATTCTTCTTTCTCTTATTTTTCTTTTATGTTCTGAAGCTGTATCTATTCTGAACCATCTATTTTTTTTTATCAGACTATGCACGGCCTTGTCGCCATTATGGAGTCTTCAGCGGATTCGAAGTTGATTGATAACCTCCAATCCGAACTGGATGAGGCCAGGCTTCAGTTGGGGACAACCCAGTCCACTGCCTCTACTGCCAAGAAGAAGTTAAAGGAGGCTACAAACTCGTACTCCATTCTAGAGTCTGAACGAGACTCTCATGCTCAGAAGTTGGAAGACCTCCAAAAGAGGTTTGAAGACTTCCAGTCTGCCTCCCTCAAGAAAATCCAAGACGCAGTTGACTCTGCCAAGGCTGACATGAAGGCTGAAGTTGAGGAGATGGGTGGAGAGTTGATCGAGCATGGGTATAATACCTTCAGATCTAAGCTCTTCACGAAGTACTCCGACCTTGATTTGACTGGGATTGACAACGTTGAAGTCCCTCTTGGTGAGACCGAGGTATGGGACGATGATGATGAGGTAGCATCTCCTGACCTTCCCTTAGCAGACGCACCTGCTCAAGCTGATATGGATGCAGTCTGCTGAATTTGAGGAGAACAAAGAAAAGGAAGAAGAAAGTGATCTTGACATGATGAATTCTCTCTTATTCTCGACGCTTCTGAGGTGGCTGAACCAGTAGTAGACTAAGATCTTTTGTGTTTTACTTTACTTCCTTATAACTTCCCAAGTTTTAGGCCAATTATCAATGAAATTGACTTCTTCAGAACTTGTGTATTCTGTCTTTTTTTATCTTAAAGCATTATTTGTTAATTGAATCTCCTAGAGCACTCATACTTGTAAGCTTTTATGGATGTTGATGTGTTACTTGTTATGGTGTACCGAGCTTTTGCACTTGCAATGAACTTCAGTACTCTGAGTTTTCATAGCTTTGTGAAAAATTTGATCCTTATAACTTGTAATTAATCCAACCATGGGTTAACAATTGACCTCCAAACTTAATAACTCTCAATCAAGTACTTGAGTTCCTGGTGCAATAACTTGAACCAACACTTTGTAATGACTTTGGTGTGTATCCTTAAGAGTAGCGATTGCTCCAATGCCTTTGACAAAGCACTTTAGAACTTGTGGCTAGGTCAGAATCTTTATAATTCGTAGCTAGGTTGAGCTTCAGCCCCATAAAGAATGGAAGGTTATGGCAGATTGAGTAATCAATGCCTCTGATATTTTGATAGGTTTTCTTAAAAAAATGAACCAAGCCTTCAATGTTTGTAATGAATGCAAGGCCTTTCAGGGGTCATTGGAATGGACCAGACCTGTAGCTCTTGCAATAGCTGCAAGGTTTTTAGGGGTTTGTATATTGAAATGGACCAGACCTGTAACTCTTACAAAGGCTGCAAGGTTTTTAGGGGTCTGTGCATTAAGATGGACCAGACCTGTAACTCTTACAATGACTGCGAGGTTGTTAGGGGTCTGTACATTGAGATGGACCAGAACTGTAACTTTTGCAATGGCTACAAGGTTTTTGGGGGTCTGTACATTGAGATGGACCAGACCTGTAACTCTTGTAATGACTGCAAGGTTTTTAGGAGTCTGTGCATCGAGATGAGAACACTTTGGAAAATAAAAAAAGAGAATTTTTATTGATAGTATTTTCATAAGTGTTCTATATTCTAAGACCTGGGTACAGGCTTCCCAATTACATCCTCTAACTAATATGTCGTAGGCCTAACGATCTTGGTTACCTTGTAGGGGCCTTCCCAGTTGGGTGAGAACTTTTCCATGGTAGGGATCTTTGGTGTTAGGGAATACTTTTTTTAAGACGAGATCCCCGAACTAGAAGTTGACAGGTCTTAGCCTTTGACTGAGGCTATTGGCCAGCCTGCGCTGGTATGCTTCAGTCTTGATCTTGGCCTGATCTCGTCTTTCTTCAAGTAGGTCCAGGTTTTTCGCAAGCTATTGGTCATTGAATTCCAGGTCAAAAGCATTTGTCCTTAGAGTTGGCATGCTAATTTCGACAGAAATAATCGCTTCTGAACCTTAAGCAAACGAGAACGGTGTTTCTGCGATTGGTATTCTTTTGGTAGTACGGCAGGCCCAGAGCACGCTAAGGAGTTCCTCGACCCATCTTCCCTTGGCTCCTTCCAAGCTCTTCTTTATGGCATCAAGGATTGTGTGGTTGGTGACCTCGACTTACCCGTTAACTTGGGGATGCCCCGGGAAGAGAAGTGGTGACTGATGTGTAAATCTTCGCAGAACTTCTTGAATATTTTACCGATAAACTGCGTACCATTTTCTGAAATGATGACGCGAGGTATACCGAACTTGCAGACTATGTTCTTCCAAGTGAAGTTCTTTACCTCCACTTTCTGTGACGTGAGTTAGAGGCTCGACTTTTACCCACTTAGAGAAGTAATCAATGGCGACCTAGTAGGTTCATTCTGTTTAAAGAGACCTTTGGTAATGGCCCTATAATGTCTATCCCCCACTGAGCGAAGGGCCATGGGCTGGCGATAGGGATAAGCTCTTGGTGGGCTGGTACTGATATGAAGTGAATCGTTGGCACTTGTCACATTTCTGGACATATTCTTTGGCCTGCTTCAGAATGCTGGGCTAATAGTAGCCTTGGGTTAGAGCTTAGTGGGCTATGGTTCTGCCACCATTGTGCTTGTCGTAGATTCCTTTATATATCTCCGCCAAAAATTATTAAGACTCCTCTAGAAATAGGCACCGCAAGAGGAGTTGCGTGTAAGATCTTCGGTAGAGCTTCTTATTCAAGATTAAGTACCGAGTTGTCCTGATTCGAATCCTTCAGACTTGGTTTTTATCTCTTAGGAGCAATCTTTTTTCTATATATTGGAAGATTGGAGTCATCCAGTTCTAGGTTTGTTCTGAAACCTGGGAAGATTGCATTTCTTCAATGCTTGGCTTCACTTGATGAGAGATCCTCAAAGTTGAATCCCCTTCTGATTTGAGATGAGAGGCCATGTTTTCCAGGTCGTCGGCCCTGGAGTTCTAACCTCTCTCGATCTTCTGAATGGTGAATTTATGGAAGGAGTGCTTCAATGATCCTATCAGTTCTGAATATCGGATCATTCTTTCATCCTTGGTGAAAAACTCTCCCGAAACTTGGTTTACCACGAGTTGGGAATCGGAGAATGATTCGAGATTCTGAGCTTCGTATTCCAGAGCCAGTTTCATCCCAAGGATGAGGGCTTCGTACTCGGCTTCGTTATTGGAGGCTCTGAATCCCAAGCTGACTGCTTTTTCTGTTATGAACCCGTCGGAGGACTGAAGCACTGTGCCGATGCCAGAACCTCTGTTTGTGGACGATATGTCGATATAGAGTTACCATACCGTGGTGTTCTCATCGAGCTGTGCTTTAGTGTGCAATGTCAGAGTGAATTCAGCAACGAAATCCGCTAGTGCTTGCCCTTTTATGGAGGTCTGTGGTACATAGGATATATCAAATTCTCCCAATTCCACAGACCACTTAACTAGGCGTCCTGAGATTTCAAGGTTTGTGTAGTACTGATTTTAGTGGATAAGCGATCGGGATCTCAATAGGATGCACCTGAAAGTAGGGTCTGAGCTTCCAAACAGAAATTATCAGAGCGAAGGCCAACTTTTCGATCTTAGAGTACCTTGTCTCTGTGTCCAGGAGCGTCTTGCTTACATAAAAAAATAGGCCTCTGAACTCCTTTTCTCCTGTCTGACCAATGCCGAGCTGACAGCGTTTTCTAAAACCGCAAGATAGAAGAGCAATTTTTCTCCTTGGACTAGCTTTGAGAGGAGCTCGGGGGATGCTAGATACTGCTTTAATTCCTGAAAGGATTTTTTGCACTTTAGGGTCCATTCTAGGGCCTTACTCCCCCTCAAAGCTTTGAAGAATGGAAGATAGCGATCAGTAGACTTAGAGATGAATCGTTTTAGAGCCGCAATCCTCCTATTCAAGGCCTAAATGTCTTTCTTGATTTTTGGTGACTCCAGGTTCAGTTAGAGCTGTGATCTGAGTGGGGTCTGCCTCGATACCCCTCTAAGAAACCAGAAAGCCTAAGAACTTCCCCTTAGTTACCCCGAAGGTGTATTTCAAGGGGTTCAATTTCATCCTATGCTGCCTCAGGATGTTAAATGTCCTGACTCAAATGCTGGATGTGGTTATTCTTTTGTAGGCTTTTGACCAGCATGTCATTTATATAGACTTTCATTGTGTCATCGATCAAGGGGCCGAACATCTTGTTTATTAGACGTTGATACGTAGGCCCGGCATTCTTCAGACCGAACGACTTCACTTCTATAACAATAGAGACCTCGTTCAGATATAAAAGTCATCTTTTCTTGGTCTAGGGGATACATTTGGATCTGATTATATCTAGAGTAAGCGTCCATGAAGCTCATGAGTTCATGCCCAACTATCGCGTCAACTAGCTGGTCTATCCTCGGAAGGGAAAAACTATCTTTGGGGCAGGCTTTGTTGAGGTCTGTGTAGTCAACACAAACCCTCTACTTACCATTTTTCTTCTTGACAAGAATAGTACTAGCGAGCCATTCTGGGTAGTACACTTCCCTTATCATTTTGGCGTCTAGCAACCTCTGGACTTCTTTGTTGATGATCTTGTAGTGCTCTAAAGCAAACATCCTCCTTTTTTGTCTCACAGGAGGGTGACCAGGATCTGTCATTACTTTGTGGGAGATCAGGCCAGGGTTTATACCTTCCATATATTTGGTTTCCCAAGTAAATACCGAGAGGTTGTTCTGCAAAAACTTCACCTATTTCATTTTGCTCGGAAGGGGATAGGACTGAACCGATTTGCAAATACTACCCTCCCTCTTTAGAGCTTACGAATACCTTGATGGGATCTTCTATTGGCTTGGCCTTGTTGTCCCTACCTCGAGGGCTTAATGGCTCTTTTATTTTCGAGGGGCACTCCTCTATCTCATGAAGGTGGGAAAGGGTAGGACTCCCTCCTTCACGAGGGTACTGTGGTTACTATTTGAGGGTCTTTTCTTTCAGCGCGAAAGCGTGGCATTCTCGGGCGGTTGGCTGACAGCCCCTAATAGAGTAGACCATGTTGTTGTGCACATACTGTCACGACCCGAAATCCACCCTACGCGGATCCCGAGGGCGTGATGCCAATTGGCCACCTTGTTAGTTTTCTCCACCGATAATGCGACCAACCAAATGCAACTTCTGAAGTTTACAATGAATTACGTTCTAAATGTAGGGTCAAAGCAACGGCAATTAAAACCTTTTTAAATTGAAAATGCAACTCATCCAAACACATCAGAGCACGTCTAGAATCAGTCACCAAATATCTCTAGAGTATCAATATACATGCCCCAATGCGTCCATTTTATATCAATGAATTACTTAAAGCAAAAGTTACACCAATACAATTCAGCTGGTCAAAACTCATCTCTAATGATCAACAATCAGAATGTCTCCAAGTACAATTTAATCATAGTGATCCAACATACTAGGCTACCCTAATCACTAATGATGTAATATTATAATACAAATTGTGAACTTAACCTTACAGAGTACGTAGTCAACTTGACTTGGAGTTAATATCGTCAATGTAAACCGTTTGTGCTTCACTAGTTCCACTAGTTATCTCACTACATATCATCCGTCATAAGCTACCTGAAAAATGGTTGTAAATAAGGGGTGAGCTAACAAAGCTTAGTAAGTAAATTCCTAGCTTTGCCATGGGTCAGGGTTAGTTCACAAGAATAATAGAAAAAAGGGATAACAGATAGATACATAGCCAGTCACTAAGATATAACAACAATGACCCGAGGGTCCAGAAAGGCTTATTCCCACAAGGAATAATATAAGAGAGAATCAGTCAAAGAGATCCAGCTCAACATAATAAACTACTGCCACCAATAATATGTCAGCCAATCAAAAGTATTCCATGCTTGCAAATAATATGATCATTCACAGGGTATAAAATATGATCATCCAACAATGCAAAAACGTCATTATTGAATTCTAACATAACAGATGCGTAAACAGAACGGGGCCCGGCATACCCCCAGAACATGCATATTCAGCTCTGCCTCAGTTCCTCGGGCTTGATGAAAAGTGTCAGAGCTCTTTTATTACAGGTCCCAAAGGACACAACATGTCCCAAAGGACACAACAGGCCCCTAAAGGGTCTTCCCCGCATTTGGGAACGGATGGGCCATTGTGACTGAGCACAACCCCGGGTACATACCAAATATCATGATCAATAAATCTCCACACAGGATGTACAATCATGTGAAATAGCCACCATCTCAATCAATGAGAAATAAGTGTGTGGATCAACAAAATTTCTATCAACAAGATATATCACCAGATCATGATGGTATAGATATGCTCAAATATCAGCAGATCAAAATACCAAAAGGCATAGGCAAGCAAATCAAATCCGAAGTACATATATGAATAATTGATCACAAATCGATTGGCTTCAAAATGGAGAAATCAAGTTCAATAGGTAGTGATAGAGTACAAATTTGGCAGCATAAGAAGATAAATGTGATTGGTTGGGAAATACCCATAGTAAAGCATAGGAGTTACTTACCTCGGTTTCTTAGTATTGCATTTTTCATTTACAAATACTCTGATAATCTCCAGATACTTCGGGCATATCCTTGCATAGCCTGAATAATCATCATTAATCACAGACATATCAAATTTCGTTTATTCATTCATGTCTTATTCATCATCTTAGGAGTCTATCAAATGGCCTAATTAAGTTCATTGGCCTATTACCCACCCATTGGGCTTAAACTTATGTTATTAAATTCCTCAAATAGGCTTAGTAGCTGTTAGGATTGTAATCTAAGTCATTTGGACTCTAGTTGTTATCAATTAAGCCCTTATTTAACCTTAGGGGTAAAATAATAATTTTTTCATTCTTGCCCCGAACCCTATCGTGGTCCTCAGAATATTCTTGATAGCTTACATGTAAAGTTCTAAGTCTTTTGCACTTCATTTGGTATCTGCTTTTGGTCATTGGGACACATCGGTCATTTCTTATTTTATACTTTAACTATTTCAGAGTCTTATTTAGTCCTAGAATTTATGCTTATGACAATTAATTAGATCAGATTGGCCTTCATTCGGCCTTTACCTTGTATTTACCATGCTCAGGAGTATTTTGGTCATTTTATATTTGATGATATTTTGACCCCGAATTATTATTTAGTCATTCATACAGGCTTACAATTATTGTTTCTTTCATTGGTATCAATTTCATCCAATTTGGACTTTATTCAGGCTTTATACTGTATTATGGGCATTTTGGTAATTTTATTTTCACGCGTCACATTTTTTGATACTCTGTTTGTTAATACAGACTCCACCGTTGAGTCCAGAGTGTCTGAACATAATTAAAATGAGCTATCTTGTATTTTTAATTAGCCCGGGGTATCATTAGAGGTAATACAGTCATTTACTATTTGCGTGTCTATATTTTTCGGGACTTAATTTCACAAATTGAACTCCACCGTTGAATTCGGAATGTCCGAAATAGTAGAAATACACTATTTATTTACTTTATTTGAGCTTCGTTTGACTTATTTGGTGTCCAAGGGCAAAATAGTCATTTTACCCAATTAATAAAGTAATTGAACCAAAATAGTCAAATTTAAATTATTGAACCAAAGGGTTTTTGGGTCAAAACCCTAAACCGGACCAAAGACCTTGTGAACCAGCCTATTCAAGTCCCTCTATGAACCGGAGTACAATATCCTACAGGCTTCCTTATCCATGGTTAGGTTAGCCCCAAATCCAATTTTAATTTCCTAACCTTGTAACCAAACAACCGATATTCATTTAAAATCAGTGACCAAAACGCTGTCGTTTCATTAATGCGGTGGCTTGCCCACGGTTCAACACATGTCTGAGTCGACACGGTGGCTGGTTATCTCTTTTAAGCTCGGCCGAGTCAACTCATAAGTTGACTCAGCGGGGTTTTCTTCTTCCCCACGCTTGAGCTACTGTAGTCCTAATCCCTGGTTTTATTCTTTTTCAATTTCGTGAAGTTTGGGGTTGAATTAGCCTTTATGTTTGGGTGGTATGGAATTCTGAATGTCTAGGCAACACTTTGGCATTAGTTTCAAGTCTCAAATCAAGCCATAGAAGCTACGGTGAGTGGGATAGTTTTGACCTGCAACTGGCTGATAAATGGCCATTTTATCACCATTTCGAGTGTGGTTTGGCTTGTTGTGACCATCATGGCAAGGGGATTTGATCCTCATTCCAAAAACAGAGAATAAGGGTTTATTTTAAAAGTTGGGTTCTAAACTCGTGACCTGCAAGTCTATTTTTAGTGGTCTTAACTTGAGTGTTTGGGTCGCAGCTTGGTATTTTTGGAACGCTTGTGGGCTCTACTCCAGGTTCCAACAAGCCAAATTCCATTTTGCTGTGGTCGGTTCAGACCTGTACCTTGGAGGTTTGTTAATGGCGGTTTTTCAATGGATTGTGTGTTACGAGCCTGCTGGTTTCTCCCATTTGGCTTAAAATTTGCCCCTTAGTGTCATTTTAATGCATGCATACAGCCTAGATACCAATCAAAACTGAAACAGAAAGAAAAGAATTCAAAAGGGAAATTTTAAGGTTTTGATACTTATACCTTAAATCAAATTTCTCCCTCTCTACTTCACTGCCCTGCCTCTGCTCTTAGCTTCTCCTTCCTCTCCCTATACACTTCTAAGAATACGCCCACACGTACATGCACAAACACATACTAGTATATACACACACAATATCTCTCTCTGTCTACTCTCTCTCTAGCTTTTCTCTCTAGCCTCTCTCTCTCTACTGAGTTTTGCACACATACACACACAAGCTTCTGATTTCTGAATTCCATTCACACGCACGCAAGCTCAAGTACATATATACATCATATATTATATTTTATATATATTTGATTTGATTTGCATGAAACCTAATTGGTGGGTATGGTAGGTCTAATGAGGGGCTGCCACCTCATTTTTGATATTCTGAATTTAAGCATTCCATGGTATATAAATATATATCTTATGTATGTTATAGCACAAAAGTGCTTGTGGCCAAGTGGTTAGTTTTTAGGCATTTAAAACCTTGTCTCCCTTGGTCAAGGGTTCAAAACTTATCCATTGCATTTTTGGCACTTTCCTCATATTTTATGCTTATGCCTCGTTTGGCTGGCGCAAATTCCTGTTTTAGTTATTTCCTTTATATTTTCTTTTCTATTACTCTTTTTACGAAGCGGTTTCTTCTGGTCACTTTCCATTTCGATTAGCTTCGATGTTGATTGCCTTGTCTCGGTTATTATTTCCTTATGTATCTCGTAACTTGTCAATTCAAATTCTTGTAGTGTTAAAATCAAGCTATGATGACTAACTTAAGCCTTCTCCTCTTAATGTATTAAATTATTTTATCGGTCTATTGTAACTTATCGAGAAATTTTTGATTAGTTTTCTCAATTATTTTTTATGTTGTGTCTAATTAATAATTAGCAAACTAATTATTAATTAATTAAGGTTGGGGTGTTACATATACTTTAAGCACTGGTGGAGGGTGGAGGTGACCGCTCCCATCTGGTGGAGCCAAGGCCTTCCGATGATAACGTTGCAAGGGGGACTTGGAATCCAGAACCATGTATTTGGAGATCAAGGTCTTTTATCCGTCCCATTCTCTTACGGTAATCGGTAGGTCAATCTTGCCTAGCGGGGTGTTGAGGTTTCCATCGAATCCTACCATTACTGCAGTAGTGGTTTTGATGTCACTAGGGTTGAGCTTCATGTTCTTGAGAGGCTCATAGAATAATACATTGGTAGAACTCCTCATGTCCACCAAGACCCTTCTGATCTCAAAATTGACAATTTTGAGTGAGATAACAAGGGCGTCACCGTGGGGACAGTACACCCTTGCAAAATCCAACTCTGAAAACTGGATTTGGAGCACTGGCTTCAGCATTTTCTCGATTATAGAGATCTAGAGGACGCTAGGAGTTGTCTTAGCCTCCCAAGCATATCGCTTTCTTGCGCTGTTAGACATCTCTATGATTGGGTTATCAGCGTAGGAGGACAAAGATGACCTGGTTATTCTATTGTTGGGGCTCGTTCCGGCCATCCCTCTGTTTAGGCCTTTCTTCTTGCCTAATCTGTTGTGGCCTGTTGTTACAGGGGTTCTACCTTCCGTCCTGCCTGACAAACTCCTGCAGGCGCCCTCGCCTAATGAGCTGCTCAATCTCTTGTTTGAGGGCTCTGCATTCGTAGGTAGTATGCTCGTGATCTTTGTGAAAGTCACAGTATTTGCTCTGGTCCCTGGTATCGGGATTGTTTTTCAGTGGTTTTGGCCACTTCAAATCTGCACGGGTCTGTACCTGTCGAAGTATATAAGTAAGGGAGGCGTTCAGAAGAGTATACGTGCCACACCTCCCAGCATTGGGGTTATTCTGTGCCCTGGGTGCCGTCTTTCTGTCTGGACTTCTGACCCTCTTTTTAGTTGCGTTGGAGTCTCTCTTGTGATCGTCTTTCTGAGCCTGCTCTTTAACTTTTTGGGAAGATATCTTGGTCTCCTCCAGGTTTATGTACTTACGTGCCCGCTCCATGAGCGCTGCCATATCAATGGGAAGATTCTTTGTCAAAGAATCCTGAAAACGCCCAAGTGCTAGGCTAGAGGTGAGAGCTATAATCTGTTATCTCTGTGAGCTCGGCATTGAAGCGTGCGATGTATTCTCGGAGCGACTCACCTTTGGTCTGCTTTATGTTTAGTAGGAACTCCAGCCCCTTTCTCAACCCTCTGCTGGTCATGAACCGGTCGATGAACCGTTTGTTGAGCTTATAGAAATTGATGACAAACTTCTAAGGAAGGCTGTGGAACCATTTCAGAACAGTACCCTTGAGGCTGGTTACAAAGGTGTGGCACATGAAGGCGTCAATGGCTCCATGTAGTGCCATGGTGTGTTGATAGTAAGAGAAATGGTCCTTGGGATCCTTGAACCCGTCATACAGAGTGAACTTCGGGACAACAAATTTATTTGGTCGCTCTTCCGCCATTATGGCAGGAGTGAATGGCGTGGTGAACCTTCCAAGCAGCCTTGCCAGTTCATCCTGCTTTGGAGGGATGTAGGTACCTTTAGTGATGATAATGTGGTCTATGGAGTCTACTACTTCCTCTACCCTCTGTGGGCCTCTGGGCTGAGCCGGTTGTTGTTGGCCTTGCCTTGCAGCTTCTGTCCCTATATGGAGGGGACGATTCTATCCAGTAGTAGGGAGAGGACGTCGGTCTTCCTAGACCGAAGGAATCGGTGCCGGTTGAGTCTGAAACTCATGTGGCGCTGGGTCAGCCCCTGAAGCTGCTGGAGTTGGGACCCTTATCCTACTTTGGTAATGTGCAACAAGATTAAAGGCTGGCATCCCCCCTTCCTACTATAGTGGATGGCTGGGGATCTCCTCCTATATGAGTGGTGCCCTGAGGGTGCACCGACTGCTCATTGGGAGCCTCCGTGTGGGTTCATCCGCCCATAATGGTGGCAGGAGGCTAAACCCCTTCGTCGGTTGCACTGGTAGGGAGGACTGAGTGGGATTGCTCTACAGGTTTTGGGTGAGCAATGCCAAGTTTGAGAGATGGCAAGAAGTTGTTCCTGCATCTGATCGGACTGTCCCTGGACTTGATTGAGTTGTTGCTGCATAGGGTCGGGTGCTTGTCCCCTTCCTCCCCTAGCCGGAGGCTAGTTTCAAGGGTTTTAAGGATTTTTCCTCAAACGAAGATTGAGAGCCATGGTCTTTTAGTGAGAAAAGAAAAAAAGCTATTGTTGTCAAAGAAGGAACTTAGCAAGAAACGATTTTCGTTTCCCACAGACGGCGCCAAACTGATACTGCACTTTCTGATCAGTAGGGCTCTGTTCTTCGTTGCCTGTCGAACACTCAAAGAAGAAGATCAAAGGGTCACCTGGGTTGGCTCCGGCGGTAGCCACTCTGATGACAAAGTTAATAAACTGAAGTAAAAAGACTGTAATTGAAAGTAATTAAGAAAACGTAATGGAAAAGCACACCTTAGGGTTCAATTTATAGGTTGCGGATCTTCCCAAGTTGAGTAGGATTTAGAGTCACAATAATACGGATTTGATTGATATCTGAAAATGTCAGTTACCATGTTAATCTCTACGCTTTATAGGAATAGGAAGTGAAAGAGATCCTAGAGTGGCAGTTTCCTTGTTGCGCATTATTTCCTTACCTTCAGGTCGGTAGTGTACTCAAGGTGGTAATCAGCTTTGAACCCCTTAATGCGTGTGTTCAGTATTTCCTGCTCTGAAGGTGAGACCGGAGGTCATGTGGGATTCCGAACAAGGAAGCTCTGAACTCTATATATCAGTCTGTTCTGGATGGACGAGTTATGGTTATTCTGTATACATAGATACTCTGTATATACACGTGTCATGTGAAAGCTGGACTGTCACTTTGTGATATATCAATAGTCATGAACACTGATATTGAAAAATAGAGAGCTTTTTCAATGGAAGCTTAAAATATATGAATTGTCGCTGCTCAGATGCTTCAATTTTCCAATTAAGCAAACGGTACTCACTGATGGTAATGATATGATCCCACCTCTGATGCCAACACCACGAATTGTGCGGTCACAAATATCCCAACCAAGCACTTCAATAATCAACAAAAACCGCAAATCCAAACTTGAAACGGAAACCCAAAAAGAGCTTAAGGTCTATCAGCTCAAAAATTAACTTCAAGGGGTATCATGGGTTTGGGTGGGAGTGGTGATGTCTCCCCATACCCTACAAAGAAGGAAGCAGGGAGCATTGGTGGAAATGGATTGGCATGAGCAAAAGAACCTTGCAGGAAGTGGTTTCCTCAAAAGAAAATGCACATAAATAAAGATGAAATAGTCATGAAAGACTATCAAATAGTATCTGTAAACTGTGTATAACTTGAAATGAATGGAGCACGATCCCATTGTAATTTACAGGGTGCTCGTTTCGTGGCACAATGAAACTAGATAAATAATTCTACCATTAAACTGAAAACTATAAATAGGAAAATCTAAGTGGCACATAAGGCAGCTTATTCCATGGATGGTTCCTTTCTATGGAAACTTCTTATCCTCATAAGATCTCCGAATCTTCGTAACAGTGCTCTTCTTTTTCTCTGCGAATTTCTATCATTTTCCGCATCATCAAAATGTGTCCCATCTAGATTATCAAAATCTTCTGAATTTGTTGCTGTTTCTCCATCATCCGTGAAAGAAGATTCGCTTCGTTGGTGAAATGCAGACTTTGGTGTCCGGGGCTCTGATTTTGGTGTTTCCACAGAATCAAATATTGAACCCTTAAGTGCCTCGGCCTTTTCAGGGTCCTCATCTGCAATCTCATGATCTACATCTTCATCTTCATGTTCATTCAGGATTTCATGAAGATCGAAACTGAAAGCTTTGTTCATTTTTACACCATCTTCACGCTCCACAACCCTTGGATTCAGCAACTTGAGCATCATTCCTTCCTCCTTATCCTCAATCTTTAACTCTGTTGATCCTGCAGAAAGCAACCGCTTCAAACCCTTGATGTTTTCGTTAGCTGCAGCTTCATTGATCCTAAGGCGTTCATTTTCTCGGGTAAGAAAATCCAAAGCATCATCCTTTTCGGCCAGACAATCCTTGAGTTGGGAATTTTCAGCCTTGGCAATTCCAGCAGCTTCCTTTGCAACATTAGCTTCATTGAGGGCCTGCTTAAGTATATCCCTCAATTTGTGGTTTTCTTCCCTAGATGTCCTAGTCGTGTTCTCGGCTGCTTTTAGAGACTCGATCAATCTAAGGTTCTCCTGTTGTGCCACAGCCCTTTCTTCTTCAGCACTTTTTATGCAACTGACAAACCCCATTTCTTTATCATTCCATGCCAAAAGTGACTCCTCAGCTTCTAATCTCAGTCTCTCCGCGGTGTTTTTGTACCTCTCTGTTTCTTCTGTTGCTTCATCCAAAAGCTTTTGATACCTATCCTCAGTGCTCCTCACCATTACCTTTAATTTCACTGCCTCCTCTTTTACATGCTCTAGCTCCACTTCGGTAAAGCTGAGCTTCTCCTTTGCCTGGTTGGCTTCTGTTGCAACTTCTTTCAGTGCTAATGCTAGATCATCCATGGCTTTATTGCTCTTCTCTTCGGCTTCAATAGACAACTTCAGTTCATTTTTAAGAAAGTTCATCTCCTCAAGTAAACTCTTGGACTTTGACGAGGTAACTGTCTCTTCCTTCATAGAATCAACATTTTCATAATTTTGAAATCCATTAAGATCTCTACTGCTTTGCCTGGATGAAATCTCCAACTTCACCATCTTCTCATGAAGAGAAACAACTTCAAGCTTGGTTTCTTCAAGTTCAACCTTTGTTTGCTCGAGCTGTTTTGTTTGGGAGACCACAGTATCCAACATTTTGGTTTCTGATAGCTTTCCTCTCTCTGTCTCAATCTCGAGTTCCTGAATTTTTTTCTTATTTTCAGACAATGTACCCATTAGACGAGCCTCAGAGGCTTTGGCATTACTCAACTCCTCTTGCAGCTTATCTAACAATGCATCTCGCTCAGCCAATTTGAGCTCAAACAGTTTTGAATTTTCAAGTTCAAGTTTCAAAGACTCGATATCATTTTCCTTGATTTTCAATTCTTGTTTTGAATTAGATAATGATTCCTTCACAGTATTAAGCTCTGTGACTACCTCCTCCGTCTTCATAGAGGACAATGCCTCACTTAGCTTCATGTTGGCCTCCTGAGCTACCAACTTCATCTCTCGAAGTTCATCAAATGCTCGATCCCTTTCTTCGACCGTTGCATCCAATTGCTCCTTCGTTCTTTCCAGCTCTTCCTGAAGCCCACCCATATGAAGTTGCTGCATTGTTGAAACACTAACGACCTGATTCTATATCAAATTACACGGAAACCAGTATCACATTAAACCAAAATCCAATCCAATTAGGCTATCTCGTGTGACTCAAAACTTAAATTTGAGTCAAAATCTTAAAAAACCGTATCCAACTCGAGATTCCAACGCGTACTAAATCTATTTTTATTTAAACTCGAACTCAAACTCAAATCTACATAATATTATTCATGAACTCAAATCACTGTTAAAAGCTAAATTTAAAACTTTTGGGACAAGACTGGAATTTTTTTCAAAAGATTTTATCATTGGAGAACATCAAATTCAAATGAAACTTTTGCTCAAATTAAGTCACCGTTGGAGATAGCCTTACAAATCAAAACATATCTAAAGAAAATAGGTTGATACCTCCGGTAAATTCACGTCCTTCAACGGCTTTCGGTCAAGAGGTTTAACGGCTTTCTTGTCAATTTGAGATAGAACAGGGTCCCCTCTACAGAATATGGTTGCAGATATTGTCCTAGAAAGAATAGAGGTATTGTTCTTTTGCCTGGAATCGAAAGTCCAGGATCTACAAACCACATAAATTACACAAATTCAAAGGCAAACAGATGACAAAATAGTGTTTGATAATTATATAAGCTGTCAGAGCATGAAAAAATCAACACCCATCATGCCAAAAGCATGAAAACCAAGAATGGATTGAACCCCAAAACAAAACAAAAAATAGAAAGCAATAGAACCCTATGATTAATACAGAGAGTACTGAGAAGGGAGATAGAATAAAACATAAGCTATCTAAGCATGAAGCAACCAATACCCATCAAGCCAAAAGCATGAAAACCAAGAATGAATTGAACCCAAAAAAAATTAAAAAGCAATAGAACCCTTATACAGAGAATACTGAGAAGAGAGAAAGAGTTATACATAAGCTATCTAAGCATGAAACAAACAACACCCATCAAGCCAAAAGCATGAAAACCATGAATGGATTGAACCCAAAAAAAAAAAAAATCAGAAACCAATAGAACCCTATTATTAATACAGAGAATAGTGAGAAGAGAGATAGAGTAATACCTTGATTTGGATCGCAACATGTTGAATATGGTGATTCTTGGGCTATATATCTCTGCTATGTTTGGAAAATCAGGAAAAAATAGACAAAAATAGCACCAAACATAGAGAGATTTTGGAGGACGTTGTTGAGAGAGTGGAGAGTTTGTTGCCACCAACTGGTTATGAACAAAGTCCGAAGTTGGCGGGTTTCCTCTAAAAAGAACGTTCGGCACTTTGCCGTAACGGCAAATGCAATAGATTTGGAGAGAGAAGAAGAGAGAAAGAGAGGTAGTTTGGAAGGAGTCGTTTGGCGGACGTTGGAATTTGGAAGAAACCTACGGAAATTGACTAAATTTTAATTTTTATTTGATGGAAATGCCACGCGCATGACTCTGTCCATAGGCCGGCAAACATGACATGGGACATTTAGTCAACGGCTCCTTATGGCGTTGGAGTTAGGCTTAGGGTTTTGATTTTGGACCCTTAGTGATTCTTCAATTTCGGCTTGGGCCTGGTCTATGATTTTACTTTTCTTACAATTTAGGCTTGTACTAGGTCAGGGCGGCTGATTCCAAATTATATTACATATTACATGAAATTATATTATAAAATTACCCAACATCAAAAACTTATTATATCATTTATATTACACATTACATGAAATTCAACAAAGAAGTTTCAAGATACTAAAAAATTGTCTAATCTTAAAATTCTATTTATATATATATATATATATATATATATTAGATCTAATTTTAACATATTAAATTTCGATATCCAACTCGTTTAATAAATTTTATTATCATATTTAAGTTAAGTCATGAGTTAAAAAAATATAATTTATATATATTTAAATGAAATCTGAATCAAAATTTGATGTATTGAGAAACTTATTGCAATTACGCAAAGTTTTTTTTTTCTTAGACATTAATGAAATGAATCTTCAGTGGAGCTACATCTACATGTGCAGATCATAATACCATGAAAACAGAAGAGATCCAATAATCCCGTATCAAAGTGGTCAACTCTAAATTTCTTAAATCAAGTCATTCTTAGAGCTAGGTGTTGGAGTCATCTGTTGTCTTTTCCTCCTGCTGTTTGGCTATGGACAAGGGCATGTGTAGGCTTGGGCTATAGCCTCTTCAAATTTTGAGAAAAAAATATATGTAATTTTTATCTCTAATTTAAAAAAAAAATAAAATTCACATGAAAAATAAAATTTCCGTTTTTAAATTTTTTCTCCCATATTTTTTTCCAACTCTGTCCTTTTCTATGCAACTTGTCTTTTTTCCAACTCCCAGTTTCGGGGCAACTTGAATATGGTTTTTTATGTCAAAAAGGTGGGATTACTTTTCCCAACGGAAAAATACCAAATGAAATTAGATTCCATAACCTACTTAATGGAGACTACTTGCACATTACACATTAGGGGGAAAAAAAAAGGCCATTCTCACTAGTAAAACTTTTACAGAAATTCTACAAGTAATCATTTGTAGGGTTGATCATAACATTCATTTTTTACCATTGATATAAGAACAGCCTCCCTTTCATCCAAAGTGCTTCTGGCACTAAGCCAACCAAAAATGTGTCGTTGGTACAATTACACAATTAGTTCTTCTTTTCGTTTTGATCGTCTTCTAAATTAGAACAAAATAAGGACTAATTAAGTGTACGAAACTCCCATCTATAAGATTTGGAGAACATTAGATATACATAACTTTATCTCTGCAAACAAAAAGATTATTTTCGCAACTTGAACTCGTGACTCCCAACTTTACCATTTTGTTTGTTTTATTAAATTAGTATATAATAAAATGAAGAAAATGATATTCTAACTCTCCAAACCTGTCACGACTCAGAACCCAGCCTATACGGATTAGGGGTCCGTGATCAGCCATCAAGTCCTTTCAATGATCAAATTATCTTTGTAATTACCATTTATCAAAAGCAACAGAATAATTTTTTTTTTCTTCCTTTTTTCTCTTTCATATTCATAAGGTAAACCATATAACCTGGTCAATCACTTAACCATTGTCTCCAAATAATGTAGTTTTCATAATAGAATGAGGTAGGTTTAAATTACACAGCTGAATTAGTTTGGTAACAACACATCTGAATTCACATAGTCAAAACCATCTAATCCATCTTCAGTTAAAGATCCATCAAAACAACTCGCTGCCCTCACTTAATAACTTAGTCTGCATTGCCTGAAAACATGGTAAACATCTGCAATGAGCTCGACAGTTCTATGAGAATTTCATAACATACCAAGAGTTTCAAAACTACTATGTAGTTTTATACTGAAATGTCTATATTCATTTAGAATTAGAATACGTCATATCAAAATACAAGAGTTTAAAAAATAGTATCAAATTCATTTTCAATAGTTCTTAGTTCAATCATAGTAATAATTCAATAATCAATATCATAGTTCAATCACAGTTATAGTTCAATAATCAATATTGTAGTTCAATCATAATCATAATTTAGTAACATAGTTCGATAAACAATAGTCATAGTTCAATAGTCAATATCATAGTTCAATCATAGTTGTAATACCCTGACCCGGGTTAGCACGTATACCGAGGTAGACCGGGTCGAGGAGTATACTATCGGTTGTAACCCGAGCTGTTTAAGCTCTATATTTTGATATCACATGTACCGTACGATTTTAGAATGTAAATGGTGTCAGTTATACAGCTAGTGACAGGGCAATGCCCGAGCAGTCAGAACTACGCCTCGAAATGCGTACACGCACGCATCCCTATGCATGCATACGTATACTCACACGCGTAGTCCATTTAATATTAATGTATGCACATGTGGTCAGGAGCTAATATATACGTGTATATATGAGTATATACATACGTATAAAGTACGTATTCATATATGTATATATGTATATATACAATGGTATATATGTACAGTATATGTATTATAAAATAAGAAAAGAAAGAAAGAAAATAAATAAAAGAAAGAGCATGCAGTGTGTAAGTGTGGATATAGTTATGTGTATTATGCATGTACATAAAGATGTGTATATATATATATATGTATATTTTATATATATATATATGTATGTATCAATGAATATACAAATAAAAATAGCAGCAAGTGGGTTGATTGAGGGATGGATTGAGTGATGGGAGGTCTGGACAGATTATGTGTGCAAGTCGGTTGGTGTGTGTGAGTGTGTGTTGGTGTGTGTAATATAATATAAATATATATAACATAAATTACAAGAAACCATTTAATGGAAGCAAAAAGAAAAGAAAGAAATCAGCAAAGAAGTCAGAAAATGAGGGAGACCCGAGAGAAAGAAATGGAGAAGTGACTGGGCGGTGGAGTGTGTATGTGGGTAAAATATGTATATATATATATATGGGTATTGCGTAAGAGAAGGAAATAGAGAGATGAGGCTGAGTTAGAAGTAGAGAAGTAGTGGGAAATTCAGAAAGAAACCAAAAGTCGAAACAGAAGAAGAAAAGGGAGAAAACACCGAGAAACCAGAAATAGGTGAACCATGTTTGCTTTCTGTTTTAAATTTGCAAAGAGCATGATAGTTAGTTTGGATTTTTGGGCTTTGATAAGCATGAAATATAGATCAAACAGCAAAAAGAATCAACTAAAATGAGTTAGAAATGAAGGAGAATAAGGTAGTTGCAGGTGTTATCATAGTTTCGGGCTTCTCAATATTTTATGCATGAAGCTTTGTTTAAATGGCTTAGAAATAAACCTATAAAGTACAGGAAACAAATAGAAAAAGAAACGAGTAAAAACAGTAGAGAAATCGGCATAAAAATGGAAATTCTCAGTCGGTCGGAGTTACGGTTCATGGCTGTTTCGTGAGGATTTAGCGAATGAAACTTAAAACAAATGTTAGATATGAGATCTACATGAAAATCTGAAGAAAATGACATTTTAAAACTGTTCAATTTCGACCGGAAATTAGGTCACCGTCGTCGGAGATGGCGACGGGAACCTACCGGAGCTTCGCTTGAAAGTCGGGGAAGACAGTGAACAATAGAGAGGCTGTGACGTCGTTTGGGAGCTGAATGGGTCCAAAGCTGCGTCGTTTTGATTTTAAACCGTTTTAAATTTAAGTTAAAATGGGACCGTTTGGCTACGGGTTTCGGAAATTAAAACAAGGATTAAATCGGGATGGGGATACACTATTCCGATTTTGAGCCCTTATCCAGTGTTTGGTTTCAAGACAATTAGAAAAAAAAATAGGCAGGGGCGTAGCCCCTACGGATCGAACTCAAGACTGGTCGAACATAAGCCCAAGCCCAGACCACTGAGATAGGCAAGCCTGTGCTCATATTTTGGCCCAATATATATATATATATATATATATCTTAGAAATGAAAAATAGGAAAAGGAAAAAAGGGGCGCAACCCCTAAGGTTCGAACACAAGGACCAAATTGAAGAAAGCCTAAAACAGAACCAGTTGGATAGGTACCACCCGTGTTACCTGTTCCACCAGATTATATATATATATATATATATATATATATATTATATAATTATAATATTTAATTAATTTAAAAATAATAAAATAGCCCAGAGTCCAAATTAGACAAGTCATTAGTGTATTTTGACTATCTTGAACCTTCTGAGACCAATGGTGAGGTCCGTGTTGCAAGATGAGGTCCCAAAAAATAACCAAATTGAATTCCGCAAAAGCCTAAACCGACTTTCTTCGATATTCCGGACTCAATAGTAGAGTTTATTTTCATAAAAGAGGAACTTAAGATACAAAGGCATAAAATTGATCAATAGCATAATCCAAGTAACAATAGACTGAGACGTGTTTCATGAATTTTAGGAACACGGAAGGGCAAAGAAAAGGCAATCTAAATCCTTCTATTTCATAGACAATAAGAGGTAAGTAAAATCTGATCTCTGCATGTGTTACATTTCCAACCATGTCATTAGTCCCTTGTACATATTACTATTTGTATTCTATACATACCAATATTTATTTAGCCACATCGATATTGCCCTATCATGTGAGAACTAGTTATTGATTTCTATATATATCTTGATCATGATTGTACGCTTGTGCACAGATTCCTTTTTGTACACTTGTACCTAGGGCCGCGAGGGCCAGATAGATTTATTCTAAGTAGTCTAGTAACCATAGCCTCGAAAACTATTGTTACGTCAGATTGCCTAGAATCAGTTATGATTCCACTATACCCTTCGTGGAAGATAGCATGATCCCGATATATTATTAGTGCCAGATTTGTGCTCAGTCACATTTCTATTCTGATGTTATTTATGACCTTCAGGTCCAAGTTCCGAGTAGAAACATCTACTACAGTTGCTATGTGAGGCTTGGGACGTACAGTTACAGTGTACACAGAGCAGTATTCTTACAGCCCGAGTGGATCTGAATACTGGCTAAGGGGGATATCCAGACCCCACTAGTGCATCTTAGTTTTAGTTGATATCACCATCCTTTATTGTTGATATTCATAGCTTGATCATGTTATATTATTATTGAATGATCATGACATTTTACAGCTTCCAGTACAATGTTTACATTTCATACTTGATATAGCTCATGATTGTAGCAGTATGACATTGTTGGCATAACAGTTCCATTTCCTTATCATTTGACTTCTATCACTTGATATTGAGTTATATATTCATTGACTGGCTAGCATTCTTTATACCCTTGTACACATGGCAGAGTAAAAGACTACTTACTGAGTTTTCATAGCTCATCAGATACTACACAACTTTTTGCAGGCATAAATTTCGAGAACAGACCCTAGAGTCTGATAGCTAGGAGGTGGACATTTACTTTTGAAGTTGCGGTGTAATACTTAGTACGGACAGTCTCATAGCTCTCCCATATTATCCACGTCTTGGGGATGAACAGTTGTATTAAGAAATTTTGTATTCCGCATTTTGTAAACATTATATGTATCACATGCAGCTTTAATTATTTATTCCGCATTTTAGTAGTTGCATGTTAGTAGCATTGATTGTGTAGCAAGTTGAGACAGTCCTGGTTCGGCACCCAAAGTTGGGCCGGGGCATTCGCGATACGAGATCCGCGTAGGGTGGGTCTCGGGTCGTGACAGCTTAGTATCAGAAGCATCCTAGGTAACATAGTGGTTCATGGGAGATAGACTAAGGTACTAGTATTACAGATGTCCAAGTAGAGTTAGTAGATAGAAACTGGCATGCAATATTAGACTCTTGAATATATGAAACTGATTTTTGACCAAATGCAAAAAATGGTGCATACTCGTACTACCACACCATTGGATGAGGCTAATGCCAATATAGCACGGTTAGAGCGACTGGTGGAGAGGTTTATGTAGAATGCGCCTCAAAACCAGGTAGGTTCCAGCACTTCAGCCCATCCAGAGAACAGGAACCCCCTATGGTACACATAGTGCATTAGGAGAACGAGAGGGGTCAGATTTACCTTTATAAACAGTTTCAAGCACTACGACCCTCTACGTTCAACGGCACTAGGGGCCCCACTTCTGTAGAAGAGTGGAGGCTCGAGATAGGAGAGGATCTTTGAGATCATGGACTGCACCAAGGTACAGAAGGTAGCCTTTGCTACTTTCACTTTCAGAGGCATGGCTCATGAGTGGTGGCTACTAGAGAAGGCCAGAGAGCCTCAGATGACATGGGATCGATTCACTGTGATCTTCAATCGGAAGTACCTTCCCCAGGGAAGCCAGAGATCAGAGAGTCGCAGAATTCTTTGTCTTACAGCAAAGGAACTCAGCGGTGGAGGAGTATGAGGCTAGATTTACATAGTTGATTAGATTTGCTCCTGCTGTCTTGGAAGACGAGCACGAGAGAGCCTGCAAGTTTGAGAGCGGTCTACAGGTGGAATATTAGACACAGGGTTAAACCCCTGCAGTTAGCCACTTATGATGACATGGTGAACACTACAAAGATCATAGAGCAGAGTGGCGAGGAGTTTGCCCAGAGGAGAGCAAACACGGCACCGAGGCCAAGAGGGAGTCAGCCAGCCCCGAGACCATCAGGGAGTCAGAATAGAGGGCCAACTAGGAACCAGGGCAGGGGGATAGGACCTACCTTCACCCGGCCAAGAGCAGGACCAGCACCTAGGAGTTTTGGACCCAAACCATCGGGGGTCAATTCTACTGGTGGGAGTGTAGTTTAGTGTCCCACCTGCCACAAACGTCATAAGGGGCTGTGCCAAGGATAACTCCCGTGCTTGCTATTTATATGGTCAGGAAGGGAATTTCAAGACCAATTGCCCCTAGAGGACCCAGTCAGTTGGAAGTACAGTTGGTACTCTATCTGTATCAGTAGCTACGACTGCAGCTGCAGCACAGCCCCGAGGTAGTGGACAGAGAACTGAGCCGCAGCGCTCAGGGAGATTGCACTGACACCCAGAGACACGCAGGCTACAACCTCAATAGTCGTAGGTACCCTTCAGATTTGTTCATAGCATGCTAAAGTACTCTTTGACACTGGCTCCACACATTCTTTTATATCACCAGTATTTGCTGCTAGACTAAACATAGAAACAGTACCCTTAGGTTATATGTTAACCATTTTTATGCCTTCAAGAGAGTCACTATGTAGCAACACTGTGTACCGAGCATGTAAGGTTCAAATCGGAGACTCACATTTATTAGCCAATCTGATACCATTAGACATTTATGGTTTTGATGTTATACTCGGTATGGACTGGTTGGCCGCAAATCATGTATCTATAAATTGCGTGGCCAAGACAGTCAGTGTACAAGACCCGGATGTTCGAACATCCAGTTTGACGGGACGGGTGTAAGCTACCCCACCCTATTTTGTATCTTCTATCCAGGCCAGACGTTTATTGCGTAAAGGCTGTCATGGGTTCTTGTGTAACATTCTGGACACTCGCTCGCAACAACCACCCTTAGATCAGATTCCCACTGTTAGAGAGTTTCCTGAAGTCTTTCTTGATGACTTACCAGGAATGCCTATGGATAGAAAGATAGAGTTTACCATTGATGTGCAGCCAGGTACCTCCCCGATATCCAAGAATCCTTATCGCATGGCACCGATAAAGCTGAAGGAGCTGAAGCTTCAGTTACAGGATCTACTAGAGAAGGGATTCATCAGACCTAGTTATTCACCGTGGGGTGCCCTAGTGTTGTTTGTGAAAAAGAAGGATGGGACCATACGGTTATGTGTTGACTACCGTGAGCTGAATAAGGTCACCATCAAGAACCGATACCCTCTGCCAAGGGTAAATGATCTCTTCGACCAGTTGAAGGGAGCACAAGTCTACTCTAAGATTGATTTGAGGTCCAGGTACCACTAGCTGAAGGTACGACCGGCAGATATTGAGAAGACGGCTTTCAGAACCCGCTGCAGGCATTATGAGTTCTTAGTAATGCCGTTTGGGGTCACAAATGCCCCTGTTGCATTCATGGATCTGATGAACAAGGTTTTCAAGCCATATTTAGATGACTTCGTGATCGTGTTCATAGATGACATCTTGGTTTGTTCCAAAAGCTATGAGGAACATGAGGTACATCTGAAGAAGGTTCTACTAAAGTTGAGGGAGCAGAAACTGTACGCTAAGCTAAAGAAGTGTGAGTTCTGGCTCCCAAGCATAGCATTTTTGGGGCATGTGATTAGCAAAGAGGGGATCTCTGTTGATTCTCAGAAGATCGAGGCAATCATGGATTGGCCTCGGCCTACCAGTGTCACAGAAGTACGGAGTTTCATGGGATTGGCTGGCTATTACAGAAGGTTTGTAAAAGACTTCTCGAAAATAGCTACGCCAATTACACAGTTGACCAGGAAGGACGTTCCATTTATCTAGACAGAAGAGCGAGAGAAGAGCTTCCAAGAGCTCAAGGATCGACTAGTTACAGCTCCAATTCTGACTGTGCCAGATGGAACCGAGGGGTTTGTTATTTATAGTGATGCCTCACTGAAGGGCTTGGGATGTGTTTTGATGCAGAGTGAGAGGATAGTAGCATATGCTTCACGTCAGTTGAGGCCACATGAGAGGAACTATCCCGACACATGATCTTGAGCTAGTAGCCATTGTCTTCGCCTTGAAGATATGGAGGCATTACTTATACGGAACCACATGCAAGATTTTCACTGACCATAAGAGCCTCAAGTATCTGTTCACACAGAAGGAGCTCAATATGAGACAGCGCAGTTGGTTAGAGTTGATCAAAGACTACGAACTCAGTATTCAGTACCACCCAGGGAAGGCGAATGTGGTAGCTGATGCTCTTAGTAGGAAGTCATCAGGAAGCTTGGCTTGCCTGTTGACCATTCAGACAGAGATACTGAGAGACTTGGAGGATATGGAGATCGAGGTAGTTCTACCTAGCTCTGAGGCATTGTGTGCCAACATCACAATCAGTTTATCGATTGTTGACAAAATCAGAGAGCAGCAAACTCAGGATGAGAAGCTCTCCAAGCTTCGTCAGAAGACTGAGTCAGGCATAAACTCTGAGTTTTTAGTGAGAGATGAGATGTTATGCTACCATGGCAGGATTTGTGTACCTGATGTACTAGAGCTGAGAAGGGAGATCCTTCAAGAGGCACACAGTTCGAGATTTGCCTTACATCTTGGGAGCACCAAGATGTATCACAACGTCAGAAGCACATATTGGTGGTCTGGGATGAAGCATGACATAGCTGAGTACATAGCACAATGTACCAAGTGCTAGCAAATCAAGGTAGAACATCGGAAGCTTGGTGGACTCCTACAGTCTCTACCTATTCCTGAATAGGAAGTGGGAACATATTACGATGGATTTCATGTCAGGGTTGCCAAAGACATCGAGAGGGAGTGATTCTATCTGGGTCATTAGTTGATAGACTGACCAAGACAGCTCATTTTCTGGCAACAAAGACGACGCAGACCTTGGAGAAACTAGCAGAGTTGTACATCAGGGAGATTGTCAGACTTCATGGAGTCCCTGATATCGATCATATCTGATCGGGATCCACTGATTTGTATCACTGTTTTGGAGAGGCCTGCAGCAAGCCATGGGCACAGAGCTGAATCTTAGTACAGCATATCATCCCGAGACGGACGGTCAGTCAAAGAGGACGATACAGACTCTAGAGGACTTACTACGGTTTTGTGTCATGGATTTCAAGAGGAGTTGGGAAGATCAGTTGCCACTAGTAGAGTTCACTTACAATAATAGCTTCCAAGCTAATATTGGTATAGGCGCCATATGAAGCACTGTAAAGCAGGAAGTGCTGATCACCCCTGTGTTGGACAGAGGTGGGAAAAGAGGAAGCTTTATGGGCCAGAGATAGTGGAATAGACTACAGGGAAAATACAACTGATCAAACAGTGACTACTAACGACTCAGAGCCGACAAAAGAGCTATGAAAATGTTCACAGAAGAGAGTTAGAGTTTGCAGTAGGTGACTACGTGTTCTTGAAAGTGTCACCCATAAGGGGTGTAGTAAGGTTTGGCAAGAGGGGAAAACTAGGGCCGAGATACATTAGACCCTTCAAGATCATGGCAAGGGTCCGAGCCAGTAGCCTACCAGCTTGTTTTGCCTTCAGAGTTATCACATATACACAGTGTACTTCACGTTTCAATGTTGAGGAAGTGTGTATAGAGTGCAGATCAAATAGTAGAGCATGAGCCAATTAGACGTCCAAGAGAATTTGAGCTACATAGAGCATCCAGTACAGATTTTGGACCGTTGAGATCAGGTTTTATGAAACAAGACTATCCCTTTAGTCAAAGTTTTGTGAAAGCACCACCAGATAGAGGAAGCTACTTGGGAGCAAGAGGATGACATACGTGCCAAGTATCATCAGTAATTTTCAGTTTAGTAGCTATATTTACACCCTAATATGTACTAAGTTTGGGGACAAACTTATTTTAAGGAGGAAAGAATATAATACCCTGACCCAGGTTAGCACGTATACCGAGGTAGACCGGGTCGAGGAGTGTACTATCGGTTGTAACCCGATCTGTTTAAGCTCTATATTTTGATATCACATGTACTGTAGGATTTTAGAATGTAAACGGTGTCAGTTATACAGCTAGTGACGGGCAATGCCCAAGCAGTCAGAACTATGCCTCAAAATGCGTGCACGCACGCATCCCCATGCATGCATACGTATACTCACACGCGTAGTCCATTTAATATTAATGTCTGTACGTGTGGTCAGGAGCTAATATATATGTGTATATATGAGTATACACATACGTATAAAGTACGTATTCATATATGTATATATGTATATATACAATGGTATATATGTACATATATGTATTATAAAATAAGAAAAGAAAGAGCATGCAGTGTGTAAGTGTGTATATAGTTATGTGTATTATGCATGTACATAAAAATGTGTATATATATGTGTATGTATGAATATACATATAAAAATAGCAGCAAGTGGGCTGATTGAGGGATGGATTGAGTGATGGGAGGTCTGGACAGATTATGTGTGCAAGTCAGTTAGTGTGTGTGTGTAATATAATATACATATATATAACATAAATTACAAGCAACCATTTAGTGGAAGCAGAAAGAAAAGAAAGAAATCAGAAAAGAAGTCAGAAAAAGGGGAGAACCGAGAAGAAAGAAAAAGAGAAGTGACTAGGGCGGTGGAGTGTGTATGTGGGTAAAATATGTATATATATATATATGGGTATTGTATAAGAGAAGGAAATAGAGAGAGGACGTTGATGTGAGAGGCTGAGTTAGAAGCAGAGAAGTAGTGGGAAATTCCGAAAGAAACCAAAAGTCGAAACAAAAGAAAAAAAAGGGAGGAAACATCGAGACACCGCAAGTAGGTGAACCATGTTTGCTTTCTGTTTTAAATTTGTAAAGAGCATGATAGTTAATTTGGATTTTTAGGCTTTGTTAAGCATGAAATATAGATCAAGTAGCAAAAAAAATCAACTAAAATGAGTTAGAAATGAAGGAGAATAAGGTAGTTGCAGGTGTTATCATAGTTTCGAGTTTCTCAATATTTTATGCATGAAGCTTTGTTTAAATGGCCTAGAAACAAACCTATAAAGTACAGGAAACAAATAGAAAAAGAAACGAGTAAAAACAGTAGAGAAATCGGCATAAAAATGGAAATTCTCAGTCGGTCAGAGTTACGGTTCATGGCTGTTTAGTGAGGATTTAGCGAATGAAACTTAAAACAAATGTTAGATATGAGATCTAAATGAGAATATAAAGAAAATGGCATTTTAAAACTGTTAAATTTCGACCAGCAATTATGTCGCCGTCACCGAGATGGCGACGGAAACCTACCGGAGCTTCGCCTGAAAGTCGGGGAAGACAATGAACAATAGAGAGGCTGCGACGTCATTTGGGTGCTGAATGGGCCAAAGCTGAGTTGTTTTGATTTTAAACCATTTTAAATTTAAGTTAAAATGGGACTGTTTAGCTACGGGTTTTCAGAAATTAAAACAGGGATTAAATCGGGAATGGGGATACACTATTCTGGTTTTGGGCCCTTATCCAGTGTTTGGTTTCAAAACAATTAGAAAAAAAATACGTAGGGGCGTAGCCCCTACAAATCGAACTCAAGACCGATCGAACATAAGCCCAAGCCCAAACCACTGAGACAGGCAAGCCTGTGCTCATATTTTGGCATATATATATATATATATATATATATCTTAGAAATGAAAAATAGGAAAAGGAAAAAGGGCGCAGCTCCTAAGGTTCGAATACAGGACCAAATTGAAGAAAGCCTAAGACCGAACCAGTTGGATAGGTACCACCCGTGTTACCTGTTCCACCAGATTATATATATATATATATATATATATTATAATTATAATATTTAATTAATTTAAAAATAGCAAAATAACCCGGGGTCCAAATTAGACAAGTCATTAGTGTATTTTGACTATCTTGAACCTTCTGAGACCAATGTTAAGGTCCGTGTCGCAAGATGAGGTCCCAAAAAATAAAAGACCCATAAAAGTGCAAAATGACCATTTTGCCCTTGTTAGCACAAATATCCAAATTAAATTCCGCGAAAGCCTAAACTGACTTTCTTCGATATTCCTGGACTCAATAGTAGAGTTTATTTTCATAAAAGAGGAACTTAAGATACAAAGGCATAAAATTGATAAATAACATAATCCAAGTAACAATAGATTGAGACGTGTTTCATGAATTTTAGGAACACGGAAGGGCAAAGAAAAGGCAGTCTAAATCCTTCTATTTCATAGACAGAAAGAGGTAAGTAAAATCCAATCTCTGCATGTGTTACATTTCCAACCATGTCATTAGTCCCTTGTACATATTACTATTTGTATTCTATACATACCAGTATTTATTTAGCCACATCGATATTGCCCTATCATGTGGGAACCAGTTATTGATTTCTATATATATCTTGATCATGATTGTACACTTGTGCACAGATTCCTTTTTGTACACTTGTACCTAGGGCTGTAAGGGCCAGGTAGATTTATTCTAAGTAGTCTAGTAACCATAGCCTCGAAAACTATTGTTACGTCAGATTGCCTAGAATCAGTTATGATTCCACTATACCCTTCGTGGAAGATAGCATGATCCCGATATATTATTAGTGCCAGATTTGTGCTCAGTCACATTTCTATTCTGATGTTATTTATGACCTTCAGGTCCAAGTTCCGAGTAGAACATCTACTACGTTGCTATGTGAGGCTTGGGACGTACAGTTACAGTGTACACAGAGCAGTATTCCTACAGCCCCAGTGGATCTGAAGACTGGCTAAGGGGGATATCCGGACCCCACTAGTGTATCTTAGTTTTAGTTGATATCACCATCCTTTATTGTTGATATTCATAACTTGATCATGTTATATTATTATTGAATGATCATGAGATTTTACAGCTTCCAGTACAATGCTTATATTTCATACTTGATATAGCTCATTACTGTAGCAGTATGACATTATTGGCATAACAGTTCCATTTCCTTATCATCTGACTTCTATCACTTGATATTGAGTTATATATTCATTGACTGACTAGCATTCTTTATACCCTTGTACACATGGTAGAGTAAAAGACTACTTACTGAGTTTTCATAACTCATCAGATACTACACAACTTTTTGTAGGCACAGATTTTGAGAACAGACCCTAGAGTCTAATATCTAGGAGGTGGACATTTACTTTTGAAGTTACGGTGTAATACTTAGTACGGACAATCTTATAGCTCTCCCATGTTATTCACGTCTTGGGGATGAACAATTGTATTAAGAAATTTTGTATTCAGCATTTTGTAAACATTATATGTATCACATGCAGCTTTAATTATTTATTCTGCATTTTTATAGTTGCATGTTAGTAGCACTGATTGTGTAGCAAGTTGAGACAGTCCTGGTTCGGCACCCAGAGTCGGGCCGGGGCATTCGCGATGCGAGATCCGCATAGGGTGGATCTCGGGTCCTGACAATAGTCATGGATCAAAATCATGGTTCGATTACAATAGTCATGTTTCAGTAGTCTATATCGTAGTTCAATCTTAGTCATAGTTCAATAACATAGTTTGATAAACAATTTCATAGTCCAATAGTCAATATCATAGTTCAATCTTAATCATAGTTCAATAATATAGTTAGATAAACAATTTCAAAGTTCAATAGTCAATATCATAGTTTAGTCATAGCCATAGTTCGATAAATCAAATTCATAGTTCAATAATTCTTAGTTCGATGGTTCAAAGTTCAATCATGGTTCATGTTTGATATTCATAAGGGTTCAAGCCAATAAATTCTTCTTCTATGGTCAGAAAATTGGAACCTTGCTGACTAAGATCGATATTCGATAAAACTAGTTTCATAACGCCGTTCTATGCAACTCGCCACCATTATACCTCGTGGTTAGGGTTCAATAAAGTCACAATCTATTTGATAATTATCAAATATAGAAGATTCTATGGTCAGTAAATTAGAACCTCGCTAACTGAGATCGATATTTGATAAAACTAGTTCAATAACGTCGTTCTATGTTGCTCGCCACCAATATACCCCATGGTTAGGGTTCAATAAAGTCACAATCTATTCGAGAATGACCATGCATAGAAGATTGATCCATTTAAAACACCAAAATCAATAATCATCAATAACAAGCTCAATTATCCAAATAAGAATTCTATATCTAGTATATAGTCAAAACAATTCAAAGATCGATAAGAAACCGTATGGTATTTTGAGTATCTTACGAAACATTTTCTTGAATCAAAAAGAAGACAATATAGATATCAATGAATCATTCAAAACATATATTAGGAACAATATCTCTGTTATCAAGAATCATAAAGGAAATGACAATATATATCAATAAGTCATTCAAACGATATTAAATGAAATGCGTCTATTATCAAAGTCATAAAGAAATTCAATGTTTATATCTATAATAAAATTCACCTTAAATATGGCATGAAATACTCACCGATTGTTCTTATTTTTCAGCTACGTAGCGGCTGCTGTCGCATTCCTGATCTCTAGGCCATTCAAATTCCTAAAAGTTGTAGCCCACGTTTTCCTATTTTTCGGCCAATCTTTGTGCGGACCTTTCTCTCATCAACCAACCCATTGGGACGATAAGGGTCCTAATGATGAATGGGTTCCAGCTAAAGACCTCTACCCTCCAAGCAGTCCTTATCTTTCTATTTTCTACTTCTTTTCTCCATGCTTGGTCGTCCATGGTTAGCCTTTAAATCAGTTCACAAACTTATGGCATAATTCAAGATCTTATTACATACTTGTTTGAAGTTTTACGTAATTAAATCATTATCTCAAAGCTCTTTATATTTCAATTATACTCATCTAGTAGCTTTATTAAGTCTTAAGGACATATCGGTCAGTTTTCAGTTTGTTAATGAGTCTTATTTTCCTCAAAATGATGTCACTATTAAGTCCAAAGTATCAAAGATAATCGGTTTAGGCTTTTTCGGATCTTAATTTGCATGTCTATAACTTATATTAAGTCTGAGGGCATTTTTATAACTATTATATTTTATGTGTCTTAATTTTTGGGATTCTATTTCATAAAACGAATCTCACCATTGGACCCAGAACGTTGAAAAAATTTAGAATACACTCTTCTTTCATTTTATTCGGGTGTGGAGTATTTATCATAATTTAATTAATTTACTTTAATTTAATTATTTTATTTAATAATATGTATATATTTTATTATTATTATTACACAAGTTGCACAGTGGCACACACGTGGTGTTTGGGTTTTTCATGTGAGCGAGGTTGAAGGTTTAAACCTGGGGAGTTGCGGCTCCCCCATCTTTTTCTGATTTTCAATATGCCAAACGGCAGACAATGAGGTAAAACAGGGATAGGCTATCCCGTTTTGACTGCTGTTATTAGATCAAGTGTCCTATTTGCGTAGCCAAATAGTCCAATTCACTTAAATCATTTAAATTTAAGGTTTAAAACAACTCAGTTTAGGGTTAAAGATTTCTGCACCTAGACGGGTCCCGACTCGAACCCGTAACTGACCTAACTAATTTAACCTGATACTATTCATCTTTTTCCTCTCGCCACAGCACTGTTGCCCTCAAAACAAAGAACTTCAACCCCTATTTCGTAAGGTTTGAAGTGGGTATTTTGACCTGGTTTTTGTCCCTATGCTCTTCTGGAACACTATAGAAGGTTTTGGTGTTGGTCATAGGGGCTGAAGTGAGCTCAAAGGCTTGGTTGGAAGTTTGGTGTAGCTTTAAATATTGAGCTCGTTTATGGCCATCTTTTCACCAAAATTAGTGGGGTTAGGATTTTTGTGGTCCTTATTCCAGTGGCTTCAACAAAATCAAGCTTGATGCTTGATTTACAAAATCGGATTCTTGGGTCATGACCTGTAAATCGGTCTTTCTTTCTTATTTTTGATCCATTTTCAAAGATGGCTAGTGTTTTGGAATCCTTGGGTTGTCTAGTTTCTAACCCAAGGGACAAAAACTCATTTTTTCCTAGTTGTTTTAAACCCACCTTGGAGCTGTCTTCGATGGCAGATTTGCGTGGATCTTTGTGTTCTAAGCCTCCTAGATCAATTCTTTTCATTCCCTAATATGGTACATCATCCACTAAACCATGCATGCATTCCTTTTTTTTTCATTTAACAGTACGTAACAACAATATTTTCTTTAGAGAGAAAAATCTTGGTTTTAAGGTATTTTAACTTCAACAGTGGGTTTCTTTTCCTTGGCTTAATTTTGTGCTTCTTAACTTCTTGGGTCTAGCTCAGGGCTTGCATACAAGCTTCTCCTTCCTTCCTTCCTGCCTTCCTTCCTTCCTTCCTTCTTCTTCTTCTTCTTCTTTTCTTCTTTCTTTCCTTCTCTCACTCTCTCTGTCTGTCTAGCTAAACACACACACACACACACAAGGTGAGATGAGTACTCTCAATCTCATGCCATGTTTGATTTTATCATATAGTCTCAAGCTTATGTGCAATACATCATATGGGATTGCATGAAATTTAATTGGTTGAGTGAGAGGTGCAATGGGGTGTTTTCACGTGTCTTCTTTTTTTGAATTTTTTACACATTTGATGGCTTATATACATATCATGTGATTATTATAGCACAAAAGTGATAATAGCCATTAACTATTTTGTATAAGTTCATTCCTTACTTTCTTGGTCTTGGGTTCAAGACCTTGTAGGAGCATTTTGCTCTCATTCCTTTCTTCTTTTATTTTAAATCACTTTGCATTATGTCTTCTGATATACTATAAAGTGACAAGTATGTTCAAAGCATGACACGTGTATATACATGCCTCTTTGGCATACAAATTAAGTAAGATTCTTCTGTCCAGATCAAACAGACACGGGGGGTTCAGAGGCTATATTGTTCAGAATGGTGCACCACCTCCAGCCCTGACTTCCAGAACGGATGAGGTACCGATCTGCTAATTACAAACCTCGTGGTAGGAAAAATAAAGTATCTACAAGAAGGGTTCCGAACTGGTTACCACCTTCCATATCCTACCGACCTCAGAATAAGAAAACATAGTTCAATATGGTAATAGCTATCTTCAAATATTTACGAATCCGTACTTTTATGGTTCCTAATCCTACTTAATTTAGGAGATTTGAGACCTATAAATAAAATATCAGAAGGTACGCTTTCAATTAAGGTTCAATTATTCTTTTCAATTATAGTCTTTTTAATTTACTAATTTTATCATCGGAGCAACTACAACTGGAGCCTATCCAGGTGACCTTCTGATTTTGAGTTCTTAACAGGTAGCTGATCTGGGACGATCGTTAGTTGACACCTGGATTGGCCATGCGGAAAAGTAGTCCCACAAGAAGACTAGTTCCAGCAAGAGACTAGCTCAAACTAACAGCTTAATTTGTTACAGATTAGTTAGTTATCCCACTTCCCCATATAGTGTAGAAAGACTAGTTCAATGGGAATTAGTCAACCTGATTTATAGGACCTGCCCACTATAAAAGTAACAGCTTAATTTGTTACAGATTAGTTAGTTATCCCACTTCCCCATATAGTGGAGAAAGACCAGTTTAATGGAAATTAGTCAGCCTAATTTGTAGGACCTGCCCACTATAATGATTGAAAACCTATATATATAGGACCCACAGGGAGGAAGAAGGGGGGGAGATGAATATGGTAATCAGTTGAGTATCCAAGAGAAATAAAAACTCTTTTGTTACGACAATTCTTGCTGATCCAATATTTTTCCTTCTTACCATATTCTATTTGCTATTTTCCTAATGTTATTGGGCAGAGAAAACCCAAGCTTTTTTTTTGAATGGAATCAAGTTTTGGTATCAGAGCCAAACTATTGTGTTGAGTCTGTATGTATAGTACTGACCAAGTCTGGGTATCAACGAACATGAGAGTCTTTGTCCATTTTGAGAGTTCATAGGAAACAACCAGACAAGACTAGTAATGTCAGCAGACGAAGAAGTCACTGCAGAAAATACAGACCTTGCTACAAAGGTCGACAGATTAACATGAACAATTGGGAGCAGTTCTCTCCTGGATCCAAGCTCAGTCGTCTTCATCAACTAAGAAGGGAATAACCGATGATCAAAAATCCCCTCCTCGGGCTCCGCTGACCAACTGAGTCCAGGCAAATTCAAAGAGAATTCTGACTTGAAGGGTGAAGATGACAATGCTGAACGAGATGATGCCAGTGTAGTCTCACCTGCAGAAGGAAAACTTCGTCCTTTCAAAGTTGAAGCTAGAGTGGAGATTCTCACTTTTGACTGGCACAGTTGAGGCAGAAAAACTGGATTTTGGATTGATCAGCTCGAGACTTACTTCCACCCTCTATGGGTTTAGTAGCGCAGAGAAGGTTTCATTTGCTCATTTGAAATTGATCAATCACGCACTAACATGGTAGAATGCGTATCTAAAAAATGGCCTGAGCAGGAAATCACTTGGAAGGCATTCACACAACTCCTTCGTCAAGAATTCTACCCGATGGGCTATTCGCAGGATCGATGGGCTCGTTGGCACAACCTTCGGCAAAGGCATGAACAAATAGTACAGGAGTACACTACAAAATTTTGGAGGCTAGCGGTGGCTCTGGGAATCGCTCTTAACAACGAGGAGGTCTACACTAAATTCGTGGCCAGTCTGCACCGTTCAATCCAAGGTGAGATGCGCTTATACCAGGCCATGAACATCTCATAGGCAAGCCGTATTGCTTTGGTGATCCGAAAGAAAGAACCAAACTGACACGTCGCGAACAACTGAAAATGGAAAGAAAAAGGAGGCCAGCAAGCCTAGCAAGAAACAATCTCCTAGTAATTCTTCTTCTTCCTCTAAATCTAACAAATATTGTGATCATTGTAAGATTTCAGGCCATGAAAAGGGGAAGTGCTGGAAACTACACCTAGAATTGTTTCCCGAAAAATGGAAGAAAGATGAGAAGGGGAAACGCACAATGACAGTCACCACAACAAGTGACCAGATCGAACTTGGATGGGTTGAGGAGGCGGATAAGACTTTGTCTTTGATGGCAATGCCGAAGGAGACACGCTCTAGTTCACCTACCACAACCAACGAGAAGGAGGAACTCTTTAATGTGCGAATCCAAATTAAACAGGAGGTTATTGGGGCAATCGTGGATACTGGTAGCCAAAAGAACTTGATTTCCACCAGCTTAGTACAGAAATTGGGGTTAGATACGATACCGCACCCCAAGCCTTATCCATTGGGGTGGATTCAGAAAGATATGGAGCTGAAAATTGATAGGCAATGTACATTTTGGTTTGCTATTACTAATCAATATATTGATGAGATAACCTGTGAGGTGGTCCCCATTAATATATGTTAGGCATTTTTAGGGAGCCCGTTATTTGTGGGAAAGGGACGCAATTTATTATAGGAGAGCACAGAAGTATGAGTTTAGCAAAGACGGGAAGAAGTTCATTGTTCACAAAGATAAAGCAGATTCAAAGGTGGATCTAGTTACCGCTTGCCAAGCTCGAAGGACTGGTGAACGCCTGTCAAAGGTTTGTACTACTGATGGTTAGGCCTTCTAAAGCCGATGCTACCTGTCTCGGTTCCATCTATACCACGAGCTGCACAACTAACAGAGTTGCTCGAGAATTTTTCTCATTTATTATCTGAGTTCAAGGGTTTTCTCCCAAAAAGGGTCGTTGACCACGAAATCCATCTTTTTTTAGATTCTACACTGCCGAATATAGCCATGTATCAGAATTCAGTGATGGAAAATGATTAGATCAAGAAGTAGGTGACAGAATTGTGGGAGTCTAGAGTCATCAAACCCAGCAGTTCGCCTTGCGGATCTCCTATTGTATTAGTGCCTAAATAAAGATGGTGGTTGGCGTATGTGTATAGACTACCGGGCGCTCAACAGAATTATGATAAAAAATAGGTACCTCTTGCCTCGAATTGATGAGTTATTGGATCAGTTAAAACATGCAGCAGTGTTGACGAAGCTAGATCTTAAATCTGGGTATCACCAAGTGCGTATCCGAGAAGAAAATACTTGGAAGACGGCGTTCAAGATGCTCCAAGGGCTGTACGAATGGGTTATCATGCCATTCAGATTATATAATGCTCTATCGACCTTCATAGTGCCTAATGAATGATATTCTCTGCCCTTATCTCGAATGATTTTGTTGTCGTCTATTTGGACGACATCCTCATCTTCAGCCCCTCTTGGGAGACTCATGTTCAGCATGTGCGTATGGTGTTTACTGCCTGGCCGAGAATCAATTGCTGCTCAATCGAAAGAAATGTATTTTTGGGCAGACCTCTTTGATTTATTTGGGCTTCATAGTAGGCAATGGTTCACTACAAGTTGATCCAACAAAGGTGCAAGTAATCTAGGACTGGCCACGGCCTACATCAGTCCATGAAGTGTGAAGTTTCATGGGTGCTTGTCAATACTTGCACAAATTCATCCGCAACTTCTCTATTTTTGTTGCACCGCTCCATGCTCTCACCAAGGCCAACCAGAATTTCTCATGGGACAAATCACGCGAGGACGCGTTTCACCTGTTGAAGAGGAAAATCAGCGAGGCGCCTGTACTCACTCTACCCAATTTACAGAAACCATTTGAACTTGAGGCCGATGCATCGGGGTATGCAATAAGGGCAGGTTTTGTTGCAAGAAGGAAGACCGGTAACCTACTATTCTGAGTTGTTCCAAGGAGCAGCCAAGAATTATTCCACTTACGATAAAGAGATGTTTGCTCTTCATCAAGCAGTAAAACATTGGAGGGCTTATCTTCTGGGAAAGGAAACCATAGTACATACTGATCATCGTCCCCTTCAGTATCTACAAACTCAATCACGACTACAACAAGCCCGACATATGAAGTAGATGACTTATCTGCAGCAATTTAACTTGGTGATTAAGTACAAATAGGGGAGCCAAAATAAGTTCGCTAATATGTTGTCACGGCCACCAGTGACTGCAGTTATGTTTAACTGTGATTATGTAGGTGAAGCCTATCCTGCACAAGGAATATGTAGATTGGTATGCAGAGGATCCCAAGTTTCGAACTCAGTTAGCAGATATACAGAACGGCAGACCCACGGATTTTGTCCTACGTAATGGGTTGTTGTACAAGGGGACACTTCTGTGTATTCCCCAAACAGCCGAGAGACTAAGGTATATGCGTGAAGCACACACTTCCAAGGTAGCAGGTCACTTTAGGGTAACAAAAACTCTGCAAAATCTGTCACACCACGTTTTCTAGCCCAAAATGCAGTAGGATGTGGCTCGATTCGTGAGGGGCTGTGTACTTTGCAGCACCTCCAAACCAGCTAATAGGAAACTTGGGCTTTACACACCACTCCTAGTGCCAAGCAGACCATGGGAGAGCATTTCCATGGATTTCTTAGCGGGTTTACCCAGCACTCGGAGAGGACATGATTATTTATTTATCAGCGTTGACAGGTTCTCAAAGATGGTGGTTCTTATGCCATGTAGGAAAACTATTACTGGAGAAAAAGCAGCAAATCTCTTCTTTGAGAATGTTTGGAAGCTATTTGGGCTTCCAAGTTCAATCATCTCTGATCGAGACAGCCGGTTCTTAAGCAAATTCTAGTGTTCATTGTGGGAAAAAATGGACACCAAGCTGAAGCGGAGCACAGCTTTCCACCCTCAAACCGACGGACAAACCGAAGTGGTTAATCGGACAGTGGTCCATATGCTACAAGGTTACAATGCTAAGCATCCTAAAACCTGGGATGAAAGCATTCCGTTTTTCAGTTCGCAATTAACCACACGGTACATAGCTCTATGAACAAGTCCCCTTCAGAAGTTTGCTTGGGTTTCTTGCCTCAGAGTCCGTTTGACATGGAGTTTACAGTAGAACCTACAGATTTAGCAAGAAAAGGTGAGAATGACAAGCTTGTGGGCTCAAAAGTTCATGGAACGCATTCGAAAGGTCCATCAGGAAGTGGAACAACAGCTCATTCGAGCACAATAGAAGTACAAGATGCATCATGATAAGCATCAGATACAAGGGAATTTTCAGGAAGGAGATTTGGTTTGGTTACATCTGGGCAAAGAGCGACTACGAAGTGAAGGCAAGAAGTTAAAACCAATTCGTTATGGGCCATTTAAAGTCCTTCAACGAATCGGGGAAAACGCTTGCCAGCTAGACTTACCAATTTATATGGAGATGTATTCCGTTGTCAATGTGGAGAAGTTAAAGCTGTTTGAGCCCTCTATGCTTAACGGCGAGCCCCAAGAGACGCTTGCCTTCTATAGATGATTTGGTGGTGGAAAGGGAAACCTCTTTGACAAAAGATATTATTCTAGAGAAGAAGGTGACTACTACAAGGCATGGTGACAGGGAATCTTTTTGGATTGGGCATCAAGGTCAATGTCCAAGCAAGGCCAAATGGTTCTCACAGGAAACTGGACAAGCTCAGTTTCCTCATCTCCAGTTCTAGAACCAGCAGGAGCTGGCTCTTCCTAGTAAGGGGAGCCATGATCTGGGACGATTGTTGGTTGACACCTGGATTGGCCATGCGGAAAAGTAGTCCCACAAGAAGACTAGTTCCAGCAGGAGACTAGCTCAAACTAACAGCTTAATTTGTTACAGATTAGTTAGTTATCCCACTTCCCCATATAGTGGAGAAAGAATAGTTCAATGGGAATTAGTCAGCCTGATTTATAGGACCTGCCCACTATAGAAACTAACAGCTTAATTTGTTATAGATTAGTTAGTTATCCCACTGCCCCATATAGTGGAGAAAGACTAGTTCAATGGAAATTAGTCAGCCTAATTTGTAGGACTTGCCCACTATAGTAGATTGGAACCTATATATATATAGGACCCACAGGGAGGAAGAAAGGGGGGAGATGAATATGGTAATCAGTTGAGTATCCAAGAGAAATAAAAACTCTTCTGTTACAACAATTCTTGTTGATCCAATATTTTTCCTTCTTACCATATTCTATTTTCTATTTTCCTGGTGTTATTGGGCAGAGAAAACCCAAGCTTTTTTTGAACGGATCAGTAGCAAAGGACGGGAGGCCTCTCTGATAAAAAAGAGTAACATAATCTTCTTAAATAAATTTTTCATTTATTAACTTTTGGTTACTAATTAACATTATTTGTCGCTAGTACTAGTCTCTTGTCTTTTGCCTTCTTATCGTAACTTATGTCATTTTTGACAATTTTAGGAATTGTCGTTTCTAAATACTTAACATGGCAAGATTATGCGTTAATATTATTAACGTCTTTTGATTGACACTAATTATTTGTTAATTAGGTCAGGGTATTACAAAACCTATAAAATAAATTTATGTAAATGTCCTTATATTTAATAAAAGAATTCAAAACGAGAATTGAATCGAGAGTAATTGGGTAAATTCCCTTTTTAGGGATGGAGTCCCTTGTCAAAAAGGAGAGCGAGAATAATACCCCTCCAAAACAATCATCTCATATTACATATCTATCTAAACTATAAAGCACACCTTGAACTGGAGGTTCATCTCATATTTGCATTACATTTGTGGGCGCTTGTGATCCTGATCCTATGTATCTGTTCTAACCTGGCACTCAAAAGAGATCAGCTGACATCAACATTCACAATCACCTTCCATGCATAGTTTCTAAATTCTCAAAATGCTCCTGAAATTCTTGAAGAGACCTGTTTAATGTGTGAAATGTGATACTCCTGAATTATTCATGAAATTCTAATCATAGAAGGAAAACATTACATTTATTTTTTCAATTTCAAATCATCCAAGTGCTTAATAATTTTCAAACCAGAGTTGTCACTCTACAATGTCTTGGATGACATTGTCTATCATTCTTTTCACCTTCTACATTTACATCCCATAGCATAATCACTAATACATTGCTTCTCCTCATATTTCTAGCAGCTGCTCATCCAATTTTGTTTTCAGCATGGAAGGCCTTCTGTATTTTGCAGTCATCTGAATTATACAAAATTTATCAGAAGTTCTGGACAGTCCAAAATCAAGTTTCTCTTCCTCATCCAAATCAGCTTCATGTAGAAACAATCTCATCAATGTCATCCATGGCCTTCATTTGTAAGTTCATCTCCTTGAGCTCTGAACAGATCTCTGTAATATCTGGGTGAGATATATTCCCACCCCACAAAAAATATATATTTCATTCCCAATTTCCATCCAACTATATGCAAGTTGCATTTTAACTCCTTGCTGTTTCATCAGGCCCCTCACTCTTTTAACTTCCCTCCGCATGCCGAATGCAGCATATACATTAGACAACAAAACGCAAGCCCAAGAATTCTTGGGATCCAATTGCACGATATTCTTAGCAGCCAACTGTCCTAACTCTACGTTTAAACAAACCCGACATCCTGCAAGAAGAGCACCCCAAGCCCCTGAGTCTTCTTCAAATGGCTTCTCTTGGATCATCTTGTAAGCCTTCTCCACCTAACTTGCTCGGGCAGTATATCGACTAGGCAAGCATGGTGCCTCACACTTATGGATCATTTTGTAGTTTCTGATCATTTAGTCAAACCACGCTCTTATTCACCACTCTTGTATGACCGAAAGCAGATAATAAACTAAGAAATGCTATCCCATCTGGTTCCAAATCACATTACAAACAAATCAGTAAAAAAATATGTTAAGAGGAGACCATTGAGGTACATTTTGGAAAGTGGTCCCTTCCCACTCAAGTTCTCTCAGCAAGAGTGATACACATAGTTGTCAAACTTTCACCGGGGCAGCACCTGGGCAACTAGGATCCTGATCGCCTAATCAGTGGTTGCCTGAACCATACAATGTCAAATTCTTTTTATTTGTCTCAAATGTCACCTTTGTTTATTTTTCTCCTTTTCCACCCGTCCCATTCCTTATTTATTTAATTCACTCATTAAATTTTGTTAAACCTCAATCAATCCATTATATTACTTTCCAAATTTCTTTTATTACTTACTAATCTAAGAATATTTGCAAAAGGTTTCATGTGTGTTCCTTGAGATGTTTTAACATGTTAGAATATTCAAAGTGGCATAAACTCTGAAAGTATGTATATATATATATATATATATATATATATATATATATATATCAAGTTGAGACCTGGGGGATCACCTAGATGACTAAGCGATAGTTGAGGTTCATCATCTAGGGTCACTTAGGCTATTTGACAACTATGAACACAAAATTGTCTACTAATACTCTCCTGAGCACATACCTGTTATCATTGTATTAAAAGATATGTGATCCCTGCGCTAAATATCTTCTAATAGAATCCTTTTCCGTCTTCACCTCCTTATACTAACCTATGAGTCATTGCAACAACATTGTTATTTGGCATCCGATCAAACAATTCCCTGGACTAATCAAATCCCCCATTTTTCTTGTACCCACTAATCATCACTGTGCAAGAAATAGCAGTTTTACATGGCATACAATCAAATAAAGCCCTCAATATTCCCTATCTGAGCTTAGCATTCAATAATTTCACTATTAAGAAATCAAAACCCTCATCGGTGTCTCTGCAAAGAGGCTATTGGCTTACTCGATCCTATCATACCTAACAAACCCAACAATTATCACATTCCACGATGCAGTATTTCTCTTAGGCAACATACGACCCATTCAATTTTATCATTCCTAGTATAACCCGAGATAATTGAATTCCAGGATGCCACATTCCTCAGAGGCATTGATTGAAAGAACCTCTCTTTTTACTCGAGATATCCATTTTTTTCTAGTAGCCAGTGATCCTCGCTTTCCGTGAAAGGAGATCTCTGTTTTTCATTTTTTCGAACACTCAGCGGACAATTTTGATATCGCCTTTGCATTAAAAAGAACTAATACAGCGCTTGATAAATATAAACTAATACAGAGCTTGATAAATATATTGGGTTGAATGGAACATAATGAGTTGAAAGAAGAAATGACGGGTAATGGTCGAGTGAATAGAGGGAAAGGAGGTTTGTACCGGTAAGAATATGGACTTATGTATGATTGAAATAGAAGTTTGAACATGGAAACCTAGAACAAAAAAAAATTAGTCAAATTTGTACCGTGTATTTGAAATAATTTGATTCGTTGAGATAGATAGAAGTTATTAAAACAAAATTTATATTTGAAAAAAATATTTAAGTTAATCAAATTTTGAGGAGCATGACTAACCAAGTGTTGAAGCACTGTTTTAAAATTGAGTTACAAAGAGTTTTTCCAATGCTAAATGTTATTTCTGTTAGATTTAGAACGATTCATCATGCGGAATAAACAAAACTGAAATGAATCGTAGAACCAAAATATACAGTAAAGCATACCTCCGGCCATTGATGTTATCTTTGTATTTACTGGTTTTCTTCTCCGTTTGGCACTTCCAAGCTCTGCTCACTCCAAATTAGATGGTGTAAACTGAAGATGATTGAGTCAAGCGAGTTTGGGGACCAAACGATGGTATTTATAGCCAAAGCTTCCATCAAGCTTTGGCAACACGTGTCCCACGTTCACAGATCATCACGTTCGGCAATTCAGTCCGACGTTCGGCAGTTCAAAACGATTTCAAACATGGAGTGGATCATTTCCGAGAGAAACGGTTAACATTCTCCCACTTGATCCACACTTCACATCTTAAACCCATCGATAATCTATATTAAGTAATAAGTACATGAATCATGGCGATAAGTCCTGTTATGACGAGTATTATCTTCCATGTATTATCATGTATTTATTTCTTAAAATTTATGTGGCAACAATTTCTGAATGAATAAGCCCTATGTTTATTCTTGGTCCAACACACATATAAATTTTTCTCAAATTAAAATTAAGGTGCACATGAATATGAGAAAAATTACATTAAGTAAGAGTTTCAATAAGGAAACATAATTCGTACAATGAATGAACTACATAATGGAATTAAGTCCCATTGACATTACATGATCCTTGAATTTAGATGGTGGCATGCCCATAGTCAAAGGATCAGCAATCATCAATTCAGTGCTGATGTGTTCAATGACCACTTTTCATTCCTTAACACGTTCCCTTATGGCTAAGTACTTAATATCGATATGCTTACTTCGACTACCACTTTTGTTATTCTTAGCCATAAAAACAGCAGTTGAATTGTCACAAAATATCCTCAATGGTCTATGGATAGAATCCATGATTCTAAGGCCCGTAATGAAACTCCTAAGCCATACAGCATTCGATGTAGCCTCAAAACAAGCCACGAACTCAGCTTCCATAGTGGAAAGTAGCAGTCAAGGACTGTTTGGCACTCTTCCATGAAATAGCTCCGCCAGCCATCATAAAGATGTAACCTGATGTTGATTTTCGTGAATCCACACAACCAGCAAAGTCTGAATCGGAATAACTAACTACTTCCAAATTGTCAGTCCGTCTGTAGGTAAGCATGTAGTCTTTGGTGCCTTGAAGGTACCGCATTACTTTCTTTGCAGCTCTCCAGTGATCTAAACCTGGATTACTCTGATATCGTCCCAACATACCCACAGCAAAAGCTATGTCAGGTCTGGTGCAAACCTGAGCATACATTAGGCTTCCAACAACTGAGGTATATGGGATGTTCTGCATTTGTTCCCTTTCTAAGTCATTCTTTGGGCATTGGTTCAAATTAAACCTATCACCCTTCACAATGGGAGCTACACTTGGTGAACAATCCTTCATACGATATCTCTCTAAGACTTTATTGATATAGGTTTCCTGAGACAGACCTAAGATGCCTTTGCATCTATCTCTATAGATCTTAATGCCAATGACATAAGATGCCTCACCCATATCCTTCATATCAAAATTCTTAGAGAGAAATTGTTTCACCCCATGCAACAACCCCTTATCATTAGTTGCAAGTAGAATATCATCCACATATAAAACAAGAAAACATATCTTACTCCCACTGACCTTCTGGTATATACACTGATCCATGATGTTTTCAACAAATCCAAATGAAGAAATAACACCATGAAACTTGTAACACCATTGGCGGGACGCTTGTTTTAAACCATATATAGATTTATTAAGCTTGCAAACCAAGTGCTCACCATCACTAGAGGGGAATCCTTCAAGTTGTTTCATGTAAACCTCCTCCTTTAAATCACCATTGAGAAAAGCCGTTTTCACATCCATTTGATGCAACTCCATGTCAAAATGTGCTACCAATGCCAAAACAATCCTTAAGGAATCTTTCTTAGATACAGGAGAGAATGTCTCCTTGTAATCGATTCCTTCCTTTTGAGTGAATCCCTTAGCAACAAGTCTAGCTTTGTATCTCTCAATGTTGCCCAATGAATCCCTTTTGGTCTTAAAGACCCATTTATTGCCAATGGCTTTGGCTCCGTTAGGCAACTCTACAAGGCTCCAGACATTGTTGTCCCTCATGGAATTCATTTCCTCTATCATGGCATTGTACCAATATTCGGACTCCTTGCAATTAATGGCTTGTGAAAAAGATTCGGGACAATCTTCAGTTTCTATATCATAGTTAGTTTCTTGTAGATACACCACATAGTCACTAAGAATAGCTGACTTCCTTGTTCTAATAGATCTTCTTAATGTTGCACCAACATCTTCTTGGGGAGGATGTGGTTCAACTGGTTGTTCAGGAATTGGTAATTCTTGAACTCCCTAACCTACTTGAATGATGTCAGCCGCTTGTGGAACTTCAATGATTGGTTGTTCAACACCAATTTGTACTGAAGGGGTGTTATGAACAACAATCAATCTATTACTTGAAGTGGAAGGTTGATTATCTGAATGATCATTTTCAGAAAATGTGTTCCTTGAATGATCCCTCCCACTGATCAAGTCATTCTCAAGAAATTTGGCATTCCTTGATTCCACAATCCTAGTGATATGAGATGGACAATAAAATCCTATAACCTTTGGACCTTTCAGCATATCCAATGAAATAGCCACTAATGGTCCTCGGATACAGTTTCTTCTCTTGTGGATTATAAATCCTCACTTCAGACGGGCATCCCCAAACACGTACATGCCTTAAACTCGGTTTCCAACCTTTAAATAACTCAAATGGTGCTTTAGGAACAGCCTTGGTTGGGACCCGATTTAAGATGTACACAGCCGTCTTAAGTGCCTCAGTCCACAAGTTCTTAGGAAGATTGGAGCTACTCTGCATGCTCCGCACCATGTCCAATAATGTTCGATTTCTTCTTTCAGCTACACCATTTTGGTCCGCCGAACCAAGCATGGTGTATTGGGGAACAATCCCATTTTCCTGAAGAAACCTCGCAAAGAGGACCATGTGCTTGTCCATCTTCTGTATATCTACCATAGAATTCTCCACCTCTGTTTGACCTCACGATCTTAATTTGCTTACCGCATTGTTTCTCTACTTCAGCCTTGAAAACTTTAAAGGCATCTAACGCTTCGTTCTTATTATGAAGCAAGTAGAAATACATGTATCGTGAATAGTCATCAATGAATGAGATGAAGTATTTTTGACCATGTGAGTCCATGTCTGGACTATAAATGTCATGTATGTATGATTTCCAATATGTGAGAACTCCTTGTGGCACCTTTCGTAGACTTGTTGGTCTGCTTTCCCTTTATGCAGTCCACACAAGTTTCAAAATCAGTAAAGTCAAGAGTACTAAGTACCCCATCATTTACTAATCTTTTAATACGCTCAATAGAGATATAACCTAATCTCCGGTGCCATAATGTAGAGAAATCTTCATTTACAACACATCTCTTTATGCCAGTGTGAACATGCATAGCATTATAAGTGGCATCATTTTACAAATTAATACAGAAAAGACCATCACACATTGTACCAACTCCAACAATTTCATATTCATAAATTAAACTGAAAGATGTATCTGAAAATTTAAAAGAGTATCCCAGTGGTACAAGTCTAGAAACTGAAATTAAATTCCTAGAAAAACTAGGAATATAAAAGGTCTTTTCTAAAATTAATACAAAGCCACTACTTAAAATCAAATTGCATGTTCCAACAGAATCCACATGTGAACGCATCTTGTTTCCTGAATAGATGCATTGTTCACTTCCCACCGGCTTCCTTGGGTTTCGCATACCCTGCAAGGAATTCGAATTATGGATTGTAGAACCAGAATCAATCCACCAAGTGTTGTAAACAACATCAACCATATTGGATTCATAACAAGCTAAAGATAGTTGATTACCTTTCTTCTCAAGCCATTTTTGGAATTTGGGACAATCTTTCTTAACATGTCCCTTCTTCTTACAAAAGAAACACACAGGATCTTTCTTTATGTCAGCTTGTGGAGCCAACTTCTCTTTCCCTTTCCCTTTCTTATTGGCTTGAGGTTTATTCTTTCCCTGCATAGCCAGCATTGCACTCTCTCCCATCTCCATAGTCAATCTGCCTTCCTCTTGAACACACATGGTCATAAGTTCATTAATAGACCATTTATCCTTATGTGTGTTATAGGAGATCTTGAAAGGACTGTATTGAGGTGGGAGAGTATTCAGAATATAGTGCACGAGAAAAGAATTTGAAATTTCAACCTCTAGTTTTTTAAGTTGAGCTGCAGTGTCCCTCATCTTCATGATGTGCTCACGCACACTTCTCACAGTGTCGAGCCTTGTGCAACAAAACTTCATAATTAGGGTACTAGCAAGCGCCTTATCTGAAGTGACGAATTGTTTGTCAATGGCCTTAAGTAAATCACGGACTTTGGTATGCTGATCGACTGAACCACGAATACCGGCAGAGATTTTGGTCTTTATGAACATAACACTAAGTCGATTAGATCGCTCCCAATGTTCATAAAGAGCAATCTCAGCTTCAATGCTGGTATCGGTAACTGTAGGTGGTTCATCTTTCCTTATAGCATAATCAATGTCCATCCACCCTAAATGAAGTAAGACCCTCTCTTTCCACATTTTAAAGTTATCACCCTTAAGTTCGGGAATATCACAACCAACATCAGAAAATTTAATAGGTTAACTAGCTGCATAAATTAAACATACGTGCTTACATTAAAATGAGGCATAAACAAGATTTCATGGTTTACCAATGTAAATCATGCTTAAAAATTGAACCCAATGACATAAAAAATTGCCTGTGAGCTAAATTTTTTTAATTCAAGCAGATTCAATTATTCTTTATGATAGAATTTATCAAATTATTTCCTCAATAATCATGTATAAGGCCTATTTTACCGCAGAAACAAATAATACTACTAAGTAAGTTCCCAGGAAAGATTTTTCTTTCCTAGACAGAACTTCAAGATTCCCAAGAAAGATTGGAGGGGTCACAATGGTTCCACTTAAAATTCAGTCTCCTAGACAGAACCTCCTTAGACGTACACATTCATACTCTTACAGCAAATAGTCCGTTAATGATTATAATTTCATATATATTCTATCTAATATTAAACTTTATGATAAAACTATCAAATTATTAAATTAATTCATAATTCCTGTGGGTAAGTTATGAATAATTTGATATTTTATCCTAATTAATCATATAATAAAAATTCCTGTGGGATAAAATTTATTTTACTAATTATGATTAATTACAATTAATGTCTAAATATTATTTATGTGATCCTAATCAATCATAATATATGAATTTTATTTAATTAAAGATGTTGTGGCTATTCTCTAATTAATCAAAAATCATATAGATCACTAGACATTATACCTTTATACATAAGGATTAACAAAATATGAGAATAATGATAAATTGCATAATTTTAACTAAAATTAACATGTAATTATTATGCACAGAATATTCTCACAATTTAAGCATAAACATTGCATAATTAAAACTATAATTTTATGCCTAACATTTAATTTCATGCCATTAACTATATATATATATATATATATATATATATATATATATATATATACTCATTCAAAAATTACATGTACTAATTTAGAATATAAATAATCAATTCATGCAAACTAAATATGAGCATAATTATTAAATTTGCACAACAATCATCTAAATTGCACACAATTAAATTAAATAATAACTATATGCAAAATGAGCAAAAATTTATCAGATAATTGATTTGATGCAGAAGACTTTATTTAAGCTGGTCACTTTTCCCATCCAGTGAATTATTTGTAAGCCACTGTAAGGTAACAGTAGGTTTTTCCTGTTATTTTTCATTTCCAGTGCATTTAAGCCAATGTAAGCCTAATCATTGGATAGCTTCTCCTTTCTAACCAAACGCCTCCCAAACTCAGATTTAAAAATTTACCCATAGAGTAACAGTGTTGGGCAGCCATCTGAATGGGTGGGTCTGGTCGAACCCAACCCGGTTTGGTCCAAATAAAATCACAAAAATCCCAGCAGCAGAAAAAATCCCAGTGCTGGCCGGTCATCTTCTCCGTCAACGGCGACTTGCCGGCGACGAATTTTCTCGCGATTTTCACTAGGGTCCGAACCTATAGGTTATGGGACAACTCAAATCTACCCTTAGTTTTCCGATCGAATAGCCGGATCTCCCCAAAATGTCCAGAAATCACGGCCAAAAAAAAAAAACAGAGACAATTTTCGCCAAAAAACAGAGATAAACAGAGAGAGCACCAAGGCAGAGAATGTAAACCATGCTCTGATACCAAATGATAGATCTAGAACGATTCATCATGCGGAATAAACAAAACTGAAATGAATCGTAGAACCAAAATATACAATAAAGCATACCTCCGGCCATTGATGTTATCTCTGTATTTGCTGGTTTTCTTCTCCGTTTCGCACTTCCAAGCTCTGCTCACTCCAAATTAGATGGTGTAAACTGAAGATGATTGAGTCAAACAAGTTTGTGGACCAAACGGTGGTATTTATAGCCAAAGCTTCCATCAAGCTTTGGCAACACGTGTCCCACGTTCACAGATCATCACGTTCGGCAGTTCAGTCCCACATTCGGCAGTTCAGAACGATTTCAAACGTGGAGTGGATCATTTCCGAGAGAAACGGTTAACAATTTCATCCATGCCAATTCTATATTTTGGCAATAGTACGTACAAAAAGTCAAATTTTGGCTGCTATACTCCAATGTTAAAATGCTACTTTTTAAAACAACATATGACACTATGGACCTCACTTCTCATACAGCTACAAACTAGTAACCAAAATGAGTCAAATTTGACTAGCACAAAAAAGTGAAATAGTTTAAGCATGGACTCCATCGTAGAGCTTCTCCATTTTGTAAACTCGGCTGACACAGCATAACAAAATATGGACCCCACCTCCCATACAGTTGTAATCCAAAAAATAGCTTTAACTACTTTTAATGTCAATGTCAAAGATGACATTGAAAATGACATCGTCATTTTTTGGCTTGTCATTGGAATAACCTATTTTACATTTTTGCTAAATTTTAAAATTGACATAGCATTTTGACACATATATTGAAAAAAAAAATTAAAATATAATTATAACAATTCTAATAATTGAATCATTGGAGCTGCTCTTATTCTTCAAGATACGCCTTTAAAAAAATCTTTTGAAGAGTTGCAGCAATTTGACATTTGTCTTTTATGTTAACTATTTTGAGAGATTTTGTGAAAATTGTGTCCTTATCCATATAAGCTTTTTTTAATTTTCTGTGACTTACGTAATTTTTTTTATTATTCCCTGACACATGCATTTTTAAAGATCTCTTTCAAAAAAATATTTTTATTAAAAAAATTGGTTCAAAAATGTTATTTGAAAAAGCATTTTTAGAAATATTTCTTTGAAATATATCTTTTCATTAAATAAATTTTAAGTGTTAAAAAATACATTATTAATTAAGATTTCATATTTCAAGTCAAAAGGCAAAAAAAAAAAAAAAAAGATGCTTTCGAGCAAAATTTTTTAGATTAAAAATATTTTTAAAAAATTATATGAATTAAAAAAATAATAAAAAAATTTGCATGCACACAAAAATAATTTAAAAAAAAAATCGTATGGTGACATAAAAAAATCAAGATCCGGTGACTATCCTCCATGGTCATGACGTGTGAAAATCGTATCCTCAGCTAGATACCATGGGTTGACGGCATTCCCTCCGGCACAGATCCAGGCGTCGTTTTAAGTGGACAATGTACTCTTAGAGTAACACAATTATTTGTACTACAACTTACGAAAATAGGTAAATTATTTCTTTTAAGAGAAGATCAGTCTCAATCAAAAATCATTGAATGGTGAATCCAAAAATTGTCGTATGCAATATGTTAGATTTTTAAGTGATATATAGTTAATAACTTTTGATTGTCTCGAAACATTGATTTAATTAGAAATAATTATACTTACCTCTGAGATTTTTGACAATTACAGAAACATCTCTTATAGTTTCGAAAATAACACTATCCCCTTGTCAGAACTTGTTCCTAAACGACGTTAACAAAATTTGTACATTTACCAAATTACCCTTATGTTTTAACAATATTTTTTTATTTTTTCTTCTTTATTTTTTCTCTCTCAATTGCAGCACTCTCTCTCTCCCCACTCCCACTCCATCTCACTTCTCTCTCTCTCTTATTTTCTCTACCCAGATCTTGTGAGGCTATTGAGGTCAGATCTCGTGTCACTGGCGACGTATGGTTGGGGATAGGGTGCTGAGAAATGTAAAAAAGACCATCATTGGTGTTGACGACTTGGATGCAGTGGAAGATGGAGGGTTTCTGAGAGGTGTCGTGGTGGTGGTGGTGTTGATGCCGATCCGAATCATCGATGCTGAGGGTTTCTAGGAGTATCACACAAACTGCTGTTGTTGTTGTTGCAAAAACCCATTTGAATAGAAGAAATTCAAGAATCAAATCAAGAAAATCATGCTTCTTTGTATGTTTGTTTACATCAGGAAAACAAAAACAAGAAGCTTGAAGCTTCTAGAGCACAAAAGAGAGTCGGTGCTCTCTCTAGAAAAGGTGAGAAGGGTCGGTGCTGTTGGAGAGAGGTGATGCAACAGATGGTGTTCTTAGCCACAACCTCGAAGAAGCATTTCATTCCAAATGCTTCTAGTGATCCTGACAGTACAACCACCATACAGATCTGAAAGAGCACATGTAGGTGCAGTAGGAATATATATCTATATATATATATATATATATTGTGTGAGTGTAGTGGTGCAGAGGGGACGGAAGTGCACAGGGAAAGAGAGCAACAGCGCTCTAACATCAGGGAGTGAAATAGCGGTAGCGGCAGAGGTTTTGGGTTGTTCCTTGTGTTGGGCACGGTTCCCCTTGCACTTAGTTTGGTTTGGTTGAAGGGATATATATATATATATATATATATATATATATATATATTGTGTGGATGTTGCGGGTTCGTGACTTGAAATTGCTTGTGAATGTTGCGGTTTGTGGGGTTCCTCTGTTTCTGCCGCTTCCAATTGAGAACAGGGGTTGCTACTAGAGTTGCGATAGATTGAATCACGTTGGCCCTTATGTTGTGCAGCAAAAATTAGAGGGGAAGCCATCAATCCTTTCTTTGTTTGTGCAACAAGATGGTGATTTTGATGAGATATTGGGTATGTATGGATCGAATGGATACAGTGCTTCAACAGCAAGGGAAAAAGAAGTTGCAGCAGGTGGTGTCGCAAGTGCCGTGAGCAAGACCTGTACTGCGCCGTTCGCCCGACTTATCGTCCTGTTTCAAGTTCAAGCATGCCGTTTGATGCTGCTACGTTGAGGAAGGTAAGCCATTCTGCACTGTCGCCATATAGAGATTGAAGGAGATGCAGACCAAGGTTCAAAACGTGTCAAGAATTGGGATTTGTTGATCAGGTTCCACGGCTGGTGTATGTGCTCAAGCAGGTATAGAAATTTGGTCTTGAGGGAACAGGGGCTTGGTCCGAATGTTGCAAGGACCTGTTGCGGAAGTTCAGGACTAACCTCGATGGAGGATTTTGTTAAAATGCATATGGAATTCAAGCAGTTTTATGGACCTGAGCAGTCTGGTTTAGGGGGTCAAGATGTGGTTTGAATTGAGGGAGTTCTATTCTTGTTCTGAGGTTATTCAAGGGCTGGATAGAGGTGGAGGAGGAAGACAGTATTACCAATGATACAAGCCTGACCATACAGTAGTGAACAAAATCCTGAAATGGATGGAATGCTTGAATCTCACAAAGTGTACATGGCAAACGGAAGGTAATCCCTTCTAATTCCTCTTTTTCATCTCTATTCCATCAACGTTCTTCTGATTTCGTTAGTAGCGCCACAACGGAATCAACTATAGAGGTAAAGATTGTGTCAGAGAGGGCAGTGGATATGACGGGGATGGAAGTGGAGCTGCGTGACAGAGAAGGGATGAAAAAGAAAGAGATATTTTTTAGAAGAGAAATAACTCTTTTAGAGAGAGAGTTGGCCAGAGTGGTAGTGTTGGCCTTGGTAGTTGTGAGGGCAGTGGTGTTTACAGAGAAAGAGGGTTTCCTGTGATGGAGAGGGAATAGTTACAAAGATAGGGTTAGGGTTATAGTGCTTCTGTGATGGAGAATGAGAAAATTTGTCCTTTTTTTATTAAAAATTTACTATTAAAGTGAGGGTAGTTTGGTTATTTAACCATGACTTGTAAGGTTAGTTTTGTCCTTACATTATTTGTAAGAATAAAATTGGCATTTGAATAAAATTTAAAGCTGACATCATCCAATTCTATTAAGTCAACTAACGACTGTTAATGAGAGGGGGGAATCTGTTACAGATCAGTAAACCAAAAGGGGGACAGTATTATTTCAGAAAGTATAGGAGAGGTTTCTGCAATTGTCAGATACCTCAGGGGAAGTAAGTGTAATTTGCCCATTTAATTAATAATCTTAGATCATTCAATAAATTTTTCACACCGAATTAGGTTTTTCGCATATTATTATATTATTATTCATTGTTTCATGTGCATTACCCATAGATCACATTAGTAAAATTGTCAATAGAATTGATACGTTTTATTATTAAGTGTCCATATGGTAGTGTTGAACTTAGCAGAGAATTGATTCCAAGTTAATTGATTAGCAGAGAATTGATTAATATATAGGTTAGTTTGATGTTTAGATTAATATATATTAACACTAATTATGATGAAAAAAGTGATTAATTTGATGTCTGATAAAAATTGTTCAGAAATAATTCTTAACTACGAAATGTCTTATTTGTCCAATTATGTTAAAGATGGTTTTTGTGTAGTTGGCTACATGTGTTTTAACTCAAAATTTAAAAATAAATATTAATGAATTATGCAACTAATTTAATATAAAATAATGTTAAATATAAATTAAATAAATTATAATATTTTATAAATCATATAATTAAAAGAACTTGTTTTTACTATATTCTATTTATACAATTAATGTAATTGTGATTTGGTTTTTCTTCCGTGGGTTATCATGATGATATAAATATTATATATAGATAGACATATGGTAAACTATAAAGATTTATATAATAAAAGAATTATAATATGACTTAAAATGTCTTTTATGTGAATCCGCATATTAATTTAATTTTTATTATAATTGAATAAACGGGCGGCTTTTGCCCATGAATAATTGATTTTTTTATTTTAAAAATATATATGCCGGTGCATGGTATATATCTATAATTATTTTAAATTTCAAGTTTAGTTTGTTTAAATTAGATCCCGATACAAAAACAAGGTCTTGGAAGCTACCTTTTCTAGTTTGTTTAAATTAGATCCTGATATAGAAACGAAAGTCTTGGAAATTATGTTTTTTTAATCTTAACTCAATCTTCTATTTTGACAAAAAAACTACAACTTACAACTAATCGTTTAAACTCATTCAAACACCTCAATAATTCAACTGTAATCTAAAATCACGTTAGTAGACCATGAATCTAAACTTCAAACGGAGGGCCAAACTGAAAATTTATCTCTCTAAACCATATTTAAAATATTTGTAGAATTATTTTTTTCTCTAAAACTAATATCTTTTTCCTAAAATTATATAAAGTCTCTCTAAAAATTCACCCCTAAAATACTCTTTCAAAAATCATTTTTTCTCTAAATTGTTTTGTAATTCTCTAAATTAATACACAATTCTTTCTTTTACATTTCAAATTTCTTTTAGAGAAAATTAAGCTCCCACTACTAAATTTTTCTCTCTAAACATTATCTATCAAAAATTGAAATTAAAAATGAGGGAGAATTAACTTACTGGTCCAGTTGCAGATTATTCTATCGAACATTTTATATTAGTTTAGATACAAATAGAATCATACCATGTTTAGCCAATCAGGCTTGGAGGAGGATAACAATACTGAAGAGATATTTCATTATAATCCCACTTAAACTTCACTTAATTACTTTCTGCATTAAAATTAATATTTCAAACCTTTCTATTATTATCTTTTACCCAGAATCAAAATGGTAAAAAATTGGTTATTTTTTGTAATGATTCAATGGATAAAAAAGATGTATATAGCAGGGTTCAATTATATCCCTAATCTTCTGTCATTCTTGATATTCACCAACTTCTTAACGAAAACAAAACATTCATTTATATAAACAGTTGTTATTAACAACAACTAATTCAAGCTACAAACCAAACAATTAAAAGCAAAAGAAGAAAACAGTCCACAACTACTAAAGAAACATGGCTAAGAGATGAACACAGCACGTGATGTGATTCAGAAAATATAGAAACCAAATCATGTAGTTGATCCTTGCCTGACATTGAAATGTTCTAGCTAAATTCTAGCTTTGTCTTCACACAAGTTTGGGGTCTCCTTTCTCCACAGAAGAAGTTGTCTGCTGCATTTCCAGACCCAATTAGATGCATGCAAAGGCTCCTTTGCCTTCTTCAGCTTGAAGTTGGTTGATAATTAACCATTAGAGCCAGAGAACTTGCAAGACATCTTAACCAGAACCCAGCTACATATATCTTCAGAAGAGGTGGAGAAAAACCCCAGACGAGCAGAAAAACTCAATAAATTGAGAGACCCACACTATGATGATTCAACCATAAACTGAAATGACAAAAAAGACGGTTGATTCTTCAACAGGCTCAGCTCAGAACTCGTAAAAATCATCATTTAGAAAAACCCGGAAGGAAGATTTGACCCCAAAAAAATATAAATTAAAGTAGAAGAAACCAAGTTGATTCTTCAGCACACCGGTTCCAATTACTCACCATAAAACGCAAATAATGATCCAATACAGTGGTGGTGTTCTTCCCGACTCTAGAAAGCAATAAAAACAAGCGGCTGGTGATTGTTGAGTCATCTAGTGGTTTCAAAGGGAGAGAAATGGAGTTGACCAAAAAAAGAGGAAAGGTTAGGGTCAGGGTCAGGGTCAGGCTTAGGATCGATAGAGAGAGAAAGAAGAGACGAGGAGAAAAAAAATAATTTATATACTAAACAATTTCTGAATGGCCAGAAACTTTTACTTAGTCAACAATCTTATCTTTGAACAATTCAATAAATTCTCCATAGCAAATAACGTTTTTCACGTTACACCTAAACCAAACCAAACCAGACGCATCAGTATAATTGTCAAACCAGCTCCCTACATACTATGATATTTTATTTTACTAAAAGATCATCAAACTTTCCTGCAACACGTTAGTAGTTTAACACTACTTTATACAACAGGTACCCAACTTTCAAAAACATTAATGACATTGTTCCATTTAGTTGACCCGGCCAATTATGAGTTGGACTTCGATTTTGAACCGTTCGTGATTCTTGCATAGGCATAGTCTACGATTTTACTTTTCCTATAATTACAGGAAGCTGCAACATAGACTCTAAACGACATATCTTCATAGCATTCCAGTGAAGGAGGTAGGGAGGGAGATCCAATAATTACATTATTTGAAATTTGAAAGCACCACCCACCATCATTGCCATTCAAAAATCAGAAACTTGCGAACGAGCAAAACACAAAACTAGTACAGCGTTGCGGAAATAATTAGAACAAATCTACTGCATTAGATGTAATAAATATAAATGATTGTTCAACACCATTGGGGTGCCAACAAAAAAAAAACACGGCTTTCACAGAAGGAGAAAAAAAAATACTAAAAAGTCATTCCATACCAGAGAACAAACATCATCCCATTACTGCAGGACACCAAGACCTGCTTCCGAGAAACCCCTAATATTAACTAAAACTAGAGACGTAATCTACTATCCATATTGCTTGATTAAAAGAACAAATCACAAATTAAGCACGCTCGCCCCTGATCCTCCTAGCCAATTGGATATCCTTGGGCATGATGGTCACACGCTTGGCATGGATCGCACAAAGGTTAGTATCCTCGAACAAACCCACAAGGTATGCCTCAGCAGCCTCCTGGAGTGCCAACACTGCATGGCTCTGGAAACGCAAATCCGTCTGCAACCAACACACAACATACCATCAACGTTTAACAATTCACAAAACAAATGGAATGAAAACTGAGTTAAAAAGATCACTGATTTACCTTGAAGTCCTGAGCAATTTCTCGGACAAGCCTCTGGAACGGAAGTTTCCTGATCAGGAGCTCTGTGCTCTTCTGGTACTTGCGGATTTCACTGCATCATCATAAAGACACAAGTTATGTCATTGTAAGCTGCAGAAGGAAAACCATCTCATCACTCCTGTCATCACATGACCTTACTTACAATTCTTTCTAAGAAACTTACCGAAGGGCAACAGTTCCAGGGCGGTATCTGTGTGGCTTCTTGACACCTCCAGTGGTGGGGGCAGACTTACGAGCAGCCTGGAACAAACAATTTTAATAAATACAGATACCAGATGCCATTTAAACCCTAATTACAAACATGTGTATAACTTAACATGTACATAGATGGAGACTAGGAGAGACCTTGGTAGCGAGTTGCTTCCTTGGGGCCTTTCCTCCAGTAGACTTGCGAGCAGTTTGCTTGGTACGAGCCATCTACATATACCAAAAATTCATACAATTAAGAAAAAAAATTCCCTAATTTTATGATCTCTTGTACATCTAGATAATACTTCAATTTAAAAAAACCCTAGCTAATTAGAGCATAAATCTGTAAAGACCAAACATTTGTACATGCGTTTTTAAATATAAACAACCAAAAAACTAAAAATTGTTCTTAGATAGCATATTAAAATCCTCAACCGACTCAAATTGCTTGACCAACAGAAACCCTAATTTTTAGTACAATCAACAACGGGGAGAGAACAAGAAAAACATTTTGATAAAGTGTGTAGAATATACAATAACAAATAAAAACAAATAAGGAAGCCCTAAGAAAAACAGAAACAAAGCTGACGATGAAAGAGAATTCATGATAACAGATCAGAATCTAAAAAAATTGAAACACCAATAACCCAGCCTTGCAGGCAAGCTAGCCAAGGCAAATTCAATCTATACAAAAGATAAACAACTAAAAATTGAAACATCTAAACCCTAGAATTTCATAATTCATATAAGCAAGCTAAAGGCAACATCAATCTACACAAAAACCTTACCCTAGCATTTCATTTAAGCTAGCCAAGGCAAAACCAATCTATATCAATACAAAGATAAATAACTCCAAAGAATACCATGATTACATATTCAAATTACAAATTCAGACATACCTCTCAATTGACGAACGACGGATGTCTTCCCCTTCTCTCTCCTCTCCCCCTCTCTCTCTCAATTCAAACAAGAAGCGAAAGAAAATTTTAAAACGACGAGCGGTATGGGCATATATATAGCGTATACTTTGTCGGCGATAAAAGTGAATCGGACGGTTATAATTCATTATGCGTGTGCTTTTTGTGTACGGAATCGGACGGTTTCTAATGGCATTAGTTGTGTTTTCTTGACTGAAGTAGACGGCTGGGATGTGAAGCTGGATGTTTGAGGCGGATCGTGAGGCTTCAATACTCGATTCCCATTGGTTGAAATTGTTCAACCTTTTTTTGTCATGATACCGTTGTTGCGAAATTAAAGCGTGATTGAATTTCAGTAGGAATCGGATCTATTATTGACTATTTATTTAATAAGCCCTTTACTTAGTGGCGAATTGCAGGAAAGCATGGATTTTGTGGCTCTGTTGCAAATCGAAGAAAATAACGAGGGGCTTGCTACAATATGATCGATAATCTGTGGATCCTCCTGCAAATCAACACCACCTACATGCGACAAACCATTAAATAACGAGTGGAACGTAATATTTATAATTTAATATTAAATCATTTAAAATATAAATTTTTAAAACTTATAATATTATTGGTCTATTATAAAAAAAAATAACTTTTTCTTTTAATATAATACAAAGCGACAGACCAATCTCCATGTAATACGTATGCTTACAGACCTGTTAAAGCTCGGCCATCCTGAGCAGACTCATACAGTCAACTATTTCAGAGCAGGCTTAGGTGATCAGCCTTCAAAGCTTGCATGACCGAGTACAAGGCCTTCAGAGCATCCCTTAAGGGTCAGAGCTCATCACTGTCTTACATATCCTACCGAACTAAGGAAAAGGAAATAGTCATCAACAAGGAAACTGACACCTACAGATATCTATCAAGCGCAATGTCTAACATGGTAACTGTCATTCTCCGATGATCAAATCCCTACATTTATGACTCCAAATCCTAATCAACTTAGAAATCACTAAGCCTATAAATAAAACCCTAAGGTTCGCTTTTAAATTCATGCTCATTCTTTGGCTCTCATCTTCCTTCTCACCGGAGGATCATGACTCTCAATCTCCGACCGATAAAGAATACTCAAAATCCTCAAGACCCTCAACCCCGACCGCCTGCTGGTCGAAGAAGAGGACGAACAAATGATCCCGTGCGGCAAGAGCTCAACGAGCTCAACCAAGTCAAACGACAAAACTAATTGATGCAAGAACAACTTCTAGCCATGTCCAGAACTCTGGCAATGCTCACTCAAAATCATGAAGCTAATCCTTTGAATCCACCAGTCAACGCGACTGATCAAAGGACACAACCTCCGACTACTACTCAAATTCATGGAGATCCCCATTCGTCGGCAGCTGCAGGCAGAGGGATACCAACCTTTATTCCAAAAGTCCATTATCGAAGCACCACTAAGGCTCCAACCCCTGGGGCTTCAGGAGTGAATCCGGCACCACAAGAGTCTCAACTTTAAATAGCTCCTGCACCTCCAGTCCAAGAGAACCAAAGTAATCTCCCGGCCATAAGCCGGGATCATCCTATCCATATAGGCCCTGAAGCCGCAAGTCTTGAGTCGCAGCAACCAATCTTGCCTAGGGGCCCACAAAGAGGTTGCAGAGTCTATGGATCGTACTATTGTTGTGAGAGGTGCTCAAATCCCTTCAGGACAAGACGAGTTAGCCAAGCTGCTCGGAAGGTTTGCCACACTGTTCACCCCTGTTATCATGGCCGAGGAAAGGCCAAAGAAATTTGTTGTCCTAAAGTTCACCCCTTATGATGGGACAAAGGATCCGGGGGACCACATTTCTCATTACCAGCATACCATGGCCCTACATGGCGCTTCTGACGCCTTTATGTGCCAAACGTTTGTGACCAGCCTCAATGGTACTACTCTGAAATAGTTTCATCACCTCCTACCGAACTCAGTCACTAGTTTCTACGAGCTCGGTAGGCGATTCCTAGATAGGTTCATGACTAGTAGGAGGTTGAAGAAGGGTCCTAAATTCTTGTTAAATGTAAAACAGACTAAGGAGGAGTCCCTTAGGGAATACATCGCGCGCTTCAATGCCGAACTCACTAAGGTTACAGATTGCAGCCCTAGTTTCCTTGTAGCTGCTCAGGCTTCTGGTCTTACACAGGTAGGCCTCAGGGATTCTTTGACAAAAAATCCCCTTACCGACATGGCAGCCCTCATAGATCGAGCCAGGAAATACATTAACCTTGAGAAAGCAAAAGACACCTCCCAAAAGATTAAAGAGCAAGCCCAGAAAGACGACCAGAAGAAGGATGACTAGAAGAGGAACCCTAGTACAGCTAGGAAGAGAGTCAGAAGCCCAGAAAAAAGAATGGTGCCCAGAACTTCATATAATTCAGAACTAAGAGAGTTCACCAATTTTACTCCCCTAAATACCTCTTCAAACAACATACTTCGGCAAGTCAAATCTTGGAAAAATTTAAGATGGCCAGAGCCCTTAAAGGGTGACCCCAGCTATAGGGATCAAAGCAAGTATTGTGATTTCCACAAAGACCGTGGGCATACAACTAACACATGTAAGGCCCTCAAACATGAAATCGAGCAGCTTATAAGGAGAGGACGATTGTAGGAATTTTTCAGGTAGAACGGGGGGCAGAACCCCTACAACGATAGGCCTCAGCCGAGGAGGCCAGATCAGAGACAGGAGCAAAGGGAAGGTCAGAATGAGCCTCAACGGCAGAAAAACCAAGTAATCTTCGTCCTTCATGTAGATTCCCCAGCAACGGGAACGTCTAATAGATCAAGAAAACGATATGCTCGGGAGGCCAGAGCTACTCCTAACAACACACAAATCTCTAATGTCGAGAAAAGATTGAGGCCAGTACCTGAAATCCAGTTCTCGGATCAAGATCTTGAAGGAGTACACTGTCCTCACAGTGATGCCCTCGTCATCTCCCTCAAAATTGCCAACTTTAAGATTCGAAGAGTCCTTGTGGATACTAGGAGTTCGACGAATGTACTATTCTACAACCTTTCAAACAGATGAAGCTCAACCCTAGTGACATCAAGCCCACTGTCGTAATCATGGCAGGATTTGACGAGAATCTCAATACTCCGTTGGGAAGGATTGACCTCTCCACTACAATAGGAGAGGGAGAGGAAGACGGGCAAAAAACTACAGTAATTGAATACATGGTTCTGAATGCCAAATCCCCTTATAATGTCATAATTGGGAAACCTTGGCTACACCAAATGTGAGCAGTTACCTCGACCCTCCACCAATGCCTAAAATATGTCCACAATCAGGCTGTCTACTCTATCAGAGGATGCCAACCAACTTCTAGAGAATGTTATGCTATCGCACTCAAGGTAAAGGCTCCCAAATAGTAATTACTGCACGCCCGTGAATGTGTGGATCCAGTCCTCTCCCACTATCACGAGGTAGAAGACTACCCTTCCAAAATTGATGAGTGACTGAGCCCTAGAGGAAGGGACAGCAGGGCCAAGCCCATAGGGGACCCCATTAAAGTACTGGTCAGCTCGGAATCCCAAAGGTGCTACCTACAGATAGGTCCAGACCTAACACCTGCCGAATAGGATGAGATGATAGAATTTTTAAAAAACAACCTCTCTGTGTTTGCTTGGGAAACAAAGGATATGGAGGGTATAGATCCAGACCTTATCACTCATAAATTGATGGTAGATCCAAACCACCCACTAGTGAGACAGAAAAGAAGGCCACTCGCTCCAAAGTGGCATCATGTCATCAACGAAGAGGTTCAAAGACTGCTTGAGGCCAAGATGATACGAGAGGTATTTTACCTTGATTGGCTAGCCAACACCGTTCTGGTCAAGAAGAAAAATGGCAAGTGGAGAGTCTGTGCTGACTATACAGACCTGAATAAAGCTTGTCCCAAAGATAGCTTTCCTTTACCAATGATAGATCAACTAGTTGATGCTACTGTAGGGCACGAACTTATGAGCTTCATGGATGCCTATTCAAGATATAATCAAATACAGATGTACCCTCCAGACCAAGAAAAAAAAGCATTCATAACCGAACGAGGTCTCTATTGCTATAAAGTGATGCCCTTCGAACTAAAAAATGTTGGGGCCACATACCAGTGTCTGGTCAATAAGATGTTCAACCCTTTGATCGACAGTACCATGGAAGTGTATATTGATGATATGCTGGTCAAAATCCTACAGAAGAGTAGCCACCACTAACACCTGGTTCAAACATTTGACATTCTGAGGCAATACAAGATGAAGCTCAATCCCTCAAAATGCACCTTTGGTGTAACGAAGGGAAAATTCTTGGGATACATTGTCTCCGAGAGGGGTATAGAAGCAGACCCCACTCAGATTAGGGCTTTGGTTGGACTGGAGTCGCCAAAGACCAATAAAGATATTCAAGCTCTGAATGGCAGAATTGCAGCCCTGAGCAGATTTATCTCCAAATCCACTGATCGCTGCCTATCGTTCTTCAAAGCTCTGAAGGGTAATAGGGCTCTACAGTAGACGGAAGAGTGTGAAAAAGCCTTTCAAGAACTGAAGGAATACCTAGCTTCACCTAAACTCTTATCAAAGCCAGTCCAAGTGAAAAAGCTACTTCTCTATCTTGTAGTTTTCGAAAACGCTGTCAGTTCTATTTTGGTCAGGCTGGACAAGGGATTCCAGTAGCCCATATTCTATGTCAGCAGGGCCTTACTGGACACGGAAAGAAAATACCCAAAGATTGAGAAGTTGGCTTTTGCCCTAATAACCTCATCACGGAAGCTTAGACCCTACTTCCAAGCTCATCCTATTGAAATTCCAACTGCCTACCCCCTGAAGTCAGTACTAAGGAAGCCTGAAGTCTCAGGGCGATTAGTCAAATGGTCAGTGGAGTTAGGGGAGTTCGACATATCCTATGTTCCACGGATCTCAATTAAAGGGCAAGCCTTGACCGATTTTGTTGTTGAGTTTACCCCAGCACTGCAAGATAAGGCACAGCTTTGCGAAAGTTTGGGAACATGGCAGCTTTACACTAACAGATCGTCCATCGACCATGGTTCTAGTGTTGCTTTAGTATTACAATCCCCTGATGGGCTCATGACAAAAAAGGCAGTTAGCCTAGGGTTAAGAGCCTTCAACAATGAAGCAGAATACAAAACCTTTGTCCTAGGGATGAAGCTAGCATAAAAATGTGAGGCTCAGAACCTCGAAGTCTTCTCTAATTCCCAATTGGTGGTAAGCCAAGTTCTGGGAGAGTTTGCCATCAAAGATAACAGGATGCTTCGGTATTCAGAACTTGTTAATTCGTTAAAACGCTCATTCCAAGTATTCTCTATCCAAAAAATAGAAAGAGGCTAGAACTGCAGAGCTGATGCTTTGGCAACCATGGCATCTCACCTAAAGTCAGAAGAAGATTCTACTCTAAAAATCTCCCATCAGCCAAGGCCAAGCATAGAGGAGGTCCAAGTTGCCCAAACTTCTGAGCAACCCCAGAACTAGATGACTCCCATCCTCCAATACCTGGAAAGAGGGCTCCTCCCAAAAAACAAGAATAAGGCAAGAAGGATCCGAATCAAGGTAGCTCGGTACCTTATTATGAATGTGAGGCTTTATCGAAGGTCTTATTCTCAACCCTTGCTAAGATGTTTATCTCTAGAAGAGTCTCAGTATGTTCTAGCATAAATTCATGAAGGAATATGTGGAAACCACAATGGGGGCAGAACCATAGCCCACCGAGCTCTAACACAAGGCTATTACTGGCCTGGTATGTTGAGGCAGGCTAAGGAATATGTTCAGAAATATGACAAATGCCAACGGTTCACTCCCTACCAACATCAATCCCACCATGAGCTCATTCCTATTGCCAGCCCATGGCCCTTTGCTCGGTGGGGGATGGACATCATAGGTCCATTACCAAAAGCCACACCAAACAAGAAATATTTACTAGTGGCCATCGACTACTTTTTCAAATGGGCAGAAACAGAACCTCTAACACACATTACAGAGAAGGAAGTCAAGAATTTCACTTGGAAGAACATAGTCTGTAGGTTCGGTATACCACGTGTTATCATCTCAAACAACGGAACATAGTTTGCTAGCAAAGTTTTCAAGAAATTCTGCCAGGATCTGAACATCAATCAACATTTTTCCTCTCCTAGTCATCCCCAAGCCAACGGGCAAGCAGAGGTCATTAACTAAACAATCTTTGATGCTCTTGAGAAGAGGTTGGAAGAAGCCAATGGAAGATGGGTGGAAGAACTCCCTAGAGTACTCTAGGCCTACAAAACAACTAGAAGAACACCAACCTCTGAAACACCCTTCTCACTTGCCTACGGTACCTAAGCGGTGATCCTTGTTGAGATCGGTATGCCTACCTTGAGGACTGAGGCTTTCGACCAAGGGGCTAATGATTCGCAGCTTGCAAAAAACTTGGACTTACTTGAAGAAAAAAGGGATCAAGCCAGGATCAGAATGGAAGCATATCAGCATAGGATGGTCAACGGTTCTAAATTTGGACTAAAACCCGTCAGCTTTCAAATTGGAGATCTCGTCCTAAGAAAGGTATTTCCGAACACCAAGGATCCCACTATGGAAAAAATTTTACCCGACTAGGAGGGCCCGTACAGAGTAACAAAGACTGTTGAACCTACTATTTGTTGGTTAGAGGATATGGTTGGGAAGCTTGCTCCCAGGCCTTGGAATATAGAACACTTACGGAATTATTATCAATAAAGATCTTTTCTTTTTATGTCCAAGAAGTGTTCCCATCTTAAATGCACAGACCTCCATGTCTGGTCCATTTTAATGTACAGATCTCGTGTTTGGTCCATCTTAATATACAGACCTCAGGTCTGGTCCATCCTAATGTATAGACTTCATGTCTGGTCCATCTTAAATGCACAGACCTCCATGTCTGGTCCATCTTAAATACACAAACCTCCATGTCTGGTCCATCTTAATGTACAAACCTTAGATCTGGTCCATCTTAATGTACAGACTTCATGTCTTGTCCATCTCAATGTACAGACTTCATGTTTGGTTCATCTTAATGTACAGATTTCATGTTTGGTCCATCTTAATGCACAGACCATCAGGTCTGGTCCATCTTAATGCACAGGCTATCAGGTCTGGTCCATCTTATTGACCCCTAAAAGCCTTGTACCCAGTACAAGTCCTTTAGGTCTGGTTCATCTCGTTAAAACTGTTCGATTGCTTTCCGAAACTGAAGACGAAAGATTTGGCTCAACTGTTCAGCTACAAACATTTTTTACTAGTCAGATGCCAGTTCTGGCCAACTGATATGAATCTACTTGCTCATGCATTTATCCATAAGCTCTGGTTTTGAGATCTGCTCCAAGAACGAAGGTTTTGACTATTGATCTGTTCAATTACTATTAAGTAATTATCGGTCCAATTATTACCATAAGTCTTTTTTGCTCAACAATTAAGTCTTGGACGGTTTGCTTTCATTAATCCTGCTGGTCAAGTTATACAGCACAAGTTCTGATGCCTCCAATTACGGACACACTTGATTGTTTATTTTGGTCTTCTTGTTCTGTTCTAACTTTGGAAGGCATAGCCATTGGCACATTTTCTTATTAAATTAACTCAGGTTATTACAAGTTGCTTTGCTCGGAAGGATGGACTTAGAAGTACAAATGGTTCTTGAACAACATTACTTGCGACTTTGTAGGGCTGGAGCCCATTCATATACTACAGAGCAGCAATAACTTGGGACAATGCTGAATCAACTTGGCATCCACTCAAAATTCACAAGTATTCTAGATCAAAAGGACAAAGACATTCAAAGCTCTGAAGAAAAGGCGGTTCCATTGATAAATACGTTCGAGTACATCATAAGTTCAAAAATAAAAAGCAAATTACATATAAGAAATCTTAAACTTTGTCAGTAGGTGCAGGCCCCTCTGCCGGGAGAAGTTAGGAAGGGATGGCTTCATCTTCTCTGCTTGGGACAGCAGCTTTAGAAGGGGCAGCTCCAGGACCAACAATTGATGACAAGTCAAAATCCGGGAACTTAGCAAGAAATTTGGTTTGGAAGTTGTTAAAACCAAACAATATCAGCTCATTGCCCATCTCTTCAACTTCCGCCCTCATCTCCGCCTCGGTCTCGACCTTGGCATGATCAACTACGTTCTAAAGCTTCTAATTATAACTATACCGAAGATCGTGCATCTCCCTCCAAAGTCTTTCTGCCTCCCGAGCTTGAAGGTCCCTCTCAGACTCCATGACGGCCAAAGAAACGGAGGCCTCCTTCAGCCTCTCCTCAACAGCATGAGTTGCGGACTGAGTCGTCCCGAGCTGAAGCCTCACTTCGTCCAGTTTAGTCTAAATTTTTTCAACTTCCTCTAAATTTGGAGAAGATTCGGTCAAAGCTGTGATTATGTGCATGGACTACATGACTCAAAGCAAGCAAGTCAGTAACAATAAAAAGAAAATGAAGAAAAAAGAAGAGAAATCAGATGTTACCTTAATCTGGAGGGAGGCGAGGTCAGCTAGTAACTTCTCTAGCCTCTGTGACTTGAACTTCTGAGGGCCCTTATCCCAAAACTGCTTCAAGACCCTCTTAGCGGCTTGGTAGCCGGTGTCATTAAAAGCCTTGGATGGCTTCCCTTTACTTGCTCGATTTACAGGGGCGGGAGGAACCATTGTAATGGGGGCGAGAGCCTCCCTCTAGCCCTCAAAAGGTGTGTGTTCTGAAGAGGCGGAGATCAACCTCCTTCTTTTTACTTGAAGGGGAAGGTCAGCTAGGGAAGAAGCCTTCCCCACAGTCTGTGGCTCAAAAATCTACATCGCCATCAAATTTTTCTTAAGATCTTCGGTACGCTTCTTGGCCGCCATCAGATTTTCTGGCGTAACAATGACTGTGTGAGCTTTGTTGGAGGTTTGGAGGAGCTAACGATACTGGGTCTGGAGGTCAGTGGTAAAAGTAGACCTCCTCCAAACACTCTTATATGCACAAGAAACAAAAGAGTAACATTTAGTTAAGTAGCTCAAAAGTCAAAGCACAAAACAGAACTAAAGCAGCCATAAGAAAATTGGGTCTCACCCTTATTCCTGGTGACACGCGGGAATGTTGAGATATGGTCCTGGAAGTTTTCTCGCTCCCATGCTCCTCCAATGAAAAAATATCACTTCTTCCAAGTTTTATTGGAAGTGGGTACAGAGGAAAGGGGTCTGAACCCCTTGTCAAAAGACATGTAAAAGAGGCTCTTCGACCTCATGTATTTTAGATCCATATTGCTACGGACAGGTCAAGGGACACGTCAACGTTATTCTGGTGCCCTAACATTATAAAACCTAAAAGATGCCTCTAACTGTTCAAATTGAGGTCGGCAGGACAAACATTAAACCAACTAAAGAACTGCCTAATCAGGTCAGGAAGAGGGAGTGTTAATCCTATCTCAAACCAAGCAAGGTAAACACATATTTCGCCTGCCTCAACATCGTATGGGCGATCTAGAGCGCTCGGAACCCTAAAGGTAACATTTGAGGGAAGATTATATTTATTCCACAATTCCTCTAACATGCGCTCAATGATGGCACTTACCCCCTCTTCCCTTTGAGAGGATCGACCAGAGGTCTCTCCAACCCTATTTCGGGGTTCTAGGAACGCATCTACTATCCTAACCTCTGAACTGGAGGGGGACCGTACTGACCTATTTCTAGCACCACCGGAGGAATGACCATCCATGGCTTGGACTCGGGATGACACAGTCGAATTACTTGTGTCACCACTAGAACTAGAAGAAGACGAAGAACCAGACATTGACAAGAACAGGGGGAAGATGAGGTAAAGAAAAGAAAACAGTAGGAGAGACTAAAATTGAACCTGAAAACGAACAAAGGGCAAAGGCTTCAGGCAATAATCATTCCCCAAACTTCAGAATTCACTTGTTGCTCAAGCTCAACAATGGCAGAATGTTTTCTAATACAGTAAAAATGAAGCAAAGAAAGAAGGCATATTAAGCCCTTCCCACTCTTTTATATGTTTTCAAAAGGTGGGCCCACCAAGCCGAACCGCCGTGGCGGTTGGGCGCAATAATGGCTTAGAAAGCCCAACCATCGGCTGCGTAATAAATGATCCATCAACGGACATCTCGGGAAGTGGAAAGACAGAGCGCGTGACTTTTTATGAACCCATAGCCCTAGTTATTCGTTAAAACTCTAACTAAGGCTCGAGGGTGTCACGACCCCAAATCCGGTCCATGCGGATCGAGGGTTCGTGATCGGCCACCGAGGCCTTTTTGCCAATAATCATAATTACCTTTAATCAAACGCAGCGGAATAAATTTTTCTTTTTCTATTGCGGAAACGCTAATCAATACACAAGTCAACATCAGTCATCTATTGCTACATTCCATAGCAATTACAAAAGTACATGATGTAATTTTTTCAAAGCCTGCTGATGTCATATTCAATATACAGTCCAAAGTTTCCAAAAGTAACTACATCATGACTAGCAAAATCCTATTACAAAAAGGGTCCATAGCTTTACAAGCTTCCAACTAGTTTGACTGAACCTGCTATTTCTTGTCTGATATCATCACCTGAAATAGGATAAAAATATCCTATGAGCTCAACAGCTCGGTTTCAAAACTACTATATAATTCAATATATAAATGTCTATGATCAGATATCATATGTCATCTTAATTATAGTATAAGATAACGGTATCAAATTCAGTTCCAATATATCTCAATTCAAAGATAATGGTAAATCGATAATCAGTAATATAATTCAATAAATCAAAATCACAGTTCAATATCATGGTTCAATTCCCAAATTCATAGTTCAATAAATAATAGTTCAATATCTCAAATTCATAGTTCAATAAATAATAGTTTAATATCTCAAATTCATAGTTCAATAATTCAGATTCATGGTTCAATAGCCCAAATTCATAGTTCAATAAATCATAGTTCAATAATTCGATAATTCAGATTCATGATTCAATAGCCCAAATTCATAGTTCAATAAATCATAGTTCAATAATTCGATAATTCAGATTCATGGTTCGATTTTCAATATTCATATTCAAATCATATATTCCACTTCTATGGTCAGCAAATTAACCCTCGCTGACTGAGATCATAGGCTAGCTAGTTCGATATGCCGTATCAACACCGGCTCACCACAATATACCCTGTGGGATGGGTTCGATAAATCACAACCTATTCGATAGTGATTAATCATAGAAGAGTGTTCTATTCAAAGCATCAAAATCATATCCAAATCATGTCCAAAATCAATAATCATCAATAACAGTTCAATTATTCATATCAAAGTTCTTTATTTGATATTTAGTTAAAACAGTTCAAACATTTGTAAGAATGCCATAAAACATTTGAGTATCTCACGAACACATTTTCTTAAGTCAAGGAAGACAATATAGTTGTCAATAGGTCATTCAAAACGTATACAGTATAACTGTTAATCAAATGCTATAAAGGAAAACGATTTCATATGTCGATATATCATAAAAAAGCTCAATATTTATATTTATAATGAAAGTTTCTACCTCAATATGGTATGAAATACTCACTTGAATTCCAACAACTTAACTCCAAAAAATCCGTCCTTTGAAATTCCCTAAAATCACATTTCAAAGTCCGGTCATATTCCATAATATCACTCTGATTTAATTATCATTAAATTCTTGGTCTTATTTTAGTTACATTTCTTGGGTAGCTTCTTTTAAGTTTTAAAGTTTGATTATATTACCTTACATATTTACGTGTCATATTTTTATGTACCTTATTCCATAATACGGACCTCACCATTGAGTCCGGAATGTCAAAGAAAGTCAGTTTAGGCTTTCCTAAAATTTAATTCGGACTTTTGCAAGAAAAGGGCAAAATGGTCATTTTACCTATTTACGTATCATATTTTTCTGTACTTCGTTTCGTAGTTTGGACTCTACTATTGAGTCCAGAACGTTGAAGGAAGTCAATTTAGACTCTCTCTGATTTCTATTTTGTTTTAGGAACACTAAGGGTAATTTGGTAATTTACACTCTAACGTGTCATATTTTTTTTTTTTCGGAGTTTCGTCTCGTGAAACGGACCCCACCATTGGGTTCAGAATGCCCAAAATAGTCAAAATGCACTATTGGTTTACTCAATTTGGACTTTTGTACCAAAAGGGCAAAAGGGTCATTTGCACTTTTATGTGTATTTTATTTTTCGGGGTCCCGTATAGTGAAATAGACCCCACCATTGATCTTAGAATGTCCGAGATAATAAAAATTGACTATTCATTTGCATCGTTTGGACTTCGTTTGACCTATATTTGAAATAGGGGCATTTTTGTAAACATTAATATTTTATTCATTTTCCTGTTTGGGCCACAGTGACATTTCTAAAGACAGTTGGGGCCGGTTTATAATTTCCAAAAGCTGTGGTCTGAACCCATTAGTTCAGGGTTAAAAACCCTAAACCGGTTTGAACCTCAACTGAACCGACCGGTTCAAATTTAAAACTTAAAATTAAAACACAATGCGACATGTGTCACCACCCATTTAGATCCGGTCGGGTCCCAGCCCGATCCAGACCCGAATCCGGTCCCGTTTTGACCCGACATGGCCCCCGACTTTCCGGTTGTCTTCTCCGGCGAAGATTCCGGCCACCGTCGCCGGAACAGTGCCCCAACTCACTATTTTCTCAATTTTTTTATAGTCTTCATGTCCAAATCTTATTCTTTTCACACCAAATCAATTCTAAGACTTCAAACTAAAATTTAGAACAATTTTGGCCTCAAATCATCACGGTTTTGCCGACACCCACCTCAGTTTTTCCGGCGTTGCACCGGTGACTGGATTTTTGGCCACCAAACGGTCATTTCTTGACCGTTTTAAGTGATTCAAGTTGCGTTGGACTCCTGGAGTTATTTCCTATTGATTTTTAATCTCAAAATCAAGATTTGTTTGATGGATATAATTCCACCATGGTTGACCGAAGCTAAATTCCTGGTTCTGGGTTTGTCATTTTTTGGGTGTTTTTACACTCTGATTTCATATTTAAACAAGTCTAACTATAGTCTAAACATTGTATCTACATAGATAACTTTAAAACAATTCCTATCAGATTCAGAATTCTAGAGAGAGAGAAAAACGATAATTTGGATTTTCTTACCTTTTTCCCCTGTTTTTCTCCTTCTTCTTGTTCTGATTCTTTCTCTATTCTCCTCAGTTCCTTCCTTGTTTAGTTGTTCCTTTAGAAACAGCATGAATTTCATGCTTTGGTTTTTAAACCATTTCCACCGACTCTTCTCTCTCTTCTCTTTCTCTCTCTACATGACCTCACTTCTCTGTATTTAGCCTCCAACTTTCACTTCTCATCAAGACCTTCCCATCCCAATTAATTTTACTTTTCAATTTCTCTGCCCTTGCCTTTAAGTGTTGCAAGATATTTTGTGTGTATATATATATATATATATATAATATGACACACACACACTAACACATCAAGATACACACACACACACACACTGCCGACACACACATACACATACACTTGACATATATATATATTTATATCTCATTATTTATTATTATTATTATTATTATTATTATTATTATTATTATTATTATTATTATTATTATCATTATTATTATTTTTATTATTATTATTATTTTTATTTTTATTTTTATTTTTATTTTTATTTTTATTTTTATTTTTATTTTTATTTTAAATTTATTATAGTTCGGGTTTTATGCCATGGCCCGGGTTTACCGGGTCGGGTACCGGCTAACACGGGTCGGGGTATTACAGAGGGGGTAGTAGCTGATATAACATAAAGCGACAGACCAATCCCCATGTGACACGTATGCCTACAGACCTGTTGAAACTCGATCATCCTAAGCAGACTCATACAGTTAGCTATTCAAAGCAAGCTTAGGCGATCAGCCTTCAGAACTCGCATAACCGAGCACAAGGACTTCAAAGCATCCCTCAGGGGTCAGAGCTCATCATTGTCTTACATATCCTACCGAGCTAAGGAAAAGGAAACAGTTATCAACAAGGAAACTGACACCTACGGATATCTATCAAGCGCAGTTCTAACATGGTAACTGTCATTCTCCGATGATCAAATCCCTATATTCATGGCTTCAAATCCTAATCAACTTAGGAATCACTAAGCCTATAAATAAAACCTTAAGGTACGTTTTTAAATTCATGCTCATTCTTTGGCTTACATTGTAGTCTTCTCAATTCAGTTTATTAACTTAAACATCGGAGCGGCTACCGCCGGAGCCAATCCGGTGGTCCTCTGATCTTCTTCTTTGAGTGTTCTTCAGGGAGCAGAGTTCAAAATCTATACCAGCCAAAAAGTGCAGCATCACCTTCCTAATTATTTTTGTGTTGATATTACCATAATTTGACTAAGTAATTTAGAGTTATCAGGGCATTACACGAGGCTCTGAATAATTTTTTGACATATAGATCTTAAGGATATCGACATTTTAGATGTAAGGATTTTCGAATTGGTCACCACATTCCATAAGTTACCTACCTCAATAAAAATTTATGTTCAGTTCTTCTTTTAAATTACTACATTTATTTCTTTACTGACTTTATAATCGGAGTGGCTAACATCGAAGTCTTTCCAATAACCTTCTGACCTCAAGTTCTTGACAAGTAGTTAAGGACGAGAAGTTTTACGACCAGAAACTAGCAACATCATGTGTTATAATAGTCTGCAAATATTTTAACGATTTTGATTGAAATCTTAAATAAGATTGTAAATAAGTCAAGTAAAATCGAACAATAGATTGCTTAAATTTCATTTAATAAAATTAAGTTATATTTAAATTTGACTTGGTTATGTTTAAAGGCAATCACAACCAAGCCTCTAATCAAATTGCTCACAAGCTGAGTTCGAATGCCTTAGTTTTTTATATAGTTTCAAATTATATTTTTTAGCAGCTTGAGACTAGTTTAATGGGTTAACAAGTTTTAAAATATGTTCAAACTTGATTTATTTATCTCACGATAAATTCGAGTAACTTAGTTTATTTTACGATTCTAGTTTTAAAACTATTTTTTGATCGAGATATTTAAATAAGGTGATTTATGAAATATTATTTAATGTGATTGCCACACTATATAACTTACACTACAATTTAGATATTTACAAATTTTATTCAAACTCACCAAAAATTAAAGAATTACCATCAAGGTCATATGAGTATGACAATCACATGAATTATCATTAAGGTCTCAAGGTCATATAAGTGTGACAATAACATGAATTACCATCAAGGTCATATGAGAATTATCTTTGGGGAAGGTCTTTGTAATGTAACCTTATTGTAATTATTGCATCTTTTAAATAATTGGGTTTTTTATGTAGTGCGTCGTGGGAAAATCAATCACGACCCTCTCTTGAACCTATTGATTTCTCATAGAAATATGTCAGGAACAAAAAGGCATCCAACACTCGTTGATTCTCACGAATACCAAGAGTTAGGCAAAAGAAAATAATTCTCAAGAGAATTTTATTATCACCAAAAAACTACCATTATCATTACATATCATTTTATTTAAAAGGCTAAAATCTTAATGGCCAAAAAAGCATAAAACAAACTATAAAAAAAAAAAAAGATATAAATTTGACAAAAAATATGGCAAAATTCAAAACCTTCTAAAAACTTAAATATAACAAAAAATAAGACGCTCGTAAAAATAGAAAGAAGATCCGAGCTTATTTGACCCATATTTGGCTAGAATCAAAAAGTTATTATAAATGATCAAATTACTAAAAACTAATGTTTGACCCTTGTGCACAAAGTTATAATTTTTTAAAGATGGAAGGTCAATTCTTGCTATTTTGTTCCACGAAGACGCTCCAATGTAGCCAAATATGTGTCTGCAATGCGTACTACATCATCCTCCCCTAGTTCGAGAGAATTCGCCCTCGAATTCAAAGAGTTATCATCAAAGTTGTCACCTCGATATGGAATAAGATGCTTGACATTAAACACGTCAGATGTACAGATATGACTTAATAGTTTCAGATGATAGGCATTGGGGTTAATTTTCTCTAGCACTTCTAAAGGACCAATTTTTCTTACTGTCAGCTTGTTATATTCCTCTACCGAAAAATGGTCCTTCACCAAAATAACCCACACAAAGTTTTTAACGTCAAACTCAACGTGACGACGTTTTTTATTAGTAGCACTTTTATCTTTAACAATTGCCTCTACCAAATTACGTTAAGTGGATTTATAACTTTCTTGAATTTGAGCAATCAAATCCTTTGCCTTGTCATTGACTCGCTTCAAATCAGGAACATGAGCCAAATCAATTTGATGTTAGACATCCCATAAGGGTGGAAGTTCTGCTGCCAATTTATTAGGAAACATGTCATCATACTAATTAATCAACCCCGTCATCGATTCAGGAATTTCCCCATCTTCAATGCTTTCTTTTGCTATCAACATATATATTATTCCAGTATTAGACATCGCCTTAATGAATTGACTCCTGGACAAGAAGAAGGACCCATATTCTACTATCAATTTTGGCGGCTCCTCTCTTTTGGGTGTAAGTGTGATCTTACGACTGTTAAACATAAAACTGTAAGTGTTCTTCCTCCCATCATGAGATACATGTCTATAGGGGTGCAAACGAGCCGAGTCGAGTCGAGTATTTGATGTTTGGACTCGGCTCACGAAATAATCGAGTCTGGCTCGACTCGGCTCGAAACTCGACTCGAGCTCAAATTCCTGATCGAACTCGGCTCGTGAATGGATTGTCAAGCTCGAGCTCGAACTCGACTCGACTCAAAATAATAAACAAGCCTCATTCGAGCTTGAGCTCGAGCTCGAGCTCGAGTTACTCAATTTTTTTTTTTTTGTGTTCAACTGAATAGAAATTATGTTATCTTCGCATAATAAAAAAAAATACAACTCACTGAATAAATCAACACAACTTTAAAATTTTAATATAATTTTTTTTTAGAAAAAAATTCATTATATATCATTACCAATACAGTAATAAACTAAAATAACTCCTCATAGAGAAAATATAATATTACAAATTGAATCATTATTCTGTAAACAAATTGACCCATCTTCCTCTTCCTATAAACACTGAAACTGGACTTTTCAGGTCGTTGTTCACGAAGATGTACAACTATTATTTCGGTTCAAGGCCCTTACGCTTCTTTGCATTCCCTCTTCGTGTCTGATTCATTGACCTCAGTCAAGCACATGAATAATTGACAGCTTGTACTTCTGATGCATCAAGATGTGAATACAAAAGATGTTGAATCACACAGGAGTTTAATCCTCATCCATTATGTGGCTTCCAATTCCCATTCTTCTCTTTATTTGGGTCTCAGCTTGCTGGTCATGGGGAAAAAAAAAGAAAGGATCAGAACATTCAGCTATGAGCCTACAAAGGAAAAAATAAAATCAAGCTAGAAAAGGAAGAATGAATCGACGTTTGGTTGTTTAAGCCAAACCTTTATCTCTTTGCCATCTCAGGAGTAAGATTAATATGTTGATTTATTCCAGATCGTGCTGCATCCATCGTAGCATTGTTGAAAAGCCTAATAGCTTCCAAAACATGGCTATCATTTGCAACATGGGACCTAAAGCCATCATGCACAAAAAATTAGGAAACAGAAAACTTAATATACATTAAGAATTCACACAAGGGAAAGGAAAGTTTGATATGTTCACCATTATTTATTCTTTAAAATTTGACCAATCTTTTTACCAACATTTTGGAGGCAGCTGTTGTTCCTATAATGCCCCATTAAGATGATAAATCTTTATATTCAAAAACTCTATAAAATTCTATGAAGCATTTATTTTTTAGGGGGACATTCAAAAACAATTTATGTTGCAATTCAACAATCAGAAAAGTGCATTTCAGTCCAAATTACCTTTGAAATTAGCCAATTGAATATATTAAGCAGCCGAAAGTTTTGACAAGTAACTCAACTCAGGTCATTATTGCAAGAAACACAGTAGCTTCCAAAGATAGAGTAATCAAATGAATTTCGAGTCATCAAATAAGAGTTCATTATTGCAAGTATAAGATTTTCAAAAAAAAAATATCTTCAAATCTACAAATAGACATCGAGTCATCAACTCTCTTTCAAAATACATTGGTTCCTTTCCCTCCAAATACCCCAAAATAAAAGAGTAGGCACCATCCTTCAAACTGGGGACTTCTGGCTTCAAAAGCATCTCAAAACATTTAAGGATAAAATATTTGTGGCATCAAATAAGTTCTTTAAGCTATCCTAGAACAAGTTTGTTGAGTTTAATTTGAGGGGCTTCTATGAGCTAGCCACAAGAATACCTGTCTGATTCTAACATAACTCTCCTGCAACATTGTAGCAGCAGAATCTGATAGACGGGGGTGGCATTCAGTTCGACAGTATTGTATATACCTGTGTACATGCAATCCAAATGGTTCAGCATCTAACAACTATTTGACAAAGTAGCCCTCCTGAATAATATAACATTAAAGAGTTTCACAATAATCACCTCTTCAGCCAGTTATATTCTTTAGAAGTCCTAGTGTCAGTTGCGGTTACATCAGCAGAGGTATGAACTTTGATGATATGGCTAGCTATATTCTGTAAAGGGAGAACATCCAAGTAAGATTGCTGCCCATTTAGGGCCATTATGAAGCCATATAACATAAAACAGTTGATACACACCACATTTGAAATGAGCCTTTTTAATTAATGTTATGCCAATCTATTTAGAATTCCACAAGTGAAAATATTTGGATATTTGAGTATCATTTTTGTTGACAAATTTTTTTTTTCAGGGCTCCACAATGGAGCATGGTTTGTCTTAAAAACAAGTAACACAAGAAAATTATTTCCTTTCAAGAGATAAGGTATGTTATACACTTATTCACCAAAAAAAAAAAAGAGGTACGTTATACACTTGAGTAACTAAAATGAACAGAATTGCATTTTTTTCCCTTGCAGAGTCCAAATGAGATCTTGCAGAAAACACCATAGCTGAAAAAAAAAATTATCATTTGAGTACCGTATCTTGACTGAACATCCTGATATCTTTCACAATGAAGATTAGATCAAATCTCGAAAGAATTGTTGTCTGCAAATCAATGTTATCCTGCGCAATATGGAAAGTAAAATAGTATTTGTTAGTTGTTGCCTATGATATCAGAAAAACAAAATTGTGAAAATGACAAACAACAGGAAAAAGTAAAAAAAAAAATTGTCCTCGTATATAGCTTCCTTAAAGGTATTAACAGCATACACTGTGCAAAACCCAGAATTCCCCGTGAGAAAAACTTCATAAAAACTAGAATTTTGGTAAGGGGCGACTTAAATCCAGTGCATATATATCAACAACAAAACCCAAGACTTTCCCTAGAGGAGAGCCAAATCACATCCTACATTGATATGAATACAAGATTCAGGATCAGATATTATAAAAGAAACTAATTTATAGACTTTAAAGAGTAACTAACCCAAGATCTAAGAAAGAAACTGAAGTAAATAGATAATAGATACCTTCGAAATATGAAATATGGAGATGGAGAATCCTCAGAATCGGTACCCCGCTCAGCCGCTCTTCAGTCTCCACGCTTTCTAGAGCCTTCTATGATTCTATCACTTAGAAACCCTAAGTAGAAAAATAAGTATTTATACTTAAAAACATAAACGAGTCACGAGCCGAGCTTATACGAGCCTGTTCACGAGCCTGACGAGCCGAGCCTCCTTTTGGCTCGGCTCGGCTCGTTTAATAAACGAGCCCTATTTTGAGCTCGAACTCGACTCGCGTATTAATTGAACCGAGTTTGAATGAGCCATAATCGAGCCGATCTCGAGCTGTTCATGAACGACTCTGTTCGTTTGCACCCCTACATTTCTATTAAATTGCCACGATCTTTCTAATAAAACATGACAAGCATCCATATGTACCACATCACACCAAATTTGATCCTTATAGATTGAACCAATGGAAATAGGCACTAAACAACGTTTTGAGACAATTACCTCGTTCCCCTTCTTAAGCCATGACAGCTTATAGTTAACCCCAACTTTTTGACAACTTCCTCTGAAATCACATTCTCACAACTTCCGGCATCAACAACGAATCAGCACACCTTCCCCCCTACCGTACAAATGGACTAAAAGATGTTATTGCACCACCATCCATCCCCTTCCTCCTTATGCGGTGCAAGACAGACCCATCTTACCACTAACAAAGGACCCTTGTCGCCGCTAACTACCTCCTCATGTGGACTATCATTGTCAGCGATATCAAAAATGGGATCTTGCTCAAAGTCATTGATCTGCTTTGACAAAATCTCTTCAATATCCACAAATAGACCCTTTCCATATCAGTCGCCCTTTTTGCAGTCTGTCGTACGATGTCCAAGCTCTCCACACTTAAAACAATGCACTCTACCGCCTATAGCAGAAGCCCTAGTAGGCTGACCTCTAATTCCCTGTTGTCCTGCAACCCTTGGGTTGGAGTGCGTAATATGTGGATTACGATTATTACTACTACCACTCCCTTCTACATTACCACCAACCCTAGCGCTCCACTTGGAATTGCTCAATTTCAGACTAGTTTGTTTCTTTAACACAAGGGCTCGCTGATGTCCATCAGAAACAATAAAAATGTCAAATAGATTAAGGGTATCCTGAAGTTAAGGTCGCAAACCCCCAATATACCAGGATGTTAATTGCTCTTCTGTCTCTACCAGATCATTGCGTGCTATTAATTTGTAGAACTCGGATGTATAATCATCCACAGTCTTTGCTTCCTGTCGCAAATTATGCAATCGCTAGTACAATGTCATTGCATAGTTATGGGGTAAGAACGCCCCTCGCATGTGCTTCTTCAGCTTCTCTATGAATTAATCTTATTTTTCCCCTGTCTTCCCGAGCTATTTTTGTATGCTGCCACCAGGTTGTTGCCCTACCCCGGAACCTAGTAGCAACCAAAGACACCCGTTTATTTGTAGGCACCACTTTAAAGTCCAAAACTTCCTTCACGACTATAACCTAATCCAAAAATTCCTCGGTCTGTAAACTCCATTAGAATTTTGGAATATCAATTCTTAATCCAGCCTCCCAACGTCGCGAGTCTAGATCCATCCTATTATGTTCTGCCATGGGCCTCCTACCCCTAGTAATGGGTTCAACAAAAGCGTATGAATTGTCAAACTCATCCTCCAATACCTCATCATCCCCCATCGAAAGTACGGATGGGCAATGGTTTCCACGCGATGGCCAGTCGTCAATGCTGCAATATAGGCAATCATAGCTTCCATCTGCTGCCTCTACACTTCAACCTGATGTCGTAACTGGATTACGTCATCTCACTCCAACACCTCATTGAGAGGCACATTTTGAACACCGACACATCTTCATGGTAGCATGGTTTCGAACGAATGCGGCTCTAATACCAACTAATGCAGTGCGTAGTAGGAAAACCAATCACGACCCTCTCTTGAACCTGTTGATCTTCTCACAAAAAGATGTCAGAAACAAAAGACATCCAAAACTCGTTGATTCTCATGAATACTAAGAGTTAAGCAAGAGAAAATAATTCTTAAGAGGATTTTATTATCACCAAAAAACTACCACTATCATGACATATCATCATATTTGTAAGGCTAAAACTCTAATGACCAAAAACGCATAAAATAAAATAAAAAGATATGAATTTGACCAAAATATGGCAAAATCCAAAACCTTCGAAAAACTGAAATACAACCAAAAATAAGACGCTCGTGAAAACAGAAAGAAGATCCGAGCTTATTTGATCCATATTTGGCCAGAATAAAAAGTTACTAAAAATGACAAAACTACTAAAAACTAATGTTTGAGCATTGTGCACAAGGTTATAGCTGTTTAAAGATGGAAGGTCAATTCTTTCTATTTTGTTCCATGACAACACTCTAATACCGCCAAGTATGCGTCTGCAATGTGTACTGCATCAGTTTTGGGGTGTTACAATCCACTATTACATGTTAGACTTGGTTGAATTATTCCTAACTCCCAAACATGGTGTAGTGATGTCAGACTTGGTCAAGCTGATATTTGGCTCGTTAGGGTGGCATAACTACTCATTATATATAAAGTTCTCTTTGGAGGAACTATTTTCCCTTCTACCTCATGGTTGCCTAGAGACTTGGGGGTAAGTTTTTGGGAGACTTCTAAAAGTTTGATACACAGATATAGTACAATCAATTGTTATAGCCCCACTATCGGGAACTCAGCGTTTTATGGCATAAATATTAAAGTATTGGCTTCTCTAAGGTATCCATCGTGTCACTCATGCATAGAAACACCGTGGACCTTCTAGAATAGAGAGATTCCATAAGGATTCTTTAAACTTTCTTTCACTTTTTACAACATTCCATTATATCTTTCTAACTACCCTCTATTTTGGACTTTAGTGAATCACATGATCAATTTGTTAGTAATGACGTTACCCCTTAACCAACTCACGTGTTAGGACTTCTATAAATAATACCCTTACGTCATTAACAATGATGGAATTAATGCACGAAGTTGTGTTTTTGGTAGTGTTCTCAGCTTTTATTTCTAATCATTGAGGAGTATTTTGCGTATTGTGTCGTTGTCATCACTTTTTTATAAATATTTTGATAAACACTCATACCCTGCATCTCATACTCTTCATAAATCTTTCTTAAATTATAGATTACCTTTGTTTTTCTCCTGTTATCTCACTTTGAGATTTCTTATAACTGTCTAGTATAGAAGATTCTTTCTGAAGGAATCCCTCTCTAACTTGATATAGTCACATTTACAATCCACAAACATTAACTAACATCTGGGTAGGGCTTGGTTCGTAAATTAGAAAACAATAATCAATTTGTGTTACAGGGCTTCAATATGTCCAACTTGCATTTTTTTTGTCTACCCCTCTCTCTAAAAGGAAAGAAATACCAAATGAAAGATCATTCTCCAATCCCCGCGTGAAGTAGAGAACGTGGGACAAGAAAAGAAAGTAAGTTTTGATTGAAGGAATTGGAAAAAAAAGAAAGGAAAAAGGAACGAATGAGAGCTTATCTTATGCTTGGTTTCAAAATAATGAAAGAGATGAAAGGAAAGGGTGAGGATTAAAAGTTGATTTTGCTCTCCTTCCAAAAATGAGAAGAGACGGAGGGAGAGAATTAGAGAGTTTATGATTACTTGTTTTGCTTCTAATTTTTTAACGAATTGAATTCTTATTTTATCCTTTATACTTAACATAATTAAACATTTCATTCAATTCATTTTCTCCTCTATCCTTTTCTAAACAAAATGGGATGATCAGTGCATTTATAAGAGACTTTTCAATTCTTTTTTCAAATTTTATTAAAGTAACTTATGTGGCATTTTAAATAATTACTTTTAGCCCAAAAGATTAGAGCATCTGCAAGAGGCTCTTCAAAAATCTATCTTTTATTATTTTTTAAAAAATATTATTTAGTTTTGAGTCTTGTAAAATGCATCCCTCAGAATAAATGATTTGAAGAGTCACTGTAGACTTTACAAAAAGAGAGAGAGAGCTAGAACAATTCGTCAAACTATAAAGCAAGTTGCAACTTACCTATAAAGATTTTATTGGAAGCTTTAATGCGGACAGGCGGTAACAAATAAAGGGAAGAAAAAAAAATTGTTGGTTTTATTGAAAATGCTGGTATTATTGAAAATGCCCTTATAATTAATGCTCTTCTCTTTCCTCTTCTCCTCTCTCTCTGCTTGGACCATCTCTAGATAACAAATCTATTTTGATGTGCCACATAGAACACATGCAACTCTAATGATTACAGCTAAAAATAACAAATTTATAAATACATCAAATTTGGTGGGTAAACAAAAAAATAATAAATATTTATAATTAAATAAAAAATTATGTGAAATTTGCTTGCTATGCATGACCTAAACACGATTTAATAATTTTAAAAATATGACATGATAATTCAAAAAATACGAATTAATACTCCTAATTGTTAACTGTGATGCCACTTGTCATGTGATAGCACGACTATTTTTCATCTGATCCTTTTAACGTCCATAAAAAATTGTCTTACATTAATATAAAGGTTAAAAATGTTAAATGTTGCAATTGAAAATACAAGAGTTTTAATTAAAAATTGTAAAAAAAAAAAAAAATGCAAGATGATAAAGTGTTTCTCAACTCATTGCGGGAGATCAGAGCATCCTTCAAGTATCATACTCATGAGTATTTGTAAAAAAAAGCCTGCCAAAAAATAAAATAAAATAAAAAACAAAGAAAATAAAAGAAAAGAAAAAAAAAATTCCTCCTGATACGTTGTTCTCTTTTACTGTTTTACAAAGGTATAAACAAATTAGCACTAATTTTTAACAACTTTAACAAGCAGAACAAGCAGAATGCATCAATAAGCCCAGAGGACAATTCACCCTACGAGGCCAAAACAGCATGAACCCATCCCACGCCAGACACCATCCAATTCCAACCTGAAGAAACCGCCATTTGAAGTCTGTAATCTGTATATGAACCGAAGAAACGCGTGGTTGCATGTAGCGTCTAAAACAAACAAAAGCAACCCAGCACCAAAAGAGATATTCCTTATCCAGCCATAACCCTGTCTCTAACTGTATTCTTCTTTCAAGTCCAGTGGATTATGACTGGTAGTGTGTCTCGAAATTGATTGATATAACTTTTATCTCTACAAGGAGCATTATCATACAAACTTGGTTGTACATTTCTGTTCTTAGCTATATGTCAACTGAAGTGAAAACAGTCAGCAACTCCGAGGTGGTTTGCAAGCTGAAAGACGGCCGACTGCACAGCTACAGAGTTTGAAGAAACAGAACTGGGAAGTTGCGGTAGGCAAACTGGCAAATATTGATCATTATCGTCCCAAGAGCAGAAAAGCGCAAGCACAGATCGGCAGAATATAAATCTGGAGAGAGGACATCAAATAAAAACCACCTCCGTCAATTGGCCACAATATATAAGCATTCAAATCAGAGTTGCTTTTATGCTATTTAATTCATTAATAAGATTACTTTGGTCAGTTAGGATCAGTTGCATTGGGTGGAGTATGCTCCCATCAACTGCAGGCCATATCAGACCACACAATGTTTTACATGTTACATTGTTTCAGATGCTAAGAACAATTGTGTGATATGATAAAAAAAACTTGTGATGTTTCAGATGCTGAGAACAATTGTGATATGATCAGAAACTTGTGCCTATGGAGGTTAAGCTCGTTTGATCAAATTGATCTTTTGACAGTAGGAGATTTTACGAGGGATAATTATGAAAGTCAGGATCTCTTGATCTTTGCATACAAGGATGCATGGGAAGATGATGGATTCCATAACATTAACAGTCCAATGTCGTTCTTACTTCTCTCGACAAGAAATTTGACAACTGTCATTTCCTAATTCAATTGCAGTCCTTGTCATTATGATTTGACAAATTGCAGTGCGAGGAAGCCACAACTTTGTAGGTGACTCCCAAAATATTTGCACAATCACGAGACTTTTTTTTAAAAAATAATAATAATAAAAATAGCAAGAAGAAGAAGAAGAAGAACAACAACAACAACATGCCTTCCCCATTCCTATACTTGAGAATTCATTTCCCAGTTGTTTTTTAAAGTTGTGTGCTAGTTGTGACTGTTAACCAACTATGAATTATTTTCCCAATAACAATCTGGCAGTGTGCTTGAGATTGAGCGTTACCAAAGAATATCTTATAACAAGAAATTTACCTAAGAATAAGCCGCCGCAGAAATGGATCAGATAAAACTTGTGCCCAAACAAGGTCCAGGCTAGTTGATTTACAAAGTATAACTTCCCACTCCGAGAATGCAGTGGAAAGCATCATGTCAACATCGTTGTAAAGATCCTGAAAACAGAACCTCATGAATGAATAAGACCATCTAGGCTAAAATGACACTGTGAGTAGTTCAACAAGTTCTGCAATCGACTCACCGCATCATTATCAGAAGTGGTGAGGCCAACCAACTGGAAGAAAGCCTGAAGAGGAGCAGTCAAGAACATGGTAAACTGACTCCCATTTTGTGTTAAATCAGCACCAGTTGGTCTATTGAATGCCGGCCTCAAAGGGGAAAGAAGTACTGCGGCTGTTTCTCCCCTTTCTGCACCATGCAGAACCTGGAAAATAGTTCACATATAAGCAACTCGATCGAGGAGTTTAGATTTCTTATTTCTTTATGAGAGTTCGTGATGAACTGACATTTTTTTGATAAGTCACCAATGAACTGACATTTAAAAGCAGATACCAGCTGTTTTTGCAGATTCTATATAACATTTGACATGTTGTACTAGGTAAAAGGTGGGGGTTGTGCCCATTTGCGGAAGGGCAGGTATTTCTGTGCAGGTACTACCAATGGCATACATTGCAATTTACTGAACACTTCACATTGGACAAAGCTGCCCACAGACACAGAATGAGGAAAACAGTCCCAAAGCATTGTTGCATCCTATAATTGAGGATTCCAAATTCTAAAAAAAACAAAAATAAATAAATAGTTCTATATAATATGTTCTCCAAGTACACCACTAGAATACATTCTACGAGGTCAGTGGCATTGCCAAGTCATTCTTTGAATTGATTATAAAGACATCCTTAGGTGAAGATTCTCTACATTTGTAGTATTAGTAATTCAGTATGAACAGAATAGAACACAACCTCCCCTAACTGATATCCCTTTAACTGCTTTTCGGCGATACATGAAGAACCCCTTTAACAACATTTTCTCATGTTAAAAACAAAAAGTCAAAAAGATTCTGCAACATCATTATTCCTTGTATTGATGTTAGAGACCTCCCTAGGCGAAGGTACTCTCCATTTGTAGCATCAGTAATTCAGTATGAACAGAATGGAACAAAACCTCCCCTAATTGATATCCCTACAACTACTTTCAGTGATATATGAATATCTCCTCATGCCGGAAAAAAAACACAAGATTCTGCAACCTCAATGTTTCTTCAGATAGGAAAATAATTTAAATCAATGCCATAAATTATGGCAAGCATTAATAACATTTTAGTTGATCCATTACTTGGTAGAAGGATTAAAAAATATGAAAGGGAAATTTGAGAAATTGATAACTGCTTTTGTGTTTATTCGACAAGTTCCAAAAGTTAAGTCCTCAATATCATATAAACTTCCCGCTGACTTCCTCTTCCCAGAGACAAAAATTACCCCAAAATCAATCATAAAGCACAGACACGATGATCATTGTATAGCTTCTTCAGATCCACAAAAGTGTACCTCAATAAGAATCTATTGTTCTATATTAGAATGCATAAAAAGCAGTGTGCAATTGGCAAGTCACACACAAGTTTTGACAAACCTGCCTTGAATGCATGGCTGCTGTCACTATCAATGATCAAGAAAAGTGGTCTTCTGGTAAAAGGAATTAGATCACCAGGGTAGAGGTTATTTGAACCTGAAATTTTTTACGTATTTGTAACAGCGATCGAGTAAAATGATAATACAATGACTAAACCCTTCAGAATAAAAACTAGTCATGGCATAAGTTCATATGAGTTCCTACCTCCATTTCTGCTAGGACCTAACCACAAATAATTCTCAAAAGAGTGATTTGAGTCTCCCTTGTCACTAACGTGATTTTCAGGCATAGAGCTATTCTGTTCATGCGAAGTATGAGAAACAACTTTGATCTTAGAAGATTTCCTTGAATCTGTGGAGCTTTCCATCTGCAGAACATTACTATGACCAGCCTTCCCTGAATACAGATCACTGGTGTCAGATATCTAGGATTGTAATGCAATTATCAACTCATTTTTAAACTAAAAACACAAAACCAAAAGTAACCTGAGGCTGATAGATATATTAGCATAACACTATCTGGTGGGAGCTCCTCACAAATTGTGGCAATAACCTGTTCATGCATCAGTAACCAAACATAATACATGCTAATTAGACATCCATAAAAGGGGGGACGGAAAGTTTTTATGTAAGTATCTAAGGCAAACTGTTCATACTACTTCACATAAAATACAACACACATTTTACACTTGATGCAATCTACACTTTCAAGAGATTGCAATAGCCACAAAATACAAATACGATAATATGCATTGTCAAGCGCAGTCTAAGGCATGGTACTCAAATTTTACGCTCTGGTGAGGACAAGGTCAGAAAAGATTTTTCCATGACCACTAAACGTCCATGGGTAGCCTACTTACTAGAAAAACCTGGTAATGCAAGCAGAGAGCTGACCAGAAATTAAAGCATTACTATTTTGAACGCTTCTGGATCCTTCAGCACAGGTAGCAACTCTATTGACTCCTACAAAAATAGCAAGTTAACTGCAATAGGTATAACTATGTTGGGGCTATAACACTTACAGCTATCAATTGGGTCACAGATGGATGATAGAGAATAGCCTTCCTTGGGTTTGGAGGCAAAGTTGGATCAGTCATATCCGCAGCCAGATTAATATCAATTAGTCCAGAAGTACCCGAATGATCAATTGAAACACCATTCTCACGTGGTTCAACCGGATGCTTTTGATAGAAAGATCCACTTGGTTCCCACTTCCAAACATTGCAGCATTCTGAAAGTGTCTAAAGTAAGTTCAGCAAACTTGACCTGAAATGAAAACATACAAGCAGGAGAGAGATTTTTTTGCATGTTAATTTGATATTCTCCAATATATCAAATGATGTCACATCAACAGCTAGCAATGTTAAACCAATTACCTCATTTCGGTGATAGCTAGTCAGCAGTGCGTCTCGAAATTTTAGAACCTTCTTTGCATGAAAACGGGCCAAGTATGGAAGAGAAGCTGGATAAGAATCAAACATAGCACAATATCGCAAAGGCCTAACATTCATTAAGGCTGTATCAGCTTTCATAAACCGGATAATTTCTTGCACCACTTGTTTCCATTCTTTGAAGTTGGTTTCCTGGGTAGAAATAGTTCAAATCATTCATCGTGTCAGTAAATACTAAAATCTGAGTACCAGTTTTTCCTTACAGGAGGTGTGATTACTGCTTTAACTACTTGTTATGATAGTTGAACAAATGTAGTTCCCCCATGTAAACTAAAGAAGAAACAACTAAAAGAGACCATGCAAGCAGAATTAAACAACAAATAAAAAAGGTCGCAATTAAGTACCAGGAAGAGAGAGAGACAGAGAGAAGTTGAACTAAAATATTGATAATAACTACCCAAAGTAAGACTAGTGCCACTGCCCCAGGGCGGGGCATAAAACTCCCGTAAAAGCCAAAATACCAAGAGAAACTAGGAATAAATGAATGATACAGAACATGTATAGAAATCCTGCCATCCACCCACATAAACAAGCTGATCCACACAATTATTTAGTCTTAAAGCACATAGTAGAGCCAAACCATTAACCCATGTTTGGAAAGGCATTTGCACTTCACAAGTAAATTTTGATCATAATTTGCAAGAGATCTGCATCCTAAGCTCCCTAGTATCACAGTATTGTGCAGAAAGAATAGAGGATAAACCAGGTAGGCCTGCTGGTGTCATTGAAAAATTATATGTGCCACCCCTGCTGCTCACAAATTCTAGAAGTACCTTTCCATGAAGTGCAGAATCATATACCCTAAAAAGCTGAATTTGAAACCCAAAGTATTGCAATTCTTTTCCTGATTCTTTCCCTTCCAAACATAGAGCCAGAATTAGCTAGCAGACATTTAGAAAATTTTAATTCCTCTACTGGAGTCAAGAATGGATACTTCAGTGACACTTAACACCTTACTCGAGGTTTATTCCTATAAAGGAGGCAGTATCACATTTGAAGACTCCATTGTTTTTTACTTATTTTTTTTTCCCACTTGAGTTGGGAAATTTTGAATGAAATGTTGAATGGGCGAGTAAGATTCCACAGCTACGACTTACATATTCCAATTGTTGTTTATGAAATGAGTCCACAACCAAACCACCACATGATCGTATATTTCACATTCAACTGCATCATATTCTCTTCCTTCTACCTCTCCCTCCAATCTGTTATCAGAAAATAAAATCTTGTTTGTGGCATCACTCCTCCAATTCGGTTTACAGTTTATCACTTCCCCGCAGACTCGTGTTAATTAGATACTTTTTCCAGAAAAAGCAAAGTCATATAATTCAAAAAATACCTTCAAAATAAAATATCTCATAATATTAAATTTACCCACCTAGGACTGCATAAATCTAGAACTTATCATTCCACTATACTAAAATAGTTCATCTAATCATTGCAACTCAAGCATCACAAAGATTCTCTCATCCAGGAAATGCTCTGATATAAACTCAAATAGTCTCATTATCTAATATACCTCAGAATGCCCTCTCAAGTCTCACATATAAAATCAACCCGTCTTCCTTAAATACCACAAATAGCCCACCTTATGTGCTCGTAGTTTTGATCAAATATGCAAAATTTAAATTTCTCAATTTACCAAAACAATAAGTTTTAAAAAAGTAGCGCAAGAAATGTAATAAATAATAAAAAGAAAAAACTAGCAAAAAAAAAAAATTGTAGTATCAAATACGTAATAATCAAATAAAATAAATCAGTGCGCTCCTTATGCCTATGTGAGAAACACAAATTTCATGAATCTGACAGAAACTACGAAATTACCCTAAAATTAAAATTAGACTCAAATATTTAAAAAAGGGAATTATTTAATTAGCCTAAATATAGGCTCAAATCCACAAAAAATAAAAGTATAGTAGTGGCAACAAAACGTACAAAATTTAGCAACAAATGAAAAAAGGAAAAAGAAGCAGAAGAGAAGTGTTCTTAATGTGCTTTATTTTTCATTCAAAAAAAAATAAAAAATTGTGCTTTATTTTTCCTTCACCAAAAAGAAAGAAAAAAAAAAAACACTCAAATTGAGTCTTAAATCAACCGAAACAATATAATTACTCATAGAAAATGATAAATTGGAAAATTAGAGGAAACTGTACCCGGAAAGTGGCTTTGCTATCATCAACAAGAACCTTAAAACTCTCCACAAGAACGTTAACCATCTCCAATCGATTCAAAATCAACGAAACCAATAAAAACCTGGCGTAAAACCTCAATTCCTTGAACCTCACCGCTCGATCCTTCACCGAACCCTTTGATGATCCCTCAAAATAGCCCCTGTTCAGTATCGCTTCGTAGAAAATATAGGATTCGAGCAAGAACCTGGCTTCGCTCGTCCTCGTGTACTGGCCAAAGTAGAGCTGGCCGATCCGAGACGCGATCTCACCAATTTCCCAGCGTTGAAGCCCCGACTCTACGAGCTTCGCGCGATTCTCTTGCTGGTACTTCCATAGCCTCATGTAGGCCTTGAATACCTTCTGGAAGTAGTGGTTTGGGCCTCGTCCGTACGGCCGGAACGTCACGAACCCTTGCAAACTTCCGGTCGGCGCCCTCGACGAGAGCTCGAAAGGTCCTCGGAACGACGTCGTCTGCCATACCAGACGTCAATTATCGGAGCTCTTGTCGCCGGCGTTCATCGGAGAATAATGTGTCTGTGCTTATATAAATATATATATAGAGAGAGAGAGAGAGAGAGGGGAGAGGGTTGGAGTTCGACTTTTTGGTTGTCAGCTGTGATTTTGTGGATTCATGGTAATGGTATCGTCATAAAATTCTGTTATTTTCTTTTTAGTAATTTTTTTGTTAGCTGATTTACATACAGTGGCGGCGTGGGGGGAGAGAGAAAGAGAGAGACAGACGACACAGGATATGGATGATTTGATCTGTGACATTTTGTGGTTGTGACGGGAAGGACAGTGCGGTAGCAAAATGTTATCCTGCTTGCGAGGAGTTCGCTTTCCTAATTCTTGAACCGTCCGATCTGCTTAGGTGTTAAATGGTGAAGAATCTAACGTGGTGATTTTAAGGAGTAGGAACTCCCTAAGGTTTGGCCAGCATAACTCATAATTTGTGCCTATTTCGCTGTGGTGTCCCACTATTTGCATGTAATCCGTATTTTACGATACTTTCCAATTTCTTCTTCATTTATACCCATGGCTTAAGAGTACTTTTTGTAATTTAATCTAAAAGAAATTTAACCAATTCACTTGTAAATTGGTCAAAATTTAGATTCAACTAGTTGTTTGAAAATTGAATAAAAATTTTATTTTCAAGTTTAAAAAACCTATTTGCTAAACATAATACTCAAAAAAAAAAAAAAAATTAAAACGAGTTAGTTTATTGGGTCAAATACCTAAATTCGAATAGATTTATATTAAAAAATATTTATGTTTTACTTTTGGGTTTCGATCAGACTACCCTTGTCGGGTACCATAAAGAAAAATATGAATTTTGGAATCAAAATTTTGAAGTGTGAAAATAGTCTTTCTTAAGAAAGAAAAAGGTGACCAAAAACTTGAAATTTTGAGTATTGAAAAAAGTTTAAGTTTGAAATATTTAGTACTATTTAGAAAAAAACTAAGCCAATTATTTTATAAGGGCTATAAAATTTGGATAAAAAAAATTGTCAAATAAAATTTATAGAATTTCAAATTTATTTAGAAATTATAAAAAATTAATAATTAAAATTATTCTAAATTAACAGTGGAAACACATATTGTCATTTTGCAATATTGGAGTCCAATCAATAGACTTTAGGCTAAATTATAATGGTACGATTGAGGCACCTTTTACATCTTTACTTTTGTATTTTTGTTTTGCTAAAATAATCGAGTATGTTTTGCATCATTTTCATCACATTTTTAAAATTATTTTTATATTAATTTTTTATTTCAAAATATAAATAAATACATTTTAAAAAACCAACAACTTTAAACTATTTTTTTTTTAACACACTTTTGTATATTTAAAAAAAAAAAAAAAAAACTCCCAAACGCTTGGCAATGGACCAGAGTTAATTTGGCGCAATTTATGACGCTGATAGTATGTGCATAAAGCAAAAGTTGACGGCTGAAGGGAATCAAATGCAGTAATCCTCTTTTTGTTTTTCTTTTGATATGTAAATTTCCTTGTCAATTTGTTTTTTTCCAGGGAAGTGCCAGTTGGTTTTCCGTTGACAATGGCGGGTGAATCCAAGGAAAACTAGCGGCCAAATTTCAATGTGGTAAACAATATATATATATATATATATATATATATATATTATATTTATTCTATGTTGTTAAACAACCATTAGGTTTAACAATATAGAATAAATATAATATATATATATATATGTCAGTTCAAACTCACACATTTTGCAGTGACCAGTTGCTGAGATTTGAGTGTTTTTGAGTTTTTAAATTGGTTGAGGTTTAAATTAATCTTATTAAATCTTTGAATTTTTAAAATATTAATATTCTCTGTAGTCTAACTTTGTTAGTTTTTAAATAATTTTTAAGAATGCATATGAATCATTTGTACTATTAAAAAATATTTATTGAATAATAAAAAATTTAAAATTTTTTTGTATGTACTTTACAAAATTATGTTTTGTCTTTTTTGAGCGGACTTTGATGTAAATCTCACTCACAAATAAAATGTGAGCAATTTTTTATCCTAATTTTTTCAGATAAATTATACTGACTTTTGATAAAAATTTTGAAATTAACAAACATTTTTAATTTTTACTGACAAATTATAAATATCTAATCTAGTCAGTTTTTTTTTTAAATGACAAAATCGTTCCTTTTAATTTTTTTTATTTTATATAATAGATTTAAGGTTAATATTTATTTAAAAATAAATAAATAATTGAAAAAAATGTATATAAACAAAAGAAAAGTTTTGTTATTTTAAAGGAAAAAAATTGACTGGAGGGAGTATTTAGAGTTTGTCACATAAAATAGAGAAAAACTTAGTGTAATTTTAAAAACTTCACAAAAGATTAGTATAATTATTAAAAATTTTAAAGAAAATAAGTGTAATTTATTTATTTTTATTTCCTTTTTCTATCACACACTTTCACTTGTTAGCATATCTACCCAAGAGACTTAGTGTGGCCTACATGGAGAAACTAAACTGTGTGAGGGTTATTTAGTCTTGTTAATATTTGAAGTTCACAAAATATAGTCCAAGACTTAGAACGAGAGGTGTCAATCGTTAGGGATGATAATTTACTTTGTCTTGTTGGATCGTAATGTGAAGGCTTTGGAGAAAAAATAAATAGAATAGGATAATGATGGGAAAAAATATTAAAATTTAACGCGGATTCAGAGTGAAGATAGAAAAAGATACTAAAACTCGACACGAGTTTAGAGTGAAGATAGAGAAGATACTAAAACCGGATATAGGTTTAGGACGAAGATGAGGAAAGTTACTCCTACCACGTCCTACTTCGATTATATATTTAAATTATATAAATACCTTTTAATATTTTTGTATTTCATTAAAGACTTTCACATAAATAAATCTAAATATATGTCTATATGTAATATATGCATATATTATTTGTATGTATATATAGATGTGTGTGTGTGTGTGTGTAAATATATTGGTATTTTGTAATAATGTTAGATGATTAATTTTGATTTTTAAAAATTTTAAAAAAATTAAATTTTAAACTAGAACGGTGGGGACAGGGCTTGGGGGCAGACTGAGAACAAAAATGGAGACATAATAAATAAGATAAGATAAGAATAAAAGAACAATAATGTTAGGTCTACTTAAAAACTCTACCAAAAATGTTTACCTTCATGAGTTGGTAGTGTTGTATTGACGAGAACAAAAATGATGTGATATCCAACCAATACAATACTGCCAACTCATGAAGGTAAACACTTTTGATAAAATAGAAAAGTAAGACTAACACTACTCATAAAAGAAACTATTTTTTAACAAGACATGGATGAGGGTGGGACCATCGCCTCATTGCCATTCTAAGTGGCCTTATATTTTCTGCTTACATCATGCAATGCTCAAACATTGTTCACACTTGTGCCCTGTGTGGTAGGTCAATTATAGCACGATTGATTATTTCATTATTAGGCAGCATGAACTATTGCCTAATGCACCTAATCATACGAATAGGCTCTCATTTTTTACCCTAATTGCTTGATTAATTAAGGGAAAGGCTGTGTGGGGAATGCTAGTTTGATTTAATTATTTCCCTATCATTGAGTTTGCTGTCACAGCCCAAATTGATTCTTATAATAAACATCGCAGTGTCTATATCCTGTAACAAATCTAATTATAGAGTACAATATGTTCTAAACTAAAGTATAAAAAGTTCTATATATATTATAAGCACACAAACAGGCTGTTTCCTATTGTTTACAACACAAATGCATGATCATCTTGTTAGGTGATTATTATTAATTCACTCGGATTCTTGATAACTCATTTACGACGATCCGAAAAAATGAGTAATGTGTGAGTTTCCTACCACTTTGACCCATTTTTATTTTTAGGCCAGTTTTGTCTCTTATATTGTAATCTACTTATATAAGAGTATTATCTTTCAAGATTTTGACTTATGAAAAGATAACCCATCATTAAGGAAAAATGAGTTTCGGGTTTTTGAAATTTTTTGATCTTGTAATTTTTTTAATACATAATAGATTGATTATTATTGTCAATAAATATAAATATGTTATCAAATCATATCAATTTTATATTTTGTCTGTACATTTTGTTTATACAATGCATGACTATAAAGCAAAGCAATTGAAATATTTTGTTTTGGAAGTGGGTATCAACGGTTTAGTGCAAAGACACTAATCAAAGGACACTTTGTTTTCAATGCTCAGAAGGGAAATTGCTAAAATGCATATTGGTTGTTTAGTAGCTTTAACTAATACTAAAAACCAAACCAAAATATGGCAAAATATATGCTGCAGTTAGTTTCCTCTACTATCAAAACCAACCACTGTGTGACCTGCTAAACTTCAAAACCCACCTAAAAATCTACCATTGGGGACAAGGAAGTTCATGAAATTATGAACTTCATTCCATCCAAATTGTAAATTCCACCGAGAAGGCCAAAATAAGTAAAACATGTCCCTCAAGTTGTGAGAAAAGCATCATAGCATATTACAATATTATTTTTTTAAAAAAAGGCCACTATATTCTTTGTCGTGGGAGTAAAACTCAGAATCAAGGTGTTTTTGTAACTTTGAGGGAAGTTGAGGACATTATTTTTAAGGTATTAATTACCTAACTTTAATGAATTTAGTGTCTGGTTCAATCAGCACATCTTTCAAATACAATAAAATCACCAATTTTAGATAATAATTCATGAAATGAGAGAGAGAGAGAGAGAGGGAATAAAAAATTGAAGTAAATCATAACCAAAAAGAAAATTGAAGTAAATCCTGGATTTACATATTCTCACTTGGGTTAGAAGGGATGGTTTGGATACAAAACTTAGGGTTTGTTTGCCAATTTTAGGAATTGAAAAGTGTTAGGCCAATTAAACCAAATTAGTACAGTTATAACATAACTCTTAATTTTAAGTTTTAATAATATTTGATATATTTTGAATAAGCTTAATTGGATAATTAATTATTAGTGATCTTAGTTAAAATAGTATTATTAATTTGTTTGAAATTAGATGTTTTAATTAATATAAAACTTAGAGTCAATATTATATATCACGTTGAATTATAAACCACAAAAAATAATAAAGTGATGATGACCGAGTGAGCCGTGTGTTGACTGCGAGAGTCGTGAGCCGTGTGTTGACTGCAGAGTCGTGTGCGAGGGCCTAACAATTGTGGCCGTGAGTGAAGAATAAAAGAAGAATTTGTGTGTGAGAGGCTGCCTGTGTGAGAGCCTAACAATTGTGACCATGAGTGAATGAACAAAATAAGAGTTTGTGTGTGAGAGGATGCCGTGAGTTGTTATAGGCAGTAGCCATGAGTATTGATTGAGTTAATTTACAGTAAAGTAATAATAATTTGATATTTTATTTAAAGAACATTTATTTAATTACTTGATTTTTGTACTTGTATTTTAATTCTTAAATCAGTTGGTATCAGAGTAATTTTAGATTTAACAATTGATATTGATTTTACATCCGACAATTAATATCATGGTAATTTTTATTTCGACAAAAAAAAGAGTTAGGCTTTGCCTTAAAAAGTTATAAGATTTTTTGTTCAAAATAATATCTATAGAACTAATTTATAGGTCTCAAAAGGTATCATTTTCTCGCTAAAACCTAAATAACTTAAAACCCAGAAGCTGGTTAACCTTATAATTAACCAGATTCTGAATTTTCCAAACAGTCCCTCAGTCTTTAGCATCATTTGATCAAGATTCCCATAATTGGCCTCCATTACTGACTTTTGTTATGGACATCCTTTTCAATCGCATTTTGGAGCAAAGCATGGAAACCAAAAGCTAATGGATGAAAAGGAACTATGAGTTGAAATATTTGTAAGTTCCACTTTTCAAAAGCGGAGATGTTACTAGATTGTAATTTGAAAATCACAAATTTAATATATTTTTCTTTTCTTGAAAATGAAATAGAATAATATTTGAATATTCAAATAATTAAGATTCAAATGGTACTCGACATTCACATGAAATGAGATTCATTAGTAAGACTTATAATAATGAGTCTTATCCTTTGTAAATGTTAAGTACTATTTGGTAGGGGTGCACATGGGTCACGTTATAATAGAATCGGAACTAATTTGAAAAAATCGATTCTAGAATCGACCCAATTCAAACCTTCTTTAGAGCTGGCCCAACTCGAGCCATTCAATTCGAGTATACAATTCTGATATTTTTGTATACACCTCTATGATTTGGGTATTAAACATTTTTTTTATATAAGTGATGTAGAGAGTGAGAAATTCTAACAGTTATATTTGTACAACGATTTAAAATAGACTTGTGTGTATGAGAAAATGAATTTTTTCATATCGAATGGACAACTAACCTGTCTTTAAACATTGAATCATTGCTCAATTAAATAAGCTAAGAATCGTTTGGATTGTTTGGTGTGTTTAAAATGTCAAAGCAATTCTGTCCCTTTATGTCTCTTCAATTCAATTAAACATTTTCCGACATATGCTTGTGCCATCATTTTCATTGCAAACAGCTGTAATAATAACATGAAAATTGTACAAAATATAAAAAAACATTTCCTAAAAACAAATCCGATTACTTTGTTTTAAAACTACGAAATTTGTATCTATTTTTCATTTATTAATGTTTTCTACACAAATGTTCAATGTTTCACTTCCTTAAAAACACCTTAAACTTATAATCTACTTATGAAGATGACAGCTTTGACATGTTTCATATTGTATATATAACAATCAATGATTTGTTGAACTATCAGTTTAAGATCATTCAATAATTTATTTTAATATTAAACCTAAAAATTTATGTCTGCAGTTGAATAATGTTGTATATTCTTCTTGATACTTCAGTTCAAAAAGTTTTATTCAAATAATCTGACAATATTCGAGTGGTTAAACATTATTTAATAATTTATTTGACTCGTAAGTCTTTTGTGCTTATAAATTGGCAACATTCGAGTGGTTAAACATTATTTAATAATTTATTTGACTCGTAAATCCTTTTTTTTTTAGTAAAATAAGATGTGGGTGGTTATAAATTATAAAAATTATTCCAATAAAATAGTGGATAAAATCTCTATTTTCTTTTTTTTTTTCTTTCATTTTTTTTGGCTCATGCTATTGTTGAATTTTCTCACGAGGCCAAATGCAATTTAAAATGGGTGGGATGATTTTAGTTTGTAATATTTGTCTGAAGTTATTTCTGTTTGATGATGCTACCATGTTTATGCATACACTAATGACTCGCAGTATTATACATTTCTCTAACAATGATATCTAAAAAGAGTATTCATTTAATATTTTAATATATTTTTCTCTCATTTTTCTCTCTCCTCCCACCAATCTATTTCTTTCTCTTTCTCTTCTAACTAACTTTTAGATTTTCTCTCCATAGTATCCATATCTACCTCCACTTTCTCACTATTCATAACTGGATCTAAAATGAGTATTAAAATAGATGCTCTCTTGAAGCATGAACAATGCATTATTGAGAGCCATACTTAGTCGTTGAAGGAGATGACTCCCCTCCTAAACCCACTCTTAGAATTGTCGTAAGTAGGTAGATTGCAATTATAGCCGCAACAGAAATTATGATTATTAAAATTTAAGGACAGTTTTTATAAAAACACAAAAAAAAAAAAAAAAAAAGTGAGAAAAAATAGAACCAACACCTAAATTTTAAAATTTTTTAGGTGACATGAGAAAAAAAAAAGATTGCTTTAGTAGTAACCATATTATTGTCCTTTTAACACTTTTTATTTTTTATTTTTTATTTTGTTGTTGATAGTAAAGTGATGCAGTATTATAATTAAATAAATATTATAATTACAATATTATAAAATAATTAAAAATTATACAAATTAACAGTAGAAACTTTTATAAATCTTATCCAAACAATTTAATCTAATTTATGGCGGGATAAAAATAAATGTACATTTCAAAGAGACATGAATGACCCATTTTGTCTTTTTTAACACTAAATCTCTAAAACTTGAGCTAATCCATTTATTTTTGGTGAGTTTGGACCCAAACCAAGGGGGAGTAGTTGGATGTCAGTTGTCTTATTTTTGTTAACGTACACTCCTTATATATATAAATATATAACGTATATTCATATTATGACAAACATTTTTCATCTGTCCTCACTTTTCAGCCCCAACATAGCTTTGTGCTCTTTTTCTGCAATTTCAATGGAAGTCCTTTTCTTTTCCTTTATTAGGTGAAAATCTTTGCCAACTAACTTTGTCTTTTATCCGTTACTTGGGACATTTTGTTTCATGAAGAGACAAGGCCTCTGATTTCGAGGGATTCTTACAAATATGTGAAATTAGAATCAAAACCTCTAATTTAACAGAGAAATAAATAGAGGGAGGAGCTATTTCAGTTAGGATATTGCTAGGGTAAGCCAGTGCAAATAAGACAGACTTGACAATTTTTTGAATGATTTTGGGATTGATTTTTTATTTATTTCAATTTTTAGATCATTCAAGAGTTAAAACACACTGTTTCTGTTAGATAGTGTGAATTCTGATAAGTATTGAATAATAACTCATCTTGTTACAAATTTTTTTTGAAGGTATTTTCGGTATTTTATATGATTTCTTTGTTACCATAATTCTATGTACTTATAATTGAAGAATCGCATCTCGTTATAACTTGTAACTTTTTCAGATTACAGTAAAATCGCAACAGCTGTGGACGTAGTCTTATTCTGAGGTGAACCACGTAAATCTTTGTGTTATTGTGTGTGTGTGTGTGTGTGTGTGATTTTAAATTTATTTTCTTATTTACTTTTGTATCTTACCGATCTTGATTAAGTGATTATATTCTTAACAGTCTGATATGTATTCAAGTTTACAGTAACATTACTCTTTCATTTATACAAAGTCTTTTATAATTTTCATTCTCACTCATTATCATTGTGAGTGGGAATAGGGAAAAAAAAATTGGGGGGATGGAGATGGACTCCCTTCAATAAATTATATTGAAAATTTTTACAACTTTATAAAATTCAATGATATCATTAGATGTGTCAAACAAGTCATTGTAGGCTTAATCGAGTTGGTGCCAGTGTCAAGCAGACAAAACACATTTTATGAATGAGCTAGCCGAGTTAGTGGCCATGCTCATGCCATGCCATGCCGAACTATACACCTGTCCGTGCTTACGCTTAATTTTTTTAAAAAAACTAAACAAATATGTGTGTGTCTATGCCTGTGCCTGTACTAATGGGTTAGAAGGCAAGCCCAACACATCATGGGTTTCATGCCAATGTTTGCAAGGGTAGAATTAAGAATTTATATTAGGAGGGATAGTATCAAAACAAGAGTTTAATTTTGACATAAATACATCCTTTCTTTTCTTTCTTTTTGAAAAAAAGAAGACATAGTCCAACCGAGCCTACTAGATGCTTCACTCTTGCGTGAATGCCCCTTAATTACATGTCTAGGTATCATGTATAGATTTATTTTTAATAATAAGAATATATACTTCAAGAAATTTAAATTTATATCCAAAAAAAAAACAATGTTACTCTATTCAAATTTGGAGCTTTAAAGTTTTTTTCAAATAATGTGATAGTTTGACGTTCATCACATATATTGATAATTAATAAAAAATATTTTTTATTTTTTTACATAAAATATTTTATTTCTTTAATTCAGACGAATCTCACAATCACTCCACATCCCATGCACGAGCAAGGACAATAAAAAAATCTGAACTAGTTTTCTTTCTTTCAAAAAGGAATGTGACCTTATCTTATAAAGGAAAAGCTAAAAGTACAAAAAGATCTAAGTACTCATCCGCTACCTCCTCCTTCGGTTGCAAGTTCTGGGGTTTGGGAATTGTCGGTGGGTAAAAAGGATTCGAGGTAAGAGCCAATGTTAACTCATGACTGATACAAAATATAAATAAGGTTCAACCACCCATTCATTTTTATTTTTACAAGTTTGTTTGAACGTTTTAGAGACGAAAAAAATAAAAAATAACTTTAAAATTAAAAGAAAAAAAAGATAAAAAAGTGATTATTTTTACCTTATTTGAATGTTCTTTGGAGAAAAATAAAAAAAAAAAATTAATATTACTTGAATAGACATAAGAGAGAAAAAATAAAGAAAAGTGAATAGTTGTTGACAATTATATCATTTTTATGAATTTTAAAGGTAAAAATAATTGTAGAAACATGCCGAAGTTGGGTAGTTAAAAACCTTCTCTTCATGTTAATGGAGGAACTAGGAAAACTATTAGAAGAGGGCTAACAAAATTTTGGATAAAATTTTAGTAGAAATTTTAGGTTTGACCAGAAATTTAGGGTAAAAAATGAGAGTAATGGTGAGTAAGATTGAGTTGGGCCAAATTTTTTGAAAGTGGGCTAAATTTTTTGGTAAAAAATTAGAGAAATAATAATTAAAAGTTGGTTTGAGCTAAAGTTTTAGGATATATTAATTTTGAAATGGTCAAAATTTTCCGTCCGCCCTATAATTCTATAATTTGATCCAAACGCAAAAAATCATGTTTGAAAAAAATTCTATAATTTGAGAGGGCTATAGTACTCCCAGCGCCCATGTCCATCCGCCCTTGCTTCACACGATAGGCTAGTGTTCGAGTTTTATTCGTGCACACTCATTTAGAATAGTTTCTCTCTCCTCCTGTACTTAAAAAAAAAAGGAGTGAAAACAATTGCTACAATTTTTAAAATGTATTTAAGTTATATCTGGTATTATTTTTTTTTAAAAAAATAAAATATGGTTTGGATGGATTAAAATTGAGCTTGTTAGATTCAATATTATCATAACTCTCTCTTTACTTTCTATTATAAAAATTTAAACGACAAATATAGTATAACCGGGGACAAGATCAAGATTTTACTTTTAGGATGGGGCAGATTTTGTTAAATTATCCATAGTAGATTTAAAATTTTAAAATTTTAAAAAAATAAATAATATTTTAAATAAATAACTAAATTTATTTTAATCAAATTCATTGATATAAAGAAATTTATACATAAGACAATAAGTTCAATAAAAAAAACTCTTAAAAAATTTTACATTATACAAAAAAATCAATAAGAATTTAATTAAGAGGTCAAATTGAAATTATAATAAGGTAAAAGGTTAAAAAAATTTAGATTAGAGGGAGGCAAAAATATAAATTAAAAAGACAAATTTCAAAATAAAATATAAAAATATGCGAAAAAGTTCAAATAAAAAAATGAACAACGAGCCTCATGTACCCTCGTCCTCCCTAAATATTACTACACTTTGAATCTTTTATTTTTTTTTAAAAATTATCCAATTCAAACGAATTGTAATCTTAGCTATCTGCAAGCACAATTTTGAGGAATATTACACACACACACACACACACAGATATATATATATATATATATATATCTGTTTTAACCCGTGTGTGTTCCACAGTTAACATAATTACTCAGCCTGTTATTCACATTTTACAGTGGGACACCCCAAACCCACAATCCACAAACCACAATCTGAACATAGGGACTCAAACACACACAGACCGGGTCAACTTCAATGATCATCAACCATGTGAATTTCTTGTTATCCTTCCCACTTCCCAGAAAAAGGAAAAGAATTGATTACTCTCTTCATTGACCTAGCATTAACCATACCTTTCTAAGCCACTGAAAGAAGTAAGAAACACAGGCAACAGACCCTTTTCTCTATCACTATTCCATGAAAAATGATAGAATCAATGTGTTTTATAGTATTTTTAAACCTTACCAAAACTAATTGTTCTCCCCTTTTTCTTTTCCTTTTTCTTTTCCTTTCTTGCTTTTGCAGCTTCCTTTCTTTTGGTTTTAGCAAAGAATTTCTTAAAGAGAAAAAGAAAAGGTTTAGTAGTAAGGCAGTAACCAAAAAATTTTATGATTATGTATATTAAAATTTGACATGTGCCATATTGAGATGAATGTGTCTCCTTAGAATCTTAGGACATGATGTAGACATGGGTTTCTGTAAGAGATTTGAGATGGTTTCTATATATTTATCATGATTGTGTATGTTCTTCACGTATTGAGATTATGGGTGTATAGCAGTTTGGTTTGGTGGATCCTCCTTCATGATTGGATCCTGTTTTGAACAATGATATGGTTGTATCTTGACTTTCTTCGTGTTCTAATCAAATTTTATTTTTCCTTGGCAAAAAAGAAAAAAAAGAGTATGAGTGTATTAGCGGCTTTTGAATTTAAGATATATGATTAATCAACTGTATCTTGTAATAATTTTTTCTTTCGTGAAGAACCAAATTCTTATATCTATCACATATTTTTGTTGTTTATAAAGCTCCATTTCCAACCAACCAAACAACTCCCAATTCATGTGGGTGTCCAGTGTCCTATTTCAAATGGTGCAGTTGTGATAAACTTCAAAGCATATCCATCACTCACACAAACTGTCAATTCTTTTTTTGTTTTTGTTTTTGAAGGTTCATCCTTTTGTCATCATTAGGTTCTCTTTTTCTTCATTAACTTTCCTCATTTCCTTCCTCCCTCTTTTGACTCTTGAATGGGGATGCTTTAAGTTAGAAGATTCTTAACAAGAAAGCTTTGCACTTCCTTTGGTGCCCATTGCTTTGCTTTGTTGCTTTTCTGTGACATGTATGCTGCCCCCCCCACCTTTGGCTTCTTTTCCAAAGCTACTCAAATGCCAAGCTATTTATTTTCTGATTTCTTGTCACATTTCACATCTCACGTGGCTAGAAAAATATTTATTAAAAGAATGGATCGCATGGACCCCATAACTTCAAGTCCATTTTGCATTTTACTAGTCCTATTTCAAAGCTATATGATGACCACTTTTTTTTTTCAAAGGCATTACTGATTACTTGAATGGAATCATTCCAGATGCAAGTTGAAGATGTTTACGGGTTGAAATTAAGACTTTATTGGCGCTGACCTGCCATCTTTATTATTATTTTGCATATATTACATTGATTTTTTTTAAAATGTATCATAATTACACTAATTTTTATTAAAATTTTTAAAATTATACTGACTTTTCTTATTTTACTTGATAATATATAAATACATTATTCAATCATTTTTTTTTTCAAAATAACTAAATTACCTCTCTCATGTGTTTTTTCTTCATTTTCTTTAGAAATTTTGACAAACTTTTTTTCATTTTCTAAATAAATATTGATAAAAATCTTAAATTTATTTTTATATAAAATAAAAATAAGCTATTTATCTTAAATTTATTTTTAAATAAATTAATAATAATATCTTTAAAACAAGTTAGAAAAATTGGTTAAATTTTAAAAAACTGAAAAAAAAAAAACATGAAAGGGATTGTTTAGTCATTTTGAAGAAAAAATTGACTGAAAGAGGTATCTCTATATTATCAGGTAAAGTAGGAGAGATTATTATAATTTTAAAAACATCAGAAAAAGTAAGTGTAATTTTAGAAACCTAAGAAGAAATCAATATATTTTATCATATTATTTATTCAAAAATAATGAGTGAAATCCGAGACATCAACATTATTTTGTCGGAACTACAATTATAACGGTTATTTTTTAGAAATTATTTAAGAAAGTGTTATTCAACTCCCATATATTCACTTGAGCTCTAAAATATTATTTTTTTAATAATTAAAATTATACTTTTTGAAACTCAAGTATTTAAAAAGGGAGTGAGAATGGAATTATCCTTTATTTATTGTGATATATAGATCCTCTGTTGTTCTTGAGTTACGGAAAAAGCACTTTATATGAGAGAAAAAAGGTTGAACCTCGTGCACTAAAACTGTCCCAAAGAGCAAAATTCTTGGAACAACAACATAATGATTGCTATAAAATTGGCCTCTTTAGAGAGAGAGAGAGAGATAGAATTGGAAGCTCCAGAGATCTTCTACGATCAATTGATTGCAGCCCTCAAAGAGAGGAGACATCAAGTGCATTGGCCTTTGCTCTATTCATTATTATTATTATTATTATTTTTTATGAGGGATTAGGTCTACCTAATCTTTCCCTGAAAAAAAATTCAACTCCTAGTATATGGCTGGTTCGGTACAAGCATTAGCCTATGAGCTTTGGTGTTGATCCAAGCTTGTAGTATATATGAGTGTGCAAAGTGGGGGTGAAATTGATCGGTAAACCTAATCTATTACCAGAAAAAGAAAAGAAAAGAAAAGAAAAGGCTAACACTAATCCTGACGTAGCGAAAGCTTGTGAAGAAATATGATACCTTTTGTTTCTTGAAAAATTGTTCGAATTCACGAACAAAGATAGCACACTCGAATCCACGAGCATAGAGAATAAGATTTCAGAAAAGAAATTCTTTATTGAATAAAAAGTTAATTTTACAATGAAAAGAAAGAGCTTTTATATAGGCTGCAAAACCTAATTTGTTTAGGACTAGAATTCTTAATTTGACTATAACTGTAACTTTAGGAAAGAAATAATTAAAATAAGAAAAAATACCAAAAATTCTAAAAATTCTAAAAACAAAAATATTCTAATTAAAATAATAAATCAAAAGTCCTAAACTTAAGTAGCAATTTGGTAAAAGGACAGCTCCAAACATTAACTGTAGCTCCCGAACTCAAACAACACATTTATTACTAAAAATAGTAAAAACGTGCTTTTGAAGGCCAAAATGAAGGAATTTGCCCCAAAAGTGGCATATGTTAACTATGAGTATTGATCAGCACATCGTTTCCAAGCCGCCCACCGAATTTCATGCAATTCCGACTATTCTGACATTGCACGTAATTTTGTGCTAGGAATTGAATTCTTCTACGACCTGTTATACATCAAATCCTTTAATGCTATGGAAATTCCTACCTTCAAATAGCTTACTGGAAAAAGAAAAAGCTAATTTGACAGACAACTAGCTTTAAAGTTTTGGATTTTTTCTTTCTAATTAAAAGATGAATGGCACCTTCAACAAGAAGGACACTTGAGACAAAAAAAAAAAATCAGGGTCTCCAACCAAGAATTTCCTAAAGTTTTAAATAATTTTGTTAGCAAAATCACAGCCTCCGGTCAGGACGCCAAAAACACACATTAAATCATCACAACTTCATCTCTTAAAAACGAACAACTGATTTTTAAAAAGAACCCAAAAAAAAAGAAAATTTTAGCCGATACAAAGGGATGATATTTCCGAGAATGTCAATTGTTTTCTTGATGGCACTATATATATATCCATCACAGCAACTTCAGCAATTTTAAATACAAAAACATAAAAAATGCTCACAAAACAAGTGCAAAATATTGAAGCTTGAAACTATATATATTACTTGAGTGATGTAATTAAATATAATAATTTTTCTCAACCCATATTTTTACTCTAAGACACAAGGTAATGGACGAGGCTAGCTTAGGACTTGGAGGGTTGTCAATTTTTTATTTGAAACTTTCTTTATTTTTTTAATTTTTTTTTCAAATATACTCTTTTTATTTATATTTTTGCCTCTTAAGTCTAAAATATTTTACACTTTACTTTCATTTTAATATTAATTTACCTTGTGATTGAAACTTTTATTTCACACTTTACCTTCATACTCTCCATATCTCCTAGGAATCGCGTTCTTGATTAGTTAATTGTGTATACAAAGATATACATAATTTTTAGTATTGAATATGTTATTTAATCTTATGATTTTGATGAATATGTTTTGTAATTTTACTATTTTGATGAATTTGTAATATTGAATACCAGGCCAGCGTTTTGAAGAAAGCCAGTTGACTGGGCTGTTAGCAATCACCCGTTTTAGGCCCTCCTTCGTTCTAAAAGTGCGGGCCAACCGCTTGACCCAGACACCAATATATTGGACAAGTGCGATTTGGGCCAAATGCTGATCCTAAAACGGCTTAAGTTTAACTATGTATGTGTGGCTAAAATGCAGCAGGGATAGTATGTGGCTTGATTCGCATAGGAAACCAATGTTTTCAGACCCAATCCATTCATTGAATTGAAAAAATGTTTGAGTTACGGGTTATCGGTTCAACAGTCGGGTCAACCGGAATCAAACCGTGATGTCATAATTATGTAATTAATAAATTTAATAATACATAGTATTGATATTTTAAATTTATAAAATTATACAAAAAGTATATAAAAAAAATTTATAAAATATAAATTTTCTTAATATGTAAAACTTCAAGAAAAAAATGAAAAAAGTATATAGGGAGTCTGGGGTTTGCTCCCTCTAGTCGTGGCTCCGAAAGGGCCGGACAAGAGGATTTGCCCTCGTATCAAAAATTAAAAAAAAAAAAAAAAGTACAGCTTGTTTTTTTAGGACGAATGGCGATTGTAGCATATATAAGGTGGTTATAAATGACACTTGCACACAAGTCCTTAAAATATAAGTTCATAGCAGTCACAAGAAGTTAATTTCAGCAGTTTAATGAGCCAAAGAAGACATGTCGAGGGATTGCTATAACCATGACAAATCAGCCACCTTATTTCTTCTAATCCCTTGAGCAGCAAGCCCCACCTTCTCTATTGGATCTGATCTCGGAAATACCCTCAAAAAAGGAACCTTTCCTTTCCTCAGTTTTTTTGGGTTAAGAAGATGGAAAAGTGCATTTATCTCATTAAGAACAGTACATTCCGAGGTGTGAAGTGGGAGAGAAGGGGTGTAATAATTGGGGTGACATGAACTTTTCATTTTTCATTATTTTTCTTTTTCGTATAGGCTACCATAGCCTGTAACTTTAGTTGTCGTATTTACATTACTTTTTACTCACTAATTTTCATGTAATTTCAGTACTATTGATAATGTAATTCTAGGAGCAATTGTAGTGTAATTCTAGGAGTTGTGAAATGAATCAACAATGCAAGAACCGATTTAAGCAAAACGAACTGTAATTTTGTGCTTGTTTCTTTGATTTGAGTGATGAAAATTCTTTATTTATTTATAAGGGAGCTGGTGAAATTTAGCCACGGAGTCCTCATCTTTACCAAAAATAAAATAAAAAGATGAATTTGATATTTTTGGCATTTCTACTATATTGTATAGCAATTCATGCACGTATATAAATATCAATATTTTTTCTTAGATGTTGTGGTTGTGACCTTGGTTTCACAATGACTGTAATGCCTTATTTTCCATATAGAATATTTTCAAGCCGAGTCCTCTGTTAATGAAGAATTAGAAGCATGATCAAGGGTTGAAGAAGCATGTTCTAATGCAGTTTCAGATCATGAGGATGACAAATAATCTAATGAAGAGGAAGAACTAAAGATTGGACTGACAAATCCAATAAATTTTCTGCTTTCAGTTTATCTGAGAGCTGTGTCAAGTGTTGATTTTCACAAGGTCGTCACAAGCTTTTTGAGTATCAAACTATAGCTTGGCCAAGCAGTAAGTCTTCAGTTTCTACAATTTAATTTAACTAAAGGCACTTCAGTATATATTTTAAACAAATGAATTAAATGCATCTTTGTGCATTACTATACGAGAGGGTTTTTTTTTTTCTTCTATATGTTAGTGTCAGAATTTTGTTACTTGTTTTGGATAATAACTTGTTTTTGTCATAGGCAAGTTGGCTTATCTGAAATGAAAGATTCATCTATTTCATACATAAGACTTGGTTCGAGTCATTTATACACATAATATTTAAGATTTTTTCCCTTTTTACATCGCTTTTATCAAAACAAAAACAAAAAAAACTTATTTTGATGATCTCTCATTTGCAATAATGTTCAAATGTGTCACTCAATGCGCACTCACATGTATGGGGAGCTTGTATACTTTTGCAATGTCCTGGGTTGCCAAGTGGCTTATAGATGTACATATGCCGCATGATAAGTGGTGAATCTAGAAATTATTCCTAGAAGGCGAAGTTAGAATTTTAAGAAGAAAAGTTGTGAAACTTCAAGAAATTGGGAGGGGTCACAATGACTTACATGATATGAGTTGCGAAGCAATTGGCAAATCTATGACCATTATGTCATATGTTGGAAAAAAGATTTGTTTTTTATGGGGGTGGTGCATTTAGTGGCAGATCTCGAAATTGTGTGCAGGGAGTAAAGGTATAAAAAAAAACTCTAGCTCAGTGCAATGGTTTGGCGAGGGCTAGCCCAGGGAGTGAAAGTATATGTTTAGAGTTTTGAGAGAGGTTCTTCTCAATATTTAAAAAATTTTAGGACGGCCAGTTTCTAAACACATGTTCTTTTACTTACCAGATTAAGAAGGAAAAACCTAAGACTATTTTTATGCACTCAATGAAAATGATTTCACTTGTGAAAATAAAGTAACCGAAATTTCTAGTGGAAATGTGCTTTGTGCGTGCTAATTTTAAAAACCAAAACAATGGTTACAAAAATAGAAACATAGCCAAGGAGAAAGACACTAGTCACTTCCTATACTCTTTATGACTGTGATTGTATGCAGAATGCATTGAGATGGGTAGTGATAGGATTGGTGTTCCCATTTTCAATTTTTCAGATTGACAATTTCCTTTTCATCATAGATGGGGATTATAAAACCCAAAACCACAATCTCATCTTAAATTGTTGGAGGGTTTATTTGAGCTTGAGATAATAAGATGGAAGATCTTTGGACTATTGTTCCAGCATCTCAGATTTCAACGTCTTTCAAGAAAAGGATTGTGCGATATTGCTGGTTACTTACTGTGCAAAGTTCACGGCTAGCTTCTTAGAAACTTTGGATGCCCTTTGGTTACTTACTGTGTAAAGTGTATGATATATATATATATATATATATAGGCGTCCGAAGGGAGCAAACCCATAGTTACAAAAAAAGAAAAGAAAAGGGATGGCTACATAAATTAAAGTTTAATTTCCCCAAAAAAATTCATGTAAGAATCTAAATACAATGGCTTTGCTTCCTTACACCAAAAGAAAAACAACTTTAGAACGATATCCTTGAGGTTCCAATTGGGAATTTACACCCCTTCAAAAATTCTCAAGTTTTTCTCTTTCCAATGGCTCCACATTATGCACAAAGGTGCTACCCTATGCGTGATTCCTATCTCTTTTCTCATCCCTTTGCATCTCCACCCCAAAAGAACGCCCGTTATTATAGTCAGTACCACCCAACGACAGCCAAATTAGGAGAGAAATAAGCTCCAAATTTCTCTAGCTGTAGCACAATGGACAAAAAGATGATTCACCGTCTCTTATGCATTCTTGAATAAATAATACCAACTAGGAAGATGATACTTCCTCTTGCAAAGATTGTCCATATTCTATAGTTAAAGTAGCCCCCATGCCGCCACCTGTACAAAAAAAATCACTTCACTAAGCACCCGCGATTTCTCATGTTGGATTCTATTACATCCTCCTCAAGAGCCACTCTCCTGAGAATTCCTCTTTTGTGCAGTCTCATCACTCAGAATGTGGTCTTCTCCATAGAGCTATTTGACCTCTTTACGCTGTAGAATGGGTTTTTATTTCTTGTTTAGAACTAGGGTAGGCCCCCAGGAACATTTGACTGATGAAAGTTCAGAAAAATATAGATGTGTGTATTATTCTTTGGTTTTTTTTTTTTTTTTTGTATAATATTTGACATGGTCACCTATAAATAAAAAAATCTAACGTTGTTGTGTACCATGTTAAAAAGCAACTCATCTAAAACGTTAAACTATTAGAGATTGTATAATTTTAATATTATATTTTTTAACACGTCTTTTTACGTGTGATCATACTGGATTAACACGTGCACAATATATTTATATTATTAGCAAATTGGGAGTATTCCCTACTCCGCTTTTTTTGTGAATTTCAATGCCTCCGTTGTTGCATCCTCAATCTTCTCGTGCCGAAGCACATCTTTCAGCTGCTCTAGGCTCTACAATTACAGCAAGACTTCATATTACGATCTGGGCCTTAATCCGAAATTTGCTGAAGCATTGAGTAAAGTTTGCGAAAACTACCAGCAAGATCCAGCCATATCTCGGCTTTCAACGACGTGATGACTTAGCCCTAATACCTAATACCTAATACATGATGTAAATGTATGTTTAAACCATTTAAAGTAGAGATTGTATTAGGGCTAGGCTCTTTGTGCTTTGAGATTTGTAAATGCACACGACTTTAAACCTAGTTGATCCTGTCTTTGCATAGCAAATTGGGTCCCCCCTTTTTATAAATTTAAGAGATTCAGAAATGGTTCACAAAAAAAAATTAATTCAAAATGCATAAAAACACAAGAAAAAATTGATATTTTTTGGGTAATTCATTCCTTTTCACTGAGAAATTCATATGACACACCACTATTAAATGTCCTATAGAATAGTAAGGTGGAGCTATCATGGAGGAAGTGCAGGATTTATTATATATATATATACATGTTTAATTAACATTGGATGATCATCCCATTTCTTTTTGGTAGTGATGAAGTGTGTCATCATCCATTTCTCAGGCTTATTAAACCGATTTTGTAGTGAAAGCAACTTCCTTGCCTGCAGAGTGGCTGATTAAATTTAGATTATGCATTCAGATTTTCTTAATCTTCCTTCTCTGAAAGGGACAAAAAAAAAAAAGCCAAGTCTCGTGTGGCAAAGCAATATCATGCCTTTGTCTTCAAAGGAGAGGTGGCCTTAAAACACGCCGGCTCGATTATTTAAGTCTCACTTAAAAAGAAGATTTTAAATTTTATGTATTTGTAATATAATCACATTAAAAGTCTAAGATTAATAAAATTTTAACTCTACTAAAGCCTCAAATTTTGTATTTATAATATAATCAAATTAAAAATTTAAGATTAATAAAAATCCAACTCTACAGAAAAGACTCATAAAGAGTACTTTAGAAAGAAAAAAAAAGATTAATTTTATTAATAAAGTTTTATTTGTATTATATTCTAATTTTTTATTGTTATTTATTGGGAATATAATTTGCGATATAAATTGGAGATCTTTAACATTTTTTATTAAAAGAGATTTCATTTAGAATTGTTACTTTATCGCTTTACACTTTTAGTTATATATAGTCGACCCTACCTTAAAAATAAGGAAGATAGGAGGAAAAAAGAAAAAAATGATGATCGAATTAAAGTGTGATAATTAGATCGATTGATGGACAATTAGCCTGGATTTGGCCCCATTCTTTCCCAAAACTGTTTTATTTTATAAATAAATAAAAAAAAACTGAAAAAAAGGAGTATGATATGGAAAACTAGTTCGGCAACCAGTTTGCTGGACTCCATGTGGTGTTTGTTCCAAGATGAAATAGTCCCCTAGGGTTTCTCTGTTGGGCATTGAGTTTTCACAAATTGAAATCCCATAGAATTGCAATTAGATCCATTCTTCAAAGAATGGAAGAGTTATGACTCACATTTGAATTGAATTCCATAGAATAGGACTATTATCATTTTACGGAAAATGATATCTTTACAAAAATAAAAATAAAAATTCTCTGTCCAATGATATATCAGGCCTGCACCTGGCTGCATATTACTCACATAATTTAAAAAATAACTGTTTGGTAAAATTTTTTTAAGAAATATTATTTCCAATACCCAATATACATTTGCACTCTATAAAGTAAACTTTTAACTATTAATATAAGGACAATATTTAGCTCCAAATCAGATAAGATGAACTTCTTCTTATCTACGTAGGTATCACAATCTTAGCGTATTACGCGTGTACTCACATGTATATTATATGATTATTTAATTTTAATAAAAAATAAAAATTAAATAAATTAAAAAACATACGTGTATTGTATATGTGGTAGATTGTGGTTAAGACACATTCGAATAAAAAGAAGTTTTTCGTACTGAGTTTGGAACTAAGTATCGTCTCCTTAAATAATGATTTTAGAAATAGGAATACCTTTTTTTTTTTTTATAATAAATATAACACTATTATAGATCACAATCCTAAGACTCTGCAACTTATTAATATGATGTTTTGAAATTTTCAATTCTAAGACTCTGCAACTTATTAATCATAATAGATGCATGGGTTTTCTCTATGGTGATGGGTGGGGACAGGGAGTAGAACAGTGGGGGAATGATATTAGTTCTCATGTTGATTCTATTACATCCTTCTCAAGAGCCACTCTCCTGAGAATTCCTCTTTTGTACACAGTCTCATCACTCAGAATGTGGTCTTCTCCATAGAGCTATTTGACCTCTTTACGCTGTAGAATGGGTTTTTATTACTTGTCTAGAACTAGGATAGCCCCCCAGGAACATTTGACTATGATGAAAGTTCAGAAAAATATGGATGTGTGCATTATTCATGGTTTTTTTTTTTTTTTGTATAAAGCTGACATGGCCACTTATAAATTAAAAAATTTGACATTGTTGTGTACTATGTTAAAAAACAACTTATCTAAAAAGTTAAATTGTTAGAAAAGATGTAACTTTAGTATTATATTTTTTAATACGCCTTTTTACATGTAACTATAACGAATCAACACATGCACAACATATCTATAATATTAGCAAATTGGGAGTATTTAGCAAGATCCAGCCATATCTCGGCTTTCAACGACGTGATGACTTAGCCCTAATACCTAATACCTAATACATGATGTAAATGTATGTTTAAACCATTTAAAGTAGAGATTGTATTAGGTCAAACCAAATACAGGAATGTAATTATCATCCTATTATTAGGTATTTAACCAAACAAAAGAATTGAATAATTATTCCTATTCTATTCCTGCTCCATTCTTGATGCTATTTCATTCATATTTTATTTTATTTCAGTGTACTAAACGTATCCTAATATTTGAAGAGTAAAGATATTCCTGATAACTACGTCTAAACAAAGAGAAAAATCTTAAGCTTTTTTACACTAAAGTAGCTAGTTATTGATTATAACAGGATCTTTATACCTCTTTAGGTTTATTAAGATTTTTATTAGTTAGAACTTTCAGTCATTTTGGTAAAATTTTGATATTTATATTTTTGTTCGGCAATATCAATATATATTAGACACATTGATAAAAGTATATCTTGTATTAAAAAAATAAAATAAAAAAGTTAATTCACATATTTAATTAATATATATATATATATTTAACATTTTAAAATATATCGAATTCGAGTATTTTTTACGTCGATCGTAAGTAATTAAAATTAAGAAGTAAGCGTGACTGTGAAAAAAAAAAATTAGTTTAGTGTGTGTTCAATAATCAAAATATTTAAAATAAATAAATAAATAAATATATATATATATATATTATATGTTTTAACATTTATTGCTACCGAATAATACTTTCCGTGCCTGGAGGGAATTTCGGGTAACAAAATGGAACAAGAGATAATTGGGGTTGGGGCCCAAAGTTCTTCAGATGTGTACGTATGACCCACGAGGACCCGGCTTTTCCAATTCTGATTTGACATAGGCACGCGTGCGACTCAACGCGCGGAATTTAGGCGCAAGAAACGGCGCACATTAGCTGAAAGAAACAATTTGCAATTGCAGAGACCGAAGGGGGCTCGCCTTTCTGCTTCGTCTCTGATCCGCTCGACCGGTTCTCTGATCAGAGCTAATACCCAGCAGTACAGAGAGGGATTTAGAGAGAGAGAAATCGATAGTTTATACGAAGAGAGATGTGGGTTTTTTATCTGATCTCCCTTCCACTAACCTTGGGCATGGTTCTATTCACGCTGAGGTACTTCGCTGGTCCAGGTATACCTCGTTACGTATTCTTGACCGTTGGATACACCTGGTTCTGCTCTCTCTCCATCATCATCCTCGTACCTGCCGACATTTGGACGGTACAATTACGACCCCTCAGTTCTTTCTTTTACTGTAGTTATATTCATATTCTTTCTCGTTTTGAATTTTGAGTTTGGTTTGATAATTTGGTAGAATCTTAGTCACATTCATTTGATCTACTTGTGTCGGTTGGCTTCGTGTGAATTGGAGCGCGGTTTTCGTTTATGGAATCTTAGTCAAATTCATTTGTTTTGAATTATGCGTTTTACATATTTCTTTATGTTTGAAAATCGAAACTCAATTTATTTCATGTTATCCGGAAAACCTGCTGTTGCGGTTAGTTTAGGGATTGAACCTGAAACTATTTGGCTGAATTTTACTGTAAGTTTTTAAATAGTTGAACAATTGTGTAGTATGTTATTAGTGTTCAAAATAGAGTTGCAGACTATTTTTATTGTGTAGTTTATTTTTATTTTTTTTAATTTAGTAGAATGTAAATTTTTATGTGATTCCCCTTGTTGATCTTGCTAAGGTGGCATGACATTGCCCAAAAATAGAAACTTCCATGCCCTCAGCTTTTCGCACACTTTATTGTAAGTCATAGAGAAGTTTTTGTTTGATATATTCAGAAACGGGTCTATGAAGATTCTCCTTCTCCATCTTTTTCTATTTATTTCTCTGCGATCGTATTTGTTATTTTAATTACAATGAGCACCTATTTTCTGTAGATTTTTTAATCCCAAAACTCTAGGCCGTAATCTTAATATTTATCTTTTGGCCTTCAATTAAGATTCCAAAATTCCAAATCCTTAATTCATTCCTACCCAAATTTCCCAGCAATTAGTTCTCTACATTTCCAGCAACCAATTGTTCTATGAATGGAAAAAGAGAAAAATCCAGCAACCACTCACTTTATGATAGTTCCTATGTTAATAGGAGTGGGACTTCTTTTTCCTACTCGAACCTCCACACTCTTTAGCACGAGATTTTGAGTCTTGCGTGTCTACCATTTCACCACCAAGGCATCTTGAAAGTGAATCATATTCCATGAATATGATATCTATCTAGTGTGATGTATGGAATGATGGCAACAAAAAAGCTTCGCCATTTTGGGCTTTTCATAGTGTTCTATTGTTAAGTCAATTTTGACTACAACCCCTACACCATTTCTTTGATCCTTTCAGGCCTCAAGGATACAAGGTTTCCATGACCTCAGCCCACCATTAACTTGATCTTAGGTATCATTATTTTGAGATTTCTAGTAGTTTCCTACATCAGTAGTAGGTCAGTTATCAAATTTCTTTGTTAACATACTGTCGTAGGCATGTGAAACTTCACTTATCAAGGAAAAAAAAGCATGTGAAGCTTCTTATGACTAGAAAATGTCTTCTTTAGTATGTAACACGAAGTATGCAGTTTTGTGTTTATATGATTTTAAAGATGTTGTGTCAATGCTATGGATGCGAACATATGGTTCAAAATAAACGTACTTGTTTCATGTTAGCAACATTGTACCTGCTTATTTACTTGATCTTCTATGGCAACATACTGGCTCCTAACTAGGTTAAATTTGGTTTGATGGTTGAATCTGGATTTTAAGAAATCATAATATTCAATCCTAATCATTTGTCAAAGTTTGGCTATATTATTCTTTTTTTTTTTTTTGAACAGTATGTTATTACTTGTTCTTGATAGTTGACATTGGGTGAATGTTCTTATGAATCATTTGTCTGAGAGAGCCGTGGAACTCTCCATTTTGTGTTTCACCTACTATCAGTGGTGAAACACAAAATGGTATAAAAAAATTTATTTAAACAAATTTGGTGTTTTCCCTCATGGGTGTAAGAAGTTTTCTACTGAGAATTATGGTTGTTTGAAGCATTTGTATTTACATAAAATGTTATTATTAAAACAGCTGATACTCCCTTGTTGTTCTACAGACAACAACTGGTCATGGGAATGGAGGCATTTCATTCTTTTGGAGTTGGTCATATTGGAGTACGTTTTTGCTTACTTGGTATGCTACAATTAAACTTGTGAATCTACTTTTTTTTTTCTTCTTTTACAAATAAAAAAAATTGACTTTTCTATATAAATATGTAATATTTGTATTTAGTTGTTTTGCTAAAGATGGTTAGAGATTATTTACCAAAAAAAAGATGGTTAGAGATCAGATAAAAATGTTCCATCATTTGATTGGCTTAAATGTTTGTTGTTGTATTGTGAAACAGTGATTACCTACTTGCTTGTCGATAATCAAATGGCTTAAAACTACAATGAAGACATTCAAATATCGTTAAAAATTTCAGGTCAAATTGGCCCCCAGGAATGCCAATTTTGTTTTTCTTTTTGTTCTTTTTCCCGTTTTAATATTAATCTTGATAATTGGCATACATAGCTTTTCTCAATGCATATTCACATTTTCTATAAGATCAGTTTGTTTCTTTTTTGAGCATATACTAGTGATATATATATATATATATATATATATTAAGTTTTCACCAAAAAGAAATATATATATAGATTAAGTTCTCATGTGTATATATATTTCTTTTTGGTGAAAACTTAATATATATATATATATATATATATATTAATACTTGTATATGTGTGGTACGAGTGATAGTGTCATCATTATTGTTAATTAATGTAAAGTCCATCATTAATATTAGGTTAAATTATCAAGGTCCCTAATATAAAATCTTGTGGGATACTGAATATTCCAAACCAGTGTTTAGAGCTGGCCTGGATAAGCTATTATATCCCAATCGTCTGTTTGGGTGCCTATTGGATATAAGGTTCGAATATAATTATTTTTATTTTTTATTTTCTTATGTGTTGTTTTTCTCAAGGTCCTCAAAAACTATTTTTTGAAACCCATTTTAAAATTTATTTTTTTCAAATATATGTGCATAGAAGGTATCTAAAATTAAAATTTTATTCACGAATCAATTTTAAAGTCCAATAACCATAATCACAATATTTTAGCATTTGATTGTGCAAACATCTTTCACAATATAACAGTCTCTCACTTTCGGGTAATTCTAAAAAAAATGGTCCCTATTGCTTATGATTACATACATGTATATACACACACACACACACACATAACAGTTGCATGTCTTTATTGACAAAAACAGATTTTTTCATTTGAAAAATTAATTTTTTGATTGGGAACTCACTTGCATGCGGGCTAAGCAAGCCTCGTTGGATTTTTGGGATCTTTTTTTTTCTAGACACTACTACTGTTATACATATCTAGAACATATAAAAAAAATTGAACAATGAAAAACAAAAAATCTAGGCTTTCAACTTGGCTCTTCAACATCTTCGTCTCTTTATATTGTAGCGTTGTAATTTTTTATTGATGATGTGGCGTTTTATTTTTAATCTGGAGGGATGGGATAACTCAAATACTACTGCCTTTCTTGGTATAAGTTATATCTTACTTGGGTGAGATATAAATAGTTAACAGGGATATAGATATCCAATCCAATTGAAGACACCAAGCATGAGATATGATAATATTCATCCTATCCAACCCTCTTATCCTAGTCGTCCAAACATGGCCTTATAGATTTGGCTCGAATATATATTATCTTTAATCTATTGAGTTCATCTATCCAAAAGAAGCTGGCAAACAAAAGAAAAGGAAACAAGCTCTCATGCGATCCTATGACCAGAGTTAGCATACCAGAGATAAAAATCAAGGCTCTCTTTACATATATATATATATATATATGTATACGCTTCTGAATATACATATGTATTGAGAGCAAAATCAATTTATATATAACAAATCAATTTTTATATGCCAACAACACTAGAAGGCCATTGATTATCCATAGCCTCACATCTTATATTATTCCAACCAATAATGGAATCAAAGCAATCGCTCTAGATTTTGCGGAGTGGAGGTATGTTCCTAGAGGAGGTATGTTTCAAAGCATCAACCCATTGCATATCATCCCCTTGTCACGATCATTGCCATGAAAGTGACACTTAAACCCCATCAATTGCTGCACTATTGTGGTATAGACTAATACATACATATATACAAACAAAATTTTTTTTTTTTTGATAAGTATTTATATTTGTGATAGAGAGGGAACAAAGAGTTGAGAGAAAGGCATTATTGTCATTTAAAAAAATTAATGTTGACACTGATAAAAATAAATAAATTAATGTTGACATATGCTTTTTTTTGTTACTGTTATTTACGATAGTTGTGCGGTCCGTATGAAAGGGGGAATATGTGCATGTTAGTAAAACAGAAGGGAATATAGTGTTATTTCCAAAGGACACAGGAGGTTCCTGTGATTATTAGAAACCTCAAGGCTGGTGGGTGTAATTTATCCTTAATATTAGGGAAAAATGAAAGGGAAACTGGATTAAGGTGCTACACAAAAGGAAATGATTGTGGACCTTCATTTTCACATTTCTCCACAAGTCTATTGGAAAATTGAAGTTTTGCAACAAGTTCAATTGTCAAAAATAAAAATAAAAAATAGAAAATGTTAGCTAACTTATTTTAAATTTATTATATACATATGAATGAGAAAGTTATCAAGAAATTGATAACTTCACCTATGTCTGTGTGAGTGTGTGTGTAGTTTCCATATACATGAGTGTGATATATATGGAGTTCTTTGGCATTTTATATGGTGAAGATATTCTCTGGGGAGGGAAGGATTCTATAAGGTGGGCTGCAAATAGGGGTGATTGTTTTGTGCTGAGATCATACTATGGGGTTTTATGGGTAGTGGTACACAAGAGTTCCCATGGAAAACTATTTGGCCCTCAGATGCTTTGACTAAAGTGACCTTCTTTAGTTGGATTACAACTCTTGAGGATGTTATGACCATTGACAATTTTTGGAAGAGGAGATTGTTTATTTTTAATTAGTGTTGTTTGTGCAAGTGGCATAAAGAGTCGGTCAATCAGTTTTTGATTCATTGTCCAATCACTAGAGACTTGTGGGATCTCTTGCTTTGCTTACTTGGGGTGTAGTGGGTGATGGCTTGTTCGAGGCGAAGTTACTATCTAATTGCAATGGGGGTAAAGTGAGGAGGGTGGGGGATACATTCATATGGCTCCATTATACCGTTGATGGAGTGTATGGAGGGGAAGGGGAACCAAAAGACTTTTACAGGGGTGGAATCCCTCATCTGAGAGGTCCAGATGGATATGTTGAGCTCGCTCAAGGAGCTCATCATTTTGTCTATTCTTTTGTAGAGTTTCTAGATGATATGAGGGTATAGTTCTGTATTTTTGTGTGTGCTCTTTGTATACGGGTGCACTTTTGTTGTGTTTTCTAATGAAATTTTACTTATAAAAATACATTATTGTTAATTTGTTACCATAAGTAATATAAGGGCAAAGCCGAAACAAAAAGTAACAATAGACATGACACACACGAGATATCTTAGAATAGTAAAAGTTAGAACAAAATATATCCTAAAATAAGGTATAAGCAAGTAAAAGGATAAATTTGAAACGAAAATTTATATGTGATGACTGATGTGTAAAAGTAAGGGCAGTGTTATGATTTCAAATTAGTATTAAGGGAAAAAAATGTTAATATGTACAAGTAATGACCATGGTTTTAAATCTCAGTTATGGGATATGTTGCGGTGTAACAACATTGGGGGTATTGAGTAATATCAATCCATAGCAAACCCTTGAAATTCATTTGGTATGCATGTTTCCCCTACTTGTCACATTAGTAATAGAACTATATAATAAATTAATTATCACTAAGACTATTATAAAAAAAACAACAAATAAAATAATATTAAAAAAATTAGGTTAATATTTTTATGTGATAAATTAAGGAATGAAAAAAAAATTAATACAAAGAAAAAAAATGGTTGATAGAAGCCAAATTTGGTATTTGGGGGGGGGGGGGGTTCTTGATAGAAGACGGTCCATATGGGGTGGAGCTTTGGAAGTTCACAAGGAAGAGAGCTGAAGATTTTTTTCTGTTTCTCCAGGTTTGTTGTAGGAATTGGGACAATGGTGAAGTTCTGGAAGGACATCTAGTGCAGTGATGTAACCTTGGAATTTAAATTTCCTTGTTTGTTTCAAATTACCTTAGATCAAGATGCTTTATTTGTGAATTTTGTATCATATTCTGAGCATGGGGTTGTTTGGACTCCTTGTTTTAGGAGAGGTTTGTAGAATTGGGAGATAGAGGAGGCTGTCAGCTGGATGGAGCTTCTTGATAAGCATAAGATAATGGTGGATAAGGAGGATTCCTTGAGTTGGAAGGGGGACAGGGAAGACAGGTTGTCAGTGAGATCCTTCTACATGGAGCTTGCTAGAAGAGGGGATGGAGACTTTCCATGGAATGTGATTTGGCATACTAAAGCTCCTATAAAGGTAACTCTTTTTGCTTGGAGTGTTGCTTGGGGGGCAATGTTGATGATGCAGAATCTTCAGAAGAGGGGCTTTAGGTTAGTAAATTGGTGCTGCATGTATCACAAGGAGAAAGAGACCACCAGTCACTTGTTCCTTCATTGTTTGGTTGCGAGGGATTTTTGGTGTCTTCTCTTTTCCCTGTTTGATTGTTTTTCGATTTTGCCTTGGATGGTCTTCGACTTGTTCAAAGGGTGATGATGGTCTTGTGTAAAGAGTAATGTTAGGAAAATTTGGAATATTGCGCCTCTCTTATCTTTTTGGGTATATTTGGTGCGAAAGAAATAGTAGAATTTTTGAAGGAATAGAAATATCCCCTTGTATATTGGAAAATAGTTTTTTAGGAGCTTTATACTTTTGGGCTTTAAAATCTTACCCTTTTGTGGTGATTCTTTTGTAGTGTTTCGGGGGACATGGGATTTAATTAGAGCTCTCCCCTTTTTGTAATGGGTTCACCCTCCTGAGGTGGTCTGTAAATATTACTTATAAAAAAAAACTAAATACTATTAAAAATTAGTTTCGTACTGTAGTGTGATTAATTATGGAATGAGAAACACTTGGATGTCCCCCCTTGGTGCTCTTCAATGAAATTTATCTTGCTTATCAAAAAAAATATGGAATGAAAAAAAGAAGAAAATAAATTAATACAAGAAATACATTAACTATGGAACTATGCTCATTTTGTATTATAAAAAAAATGAGTTTTTAAACAACCCAAGCCCAAACCGACTGTAACCGTTGTTGTAACGATCGTTAGTCCTGTAATGGAACATAATAACTGATACTGTTACCCTTTAGTCAATATGGCTGGGAATTTCATCCGCTTCGATATTCGGGGTATATCGGCAATGGGCCCCCGAAAAACTGTGAAGTATTGTATCGGCCAATTGTTTAAATCTATGATGGTAATGGCACAAACATAATTACAGCATGAATTAAACATCAGGGAGGACCAGCAATGGACCCCTGGAAAACTTATGAGTAATGTTTTGGCCATTATTTAAATCTATGGAAATGACACAAACATAATTACAAGGGCATGAATAATAAATAACAGCAAAAAATGTAATTATAAAATAAGTTAGGTGCAAGGGCATGAATAATAAATAACTGCAAAAATGTAATTATAAAATAAGTTCGGCACAAAAATAAAAGCATTAGATGGAGACCTACCACCAAAGTCTTGCTTTTATAGGTAGTAGAAGTTTTCGCAAATTGAGTGTATGTTTGTCCATGCATTAGTTACATTTTTCTCCTATTGGGTGTAGTTTTGAGCTTATATTCAAGAAGCATATATGAATCGTAATGATGAGTTATAAACAGTAACACATTATATGTTTGTTGTAGTGTGACCATAGATTAAAATTCGGCCGATGCATATAAGATTTTTGGCACCTCTTTATCGATACATCCCAATTTATTGGGGTGTTAGAAAATCCTAGCCATATCGGCTGATATGTAATATTATTGGCTGCAGTGGCCATTACAGTCCTGTAACAGACTGTAACACCTTATTGTAGGTTCAGGCCTGGGTTGTTTAAAAGTTCATTTTTAACCCTTTTTTTCCCTAGTTTTTTTTATCAGAATCCCTCTCCTAGCCCATTCAGCTTCAGTAAAGGCCGTCTTGGGATTTAAGTCACCATTTCAATAGTTTTGTTATATACATTTCATATGAGCATGATTTCATAATTTTTTTGTTTTTATATTAATTTATTTTATAATTTTTGTTCCATAATTAATCACACTAAAGTACTAGATTAATTTTTAAATCGTTTTTAGTTTATATAATTCCTGTGTTTATTTTTTTTTTTTTTGTTTTATTTATTTCATAATTGTCCTAATAATGACCAACTTACTATATACTTTTAGTACTAATGTGACAAATAGGGGTTAAAACATGTGTATCAATGACTTTTAAGGGTTTTCTATTGATTGAGAAAAATTCATGACAACCGTTTCCAATTCCCATTACGTATCGCTTGATACTCTTGATACCGTTAAATGACAACCACGATTTAAAACTATGGGGGTGACTGCACAGTATATTAATTCTTGCACTAATACTACTCTTTTGGCTATGTAAATTGATATAGGTCATTTTGTTTTCTGGAAATTTTTTGATAGTTTGGTGGTTCAAAGAGTATTATCATATAATCAAATTATGTTATTTGTCAGAGCGGGGCTCTGGTGCCCCTGATCAAGGGTTTTGAAGATGCTGGAAACTGTTGTGTCAGAAAAAACAGCAAATGCCAATGTTTTTCTTTTTGTTCCTTTTCCCCTGATTAACACTAACCTCGGTGATTGGCATATATACCTTATTGTGTGTCTTGGCCTTGCATGCATATTCACATTTCCTACAAGATTCATTTGTTTCTTGTTGGGTATATATATTGTTGCAAGTTGTGTGTCTATGCCTCTCCAAGCATTAGTTACATTTTTCTCCTATTGGATGTATTTCAAGCTTATATTCGACAAATGTATATGAAACCTTATGAGGCGTAATAAACAGATTAATGCATCATTATATATTTGTTGTGGCAACTTTATATTAATGCTTGCACCTTTTCTATTCTTTTGCCTTTGTAAATTGATACAAGTTGTTTTGTTCTTTCGAAACTTTTTATTGATCTCGTTAGTTCAAAGAGGTGCATATTCTCATATAATCAAATTATGTTTTTTTGTCTAAGCAGGTCTGTGGTGCCCCTTATTCAGGGTTTTGAAGATGCTGGAGACTTTACTGTGTCAGAAAGATTGAAGACTAGCATACATGTAAACTTAGTCTTCTATTTAATTGTGGGATCAATTGGTCTTTTTGGGCTTATTCTCCTAATTATTATGCGCAGAAATTGGTGCGTTCTCGCTTTCCAGAATTTTTCTTATGGATCTTCTTTTATGATCTTTGTTTTTTCTCCAAAATGGCTTACAGTGTTTTAGGCATTTATAAATTTACATGCTCAGTATGACATTAGCACCTGCATTTTTTTGTCTTGTTTATGCACCAAATTGGATTTATGTCTCACTTTGCTATGTGCTTTCGTATTAATTCATTTAATTTGTTTCCAGCTGTGTAGCACAGAGAGGCATGAAACACATGTCAACTCGATGTGGACATATTTATGAATGAAAAATTATTCAAAGCATAACATATACATTGCGATGGCTCAACAATAGCTAATTTTGTTCTTTTTATATGTAATTAAACATATTATTTCAAAAAAGAATTGACGGGGATCTACACTTAAACATGTATGCTTGGAAAAGGAGACAAATAGAAAAGCACATGTGGGCCCTACCAATGGAACCAGTGGGTCCCACCATTGGCATCACATGATTGGGAACTACTTGGGTTTGGTTGAATCCACAGTCTTAATAACTTTTGAATTGGAAAGTTCAGTTTTTTTTTATATAATAGGCCAATAGGGTAGTTTGGCAATTTAGTAGTTCTATATTTGGTTTTGGGTTATGTCAATTCCTTGTTTGGAATTAATTGACTCTTATTTAGTGTAAGAAAACTCTGCCTAGTAGGATTTAAGAAATCTTTCGTCTAGTGGGAAAGCTTTTAGGCTTATGTGTAAGCAAGTCTTTTCTTTCTTTTCTTTTTTCAAGCCTCAGAACTTTGATTTTTTCTTGCTGTCCAAAATTTCCAGCAAGCTTATCTTTTTGATTTTCCATCCAAAATACAATTAAATTTCAGCCTATCTAACCCTCAGTTGACCCTTAAACGTCAATGTCTATGATTTTTTCTTGCTGTCCAAAATTTCCAGCAAGCATATCTTTTTGATTTTCCATCCAAAATATGATTAAATTTCAGCCTATCTAACCCTTAGTTGACCCTTAAATGTCAAAGCTTTGAATTTTTCTTGTTGTCCAAAATTTCCAGCAAGCTTATCTTTTTTATTTTCCAAAAATACGATTAAATTTCAGCCTATCTAACCCTTAGTTGACTCTTAAACATCAACATTACCATTTACACTTAAAAAAAAAAAACAAAAAACCAAAAATAAAGCTCTAGCCCATTATATTTGATTGTAGAACAGCCTTGCTTCCCATATTTAAGTCTCTATCCTACGTCAAAAATATAGTTAACAATTGATATAATTATGACTAGATTCTCCTTGTCTACTTATCAAAAACTTTATTCTATCACTTTCTTTTTTCTTCTCCTTACATAGATTTTCTTTCTTTACATTAAAATAAATAGCAACACACCCTATTGTTCCACGCCTTATCCATCAACGTTTTATTTTATTTTTTTGACGTGTAATATAAAAAAGTTACACGTAAAGAAATATAGGCATAGTTGTTAGTATCTTATGATATGCAATACGTATCTTACGATACGTTTCGATATGGACACAAAATGATATGTATCTTATAGTTGTATCTTTTTACACCGTATCGATACACACGGTAGATGAGATATGATAAATTAGGCTAAACGACATTGTATTGACCTCTTTTTTGTTGTTTTGTTATATACATAGGAGTCATTTTTTTTGTTTGTTTGGTTTTATATTGCATTTTTGTAACTCCTTAAGATGTTTCTTTAAATAAGAAAGAAGGAAAGTAAGTATTTTGAGAAGATGTGGATGAGGAGTGAGCACATACAAAAAGTTAAATAAGAAAAAGTAAGTGAAACGTTGTTAGCATACGATGATGGTGATGATGATATCAATGCCATTGACATTGGATATTAAGATGAAAATATGATGAATTATAAAAATGAATAATTTTGTATTTTGTCTTGATGAACTATATTGGATAGATTATTTAATTTTAGTTTGAAATTCTTAGTATTTATAAATATTGATTCTTGAATTACATAAAATTTAAGTTGTTTTTTATAAGTGATTTAAAATATATTTTTTGTTATTTTATACACATTTTATGCACTGTACATATATAATATGATACAATATATTTGAAAAATGAGACAACTATGTTTGGTACCACTTTGATTTTTAATTTTTGGATAAGTAATAATAATTTATATATCTACTTTGTATGACAAGTAAATTGAAATATTATTTATATCATTTTAAACATTATATATATATATATATTATATATGTATATATTTATAAATGTATTTTTTAAAAAGTACACGTATTTACGATACATGATATGATACGTATTTTTTTAAAAACGACATGACTTCCGATACACGTTTTGAAAACTATGAATATAGGAGTAAAGTCATATACATGTGAGTTATAACTATAAAAGAGTGAAAGAAAAATCAGAAGAAAATCACTACCTATGAATGATAGAACTAGGAGCTCTTCTACCCTTTTTTAGCCTTCTAAGGAGAAGCTCCTTAATGAAGAATAATCAAATTATGCAGGGGATGACTTGACAAACCTAGAGGTTCTTTTGAACACGTGGAAATTTTGGACACATCTCCGACACAGTTGGACACGTTGACGATGAAGGAAGAGAGACAAAGATGGGTATTCGAGAAAAGAAAAAAAGAATTCGATTAAGAGTAGAGAATCATCAAACCAAGCAAAGAAAGAGAAGAGAAGAGGAACCGTATTGGTGCTTGTGCAATCACAATCAAAGAGACAAGTATCATTTTCAGTCGGGACCTCTCTGTCTTTGTTATCTCTCTCTCTCTCCTCTCTCTATTGGTGATCTCCCATCTCACAATCAGGTGGGTTCCTTTTTTTGATAGATAAATCACATACACATTCTTTGACCACAAGGGGGCTCGAACCCTTAACCTTTCGTATGAGCAAGTGGAGGAAATACTAACCAAGCTAGAGCTTGTTGGTACAGTCGGGTGGGTTCCTAATTGTTAATATTATTTTTTATTTATTATATTTTTTAAAATTAATTTAATTTATATTTAACTCTTCTTGTAAGTTTTATTATTAAAAAAATCTAAAAATAATAAATTCTTTCCTTACTTGATACTATTTTCATCTTTATTATTTGTTAGATCAAATAATAACAATAATAGTAATAATAATAAAAATTTATATTTTTTATTTTTTATTTTTGTATTTCACCAATATTCTTATTTTATTTTACTAAATTAGTATAAAAAAATTTTATATTAATTTTTAGTTAATTAACTAAATGAAACCTTTCGTAAAATAGGTCTTTATTAATAATTTTTAATTTTTGATAGATAGTCTTGAAATTGATTGAAATAATGTTAAAATTAAATTACATGATTATATATATATATAAATAAATATATATTATTCAGTGTGTCCTATTTTTTTGAAAAATCTCGTATCGGTATGTCCGTGTTGTGTTGTATCTATGTTTTGTGTTCGTGTCCGTACTTCTTAGCTCTTAATTCTTCAAAACAAAGTATGTGAAAAAACGCCAAATGCCTCCGTTTTGCCTCATGATTGATTTGTTGGAGTTAATACAAGAATTTGAATAGTCAACTTGTGAGTGGATTGAGGTACAGTCCGGTTGCTTTTTATATCAGTTATATTCTTAACAATGGTTCAAGTTCTTGAATTAAATTTACAACAAGATCCTTTTTATTTTTTTTGTTTAGTCTCGCTTATTCTTTTTCTATGTTAAGATCAAAATTAATTCATTATAGCATTGCCTCAGCATGGTTGATTCCTGCTGGTAAATGTGGAGCCTTTTGTTTTGCCTCTTTGGCTGGGTAGGAGGATGTAAGAGATGAAGTGCTCTAAAGTTGTGGGATATGACACCTTTCGTTTATTTTGGTATATCTGGAAGGAGAAGAATGGGAGAATTTTTGAAGGGGACAAGATTTTTCCTTGTAGATTTGAGGACTTTTTTTTTTTGAGTGTCTTAATACTTTTGGGTGGTTGTATTCTTTCTGTAGATTCTTTTGTAAAGTTTTTGGAAGTTTTGAATCTATGATTTTTTGTATAGTGTAGCCCCTTGTGATGTAATTAGGTGCGCCCCTTTGGGCACCCTTGAGTGAATATAATTCCTTTATCAAAAGAAAAAAATATCTATATATGATATTGGAAACATGTAGGCCGTGCACAAGGTCTAGAGGTGTAAAGGGTGTTATCGTATACAATTTTAGGAGTTTATGCAATTTAGGACTCTATTATTATTAGCTGTATATATTATCTTACCATGTATAGATGCTAAAGATTAGGAATCTGTTAGACTACATGTATAACATATACTGACGTGTATAGATGGAATGGACGAGATATATAATGAAAGGCGCCGAATCATAGGGCAACGTTTTCCAAACCTCTCTTCGTATTTTTCTGGTATCAAGTACTTTGACATGGTATCAAGAGCAGGTTCTTGATTTCTGGTCTGTTTGATTTTTTTTTTTTCTGTTGGCTTTGTGGGTTTCTCTTGTTCGGCACACTCTGGGTTCAATCTTGGGGAACCCGATGTGAATTTCTGTGGTGTTCTCTTGTTCTTGGCTCTGGCTGTCGGCACCATCTGTTGTGTTTTCCAGTGTTATTCTGGCAGTTCGGCTTCCTCTGTGGTGTGTTCTGCTCTGGGCTCTTGTTTTTTGCGTCATCTGCGGGTGTTCAGTTCTTGCTCTTATTTCCAGTGCCTCTTTCAGTTGTGGCTTTTGGCAATTTCTCATTTTCGGCATTCCTGGTTTGTGACTCTTATAATTTTCGGTGCAATATTTTTTTTCTGGTGGGTGTTTGTTTGTGTATTTTTTTCTCACGGTGCAAGTTATAATTTTCTGGTGGGATATTATCTGTCTCTTGGTTGCCTCATGTCTTCGGATAAGTTGGCATCATTCCATATTCGGTTTACTGGTAAAAATTGGTAAAAATTATTCTGCTTGGGAGTTCCAATTTAAATTATTTGTCAAAGGAAAAGAATTGTGGGGTCATATTGATGGGAGTGTTCCCGCACCTCAAGGTGCCGAGGCTTTGTCTAAGTGGGAAATTCATGATGCTCGGGTTATGACTTGGATCCTTAGCTCGGTTGAGCCTCACCTTGTTCTCAATTTGAGGCCTTATAAAACTGCTGCTGCTATGTGGAATTATCTTTTCACGGTTTACAATCAAGACAACTCTGCTAAACGATTTCAATTGGAGTATGAGATGGCTAATTTCACACAAGGCAGTCTATCTATAGAGGAATATTTTTCTGGTTTTCAAACTCTTTGGGCTGACTATTGCGACATTGTTTATGCTAAAGTTCCCACTGCAGCTCTCTCTGCTGTCCAAGAAGTGCATGCAACCAGTAAGCGAGATCAATTCTTGATGAAGTTACGACCTGATTTTGAAATTGCCCGTTCTAATCTGATGAACCGTCATCCTGTACCATCTCTGGATGCTTGTTTGAGTGAACTTCTTCGTGAGGAGCAGCGTATCGTTCTCAGGCTGCCATGGAACATCGGGCTAATGTTAGTGCACCTGTTTCTGTGGCTTATGCAGCACAGGGGAGAAATAAGGGTAGAGACATGCGTGCTGTCCAGTGCTTTAGTTGTAAAGCTTTTGGCCATATTGCTCGGGATTGTCCCAAGAAGTTCTGCAACTACTGCAAGAAACCGGGTCATATCATCTCTGCTTGTCCCATTCGACCTGAAAGGAAGCAGGGTACTGCTTATCATGCCTCCACTAGTGCCTCTAGTTCTGCTGCATTGCCTGCTGCCTCGCCAGTTGTTCCTATTCTTGCTTCTACAGCCTTAGCAAACCCGAACACACTCACTCCTGAAATGGTACAACAGATGATCCTTTCTGCTTTTTCTGCTTTTGGGCTCTCAGGTAATCATAAAGTTTCTTCTAAGCCATGGTATTTTGACTCCGGAGCCTCTAACCATATGACCAATACTGTTGGTCCTCTTTCCAATGTCAGAAATTATGATGGAAATCTGAAAATTAACACCGCTGATGGCAGTTCTCTGCCTATCAGTGCTGTTGGTGATCTTTCCTCTTCCTTAACTGATGTTTTTGTGTCTCCTGACCTCTCCACAAATCTTATTTCTGTTGGTCAATTGGTTGATAACAATTGTAATGTCCATTTCTCCCGTTCTGGTTGTGTTGTGCAGGATCAAGTGTCAGGGAAGATGATCGCGAAGGGGCCTAAAGTGGGACGACTCTTTCCTCTTCATGTTTCTCATTCCACTATTATTCCTTGTTTTCCTTTACTTTCATTTGCATGTAATGTTGTTGGTTCTGGAAATAAGATGTGGCATAGACGTCTAGGCCACCCAAACTCTGATGTACTTCGTACTTTGTTTAATTCTGGATTATTGGGAAATAAAGCTTGTTCTTCTATTGATCTTTCCTTTGATTGTACATCATGCAAACTTGGCAAAAGTAAAGTTCTACCTTTTCCTCATCATGCATCTCGTGCCTCACAATGTTTTGAGATTATTCATAGTGATGTTTGGGGGATTGCACCTGTTGTTTCTCATGCGCATTACAAGTACTTTGTTACTTTCATTGATGACTTTAGTCGCTTTACTTGGGTTTACTTCCTCCGGGCTAAGGGTGAAGTTTTTTCTGTCTTCAAGCGCTTTCTTGCACTTATTGAGACTCAATTCTCTGCCAGCATCAAGGTCTTGCGCTCTGATTCTGGCGGCAAATACATGTCTAATGAGTTTCAGGACTTTCTTCAAAGCAAAGGGATCATCTCTCAGCGTTCTTGTCCTTCGACACCACAGCAAAACGGTGTTTCTGAGAGGAAAAATCGTCACCTTCTTGATGTAGTAAGGACTCTTTTACTTGAATCATCTGTTCCTCCTCGTTTTTGGTGTGAAGCACTTTCTACTGCAGTTCATTTGATCAATCGCTTACCCTCTCCTACGATAAATCATGTTTCTCCTTTCTCTAAGTTGTTTGGTCATTTTCCTGTATATTCTGATCTTCGTACATTTGGTTGTGTTTGTTTTGTGCATCTCCCTCCTCATGAACGACATAAACTTACTGCTCAGTCTGTTAAGTGTGTTTTTCTTGGTTATGCTATCCCTCACAAGGGTTATGTTTGTTACGATCCCCATGCTTGTCGTATACGTGTTTCCCGGAATGTGATTTTCTTTGAAAGTCAATATTTCTTTCCATCTCATGTTGAGCTGCCATCTGCATCTGTATCTCTTCTGCCTATTTTTTCTGAATCCCCAACAATTGTGGAAAGGTTCAAACCTGGTTTTGTGTATGAGAGACGTAGTCGACATGAGTCTGGTTCCACTTCCTTTGTGCCTCCTTCCGATCTTGACCCGGCGCCTGATCCTGCTCCTGCTTCTACCACTCTTCGTCGGTCTACTCGTACTTCTCGACCCCCTAATTGGTATGGTTTCTTCTCTCCTGTCTCTCTTGTTGCTACTTTATCCACTATTTCCATTCCCTCTTGCTACAAACAGGCCATGGAACATGAGTGTTGGCAAATTGCAATGCAAGCAGAACTTCAAGCACTTGAGGAGAATCACACTTGGGATATTGTTCCTTGTCCTCCTACAGTCAAACCTGTTGGGAGTAAATGGGTTTTTTCTGTAAAACTTCGTTCTGATGGCTCTTTGGACAGGTACAAAGCTCGCCTTGTAGCTCTGGGTAACAAGCAGGAATATGGGGTTGATTATGAGGAGACATTTGCTCCTGTTGCCAAAATGACCACGGTTCGAACCATCTTAGCTATTGCTGCTTCACAGTCGTGGCAACTACATCAGATGGATGTGAAGAATGCCTTTCTTCATGGTGATCTCCAAGAAGAGATTTACATGAAGCTTCCCTCTGGTATGACTACTTCTTCTCCTCATGATGTATGTAAGCTAAGGCGTTCTCTGTATGGGCTCAAGCAAGCGCCCCGCGCTTGGTTTGAGAAGTTTCGCAGTACACTTCTTTCCTTCAGTTTTACACAAAGTCAATATGATTCTTCTCTCTTCTTCCACACATCTATGTCGGGTATAGTTATTCTCTTGGTTTATGTGGATGATATTATCATTACTGGCACTGACTGTGGTTTGATTACTAAGCTTCAACAGCTGTTACATGCAACTTTCCATATGAAAGATCTTGGCCAGCTCACATACTTCTTAGGATTGGAAGTTCATCACCGAGCCCATGGCATTTTCGTGAACCAGCATAAGTATATTCAAGATCTTATCACTTTGGCTGGTTTGGAGGACACTTCTTCTGTTGATACTCCTATGGAGGTAAATGTCAAATACAGGAAAGATGAAGGGGACCTTCTGGATGATCCTACTCTCTATCGGCGCTTGGTTGGGAGTCTTATCTACTTGACCACTACTCGACTTGATATCTCCTATGCTGTTCATCAGGTCAGTCAATTTATGTCTTCTCCTCGGCATCTCCATCTTGCTGCAGTTCGCCGCATCATTCGCTATCTTCGAGGATCACCTCCTCGTGGATTGTTCTTTCCTACCGAATCCTCTCTTCAACTTGTTGCCTATAGTGATGCTGATTGGGCTGGGTGTCCGGATACACGTCGATCTACTACAGGTTGGTGTATATTTTTAGGTGATGCATTAATTTCTTGGAGATGTAAGAAACAAGATCGTGTTTCTAAATCCTCTACTGAGGCCGAGTATCGTGCCATGTCTACTGCTTGTTCTGAAATTGTATGGCTACGTGGTCTCCTTGAGGAGCTTGGGTTTCCTCAGACTACTTCTACCCCTCTTCATGCAGATAACACTAGTGCTATTCAGATCGCCACCAATCCTGTTTTCCATGAACGCACCAAGCACATTGAAGTTCATTGTCATTCTATTCGAGACACTTTGGAAAGTCGGGTGATATCTCTTCCTCACATCTCTTCTGATCTCCAAGTTGCTGATGTCTTCACCAAAGCTATGACTCGACAGCGGCATCAATTTCTTGTTGGCAAATTGTTGCTGATTGACTTACCAGCATCAATTTGAGGGGGGATGTTATCGTATACAATTTTAGGAGTTTATGCAATTTAGGACTCTATTATTATTAGCTGTATATATTATCTTACCATGTATAGATGCTAAAGATTAGGAATCTGTTAGACTACATGTATAGCATATACTGACGTGTATAGATGGAATGGACGAGATATATAATGAAAGGCGCCGAATCATAGGGCAACGTTTTCCAAACCTCTCTTCGTATTTTTCTGGTATCAAGTACTTTGACAAAGGGGGCGTTTGATTTGAAAGGCTTCAAAGAGATCAATTTGGTGGGTTGCAGTTACAAGCTTATAACGAACGTTTTATCTCTTAGGCTTAGGTAGGTAGTGGGGAAGGTATTTTTGAATCCCAAAACGTGTTTGTTGAAGGTCGCTGGATTTTGGATGGAACTTTGATTGCAAGCGATTGTCTAGACTCGAAGATTAGGAATTTAGGAGAGGTATACTAGGGGTAATGTGTAAACTAGATATTGAGAAAGCTTATGATCGTATAAATTAGGGGTTTCTGTTATATATGCCAAAGAGGATGGGGTTATGGCTTTAGTGGAGATATTGAGTGAAGTTTTGCATTCCTACCGTCAGGTTCTTATTTCTCATCAATGGCTTGTGGAAGGTTTCTTTGCTAATATGAGAGGGCTTATGACTCTATACGTATGAGTTGTAACAGAGAGTTAAAGGGGAAGGTTTTTTGGAAAACAAAATTCCAGATACAAATATTTCTTTGGTTTCTCTTTTCATTGTTCTTAGGGCTTATTTTAGGTCCCCAATAGCTTGTGGATTTCGAGCCCTCTTGTGGGCTTTATTGAAATCTGATTAATGAGAAATGCAGAGAAAAGCTTTCCTACGAGATTTTATACCAAACTGATACAGGACAACACTAGAAATCTTTATAATAGTGTACCCTAAAATTGATTGTACGGTAGGTTAAGCTTTTATAGGAAGCTTGCACCTTTAGGGTTTTAAAGATGAAAGAAAGGTTGTAGGGTTTTGTAGATGGAAAAGGGTTGGAATTAGCTTGGTTTTAAAGTGTTAGGTTATATGAATCTTAGAAAGAAAAAGAAAGAAGTGTGCTAGAATTTATAGACAACAGCCCTCCAGGGTCTATGGTATTAGGATTAATGGCCAATAGAGAAGGGAAATGGTTAGAATTGGATGAGGTCTTGTAGGATAGAGTTTTCGGTATGAAATTAGGGATTTTAGGGGCTATGAACAATAAGTTGTGAGTAGTAACTCCATTTTTATTTTTTTTTTGGTGAATTTGGGTTGAGATGGTTTAATATTTGATGGAGGCAAGTCTTAGGCTTATCAAATCAGGATTTATGGGGGGGTGTAGAGAAATACTATTAAGGTCTGGGTGTTGGTTAAAGAATGCATGGGAAGGGGAGAGGAGGAGGATGAAGAAGAAGAATCATTTAGGAATCTTACTTAGAATCTCTTAGGATTCACCCCCCTAAAGTTATGTTGCTTTACACGTAACTAAATTTTCAGTTTTTTAAAATTCAACTCTATTGAATAAAAAGACCTCATAAATATTTTTTATGGCTGATGGATTTTTCTTATTTGTATTAGGACTATAGATTAAAATTTCCAAATATTCATATCGGATTTTGGGCACCTTGTTATCGATACACCCCAATTTATCAGTGTCTCCAAAAATCCCAGCTGTGTCTACGTAATGGCATTGGTATTATGACCATTAACCATTATGGTTGGTTCGGACTTGGGTTGCTCAACAATCATTTTTAACCTTTTTTTCCTTCTTTTTTTTTTTTTCAGCAGAATCCCTCTCCCCCTCTTCTAAAAACACCTAGAAGGACTTTGATTTGTTGATTTCTAGACTTTTTCATCATCTTCTTCATTCAATTTTGTGATCCAAAAAACTGAAACTTATTTTATTTTATTTTTTTGTATATTCTATATTTTGTTGAATTAATTTATTTTCTATTTTTAAAATTTTTATTATTTCATAATTAATTACACTAAAGTGCTAAATTATTTTTTTTAGTAACATTTATATTTAGTAATGTTTTGGAGACTTCACTCAATGCTAGCTTTCAATGGCAATGTCATTAAACTAGAATTTTTAACTCCCTTGGGAGCATGTAGAGAAACATATTCTATAGGGAGCAGCATTGCTTTATTATAGGAGATTCTAGTTGTATCATGAGTTAAATATCTTTCTTCTTTTGGCTCGTTGTGTTATGCCAATTTTGTGAGAGAGAGCATGGACTTAAACCTCCTCCATTTTAGCAGATAATAGGTGGATCACTAGATTGGCAAATAAAGAAGTTGTCATCTTGGCAAAGGGGGGAGTTTCGAGTCTTGTAGACACTGCTTTTATTCTCCTTGAGGTTGTAGTTTTATGGTGATTGAGTTGAACTAAGTTACAATAGAGATAACTGATGCCAAGTAGATTTAAGGTCTTGAACGTAACTCCGCAAGTTCAAGAATCCTAGATATGATAGTTGGCCAAAGTTAGGATATACATCTAGTGGATGATGATAAAAATGCCATTTATTATTTGATTTGATGATGATACCATTATATTTTTGCAGGTGCAGAAGAGGAACTATTGACGTATTTGAGATGCATATAATTATGTTTTGAGGTGGTGTCAGGGTTGAAAATTAATCTAAGGAAGAGCAAGCTTATCGTAGTGGGGGAGGTAAGGAATATGGAGAGTTTGGCAGTGACTATGGGATGCTCGGTGGGTTGATTTAAGGTATTGACAGTAACTCCGTAGGTACAAGATATTTTGAAATCTAAGATATGATAGTTGGCCATAGTTAGAGAATACATCTAATGGACAATGATAACATTGCCTTGTGTGATTTGCTAATGATATCATTATATTCTACAAAGCAGAGGAAACAATTGCAGTATTTGAGATGCATATTATTGTGTTTTGAGGTGGTGTCAGTGTTAAAAACCCAAGGAAGAGTGAGCTCATCTCAATGGCGAAGGTAAGGAATATGGAGAGTTTTGCAGTGAATCTAGGGTGCTCAGTGGCTTCATTTCTAGCTACGTACTTGGGGCTTCCCCTCGGTTCCCATTATAAGGCCAAGGCAATGTAGGACATCATGGTGCTATGAAGTATGGACACTCTATTTTGGTTCACGTGTTTGTGTTGGACATCGACACTCTCGGATGCTTTCCGAACACGTGTTGAACACTCGAAAAAAGAGGGTCCAATTTTTTATTTTTGAATTTCAAACACATTCTAGACATGTTCGTACACGTTAATACATGTTTTATTACTATTATTTTTTATTTTATCCTTCATTTTCTCCTCTATTTTTTTCTTTTTTATATATATATATATATATATGTATGAATGTATACTTATCCAAAAACAAAAATATATGTATGCATGTATGTTCTATGTAGTAGTTAGTAAATAAATGTTCTACGTAATAGTTAATAAATTTGTTTTGGAACTTGAATTATGGATATTGATGATTAAATAAAGTTCTTAAATTTTTACTTAATGGCTTTGTTATTTTAATATCTTAATAATATTTTAATGATTTTTGTGTTTTTATATCAATTTTAATTGATATAATGTTAGGTTTTTATTATATGGCTATATAAAAAATATATACATGCATGCATACATACATATATATATATATATATTCAACATGTTCCTGACATATCCATCTCGTACTTTTATGAGATATGCCGTATCCGCATGTTTGTGTCTTGTTGTATTCATGTCCTGTATCCGTATCCGTGCTTCTTATTCATAGTGGAGAGGTTTCAAAATATGTTGGCGGGATAGAAGCAACAATATCTTTCAAAGGGAGCAAGATTAACTCTTATTAAAAGCCCATTTGCAAGCCTCCAATTTACTTCATTTTGTTTCCTATTCCGGCTTCATTGGAGAAGAAGCTTGATAGAATACAAATGGACTTTCTATGGGTGATCTAGGGGATGAGAGGAAATTTCATTTAATAGGGTGAGAGAGGGTATTAGACCGATTGGGGAGGTTGGGGGTTAAGCAATCGAGGGTGTCTAATCATGCATTTTTGGGAAAATGGTTGTGTGAGAAAGGGAATCCTTTGTGGAGGAGGGTAGTTGAGAGAAGTTTGGGTCTGTGTGGGGAGGGTGGATGTTGGAGGGAGTAGATCTTCATATGGGATGGGGTTTGGAAAAAAATTTGAAAGGTTAGGTTGATCTTATATCTCATACCAAGTTTGTGATAGGTTTAGGGGTAAATGTTAGATTCTAGCATTATAGATGGTGTGAGGTTTTGGTTTTGAAGCATAGATATCTGGACTTGTTTAGAATATTATATAACGAGGAGGCTTTAGTGGTGAACTATATCATGATGTCAGGTAATGAGGCAGTGTGGGATCTGCTGGTCCAAGGGAGATTTTCAGGATTGGGAGTTAAGAGTGAATCATTGGGCTACTTTGAATTCTGAATGGTACAAACCAAGGATTGGCGAGGAAAAGATAGAATAAGTTAGAGAACAGAGAAGGGAGCTAGGAAGCACAGCTACTCTATTTTGGCTCATGTGTCCATGTCGGACACCGACACTCTTGGACACTTCCCGGCCATGTGTTGGACACTTGAATCATGAATGTTGATGATTAAATGAAAAAGTTCTTTAATTTTTATTTAATGGCTTTGTTATTTTAATATCTTAATAATATTTTTTTGATTTGTGTATTTCTATACCAAGTTTAATTGCAATAACATTATATTTTTATTATATGTTCATATACAAAATATAAAAAATTTATAGATATTCAACGTATCCCTGACGTATCCATGGATTTAAATCACGGTCACGGGATACGAATCGGTTGTGGTCGTGGTGTAACGGTATCGAGAGTATCAGGTCATTCGTAACGGGAATTGGAAACCGCAATCGTGAATTTTTTCAAATACTAGCGAATCTCATAAAAGTCATTGATACACATATCTTGATTACAATCATTACATTTTAATCTTTTTTACTATTAATTTTTAATTTTTTAACACTTAAAAAGATTTTTTTTTATTATAAATAACACTCGAGAAGATATTTTATTAATTTATATGGATAATTGTAAAGTTAAACTAATAAGAAATATCATTTAATTTGAGTGGCATTACAAAGAATAATATAAATAGTAATAAAAAATAATTATAAGCATGAAAATCAATTTAGTTGATTAGTTATGGAATAAAAAAATTAAAAAAAATAAAAAATTTTAAGGCCAAGAGGCCTTTTCGAGTTCGTATTGACCCTGAATATTTTGGTACCCTATTTCAATTTTTTTGGACTATTTTGTTAAGTATCTCTCTTATATATAAATAATATAAAAATAGAAATCATAAGAATTCTGAAGAAAAAAATAGAACGAAAATAAAAAAAAAAATTGAAAAAAAAAACATAAAATAAATGTAACAGTTTCGTAACGGTCCTGTAACGGTCTGTAACTCTCATAACGGCTGATACGTAACGGTATCGGCCGATACGGCTGTGAATTTTAGTAACACCGATATATCGGTCAGTATCAGTATCGGAGGGTCAAAAAACAGATACGTACGGCCGATACATAACGTAATGGCCATTATTTAACACCATGGACGTATCTGTGTCCTATTTATTTGAGAAATAACGTGTTTGCATATTTGTGTCGTGTCGTATTCGTATCCCATGTCCGTATTTGTGCTTCTTAGGAAGGGAGGAAGGTTTTTGATTGCTTATATGAGATGCTCTTAGGAGAGAGAGTATATGTTTCCACACAATAATATATGAAAAACAGAGTCCCCCTTGAATGTTGTCCAGGGTAGGAGTTGGTGAGCCATTTGGTTTTTACGTTGCCTAGTTGTGCAGGATTTGTGGGGATTGCTTTTTTCACTTTTTGGGACTGTTTGGTCATGCCGGAAACAATCATGGACTTGTTTAGGTATTGGAGTAGCACATGGCGACGTGGTTTTGGGCGTCAGGTTTGGGAGACAGTTCCATGATGTCTCATGTGGTGTGTGTGGCAAAAGCGGAATAGGAGGGCTTTTGAAGGGTTGCAATGGCCGGCGAATGAGTTAAAGGGGATTTTGCTTAATACAATACTTTTGGGTTGTTCAAAGTTTTTATGGGACTGTAGATTCTTTTATAGATTTTTTAAGTAATATGCATATGAAATAAGTTTGAACACGTATTTTTCTCATGTACATGGGCACGCCCCAGTTTCTTGACACCATTGGATGATATATACATTTTATTTTACTTATCAAAGAAGCTTAAATGGTTGTCTCAAAATCACAGCCATATGTTTCTGTCAAGGTAGCAAGCATAGTTTTATTTGTTTTATTTTTTATTTATTTGTTTCTTCTTACTCGCAATTGCTTTCTTATTTTCATTTAATATCTTTATTGACAGGAGTGGAGGTGTATTGGGTTTTGCCATGGCTTGTTCGAATACATTTGGACTTGTTACAGGTGCATTTCTTCTTGGCTTTGGTTTGAGTGAAATCCCAAAGAGCATTTGGAGAAATGCTGATTGGACCACTCGCCAGAAGGTTCTTTCTCATAAAATTGCAAAAATGGCCATAAAACTTGATGATGCTCATCAAGAATTATCAAATGCCATTGTAGTAAGTGCCTTTTGCAATCACAATCTAAAATTATATTTTTTCAAATTTGGTGTGGCAGAACTATGTTATATGATGCTTTATTCTATATTGTCATGTTCGATCATTTTCTCTTAGTCATGTTTAGGCTAAGGTCCTCAACTTTTTGTTGTCACAATATGTATTCTAGTTTAACTTGAAATTGTATTTTTTGGTTTGTAACTTGGATTTTTCTTTGATGCTTTCAACTATAATGAGTTTACTATTATATAGGTTTCATGAATTTAATTAAATGGTGAATCAACAAAAATTATTTTGGGTTTCTTTTGGTCTAGATCCGTCTGAAAGTATAACTATGCCTTCGGTTTCACAAACTGGAACAGTATTATGTTTTAGATTTTGATAAATGGGCATTTCAACTATAATGAGTTATATTCTTCTCAAATTAGCAGTTTCCTTATTACTTGTTGGATGCTTTCCTAAGACTTCAGGAGTCTTTATTTATCATCTCCCCCCCCCCCCCCCCCCCCCCCACAAAAAAAAAAAAAAAAAAATGGAAGACGGTTGTGACAGAAATCTTAGTGATTTTCCTAGGTTTGTCCCTTCTCGAGAGGAATATATTGTACTTGTAATAGTACTGCTGTTTAGAATTATCCACTGAGAATTGTGTGCTTGCCTGGTTGAAATTTATTTTGGCCTTGTATTTTGCTATGCTAAGCTGGAAAACAATTTTGGCAGTTGCTTTTGTATATACCACAATTGTATCTGACATTACTCATCTATTGCTTACTTACCCATTTTTTATTCGCGGTGTACTGTATCAGGTTGCCCAAGCAACATCCAAACAGATGTCCAAACGAGATCCTTTGAGACCCTACATGGATGTTATCGATAATATGTTAGTTCAAATGGTATTTCTGCTTCTTGTTTTTACAAGCTTAAATAGTTTCATTAAGGTACTTGTTTACATATTTTAAATTGAACTTCCTATCTCCCAGTTCGAGGAAGATCCATCCTTCAAACCACAAGGGGGGCGATTAGGGGAAAATGACATGGACTATGATGCAGATGAGAAATCAATGGCAACACTGAGGCGTCATCTTAGAGGAGCTAGAGAGGAGTATTATCGGTACAAAAGGTAAACTGACTGGACATAGACAATAGTCCTTGTGCTTGCTTTGACATTAATTCTTATACTAGAGAGGAGTTTAACCAAATGCATAACTTAACCCTCCTAATAAAAATTTAGAACTCAGCCCTGAATTCTTATACTAGTCCTTGTGCTTGCTTTGACATTATTTATTGCTACTGCATCTTGTTTGACCTCGTTATCATATTAGTGAACAGTGATCATGCTTTTGATGGCTGTTTATTTGGGTTTTAGCCTTTGGAAATTGATCAGTGTTTAGATGATTTTTGTTCCTATTTGCTTGTAGAAGTTCTTCCAACAATCCTATATTGATTTTTTCTACAACCTTTCTTATTTCATCCCTAAAACCATATTAGAGTCACATGACGATTATATTAAAAAAGGCCATTACTCAGTCGTCTTGGACATACGGAGTGCTGTTAGGGGTTGATTTAATAATGAAGTAACTTTCAGCATTATTTGAATACAGTGGTGTTTCTCTTACTTGAACATGCATTCTCACTTGGGGATACGTGATTCATGGAAATGGTGGGTAGGTTCCCTCTAATCGGTGGATTAAATAGATTGGAGTGGAATCTCCCTCAATTGAAGGATTAGACCAGTCAAATGCACGGATTTGACCACTATACCCCTCTTTTGTTATATTGTAAGTCAGGGTCTGGGGGACCTATAAGGTCCTGTGCTAACTGGCTCAGCCATTAGGTTTTGAGGAGATCTGGAGGACATCTGGTTTGAAGGCTAAGATGGAGGTACATCCTAATGGTCCTTGCCATTTGGAAAGTGGCAATAAGGAAGTGTCTCATTGGGCCATTCAAGAGGAATGAGTCAAAAGACAAGTGAAACTTAACATGGTGGCACATGCACATTGCATGAGGGCCTTGAGGTGACAGGCCTCTAAGGAAAATATGATACAAGAGTATTTGGGTGTCCAACACATTTCTAGAGACCCACAGGCTTAGGAATCCTATAGTGAAAGGTCCGTATCCTTGGAATAGGATTGATTCTATTCCTCTCACTATTCTCGAACCCTTGTCTACAAGCCCATCATTTGGTGCACCTCAGATCTGAGCCTAAGGTTTCATTCTGGGCCGGCTTCTTAGTCACCCAGTACTGCCTATTTGATTCCCCTCAACTTGGGTTTGCCCAATCTTCGTCTGGATCAGGCTTCTTCCAAGACTCCTCTTCTCTGACGTGTCACAGATACTCTGTCTGACATGTAAAAGGGACTTGCAGGCTAGCAAGGACCCTTCAACAATATGCTTCTGCTTTCTCTATTAGCTTAGCTTGACTTCCTCGTTCATCATGCCTCTTATCATGTCCAATGATGGTTTTGATCAAGGGTTTCTCAAAAATTTGCTATTCGACTGCAGCAATAGGTGGGAATGAACTGAACTTCCTTAATGAATTCCCAACAATTGATTGATAGAAGAAGCTGGAGACTGCAAAATATGGGGTTGGAATTTCAACCATTTTGATTTTAGGATTTGCAAAAGAGATTTGGATTTTGTATGGGTGGGGTTATAGTAGGTACAAGGACGGGTTGGGAGAAATTTGAATGGTACATTAACCTTGTATTGCATCATAGATTTGTGTAATTTTCGGAACTGTTTAGAATTGCTTCTAGCAAAGAAGTTACGTCACAGAGTGTGAGAGTCTTGGAGAATGGTATTTGTTTGAAAACCTTGCTTTCCTACCATTTTGTTGAGATTGGGAGCTAGTGTCTGTGGATGAATTCTTTGAGAGATTGTATGAAGCTTTAGTTGACAGGGTAGGGGGGATGATATGAGGTGGAATATCAATAAGAATGATAATTTTACAGTGTTTTTTTTAAGAAGGTTCTTCATAGATCTGTTTAGGGTTTCCTTGGCAGGGTGGTTGGTGTACAACAGTGCCTTCCAAGGTGGCATATTTCACTTAGATGGCTGCATTGGAGCTAATTTTGACTATTTTTAATTTAGGGAAAAGGGAGAAGTTGTCTCTAAATTGTTTGCATGTTCCATTATTTGTCTTTTGCTCCATTATGAGGTTGCTGGCGACCCGTGGAACATAACATCTCTTTTTGGCATGTGTTGGGTCAAGCCAAAGTTGGGGGAGATTTTTCCAGGTTATTGGAAAGGGAGTTGTGGAAAAAGGCAAGGCTAAGGCAGGCTTTGGAGACGGGCCTTTTGTGCTTGATGTGATGTGTGTGGAAATAAATACATAGGCACACTTTTAAGGATAACCGAGATGTCAATACATGGGTTTAAGAAGTTGCAATTGAATTCACAGGGGTTCCCTAGTACTAATTTTTATTTTTTTAAGATTCTATAGGTGTGTAAAACTTTTTAGTGGGACTCGGTCTTTAAGCACTCTATAAAGTCCATGTGTAAATGTGTTGTGCCTCCTTTGGCCTTTTTCCAATACAATCTTATTAGGGGGGAAAAATAATGTCTTCCAAGTTTGATATTTTTTTTTTTGAAAATAAGATGAAAATTGTTTACGGTAGATTCTAAGAGAAGTATTTGTACCAGGGTTATACGAACCTACGTATATGGCCAGTGTTGTCAAAGGCTATCACCTTGCTGCCTAGGCGATCGGGCGATACTATTTTCAGTCTTATCGCTTTAACATGTTCCAAACCAGGCGTCTTCAAAGAGACGATGCCTAAGCGATCACCTTAAACAAGACGAGAGGTGACCAGGCAATAGCCTTTTTTATTATAACATATTTTACTTGTATGTCCTTATGTTTATAGTATTCTATGCACTTATTTAATAATTCTATAAGAGGCCTATCAATATAAAAAAACATAGTTATATAGTCTAGAAGTATTATTGTCCAATCTATTATATTAAGTATTATTATCAAACATTAGCACAGAATTGGGCTAATGAACATTTAAATATTAGAAATATTGCTAAAAAATCAAAGTTTTAGAGAGAGTACTTCTTTCAACATGGAAAAAAATTTAAGGTAGGGATTGATATTTCATCTTCTATAACCAACAAAATATTATCATTTTTCACAAAATTTGAGACAGCCCACAATAAAACATTTTTCTTTCATCAGCCAAATTGATCACCTAGTATGAGAAGTCTTCCCAACATAGGCCTGATTTTTGAGAATTAGTTTAGATGTTTGCGAGATTGACCCTATCATGTCTTCTATATTATTAGAACTAGCAAGTTTATAAGAATTTATTCTGTATAAGACTTAGATAGATAACAAAACCTTAAATATGAATTTACAAAAAAAATTATTAAAGCTTAAGATGGTTATATCACTTAAATACGTCATATGTAACTTTTAGATTGAACTCTTTGGTGTTACGTGATAATTATTTTAGTGATAAGATATTGTTTAACTTAGAATGAATTAACTTTTAATGTGTAATATATATATTTTTTATTATTTTATTAGTTAGCGCCATGTTTCACTCAGGCTAACTGATTTTTTGTCGCCTCACTTTTGGGTAATGTGAGATCTTAATACCTTAAGGGCACCTTTTCGCCTTTAACTACACTGGTATACGGTCACAACCCTTAATCATTCCTAGTACTTTTTAGTCTTTAGCTTTGTAAATTACCTACTACACTTGCATTACTGTTACTTGACTACTTATGAAAAATAGTTACATTATAACACACTATAAAAATTCAATAATATAATGAAACAAAAGAAAGCAAGAGCAAAAATAAAGATTAAACCAGAGGCTGATACTCCATGCTGACTGGTGCCCAGTCAAGCCTAACTAGTGGTCTTGATTGGCCTTTGCAATCAGCATCACGGGTGCTTTTCTCATTTCATTGTAGCCATGAACGTAGCTATCATTGAGGATTTTTCTCATTTCATCACAGTTATGAATACAAGCAAGCAAGTAACACTAGTCTATGCATCACATTTTTGGAAGTGTTTGGCACTCTGGCCCAGTGTATACTTGTTACAGTCAGTTCAACTGTACCTAATTAACTATCGGTTTTGCAGTGAGTATTTGACGTATGTCATGGAGGCCCTTGAACTGGAAGATACGATAAAGAATTATGAACGACGTAATGCGACTGGATGGTTTGCTCCTAACTTGTCATTTTCTTTTCTAATTCCCCCCCCAACACACACACACACACACCAACCCAACACACACATAGTTTAGCTATTTAGATTGATATTTCTTTTTAGTAATATCCTCTTTTGGAGCTTGAACACCCTCTTTGACGAATTAAATTAATATAATTGAAGCTTTCCCCTCAACAACCTACCAGGGCACTGGACTATTTTTTTTTCTTTTTTGGGATAAGTAAATGCACATGTGCCTAATTTGAACGATCCTTTTTTTTTTTCATACAAAACAGCAAACATTTAATTAATGAAATGAAAAGAAGAATGAGATACGACACAATGCAATAGGAGGAAGATTTACCACAAAAAAAATAAAAAATAAAATAGGAGGAAGGATGAGAAATCCTTCACTGTACATGACTAAACAGATTTAAGTAAACCTAAACGAAACCCCAAGAAAAACCACCCTACAACAGCAACTGAAACCCTCTCACAGGGGGTAAAAGTGTCCTCTAAAGGGGACTAAGGTAGCAGCTCATTGTTTCACCTAAAATCAGCTCCTTCATTAGTTAGTGTAGTAACCCATTTGATCTTATTTCACAATGGATCCACTTGAACACTAATCTCTGGAAAGGTGGTGGCTGTGATCAGATACTGCCAGCTTTGATGCTGTCCGTTATTGCAATTGTTTTGATCTTAGATTGTTTATTCTAGTGGAGTGAGCTCGTCCAATAACACATCACCACTCAATGAACCCAACTTATTGTGTTTCACTTTAGGTGGGACTGTGGCAGCCTGACCATGAAGTTGAGTGGATTTGATAAGAAAACCAATGTGCCCCAGCCCCCAAGTCCATTTCCTCTCCCCTTAGATTCTTTTGATCTCTGTTTGCTTTTCTGTTGTTATGGTGAAGATTATTATGCAATAATTTCACAGCTTTCTTTCTTTAACACTTGAATTTTTTGAATAGAACTCAAGAAAGTCTTCAAATAAGATGTTGTGGGTTATTTGATCATTGCCTTGGTATTCTTGTTAGTGGGGTTCATTTAGTGGTAACGCATGCACTATGACACAATTGCCATGCATTCTGTTATTCTGGTAGTTGCTAGAGAATGCATGTTTCTGTCTTATCAAAAAAATTTGCTCCATATCCATAATTGATTTGTCATGATTTTGTGCACCCACTGAAGTTTCTCACACTTAATTTGGTTGTTTGCAGTAGATTCATGGTTAAAATGTCATTTTGCTTCCTCATAGTAGTTTTTTTTGGGTGAATTAGTAATTACCTTAAACCACCCCATTACATTCTGTTAATGGGTATTTATCCAAACCTTTAGTTTGAGTACTCCTGCACTTAGTCAATCTTTTGTTTTTGTTACACAAACACATATTTTGTTATACTATATAAGCTGTTTTAATCACTTTGTCTAGTCAATGTCTTTCCAATCAGTTAAGCTGTTTATATATTTTTTTTTATAACCGGGTGTTTGACACAATTGTACCGACTAATCCTGAGACCCACACCAAGCCCCCCCCTCAGGCTGGTCGGTTAACTTCGGGCTTGCGCCCACGGGTGTGGTTCCAAAGAAGTTGATAACACTCTAGTGGGAGTTGAACCCCAGACCTGATGCTTCATGAAGCACTAATGCCCAAGTGACTTTACCACTGAGCTAACCCCTTGGGGTTAGTTAAGCTGTTTATATTTATCTGCTATTTATATTAACTTTTACCAACTTGTTTTCACCAGCTTACTTTCAGGATTAGTTTACAGGATTGAGCAGATGTAGTTGTTATGATAATCTGATAATTTTTCTTAACTTACTATAAAAATTATGCTACCTTTTCCTGGGTACCAATAAGAACATCACACAGTAGTTTTAATTTTGAGGATAGAGGAACAGGGAATCAAATTCTTGACTTGCATTTTGCAAGTTTGGCTTGAAGCCATTATATTTTATATTTTCAGAATAATGTAGACTTTTTCTCTCTCTGCAAATTTGGTGGTTTGTGTCTTTATGATCTCGATTTTGTAACATGATTCTGGGATGGCCCTCCCCCGATACACCCTGCAATAATATTTCTAAGGACATATGTCTTTACTGAGCCCAAATTATATTTGTGAGGATGTACATAACTACAATAATATTATTTGAAATTCCAATACTATCTTGCAGGAAATTTGTTTCAAGCCTCAGACCTGAGCGAACTGGAAAATTAGGGCCCCTTTTTGATACAATGGGTAATTTTCAAATCCAATTTCTTATGTGTTTGTTTGAATTTTCATTTTTCCCTTAATAAATTTTCATTTCATGTTGTAAATAATGATAGAAAAGGATTAAGTTTAAGTTAAGTTGATACTTCAAATATGTTTGACCTACTTGGTGAATAACTGAGGTAATATTTTAATTTCCTGTCTTGTTTTATAAGGACCTATGAGGCTTTTCCTTTTCCCAAAAGGAAAGATTGTCTTGCCTTGGGTGGCTGGCTTCTTCATTAGGATGTTAAGTGATGTTAACATTATGTGTTATTGTGCTGTAAATGTTTATGCGCATAGATTTTGATTCGTTTTCCCTTTCCCCCTTATTTGCGTTCCCTCTAGTATATTAATGGGCTTACTGAATAATTTTGTTTATTCATGCATTTACAAATTGTTCACTATTTTAACTATTTGGACTTCGTAACATGGTTATGCAAGACTTCCATTCTTAATATTCAATATGCTAGTTATAGGCTCCTCCAACTTTAGCCAATAATATTTGTTGGTTTCTTGCAGAATTAACCTGGCGTTGTGTCCTTAGGAAGCAAGTTGAGAAACTATTGGCCGTCATTCTTGGTTGCATGTCAGCTGCGATTCTTTTAGCAGAGGCCACTATACTGCCTAATGGAGTTGATTTATCTCTTTTTTCAATTCTTATAAAATCTGTAGGAGAGCAGGAGGTTCTTGTGCAGGTAGATTTTGAAAATCTTTCAACAAATTTTGGATTGCTGAGATCTTGCCTTTGATGAATAGTTCTTTTCGCTTTGTATTTCAGTATTTCATCCCAAATTTTCATATTAGGGTCCAAATGTTCAGTTCCTTTTGGGGGAAAAAAAATGAATTTGTTACATGTGCTTTGTGCATGTCCATGTTTATGCTTGGATATATTTGTGTACCATATTTGCTTATTTGAATGAATATGCATAACATGCACCACGTACATCCAAAGTCACCACAAGAAAGCACCTAGCACTAGCAGACAGTGTGTTGTCTTAGGCCTCAATGATGAGGTGCAATGGTAAGTCATTAATGGAGGCTCACTTAGAATTTGAGTTCGACAAGTGCTTATTATCACATATATTTGTAGTTTTAATTATTGATCAAAAAAATATATTTGTAGTTTTAATTACTAGAGCTCATAATCTTACTTAAATCTCTTGTTTTAGTTATAACATAAATTATACTGAGAGAGAGTTGAGAAGGTTTTGAAGGTACCAACTAACTTGCTAGTAAAGTCTCTAAGTGGTTGTTACTAGAGACCTATGATTGAATCCCTCACTTGACAAAGTGTTTGGCAGGAGGGGTTGTTTATGGAGATGTGAGAGGGCTTTTCTCACCCTCACTTTTGGCCCCTCAGTTTGTTTAGCCAATGTCAACATCTGATTAAAGAAATTGTTTTAAGTCTGGGTTCCAGGGCTAGTCGTGAGATGTTACTAATAAGATGATGGAGGTAGTAGGAGAAACTAGGAGAATCCTGAGGTTTGTGATCTCCATATTCCTCTGTCCTCCATTGATAAATGAGCTAAGCAGGTCAACCTTATTTATAGAGCTCTTAAGAGTTTGGTGTCAAAGCCAGTTAACTAATTGGAGGAGCGATCCTTAGATGGCAATGCCAAGGAGTGGAGGAGCACATGATGACGAGACAGAAAATGTGTCAAGAGTGTGACTTGTGACAAACAAGTGTCCCTGCAAGACACGTGATGTTTCACTCTCTCAAAGAATTTTTGAGGCAAATTCTGTGGTTGGGAATGTGTCAACAAACCCCTTGACTTCAGCCACCAAACCAATTAAGCCCAAGATCCCATGGGAGATTGTAATGAGGTCTGAGGGTTGTGCTATGCGCCAAGCTTGAGGATCCCAAGGCTGTACTCCTGACCTAGGCAGGTGATGAACATGTTAGGGCGCAAGTGCAACCAAGGGCAGCTTAGCTGGTGATTGAGGAGAAACATACACAAGGTGGAGACAAGTGCGGCAAGTGACGGGAGGTGGAGGAGATGGTCCTCTTAACTTCACCATGTGTGGGAAATAGGAAAGGCACATTTTGGCCCCCCACAGGTCAAGGTTCTAAGTTCAAGGCACCATGTGCATTGACCCAAGGAGGGACCAACATGGCACACATTGAGGTAGTGTGCAAGTAAAAGTGAGACTGCATCGGTACATGTATGTGCAAAGTAGAAGCTCATGTGGAGAATGCTACATAAGCAAGGTGGTGCCACGTAGTGAGGGGTTCCCCCTACAAGAAGAGCTTATATATAAATATATATAGTCTCGAGTATCTTGGACTTTCATAGTAGGATTCCGAGAAGTGAAATAGTGGTCTACCTCTTCAAAGTGGCAAGGTGCTATTTCTAATTGGTAAAACAAAGAAGAGGTGTCTGTTTACTTCTGGAGTCGGGATGGGGTGAATTTTCCCCACATTTCAACAATTCCTTTTTGTTGATGTCACGGGTTCTTTAACAGAGGAGGTGATACGTGTGTAATGGAGTGCCCAGTATGCTGGGCTTGGATGAGAACGGGTCTCCCCATGCTGAGAGAGACAGAGGTAATGGCTCAAGGACATGAGGTCCAGTTCAAGGGTCCTCAAGGATTCAAGAGCAATCAGCAATAAGCCAATTAGAATAAGTTGCTAGGCCTTAGCTAGTGCTCCTGGCGAGTGGAGGTCTATTGGGTTACAGCCCAAAGCAATCAGAATACAGTTGGGGTTTCCGGCATGCAGGGCCTACTGGCCTGTATTCTTGATGGGCAATCCAACAACTGCAGCGGAGGATGTGCTACACGGCCATATGACAAAAATATGGAACCCACCTCTCAGTTGCAATGCTTCTGCAAGAAAAGAATTTGGACCAGTACAAAATTCTGAGCAAGTTCCTCAAAGTATATCTGGATGGAAAGAAGATGACAGAACCTCCACCAATTTTTTTTTTTTTTTGAAGGTAAATCAAACCAATGTTCTTAGACCCAGCCCGTTCATCGAACCGGAAAATTGTCTGGGTTACCGGTTCAACCGTTGGGTCAACCGGAATCAAACCGTGATGTCATAATTATGTAATTAATAAATTTAATAATACATATTATTAATATTTTAAATTTAAAAATTATACAAAAATTACTAAAAATTATATAAAAAAAATTTTACAAAATATGAATTTTTTTAATATATAAAACTTCAAAAAAAAAAAAATAATAAACATACTTTATTAAAATATTAAATGTTAAAACTCAATTTTCATTTTTTCATAATAGCAAAACCCACGTATTTCTTCTGCAGGGTTCAACACCTAAATAAAGATGAAACTTTTTCTCTCTCTAAAAGTACAATTGCTCTCTGTATTGGCTCTCTCTAATATATATATTTGATATATTTCACTCTCTAAAAGAAACAAGGAAAAGCAGCAGACTCTTTATGGCCTGCTTTATCTCTGCGCCATGGCAGAACCGGAGCACATGAAGATGAAATACAAAAATCCAGCCCCATCTATTACTCGGTCTGTGTTTCGGAAGATAATCTTCACTCCAGATCTGAACGGTGTTCACTCCTGATCTGCGTTAGGGGCACACCGTCGACGATCTCCATCACGATCGGCGATCTCCATTATGGTCGGCAATTTTCATCACAATCGGTGATCTCATCATAGGCTATCTCCATCCATTCTCATCAGAAATACCAACCGAATCAACAGCGGCCGGCTGCACTGCCGTCGCCACGGTAGCAACAGTGGGTAGTTGTGCAGTATCCGGCAGTGGCCCAATGACGGGTCGAACGGTTCACCGGTCGAACCACCCGGTTCTGCCGGTTTGCCATTTTTAGAACGGTTTTGAGTTTGGAACGGTTTTGTGGGTTCGACTGGACCGTTCCCTGGACCGGTCGACGGTTCAACCGGTTGAACCGTCCGGTCCGGTCCGGTTTTGAAAACATTGAATCAAACACACACACTTGAACCCTCAACCTCTCATATGGGGAGCTGGAGGAGATTCGAACCAAGCTAGAGTTTTTTGGTAGAACCTCCCCCTAATATATCTCTTTTCTGCACAACGGCCTTTTATTGGCATTATGAGTTTGGAGATGGTGGGGAAAAGGGGTAGTGTGAATAGGCTTCACAATGATTCTGCAGTTGCAAGAACCTGAATTGGAGCAGGTTTGGCTAGAATTATCAAATATTGAATCTGCTGGGTGCCTCGTTTGAATGTTAAACACCAAACTCTACCCCCCATTAGGAAGACTAACAAACCTGGAGTGATTGAATGGAAGAGCCTATTTTTATTGTTGAAACTCATTTTCTTGGGGACCTTAGGTGGCCTTTCCCTTTTTTTTATGCGTTCGCCCCCCTCAGGTGCTCTGTTAATATAAACATACATTTACTGAAGTCAAAAAAAAAAAAAAAAGGTCAGGATTCATGTATCATGGGTGTCCCAGACTTGCTGAACAATCAGATTGAATCAAGGAAAAGCACCGGTGTATAATTAAAAAATAAATATATAAAGGATCTACACGTGATAGTTGGTCATGCATGCAGAAGAGCTATGAAAATATAGACAAGATTATTATGGCACAAGTTACTTACCAAAAAAAAAAATTTATGGCATGAGTTGAAGGTTTTATTTTATAAAGGACTTGCAAGAATATCAAATAGGGCATGCATGGTATCAATGAAGAAAATAATTTTTTTTATAGAAAAAGAAAAGGAAAAAGAAAATTCCAACCTGAGAGTATATTCTTTAATTATGACTACTTTTTTTATTTTTATTTTTTGCTTTTGTTATGGAATAAGTTGATGAAATGGAATCAAGAAAAATGGCATAAAGCTTCAATGATGATGATGGCAATGCTAATGAATACAATTGATGAGTGTGTAAGATTATCACATTTCTTGGATGCCACAAAGACTCTTCTTGCTTTTAAAGATTCAAGGCTGGGTTCACTTATGACGTCATATTCTTTGACATAGGATACATGCTCCTGTAATGCTGAATTCTTGTTATCAGTAGGCTGGTATACAAATTTCACCAACCATGTAAAGGAAATCTTTATTTACTTAAAAGTATTTTTCTTTACCCTAAATTTATATGTAATATTCACTCTTTAATACCATTCTTAAGTTGATATTTAAATAGGTTAAGGAAGGCTTATAGTTGATATTATTAAATTTGCCAACTTTCGATTGGAGCTTGAATATCATCTTCATTCCTTCTAGCTGCTAGAGAGAGAGAGGAAACGTACAGCTTTACCATAATCATTTTCTGACTAAATCTCTATTCCTGATACACAATTGCATATAATACTTGATAAATTAATGGTAGATTGGGAATCTAAAGAAGTTATTTTTTCTGAGTTATATTGAATTTTTTTCCTTGATTTCTCCCATTCAGTTATCTTGGATAATGTTTCACTTTGGTTTGTCTTGTTTCATAATTTTCTAGACTACCATTTTCAGTGCAAAATCTTTTGTTTGCATCATCATTTTTTTGGTTGAATACAACAATACAATCTTTTGTTATCTGTACTGTCTACTTGTTTGCTGAGAATCGTAAAATGATTACTCTTTGCCTTGTGGTTCTAGTTTATAACTGTCCCATCATCATCATATATCTATACTATATGATTTAATGCCTTTCCCTTTTTTATTGGATAACTGCAAATTGATTAGTTCAGCCCCCCCCCCCCCAAAAAAAAAAAAAAAATTTTGGTGCAGGTCTTTGCTTTTGTTCCTCTGATGTACATGTGTATCTGCACTTATTATTCATTGTTCAAAGTTGGAATGCTGATGTTTTACTCATTAACACCAAGACAGACAAGCTCAGTCAATTTGCTTATGATATGCTCGTAAGTTTCCTTGTAGTTTTATTGGCATTAATTGACCTTGCCTTTTGATATTTTCTTTTGACAGAAGCTAATAATTAGATTCCATTTCCATGTCTCTTCCAGGATGGTTGCTCGGTATGCGCCTCCAATTTCATACAATTTTCTCAATCTCATTCGTCTTGATGACAAAACTATTTTTGAGAAGGTGCACCTCCCTTACATGTCATCCTTTCATTGTCAGTTTCTTGTCCATGTTATCCTACTAGAAACTGAACTGTTACAAAACAAGTGGCTCATCACATTCAATTTTTGGTGAGAATGCATGTGAGATAATTGCACCTATCCTTTCCTTTCCTTTTTATTTTTGCACATTTACATAAGCTCTCTTGATTTCTTGTCCAAATGGGAATTTGGCTTCTAGGTCTCCCATAGTAAACTGAAGAGTTCATTGATGGTATTATTTGAAAAAGGAAAAAGTATAATCTTTTCCATCTACACACTGCTGGTCCCCCTATTGCTGGATGCTGAGAGAATTTTCTTTCATCTAGAGATATTTAGCTTGGCACAATTGGGGTGTTGATTTTTGTATCATTCCTTTTTTTTCCTGATAGGTAGGTTTTGATGACGTAGGTTAACCAAAAAACTCTCCTCTTTCTAGGTAAAGCTTCAAGATACTCTTTCATAAAAGGGAAAGCCATTTTGGGTGCTTATGGGAAGTTATCTAATAATCTTAGGAAATTGTTGGGCAAATTTCTCAGAAGCGGGTATGTTTGGAATACCTTTGGCAAACAGTTTTTTCCTTCCTAAACTGTTTGCTTAAGGTTTATCTTCTCTCCCTCCCTCTTCTCTCTCTCTCATGTTGGGTTTCCTGTCTATGTGCAGGAACACCATCTATTCCATTTAACATAGTTTCTCATTAAGTTTCCCTGTCCAAATTAAAACCATCTTGTGCCATGCCTCCTTTTTTGACCCATTCCAGTTTCAGCTTTCATTTTACTGTTTCTGTTTTCACTAATTCAATTTCATGCATGTACATTCTGTGTTGACCTTATATTTTGTTGAGTGCTCAAATATCAAATTATCTATTAATTGGATTTTTTTTTGTTTAACTTCTCTTCCCCCTTAATGATTGACTATTTTACCTCTTCTTGTAATGACATTATGATTGCAGCGAATGGGGAACATTGATGATGCTGTCCCGTTCTTTGGGCGAGAATTTAACCATATTTATCCACTTATTATGGTTATATACACTTTGTTGGTTGCAAGCAATTTCTTTGGCCGGATAATTAATTATTTTGGGAACTGGAAGATATTTAGATTCCAAACTGAGGCAGATGATATGGATGGTTATGATCCATCGGGATTAATAATCTTGCAAAAGGGTATGCATAATATGACTTTGTAACTCCAGTTTCTATATATTACATATATATGTCAATATTGTGCATTCTGGACTAAATGTAAATATTAGAGCAATTTGGGACTTTCATCACCCTACCCCAAACCAAAATAAAATAAAATAAAACTCATCTAAATAATGTTACTTAAATGGTAAGAATCTTACTATTTATGATTGTTTTCTCAGAACGATCTTGGCTTGAAGAAGGCCGCAAAGTTGGTGAACATGTTGTCCCATTGGCAAGAAATTTCAACAGTGTTGGTATGGATGTGGAGTCTGCTGGCAACATTACAGTATGTGAACATCTCCTAAAAGCACAATTTTTTCCTTTTGTTTACTTTAACATTTTCTCACAATGTTACCGTAGCTAATCAAACTAGCTGATTGAATTGGAAACGAAACCTCAGACTAGTATGGTTCTATTAATGTACCACATAGGATAAAAATCCAGAAGGAATTAATTGACCAGGCTAGTTTAATAATGAACTGTGGCCAGTTTAATAAGAATCAGGCATTTTTAGTTATATTGTTAGAAAGACATTATTTCCCCACTTTAAATGGTAGCCATGCAAAGAGAATATGACCCTTTTAGTTTTTTAGTAATGTATGAGCTTTAAATATAAAAAATAATTGAGATCATCCAATGATAAAACAGAGCTTAGAGACACCCACTCCACTCTCGATCTCTTCTACTAATATTTTGTACTCTGGGCACATAAAATAATGTTTGACGTGAACTCTATATATTTACTGTATGTTGATTATTGTATATTGACACTTGAAAAAAGTGTTTTTTAGGAATTTCAGTCATAGCTGACTCTTTTATCTGTACTTTTATGTGTATATGCACACCGATATATATATGCATGACTATTTTCACAATCTATTATCAATCACTAGTTATATATATTCCTACAATTTCCTTATGTTTATCATAATTTATATTTATCAATTTTTAACCAATTGAACCAGTAGATCAAGTGGTTAAACTAGTGAATTGGTTAACTAGTCCCTTGATCAGTTTTATGTCCAGTTCGGTTCTAGTAACTATCTTATTACACATGGAAATATTTGGATTAATAATGTGGTCCAATTTCTCAGCTACACTATAGGAGGTGCCTTTCCCTTTCCCATAAACACTCACAACCCCAATTAAGGTGGGATTAGATCCCAAGTCTCTGGTATGACCTTATAGAAACTTCACCAGCTAAGCAATTTGGCACTCCATAATTTCTAGAACAATACGCTTCTAAATTAGATCCACTAAAAAGATTCAAATTCCCAATAATGAATGATGACCTAGAAGTTATATTCATTTGTTGTTTTGACTCTTGAGTAGAAAGTCTCATACTGTGATTCTCCTTGTCAGTGACTTTTCTTTCTCTTCATATTCATTACTTGGGGCATAGTTTAGTTCTAAACTTGAAAATAAAATGTTCAGGACAGAGCTGCTGTTGAAATGAAGACAACAGCCAGTTTAACGGAGGATGTGAAGGGAAGTTCATCAAAACCTTCGAGAGATGAGGTTCGCAGATATAGTGGGAGCACAGAATCCATCAGCAACAAGTATGCTGCCATACGGGAACAGAGCAGGCAAGCATCCAAGACGAAGCCAGTGGAGAACATAGCCTCTGCTAAGGTCTCTTTGCTTGATGCAGGAAACTCTCAATCTGGTAACACAGTAGGAGTACCATCGTCTGGTTTAGCCTCAAAATGGGCATCAATGAAGTCTGGATTTCAAAGTTTCAAGGCAAATATAGGAGCCAAAAATTTCCTTCCTTTACGCCAAGTTCAGGAAACGAAACTTCTCTCTCGTGAGTCCTCATCTGAATCCCTTGATGAAATATTCCAGAGATTGAAGCAACCAGCTTCAGAACATGGTAATTATAGTGACGAGGATGAAGATCGAATGGAGATTAGAATCTCAGGTCCCACTAGATGATATCCACTGATTTTTAGTGGTTGATGAAATTTTCTTTTCCCTATTGTAAAAATCAGGAATGTAAGCAAGCACAAAATGTACAGGTCGTGGAGAAGGACCGATGGCAAATTCTTGCCCATTTTTCTGTTTTGGAATTTCATCTCCTGCTCTAACTGAACCATGGGTGGACATTCTGATATACTCAAAACAACATACAACTATCAGCAGCTGATTGGAACTTGGAGAATACAATGGAAATATGTTCACGTTGTGTAGAAAGCTCATTTACCAGATAGGATTTTGTCATTTCTGGTTGTAGTGGTCAATTAGCATCAAGTCCTGTTACTGTTTGAACTTAATGCTTTTCTCCATATTGAACATAGTGCCTCTGTACTATAAATGTACGTCTCTTCGTATTGTAATCAGAGTACAGAGGGTGATAAATCTTTTCAGCACTTGTTTCAGGTTGATAGAAGAGGCCTCCATGGAGAGTGCTTATGAAGCCTTTGAATGGTTTTAGTTTTTAGTTTACATGTTGAGCCATTTGTGCTCGTCTCCTTATTATGTAAATCCACTTTCTTTTGCTTCTCTATTAATTTTTGATGGATTATGTTGTATTTACTCTGATTACTTCTTGAAGTGTATATCTTATTATTTAAAAAAAAAAAAAAAAAGATTTTGAATTTAGGGGGAAATGCCTTTGGAAAACCGACTGTTGAGATAAGCAAAACCAAAATAGAATACAAGGCCCTATTTGGGAAAAGGCCACAATTATATATCAACTGGTTTTAAATTTTTACTGTGTTTATGTAAATTATAGTAGCAATGGTTCACATTTGTTCATAGATGCTCACTCTTAACTTTTGTCTCATATGTTGTTTTGAGCATGGAAAAAAAAAATTAAGTATTGCGTGACTTGCATTTTAAAAAAAATATATATTCCACTTCCCTCTTAAAAGATGCCTAGATTAACAGTTTGCAATCAAGTAGTATTTATATACAGTTTCTCATAGACCTCCTAAAATTGCAATAACAGTCACCTTGCATGTAATGTGGGGCATCTGTCAATTGGACTTCCCTGAAGATTGAGCACAACAATATAGCTAGATTTGGATAAGGGGACACGTTAATACAGTGAGCTGCAACAATGGTTAAAGAGCTTGGACAGAGATAATTGAGTTGTCATAGCCTAGGTTAAGAGATAATTGAGCGTGCCATTCATGACGACATTAGGATCTTTTATAGGCCTTTACGCCTCTGGCTTATAAAATAAATTGGAATTACAAGTGGTTTGCACAGCCGCTGTGTCGCCTTCTTTAGGTTCAAGGTCTCCCATGAAAATACTGGAAGTCACTCGGGTATTACTGAAGACGTGGGAGACTAGTTTCCAAGGGTTGAACTGGAGGGTGGATCTTGGTACAAGAGTAATTGTAACCTAAAATTACGAGTTCCAGTGGCAGATATAACATCTCTCCCTCATCGGACTAACCCTTTTTATTACCAAAAAAATCTAACTTTACAATGTTTATATCCTAAGAAAATCTAATGGCATCAACTACACAATTAGGAGGTTAAAGGTAGTCCTTTTTTGCATTAACCTCTTATCTCACATCTTTTCCTCAATAACTTCTTGTACAAAATATTGTTTATCAACCTAACTGTTTGATTAGAATTTTTATTAGTTAGTTATATTAAGATCGAGTAATGTTATATATTTTTAATTTACATCTTCATCTGTATTTTCAACCTGATGTGTTTCAAAATGTGAGATTAAAAAAGGCTACATGAAACATCACCGTTGGAAATGCAAACCAGGAATATATAATATTTTCTTATAATATATCGTCAAGTCAATTGAGTATAGGAAAGTATACGGAATAATATATATATATATATATATATATATATCAGCATCAAACGTGGGGAGGAATAGGTGCATTGCAAAAAAACAAATGTTTTAAGTTCAACAAAAGCATGCTGCGGGAAATTGGCATATCAGACAGTCAGAATTCAGACTAGACACGTTACTTTGACCCAAATAAATATTTTGGTCAAAGCTTTTAAACATGAAGATCGATCATAATTTCCAGATTGAAAAAAAAAGAAAGAATTTTTTTCCACATTCATCATCTTCATCTCTTATATATGCAGATAATTAGGGAAAGATACATGCACCAAAACACCCAGATAAGTTAATTCTTTCTGTTTTGCTTTCATTTATTAGCTAAACCCACTATTAAGAGAACCTTAATAGTGAAACCTATCTTTCACAGATACAGTCCTTGAATGCACGAAAACCAAGTCCATGGTCCTCTTACCAAGCAGCTTCGACCAGAACCCAGCTCCTTTCTTCTTTCCTCCCGTACCGTCTCTGACTCTGCTTCTCACAGCAAACGGCAGCGATCTGCTTTTTCTGAGCCCGCTGCTTCCTCCGCTTATAAAGACACGTTGATGGGGTGGAGACGTTGAGGAAGAAGAAGATGCAGCAGCAGAAAAGTAAGGAGGCGATGATGAGAGAGAAGAATGAGCAGGTGCTGAACCTGAAAGCTGCGAGAGTCTCTCTCTAAGACAAGACGAGCAAACACCCGGTAACAGCTGCGGGTTCAGGTGCTTCTTGCACCCAACTTCTGCTTCAGACCCACCCATTAGCTATTTGGACACTCTCTTTCTATTACAACTTTGATTATAAGTAATACTTTTCTGTGTTTGTTAATATATATACTAATGTGTATCTATATATACAGAGAGAGCATGCGTGTATGTGTGTGAGAGAGAGAAAGAGAGAGGGGCATCGTAGCATCATAGTCAGCTGCGGCAATCATGGTTATATTTTACTAAATAGAAACGAAAGGACACACGTGGACCATAGTTATCTGATGATCTATTACGATGAAGAATGGTGCCATCCTGTCACATCTTGCCGATGGCTAGGATGAGTACAGCTAAAGCGGGCCCAGGAAGGTATAGATAGATTCATAGCTTATTGACAAAATATTCACACGTCTTCCATAACTAGTGTCGTCACTCAATCAAAATTAGACATTATATTCAATAATAATTAGCCATGTGTAAGATCACATGGTGATTCATGACATATTTTTTTAATAGTATGATATGTCATATCATAATATATTTTTTAAATAATATTTTATCATATATATTATATTTTATAAAAAAAAATATAAATCATATCATACATAATAACACATTATATTGTACTTAAATTTTTTTAAAAAATTTTCAATATCTTGTATGCACTTAATAATTTTTTTTTAAGAGTAATACTAATCTTATTTTTATATTCTATAAAAAATATTTATTTTCATGAGTTGACAGTGTTATATTAGTCGAATATTACAGTATCATATGATATGATGTGATATTCAACTAATATAATATTAATAACTCATAAAAATAAATATTTTTTTATAAAATTTTTAAATAAATTTAATATTATTATTTTTTTTAATTTATGAAGTAATTATTCAAGAATCACATGTATGTACGGTACATATAAAGGTAACCCATAATTTGACAGTTTGGATTATTAGATGGGATCATGTTTGTAATGCTAACGTGGCAGATTAGTCGGGGCAGGGCGGCAGTGGCACGTGAAAACTCGAAAGAATTTTTGTCTCGAGCCACCTACAGTGGTTTGAAAAAAAGGTTGTAAAGGCCGCCGCACGTGGACGTCTACGGGTGGGCGTGCGTGTGTGCGCGCGCATTTAGAGAGAGGGATGATATCCTACGCACGTGAGTTTGTAGCCTAGACGGACGACCATGATTAGAGGCACTCATGAAATAGGTGGGGGCCTCCTTCCGTCCTAATTAATTGGATCTATTCCACGTGTTAACTCTTAAGAGTTTCAAATTATGTGCCACCACCATGTGGTCCATACCATTGTTGTCAAATTCTTCAAACCATACCTATCTTACTCTCCAAGTAATCACTCAGGCAATCATTCAATAATATAAAAATAATTTAATTATTATTTTAATTCATAATTTATTTTATTAATAAAAAATTAAATCAATAAAAATAACATTCTTATTTCTATATAAAAAATAAATAAATAAATAAATTTTAATTATGTATTACTAATGTTATTTTGTACCAACAAATATACATATAATTCGAATTTTAAAAACTCATTCAAATAATAATTATGTATTACTAATGTTATTTCTATATAACATATACAAATAAATTTTAAAAACATAATTAACTATGTATATAACATATAACATATACAAATAAATTTGTATATGTTTATTTGTATATGTTATACAAATAATTATGATATTTGTTGTTAAAATTATTTCTATATAACATATACAAATAAATTTGTTGTTAACATTAGTAATACATAATTATGATATTTCACATTCTTATGATTAGTAATACATAATTATGTATTACAAATATACATAATTAAAAACATATACAAATAAATCAAATAAAATGAATAATACAATAAAAAAATACTTGAATAAAAGTTAACTCATTCGAATAATAAAATTTGATATAATTCAAAAAGACAACGTTGAAGAAATTCGACAAAATTCAAAACAATTAATAATTATTAAAGGATCGTAAATATAATTTATTTTATTTTGACAATGTGAAATAAATAATTAAAAAACCAAATAACATTAATATAATTTTGTATTGAAATTTGACTTTATATATTGTGTATAAATAAAATAAGAGATTATATATATATATATATGTAAGAATTTTTGGTATAAATATTCAATGTTTGATAAATTTTCAATAACTTTATTAATTTCAACTCATTCATTTACAAATAAAATAAAAGAAAGAAATATAAAAAAAATATCATAATGAAATAGAAAGTTAATTTTGTATTAAAATAAAGAATTTGTCTAATAACAAATTATTATTCATGGATTTAATGGTACATTTAACTCTTAACAAAGTAAAAAAGAACATAACAAATATAATAATAAAGTAAATTTTAATTATTTATAAAAATACAAAATTTAGTTAATTATAAATATTTATTATCCGGACGAATTGGCCATCCGAACGACCGTCCAGTTCTTTTGGTTCAGGTGATCATCGCCTAGGCATTTTACTTGTAGGCGACCCATAGCAACTATGGTTCCCACCATCACTAGCGATAACAGAATGAGACAAGTTTCGAAAAATTTTCGATACCCCATTAAGGTTTAGAGAGAAGACACTTCATCCCACCACATCTTAATTATATAAGATAAAATAAAAAATTATGCTACATAATCAATATTTATAATGATATTTTTTAATTACCAAATAAAAGATTATACAAATTTGATAAAATTATATGTTTAAAAAAAAATAATATCATTTTAATTCTTTATTAACATGTATATTTTTTATTTTAATGCATGTAATTTTTTTAAAAATATATGTTAATTATAATTAAGTTAATAAAATAAATAAATAAATAAAAATTTGAAAGTAAATGGAGACCCACTCCAAATCCACCTCGTGGCATCCCTAACCACTATCACCATGTCTTCATGTCCGTACAGATAGTGACGGATTTAAAAATTTTAGTTAAGAGAAACAAAATCTTATTTTCTTAAAATATTCTAATAAAATTAAGCATAAAAAATATAATATTAACTTTTTTATTGGAGTCGAGTCTTATTTTGTAAAAATATTTTAACGAAATTAAAAATAAAAAGTATAATATCAAAATTTTTTAAAGGATCATGACCTCGTGTTTCCTCTGCATACGTTGCTACCTACGGCGTCTATTAGAGTAATTTTAGACTTGTAACGTGGGTATGATATTTTCGTGAAACAAATGCAGCAAGGGATGTTAGTGTGAATATGTATGCATCTTTTAAACAAGATTCATTTTCATTACTTTTTTTTCTTAATTTCTTTTGAGGTATTTTGAATGCATAGCACATTATCTTTATTTAATTATTTAATATTCAAAACTGCATTGAGAGAAATTAAGAAAAAAATATAATAAGGAGGATCCTAATCTGCATCTTTCATGTTGTAATATATATATATATATATATATATATATATATATATATATACACACACGTGTATTTCCCACCAAGAGATGACATCACTCGAAAATACTATTTGTGTGTGTATTTGTCCAAATTACAATTCAATGTGGACAGCTTGAATGAAACAAATATTGCCCGTCTCTATTGTTATGGTTGCTTTACCTACCATCTATCTACATATTCGACCTGATGTTATATATATATATATATATATATATATATATATATATATATATATTAAAAAAAACACTCAGACAACAACCAAATAACTGTATCAAGTGTTATTACACACATTTATATCATTATAGGTTTTGAAGCAATTGGCCCATGCCAATTGGCAACTCTTTGAAAAATCAAACTCTATAACAGAGACAAGTCATATCTCTACATCTTAGCCAAAACACTAACTACTCCCAACCCAGATTGGCCTATGAATCCTAAAAGATCTTTTCCTTTTTCTTTACAAATGCTTACTTGAATCATAAGATGCTTCATCTAAATTAACACTTTTGTTTAACATATGGACATTTCTACCATGTAAATTTATTTTCCTTATTTTATAAATTTTTTCATAAATTTCTTTTAGAGTTTTTTATTTATTTATTTATACAACAATGTGAAAAGAGAGAATCAAACTCATGTCACTTGCGCAAAGGTAAAAACTTACATCACTTAAATAAGACCTTGGTCCTAAATTTCTTTTAAAATTAATTATATTTTAATATCCTATCATTTGGTTTCGATTTCAAATAAAACATTTTATTATCAATTAAAACAATTTAATCCCTCAATTTATAATTTCATTTCTGCTGCAAATAATTGCAAATGATCGTTTCAAATTGTTAACATCAATTGCCCGCATGATTATATTTAATTACTGTTAACAATTCGAAATGACCGTATGTAATTGACCTGAATTGAAATAGAATTATAAATTAGAGAACTAGATTGTTTCAATTGATAATGGAGGGCCGGACCAAACCATAGGGTATTAAAGTGTAATTACCCCTTTCTTTTATGTTGTGTATTGAAATTAACTCAAGAGACCAAACCCCTCAACCATTACCATAGAGATTCCAGCAATTATATAAGGTTTAACTTAACTGTTTAAAAGTAATCAGTATAATATTTACAGATAAAAGGAACGAAACATATATCTTGAACAAGTAAAAATATTCACTCTCTTTTTGGTGGCTAAGCAAACCTTTCATAGCCATCAAACCTTTCAAATAATGTAGCAAGAGTAACATGATCTTTACATCTGTAGCTAAGATGGCTGTCAAAGCAGATCACACTCAACATTACCCCATTTATCGACACTTTGAATTCTTACAAGTTATCCATCATAGATTACATTTCTTCATTTTTTTTTCTTAAAATTATGCAGAAGTAACAATTATTGAGGAAAAAATGGAGGATGAGTGAGTCAAAAGCAATTCACAAGTTCATATCATTTCATCTGTTCTAAAATAAGTGCCTGGAAAAGAAGAAAAGGAAACTGAAGATTGTTCTTCGGCATCACCGAAATGCAGAAGGGCAGACCAAAGATGCATGCACGTGATTGGATTACTTGGCTGAATCAGCTGCCTCAGTAGTTTTAACCTCTATCGGGCACTGTGATACATATGTCTTCAGCTGCACAATAGAAGGGGATACTGTCGTATCAGTTGGTTCATACAAATACAATCCAAGCATACAATAACCAGTTGATGAGAAATTATCGATGATGTGAATTGCTAATCAAGTACAATGCATGAATGTACTAATGTAATAAAATTATGTCTAGGCATTATTAGTTGTGAGGGAAAGCATTCCTGTGAAGGAAATCATTTGCGTGAAAAAAAAGGCCAATACAGCAGAAGCTTCAAATAAAATGTTATGTGTACTCTTGTTCCACTCGATACCTAAAAATTTTCAACCAATTTACCATGGCACAATGCGAACAAGTAACATACTTTAATATGAGTGGATGCCAATGCACAGATGACTAAACACCAATCTATTGAGACGAGACTAAACAAAACTGAAAGGAAGATCACTTTCAATCATTTCACACACACAAACTTTCTTATTTCCTAGAAGGCTAATACTCAAAGTCTCGAAGGCAAGAAACAAGTTCCAACAGCTACGTTTCACATTGGCATATAAAATTCAGGTTCTCTTTCTAACAACTTCCAGTGGCTACATTTTAGACTATGTAAAATCTCTCTCTCTCTCTCTCTCTCTCTCTCACACACACACACACACACACACAATATCAAGTGGCAACACACTTTAATTGAGAAGGCACTCACTCTTGTATCAGTTCTCAGACATATTCTAAATTTATACCTTGCAATTCTTCTTCCTTTTTTTCGGTTAATAACCTTTCAAAAACACACCATGACACTGTCAAAATATAAAACAGTAAATTAAAGCCCACAACACCATCATCTGTGTAGAAATGAATGTAATCATTTAGTTCAAGGGGCCAACCGAACATGCCCATAGTGTTTAAAAGATGTTTTTACCATAAGATAAAAGTAGAGACATTCTTGAGAAGGCCTTATAATATTTCATATAGTAAATTATTTCATCTATAGACTTGGACACCCTATTTCTGAAAAAAGACCCAAAAAGAAGCCAAAATGGTCCTCATTACCCTTCAGTGCAACCATATTACCACAACAATCAAGCAAGAATTACTCCAAACTTTATAAATTATAATATTGAAGGGAGTGTTCTAGATTCACTTGAAACAGGCCCTCTTTTACAGTCTGTGTGAACAACTATCTAGGAGAGTAGTATGCCCCTTTAGATAGATGATGGAAAAGGGTATGCAATTAACTAGAAATTGATATAATAATCTTGGAGGCGAACTTTTTCGATGCTCCATTTAGAAATGTATGGAGTTTAAATGATTTTTTTCTGAGTTGAAAATCAACCATTATTCTGTATGCCCACCAACACTCTTCTCATCCCACTTGCTTACTATTATACAGACTCAATTAGAAAGGACAGCTGGAGGCAGTCTTGCACTCGAGCATTGATTATCCATAAAAAAAACTTCATACATGGTAACAAATCAACACCTTTAGCACATTGAATCATATTATCATCCCAATCGATCTATCTTCATTGCATACAAAATGGTATCAGGACACTCACAAGTTCAACCAACATTCTAAGTGATTCCAACTATACAATATAGGCCAACAAGAACATATGGTATTACTTTGTACTAATTTAACTTTCCACAAAAGCATCATCTCAGTTTTGAGAATTCCATGGTATTGATAACTCATGAATTGGTTCAGGCCTTGGGGTTAAAGTAAAGCAATTAATACAGTTATTTTCTACTGTCATCAATATTACCAATGTCATAGATAATCCTTCAACTATGTTTCTGAAAAGAGGGTCTAATTAAACGAAACAATACCCTAGCCAAAAAGAAAGAAAAGAAAAAATCTGAAACAATAGTAAACAATTCCAGCAATTGCCTTTGTTGGCTGATACAATCAAGGGGAAGGAGAACTACAAGCACAAACGTCTAACGATCAATATAAATCCAAATTTGAGAGCAAGTACGTATAGCCACCATTGCAATGTCTTGTGGGCAGCAGCCTAAATATAAACAGAAAGCAACATCTATGTTAAGTTTTGTTTCGCATCAACAGCTTAATGACCTGCCAACCATCCATGTCAATAAACATAACTGCACCGTGTGAAGCGGTAGTTGAACCCTCCCTTTAACCTTTCCAAGTTCATGAAAAAACAAATCTACCATTAGGGATGAAAATGAGTACCTTGAAATCTGTTAAATCGGGGGGACAACATAATTCGGCAATTTTTCAATCACCACAACATACCCACCTGCACTAACATATAACTGCAATATAAACAACCAAATGATGTATAAAAATTGTCACCAGGACTTCCTGTATGCAACAATTGTGCATGGTATTGGATTCTACAGTTCAAAACATCAGATTCTGCCATGATGGGTCTCTGACAAGAGAAAACCACGTGGCGATCAGCGGAGGGCTTCGTCTTCTCAGTGTGCAGGCGTTTCAAATTTCAAATCGTCTATATATGACAGAGGCACTTCGAGCGCACGTGGGTCACATGGGAGATGGAATGATCCAGAAGGACAAAGTAGTAAGGGGAATGTGGGCTTCGGTAATTCCTTCTCCAGCCATGATGGGTCGAGTGGGCTGGGCCACTTCCATTATAAAAGAAACACTAAAAGACACCAGGGTCTTCGTTCCCAGACTGGGGCCCATCATGATGGACTGGATCAGAGACGACCGGATGTTCAAGCCCAAAGTCGTAGACGCCCTCATAGAGGGACTGGGCCGGCCCAGATCAAGGCTGATGAGCTTCAGCCCAGGTCGGGACGCACTGCATCTCTCGGTGGATCAGTTAAATATAATTCAACGGTGGGTTTCTCATCTAAACCTGCTTCTGTAGCTATGCAAGGAGAATTCAGAGGCTTGGAACCTGGCAGGAAGGAGAGAACTGGAGGCAAAGGGAAGCAGTTAGCAGTGGCAGCGACGGATGACTACATTTCCGAGGGGCTCGTCTCAGACAACAGCAGTATGCTTGATGAAAGAGAGTTCCTACAATACATGGAAAACAGTTACTGCAAGGAAGACAGGCAGAGTGAATGGCTTACGGAATGTTCCCTTGTTGCCGAAGTGGAGGCCATTGCAGTCCAGGAATTGCAGACAGCCCAGGAATTGCAGGCAGCCCCAATAGAGCAGAGGGAAGCAGATATGATGCCACAACAGGAAAATACTGAGTTGTTGGAGGTTTACAACCCTTTAGCTATGGTCCTGCCGGAAGAATGTTTTCATAGGGACATTCAGGAGCAGGAAGGCTATCCAGCAGAGTTTCTCTGTCATCAGCAGACTGTCACAGAGGGTTGGGTAATCAGAAAATTGGGGAAGGTAAGCAAATTGTTGGGAGTTCCATGTGTAGGATTCAAGGATCGCTTGATGGATCTTTTTAGAGAAATCATTTTGCGTAATTCGCTGCCAAAACCTGGTCCTGTGGAGAAAGACAGTAAGGAAAAGTCAGCGAAAAGAATGCAACGGGTCATGAAAGAATTGTCATGCTCTGTTAATTACGATGGGAGTAAATCGACGGTGGCCTTAGTGGAAGGCAGCGGGAGGTTCTAACAGTCTTTGTTCCATGAATTTAAAAATTCTAACTTGGAATGTGAGGGGGTTGAATGATCCGGACAAACAGGCAGTCGTCAAAGGATTGCTTCAAGATTGGAGGCCAGATGTCATTTGTTTTCAGGAGACTAAGATGGAGAGTATGTCGCGAAGGGTTGTCCGCTCCATTTGGAGTTCTAGATGGGTGCAATGGGCTGTTCTTAATGCTCAGGGAACTGCTGGAGGAATCCTGGTGGCTTGGGATTCCCGAGCGGTCCAGTGTGAGGAGCAAAAAGTCGGAGTGTTCTCTTTGATGTGCAAGTTTAAGATGGTTTCATCTTCCTTGAGTTGGGGTTTTTGTGGTGTCTACGGTCCACTTACTGATGGTGCTAGGAGGCTGTTTTGGGAGGAGTTAAATTTGGCTCTTTCTTCTTGGCATATCCCTTGGTGTCTAGGGGGGGACTTTAATGTAGTGCGAAGTCCGAATGAGAGATTGGGAAGTGGAAGTTTTACCTCGGCTATGAGAGATTTTAACGCTTTCATAAACTCTCAAAGCTTATTGGATCTTCACCTTGAGGGAGGGCGGTTTACTTGGTCTCGTGGAAGTCACCATCCTGCTATGTCCCGGTTGGATAGATTCTTGGTGACGCACAATTGGGAAGACAACTTTCCGGGTATCTCCCAAAAGTGCTTGCCAAGGCCTTGTTCCGACCATCATCCGGTCATGCTTTATTGTGGGGGTTTTAACGCAGGAAGAAGCCCCTTTAGATTTGAGAACATGTGGCTTGATCACGAAGGCTTTGTGGATTTGGTGAGACATTGGTGGGCTTCTTATGTTGTGTCAGGGACCCCAAGCTTTTGTATTGCTAGAAAGCTGAAATTCCTCAAGGATGACCTAAGAAAGTGGAATTGTGAAGTTTTTGGCTCAATTCAGGTTAGGAAGAAGTCCTTGTTGAATAAGCTGATGGAGTTGGATGAGGAAGACCAGCGGACCCCTCTTAATGCAGAAAGGAGGGGAGAGAGAGATGGCCTCAAGGGTCAAATTGGGCAGATTCTCAGGATGGAGGAAGTTTCTTGGAGACAGAAGTCACGTGCCATATGGCTTAAAGAAGGAGATCGCAATACAAAATTCTTCCATAGAATGGCCTCTGCCCACTACAGGAGGAACAGAATCTCTTCTATTGCTATTAATGATCAAGTACTCTATGAGGAGGAACCTATCAGAAAGGGCATCGTTGACTTCTTCTCTAATCTTTACACAGAGCCGTGTAGTTGGAGACCGAGGGGTGGATGATATGCTTTTGCCCAGGTTGAACGTTGAGGACGCTTCCAATTTGGAGGCCCCCTTCTCGGAAAAGGAAGTGGAGAAAGCTCTAGCAGCGTGCAATGGGGATAAAGCCCCAGGTCCTGATGGCTTCACAATGGCCTTTTTCAAAAAATGTTGGGATGTGTTGAAATTGGATGTGATGGCGGTTTTTGGGAGTCTTCATAGGGAGGGGGGCTTTGAGCGTAGCCTCAACGCTTCTTTTATTGCCCTCATTCCTAAGAAGAATGGAGCCGTTAACATAAAGGATTTTCACCCGATAAGTCTTGTTAGCAGCGTCTACAAGTTGATTGCAAAGGTTCTTTCCTTAAGACTGAAAAGAATTATGGGTAGCATTATCTCTCCATCCCAAAACGCCTTTGTGAAAGGCCGGCAAATTCTAGACGCGGCCCTTATCGCAAATGAGTGCATTGATTCCAGGATGAAGCAAAAAAGGAATGGGCTCGTGTGCAAGTTGGATATGGAGAAGGCTTTTGACCATGTTAGTTGGGATTTTCTGTTGAGAATGTTGGATAAGATGGGTTTTGGGGGTAAATGGTGGCAGTGGATTCAGGCGTGTATTGCCACAGTCTCTTTTTCGGTCCTTGTTAACGGCTCTCCGGCAGGTTTTTTTCGTTCCTCTCGAGGCTTGAGACAAGGGGATCCTCTTTCCCCTTTCCTTTTCGTGATAGCTATGGAGGCCTTGAGTTATTTTATGAGTCGGGCGATGGATGTGGGTCTCATCAGAGGCTTTCATGTGGGGGGGCAGAGGGGATGGAGGGATCACTATTTCCCATTTGTTGTTTGCTGATGATGCCATCTTTTTTTGTGACCCTTCGGTGCGCCAGCTTCGCTTTATCAGATGTGTCCTTGTGTGTTTTGAAGCGGTGTCAGGGCTGAGGATTAATCTTGCCAAGAGTAGCATCACCCTGATTGGCCAGATCCAGGAGATGGATGTCTTAGCTGGTACTCTGGGCTGCAGAGTGGACTGCCTTCCTTTGGTTTATTTAGGTCTTCCGTTGGGCGCTCCCTCGAGATCTGTAGGGGTTTGGGATCCTGTGGTTGAAAGGTTCTTTAGTAAGCTTTCAGGTTGGAAAGGTCAGCTCCTTTCCAAGGGAGGCAGGCTCACTCTTCTGAAGAGTACCCTGTCCAATCTCCCTACCTACTTCATGTCCCTCTTCTCTATGCCTAAGACTGTCAGCAGAAGATTGGAAAAGATTCAGAGGGATTTCCTTTGGGGCCACAACAGCGACTGCAGGAAGATTCATTTAGTTGCTTGGGATAAAATTAAAAAGCCAGAGACTGTTGGGGGATTAGGGGTGAAGGACTTGTGTCTTTTTAACACAGCCCTTCTTGGAAAATGGTTATGGAAATTTGGGGAATGTGATAGAGAGCTTTGGAAAGATATCATTGTTTCCAAATATGGGTGTGATGATGGGGGGTGGTGCTCGGGCAATTCTAGAAGCCCGAGGGGTTGTGGGCTTTGGGGCAGCATCAGAGGTACCTGGCGGATCTTTAAGGATAGATGCTCCTTTGTTGTTGGGAACGGCGAGCGTGTAAAGTTCTGGGATGATGTCTGGGCTGATGTCGAGTCTCTAAGGGTGAAATTTCCTATGCTTTACAATCTTGCTTGCAACAAGGAGGCCTGGGTGACTGAGAGCATGGAAAGAGTTGGGAATGAGACCATATGGACTCCCCGTTTCAGGAGAGATCTTTTTGATTGGGAGCTTGACGAGATGAGCTCTTTCCTTTGTCTCCTCAACAATGTTAGGGTCATGGAGGATAGGGAGGATAGGAGAATTTGGAGGCCGGACAAGAAGTCCTTTTCAGTTAGATCGTTTTACAAGAGCATGTTCAACCCGGACAATCCGCCTTTCCCTTGGATGATAACTTGGCACTCAAAAGCCCCCCCAAAAGCTTCCTTTTTTGCTTGGGAAGCCTCTTGGAAGGCCATCTTAACCACAGAGAACCTGAAGAGAAGGGGATTTCTTTTGGTCAGCAGGTGCTACCTTTGCAAGAATAATGAGGAGAGTGTGGATCACGTGCTCATTCACTGTAACGATTCTTGGAGTTGCTGGAACCTTGTCTTTGACTTGTTTGGCCTTTCTTGGGTCATGCCAGGCTCAGTCAAAGACCTTTTGATGGCTTGGGAAGGGTGCAGGCTGCCCTTTGGGATTAAGAGGATTTGGAATCTGGCCCCCATTTGCCTTATGTGGTGCATTTGGACTGAAAGGAACAATAGGGTCTTTGAAGATAGGGAGCTTTCTCTTCCTTTCTTTAAGGATGCCTTTTTGCGTTTACTATTTTTTTGGGCCAATGAGGCTTTTTCTGTAAATGTCACTTCTTTTGTAGATTTTTTGGGTTCTCTTAGCCATATGTAATCTTTTGGGGTTTTTGCCCTTGTAGCCTTTCTTGGGCTCATATATTTGATATACATGTCTTACTTATCAAAAAAAAATAAAATAACCCCAACTCCCCAAATAATTAAACACCAAGAAAAATATAAGGAAAAAAAAACAAAAACAAAAAGGAAAAAGAAAACAAACCACAAACAAAGATGTGTTTACAATTTTTTACATCCTTTAAGGTTCTCTAGATGAGGGAGGTTGGCAGCCGAGGGGAAGATAACGTAATTCTTTAGAATCCTTAAACAGGAACTTTGGTTGCATTTGGTAACGTTTTCTGTTTTTGGTTTTCAGTTTTCTAAAAACAAAAACTAGTTTCCGTTTATTTTTTAAATAAAACAAAAAATAGAAAACACGTTTGGTACAACAATATTGTTTCTTAAAAAAATGAAAACAAAAACAGGAAACATGTTTGAGAACCAAGGTAGCATAAAATCTAAATTCTATAATATATATTTTCAAATTTCATTTCAACACAAAATTATGTTATAAACAATACTAAGTTTTCAAATATCGTTCATTAACATTCCCAATAAAATTTTAAAAAAGTAGCACACATAAACCCTCAATTACTAACTAGTCAATTATGACGAACACTTGCTCAAATTGGATTAGCAATTTGATCCCTTATATGAGCCATTTGATGCAATTGGCTTTGACTGCTCTTCATGAAACATTTGCACTACTTCTGCACCTTACATCATGAATTGGCATAACAGTGTAAAGTTGACATAAAATGAAATAGGGTATGAACCACAATAGACCTAGTACATAACATATTCCTAGCTTAGGTGGTAGGTATGCGCACCAATGTTGCAGTAGGTGCGAACCGACACAATGTTTGTATACCTATACATGTAACATATATGTACGCTTGATTAAAAGTGGAAACACCGAAAAGGCGAATGATACATTCTATCCCCATGTGTATTCGAGCAAGAGAGGAGCTTCAACCACAACATTGGATGACATATTCAAGAGAAAAACCAATAATAGAGGGAAAAACATGGTTCTGTGAGTCATGACCAAGGAGGAGAAACCAAAAAAAGGAAAGAAAAAAAGAGGGAGAGTGATTACTAGCGGCACTGTGTCAATGCAAAATCTATTTAACTCTTCCTCTGTAATTTCGGTTATCTGATAATGAACTCAAGAGAAGAATAATGAAGAGGAATTAAATGAAAGAACACGAAAAACAAACCCACTGAATAGTGCATAGAATTGAAGAATCGGGTTCTTAAGAACCTATCAAACTCTGAAGGATTTGATACATGCTAATTAAACTTTATAATACCAAAACAACATCAGAAGAAGTCTAGAAAGGAAGATAGTAAAAAACGAAGCCTAATGAATGGAAAGCAGAGGCTCGGTGACCTGATGTAGAGAATGATTTTCTTAATTTTATGCACATAGCTCCCTAGCAATCATACAACGATGAAGCATATATTGGTTTCCTTAGCTTGTTTGAATATGTATGGCCAATTAAGAATCATCTTACTCAAAGTAACCTTACATATTGTTGGACTGAACTCATACATGCAGGGAAGAATACCGAAGTTAACTACTTTAGCCTATATGCATCTCATAAGAAGAAATATTGGAAAACTGAAAATAAAAGAAAATAAAATAGGAGCTCAGATGAATGATGTTCAGAGTCTGGGAGAGGTCAATGGCTAGAATACCAATTAATTCATGTTCCTACGACTTGTTGAGTTAGGGTTTCTTCTTTAGACTCTAGAGGGGAGGGCGCAGTGATCAGAACAGAATAGTATGGTATTAGAAAGATCGAGGTTTTGTTAAAAGGCCAAAAGACTTGAGAAATTTGGAGCTAATAGGCCTCGATGTCCCAATCTCATTAAAGTTAAGAGATGCACGCATTGCCCCGTTTTACATTTAGGTTTTCAAAAATTTTGGAAACCATTTTTTTTTTCGTTTCCAGTATTTAGCCTAAATTTGAAAACCTTTTTTTTTTTTTTTATGAAACATAAACAAGCAATCAAACGCGTTTTGAGCTTTTGTTTTCGAAAAAAAAAAACGGAAACAAAAAACCCAAAATAACAACGTTATCAAACGAGCCCTTAATTTTCCACACACACATCAATATGAGATATAAAAACGTCTATGTTGAAACATAGTTTAAAGAGCTTTTTAAGATCTCCAACATCATGTCTTCCCATATATAGAAAGATGAATACAATTAGTTTTCCGGAAAATGAGACATAATAAAGAAGCTAAAGAACAATGACATCTGGGGAAGGAAACTCAGCAAGTCACTTCCCACATCAAGTTTCTATCCTCAGCTATAAATCAAGCATCCCTACTTCCTGAGTTCTGGAATGGGTGATATTGGGGAGAAGGGGAAGGAATCAGGTCTCAAATTTGCTTTTCCTTATTTGAAGCAAGGGGACTTACCAAGACAGAAATTTGGAATAAAGTTCTACTTCACCTCTCACCTTTTCAACCCCCCCCCCCCCCCCCCTTTTTCTAAAAAAAGACCAAAATAAATTAAATAAAATAAAATAAAAGTAATGCTACATTTGGTGCAAGGGATGGAAAATTGGAAGGAAAGGGAGGTAAAAAGGATGAAAAGGCATCCGTAGGGAAAGAAAACTACCTTTCTTCCTGCTAACTCAAGTTGATGTATGTATTTCTGTTAAGTATAAAAAATAAAAAATAAAATTGATGTTTAAAGAAATAAGTTGGATTCAAGCAAATGCATAGCAAGTGAGCTCGTCAGGATTGTGGAAGCCCCAATGTTACCTGGAATGTGGATCATTATGGTAGGAGGAGCGGGAACAAGAACGTAGACCATCATTTGTTAAAGAACGTGGTACGTTAGGGGTAGGCTTCTTTGAAACGCTTTGTTAGAACGAAGGACGTTTATTTGGAAAATGATATGTTTTTTTATTGTATTTGTAATAATATTCGCATGTATATATATAAATCAGAAAATTTTCAACAAATCTAAGCTATTATAAAATAAAATTCCAACGATGTATATATGTATTTTCTTGTATGTTGTATAATTTTTTTGGGACTTTTGATATTTGAGATTGGAATGCTAAATCTTACGTTCTCAATCGCTAATGATCCATGTTTTAAATCGTGCGATCCCAATTCGCAATTCACTAGTGGGGAATGAATTATGGTAACTATGGGCAGCCCACATTCCAGCACGTTACCTAGTCATTTGTTTTGTTTGGGGATGGAGCGGCTTTGTTAATGTTTAAAACATTTAACCATAAACACCTTACATGTGAAAAGACTATTTCTAGAAACGAATGGAGACCTCAATGAATCAATTAAACTAAGACATTAGATTATGATATAAGCAGGGTAAGTAATCAAACATTTGCGAGTATGAAAACCGGTTGGCTTGCAGTTCTTCCCCTTGTAGTAATCCTGTGGTCCCCACTTTGAAGAGAGAATGTCTAGTGATAATGTCCGCTTTCTTGGCATAGCCCTTCCTAAACCTAAGATCAGCCCCTGCGGCATTTCTTTCCCCTCAAATGCAGAGAAATAAATGAACTTAAACTGAATGGGAAAGATTCCTAAAGAAACAAAGAGAGAAATATACACATAGTGCCAAATCTGCTAGAGAAGCACAAGTAGAGAAATGAATTAACTTAAATTGGATGGGAAAATTTCCTAAAGAAACAAGGAGAGAAATATAGAGCTGATAAACACATGAATGCAAATCTACTAGAGAAGCACAAATTGTATATCTAGAAAAGTTACTGCAGAAATGAAATTTACTACTTGCGTAAAATCGAGGTTTTGGTGGTCGTCTTCAGTTTGAGAGAGGAATACCCAACCCCTTCAAACGTCCTCTTATTTCTCTTGAACCATACACACAATATGAGGCAAAGAGGCACTGCATCCCAAACCTTTCTAACTCTCCTGCACCTAGAACCCCTCACCAACAACTAAAAAAGTCTATCATTGTCCCCCGCACAATTAATCCCAAAAAAAGAGAAAAGTAAGCTCCAAAGGTCCCTCACCCCTACATAATGGCAAGGATAGTCTCCAAAGTAGCTGCCTCTATATATATATAAAAAGGCCACTTTACGAGTTGCCTTTGTTCTCCAAATGCTTTTCCAAGGAAAGTTGGGGGTCTCGTCCAGATTAAGTACCTCATAGAAAGATCGAATACTAAAAACCCTCCCCTAGCCACTTAAGAAGCACGGATACGGACATGGGACACAAATATGACATGACACAAATACGCAGACAAGCCATTTCTATAATAAAAAAATATAGGTCATGGACACCTTAGGGACTCATTAAATATATATAAATTTTTCAATTTTTTATATGACCATATAATAAAATTCTAACGTTATTCTAATTAAAATTGGAATAAAAACACACAAATCATAAAAATATTATTAAGATATTAACATAACAAATACATTAAATAAAAATTCAAAAACTTCTTCATTTAATCATCAACATTCATGATTCAAGTTCCAAAACAAATTTACTATTACATAAAATATATATGTATATATATATATATAACAAAAAAAAAAAAACTAAGGAGAAGAGGAGAAAATGAGGAAAAGATTCCAAAAAAAAAAAAGAAGGAAAAAAGAATAAAAATATGTCCAAAATTCAGAAAAAATAAAAATAAAAATTGTACACTCTTTTTTCGCATATCCGAAAAGTATCCGAAAGTATCGGTGTCCGACACGGACACGTGGACCAAAATAGAGTATTTTTGCTTCATAGCTAGCACCTTCCATCTCATAGCATCCTCCTCACCTTCTCAATGATAATCCTTCGACATCTCTACTAAGGCTACTACCAAGTCGAACTCCTAGTTTTGTAAATCTCTCCTAAACCTAGGACTTCACACTACTCCATTTCCTATAAAAGAAACAAAGTCTACAACCACAACATTATTATCTACTGAAATCCGGATTAGATCAGGGAATCTATTTTTCAAGGCCATCTTCCCACACCATCAGTCATGCCAAAGTCTCACATCCATCCCATCCCTTGTGATAAAATCAATATAAGTAGCATAATCTACCTAGCCCTTCTTGATATCCTTCCATAAGCCCATCCCATAAGACAAACTCACCTCCCTTGATACCTATTCACCCAAAGAATAACCATATTTCCTATCCACTAACCTTCTCCAAAGCGCCTCCTACTCCATACAAAGCTATTTTCCCAACAAAGCCTAATTGAATACACTCAACTTCTTAACACTCCACCCACCTATTCTAGCAGGGAAACAAACTTTATCCCAACCCGCCAAATGAAAATTCTTCTCATCCCCTATTCCCCTATAAGAAGTCCCTATGAAGCTTCTCAAGCTTTTTCACCACAAGAGTGAATAGATACATAAAGTAGTAGAAAGACATGCCAAATACTCTTAATAAAAGTGTGTCTTCCCCTTTTAGACATATTTTGTCTTTTCCAACCCACAAGTCTTCGTTGAAATCTTTCCACAACATCTAAAACTATTTTAGATTTAAAGGAAGATCTCAAGGGAAGACCTAAATAAAATATAGGAATACCCCCAATGCTAACTTATAATTACAATAATGTCAATGGTTTTATATACATTTATTTTACTTCATTATCATGCTTCAACTTATTCTACAATATGTATCATGTCGTATGCAAAAGCTTATTCCTTTATTCAATTCTACCCAATCAATGGTGTATGGGTTCAGTGATATGGGAATGGCTTTATTGTTTGATGCCGTTTGTTATTTTATTTTTTCAGCTCCTGCTTGTTATAGTAATCTGCAATAACTATGGTATCCAGCTAATGTATACACGTAGGTATCTATATAGAAACTATATACATAAAAATGAGAAATTTACCTTCCTGCACTTGCTCCCTCAGACCTCAGTTTCTCCGCTGAGGTCTGATTGCTTGTCTACTTGAGCTTAGTTGCTCTGTTTTTCTTTGTTTCTGTCTATGTTTCCCAAGACCCCCCAAAAAGAAAGAAAAAAGAAACTCCAGCTAGCCCAATGGTAGAGTGATTAAAGTCTCTAGGTTTCTTTCAGCAAGGTTGGTGGGATTTAACGACTGAGCTAATCCATAACATTACTTGCATAGTTCACTAACCAAATTACACAATTCCCATATCAAGATTGATCATAAGTAACAATTGCAATGACGATCATGCTGTATTATCAATCCATTCATATGCAATTTCGTAATGGTGATATCGAACCAAAAAAAAAAAAATCCCCAGTTAAAGAAAATCAAATCCCATTAACTAACATCACAATATCAATATATCATCTTCATGTGAATTACCTATACCATAGAGAGGTGAGAGAGAGAGAGAGAGAGACTTACTTGAAGTAGTAGGTCTGCACTCTGGCGAGACAGGTGCTGGATTAATGTTAGCGAGCCGGAAGGCTTTAATGATATCACAGTGGGTGCAAAACTGCAAGTTCATGTTTTTGCTTTTCTACAGTTGGTTTTCTGGGCATCTCAAAACCAAAACGCGGTTTTGATGAACATGAATGGAATAACCCTCACCTAACCTTGTTGCTGATAATGTCCCCCTAGATACCAAACAAGCCCTATTCCTGATTGGGCTGTGTGGATGTAAACTGGGCTCGACTTATCCAAAGCCGGGCCGTTTGCTTGCGGGTGAGTACTGCTGAGCTTTGTGGAATTGGGGCTTGTCGGCTCATAACTATGTTTGAACAAAGGACGTGCCCTTGAATTTTTAGGCCCACTAATTCCATGAGGATTGTCAGGTTGAAATTTTGAAGTTTTGTATCTTACAATCATTAAACCCTAAGATTGGGGTGACCAGTAATAACTCCCTGATTATGTACCCTTTTTGTATGTTTTATCAATTAATCCCAATGGATTAGGGTTGGCTATTCATCATAGGTCATAGGTGCATGGTATGATCCAAATATCCACGTAATGATGTTCTGTTTTTCTTGATCTTGTTTTTGTTTCTAATTTTATGAAATATTATCTTCAATTTAGCATAACAACTTCAAGTGATAAGTCAATTAAACATATAAAATAATTACTTATGAACTAAAAATAAATTATATAATATATATCATTTTATCTTGTCGGATTGCAATTCAGAATAGAATTTCGAAATGAATAGCATCACTAATCTAATTTCATTTCAACCATGAGAAGATTGGAGTGTTGAGTAATATGATTCAAGTTTAGCAACATTGCTTGGATAAGCAAAATTGGCAACATCAGAAGTAGACATTTTATCTACCTTTTGCTCTAAAGGCAAATGTACTATTCCTCAAGAAGAGTGATGTTATCACTAATTGACATGTTGGTTGCAAGAAGAATGCATGACTGTGAGCATCTGAACACAATAAGTCTGCAGGGGTGGCCACGGCTATGCCATCTATCAAATTCTCTACTACCATCACCATTTATATTTGACCAATTCTTTCCTCCAACTTTCATATTAACATGTATCAATCACATCGTGAACGTTCGAATATTTTAAGAAACTTTGCTAACCAATAAACATTAATTACATGGCACGATTGTCTCACCTGTTACACAGTTAACGTTATCTTTATGTAGCATCTATTTTCATTGTCTCCTAAAAGTACTAGTACAAGTTTGATTACGTATCAAATTTTATACTATATATGCATAGTTCGAGTCTGCAAATATGTGTATGTGTGTGAGTTTATTCCTTAGTTATTTTCCGTCTAGACTTGGAGACTAACAAACCAAAGTTTACCAATCTGGCAAATTGCAGACTGAATTTCGTTTGATGTTACTATTATGGGTAGTTTGGCGGGGTGAGGGAGGGGAGGATCGCCAGCCAGCCCTATCATTTTTCAACGGAGGTCTTTGTAGTGGGAGGAGAATCACAACGTGGTCCCATGATTTTCAGTGGCACCCACTCCTCCAAACATACGCTACAATCATGACACTAATATTACAAAGAGTTATATGAAACCAATACTCACAGTTCAACATCTGACACAAGAATGGGGCTGTTTGATGTGGGTATATATGTGTCTCGAAAAAAAAAAACAAAAAAAAGGTTTGCAACCATTTTGATTTAAGTATTCATGTGTCACCCGTAAAACATTTAATTCTAAGCGCCGGATTAAACCTTTTCGTTACACTTTTTTACGCATGTCTTAGCTTACACAAATAAATGGGGTAGGTTGATTTTCCCATAGACAAGATTTATATACACGTACATACATATATATATATATATATATAAATGGGGTAGCTAAGCAGTCCAATCAGGTAAGCAATGAAGACAAGTATTGCTGCCCCTGCCCTCATCCCCACTAGCCAGGGGACCCTGCTCCGCAAAGTCCCTAGCAAGGGAGCTTTCATCTTCAACTCTAGAGTAGTGACCTATATCAAATTCTTAATGACCTCAAGAAAGGGATAGCCCTTAATTGGGTCCAAACACCCATCCATCCCCTTGCAGATGCAGTGCTTCTCATGTCAACTACTAAACCACAAATGGGATGGACACATTTATATGTATTGCATGCCAATTAGAGCTGCAGGATTGCACTTACAAAATTTTTAGCCTTTATGCTTATTCATTTCAGGTAGAGCAAGCCCAGGGAAGTAACCCTGCATGCATTTTACTTGAGATATAGTCTATTGACCAACCATGCATCCATGCCCAAGAATCTGCAGTGAGAGAGTGGCCTCCTACTTTTTCACTTGAAACTAACATGCTTTGACCACTCGCTTTCTGCTAAAAATGAAACAAGAATAGTGGCTTTTGATTTCTCGAATTATTGATGACGGTGTGTGACACGAGACAGCTCGAAAAAAATTTGACTAGTTTTTTTTGTAGGTATTTTTTTTTTTTTATAAAAATCTTAGAATTAGTATAAAAACTAGTAATTTTTTATTCGAATTAATAGTCTTTTAACTTTGTAAATATAATGCAATAGACTTTTATTATATAATTATCATTAATAATATATCAGTTTCGAATTTACAGCTTGTTTAGATAGAGATAATTAGAGAAAAAATAAAATATTAAGGTGGAGAGATGACTAAATCTCTCTATCGAGTTTAAAAGTGTTTAGTGGAGAGAACAGAAAATAATAAGAGAGAAAATTTGAGAGTTTTAGCTTACTTCTCGAATGCTTTTCTGCTTGAATTGAGGGATTTGGAAAGGGAGGAGAGGAAAGGAGAAGGAATGAGAGGTTATTTTATGCTTAGTTTAAAATTAGGGAAGGAAAGGGATATGGAGAAGAGGGGATCTTTTAACCTTTATTTTATTCAATTTGCCCTCCTCTCAAAAGTAGACGGAAACAGGAAGAAAAGAGAGTCTTTAATGATTTTTTTTCTAATACAAATTCTAACCTTAAAATTATAAAAGCAAAACTAAAAAAGACATCTCTATCCCTATGATATAATAGTAAAAAAGTATATAATCTTTTCATTTCCTTTCTTTCTTCCATTTTTTTCAAACAAGATGGAAGCATTACACTCTCATTTTTCTCATTTGTTATTAAAGCATAAAAAAGGGATTACACTCTCCTCTCATCCCCATAAATGAAAAGTGTATTTAGAAATATATTATGATTAACTATATTATTATTGTGATACGAAGATTAGGATTAGCTAGTCATTGTGTTTGTTTCCTTTTCTCCCCTTTTTCGATACTCACCTTGTATAACTCTTGTATAAGGAGATCTCTGATATAATTTTAACATAATCAAATTTAATACAATGTAATTCTCTAAGTTTTCGTTTCTCTCCTCTCTGTTTTATTTTATTCAACCTATTCTAACAATAATATTTATTATTAGAAAAATATAATAATTATATATGTACTTATATATTTCATTTATGACATGTCTTAGTGATAATATTTATTAATTTAATACAATTAAAGCTAAAAGTATTATAAGTTAAAATAAAATTATGACATCAAGATATTATGAATTTTTTTATGGCTTAAATTGAGTATTATATGTATTTGTTATGAAAAACTAAAATATCATTCAAAAGTTATATATAAAGTCTTATTTTTGTATTAAAAATTATTTACATGTAAAAAATATTTATTTCTTTATAAAAATATCAAAAATTTTAATAATTAATAAATTTTTAATCTCACACGTCAGATAATTAGCATATGATTAATTGTATCATACAATTAAAGCTGTGAGAAAAATGCCATCCACTCTAAAAGAAAATATTCCAGTCAAATCTTATAAGTAATGAAGAAAAGGAAATTTTTTAAAAAAATACTATTTAACACCCATAAAGGTTGCTTTTTCATCAATTTCACGTGTCTAGTATTATTTTTTAAAATTAGTTTAAAATTAATGTATCTATAAAAATTATTAATTATCCTTTATTTGAAAAAAAAAAAAAAAAACTCTAGAATACTATTGTAAATAGTTTAAGAAAGATGGATGTTATCGTCACTCTACTTGCAAAATTTAAAATTTTAATATTTTATTAGTGCATATAAGTCATGGGAGTTTATTGGTATATACAAGTCAAGCATATGCATTTATGCACTTCACAGGACTTCCACGCACATATGAGATTGTGAATTCTATATCTTTGGGTGAAAAATTAGTCCTCTTAGGAGTTATGAGTCCCTTTTCACTCATATAGATGAGACTCCTTCATGTAAATGAGTAAAATAATTATTTTTTAAAGAATTAACCCTTCCTTTAATACATAATTTTGAATTTTTTGTTGTTGAAAAAGCACATGATTTTGAAGATATGTATGTGTTTTTATTATTGAATAAATTATATTGATTTTTTTTAAAAAAATTGACAATTATACTAATCTTTTTTAAAGATTTTTAAAATTACAATAAATTTTTCTATTTTACCTAACAATATATAAATATCTTTTTTCAGTCAAGTTTTTTCTTTAAAATGATAAAACTGTCCATTTTATTTATTTATTTTTACAAGTTTTAATTTTGACCAATTTTTTTAACTTTTTTAAAGATTTTTTATTATTTTATTTTGAAAATAAATTTAAGATAAATAATAAGATTTTTTTTTCAAATATTTATTTAGAAAATGAAAAAAATTGTCAAAATTTAAAAAATTAAAAAAAAAATGAAATGATTAGTTTTATCATTTTAAAGGAAAAAATTGACTGGAAAGAGTATCTGTATATTATCAGGTAAAATAGAGAAAGTTAGTGTAATTTTAAAAACTTCAAGAAAAGTCAGTGTAATTATCTGAAACCTCAAAAAAAATTAATATAACTTATTCTTTATTATTCAAATTATATATACAAAAAGTCCAAAAATTAAATACAATATAACTGTAACTAATTGAAGTTATTCAATTATGGGCATTTATTTATACTCAATCATAGATTAAATTGTATTGTATTTTCCGGATTTATATCTGAGAGCTTTCTACCAATGTTTCTGTTAAATTAAATAGTTTTTTTTTTGTTATTTTATAATATTGTAATTGTATTTAGATAATTAATTATGATACATGCATTATAATACTTTTTGCTTATATTAAAAAATTAGATATAATTGTATTTATGTGTATTTTATATGTATGAGTGTACGTATATGTATCCGCAAGGCCATAGCCGGCGCTGCTGGCTCACCGGCTCAAGCTACTTTTCCACTGTCACAGTAACTCAGAACAAAACAAGGGCACAGAAATCGGGGATAGTTCTGCCTGTTTTAGAGAGAGAGAGGGACTGAAGTGGCCAGAGAGTCAAACATGGGTGACGGAGGAGAAAGAGAGAGAGAGTAAAATGGGACCCATTTACTGACAGGTAGAAAGGGACTTAGAGGGAGATGAGTGTGGGTGTGGGACCCATTTCTCTCTCTCTCACACACACTTGTTGCAGGCCTTTTGGTTTTCAAATTTTCCTCTTTTATATGCTCTCTCTCGTTTACTTTCAGGAATCAGGACTCAAACTAAAGATAGAGAAAAGAGTTCATGAATCGAGTGAGGATATATATATATATATATGCCTCTATATCTATTGGGTGGATCCAGAAGCCATTCTCTCCTTCTTCTTCTTTATTTTTTTGACGTGATGGGTGGGAGTGGGTCTACTTCTTCCCACCAACCATTGGAGACTATTTGAGGCCCTACTCTTTCCTTCACAATTCACCATCCTCACTTTCCCACATTTCTTTCGATTTCACGCGCCACTAATCCCAACTTTCCACTAATTCCTGGCTTTTTTTCCCTCATCTATCTATTTCTCTCAATAGATTAAATTTTCATCCTAATTTGATTGTTCAAACGATTACAAAATTATATTTTTCATTCATTAAACGGATTGAATATAAATTTGCATAATCTGATTTATTAAAATTTTGATTTGATACATTTATACTATAATATATATATATGTGTGTGTGTGTGTGTGCTCGAGGATGGATAATTAGATATATATAATAAATTTTTAAAGTTAGACAATTTATAATATAACATTCTTTATTGAATTTCATGTATATATATATATATATATATATATTTTAAAGTTGGATAATTTCATATAATTCGACTGTTTTTTTGTTAAATTTTATTTATTGGATTGGATATCTCATAGTTAATAGATAATAAATTTGATTTAGATCAATCACTAAATAATCCGAATTATCGGGTCATATATTTTTCTTAACAAATCATACAAACTTAAGGGTTCAACTTGAATATAGTTACTAAAAAATGAAAACGATTGATAAATAGGTATTTACTATGAAATCATATTCAAATGCTGTTTGAAAGAGAGAGAGAGAGGTGACAACATTGTTAGAGGTAGAGTTACAATCAGCTTGGATAAGAGCAGAGTAATGTGAGAAGATAATAACATTAATTATAAAATAGAGAAAATGATAGTGGAAGTGGGATTTGAATTTTCTTGGTTTTCATGTTTTTACTTTTTCACACTGGCTTATCTTTACATATAATTTTTTCTCATCTTCTTTGAAAAAGATAGAAGACAAATAAATAAATAAATAAAAAAGAATAGTGTTTTATTATGTGAGGAAAAAAATTTAAATAGGAAAAAAAACTTGAGAGATAAGTTATAATTTTGAGTGAAAATAAGAAGAAATAATGGATAAAAGGACAGATTAGTTTAAAAATGACTAAAATTTTATATGTATATTTTTTTTTTCCCTAAAATTTGACGGTCAGGAGCCCGGCCAAGCTCCTTAGATTGGTCCGCCCTTGTTTACAATAGTATTATCTAATAAAAAATAAGCTCCTTCACTTTTGTACTATAAAAATGCTATGATTAGTTGTGAGTGAAAAAATACGTAATTTGATTAGCATGTACATAGCACACGCACACAATCACAAATGATATTAACTTATATAATATACGTACTAATTAAATCACAAATAATAATCACTCACAACTGAAAGTAGCATTTCTGTTTGTGCCAAGTACTATGACCAGAAGGTGATATCCACCGGCCTCTAAAAACTCGCGTGAGGATATCGCTTTCTTATTCGCTAAGAGGCGCTGTTAGCAGTCCTTTTCATTGGGGCCTAATGTCTGGGCTCCTTTACAGCCAGTGGGTCCTACTGGAGCCCCCTCTTATTCCACTCAAATTGAGCTGGGTTTGGCCCGAGGAATCCTGGGGTGCTATCTTTCAAAACAACCACCACCACATGCGGCCAATGCTGTCACCATTAACTTCGCTCTTCCTTTTTCCTCACATCCCTTAATTTCCATTCATTTCTTCTTCCCATCCACATGGAGGGTTTCAAATTTAAACACATATTTATGTTTTCCACCCGTTACAACTTATTCATTATATATATATATATATATATGATATGATATACCCAAAATAGTTGGGCCCACAAGATCATGATGTATGAATACCTTATATCATGTCGAGTCTCAATTACACATCTGACGATTTGAGCTACCGTACTCACAACACATCTCATCCAATATCAACTTAGCCAACACTTCTTTTAAGTGCTACAGGAATCATGATCAACAACTTGAGCTGAAAATATGAAAAGACCTACGAGTTAGAATTTCTTTTAAAATCCTAAGAGAAAACTACCATTTCAAGAGAATATAAAATTCTAGATATCAAAATAGCAAAGTCTCCAATAAAAGAGAGAGGCAAGATATAATTAAAACACTAAGTTGAGGTTTCTTAAAACTACTTCTTTACTTCCTTGACTAACTTGATCATCGGGGCGTTAGAATCAGAACTATTATAATGACTTGACTTTTAATTGCTTTAGATTGACCAAGGAAGTCAAGTTCCAATTATTTCCACCACAATAATATATATATACACACACACAATGATAGATCTAGACTATAGATTTAGGGGGTAGAAATGCAAAAAAGTAGAGTTTATGGATGCCTTTTGTAAAAAAAAAAAAAAACAGAGGTTAAGGGAGTAACCCATAATTTTTTTAAAAAACAATTATAAAAAATATAGGTAAAAAATCAAAAATTTAAATGTTTGGGGGGGGGGGGGGGGGCAATGGCCTCCTACACCCCATCTGGCTCCGCCATATATATATATATATACAATTACTGTTCTTAAAACGTTATAGTAGTAGATTTCATACATCATCCTCAAATTTTAATTGCATAATGCAGCCGTCAAGCTTCCAATATATTATTTTTTCTGTAAATCAAAACATGCCTTCAAAGGGATGCATTCCTCTTGAAATGCTGTTTCCATGACAGAACCAAAATAGTTTGAATTAATTCCTGTTGTGGGGTTTCAAGATTAGTTACAAGAGATATTAATTATGAGAAAAGAATCCAAGGCACAAAGCTCAAGCTTCCTCATAATATATATTGTACCTGTCCCATGAAACAAAACAAAAACATATTTTGGGATTTAGAATTAAACTAATAATTTAATTATCATAATCCGTCAACGTTCACATGGGGATGGGGTGTATTTTATAAAAATTTCAGAGCATAAACTTAGGATCTGCTTCTGCTTTGAGTCACTGATCAGATGTGTCTGTATGAGAAAAAATGATATTCTATCTGTAATGATTTTGATAAACAGAAAAGAAGTTTTAAAAATCTACTCAACTAGCGATTTTAAATTGCAGTCCAAACAAAAAACAATGATTTTATAGTGTGAGAAGATTTCCCGTACCTGGCATAACATACTTGTCTGCATGCATGCTGGAATATTATTTTAAACTGTAATATTGTGTTAAAAAAACTTCTTGGGTGAAACAAATTAAATTACAATATACACTATTTTTGTTATGGGAAAAGATCATGAAATAAGAAGTTCTAACTCCAGATTGCACAAGCTAGAGCTCATATTTGCATGAAAATTATTGTTTTGTGAAAACCTGCAGTCTTTTGTAGAATCCTTCACCTATATATATTCTAATTCATACTCCCATTTCTAGTAACTGTTTCGAAGATGCAACAATTTGAATAACCATTGCTTTCTGGATTAATCTTCCATAGTATGTGTGTGTATATACATACATTTATATATTGATGCAGCTAATTTTGGCTCGTCATGGAATTGTCCGTCATCGTGTGCCTGAAAAGAAATGATATGTAAAAAGCCACCGGGAAAGGTTCCGGTGGTAACCTTCTCCGATGGTTAAATTAGTCTCCTTTTATGTGATCAAAGGTTTTGCTCTTTAATCAGAAAATATTATAGATGCAGCTCATCTTTTTCATACCTTTTTCAGGGGAATTTATAGAATGGAGAGGCGGTGAGTTTATCTTCTGACAGGCGATGGATATTCTGTTCACATGTAACTTTCCAAATTCACGGCTCCCTTTACACGTGTATGTGTAGAACTGGTTATCAAACCTGTATCTCCTTTTGGCAGGGCTAGGGCTCACCGCCTGTCAGGCTATAGCAGGGAAATCATGAGTTTTCCATCATTCCTTTTGTCTCTTCTACATTTCATTATTCCGATCTCGGTATACCGAGATTGACCTCGGTATACCCTTTGCGAGTAGATATATATATATAAATAGACTTACCCTTTTATGACGTACCAGTTACTCCCCCTTGAAGCCTTAGTTCTGTATCCTGTACAGAACTTTGGTTTTTAGGGTTTTTTATGAGGGCTGACGTGTATGGCCGTTTGAACCATTTTACGAGGGGTTTTTTCAGTAGCCGTCAGAAATAATTACTACATGCGTTTTTAATTTTGGGAATTGGAACAATTGATTAATACAGCCGTCTAATTTAATGGTTTCGAGATTTTGAACGGATGTTCGTACCGTTTTGTGTGCAACATTTAATGCTGCATCTGTTTCTAAACAGTACGAATTTTTATTTGAAATCCGTTTTACCTTTCTCATACGATCGAGTGGTTTATGAGAGAAGAGTTACTGCTTCCGGCAAGCTCGCGACTTCCATCGTTCTAGACAACATTTTCTCTTCTTTACCTGGTAATTTTTACTCTCCTTCTCTTCTTTTTCTCCTTTATTTACATCCGTCCTGATTCTTTCTCCTTTTTCCCTTTTTCATTTTATTCTACGTTCTTCTCGATCCCGTTTTCTTTTTTTTTGTTTTATATATATCCCTTGATCATGTCTGATCCAAATATAGAGGGAGTGAGAATCGAGTGTGCTACCATCGGTGAGGAGGGTCCTTCTCAACCGTCTAATGCTGAATCTTCCCCTTCCTCTAAGAATATTGTAGATTCTAGTGAGGGAGAGATTAATATATCCACTAGAGAGGAGGGAGCAAGTGCCGTAACAAAAGGCATGTTAAAATCAATTATGAAAAAATTTAGCTTCCCAAAAAATATAACCTGTAGGGTCCCAAAACCTACAGATCGTCCCTCCGATATAAAAAGGGGGGAAATCTGTGCCTATCTCGAATGGTTCGAGATGGGTATTCGTTTTCCTTTCCACCCTCTTTTCATAGAGTTTTTTACTTGGTACAATATCTGCCCTGCCGAGCTTAATATAAATAGCTGGAGGCAGCTTTTAGCTTTTTTAGTTTTAGGTCACTTGAATAAGGTCCACATTGATCTGGATCTTATTCGGAGTCAGATGGAACTAAAGCATCTGACTGCTGAGGGCCTTTATTATGCTTGCTTCGATCAGAGGTTTAGACCTCTGAATTCAGTACCGTCCTCCAACAAAACATGGAAAAAATGGTATTTCTTTGTTGGAAGAGGTTGGGAGCGAGAAGATTATGAAGGTCAGATGAGCCTTTTCCCTCGGCATTCCGGGCCCAAGGGTGAGTACTTTAGAGGATTTATAGGTTGAGAATTCAATATTTTTAGATATAACTGAAGTAACTAACGGATTATATGATATGTTGGTTTGCAGATAGTGGGAAGTGGAAGAAAGCAGAGTTTACTCCAGAAATTGAAGATCGTTACCGACGTCTGCTCAAGCCAGTTCTTCGGCCGCATTACCTGATTCTATCACCAAAGAACCTGATGGATGCTGGTCTAACTAAGGAGGAGGCCGCAGCAATCAAGAAGAACATCTTGGCCGCTTGTGTCCCTCCTCCCAGCAAGCCGAAGGTCGGAGACCCCTCTAATAAATCGAAGGTTGGAGAGCCATCTGCTTCCTTTGAACCCCCACCGATCAAGAAGAAAAGAAGATTGATATCGCGGGCCAAACGGGAGGCGCCTCGCCCTACTACCTCCAATCCTACTCCTGAGGAGGTGCCCCAAACTACCGAAGACATGGGTGCCGATGTCAGGCCGGTGAGTGAAACGTGTGGGACTGAAGAAGTTCCTGCCTCTACTGAGGTTCCACGGTCTGCCGAGATGGGAGAGGCAGGGAATAAGGTCCCTGGTGGACAATCCGTCAGATCGGATAGGGCTAACATAGCTCCTTTACATCCTTCCGAGGCCTCGTCAGGTACAGAGGCAATAAAATTGGCCTTAAAAGCGGCCCTCCCTCCTGGGTTTCCAGACCAAAGTACAAGGCGTACCTTGGGTGATCTGATGCTGGGTTATACCAGGGTAAGTGTTTTTATTTTTGTTTTTATTCCGTATTTGCGTGAATTTTAATTCTAATCTCCATCTTTATGTTGATAGGGTTTGCGAGCGGTGGGCATGTTAATGGATCGCGATGATCAACTTCAACATCTTACTGGGCTGAAAGATGAACTACAAATAGCTCAATCCGAGCTGAAGACCACCCAGTCCGAGCTGAAAACCACCCAGTCAGAACTAAAGGCCACGAAGGCAGTACTTTTGACTGCTCAATCAGACATAAAGATTGCTCAGACGTCTTTGAAGAAGTCGCAGTCTGAGCTCGAGATATCCCGAGCTAAAATTAAGTCATCCGAAGCACAATGTTTAGAGCTCAAAAAAGAGCTTATTTTGGCGAGGAAAGGCACAGAGTCCTTGATATCTCAGAGGACAAAGCTGACTGAGAATGTAGCTGAGTTGAAAGAAAAGCTTAAGGAGGCCGAGGTATTCGAAATAAAGAAGATTGAAGAGGCTAAGGTTGCTACAAAGGAGGCAACCAAAGCCAGTATGATGGGGCTCCTGACGTCCATGGGCAAGGAGTTGTCAGATGCCGGTTATCAGTCATGTATCAACCGAATTCGAGTTGTGTATCCAGATCTGGATATCTCGAAGTTAGATGGCGTGGAGGTAGCTCAGTCTCAACCGACCTCTCCTGAAGTCCCCATCCAAGATGACGTGTTAGAGGGCGTAGTACCCTTATCAGCTGTTCCTCCTAAAAATGTGTAATAGATAGGTTGATGTCATTTGCTTCTTTGTTTTGTATTTCGAATTGTTTTGGAAATGAAAAACAATTACAGTTCTATGTTTTGACTTTCATCATCATTCATTTATTTATTTATTTTTTGGTAATAAGACTATTTGATTGCTGTTTGGACATAACTTAAAGGTTATAGACCAAGATATCACAAAACATATTTCTCTTAAAAATAAGTACTCGGATCTGACCTGGTTTCTGTCGAAGTGGATCAGGTCGGTAAGGTTCTTGTATACATCGCCCAATCATTGCTCAGGGCCATACCTACAGCACTTATGCTTGTAGGGGCTTTGGTCAGTTCTGAGGTCAGGTCGGTATACCAGTATCCTCATTTGGAGCCATACCTACAGCACTTATGCTTGTAGGGGTCCTTGATTGAATTTTGAGATCAGGTCTGTAGACCTGTATCTTTTCTTAGGAGCCATACCTACAGCACTTAGGCTTGTAGGGGCCTTGATGAATTTTGAGATCAGGATCTATAGACCAGTCTCTTTGCTTGGAGCCATACCTACAGCACTTATGCTTGTAGGGGCCTTTTGAGATAGAACCACTTGGTAGACCTTTTATGTTTGAGAAGATATATCACCTGAAAAGAAGAAACAACTTTATTGATAATATTGTCTCAGGTGCTCGATGTTCCATGGTCTAGGAATCGGTTTTCCCCCCCATATCTTCCAACCTAGTAGGTTGTAGGCCTGTTAATTTTCACAACTCGGTAAGGTCCTTTCCAGTTTGGGGACAGTTTGCCCATTGCAGGCTCCTTGGTATTAGGGAAGATTCTTCGTAGAACCAAATCACCTAAGTCGAAATTTTTACCTTTCACCTTCTTATTAAAGCTCTTGGCCATCCTTCGTTGACATTCTTCCATTCGGATTGAAGCCTGTTCTCTTTTCCCTTCTAATAAGTCGAGGTTCTCGGTTAATTGAAGATGGTTAGTGTCTTGATCGAAAGCTTCCGTTCTCAATGTGGGCATACCGATTTCTACAGGAATGACCGCCTCGGTACCATATGTGAGTGAGAATGGTGTATCCTGAGTGGAGATTCTCCTTGTTGTTCGATAGGCCCAAAGCACACCAGGAAGTTCTTCGACCCACCTTCCTTTTGATCGTTCTAACCTCTTTTTGATACCACTTAATATAGTCCGATTAGTCGCCTCGGCCTGCCCGTTTGCCTGTGGATGTCCTGGTGAGGAAAAATGCTGACTGATACGGAGATCGTCACAGAATTTTTTAAATACCTTTCCTGTGAATTGGGTGCCGTTGTCTGATATGATAATTCGTGGTATCCCAAACCGGCAAACGATATTTTTCCATGTAAACCTCTTTACATCCACCTCGGTAATATGAGTCAAAGGCTCTGCTTCTGCCCATTTGGAGAAATAATCAATTGCAACTAGCAAATATTTCTTGTTTTGCGGGGCCTTTGGCAAAGGTCCCACTATATCCATCCCCCATTGGGCAAAAGGCCAGGGGCTTGCTAATGGGCATAAGCTCCTATTGTGGTAGATGTTGGTATGTAGCGAAACGTTGGCATTTATCACATTTCTTCACATATTCTCTGGCTTGATTCAGCATACCAGGCCAGTAATAACCATGGGTTAATGCTCGATGTGAGATGGTCCTGCCACCATTATGATTGCCACATATCCCTTCATGGATCTCAGCTAGCACATATTCCGACTCTTCTGGAGATAGACACCGCAGCAGAGGTTGGGTGTACGACCTGCGATAGAGTTGCTCATTTAGAATTAAGTATCGAGCTGACCTGATTCGTAGCTTTCAGGGCTTGATTCCTGTCATCCGGTAGCTGTCCTTCTTTCAAATATCTGACGATTGGAGCCCTCCAATCTTGGGATTGTTCGAGATGCAAACATTCTGAATTTTGTCAATACTGGGACAATCTTGGGAGGATATAGATACTTCTGAATCCCCTTCGGTATCGAGGTGAGAGGCCATATTTTCTAAGGCATCTGCTCTCGCATTCTGTCTTCTCTCTATTTTGTGAATACAGAAGGTGACAAATGATTTTTTCAGGGAATTTACCATGTCTGCATATTTGATCATTCTTTCATCTTTTACTGCGAATTCGCCCAAAACTTGGCCCACAACTAATTGTGAATCAGAGAAGGCCTCAAGGTCACGAGCTTCCTGTTCTATAGCTAGTTGCATGCCAAGGATTAATGCTTCATATTCAGCTTCATTGTTGGAGGCTCTGAAACCCAAGGTAACTGCCTTTTTCCGAGGTGATACCATCAGGAGATCGGAGGACAAGACCAACTCCAGAACCTTTATCTGTAGACGAACCATCCACATACAGTTGCCATGTGACCAAAGTTGGGTTAGCGTCTATTTTTTGTTTCAGCGCTGGGGTGAATTCGGCAATAAAATCTGCCAAAGCCTGAGCTTTAACGGCCGTCCGAGGTGTATATGTGATGTCGAATTCTCCCAATTCTATGGACCATTTCACAAGTCGACCTGAAGTTTCAGGTTTATGTAATACGGCTTTTAAGGGGTATGAGGTTGGAACTATAATCGAGTGAGATTGAAAATAAGGCCTGAGTTTTCTGGAGGATATAATGAGCGCGAAGGCTAGCTTCTCTACCTCGGGATACCTCGTTTCTGATCCAAGAAGTGCTTTACTTACGTAGAATATGGGTTTTTGAATCCCCTCCTCTTCTCGGAGTAACGCAGAGCTTACGGCATTCTCAGACACCGCGAGATATAAGAGAAGTTTTTCTCCTTTTACTGGCGTAGATAACAGCTCTGGAGATGCCATATATCGTTTAAGCTCTATGAAAGCTCTGTCGCATTCAGAGGTCCATTCCAAGACCTTATTCCCCCTTAGAGCTTTGAAGAACGGAAGACAGCGGTCCGTGGATCTTGATATGAAGCGATTCAATGCCGCAATCCGACCATTTACGGTCTATACCTCCTTCCTAGACCTCGGAGGTTCGAGTTCTGCCAAACCTTTAATTTGGGATGGATCCGCTTCAATTCCTCGCTGTGAGATAAGAAAGCCTAGAAACTTTCCACGGTTGACCCCAAAAGTACATTTGGAGGGATTCAACTTCATCTTATGCATATTGAGGATAGCGAATGTCTTTTTCAAGTGTTCGACGTGGTCCTTCTTCTGCTGACTCTTGACCAGCATGTCATCGATATACACCTCCATCGTATCACCGAGCAGAGGTGCGAACATTTTATTAACCAAACGTTGATATATAGCTCCCGCATTTTTAAGGCCGAAAGACATTACTTTATAATAGTACAGACCCCGTTCAGAGATGAAGGAGGTTTTCTCTTGGTCGGGAGGATACATTTGAATCTGGTTGTATCCGGAATAGGCATCCATGAAACTCATCAGTTCGTAACCAGCAGTTGCATCAACGAGTTGATCAATTCTCGGGATAGGGAAGCTATATTTTGGGCATGCTTTGTTCAAATCCGTGTAATCAACACATACTCGCCATTTCCCATTTTTCTTTTTAACCAGGACGGTGTTAGCAAGCCATTCTGGATAAAAAAACCTCCATAATTAGGTTGGCATCGAGTAACCTCTGAACTTTATCGTTGATAATTCTATGTCATTTGGGAGCAAACGTTCGTCGCTTTTGCCGTACAGGGTGGCAGTCAGAATTTGTTGCGAGCTTGTGGCAGATACATGAAGGATCGATACCTTCCATGTCCTTAGTTTCCCATGCAAAAGTTGATAACTGAGTTTTCAGAAATTCGATTATCGCTTTTTGTTCGGGTGGAGGCAAATCAGCTCCCACTTGTAAGTAATGCTCTTCTGCTTCCAGACCCACCAAAATCTTGAGTGGCTCTTGGATGGGAACCACCATGCTATCTATACCGCGTGGGCTTAAAGGCTCATCAATCTCGGTAGGACATTCTCGATGTTCACGTTGATCATAGAGGTCGGAAGTCAGAAGCCTCTGATGTGCCTGTAATTGCTATTGTTGTTTGTTACCTTTGAGTGCAACAACGTGGCATTCCCGAGATGATGATTGAGAACCTCGAATAGTGCAGACTTGTCCGTTCTGTACATATTTGAGACACTGGTGAAGGGTGGATGTGACAGCCCCTATTTGATGTAACCATGGTCTTCCCAGGATTACATTGTAGGGAGATCGGCAATCTACAATCACATATTCAGATAACACTGTTTTTTGTTCTTCGCCGATCCCAATAGTTGTTGGGAAGTCAATACCGCCCATAGGAGAACTTAGATGTCCATCGAAACCAGCCATTACCGCCGAGGTGTCTTTGAGGTCAGACACGTTCAACTTCATCTTCTGGAAAGGCTCATAAAATAAAATATTCGTGGAACTACCTGTGTCCACTAATACTCTAGATATGTCGAAATTAGCGATACGAAGAGTAATGACTAGTGCATCGGTGTGTGGATGGTGTACGCCAGCCAGATCTAGCTCAGAAAATTGGATTAGTGGTGAGGGTCTCAACCTTTTCTCCAGATTCATGACCTGAACTGGAATTGGTGCCATTTTTGCTTCTCGTGCGTAGCGTTTCCTCGCCCGATTTGAAATTCCAGAGAGAGAATTAGTGGCATGAAGGACGAGGATAACATGAGTATTGGCTTGTGATGGCTGGTTTGTGTCCAGAGTAGACCCCTGATCTTGTCTTGGTGGCTGAGGCTTAGGATCTTGCCGATTTTGTTGGGATTTCTGAGTCTGATTATTTAGTCCGGACTCTTGTTGAACGAATTCTTTCAGTCGTCCCCTCCGAATTAGCTGCTCGATCTCTTGTTGAAGATGTCGGCATGTTTCCGTAGTATGTCTGTGATCTCGATGAAATTCACAATACTTACTACGGTCTCGGTGGTCCGGATCAGCATATAATGGATCTGGACGTTTGAAATTTTCACGTGTCTTGACCTGATTATAGATCTCAGATATGGAAGCAGTCAAGGGAGGCAATGGCACACTCAGAGGTGCATATGATCTGACACGTCCCGAGGTTGTCTGATTTTGACCTCGGGATGTCTTTGTCTCAGGACTTCTTTGCCGTTTGCTGGTATTGCCAGTATTCTGTGTTTGTGACTTCCCTTCATTTTGTACTTGTTCTTTGGCAAGACGAAGGGACGTTCTGGTGTCTTCCAAGTTAATGTGTTTTCTCGCCCTCTCCATCAATGATGCCATATCGACAGGAGGATTTTTTGTCAGGGAATCATGAAAACGTCCTGGCCAGAGTCCAGCATGTAAGGCGGCCACCAAGAAAGCTGCACCACAATCAGTGATCTTGGTCAGCTCGGCATTAAAGCGAGCGATATAATCCCTGAGGGATTCTCCCTTCCGTCGTTTTATGGACAAAAGAAATTTCGGTCCCTTTCTGAGCCGCCTGCTGGTTAGAAAGCGATCGAGGAAGCGCCTGCTGAGCTCGTAAAAGCTGGGGACTGAATTTGGGGGGAGATTATGGAACCATCGAAGGGCTGCCCCTTTGAGACTTGTTACAAAAGTGCGGCATAGAAACGCATCAGTGGCGCCATGAAGGGCCATCGTATGCTGATAATTGGAAAGATGATCACCAGGATCATCTAATCCTTCATACGGGGTGAACTTTGGGACAATGAACTTACGAGGACGCTCCTCGGCTAATATAGCTGGCGTAAACGGAGTTGTAAATCTTCCGAGAAGCTTTGCTATTTCATCCTGTTGAGGAGGAGGAAGCCCTTCTCGAGTAGGAATTCCTTGTCCCATAGAATCTGCCACTTCTTCCGATCGTAGCAGTGCTCGAGATGGGCCAGAATGCTGAAATCTTGGTATATCGACCTCTAATCCAGTGGGTTGAGGATTGTTCTGACTGGGGATAGCATGTTCGGACCGTCTCTGAATGGACGCAGGCGCCTGTTGAGGTGGTGGTCCGGATGGCACCAAGTTAGCTCCAGAATTTGCGGGGCTAACAACATGGCCCCTGCTATAAATAACGTTGTGAGGTTGCACGTTGGGTATGCCCCCTAAAACGTCATGCTGAACGGGAGCCATCCCCTGGGGAGAAAAGGGACGAGCACTAGGACCACCCCCCTCATATTGCCTCCTTTGAGGGGGAGATAATAATGGATATCCGTTTTCAGGAACTCCTGATGGGGGGAGAACCGATGGATTTTGCGTCAACGAGGCCAAGACTTGAGATATGGCAAAAAGCTGAGCCTGCGTTTGATCGGATTGTTGCTGCATCTGAGCTCGAATTTGATCCAATTGTTGCTGCACAGGATCAGAAGTTGCAACTTCTTCATCCTGAGCGAGCGGTTGAGTGGATAGTGGTGCAGAGCGACGGTTGGAAGCCATGACTACCAAACACTTTAAACAAAGGAAAGAAGATAGAGAAGAACGCTAAACGTTCCCACAGACGGCGCCAAGCTGATGCAGCTAATTTTGGCTCGTCATGGAACTGTCCGTCACCGTGTGCCTGAAAAGAAATGATATGTAAAAAGCCACTGGGAAAGGTTCCGGTGGTAACCTTCTCCGATGGTTAAATTAGTCTCCTTTTATGTGATCAAAGGTTTGGCTCTTTAATCAGAAAATATTATAGATGCAGATCCCCTTTTCATACCTTTTTCAGGGGAATTTATAGAATGGAGAAGCGGTGAGTTTTTCTTCTGATAGGCGGTGGATATTCTGTTCACATGTAACTTTCCAAATTCACGGCTCCCTTTACACGTGTATGTGTAGAACTGGTTATCAAACCTGTATCTCCTTTTGGCAGGGCTAGGGCTCACCGCCTGTCAGGCTATAGCAGGGAAATCATGAGTTTTCCATCATTCCTTTTGTCTCTTCTACATTTCATTATTCCGATCTCGGTATACCGAGATTGACCTCGGTATACCCTTTGCGAGTAGATATATATATATATATATATATATATATATATATAAATAGACTTACCCTTTTATGACGTACCATTTATATATATATATATATATATATATTTATAATTCGATATATGACCGTTCGGACCGACTAATTCGGGAGATCAATCTTACCGTTCATTAATGAGAGGTCTAATTAAAATCGAAGCAGCATCTCATACATACATAAACACACACACACATATATATATATATATGTATATGTATGTACCTGACCTTTCATAAACAGATTATGGCAGTATTAGAAACTTGTAAACATTGCTATAAAGAACGATCCATAAAAAATACTGGCTGATGACTAGCCTCGTTAAAAATGTTGGTCTCTTGATGGCATATGAGCTTAGTTGGAATGAGACTTTTTAGCGTTGATGTCTTCTTTTTCTTTAGCTTACTTGATGTTTTTGATTGTATCCTTTCTATACTCTTACTTACATCAATAAAAAAAAAAAATTACTAATAAAAAAAATATATTTTCACGTCAGCAAGTAATCGTTTTTTCTCCTTGATTGATTAATAGTTAGCAATCATTACAATATAATACTTCATTTCAGTATATTTTATCTAAGGTTCAAATCATTAGCTTACATAATTTATTAGACCCTTTTTTTTTCAGCCAACATTAATTTTGTTTTACAAGTAATATTTACAAATAATCACATAATCCTTGCAAATATAGATGAAAAAAAAAAAAAAAACACAAGTTTAGTCCTTCGCTGTAAAATTAAAATATTATCACATGATATATTAAGAAGACTTGAAATCGTAACATCTCTCAGGTAAAAAACAGGAGATGTTTCTCAATCAGTACTAAAAACTTGTGCTCATAGACCCTTCTTACCCTTTATAAACATGAAATATATTATCTTCAACAAAATTTAGAATATTCGACAAGTTTGCTAACAATAAAATTTATGAGCTAAGGCCTCCATCATTACAACTCATATATTTCACAATTTTATATATATTGTTCACTAAAAGAACACAACATAAGAAAGCATTAACATCTTCTCCGTACTACCAATTATGGAGCAAAATTCAGAACCTAATTTAGAATCTTGAAATAACTTAATCACAAGATGTTGATTAATTATTCAAAAATTTGTTCAAGTTTGGAGCTCACATGCATGAATTTTTTTTCAGAAGTAACCTAGGCTCTAGTGGCTGTGAGCCCCTCAAACATGTTTGTCAGAGAACAATATATAAGAAACAAGTCTAGCATAGATACAAGAGTTTAACATATATACGAGGCTTGCTTTTGTTAATCACGGTAGTCGGACCACCACAATTTTATTAGCGCGTGACATGCAACTCACGCACCAATAAAATTGCGGTGGTCTAATCATTACGGCTGTGCTTAGCATTTTTCTTAACATATAATTTGGATTCAAAGGCACAGCATGTGTCCATTTCTCAAAACACATATATTTCAAAAACATATTATAGTTATATCAGGTTGTATGATTCTCCTTGTTATGTATAGATATCACTAATATATATGTGTTTGTCAATAGAAATTGGTTATATGCTAATGCATGCTATGTGTGAGGACAACTACAAACCCATCATTTTTCTACTCAAAACTTAGATTCTTCCCAACCAACACAGACAATTGCTGTCTGCATGCAGCAGAAATACCAATCTCAAAAATCTCAATTTAAATGTACTTTAACAAAGTAAGTAATCAGGTTCACACAAATAATCACTCTTGATTAATAAAAATGTTAGCAATAGATTATGGAAAAGCACTTATCTATGAAGCAACTCCCTTCCTCATCACATTAGCTACATTATATTTAACATTTTTCTTATTACAAACTCTTATTAAATGATTTTCATTTAACATAGAGTGAACAACAATCTTATAGAATGCAGACTAATAAAACTCATACTTGAAGCCTTTTTATTTATTTTTTATTAAAAAACAAACTCGACAGGTGGCTTAAAAACCTTGACCTAAAAGAGTAGCTAATTTATATATATAAAGATTACAGCTCCTAGGGTTTAATCATGGGCTTAAATAAAAAGCTGGTTACCCGAATAGATCCCATTGAGCATATGGTTAAGTTGATGTTTGATATGCAGCAATGATAGAGACCGAAGTGTCCCTTTCTTCTTTAGCAATGCTTTAAATACAAAAACCCAAAAAATATATAATTTAATATAGCAGCTGGATTAATATAATGTTAGTGTTTATATAGCTTTTCAATGTCATGTCCCCCACTATATATATATTAAAAAAAAAAAAGGTACCAAACTGAAATTTCAAAAAAGTTAAAATGGAGAGGCCCCATTCATTAATATTATTATTAAGGAGGGCCCTCTGGGGATAATCCTCACCACATTTTGGGAAGATCTTCACTAGTCTCAAAATTGGCAAAGGAAAAAAAAAAAAAACCATCTCTTAAGTAAACCAAACTAGGTTAATTACTTGGTTTATTGAATTTATCCGTCCTTTTTTAATTAATCTGATAAAATTTTCTATCATTTGCCAATTACAGAGGTGATAATGATTCTTCATGTTAGTTTTGTCTCAGCTCGGCTCCATTAAGAAAGGGTTTATATTAGTGTAGATTGTAAAAGTAAAAGTTAAAAAAACTGACCAACTCAGTTATGACACGTGTCATAAAAAAAAGAATTTAATTGATCAACTTACTCTCATCTATATAAACTACGGTGAAGAGTAGGAACACCTCCCCGGACTGTCCATCCTTGGGGAAAGTCACAACATGTCCAGTCAAAGAATCTACCGAGCTCGGTATCGCCGGCTGGGTGTATTAGTTGACCAAGTTCATCCCAACTTGACCAACTCTAACACATTTGAATAATCCGAAAATAAATAAATCTCAATCACTAAGGTATTAAGGGACGTTGTATCTATGAACAGCGCTATCTGTAACACTATCCTTCCATAATAAGAGTCTTTGTCAAAATTAAGAGAGACATCTCTATACAATCAACAATTATTTAAATAATAGATGAAAATTTCATCCAAAAGTATACCAACTCTTGTATTAGTCTTTCTGCTTCTTTCAAGTATTTTCTGTACGAGTTTATTAACTTGATTATCAGAGAACCTTTTATCAGCACCACACCTGTATTCACTGACCAACTCTGATTATCTCATTTTTTTATTTTTGATATACTACAAAGTGATAGACCAAACATCACTTGACACATATGCCTACAGTTTAGCTCGTGCTCGGCCAGTACAGCTTGTGCTCGGCCATTCATACCATACATACAGAACTTATAAGTCCGAGCACAAATCTCCAGAGCCGATCTGCGTTCTTACAAAACTTACGGGTCTGAGTGCCGACCTTCGGACCCTCTCCTTAGTGCAGAACTCATCACCGCCTTAATATCTGCTGAGCAGAGAATAAGGAAACAATCTTCTACAAGGAAACCGCCACACATGATTATCTCTATTGATACAATATCCAACAAGGTAACTGCCTTACTCCAATGATCAAATCGCAACTTTCATGGCTCCAAATCCTAATCAACTTAGGAAAACCACCACCTATAAATTAAACCCTAAAGGTACACTTTATTTTTTATACTCATTATTTGGTTTTCATTAGTCTTTCAATTCAGTTTTATTAATTTAAGTATCGGAGCGGCTACTGTCGGAGCCAATCCGATGGTCCTCTGATCTTCTTCTTTGAGTGTTCTTCAGGGAGCCCAACTCGGAATTTACTTCGGCCAAAAAATGCAGCATCAATTTTGTAGGAGGACATTCATTTGTGAATATTTTTATCCCCACATTAAAGATGTGATTCATTTGCCAAATAGTTAGCATATACATGAAAAATCTTAAAATGTATGTAAAATAAGTCTTAAAATATAGTGTTAAAAGTTTTTCGATAATAAATCACAGTCTATCGAAAAGGTTGTTCCATTATTACATAAAACAAATCTTAACGGAGCATTTTACCAAATTGCTTAGCTACCAATTTATGTCTATCGGCCGGAACTCTGGACGAAAACTCCTATATAACATGTGCGCTTTGTATTTAGTGTAAAACATTGCTTAGAATTTTAGTTAACTCTTCCAAACACACTCTTAATTTCTGTAAGTGCAAATGAACATAGCATATAAGATGATAACACTTTCAAACACATAAAATGGACGGATTTTTTATTTTTTTGGAACTTGGTATCCTATCTATCGATTATTAGTAGAGGGTCGATTAAAGCTGCAACAGTGTTCCATATGAATTTCATTTAATAAATAATGGACCTCACTTATGTGAAAGGGTGAGATCAAAATGGGATAAAAATGACGAAATCTGTAGCATTACTTATTTTCATAACATATTATCAATTTATCACATTGTCAATGACACTTTTGGGCTATTAAATAGATTTCTATTGTACCAATTTTTTTTTCTTCTTAGATTTATTGGTAATTATTTTTATTAATATTTATATACAATAAATTATTAAATTTGTTAAACCCTTTCATATTTATCTGTATCTCTCTAGGAATGACAACAGGGCGAGTTTTGGGGCGGGGTCCAACCCTGTTTATATTTTTCGTCCCCGACCGCGCCCTGCCCCTTTTAGAGATTTACCCTGACCTTGACCCCGACCTCGTTTATATTCTCCGACTTCACCCTGCCCCACCCTGTCTTGAACCCCGATATATATATATATATATATATATATATATATATATATATATTTTTAAGTAAGTTAAAACTTTTATTTTGATAAATAAATTAATTGTTTTTTGTCAAAATAACTAATACAAAAAAAATATATGAGTGTGATTTAAAAAACCTTAAAACTAATTTTATATGATGTTATTTATTAGTAAATATAATATATAAAAATAAATAAAAAAATTTAATATATAAACAGGGCGGGGTCGGGGCGGGTTGACAATCCCCCGAACCTGACGAGGTTTTAAAAGCCCTACCCCTACCCCGACCCCGCCCCTGTTTATGAGCACCTCATACCCGCCCCATTAGGAGCAAGGTAGGTCTCCGATGGGGCGGAGCAAATTGTTATCCCTATATCTCTCTATTGTTCTTTTGTTTTTTATGAAAGTTTTAAGCATATATTTTGAAAAAATAGTTTTTAGGAACTTAATTTTTCTAGGATCTAAAAAAAAATTATTCAGAAAAAAAATTTAATATCTTATAAAATTTTATTATTTTTATTAATAATTGTTCTGAGTATAGAATTAAATCATAGTAGCATATCTAGACTTTTTATCTGAATATATTTTATCTGATCTAACTTTTTTATCCAATCATCAAAATGAGTTCTTAGAGATAATTATACTAATCTTTCTTATAATATAATAATTACATGAAGATCTCGTGTAATCTCTCAAAAAATTAAAAAAGTCAATATAATATATAAAGATATTTTAATCATATAAGAAGAATTAGTTAAAATTATAACACTATCAATTATGAATTTATACAAAATAGAAGTGTTTGTCCTGTCTTAATTTTAAAATCTCAAAATTAATCGAAATAAGTGCAAATTACCAGGACATCCGATTATAAAAAAAAAAAAATTATTAGATTACTCAAGTGTAGTTATCTCTTAGAAATTTTAAGTGCGAGAATGTAAAACAAAGAAAACTATCAATTCCTAGGACCCTTTTTTGGGCAAGATTTAGTGGGCCTGGAGCCGACATGGATTGGAAGGTGTAGATGGATTCAGCTCGATCGTCCAGCAAATGTAGAGCTGTGATTTGCACATGTCAAAGCCCACCTCGGGTGGCCCCCGTGACAGATGCATTAGTCAAAGAATTGACCCTGATATTGTAAACAAGCCCACATGCACACGCCAGCATATTAGAAAACTCTCTCTCTCTCACTCTCTTCAAACGGCGACGTCGTATTCGACGAATCTGTCCGCTTTTGCTGTCACTTTCTATCGACGTTACGTGTCCTTCCACGCCACTCTGGCTGAAAATGGACCGTTGATTTGTAAAGCGGTGTTAGCGTTTACTTGATGTTGACGGCTTCAAACTTCATATTTCACGTGTGTCACGCCGGTGGCTTCAGTTTATTAATTTCTTTTTAAATATATTAGCTAATCTTTAACTATAATAAAATTTTATAAATATAAATAATATTACTGTATTACTATCCGTTTTAACAATTTTAGATTTTTAATTAAATTCAAAAAGTATGTGTCGCATTGTAAAATTAAAATTTAAGATAAATTAATTTATAATTCAAATTTATTAAGGAAATTTGATCATATACAATAAATACTAAAAATTGCACTAAAAAGGAATAACCACATAATTTATAGTAGACAAATATATGGTAAAGTATAGTTTAAATATTAATGAAATAATTAAGTAACTAATTCTAAATAATTAGAATAGTTTTTATTGAGCTAAGTTTATATTTAGTTATTTTACAATGCTCAACTTTTTACTGAAGCAATGTTTTGTAAAACAATTTGAAGTACCCATAATAAGTGAAAGAAAATGTAACTTTTTAAAATTGTTTTATTTTTACTTAACAATAAAAGATTAGAGGTGCAATTCAGTGAGTCGGGGTCCGACTCGGGTTAAGTCATGTATTAGTCTAGTTAAATTCTAAAATAGTTAATCCGAGTCTAACCTGAATATAAACAACCCAACCCAATCCAAGCCCAGCCTAACCAAAAATAACATTCATTAGTATCGGGTTTAGCTCGAGTTCAACAAATTTTTAATATTTTAGATTATCAATTCTAATTTTATTCACAATTTATTCAATAAATTGTTGTCTTTTTTTCCATTTTGATTATACAATACTAAAAGTTTCAATAATTTTTCTTAGCTTCTTCTTAAAAAAATCAAAAGTCATTAAAATAATTCTTTTAACATAATTTAATTTTGATAAAATATTAAAGGTAATAAGTTTTTGAAATTATAAAAATATAAATAGTAATACTTAATAAGAAATTCCTACTAATCAATAATGAATAACTAAAGTATAAAAAATATAATAAACAAAATATTAGGTTGGGCCTTGAGTTTTCAAAGTCTCAGTTAAAATTCAACTCTAATTTAGATCATACTTGAATTCATTTACCTAGATTCGTCCCAAAATATAAAAAATAAAACCAAAATCTTAAAATATTCGGACTAGATTTGGGTTGACCCGCCCAAGTTGCATCCTACAAAAAAATAGAAATCATAAGTGTATTTAATAATTATTTCCTAAATAAAATGTTACTTCGAGTATTTTGCTTATTTAAGTAAAAAAAAAAGTTACTTAAAAAATTATTATCATAAGGTGCCTTAGTTTTTTAATTTATCTCAACTTCTGTTACGTTATTGATTGGGTTTGCTTTTCGCTTAATCTGGATTTTTATATTAAATTAAGATTAAAATTACTTGGTTAATACTTTAACAAATTCTTTTAGATCTGATCAAGTTTAATTTGATAAGTTTTGATATAAATATGTATAAAATATGACTTTAAAATATATAATTTGAACATCATGTATAAAAAAAAATTAATAAAAAAAAAAATATATATATATATATATATATAATATGTTATACATTATTAATGGATCTCATTAGTTTAATCTACATTATCATTCATATTTTAATATTATAAGAAATTTTTGTAAATATTTAAATATGGGTAACGGTAATTTGGTGCTAGCGTATTAGGTTTTTTTTTTTTTTTAATTACAAAATACAAACTAGGGATATGGTTGAAGTTACACTATCCATCACTTTCAATATAAATAGAAAGTAGTCATCGATAGGTACACTGCACCAGTTATATGTCACTTCCAATTCCCAACTCATACTTATCTCCAGAAGCAACTCGAATTTCAGAGAAGAATATGAAAGAAATAAAATATTACAGAATATCTCTGATAAGAGTCTGTACTATTATTAATCTAAAATTTGGAGGGTTTCTACCTCCTCCTCTTCTTCTTCTTTCTTCTTTTTTTTTTTTTTATTTTTTAAAAAAAATTTTGTATAATTTATAAATTCGTATATATTAATAAATTTAATTATTTATCAAAATTTTTATAAAAAAATTTTTAAATTTATAAACGAACATTTCGAACAAAGTTTGTACCCCTATAGAATAAAGCCACATTTTCATATAAATTCAGGTAATTATTAGGCATGATTGAATTGAAATTTGAGAATAGGATTTGTTGGAAGTAGAGCATATATAGCTCCAATATGAGGACAAGAAAAGGAAAAGAAAAGCCAAAAGCAAAAGACCAAAACTGATGTGCTTTTTGCTATGTATAAAGAGCCCAAACATTGTATAAAGCATTGAGTGAACAAAGTGGAGCATGCCACCTTATGTGTTAGCTGTCTGAAAATTACCAAATTAAATAGAAAAAATAAAGTGATGAGAGTGGTAAACAATTTTATAAGATTAAATTAAAGGTGATAAAAAGTAGGATTTTTTTTAGTTAATTATTCAAAAGTGGAGTTAGGGAGAAGTAATAAAAATTAAAGTAAAACACAATGTTAAGCACCTAAGATAATAAAGGGAGGCAACAAATAGAGAATCTACTTTATACACACACTATGAGTGTGTTTGTGTGTGTCTGTTTCCAAGTTTTAAATTTGGGTATGGTATATTTTACACTATGGTTTCATAGAATCCCTCTTAATGGGCTGTGGGCTTTGGGCAACACTGCTGTCCACATCACTTGAAAAGAAATGTTTACTACAAAATGTAGATTGCAATCTGACGTGGCAGTATACAATTGGACACCTTAAATATATGAAAGTTTGTGTCTTTTACAAGATTTTTTTAAATTTTTTTTTTAATAATATGTTTAAAAGTATCATAGATAAAATTAATAAACATTTTTTTTTAATTAAAGGACAATAATGTTTATAAAGTAGAATAATTTAAAACCATATATGAAGAAAAAAGGTGCTTAAATTTTAAAAAAAATTGACAAGTCATTATTTTAAAACTAATTGTAGGGAAATTAAGAAAATGAAAAACACTATATTTCACAAAAGCTGTTAGACTACCGATTAAGAGTTTAGATGGATCGGTGGTCTAATATGATTTTGTTATGTGGTTGTGTTGAATTCACTCGAATTCTTGGTGGCTCATTGCGACTCTAAAATATCTTAACTCTTTTTTTTTTTTTTTTTTGGGTATTTTGATCAATTTCGTCTCTTATATTGTAATCTGCTTATATAATGATATTTTTTAGGGATTCAACTTATGAAAAAATAACTGTCATTAAGAAAAATGAAAGATTTCAAGATTTGAAAGTTTTTGTTCTTATAATCTTTTTAATACATGATTGATTAATCGTCGCTACTCGTTAATACATGTAATTTTATCGAATCACTATCAATCTTATATATTCTATGTATGTTTTGTTTATTTTTCTTATTTGATATCGTTTTATTATTTATTTGATCAGTTCTACACATTAAAAAAAAAAATACTCTGCTTATAAAATGAAATTATACAATTAATTTTATATTTAATTTTTATAATTCTATTTAAATAAAATAATAATAGTAAAACTTCAATAGTTGAACTAAGTGCAAATATTATCTTTAAAATTTATATTCTAAATAATTTAGTGATATGATATTGTTTTACTGAGTAATATTTCAAAGTCCATACAATTAATATAAGTATAATGAGACATGTGTCATATTATTTTAAAGAAAATTTTAAAATATAAATTTTATAAATGTAGCATTATTCTAATTTTTTTACATTTGCAGTGGGTGAGCTGTCACCAATCAGTGTGTGTAACAAGGAACTGTATCCATTCCTATCCCTTTTCTCCCATCCCCTGCAATTTTTATTTTTATTTTTGGGTTTTTCCTTTGTTGACTATGACCCATGATATGACGACTTGCTTGATACATCGTGGGGCCCACATCACATGCCCCCACCCACTCCCATATACACTATATATGTATATATATGTGTATATATATATATATATAAAAAATATTGAAGAAAAAGAAGAAGATAGGACCCACATATGTAGGGGACCACGTCATTTGGTGACACCTAAACCTATACTACTCATATAGAGTGGAAAATTTGAAAGCAAAAGGCAATGGGAATCTCTTTAATTTTCTATCAACAGACCAGAGCATATGATAAAGAGCATATAAAAAGTACAGTGCTTGAGAGCAATTAAAAAAAAATTAAGGAGCTTTAAAATTAAAATTTGAGCCGATTTTTGTTTTACTTTATCAACTGATTCGATATGAATTTAAATTTTTTTTAAGTTAAAAGTTCAGTTAATTTGATCAAACTTAATTAATTAATTTCACTTGCAATCTCTCATATAACTGATATAATATTAAGTTAGAATTAGTTTCTTTTGTAACTCTTATAATATATATATATATATATATATTGTCTAATTACCATAAGATAATTTTACAATTAATTTAAAATCCTATAAAAATTATAATTTTTTATTTAAAATATGAATTATTGGATGGAAATGATTATTGAAATCTTAAGTATTGAGTCTTATTTATACTATGTGTCTATCATGCATTAATTTATGAATAAAAAGTTTAATATAATTAATTATAAACTCCTATTTATAGACAGAAAAAATTCGGTGATACGATAATTAATTCTATTTTTACTATAATTTAAATTTTTTATAAATTTTATTTTAATATTTAAATTATAATAAAAATAACGTTATATTATGGTATCATCAAACTATTTATTTTTATAAATCATTTATGAAAATATGACTTGGGGCTAAGTTATTTAGGAGTTTTTTATTTTTAATTTTTTTGTTGGGTACATCACTCGTATATTGGGATCATCATCATTTGATTGACCCAAAATCATGGGTTTCATCAGGTGGGGTACGACAAATTATTATTTTTTTTACTTGGGCAATGTTTATAGGCACCGTAATGTGGGTCAAATCACCGTACACGTGTATCGGGCACATACTTTAATGTCTAAGTGAACGTACGCAAAAGGATGAGAAGTTGATTGTGAATGGCATGTGCACCCCCCCTGTAAAATGATATCAGAAAGGGGAGCGTGTTTTACGCCTGTTGCCCAAAACGTACACCAAAACCAGAACGCGAAAGAAAAAGACGATTTGCTTTTAATGGGTAAATGAGGAAGGGCTACGCGGCAGCCTCGCAGCGTTGGTATACATTACTTTCAGTGAATGGGTTAGGCAAAATTCCAAGTGTTAATCGCCAAGTGCCCAAATTCGTTTCCTAATTGATTCGTGTGATTAATTTGAATGTGTGAATAGATTAAAAAAAGTTTAAGCCTCAATGATCGATTTGCCTAATTAATTTATACATGTAATATTAATGCATGATTTGAATGTATCAATTATAAAATGAGTATTGTTCAATTATAATTATATGAATGCAAATGAAGTTTTGATTTGTTTAAGTTTGATTTATTATAATAAATAAATTTTAAATTATATTTAATTTTAATTAATTAATCTATTATTGGATAAATTATTTTTCAGAAAATTTTTGATAATTATAAATTTTTTTTTAAAATTTTTAAAATTATACTACTCTTTTTTATGTTTATTAAAAAATTACACATATCTTCTTTATTATTCATTTTTTTAATTTGTAAAAATGATAAAAACAATCCTTTTATGTTTTTTTTTTACACTTTTTTCAATTTTAACTAAATGTTTCTAACTTTTTTAAATGAAATTATTTATATAAAAATACACTCAAAATAAATAACTTATATTTTTATTTTTAATCAATAATGTTTTAATAAATATTTATTTAAAAAATTTTAAAATTTTGTTTAAAATTGAAAAAAAATAAAAATAAAATAAAAGAGACATATTTGTTATTTTGAAAAAAAAATTAAATAGAAGACACATAATTTATCAATAAAATTAAAAAAAATGTAATTTTATAAAGTTTTTTTGATTGTCACAAATATAAAGTAAAATTAGTGTAATTATTATAAATATTATTTTATATATATGTGTGTTTTGGTGCTAACTTTAACACAAGAAAGTTAATAATGTAATGATGCGCTAAAAGCTGGGGCTCCAACAGACACGTATATATGGGATCCAATCATGTGGCACTTCTTTTCAGGGGCACTCTTTAATCCTTTTATTTTAACTTTGTCTTTCACCTTTTGGCCTTTCCCAAGGAAAATGTTACGGCGAGGGTGTCCTCAATTCACTTGTCCATGTTAAACGTATAAATTTGGGATCTGATTAATATATATATATAAAATATATATATATATATGCCTTAATCAGATTATGAATGAGGGTCAGTTATACTAATAATTTTCTTCTTATGTTATAAGGAATTGTCTTAAACTCACAGATAAAAACATATATTCAATGAAAATTCAAAAAATAAAAATCATATTTTCACAAGACTCTCGTACTTAAAAGCACTAGAAGAGATGGTAACATGTGAAAAATGATTCTCAAAAATCAAAAATATATCATTACATTGAATAATAACATCTTGTCATCGTGCCAAATGACCACCCTTATCTCTCTCTCTCTCTCTCTCTCTATATATATATATATATATACACACACACATATTTACAATTTTAAGATATATGTATGGTAAGTAACTAAAACTCATTCAAAATTAAAAAGCATTGCAGCAATATGACAATAAAGGATGTATGTATGAGTCATCAATTCCCTTCTATAACAATTAATAAAGTAATCAACCAAAATATCATAAATCTTTTTCATTAAATTAGAAAAAAGGCTCATAACAACTCCAATTATTTCTTAACCAAAGTGGTCAATTTCTAAATAATCAGCATCTTCATTTTTTGGGAAGTTGTCACTTTTACTTTTCTATTACTTTGAGTAGTATTTTGCAAATATAACTCCAAATCTATTTTTTTAATTATGCCTTTTTGTTATACATAATTTATTTATTTTTTTTTTAAAAAATAATTCTAAGATAATTTTGAAAAGAGTTAAAGCTTGAAAAAACTCAGTTTCAGGAGGTTAATTTTATTGGATTTTTTATTTAAAAAATTACTTCAATACCCATAGTAAAAAACTAATCTAATGAATTTTTTTTAACATGTTAGGACATGTAATTAAATAATTTTACTTTTAAAGTAAAGTCCATTTGATTAAAAAAAAAAAGTGGGAATAATATTTCTCCGGCACAAATCACATGATATTATATTTATAAAGCAACATATAATTTAATAAGATGAGGACAAAAAAATAAAATAAAATAAGATGGAGAAGTAGAATGTTCTATGGTTAGTGCTCAAATCAATGATTCTCCCTTTATTAAAAGAGAGGGATTAGTGTCACTAATATAAATTAAGTAAGTTAATTAATTAATATATAAGCATCTAGCCGGTTTATTGCCACCCTTTGGTGACTTGGACATTATTATAACATTAATACTATACGCTTGTGTAGAATCATATTAATTATATATTTTAAAATATTTTCATAATACATGATTATCATCTTGTTGTCTTGTCATTTTGTATAAAAATTTGAAATACAAATTTGAAAAGTATAGAATTACTCTTATTATAAATTCATAATATGCATATAATTAGTTATAAAATTAGTATTTACTTTGTATGACTAAAATTAAATGTGTCCATTAAAATCATATAAAGGTAAATTATATTGATTTTTTCTGAGATTTATGAAAATTATACTTGCCCTTCTGAGGTTTATGAAAATTAGATCTTCCCTACTTTACTTTAAAACATACAAATATTTTCCTCCTATTCATTTTTTTTTCTCAGAATAACAAAATTTTACTATTTATTTATTTATTTTTGTATTTTTTTTTCAATTTTGACCAATTTTTCTAACTTTAAAAAAAATTAATATTTTTATTTAAAAATAAATTTAAGATAAATAACTTATTTTTATTTTATATAAAAATAAATTTAAAATTTTTATCAATATCTATTTGAAAAATGAAAAAAATAGTCAAATTTTTTTAAAAAAAGTATTATAAAATAGGTAGTTTTGTCATTTAAAAAAAAAATTGACTCCAGAGAGGTCTCTATATATTATCAAGTAACATAAGAAAGGCCAATAAAACTTCAAAATTTTCAGAAAATGTCAGCATAATTGTCATAATTAAATCTTAAGAAAAGTCAGTATAATTTATCTAATCATAATTAAGACTAAAGTCTAAATTGTTTTAATATAACAACGCTTTTTTTCATTAATTTTGAAATCCTATCACTTCTTCTCCATTTGAAATTAAATGGATCGTTTGGTTAAGGGTCCAAATCAAACCATTCTAAAAATGACATGCTAGAGTCTAAATTCGAAGTTTTATAAATGTGAATGGGGAAAGTATAGTATATGACTCATCCTTTCTACCTTTGTTTCAATCTATGAAAACAAAAACTTCAAGTTAAAATGCTAAACAAACAAATTTCATACTTTAATATGAATTTTGTTTTGCTCTTCAAAAGTTTTGTTCAGATAAACATTTTGCTAATTATTTTCTTTAAAAAAAAATCATAATAAATTAAAGAAAAGAAATATTAAAAATTTTAAAATATTCTCCTTTCATTTAAAATTTAAATAAAAAAGTTATTTTATAATTTTATTGCTAAAATGGTACCGCAAACTTTTAAATTTATGGATGAACCGTATTAAATCTAAACTCAAAATAAAAAAAAAAAATCAAATATAAATTTATAATGACTTGATGCAATAATGAGAACTCCAATTAACAAATATTAGAGTTTCACAACAACTATTTTATTTAAATAGTGTTGGAAATTAGGTCACTACCAGTCATTTCAAACAATTCAAATAGTGACATTAATTTGACACATACATGTACTTATCAGGATTATGTAAAAAGTTGCACAAGAAATTAATCTTAGAATGTTTTGAAGTATTATTTTTTTCTTTAACTAATGGACTGTAAGCATGGATGTAGAAATAATTTGGATGCTGAAAACATTACTTCTCCTTAATAGTCAAGATCTTCATAATTTATTTATTTTTAATCGATCTGTTTGGGAAAAATCAATCTTTTTCCAAACTTTTGGTTACTATGTCCAATGTCAATACCTAGAATATTAAGTTTACTAAACATATTAAACAATTATTCATAAATTTATAATAAATATATGATGTATCATTATATTTATTTGGCTTTCAATTTAAATTAGAATTGAGACAATTACACTGACTTCTTCTGTAATATTTGACAATTACAGAAATATCTCCTGTAATTTTTCATATTACTCTAATCTCCTCTGTGAGAATTTTCGAAAAACAGACGTCAATAAAACAGTATAAATTTACTATTTTATTTTTAAATAATTACATTGACATCCCTCGTAATATTTGATAATTATAATTTCTTCAATTGTGATTTCTAAAAAATTAAAAGAAGTTCAATGTAATATATAAGGTTATTTTAATCATATAAAAAATTGAGTTGAAACCCTTGATACTATCGATGACAAATTTTGTATAAAAAAAAAAATTTATATATTATCATTAAAACAGAAGGGACTGTTAATATGATTTTAAAAAATATATAAAAAGTTCTTATAATTATCAAATAACTTAAAAAAAAGAGTGCAATTATTCGATTAGAATTTCATATCAAATTTGCATTCTCCTAATTATATTGGGGTGGTCGGTGTACCAAATATTTCTTTTAAATTATAGTTTAAATTAATTTTTCTTATATCTCAATGAAGATTTAATAAGAGATATTTAAATGTAAGAACATCTTCAATATTAAATATCATATCATCTATGTTAAATTTATATTTTAGCATTATTAGAATAATTTTAATGCAAGTCTCATTTGATTTGTCAATTTTAATTTTACATTTTTATCTCCTTACCACTTATCACTTATCAGACCTTAAAGCTGTCAAACAGTGTAGATATGTATGTATCTGTGCATTTATGTATGTATATATATATATAGATATATATGTATATGTGTACATATTTTAAAGATGGTAGAAATTACGAGGCAATGATTATTTCACCATTACAGGATTTTCCTCTCACCATGAGTTTGAATCCTTTTTTTTCTTTTGGTAAAGAGAGAGATCTCAATTACGACCTAATCATTCCCGCACGGTTCAGAGAAGCCCAAAGGCGTAACCTTTCACCACCTTCCACCCCCACCCCAACGCGAATCTCTCTCTCTCTCTTTCTACTTCTTTTGACGTTTCTCATCTTCTTCATCGATCACCTCTGCGGTAACTTCATTTTGTACTATGGACAGAGACCAAAGTTAATTACGAACTCCACTTCCATTTTACAAAATTTTTGTAGCTAAACTCCACAGATTCTCTCTTTTTCTTCTTATTTTTCACATTCTCCGATCTGGGTTTTCTTCAATTCCACTGATCAGGACAGTACCAGTGAAGGGTCGGAGCTTGATCGTCAGAGAAGAAATTGCAAGACTCATCCCCACTAAGAAAATTGTGTTCTTCGATCTTCACAAACTGTGGCTGATACGCTTTCTGCGCATCACCTAGAATCGCTTTCGCGTCCGAGAACTGGAAGTGATTGATAGACGACGTCGAACAGTTGAACTTGATCGCCGACGACCCCGGCGACATCATAAACGGGTGGTTTTGAAGAACCCCGGATGACGATATCGCTGCATTGGGACTGTTATCTTCATTGAGTATTGCACTCGAGTCACTATCAGACGACCCATCTTTGAAATCGGGGAAAACTGAAGCTACCATGACTCCATTGCTGTTGTTGAAGCTCTCATAGTTCAATTCTGTTGTATCAGATCCACCAAGAGAAGCAACGGCTGGCTTACTCTGTTCGATAATTTTGCTATCTGATTCGGACACCATTATCTCATCTTTCACTGAAAGATTGTTCTCTGTGTTCTCTTCATGCAACTTCGATTTCAATTCTCGTATCTATACATACCAAGTGATGACCATTAATTACCAGAAATTAGAAATTATGTATAGTCATGTTTATATATATATATATGTACGTTTATATAGTTAAGACTTTTACCTCTTTCAGTAGAGCTTCATTGTCATGTTTGAGTGTATCACAATTGTGCTTAAGAGAATCGTAATTGGCTTTGAGAACGCCATAATCTCTCTCTAATTGCTTGGTTTTCCACCGAGCGCGGCGGTTTTGGAACCAAACAGCGACTTGTCTGGGTTGCAAACCAAGTTCTTGGGCTAGCTTCACTTTTCTCTCTGGTTCGAGCTTGTTTTCGACTTCGAAATTCTTCTCTAACTGCCTTCACTTGGTCGATGCTTAATCGCCTTTTTTTCTCACCGATTTGGCCGCCGGACTCCTCCACACAACCTTCTTCATCAAGACCTTCCAACATGGACTGAAACTCCCTACCGTAAACGTGCTTGTTTCCATGGCCGTGCTCTTCTAAAAACAATGAAACAAAGGGAAAATCAATACTTGTAACCAAACCGAAAAAAAAACCTAGGACTGAAAGAGAAAAACCCAGGAGGGAAAAGGAGAGAAAAGAAATGGGTTTAATTGATTTAACAGTGAAATTCAATCATAAATTTTTTTTCAAGATTTTCAATGTGTGATGGATCAAGGAAAAGGTTAGCTAGGGAAAACAAAACATGATTAGAACCTGTAGTTGGACAGATGGACATCAAAGCACCCAAGGAATCTGAGCTGCTAAGTCTCTTCATAATTGAAGTGAAAGTAATCAAACAGATCTATTTAATTAGATCAGACCACCTTTTACTTTCTCTTTGGTTTTTGCTTTGTGAGTTGAATGTGTAGAAAGCTCGAGTTAAGAGCAAGTATTATCACTTGGACGAAGATATGGACGCAAAACTCCCATGCCTGAAACAAGCCCAGCTTGCACAGTGGTGGATATAAATTGAGTCACTGTGCAACCATTGCTCTCTCTTGGGTTCCCCATATATATCCTTTTTCAATACTACTACTCTCTCTGAACCCATCAAAAACACAAAAAAGCAAGAAAACTAATCAAGCCAAACAACCCAACCCAGAAATACGAACTACAATCTATTTCTCTCTCTACTCTCTCTCTCTCTTTCTCTACATCATTACTCAAATCAATTTAAGAGCTACAAGTTTAAAGAAAATAGTCTCAGACTGTTCATCTACAAAAGAAGAGCGAGAGAAGGGGGGTTAGGAGTGGGAATGGGGAGATCAGGAAACTGATTTACAAGTTACAACCCAGCTGGCCTTCACACTTCCTCTCTCTTTAAATAACACAACTTGGGTCAGATATAGGGTTAGAATCTGACTGGGGTTAGGTAGACTGCATTTTCTCAAATGAAATGCACTCAAATTCGATTTAAATGCAATTTTTTCTCCACCGGCTATTGCCGGTTTTCTACCGTTTTGGAGAGATATTTTGGGGGTGTACAGAGAGGTATAAGCTATGGTTGCTTATAAGTGGAAAATATGGCTCGGCTAATTATTGATCGGCCTAGGCGAAGCTGATTGAAGATTTGGGTAGCGTCAGCGTATCCCGGTTGTGACTACGGCGAGGTCGGTGCAAGTAATCGCGATTACGAGAGAGTTTAAATTCGCAGGGCAATCCTGTTTGGCTATTGGCTTATGCTATCCCTCTTTACTGTATTTGAACCAGAACCAAAATAATCGGCCATCGTTTGAGCATCCATCCACTTTAGCGGTAGACATTTTTAATTAACTAAAATTTTATTTTAATATATAATTAAAATCTTATTTTATTATTATATTTGTTTTGTTTTGAGTTTAATATATTATTGAATAATAATTTTCTCTTAGACAAATTCCTTGTTTTAATATATAATTAATTTTTTATTTTATTTGTAAATAAATGAGGTAAAATTAATTAAAAATTTAAAAGAATTTCAAACATAAATTATTTGTATCTAAAGTTTTTATATATGTAACAACTTCTTATTTTATTTACATGCAATATATAAAATCAAATTATTCTAAAAATTATGTTAATATTATTTGACTTCTCATCCTTTTATTTTATGCTGTTAAATAAAATAAAATAAATTATATTTATGTTGTTTTAATAGTCATTAATTATTCTAGATTTTGTCAAATTCGTTCAATATTATCTTTTGAATTATCATTCAAATTTTATCATTTGAATGGGTTAACTTCTATTACAGAGCCTTCTACAATATCGTAGATTCCATTTGATTTATTTGCATATGCTACAATGTTTCTAAAATTCAGACGGTATATTTGTTTGATGGAACAAGAATAACATTAGTAAAAATAGTTGTTATTGTGTTTTTTTTTTTCATGTTTTTATATAGGAATAAGAATGTTACTTTTATTGTTTTAACTTTTTTATCAATAAAATAGATTGTGTAAAAATTATGAATTAAAATAATAATTAGATCACTTTTATACCACTTTTTTTCTTTATTGGGCAATCGCTTATGCAATAAATTAGGTCCATCGTATAGAGAGTGAAGTTTTTAGCAGGGGCAGAAGTTAAATAAAATTCCCAAAAAAAAAAGATGAGTAATTCGAAACATAAGATGTACAATAATTTTATGAAAATACTAAACATAACGGAATTCTCATGCCATTTTCTTATTTCTAGAGACAAGGTGATAGGATTCACTTATATTTATTATAGTAGATCCCATTATCTTATATTTATGAGTGAGAAAATACGTTTATGTATAGCATTACTCGTTACATATTGTATACGAGAAAATAACGAGTAATGCTAAACGTAACAAATTTTTTCACTTATAAATACAAGGTAACGAGACTCACATGTATTTGTTATAATGAATTCTACCACCTTGTGTTCCTGAGTGAGAAAATCAATTATATTTAGCATTGTCGTATTTTAAAAGGAAAATAGTAAATATAACAAAATTTATTACTCCATTTTTTTTTATTCTTAAATAGAATGTGGTACAGTTGATATTCTTATAATTAATATTCAATAAGTTAATAATTTTTTAAAGACCCAACTTGATTTTGATGATAAATAATTAATAATTTTATTACTTAATAATTATTTTTTTTTATAAAATTTTTTTTGTCTTAAGTTGACTATTATATGTATTTTTTTAAAAAAAATCTAAAATGTCAATCGAAAAAATACATATAAGATCTTATTTTTATACTGAAAATTATTTACAAATAAAAAATATTTATTAATTATTAAAATATGAAAAAATTTAATAATTAATAAATTTTTAATCTCTCAGATGTATTAATTATAAAAATTTTCGAGATAATTGTGTAACTTCTTTTGAAGGATAGAACTTCTCGGACCAAAAAGGGAGCACTAAATAGTGAACCCACTTTAAATTATTGAAGAATTATTTGCAGAAATGAGATAAATTGGATTCTTATTCATTAAATGAAATAAACATAAAATAAATTTTGAAAAACGGAGAGCATTGTTATAGAACCTCAATAACAAACAAGAAATGTTTTTATATATAAATTTAGGGCAACCTTATTCCCACTCTCCATTTGTCTATTTGAGTTCTAAAAAAAAATAATTAAATAATTAAAATTATACTTTTTGAAATTTAATTTTATAAATGAAAGTGTAAATAATAATTTCTTAAATTTATTTTCAAAAATATGTTCTAAATAATATGACAAATTTACATTAATTATAATAATGTTTTGAAAAAAAAAAATTGATAGTAATAAATTTTTTAACAAAAAATATTAAGATATTTAAAAGTAATTCTCCTCTTCTCAATACTTCAACTCTAAATGTGTTTTCACATCATTTGAATAGTACTTTTTCAACACATTATATATATATATATATATATATATATATAGAACTCACACTAGAAGTGAGTACATACTACATATGTTAGAAAGAGGAAGGAGAAGTAGGAAAGTGAGTGAGAGACAGAACATAAATAATTAGTAGGATTTTTCTTTCTGAAAATTAAAATAAATAAATAAATAGAAAACAAATGAAAAGAATAAAAACAGTTAGGATTTTTCTTGCTACTAATATATAAATCAAGCAGCACATGTTTTTATGATTTCAATTCTTAAATTTCACACAATTTTCAACCTCAAAAAATATTTGTAAAAAAAAATTGTTTTGTTCCTTTTCACCCCCAAACTATTCCTTCCCATTCAATATTGCTCTTTTTTTTTTTGTGTGGGTGTTTTGGTAATACTCTTTTTTACCATATGGGCAAAGCTCCATATGTATCTTTAAGTTCGAGAGTGTTTGGCCACACGTGTATGAATTCAAAATTACAGACGAAAGTTATGGGATTAGTCCCCAATTCCTCAAAGCTCCGTTCAGAAATCGTGAGGACGGCTCACGATATCCCCTTCCTCGCTTTGCCTCACCCCGCCCCGCCCCGCCCCGCCCCACCCCGGCAATCTAACCATTAATTCTGGTCGCCCATATGTGACCAAGAGTTATCAATGATGAGCATCTTTTCTAGAAGGTGTAATAGTTTCGAAAAAGTGAAAACACATGGGAAATTGAAACCAAGTACTGAGTTGCAATAGTTGAACATCACAATCTTCACAGTTCAAACATGGCCTCACAACAATGGAAAGGTAGTTGGAAAACAAAATTGAAAATGCATGTGCTGTCTGGTTTCTAGCTTGCAGCTATCTAAGGAGCTGCTTAGGTTTGCGGATAATAAAACCAAACAGCTTCAATGCATGATAACATTGCCTGTGCCCAACTTTTAGTTCTCGTTCTTGTCCTCCTTTCATCAGAACTTATTAGATGGACAATCATCCTTACCCATCATAATTTGACATGTCAATAAAAATTATTTTTACTATCTCTTATAAATTCAACATATTAAACTCATGGTAATTTATAATTGATTAAAATCATTGATTTCGAATCATATAATAAATTCTCTCATTTTACTCCTTTAGGATCAGCTGAAGCATCAATGTTTACGTAAAAATAAATTTAAAAGATTTTTTTTGTCACATTGTTATAAATGCATAAAAAATTATTCATTAATCTCGATACAATATACTCGAGGCTAATAAATGAATAGCATGTGAGCAAAATGTACAGTCATATATTTTGCTTATATATCATATTTTTATTGATTTCGGTACAACAAATGCATTGCACCGAGATAAGTGAATCATTTATGTATTGTACTAACTTGTCAGAGGGGAACTATAGCCTGTCCTGAGCAATAACTATAGCCATGGTGGTTAATGAAAGCCAAGTGCTTGAACCAGGTAAGAAGCCCCACCTATCCATGAAAACTGACCGTTATATCAGCAAAATTTGCCACCCTCTTTCACTACTTTAGTAATTGTCGATACTTAATATATAGTCATCCAGTGCGGATCTACCTGGGCTTGGCCGAGCTCCGCCTCTCAAACTTTAGAAAAAAAATTGATACAAATAAATTTTGACATTTTTTAATTAATTTATTTTAAAATTTAGGTCAAATTCAATCTTTATTTATTATTTCTATCATTTTTCATCAAAAGTTAAAGCCCACCTCTCAAGATTCTTACCCGACCTAATATTTATTTATCATTTCTTTTATTTTTTATTTTAAGATTTGAACCAATTTTCTATCCCTCTCTTAAATTTTTTTCTTGATTCCGCCTTGATAGTCGCCATCATTACACTAACGATAAAAGTTTGCAACATATGCTCATCTAAAATAATGAAACCGATATTTTAAGATCATCTCCTACACGAAAAGCCAAATCCCGCTATTAATTAAAATACAATCTCACCTCAAAAACCATCCTCCAACAGATTAGCCACCACGTTAGATATTTTATAACTGTGCCAGAATAATTGTAATTTGGAAAAACCAATCACCATTATCTTAATTAAAGGAGTTTCAAAAGTAAAAATCTTAACAAATATTCGTAAGAGTCCATTCTTGTTGTATAACTGAGATAGCTTATCTAACATATATGTTATGTAGGACATGTCTTCAATGATCTGGATAAGTCAATAAAGTTTGGTTAAAACTGATATATAAATAATAAACTGATATCCAATTCAATGCTAGCCACTGTATCCCATGTGCATGCAAGTAGTTCCCTACAGTAGAGGCAAAATAAATTGGGTCCATGCTACTATTTTTCACAATAAAGTCACTACTACCCTAGCATATTAACCCATTTATGTGCTGCTTCTGTTATCCAAGGTGCTACATTTTTCTGAATAAAGTCAGTCTAGCAGATTGACCCATTTGTGTATTGGTTCTGAAGTTTTGTCACAGACTCAACGAAAAATTCTTAAATGGAACTGACATACTGCTGTAATCGTGCGCTCTCTCATAATATCATCATGGAAGGAGTTAAGATAGGGTTAGAAGGGACAATCCCCTCAATAATTTTTTTATTAGAAAATTTTCTTATCCATTTCAATAAATTTTTAAATATATTCATTTAATTTATGTTTTTGTCCCCTAACTTTAAATTATTCTCACATTTTATCCTTATTTTAGTTACAATTTGACCATTTCAATGGAATTTTTCCTTTTTAGTATAATCTAAAGGTTTTCAATTATTAGACTCTTTATCTAATTTCTAAACTATTTTATATTAATAAATTTAGTTACTTATCAAAAATATTAGTTATTAATATTAAGTTTTTTAGAATTTTTTAATTTATGATCTAAAATTGATTTGAAAATTTGCCCCACCTAAACGAAATTTCTAGCCCCTGTATCATGCCATGAGTGATGTAGTCCTTTTTTTTAGTGAATTATAATGCACATGATAAAATATTATTGAAATGACACACTATCACGGGATGCTCCAAATCTATGAGAAAACAACTCCAACTCAACATCGTGAAAAATTGTTAGATGGGATTGGCGTAGTGACGTGACGATATGCCTTCCTTATAGCAGAGCGGCTTAATACAATTGGAGGTCTCAAAGCGAGAAAGTAACAACTCTTAATGAAGCTTTTTTATATTAATATAAATTTTTGTTTTGTTTCTTTTATATATATATGTATTATATTTTAATTTTTGTAATATAAAATTTATTTGTTTTCCAACAAAAGAGATTTATGTATTGAATAAAACTTTACTAATAAATATTTTACATAATTTTTTTTATCTTAATAGACAACAATAAAAAAAAATTAATTATAATACAAATAAAATTTTAGAATTAAATTATTTTCATGGATTCTATGGCATCTTTTTTATAGAGTTAGATTTTTATTTACCTTAAACTTTTAGTTTCATTATACTATAAATATATAAAATTTGAGACCTTTTTGTAGAGTTAGACTTTTATTAATCTTAGACTTTCAATTTCATTATACTATGGATACCAAAAATTTAGGGTCTTCTCTTTAGGTGAGGCGTAAAGCGATTTAAGGGCTTTTTTATATTGTTAGAGCCCGTTTGGTATGCAGGAATGGAGGTAGGAATGGAATGAGCATTCCTGGCCCCATTCCATTCTTGCGTTTAGTATGCTTAAACATGATGGAATGCCCATTCCGTTCGGAATGGCTATTCCACTTAGTACAAAAATAAGCATTCCTTGACAAAACCTAAGGAATGCCTATTCCGTTTCCTAACGGAATGACCATCCATCTATATAGCCCACGACCACAAGTACAATCAACTTTCTTATAATTAATAAACTTGGTAGATGAAAAATTTATTAATTATTAGAATTAATAATTATAAATTTTCTTATACTTTTATTAATAAAAAAATATTTTATACATGTAGATGAATTACAATATATTTAACTCTAATTTAAATAAAATTACATATATATTTGCCAAAAATATTATAAATAGGATATATATAAATATATGTATAATTTTTTTAATTTTTTAATAATTAATATTATAAAAGATATATTTTTAAAAAATATTAATTATTTATCATAAAACTAATTACATTTCTTAAAAATTTATTAATTTATTAAATATTAATTATAAGAAGTTAACTTGTACGTGAAACCAGGATTTTTTATTAAATATTAATTAATAAAAAATCCTGTACGTGAAACTAGGATTAATTTATTAAATATATTAATTAAAAAAAAAATTTGCTAATAAAACAAATGCAGGTTGAATTAATTTCTTTTTTTTTGCCAATAAAAAAAATGCAGGTTTTTTTTTTTTTCCAATAATTTTTTTTTTGACAATAAAAAAAAATGTAGATTAAACGTTTTTTTCATTACTGAGTATTCAAACAAAACAAAAGAATGAAATTAATTATTCTCATTCCATTCCAACAATTTGATGGTTCAAACTAAACACGTGAATGAAATTATCATTCCATTACTAGGTATTCAGTCAAACAAAAGAATAGAATAATTATTCTCATTCCATTCCTACTCTATTCCATTCCTGATGTTATTCCATTCCTATCCTATTCCATTCTAGCGTATCCAAACGTATTAATCTTATATTTCTAATTTCATTATACTATAAATACCTAAAATTTGGGGTCTTTTTTTTAGGTAGGGCCTAAAGTGATTGCTTTGTTGGCTTTATGCTTGAGCCGGCCTGTCTTATAGTATCAAGTCATGTGTGATATGATCTATCCTTTTTAATAAGATATAATATCAAATCATGTGTGATATAATCTATTTTTTTAATAAGATATAATACATTGTCATCGTAATGCTCCAAACCCACTGAACAATACCTCCAACATCAAGCTTCTGCCGGATCAATATACATCAGACCACTCTACTTCAATAGATACTGGATAAATACAAGGCAAATGCATTTTCCCAACCTGTGTTACGCAAGGCACAAGTGGGTTTCTAGCTGTAGTATGGTCATCATAAATCAGAGCCCACCAAGGTTGATAATCAGTTGGGTGCTATGTAGGGTGGGACCCCCCAACCATAATTTTATTTTTATATACATATATATATAATGTGGACAACACGTGTGAGTTGGGTTCCAAGTTTCAACAAAACCCCACAGGAAAGGGAACTGATGAGTTGTGAGCATGTGGTGGTCCTAAGACTGTTTATAACATTCATCACAAAAAGTTCAAAGTTTGAAGGGGTGTGTGTGCGCGCTTGCTTGGAATCCAAAAACGCAAAAGGATTAGAAAAAAAGTTGTCCTTGAAATAACAATGACATGAGCCAAAGAATATGCAATAATACTATACTTTCCCAAATTTTTTTACAAAAATTAGTTTATCAATCAATATGACACGATTGCATTAATTGTATATCAAATTATGATATGATATGCACCTGATAAAAAATTGACATGTCATTTAAAAAGCAATTTTTGGATTAAAAATTTGGAAAAACTAGTATTGTTCCAAAATATTTGGTTGAGAGATGGCTCAATATATAAATAAATTTAATTTAACTTACTCTATATTTACCTTATGTACTTAATCCATGAGTAATTACATGAATACATAAACATTTGTCTCAACTCAAAATAAACTTGAGAAACTAGAATAACAAGAAGAACAACATTGGGTTTTCAACGAGTCACAAGTGTCACTAAGTGTTTTAGGGACAAACTGAAGTATTTTTTTACTCAAGTTTTCTTAAGATACTTTGAATGCACGTCACATTATTTATTATTTAATGACAAATGCATGATATGACATGCATTTGTCATGAAATAATAACATATGTATGATACGACATGCATAAATGAGAAAACTTGAGAAAAAAAATATACTAGAGAGGATCTTGGTCCATGTTTTATAACTCAAGGGTTTTTTTTTTTTAATCATGGGTTTTTTGTAATTCAAAAAGATGTTATAAATCATATAGTTAGGGCATTTGTCTACATCCATGGCTATGGAGTGGTAAGATGTAGAGGATGAGAACCAAACTCTAAAATGGGTATGGGAGGGAAGGATTTTCTGGCTGCTTGTTGAATTGAGTATGGGACATATTTATTGGTGTCGCTGACTTGATGCACAAAGTTTCTGTAAAACTTTTTTGGATTTTCATCTAAATTTCAATGAATATGAATGATGATGGAAGTAACACAGACTTCGATAAAAAGACGCAAGCTAGCTTCTTGATTTTGGGTAATGATTCCCCATTTCAATAACTTACAAAGTAGCCAATATCCAATCATTGGTTTCTCCCAATAACAAGGCTGCCATACCTGGTTTTATGCATTTCATCACCTATATATATATATACTGCCCATATACATTGTACACAAACCAAACTAAGTGGAGGCTGATAAGGATAGATTTGATCAGCAATTGCAGGAGCAAATTGAAAGTGAATGTATATACTTTCTCATTGTTATTGTCACTCAGACTCAGATTTAAGTATTTTGATAGGATTCACGAAGATCTCAAGCAATGTTAAAATTTGAGCCATGTTAAAACTAAATTTTATCAAAATTTTTTATTTTGACATTTTTGTTTTAATGCTAAAATGTTGTTTATATTTTTTGCATGACTATTCTTCTTCTCAACTATCAAAATGTTTTATGCCTTTGGGATTTTTTTAGCCATTAAATTAAGAGAATCAAGGCCATTGATGTGAATATCAACTACTATTCTTCTAGCTATATTTGAGAAAAAATTTGAAAATGTTAAAATATGAAACATGTTTTACCGTGCTATCAGAGCATGCAATTTTACATCACCTATTATTTTATATTTTATAGGTATACCAGCTCTTTTGAGGGTTGCATTAAAACTGCTCGAACAATGCTAAAATATAATTTTTTCATGACCCAAATGACATTTTGCATGAAAGATGCTCTAACTTAACATTTTTGTTGAAGGATTAGCCCAAAAAAATCCTAATTAGTAGGCAACACCCATAATTAATAAACTTGGTTTTTTTTCCCAATAGGAGCTTGTCAATTCTCACATCTACCAAAACTTGAAGCATGTCGGGAATCAAGCTTTCGAAATCCATAACCACCACATATATTTATGAAAATCATCTTTATAATCAAATGACAGCTAGCTTAATTGGGACCCACGATGTTAATATCGTGGCAATAATTGGCATCCAATAGTCCAATGTGCTTGACCTAGCTCTAGCTTCATGTGATTTGTTAATCCTGTCATTAAGATCATAATCTATTTTCTCTCTCTCTCTCTCTCCCTGCGTAAAGCAGCTTAGGGACAATCAGACAAAGTACGTTATAGATCTTGACTTGGAGGAAAGGTGAGTTTGTGGTCATTAATAAGACATGCATGCAGCTATCTTTCTGTGGTTTTTGCTTTGATACGCTACTCTAGTTATAAACTTGGAAATATTAGTTAATAGCTTTCTACAGAGGCAATTTAGCAAACACCTTCGTGGCAGAAAATTAAACCACCATTAAGATTGATCAATCAATTGTACGATTCCCATTCGGCTTCTAGTGATAGGCCTATTGTCACATACTCTTAATCACACATCGGATAAATACTAGGGTGACTTGTAAAGTGAATAATGATATTTTCATTCCAACAGATTAGTCTTTTGAATTTAAGATCAGACAGGATCCTTATCTTCTGTCTAGCTCAGCACTCACACCAAAAAGTGTCGCCGGTAGAGTGGTCCAACCCTTGACTAATTTTTTTGTTTTGGAGACCCGGCTCGTGACACCTATTATAATAGAAAAATGTCATATACTGTGGGTCTCACCATCTTGATTTTAAGAGAGAAAATGGGGACGAAAGAAATTTATAAGTATGATGACTCATTATATGTTCCAGGAGAAAGGATGAATGGCCGTAATTTGAGTCAGGTGTTTCAAAAGTGAAGGAAACAGAACACACTTTGAAAACAGTTCTCATGAGATTTATGCTTTAGACAGTAGGAAAGAGATTGGTCTTTTTTGTTATGGGGCAGCTAGGTCCTAGGGCATATGAATAAGTGTGCACAGAATCTAACACAGATACATAACAAATAAAGATTAAATAAATCAAAAGCAACAAATGGGGAGAACATTTGGTTGTGAGTAGGCTTTGTAGAGTGTAGGAGAAAGTAGACCCCTTAATGGTAGGCAGCTTTTCTTTTTTGCTTTCTTTTTCTATTTTGTGAGTGCTGTCCAAAGATTTAACTTGAAAAAGTACGGGAAAGTAGAATCTTGCTCAAAACCTTGTTCTTCACCCTTTTAAAATATATATATATATATATATAAATCAGTTTTCAAATATATATATATATATATATAAAGTATTGAGGAGAGGGTCTAGGTGGAGGTGTTTAAGAGCCTATTTGGGAGAGTTTTTAGATTTTGAAGTATAAATTCTAAAAAATTGATTATTGAGGCATAGATTATAAAAAATATAATTAATTTGTTATTTGGGTATCTACTAAAAATTATGTACAAGTACTTCTAACTGTTAATTTTCTTTTTATCTTTTATATTACATATATTAAGTTATGTGTAAATGGTTAATCAAATAGATTTTCAGAAGTTGGTATTTTTAACTTCTCCAAATCATGATTTTACTTGTGCCTCCCATTACAAAACTTCATTTTGAAAAATGCAATAGAACACTCCAAACATTGGTCCCACACCTTTTCATGCGCCAAAACCATTGTTTTGTTTGTGTGTGTGTGTGGGGGTGGGTAAGTGAGGGTGGAGGAGAGCAAGCCATTCCCCTACACACAAAACTCATTAGAAATTATACAGCAACTTTTTCAAAACAGTTGCTTAATTTGAAAAGGTATTACACAAAACAGCCGTACTTAGAAAATGTTAAAAAATTGCCCTAAATTCCAAGTTTCTGTTGAGCAAGATGATGATGATGATCCAGTGCCATTAAAGTCAGTAAAAACTTCTCTTTCTGCTAGTCAACCAATGTATATATGGGGGATTTTCACTTCCCAAGGAATCCATTGCACTATCACCTAGGATTTGAATTGAGCCCATAGTTTTTTAAGCATCTCAACACTGTTTGCATAATCCAGGGAAAATCCAAACACATCCTCAATCAATTTAACTCCATTACGCATTTCACTTCACATTCTATTCTAGGACCTCATTTGACACCACCGACTCACCTTTTCCTAACGGGCAAATGCACTACTAAGTCGCTCTTTTTCCCCACAGGAAAACAACATCACTGATATGACACTAAAATATATAAAAGATAAAATCCTCTTCTTATATGCTGCACATATCCATGTCCTTCTGGGTTTCGGTCTCTTCCTTGAAATACTTCTCCAAGTTCTAAACCGTACAACTAAACGAAAAGGGCACTGCACCTAAGTTGTTGCAAAGATTTTAGTAGCTTTGACATTGTTTTATCTTCTCATGGAGATCATGTACTCTATGACCTAACAAAAACGGACATGTGATCCTATAACTGCTAACACGTAACAACCAGCTTTGGAGAGACCATAATCCAAATACAATGAGAATCAAATTTCTCAATTCTTTCAATCCTTTTTTTTTTTTTTCCAACTTCTAAACAAATCAATATTTGATAGAAGAAATTGGTTTTATAATAAAACAAGAATGCTTTCTGCTCGACTATTATACTCTCTTTCTTTCGCCCTAACAAATCAATATTTGTTCAAGCAAAAAGGTTCTGTAATAAAAGACTAGCCCACTCAGAATGCTTTCAGCTTTACTGCCCAATGTTCAATATACAACTATTTTACTCTCTCTCTCTCTCTCTCTCTCTCTCTCTCTCTCTCTCTCTCTCTCTCTCACACACACACACACACACACACACACTCGGATGATAAGGGAGATTTTAGGGTTTACACAAAAAATAGCTTCGATGATAACACTCATAAAAAAGAATATTGAGCAGATACTTGTCTCATAGTCTGATCATAATCATTTTAAAAGGCAACTATATTATTGTACTAAAGTAAAATTAGTCTTCAGATTCTAACAAAAAAATACAATGCTCACATGTCAAGCAAAAGTTACAAAAAAAATTCATTTTATTTTTCCAAAAAGAAATTTAAAAAAAAAAAAAAGAGCTCGACAATTCCCTATAACAGAAAAATATCACATACCAGTGGGAATCATAACATTTGACTTACATACTGGATCTCAATAAGGCCCAAAATTTTCACCAGGGAGTTGCAACTAATCCCCAGATTGCTATATATCAATAAGGGAAGGGCCATCGGAATGTCCAGTTTTAAGAAACATCAGGAAGTCCTACATAACCAGCTGTCAAACAAGGGAAGGGAAGAACATTATACCTATCAATCCCAATCCCAGTCAACCAAATCTTGAATCTTGACATAAAAAATATATGAAAATAACTGTCCTATTGAGAATTTTTAATGACACAATTTTTGCATAAAAATGATGATCCAAATATGTGTTGCACATTTCCTGCTTCATGTGATAGTGAAACCATCTTTTCCAAAATGGTAATTGAGAAAAGATGCAATCTTCATTAGCAAAAATAATTGACACAAATTCCCATTTAACAACCACCACCCCCACCCACCCCCCCCCCAAAAAACAAAAAACAACTGCCTTACTTCAGGTACTCATAATGTGAAATAAAACAAACTTTATATACATGCTTCAATAGTAGAAACAAACTTAGATAATGTACATATCCATACATATTTTTTTTAATGAGTCACACACACACACACACACATAATATATATATATATATATCAGGTCAAATCTGGTCACTCCCAACCCAACCTGTTTATGAACCGGTTGAGAAAGGCCAACCAAATCTGGCCCATGATTAAAACAGGTCAAAAACTATTAAGTTATAGGGTGGGTTGATCGATTAGGTCAAAAATATTGCCACCCCTATGATTATGAGGAATTTGTAAGCTTAGTGATTATCATAACTCATATTTTTTGTGTTCTATGAAAGAATGGTAGAACTAGATTCGAGTGGTTAACTTCAATTAATAAGACAGGTTTTAACTGTCGTCATTTCAAGAATAGTCAAAAAAAGATAGGTTAACTACATGAAACAAAATAAACATTTCCACTTAGCCAGAGATCCATAATGCAACGATGGCAAGCATGGTGCCAACCATCACAAATTCATTCCTTGTGACAGGAACCACCTGGTTCATTTTCCTGGTGGCGATGGCAGGAGCATCTGGTGAGTTCTTAGTTTCGGGTGGAAAGATCTTATATAGAACAAATGAAGTAGCCACAAGAAACATTAATGCAGGTAAACTGGCAATCTCGAACCAAGAAACCCATGAATTTGCAATTTTAGCCCGAGCCCCTCGGCTAATTTAACAGTGGTTTTGAGCTGCAGCAGTCGGGAAAAGAGCACTTGAAATTCTGGAAGACTGTCACACATCAAGAAGTGGAACATTCAGTCATAAAGATAATACCACATGACATGATAAACAATAACAGAATGTATGGAAATGAAAGAATTACTTAGAGCATGGAATACTGTGGCCATGAATATAAATATATTTGATAAGTAAGAAAATAAATATCCGTGGCTTCTTTATATTTTAGAATGTATAATAGCTTGAAACATACCAAGAGTGTAGTTACTGTAGTACCGTCGTATGGTTGACCAATTAGCACAAATAGATCTGTATTAATTTGACTAATGTGCATTTCTCATTATCAGTTTTCTTGAAACATATGACTACATTTTAAAGGACACAATGGGCTTTCAAATGCCATAGAAAACATGATGGACAAATTTCATGCTATTTGGGACATCTAGAGTCCCCCTTAAAAAATGAAATGATTTTTCTCCTTGATAATACAGTCATTTTTCATATAATGCTAAGTATAATCCTTTCAGCCAATGTATTGTACCGGTCACATTAAATCACACATAAACTGCACTTGAATTTGAACCTAAAGAATATAACAATATTCATGTGTTTGAAAATGCTTAGAAGTGAAAAAATAAAAGCAAAGGGGTGCAAACTCTCCTATGAGCTCATGGATTTTTCCATTTTCCAAAGTTACGAAACATAGAAACCTGAAATTGTGAGAATATCATGCTATTCATGACACGACAGCGGGTATTGACATAGAAAACATTTATGGGGTATACTAGTATAGGATTAGTGTCAAAAAACCTACTTCTAGATGCGTGTTCAGCATGTGTATTATAAAAGTTGAGATGAGCTTATTCCTAGTTCACTAAAATGTTTCAGTGAAGTTTCTTAATTTTTTTCTTGATTATGTTTATATCAAATAGAGTGTCGTACATGTGGAACATGCTCTCACATGATCACACATCACATTACCTACTGTGTGTAAGAAGACTATTACTCTCTCTATCCACCACTTCGCCCACCCCCCCAACCAAGAAAAAGGCCATCTTTCCTTTTCCGGAATGTCTCAAAATAGAGTCCACTTTTATTTTATTTTAAAAAAAAAAGTAATGTACAAAATCATCGGTGTTGGACTGAGTAGTATCTCCTCTACCTTGCAAAGAGGAATTTAAGGGCGTGAGTCCTGATTAGGACAAAGCAGGTGTCTGTATCTTAGCCTGTCCAAAAAATAAACTAAATAAAAGCAAATATACAAAATGTTGTAGAATTTACAAAATAACTTTTTATATTTTGTGTGAATGTATTAACTATTCACTAATGTAAAAGAAGGTTAGTTTTGGAGATTCGTCTTTTCACTTCAGTGTTAATACATTAAATACGTGTTTCATTAAAAAAATTAAATTTCAAATGTACTATTCATTCGAAATGGAAGGAATAGATACCTTGACAATTGAGCTATCTCCTTATGTCTTAAGGTTTGGAGTTTCAAGGGACTGGCAACCTAGACACACTGACAACCAAAATTCATATAGCATAGCTTTAAAGTCATAACATGTCAATATTAATTATATTACAATTTTCTAAACATAGATCCTTAAGTACCAAAAAAAAAAAAACTAGCCCAGTGCATGAGGCTCCCACTATTACAGGTTCTTGATCCTACATATATCTAGACTAAACCAAATCTATCAATAACAAAAGAATATAAAGAACAAATTAAAAGTTAGTTGAAATTCATATTTAATTAGTTATTAATTAGAGCATATAAATTTTTTTTATAAATGCCAGTGTTTTACACATCCATCTTCCTCAATTATCCTAATATCACCAGCAAGCTCAAAACACATAATTCCAGCCCCCTTATAATCAATTGTACACAATACCCAAGCATGGATTAAACACATCACATATCAAATTTTTATTTTTTTCCAATTTTCATATTGTACATCATATTATAACTTGCACTAGTTAGATGCAATTTATGTCGCTAAGTAATTTGGAAATGTGGAATAAAAAAATATAATAAAAGGGAATAAAACTCACAATAAATAATTCTCATTTGCATGAAAATTTGTCAAATATTCTTTCCTTGAGAGATACATTGAAAAATAAGAGCACTGGTTTTTTTTTTTTTTTATCAGTAATAGTAATTATGTATTATAAACAAGGTGCTCGAGGGGTTCATAACCCGTTTACAAAAGATAAGCGAAAGGGTAAAAAAATTAAGGCCTTAACTCCCCCAAAAAAGTCACAAAAATGTCTAACTGCATTGGATATTCCTCTTTACACCAAAAAAAAAAACACAATTTCAAAAAAGAATCTCTAAGGACCCAAGGACTTTCCTTCCCCTCACAGATCCGGCAATTCCTTTCATGCCAAATGTACCACATAATACACGACAACGACATCCTCCTAAAACCCCTCAATTCCTTCTTCAAGGAACTGGTTCTCCAACTCAAAAAATATTTTTACGGGTTGTCGGCATCACCCAACAAAAACGAAAAAGCATCAACACTGGATTCCACATATCCTGAGCCACCTCACAATGGATAAGCAAATGATCCACCATCTCCTCCTCCTCCTCCTTGCATAGGTAGCATCTACTAGGAATATGGAAACCCCTTCTCTTCAAATTCTCCATCATAAGGATAGCCGCCGCCCAACAAAAAAATGACACTTTCTTCGGAACACTGGGATTACCAAATCAGGTGCCACGGGAACTTCTCTTCCTTTCTACCATGCAACGTACGTTAGAATGACTTCATCGAAAATCTGCCCTTTTTTTATCCCTCATCCATATCAAAGAGTTCTGCATACCTGCCCAAGTAGTATGGGTATTCAACATCTCCATGAACTCATTACCTCCCCCAATTCCCAATCATACACATTCCTACTAAAGTGTGGACTCCACACCACCTTTCCCCCCACCCATTCAATATAATCTGTCACTTTCACCTCCTTATTGGAGGCGATTGAATACAACCAAGGGAAACTATCTTTCATCTTACACCCACGACACCACGTCCCAAAATCGGATCCTCACACCGTGCCCCACCTCAAAACACACCAAACCACTAAATTTTTCCCTCCTCTTTTGGATTGCTTTTCATACTCCACACCCATAAGCATCCCTAACTTCTCCAGAGAACCACCCCGCACCCTCCACCCCATATTTTGTTGCAATGACATTCCTCCACGTAGCTTGATCCCTCCAGCGCAAATCTCCATAACCCTTTCCCCAACAAAGCCTTGTTGAACAAACACATGTCCCTTAAAGCCTAAATCTCCCTCATCAACCTGGCGCTTCATCTTATCACATTCCACTTTATGAATCTTTCTTTCCCCTTCCTTTCCCAAAAAAAATCCCTCTGAATCTTCTCTAGTCTCTTACCCACTGAAGCTGGCATGGGAAACATGGCCATGAAGTATGTAGGAAGGTTGGCCAAAGTACTCCTGATTACAGTAATCTAAACCCCCTGTGACAAATATTGTCTTTTCCAATCCACTAGCCCTCTTTAGAATCGTTCAATTATTGCATCCCAAATCATTGTAGATCTCACCGAAGCTCCCAAAGGAAGACCCTAGGTAGACCGAAGGGAGGGAACCCAAACCACATCCCATCTCCCGCGCCAGTCTATCCATCCCATCCACCCTTCCCACAAGAATTATGTCACTCTTTCTTAAATTAATCTTCAAGCCCAAGACTGCTTCAAAGCAAACCAAAATGCACTGCAGATATCTAAGGTGTCTCCGTGTAGCTTCACAAAATATAAGTGCACCATTCGCAAATAATAGGTGAGATATCTTCGTTCTATTCCCCTCCACATTAAAACCTCCCATCAGGCCATTATAAGCCACTCTATCAATCATTCTACTAAAGGCCTTCATAACAATCACAAGCAATAAAGGAGAGAGCGGATCACCTTGTCTCAAGCCACAAGAAGAACTAAAAAAATCCGTAGGAGAACCACTCACCACTACTGAGAACGTCACTGATGAAATACACATTTGGATCCACTTCCTCCACTTCTCCCCAGAACCCATGTTCCTCAACACGAACAAAAGAAAATTCCAATTCACATGAACATATGTTTCTTCAATGTCCAGCTTGCATATCAAACTCGGCTTAGCGCTCTTCCTCCTAGCGTCCACACATTCATTGGCCAGTAAACACACATCTAAAATTTTTCGTCCTCTGACAAAAGCATTTTGACTGCTTGAGATAATACCCTCCAACACCCTCCTCAAGCGAATAGGACAGAACCTTTGCCAACAATTTGTACACACTACCTACTAAATTGATAGGCCAAAAATCCTTGACATTTTTTGCACCCTCCTTGGGGATCAAAGCTATGACTAACGCATTCAAGCTTTTCTCGAAAGCACCATTTTCATGAAAGCTTCTAAATACTGCCATCACATCTCTTCCCACAACATTCCAATAATGTTTGAAAAAAGTCATGGTAAACCCATCCGGCCCTATTGCCTTATCACCATCACACGTACCTAAAGCCTCCATAACCTCCTCCTCCTCCTTAAACTACCTCTCCAAAGCCAACTTCTCCTCCTCCGTAATCATGCTAAAGCCCATACCATCCAAGCTAGGCCTCCATGTACAAGTCTCTGTATACAGCCTCTCATAAAAACTCACTATTCCCAATCTTATATCCTTTACTATGTCCAAACTCCTATCGACGATCACCACCGTACTAATGTTGTTTCTCCTTCTATGAGCATTAGCAAGCTGGGAAAAAATCATATATTTTTGTAGCCATCTTTCAACCACAAGGCACGAGACTTTGCCTCCACAAGATTTCCTCCATTTTTAGCAGTCTATTAAGCTCCGCTTTTATGTCATCCCAGCTCATCCTTTCTTCCTCCGTTATCTGGTTGTCCTGTTCTCGTTCTGGATCTTCCTTATATTGTCTCCAACCCGCACACCAACATCTCTGAACTCCTCTAAGTTCCTCTTCTTCAAGTCCTCTTTCACTAACTTTGACTCATAGCCAGGGTGAAGCTAGGATGCACTCAACCTTGTAACTTCTCCACCAAACCCCAACCTTTTCCCTAAAGCCCTCTGATTTCAACCATGTGTTCTCGAAGTGGAAAGGACTACTTCCCCACCTCACTCCACCACAATCCAAAAGAACAGGAGCATGATCTAAAGCTGGCTTTGGCAAGCATACTTGCAAAACATTGGGAAGTTGTCTCTCACTCCATCGAAATAAGGAAACGATCAATCCGTGACATAGCTAGCCTGCTTCGATCATTCCCCCACAAAGATCACCCACCACTTTGAAAACCTCCAAGTTCCATAAGAAAATTGCAAGTCCCACCAACCTAACCCATACTTCAGTTTGCTTCCTATTTTCTCTTAAACGACACCCCTCTTATGCCTACCAATCAAGGAATGAAGGTTGCCCTTTGAAAACCCACTCCCTCTTCCTCCATATCCTGTTCACTTCTTCAAAGGTCAGAAATTCAAATAAGAACCAACCCTCGTGCATTTCCACCACTTGGACCCCTAGTGGCACCTCCCATCTCCGATCCACCCATTTTTGGAGACTTACAATTCTTGGTTTCTTATAGCCCTCAAGCTCCAACCTTCCCACCAAGTATCTTTGACAAAAACTAATATTCTCCAAGCAAGAATCATAATCCACCGTTACTTCCCCCCATGAGCTCCTTGGACTCCTCACCGACAATGCATTCCCCGACCACTGCTTGACCGTTGCTGCCTCAACAACTGTTCGTTTCCTGTCGTCTTCTTTACATTCTACAACGGCATTCAATTCTCTCAGAGCCCTAACAACACCTAGCCAACCCCCTCCTTGGTCAAATTACGGTATATATATACTATAACTTTATCCACCTATTGATTCATCCACTCTCACAAAGTTGCCCTTCTCATTAGATCGTTTGATGACCCGTAGGCTGTAATTTCGTCCATGGAGTACTGTTTCAGAGTTCCTCCCATCTCTCCTGCTTCCCATTTCTTCGATTTGCAAACAAAGCCAACGAAATCCTCCATAGTCCATCCGCAACCTCTTGATGACACCCTTATCTCTCTCGATGATCTACAAAACTCTACCTCCTTTCTCATCCACATCGTTGACCTCAAAGGTTTCTGAAGCCCACTGGGCATATCACCTAGGAGCTCTCAATTTTTTTAGGTAAGTTGTCTTTGAAATGAAGATTTCGTAAAAAATAAGAGCACTGACAAGATAGAATAAAAGAATAGAAGAATTTGTTTCATTGAATTGGATGATAAAAAGTAGAAAGAACGATATGATACTATAGAAGCTTAAATCTGTTTCATTGAATTGGACGATAAAAAGTAGAAAGAACGATATGATACGACAGAAGCTTAAATGAAAAAGATACAGTTGCAACTGTCATTTACTTCTCTTTGATCATTATACAATAATGTTGTTTATAATGTTTTATAAACATTATAAAGGTAGAAACAACCTCTCTACTTGCAGGGATAAGGCTACATACATCTAATCCTCCCTAGACCCCGTAGTGGCGGCAGCCTCATGCACTGGGCTAGCCCTTATAATGTTTTACTGCATCATTTGGATATCAAATTCTCAATTACAAATTATATATTTTAAAAAAATTTCCTCAATGTCTTAATTCCCATTAGTCAGGGTTGGTACTCCATCATCTCTAATCGACTCTTTGTAAAGCCACATCCTCAGTTAAATCCAAGACAATCGTGTCTTTTCTAGCTCTCTCTCCTCCTTTTGGCTTCTTCAACTTGGATCAAATCATTCCTTGTAGAAGTGCATTAGGTTGTCTGCATTGCACGTGGCCAAACCATTTCAAATGACTTTCCCAAATTCATCTTCAATTAATGCAACTTCCAATTTCCCACAAATGAATTCCCTTTTTCGCCAATCTTTCTTGTAATATCACTCATCCATATGAACACCCACATCTCAATTACACTAATTTTTTCTAACATGTTTCTAACTACCACACATTTTGTAACATATGACATAGCTTTATAGCTGTCTTAACTTCCATTCAACTTGATCAAAATTATATAATAGCCCAATATTCTAAAAGCACTCCATTTCATACATCTTACTCTAATTCTACAAGTAACATCCTCTTCAATCTCTTTTTCCTTACAAATAATTGATCCAACTTACCCAAAATGGTCACTTTTAGGTATTTCTTGGCTATTAAATTCCACCATACCTTCATTCCTACTTCTAGTTTTGCTAAAATTCCACTCAATATATCCCACTTAACCTAAGCCCTTAGCTATTTGTGGAGTGGGAATAGCCTCAGCCTACATATGAACCCTTTTATTTCTTAAATTTCAATGAGGTCAACTAATCCCAGTCAATCACACCCTACCCCTGTGTGCCAAACTAGAGAAATAGGATAAAAAAAGGGAAAGATGGGGGATAAAATTCAGGAAAGAATAGGTATAGAGGCAATTGAAATTGAATGGTTACAATGAGTATTAAGGTTTGTGGATTAATGGAACCAAAAATTGAGTAGTGTTGTAATGACCTGGATTTTTTTTTTTTTGGGAATAAAATATTTATTTAATTATTATTTTTTTTTTTTGGTATGTGTGTATATGATGAGTGTGAATGGTGAATGGTGTATATATGCATGTATATGTATTTGTATGTTGTGTGTATATATATATATATATATATATACCAGAGTGTGTGCGGCAGTGGGTGTGTGTGTGTGTGCAGGTTGAGTGTACATCACTCAAGGAGGCATGGAGGGGCTGTTGTGTGTGTAAGGGGGTGGGTGGCTGATGGTGTGTGTAAGTAAGTGTGTGTTGTGTGTGTGTGCATGTCAGGTGGGTTGAGTGTGTGCAGACCAATTCATGTAAAGAAAGAGAGAGTAGAGAGAGAGAGAGAGAGTATGATATGTGTATATGCATATGGGTTCATTGGGTTAGAAAGAAAGATAGAAAAGAAAAGGAGAAGCTTGATCCAAGCTTGAGCCAGGGAGGAGAAGAGGGCGCACAGCAAGAGAGAGAAAAACCCAAGAAAGTTGGTAAGTAGCTCAGTTCTGGTTTTTCAATTTTTAAGCATGTTAATTTGATTTGACTTTAGGGCTTTGTAGTATATAAAATGTAGATCATTTTGCAAAAAGAATGAACTAAAATGGTTAGGAAATGAGCAGAAAAGATGGAGTTGCAGGTGGTATAGGATAATCGGGTTTGAGGGTTTTGTGCTTTAAAACTTAATCTAAATGGCCTAGATCTAATTTTATAAGATGCAGAAAAAGAATGAAGGTGATTTGGGCTTGAAACAGTGGGGAAAATGCCATGACATGGGTTGGCCGGAGAATCGGCCATGGCTATTTTGACCCTCTGTTCGTGAAGTTTTGAAGGTTTAAATGAAAGACTAGGGTTGGGGTTGAGGTCCTTGAGGAAAGAGGAAGAAAATGACATTGAAAAAGGGGAGAAAAATGGTCGGAACAGTGTCGCCGGTGCCGGAGAAGACGCCGGAACCCTACTGGAAAATCGGGGAAGAACGGGGCACTGTTCAGATCTCGGGTCGAGTCGGGTTGGATTCGGGTCAGTTCGGGTCGGGTTAAAACCGACCCACCCTACAAGTGTCAGCCATATGTTTTAAATTTAAAATGGGATTTGGGGTGTTTGGCTACAGGGTTAGTAAATTAAAATTGGAATTAAATTAAGGATAGGGATATCCTATCCCTGTTTTGGACTTAGCCACTGTTTGACTATTCGGATTAGGGATAAGGAATTTTGAATTTCTGATTTAACCCCAGAACTTCTTGAAACTCTAAGTTGACCCCCAGAACTTTTAAATAATTATAGTTTGACCCCCCTGAATAAAATATTAATTTAATTAATTAATTAATTAAATTATTTTAAATATCACAAAATGATCCGGAGTCCAAATGAGACAAGTCATTAATGTATTTTGACTATCTCGATCATTCTGAGACCAATGGTGAGATCCGTTTTACGAGGCGGGGTTCCGAAAAATAAAAGAACCGTAATAACATTAAAAATTACCAAAATACCCCTGAGTTGAAATGTAGTCAAACGAACTCCGATTCAAGTAAACAAATAGTGAAATTTTATTATCTCAACCATTCTGGACTCGACCGTGGGGTCCGATTTACCAAAATAGGTCTCGGGATGTAAGAACCCGTAAAAGTGCAAAATGACCGTTTTGCCCTTTTTAGCTCGGATGTCCAAATTGAATTCCGCGAAAGCCTAAATCAACTCTCTTTGACGTTCCGGACTCAATAGTAGAGTTTATTTTGGCAAAATAGAAACTCATAAAATTTGATAAATAGCATAATTCAAGTAGCAAAATGAACTGAGTTATATTTCATGATTTTAGGAACACTGAAAGGCAAAGAGAAGGTGGCCTGACCTCTGCGTTCTTACTGTTAGTTCCACTACACTACGAGTACGACTTCTTAGGTTGAGAGAAACCCGTCAGGTATGATATATTGTGCTAAGTAAGAAATAGAATTAGGTTTAGGAGTAATTGCCATGTTGACTTGATGATTCACATAATTGTTTGATTAGCTTATATGCTTATGTGTTTCTTGTTATCATTTTGAAAGTTTGGTTAAGTGATGGATGTGGATCATGACTATATGTATATTCCATGTGTTAGCATAATGTGTGAAATACATTTTCGAGAATTGTTGAGATTATGAAATATGTAACTTAAAGCATATGTTTAAATGGACTATGTATGGCATGTACCCTTGATGAAGGGGTTTTATGATTGGAATGTTATTGTGTAATATATTGCCTAAAGCATGATTCATGTGTGGATAAGATGCTCCATTATGATTACGTCATGGTATGGTAGAATCAGAGCATATTGGCATAGTATGATTCCTTGGAAGCATGGTGTGAGTTGAGCACTTGGTGCTGTGCATACGTGGTTACTCAAGCCGTCGGGGAAGGTCCGTAAAGTGAGTCATACGTGGTTACTCATGCCGTCGAGGAAGGTCCGTAAAGTGAGACATACATGGGTACTCATGCCGTCGGGGAAGGTCCGTAAAGTGAGTCATGGGTGTGGCATAGATATTTGCATGGGTGCGTCATGCATATTATTCATATACTGCATTGATGACATTGGATGACATATAGAGATAAATGTACACTTGCACATGCCACGCCTTAATTTTGTTTCTTGCATTAGCATTATATTATACCAGCAGTTGAGCTGACCCATTCGTGGCATACCATTTCAGATGACGCTCCGACTACATGAGATTTGGTGATGTTTTAGTGGAAGAAAGAACTTAAGAGTATTTTGGCTCTTGGGGCATGTATTTGATTATGTACAAGGGCATAAGCCCTGAACTATGCATGTTTAATTTATATGTTGTGAAGCAATGGATAAGGCTTACGAAGTTGTATCAGAATCTGGACTGAGTTAGTGTTGAAATGCATGTGATTGTCTTTTGTTCCTTTATTTTATTTTCTTTTAATTTCGTTACACTCACCCCCAGGTTCATGGAAATTCGGGGCGTGATAAGTGTGGTAAGGAGCATGTGCATCACATGCACCACCTTCTTGCACCAACAAAAGGAAAAGAACAACCCACTTTAAAGGAGCATGGAATCTCCTAATAGCTAATTGATGTTGGACAGCTTTAGAAAACTTTAAACAAAGCTACTTACAACTAATTTTGAGGTAGTTTTGGTTATAGAAAGCTTATAGGCTTAGAGTTTTATGAGGTTGAAAAAATGTTGTACGCTTTGGGCTTCAAAAATGAGTGAGATTTTCATGATTTAAGAGTGTTAGGTTGCAGAATTCAAAAAAAAAGTACTGGAAATTCTGGGCAGTAGCTATTTTGTGACTTTTAGTGTTAAACAAAAAGTTAATGGGTAGAGGAATGATTAGGGCTTGATATGGTTGGCGTTCAGGGGCTGTAATATGGTAAGAAATAGGGCTGTGAACACTGAACAATAACTCGGGAATAAGTCCAAAAAGAGAAAATAGAGAAGGATAATTAGAAGAAAAAAAAACATCCTAAGCTTTATCCTTACAAAGGTTAAGCCACATCTCACAAACACAATCTTAGATTCTTACAAACTCAATTCTAATAAAATAAAGAGAAGATCGCTGGTTGCTACTAATTCAACTAGTGCTTTGACTCAAAAATAAGCAATTACGAAACTCTAATTAATAAAAAATATTTTAGACTAACTAAGATTCCAAATAAAACTCAAATGATATACTTGATCCAAAATAAGACCCATGGACCACAACTACATCTCATGTCCAACAACTTTGAAATAACCAATATGCCTCTAACACAAAAAATAATTAAAAAAACTAATAAATATGTGCGGCAGTATATTAACATAAAATAAATATAAATAAGACTCTAAACACTATCATGGACACTTTCCTTCCGGCCAAAAAGACTTAGAGCCCATTTGGTAACACTCTTGTTTCCTCTTTTTTTCTTTTACAAAAATTTGAAAACATGTTAATCAAATTGTTTTTCTTTTTTTTTGTAAGAAATATTTTCTATTTTGTGTTGTTTTGGGAAACAAAAAAAAAAAAAAGGTGTTTTCACATTGTCTTTAAATGAAATGAAAACATGCACGGGCTAATCCTTTAATGAGGTCCAACCTTCAATCCCTGTTGGCATTAAAACTTTTCCTTTTTTCCTCTTGAGATTTAATTAAAAAAAGGTTATCAAACATGTTTCTTTTTCCATTCTAAATAGAAAATAAATCAGAAACACATTTCAAATGTCACCTTATTTATTGTCGTGGGGCCCACAACCTTTGATTTAGGCTTTCAAAGTTTATTATAGTAATTCAGCAACTCAACTGATACAACATCACTACTTATAAAAAAAATATATATATATATATATATATATATTTTGACACAACATCACTAATGCTCTTTTTAAGTTTTGATTTATGGCCATCTATTTTTTTTTTTTTTATTAGAGCGATGGGGGTATTAGAGCATCTCCAATGATTACCTAAATTCATAATCAGATTTAAATTTGAGTAAAAATTATCAAAAACGGCCTCTAATTGTTTACTAAAATCCATATCAAATTCATCTTTACTCCAACTTAAATCCAAATCTACAAAATATTGTTCATTTACTTAAATCACTGTTCAAAGTCAATTTTAAAACTTTTGAGATAAGACGGAAATTATTTTGGGACATGACGGAAATTTTTTCAAAAGATTTGAGATCATTGGAGAGCTCATATTAAATAAAGTTTTTACTCAAATTTGAGTAAAAATTTAACTATTGGAGATGGTCTTCCGGTACATGTATTACAACTAACTGAACATAACAATGACAACATTGAAGACACAACCGGGATCCTCTCAAATATAGGCCCTAAATAGAAAACCCAATCCAGTTCATGGCTGAATAAAAATAATACTCTCATCACCCACTTGAACCCATGAACCTCACCTTTGGGGGAGGACATGGGTGGCCAACTGAGCTAGCCCCATTTGATTATATATGCCATTTTAGTAAAAAGCACATTTAACTATCACTTTCTAGTTTCTAAAAGGGTAGACCAAGTGGTTGAGGCTTCATGTCTCGAGGGTTTTCAAGGTTGAACTTGGGGCCACCCACCCTAGAAGAGAATACTCCTCGCGAAAGCCTAGTGGGGGTGGATAGTTTACCCGATGAAATCAATGTGGGTTCACTTCATACCAAGAATAAATAAATAAACAATTACTTTCTACATACAACTCCCAATCATATCAAACGTATATGGATTATGGACTAGATCAAATCTATTCAAACTCCAATTTAATTTAATTTAATTTAATTCCTAAAGTGTCCTAGAATATCTGAAGTATATAAAATTGCCCATTATCATACACAATTTCATTAAAAAAAAAAAAATTCATTTCCTAAACTTGGCCTCTACAAAAAAAAAAATGGTAGCTGTCAGACAAATTATTGTAAAAAATTGTAACAGTGGCGTTTCATGTAATCTAGATTAATTCCATACCATATTTAGGGGTGCACATAAAGACTGGATAATCCACTAACCAAACCAATTCAGCCTCCGTGGTTTGCGTTAGGTTGGCTCATTTCTAGTGCAAGTTCAGTTCTGTTCTGGTTCTAAAATATGCAAGACTCTTTTAAGTCGCCGAACTTGAACAAGTTGGTTTCTTTCTGTTATTCACATCATATTATCATACAGATTAATTCTAGTTCCACTTCTGGAACCAACTAAAGATGGTTTGGTTTGGGGTTTTAAGTTGACACCAACAGTAACCCTACCATTAGGTTTGACAATGACTCAAGTTTTCTAAGAGAAAGACAAATCAACTTCCAATGACATATATAATGTAGAGTAAATTCAATTCAAGTGATCGCAATAGTGCAATGCTGACCTCTAACCGGGACTAGATACGATAAGCCCCAAGTTTCTGTTCGGCCGACTAAGAACAGGTGGCAACAATGACTTGATAATCGGCACGAAAATGCGGTCGGCTCTTGCAGTCGTGTTCGACATTGCCGAGGCGAAAACTACTCCTCTCAATATGTAACGTGCAAAATCATCTCCTCTCCGAAAGAAATGGAAAACGGAAAGTAGGAAGAGTTGTTAGGTTTAAAAATAAGAATTTGGTTTGAAATTGAGAGTTGTAATTTGTCTCACAGTATGAGACTTATTATAAATTGAGACAAATAAACTTCTTTATTTCAAGTGAAACAAAGAAATATCAAACCCTAAAAATACCGATATTAGAATTAAGTAATTACTCGCTTTATTCTTATTTTATAAAATAAGTGAATTCTTTTTTTTCACATAAATAAAACATATCTATCTTTTTACTTTTTTTCTCATTTATTTTTTTTTAATTAAAATGAGAAGATTACATTATTATTTTCTTTTTTTTCTTTTTAGTTAACCAAGAATAAAAAAGAAATTACACTTTTTTCTTCATTTCTTTATAATTAATGTTATCTTCTCTCCTCTCTTCCTCTACTCTCTCTTTTCTTTTAAATTTATCTAAAGGGACATCAATCACAAAGATTTCATCTCTGCGACTAACTAAAGTGGTCCTCTTAACGTTAGTGTGTAAGGATATTTTAAAAAGACTTTTATTGTTCTTCAAATTACATGCCCCCCAAAAAAATGACACTTTAAGAGTTTTCTTTCAAAAAAAAATTAGAACATTTCTTAGAGACTCTTCAAATATTAGTATCATTTTTTTTAACATTATTAAGTTGTGTTTCATATTTTGAATTTTCACTATTTTTATTTTTTTAACTAAAACTAAAATTTTAGCAACCCAAATTTTCTTACAATTGTATTTATATATTTAAAATTTAAATTCTCTCTAATTTTTTTTTATATTTAAATTATATCCATTTAATTTAAATTGCAATTGATTCACAAAATTTTAGATATTTATAGCCAAAAAATGTACTCTTGGAGTTTATCATTTGATTTATTACCGTTAGAGTTTACCATTTGATTTATATCATTGAATCTTCCCATTTCAATTTCGTCATCAATTATTATCTTCACCATAAAATAATATTAAATAGGGTAAATTATACTGAATTTTTTTGAAATTTATGATAACTACACTGACTTTTCTTAAAGTTTCTAAAATTATACTGATCTTTTTTACTTTATAAAATAATATACAGATATTTTCTTTCTGTCAATTTTTTTCAAAATGACGAAACTACCCCTTTTATTTATTTATTTATGCTTTTTTCTAATTTTGACCAATTTATTCTAATTTTTTTTAAAGATTTTTTTTATTTTTTATTTAAAAACAAATTTAAGATAATAACTTATTTTTATTTTATATAAAAATAAATTTAAGGTTTTTATCAATATTTATTTAAAAACTGAAAAAAAAATATGAAATGGTAGTTTTGTCATTTTAAAGAAAAAAATTGACTGGAGGAGGTATATGTATATTAATTTATAAAGTATGAGACGTCAAGTGTAATTTCGAAAACCTCAAAAAAGGTCAGTATAATTTATTCTATAAAATATTAGTGATCGAGTGAAAGCCGTTCAACTGAATTGAAGAGTGAACTATACTTTTTGGTATGTCAACAATTTAATTATTGACATATAACGGAACTGTTAAAGTTTTTTTTTTAAGGGTAAATTATATTTACTTGTTTTTAAATTTATGAAAATTACACTGACTTTTTTTATTTTACCTAACAATATACAGATACCCCTCACTTAATTTTTTTTCTTCAAAATGACAAAACTATCATTGTTATTTATTTATTTTTATATTTTTTCAATTTTTACTAATTTTTTTCAATTTTTTAAAAATTTTTTATTATTATTTTATTTTAAGATAATAACTTGTTTTCATTTTATATAAAAACAAATTTAAGATTTTATCAATATTTATTTGAGAAATGAAAAAAAATATTGCTCAAAATTTGAAAAATTGAAGAAAAAAAATCATAAAATGACTAGTTTTGTCATTTTGAAGAAAAAAATGACTGGAAGGGTATATCTGTATATTATCAAGTAAAATAGAAAAAATTATTGTAATTTTAAAATTCTAAAAAAATATCAAAATAATTATTATAAATCTTAGAATAATCAGTATAATTTATACTTTTTTTATTACGTGACTCTTTAAAATACCGTGGTTGCTTTAAGTTAGCATGCCATATTTTGCTCAAATGCGTCCGCTATTTATTACTTGCTAGTGGTTGGGTGTTACATTGTTTGTTAATTGTGGCCAGCAACTTAGTTGGCATGCGTGGTAATTTTAGTCTCAATTTAGCCCATTTGACTATTGTGTAACCTGTCCCGTTACTAAAATCATAATTGAATCCAATTTCTTGGCTTATGAAAAAATGATGGCAGTAAATCCTAAAACATCTTCATTTTTTTAATAAAATAAATTTAAACTCATTTCACAAAAAATTACCGTTCAATCCAATTCAAAAAAAAAAAAAAAATTCGTTAAACCCAAATCTCATTCTTTTAAAACCTGGTTTAACTCACTATTACTTCCAAATTCAACATTCTTCCATTCTTAAAACCTTACACCCTTTGTGATGCAGACGGTTAAGCCTGGAGTTAATAGTTCCTTATGACTAACCTAATAATTGGTCCATAAAATAGCTCCACAACTAAGTAGGAGACTGAGAAAGAAAGTAAAATTTAAAGGAGCAACAAGGAAGATAAAACAACTAGGAAGTAGCTGGTAGAAATATTGCAGCAGCAAAATACTTATTGTATAATAAGATTGATCCAAAAAAGTTTCTACCCTAATAACTTTAGGGAGCTTTTATAGGATGCTAGAAAGGCGCAATATATGGCCCTTAAATCTTTTTAATCTCAACCTTATATGTCAAAACAAACAAAACACCTACCTTAACTAGACCATAACAACGATCTATAAAACAATAAAAGTTAACATAGAGTAGCGCTGCATGAAGCTTCATGGACACGCAACAACCAACAATTAATAAACTGGTTACTCTTGCGTTGCATTAGTCTCCTCAAGTTGAGAATAACTCAACCTCGAGTTGTCTGCTTCCTCTATCATGTTTCCCATATATGGCACCAAGTGTTTCACATTGAAGACATCCGAGATGTTGATATGGCTTGACAACTTCAGCTTGTATGCATTGTCATTGATTTTCTTCAATATCTTACATGGACTAATTTTTCGATCTCTCATCTTGTAATTCACCCTAACTGGAACTCTATCTTTGGGCAAAACACCCAAACATAGTCACCAACATCAAACACAACTCTTTAATGATGCACATCCGTTGTGACTCTGTACTTGGCATTGTTGGCTTCAAGATGTTTGCGCACAAGCTCATAAACATGCTTCATGTGCTCTGTAATTCCTTCAGCCTTCACATTAACTTTCTTCAAGGGATGGGAACTAAGTCAACTATGATGTTAGGATTGTATCCGTACACAACATCAACATGACTCTATTGTGTTATGCGATTCTTTGAGTTGTTATAAGCAAATTCGGCAAATGGCAGTATTGTATCCCATTGTTTAGGCCTATCCCCAACCAGACATCTTAGCAATTTGTCCAAACTTCGGCTTGACAGTCGGTCTGAGGATGAAATGAAGTGCTGGAATCTAAAGTTGTTCCAATCTTCTCCTAAAAGTCCTCTAAAAATATCCAAGAAACTTATTATCACGATCCAAAACAATAGAGTAGGGAACATCATACAATTTGTAGATCCTTTTAAAGAAAATATTAGCAATATTAGAGGAATCCATTGCCTTCTTACAAGTAACAAAGTGAACCACCTTTAGAACCTATCCACAACAACCATGGTATAATTTGTTCTTCTTTGAGTAAGAGGAAGACCAAGCACAAAATTCATGCTAATTGTTATCCATGGAGAATTAGGAATTGGAAGTGGTGTGTATAATCCAGTATTAGTAGATCCACCTTTTTGTCTTTGACAAACATTGCACCTTTCTACATATCTTGTGACATCTCATTTCATTCTAGGCCAAAAGAAGCGCTCAACCATTAAAGTTAAGCTCTTATCTTGTCCAAAATGCCCCAAGCCATGTTGCTCTATGATGATCTTTTCTCATAGAAAGCAATCTGGAATGCAAAGTTGATGGCCCTTGAAAAGGTATCCGCCTTGGCAATGGAAATCACTTCGATGTTCAGACATGATATTATGTAATATGGGCCCAAAATACTGATCTACAACATATAAATCTCTAAAAGGATCAAATCCTAACACCTCAACCTACATAGTAGTGAGTAGAGAAACTCAACGCTCAAAGCATTAGCCACATTGTTGTGTACTCCAGCCTTATGCTTTAAAGAAAAGGTAAATTGCTACAAGTGTAATTACCCTGACCCAGAATATGGCACTCAAACCTAGATAGGCCAAGTCGAGTAGTGTAAAATCGAAATGTAAACCGAACACATACTTTAATGAAATTACTATACGATATTGTACGACACACATAATATCAAATATCCGATAATCATTTCAGGCCATCCTGAATACCGGAGGGACTATCGTACGATGAACTAGGACTGCACGAAAAAATGTGTATGCTAATATGTACACCTATATACATGTATACATATGTATGTATAAAATAGATGTGTATATATATATAGACATATATATAAGTATGATATATCAGCATGTGTGTATATGTGTGAGTATAATTATATGTATATATATATATATATATATCAAAATAAGATAGCAACAATATATATAGGTAGTGTGTATATATATATATATATATTGAACATGCATGCAAAAAAAGGGAAAAAGAAAAGGAAAAGAAAAAGAGCTTGATGTGTGTGTGTGTGTGTGTGTTTAGTGTGTGTTTTGAGTGGGCTGCCGACATCCATGCAAATATCTATGCAAGTTGTTATATATTATATAATATATGATAAATATCCTAAGCAAAGAAAGTCAGAAATTAATAGGTGTCAAGCAAGGAAAATTTAAGAGATAAAGCAGTCAAGGATGACTGCATAAATGAGAGGAAAAAAGAGAAAAGGTAGGCTGCAAGTGGGTGAGAGTTTCTCTATAAATAGGTGAGGTTGTTTGAGGAAATTAGAAAAGAAAGAAGGAAAGAGGAGAAGCTGAGAGCAATATAGCCATTCAGAAGGATTTAGAAGAAGAAAGAAGGAGGAAAATAGAAGAGGAAGTTAGAAACTGTGAGCCAAAAGCTCATACGGGTAAGTGAAAGTTCCATTTCTGTTTTTCTAAATCAAGCATATTCAGTTTAGTTTTGAAGATATGATCTTAACAAGCATGAAAAATAGTTCAATTAGCAAGTTGAATCAAGTAAAATAGTCAAAAGATGAGGGAGATATGGGTAGTTGTAGGCTTCTATGATAGATTCAGGTTTTTAATATTTGCGCATAAAACTTGATTTAAATGGTAGGAAATTATTGGTATAGAGTGCAGAAAAAGGTTAGAAAAGAATTGGCATCTAGACAGTAAGAGAATCATCGCAAAAAGGGCTTGCTGGAATTTCAATTTTTTCACCGGAGCTACTGATTCTTCCTTATGCGTGGAGTTGGGGTGATCCAAGTTGAAAACTAAGGTTGGAAATGTGATCCTCATGAAATTTAGAAGATGACCACATTGAGTTTGGGTCGGAAAAGTGATCGAAAAAACAAGTCGGTGCCGGAGAGAGTGACAGAGATTCATCAGAGAAGACGATGAATAGTCTCCATCGAACGGCGTCGTGTGGTGCTACCTTACACCAAAGCTGCGTCGTTTAGGAATAGGGTTATTTTAAATTAAAAAGTGAAATCAGAGTGTTTGGTTATAAGGATAGGAAATTTGATTGGGACTAAAATTGGAATTGGGATGTCCTATTCCTATTCCATAGATTATCCACTATTTGGCTATCCCAAATTTGAATAGTAAATTTCAAAAATTCAAATTAAGCCCAAATGTTTTAGAAATTATAAAAGGACCCTAGATTTATGGTTTATTTTGAAATGACCCAAAGAATAAAAGAATAAAATATTAATTTAATTAATTATAAATGAAAGAAATTATTAAAATGCCCCTAAGTCAAAAGTGAGTCAAACGGACTCCGATTAAAGTAAATAAATAGTAAATTTTTATTATTTCGAGCATTCTGGACTCAACAGTAGAGTTCGATTTATGAAAAGAGGTCTCAAGAAGTAAGAACACGTAAAAGTACAAATGACCGTTTTGCCCTTTTTAGTACTGATGTCTGAATTGAAATCCGCGAAAGCCTAAACGGAATTTGTTCGACGTGTCGGATTCAATGGTAGAGTCTATTTTAGTAAAAGAGATACTTATTGTAAAGAAACATAAAATATGATGAATAACATAGATTATGAAAAGGTAAACTGAGATGTACTGTCTATTGATGAAATAGGGGCTTCAAAGAGAAAGGAAAGGTGACTGATTTTATAGAAAGAAAGGGAACGGTTTAAGATGTAATTAATATCTGATCTCTGCATATGATACTTCCAGCCATGTCAATAGTTTTTCATATATTACCTATTGTATTCCATACATGCCAGAAGTTTATTGAATCTACATTTCATATTATTCTATCTTGTGGAAAGTGCTTATTGACTGTTATATATCCTGATTATGATTTTCGTACACTCTGTACATAGGCCTCGAGGGGCAAGACTTATGATCTTAGCAGCCCAATTTATATTGGCCCAGTAAGGCAACAATTTCATTTTCCCTGCTCAAAAAAGTGATATTGCATTTACTTTTCATGGGATTTAGCATGACCTCGATATATTATAAAGTGCCGAATTTGTGCTCAATCACAAACTCCATCTGATGCTTACTAGACCTACGGGTCGAGAAAAAGGAATCTAAAGTGGTAATTAAAATGACATTTAAAATGGGATCTGTAAGGTCGAGTACTAAAATGACAGGTTAAGTGGTAGGCTGAGAGATCGAGGAAAAGGGAATAAAATGAGCTTAGGGGGTATCTTGGGCCCTGAGTTAAAGTGCATCTACATTTGTTGTTATTAGTATCTATTATTGAAAATTCATATTATTTCCTTATGAATGATCATGAGATTACACAACTTTTTATTGAGTGCATATGATTATGCTTGAGACAGCTCATGACTATAGCAGTATGATTATTGTTATCAGACAGATTTTTATTGATTTATCATTTGAGCTTCCTACCATTTGATATTTATTTATGAGTTTTATATTTCTTGATTGGCTATCATGTTTGCATTATCCTAGTTCTTTTTGGATTATGCTTTTCTATATTGACCTGTACATATAACAGAGCAAAAAAGAATTACTTACTGAATTTTCATGACTCATACAGATACTACTTACATTTTCAGGAACAGACATTGAGAGCAGACGATAGAGCCTGCTAGCATAGAGATGGACATTACTTTTTGAAATTGCAAGTGTAATACATAGTACAGTCTTGTAGCCTCCCATGTCATCTACGTTTTGGGGATGTACAGTAGTTAAAGAATTTTATAGTCTGTATTTTGAGAACAAGATATATATTACATACAAATTTTATTTTAAAGTCTTCGTTGTTTATGTTATGATATGATAGTTGTTGCATGTTAGTAGCACTGATTGTGTAGCAGGTTTCAGAGGAGATCCGGTTCGGCAAAGGGGTCAGGCCAGGGTCGCGGTTCGAAATTTGCATAGGGTAGGTTTCGAGTCGTAACAACAAGAAGTTCACCCATTTTGCATGTCTTTTTGGTTGAGTTTATATTGGCCATTGATGTGTTTAAGTGCCTTGTGGTCAGAATAGAGAATAAATTATCTATGCAATCAATAATAAGACCAGTGCCTTAATGCTTGCACAATAGTATAGAATTCAACATCATAAGTTGAATATCGCAGTTGAAAACCACTTAATTTTTTGCTATAAAATGCTACAGGTCGATTCTCTTGACTAAGGATAGCCCATATTCCAACTTTGAAAGCATTGCAGTCCATTTCAAAGACCTTTTCAAAATCAAGTAATACAAGCATAGGAGCCTCGATAATCTGTTTCTTTATAAGCTCAAAGTTGTCCCCTATATCTTATGTTCATAGAAATTTGCCTTTTTTCATACAATATGTTATCGGGGGCAACAATTGTACTGAAATTTTGAATGAATCTGTGATAAAATGTTGCCAACCCATGGAAACTTCGTACCTCATGGATTGTAGAGGGAGTTGGCCATTCTTGAATTGCCTTTACCTTTTCCATATCCCTCAAAATTCCATCGGCAAAAACTACAAACCCAGGAATAACAATCTGTCCATAGCAAAGCTGTATTTATTAAGGTTTGCATATAACTTCTTTTTGCATAAAACACTAAGGACCTTAGACAAATGCTGCAAATTTTCATCCATAAACTTCTTGTACACAAGGATATCATCAAAATATACCACCACACAACACCCAATGAATGGTTTAAGCACTTCATTCATGACTCGCATAAATATGCTACGTGTGTTGGACAACCCGAAGGGTATGATCAACCATTCATAAAGACTCTCTCGAGTCTTAAAAGTTTTCTTTCACACATCTTTTAGATGGATACAGATTTGATGATAACCACTCTTCAAATCAATCTTTAAAAAAATCCTTGATCCAGCCAACATATCCAACATGTCATATAGGCGAGGTATTAGAAAGCGTTACTTCATATTGATTTTGTTTATAACACTATTATCAACACACATACACCAAGAACCATTGTTCTTTGGTGTAAGTAATGCAGGTACAACACATGGATTCTTGTTCTCCCTCACATGCCCCTTATCCAATAACCGATTAACTTGACGGTTTAACTTTTCATGCTTCCTGGGACACGTCATATAAGCTGTCTTATTTGGTAAACTAGAGCCTGAAATCAAGTCAATACAATGTTGAATGTCCTTTAATGGTGGCAATCCCGGTGGAAGCTCATCCAGAAACATATCTATAAATTTCCTTATCAAAGGTTCTACAACTTTTGGTACCAAACTACCAGGAATTACTTCCTTCTCCACTAAAGTATAAATTAATCCACACTCTTGAGACTCTTGCACAAACATTGCCATTGAAAGAAAGTTGGCATCCCCTCAAGACTTAACGTTTGTCTCATGTTTCTCCTTCATTAGACCCATATTTATCTTCACCTTATCCTTCCAAAATGAATAAACAATTATTTTCCCATGGTGAATGGTAGCTCTATCGTATTGCCATGGCATTTCTAATAAAATATGGCATATATTCATTGCAACAACATCACACTTAACGTTATCATGATATTTTTTCCCATTGGAGAAAGAAACAAGGCATCGTTAATAAACGATTACCTCATTGCTCTTTTTAAACTAAGAAAGCTTGTATAGCTTTGGATGTGTTTCAGTAAGCAGCTTGAGTTTGTGCACGGCTTCTTGAGAAACAACATTTTCACAACTCCCACTATCAATTATCAATTGGCACACTTTTCCTCCAATGGTACAAGGTTGTATGGAAAAATTACTTCACTTACCAATCTTGTTTTCTTTGCTCCTTTAGCAACAACAAGATCTTATGAAGAACAAGAGTTTCGCCACTATCGCCATATAAAATATCGTCTTCTTCTATTTTATCGATCTTTTCATCATATATTGGTTGTATTTCAAGCTCGACTCCATATTCTGGTTCTTCTTCAAATAGGAATTGCCTTCCCGAGTCAAGGTGACCAGCTGAAGCCTTGTGACAATCAGTTGAAGTATGTCTAGGCTTTTCACACTTGAAACACCCTGAACTAGCACCATTCTTGTGTTGTTGTTGTGTTGTTCCAACTCTAGTAAATCTATTTACATATGGAGTATTTTGTGTTTGGGAGGTTCTCAAGGTCGTGTTGTGTTGGTCACTTATTTGGAAATTTTGCCCAACACCTTGTGTCCCTTAATCAAACCTTTGATTTGCACACTGTCTACTATCATGAGCATTTCCAGCACGAAAACTACTTCGTTTCTACAACTTTTCAGTAACCAGTGTTAGCTGGTGTGCCTCAAAAACTGTCCAGATGGCATGGAGACTCAAGGCATCTTATATAATAGGTTGTAAGCCACTAAAAAAGTGTGCAACTAGCTGCTCATCACTCTTAGAGATGTCATTTCTTGCCAAAATCTGGTATAATTCCTCAATATATTCCTCAACGGACTTGTTCCCTTGTCATAAATTATGAAGTCATTGGTACATGGTTTGGACGTAGTATAGATTTTATATAATCCCACCAAAAAAAAAAAACATTTCCAACTTGTTCGTAACATCATATTACAAAACATAAACTAATAGAAATGTAATTTATGGAAAGTATAACAAATTGTTAGTTTTACTAGTATCACTCCTACTAATATACAACCACAAAACAATGACTACTACAGTGATTATCCAAGATACAATTGCAAACTACCTAAACCATTTCATTTTCAGTAGATATTTTCCTTCAACTTTTCAATATTCCTTTCTCTATTCCTTACAATTCTTTTCAAATTTTCAATCTCCATTGTCAATTGGTCATCTCTAGTTATGTTTATTCCCAGTTCATTCTCCAATCTCTGTAATTTATGCTTGATGTTATTGATTACTTCCCACAATTACATATTGGAGGATCATGCCATGCAAAGAATCTACAATCCCTTGCATCCTAGAAAATCATTTAATTTAAGGAAAATAATTAATCTCATTTGGCAGCATATTTTAATAAAAAAACCTTAACCATAACAAGTACAATTACCTTGTGCTTTTCACAAGTGATGAATCTTCTCCTAGGACTCTCAACTGCCTAGGACGTTTTCATTACAGTTATTTGACCATAATCACATATGGCCATCAAAACATTTGAATTGTACGAGTTATTACTTTGTGTCATTTCGTCAAAATGATACTCGTGTTCTTCTCTTTCCCTCAAAGTCACAGATAATATTAATCAAATACATCACAATTTTAAAAAAATAATAATAAAAAACATCACACTTCAAATGTATATGTTTCCTTAATATAATTAAGCATTGTGGTCATAGATAAATATTAATCCAATATTGAGGCTTGCCAATGTAAGGTAAAAACTACTCCACTAATAATTTTGTAACAGTGTTTAGGCATGCCAAGTTTAGTTCTTGAAATTGAAAATTTGAGAGATTTGGAAAAGAAGCTCACATACTTGAATGTCACAGAAGGAAGCAGAGAGGTCGAAAGATTGGCTTTTCGACTGAGAATGAGAGACCGATAAGAGGAGAACACTGCTCCCAAATTGGCACTGTACGGCTCGACCGGTGATAGGAAAAATCGAGGAGAGACTGGTGAAGGTGGTTGTGACGAGTAGGAGAGAGAGAGAGAGAGAGAGAGAGAGAGAGAGAAAGAGAGAGAGAAAACAAGTTGGAAGGCGTGAGTCAAAAATTCATGGGAGAGAGAGAGAGAGAGTAAGTTGGGAGGCATGAGGGTTTTTGGAGGAAAGCATTGGGGTTTTTGAAAAGTCAGAAAGTTGATACGCGATGAGATGTAATGAGATATTGGGAGCTGTGAATGGCGGAAAGCAGAGAGAGATGTGAGGTGTGGAAATTTTTTGCACAAATAACTGAGGTGGACTGCCACATATAGGAATAGCAATGGGGCGGGGACCCCTGACCCCGCCCCCTGTGAAAGGTGAGTCCCCTCGACCTTGCCCCACCACTATTGTGACCATATCCCTTCCCCTTAACCCCGTCCCGGCCCTGCCTATACTACCCAAGAGGCAAAAAAAAAAAAAAATAGTATCTAAATTATGTTGTCTAATACCAACCAACCCCCCCTAAATAATCTGTAGAACAATAAATGAAACAAGATATGAACTATACCGAAGATAGTGTTAGAAAGAAAACAAAAAAAACATGATTATAAAGATATGGACTTTTGTAATTTACAATTAGAGTCATTAGACAAACAACAATAATTCTAAAAACAGTAAATTGTAGCACAAATTTATAGGATTTTGCGGAGAGAGAAAAAAAATATGGACGTTAAATGTAAGTGATAGAAATCTAGTGTGAAGATGAAGAACATAATACAAAAGATACTTGTTGTGATAATGATGATCAGAGAGTTCAAATCAACAAACCGCCAATGATGAAGACGAAGAACACAATGACAAACCGCCTACGATGAAGATGAAGAACACAGTGACAGACCATCGATGATGAAAACCAAGATGTGCAACATGATGGAATGAAGGTATGAGAAGGACGGAACGAAACGGCGCTTAGTGAGTAGTGTTACTTGAAAATGTTGGCCGGTAAAGTGTGGAAGGCGCGACAAAGTGACAACTGGTCACTCACAAGTTCCTTGGAGCGACGAAAAAGTGAAAGGTTTGGAAAGTTGAAACCCTAAGGAAAAAAAAAAAAAACTTATTTATAAGGCCAGGTTTTCTTGAGATTATATAACAAGGCAGTATTATTTTCGTCAAACTATTTATAAACGAGGCGGGGTGGGATGACCTTTCCCCAACCCCGCCTCGAACTCGTGACGAGTTTTTTTTTTATCCCCAAACCCTACCCCATCCCCATTTAACCCTCCCCCAAATCCATACAATTAGAGGCGGGGCGGGGTATTTTGTCATTCCTAGCCACATGTGTTGTGTTGGGTCTTATGCTGGGATGTCTTGTGCCATAAAACATTACCAATGATTATATCCCACTCAAGTGGGATATAACTTATACCAAGAAAGTGGTAGTATTTGAGTTATCTCATCCCATTGGGATAAAAATATAATGCCATATCATAAAAAATGCCACAATATAGAGAGACGAAGACGTCGAAAAGTTAAGTTAAAAAATCATACTTTTCTTTTTTTCATTGTTCAATTTTTTTTTTTTTTTTGATATGTTCTAGATTTTTTTAATGTATTTTTCATATCAATAGTAATATATATATATATATATATAATAGTAGCAATCTATATATATATATATATGCATGTATGTAATCATTGATTTGAATGATTCTTAATAATATAGACTATGATTTTTTTTTTTGAGATAATTAGTGAAAAGTCCTTTGAATAAATAAATTTGGAGCGTGAGTATACACTCAATCTTTTTTTCATTATAAGTCCAGCCGGTCAATAGTGATTTTTGAGTATAAGTCCTTTTATAATTTGGTGTTACATTTATTTTTTGAAAATAACAATTTTACCCTTTCTCTCTCAATGCCCTCTGCACTTTCTCTTTCTACGACTCTTAAAAAACTCAAATAATTTATGAAAATACCCTTTATAGAAAAGAGGAAGGGTAAAATATATATATGGAAGAATAAGTCATCTATATTCAGACACTACTAGTGTTTTATATATATAACAATAGAAATATATAATGGAAGAATAAGTCATTTATATTCGGACACTACTACTATTTTTATATATATAATAGTAGCAACATATATATATATATACATAATAGAAGTAATATATATATATATATATATGTGTGTGTGTGTGTGTGTGTGTGCATATTTGTAATCATTGATTTGAATTATTCTTAGTAATATAGACCATGATTTTTTTGCGATAATTAATGAAAAGTCCTTTGAATGAATAAATTTGGAGTGCGAGTACACACTCAATCTTTTTTTCATTATAAGTCCAGCCGGTTAACATTGCTTTTTGAGTTCATGTCCTTTTACGATTAGGCGTCACATTTATTTTTTGAAAATAACACTTTTATCCTTTCTCTCTCAATACCCTTTGTACTTTCTCTTTCTACAACTCTAAAAAAGCTCAAAAAATCTATGAAAATACCCTTTTATGGAAAAGATGAATCTTTTAAGGGAGAAGTAATCAAAGCAGCTAAACTTGCTAATATGCATAATTTCATCAGTGCTCTTCTTGAGGGCTACTCCAAAAAAATTGAAGAGTAAAGGGTAGTCTAATTCATAAATTGCTCGATTTAGGGTTTCAGCTTCAGTTACCATCGCCAAGAAGCCGTCTATGACACCAGAGATTTCTTTTTTCGATCGATCAAGAAAATCTTTGGCAGCGAGCCTGGCCGCCGCATTTTGGACTGAAGTTGATTTGAAAATAGATCTAGAAGCAGCGATATCCATTTTTTGCTAAAAAAATGGTGAGAATTCATACCTTGGATTGGGTGAAAACATTCTAATGTTGGCTGGGTGTACTTATATAATATTGTTGTCTCCAAGGCATAAATTAATGAACGAAGCATCTGGACAATTTCAAGTTTGCCATTCCAATTGGTTGGGTGCTCTTCCACCAATGCCTTTATATGGTTCAGAGAGCTTACCAGTCTTAATTATCTCATCCTAATTCTAGATCAAAAGCTTCATGCTTTCAATTGGAGCAATAACTATTTTGGACACAATTATAGAAACTCCACCCATGAGGAAATCAAAAGCTTGCAACTAGTGGTGGGTTTGCAAAGAGGAATAATTTCTTTGTTTCCTAGCGAGTGTATTTGGGTTCATCCTACTATCGTTTTTCAATACAACTAAATTTCACTATTTTGAGAAAATAGTGAAATTTGATTGTTTCAAAATCAATTAAATATCTATCCTTATAATGTTTTTTTTTTTTTTTGTGTCAAGTTTATTAGGTTAATATAATGAAATTTTACTGTGTGATTCCTATTCTCTAATCATTCTCTCCATCGGTCACCTTTTTTGTGTTAAAGCTTAAAACAGTTCAATTTCACTATTTTGTACCTTTTCTGTTTTTGATATTTTCATATGAATCTTGTTTGATATATTTCAATTTTTAGAATCTAAATATATAAATTTTATTAAAAATAGATTTATAATTTGTAAGTTATTGAATTTTGAAAAAAAAAATACAAATAGGTTTTTTAATTTACGGATGTTTGTTGCATTGTATATGAAACTCATACTTAATGAGGGGTATTTTAGTCACAAAATAAGTGAAGGACTTTGGAGGTTAAAAAGATTAGTGCTTGACCTAACCTGAATTTTTGACTTATTTGGGGACATTTGATCAATTTTTTTTTTTTAGTTATCTCGAAAGTAAGAGATTGTTATATTGTGAATGATGTTTGCACATTCACATTCTAAAGTATTGTAATTATATTTATTAGATTTTGTAGTTGATTTGTGAATAAACTTTTAATTTTGGATACCTCGTATGCATATATTTAAAAAAAAATTAAATAAATTTCCAAAATAATAATTTTTGAAAACTTCAAAAAAAACATAAGAAAAAAAAAATTATATCATAATCTTGTATTTGGTGAGCACTCAAACATAAGATTAAAATATAACAACATATTTGGATATTTTATTCCGATCAGTTTTAAATGCTTGATTGAAATATTCAAGGCCTTAAGAGATGGAGCAACTGTTCAATAGTCTTTTAAAATTATGGTCTCAATAATTAAATTAAGAATCACATATGTAACATAAATCATCAAACCATTAAACCATTAGAACCCACACGTATGGAATCAGACTCTTGCGTGGTACACCAGATCCACCGATTAACATCAGTAGATCCTACGGGGCTCCTTTAGTAATATACTAATCGAACGGCCGTTTTTGCTGCTGCTCGCTGTATCCACATAGAATTGCAGCCGTCTATTCTGTACCTCAAAAGGCTCAAACAACCAATTTGGCGGTGGTGATCCGAGCCTAACCATCTCATGCCGTTGTCCCTTCTTCACTTTATCCAAAAGAAAACCCCATCTTCACTTTCTTTCTTTCGCGGGCTTTCTTTTTCCCGTCCCATGTTAGCTGAATTATTCTAACAAACGAATAAAGAAGTAAAAAAGCCGTTGTCAGGGAATGGCTTCAAACCTTTATTGCTCTTCCATTGCTCTTTCTCGTTTACGGTAACTTTGTGTTTCATTCCCTTGTCTCTCCCCTCATTTTTTGGTTTCTTGATGCGAGAATTTTCTAAGTTTCTTGCTTATTGTATTTTCACAAGTGATCTGTTTGTTTTCACGGAAAGTAGTTGCGTGAAAAACTTTCCCAGGGAAAAACATTATGTTTTTTAGGGCACTTGCCTTAAAGAAAGATTGCAGATATTTGTCATATGTTTTCAGTTAACTTCCAGAAAATATGTGTTTCTACCTGAATTTTATATTTTTTTTATTAGGAGAAGAATTTCTGTCAGTACAATTTCCGAAGGCGAATTCTATAGTGTTATTGGTCTCAAATTTTCTTGTTCATTTATAATTAAAATTGGCATTGAAATTGTATAAAACTCAACAAATTTATGAATGTATACTTGTTTGAAAAAAGGGAAAAAAATACAACACATACACATACAAATCATATTATTTTGCATGCCATGCCACAAATTCTCAACTAAAAAGGATATTTTTGTGAACTTGTTTGAGTAAGATTTGAAGTTCTCATAATTGCCATCTGAATTGTTCACACCTATTGTTGTGACTGACTACAAGGTATTATAATAAATACTAGTGTCCAAGAAGGTAGACTCAGTTTATTTAATTGACACATTCAAATGCTGAGGAAGCCCCCAAGGCTTCTCCTTTAACATTAGAAATTATGGAACTTTGTTAGAGATTCGCCGGGCACCAATAGGTATTTTGCATGCAAATCAAGTTATCTTGCTCTCACCATGTTGTCTTGAATGGAGAATCATTGCTTTTGAAGAATCGTCCACGAGAACATATTCTTTGACTACAAAAAATAAATATATAAATAAAAACAAATTTGTCTTGCAAGGAACAGAATTTGTTCACAAACACGAAACTCATATTCCAAAAACAATAACCTTGCTAGCTATGTTGTTGGCCAGTAAAATCTCTATTGTTTGATAGAGTTGTCCCACCTTGAAAATTATCTGGATGAATTCACATAATTTAATCTTTTCTAGGGGCTCAATACTGAATTCTACAATATGAAGGGTAATGCTATTAAGATCTCGTTTGCATATGCAAATGAGACTCTTATTCATTAGATATTCAGATATTGAAATGATTGTATTAGATACAACTTTTATCCCTAGATTATCTAATGGATAAGAGTCTCTTTCGCATATGCAAACGAGCTCTTTATAGCATTACCCAAATATAAAACTCCACCTTTGTGGAAACATACTGAACCTTTTGAATTTCTCCACCTTCTCCCTAATCAAGAAAAAAGAGAAAAGAAAGAAAATTGCCACTGTGTATGAATTGCCCGCTTCTCTTCCACACTTCTTGGACTTGAACAAATTCTGAATTTCCATTGGATTTTTTGCAGCTTTTAAAGTTTTTCCTTAAGGACCTCCTTCTTGATACATTCAATCAAAATGTTCATTTCCTTTTCCTTTCCATTAATTGCAACAAATTTTTTTATGACATTGGAGTTTTTCTTTGCTTGCCTCCTTTATTAACATTTGATAGACACTTCTTGAAGTAATCAGGAAAAGCTAAATTGTGAGGACCAAATCAAATACCAAATATCTTCAAACCCCCCAACCCCCCCCCCCCCCCCCCCCCCCCCCAAAAAAAAAAAAAAAAAAAAAGAAAAAAGAAAAGAAAAGAAAAAGAAATCATCTTTTGCAGTCTAGCAGATTAGCAATTAATCATTACTGTACAGAAGTACTTTAAATTTTTGGAACTTCTTTTATTGTACAAACCTTGATCCTTACATCCCACATACAGGGACATCAAAATGATGCCATTTTGGGTTTACTTTTGTGAAAGCTACCAATTTTTCTACCCAGAGATTCCTTGGTGACCCTCTTGATGCTGCATTTATACCATCTTTCTTTTGCCTGCCACTCAGTAAGGTGCTAAACTCCTGGGTGTTTGCCTCCTTAGCATTAATAGAGAACTTCAACTAAGATGACTTACAGCATTATTCTTTAGTTTTCCTGCACTTGGCCTAATGTTGTTGAGTACATCAACCATCCCTGTGATATGTAAACCTTCTCAATGAACCAAGTGATAAGAGAAAGGAACTTGATGAGGTTATGACTATTCGGAACCTCCACAAGGATTGAGTTTGTCACTGCTAATGGTTAGCATAGCTATCTAAGTTAGATCCTGTTGGCCTCTGAAAAATATGGAATTGGGTGCCTAGTAATTCATACATGTGGCAACCAACTACAGCTTTAGAAACTATATCGGCCTTAAAGTGATTGATTATGATATGGGATCTTTAATGATCTATCTTTGTCTTCCTTATAAGTGTTCTGGACTCTGGATTGTTTTAATTTAAAGAATGATACCTGTTGCCACCAATTGTCAGTTCAGATGATCAGTTTTCTAGCCTTGAACCATGTAACATAGGTTGAAAAGGGTTAGGGCTCTGTAAACATGCTTTGGGTGTGCTGCTGCTATGTAATTTCATTCACCTGATTTTGTTAATAAAAGGTAAAATATTGTTGCTTTTGAGTATTGCATTGATAGGTGAACAGTTAATGACGCAAGTGTAGCAAGAATGAAGACGACTGAAATCGATTAGAGGGAGGACTAAGATAGATTACTAGAAAATGAAATGTGAAACACACTCGACTGGGATGTGATGAAACTATATCCATCAGAAGCTGAAATGAAATATATATCTATATATATGTATGTATTGAGGGAATTTATGATTTGCAAATTCTTTTAGTATTCTGTCTAAATGTGCCTTTTGGGTCCCAAATGCATTTGAAGTTTTTAAGACCTTTGAACTTTTTGCAAGTTCTTCTGATTTGAGCATTGTTAGAAACTCAAATTATTGGCAACTGCGGGGTAAAATACTAAGCACCTATTGAGATGGTTGGTTCTATCATATCCCTAAGGAAACCAGTGTTGCTGCTCCTCCGAAGGCATTTTGTGTGCTGAAAATGCAAAAGGGGAGAGAGAGGATGAACCCATGAACATGACATTGATAGAATTGTTTAGAAAGTTAGTTAATGGAGGCCTTAATCAAATTCATGGGTTTAAACAATATGGAATGGTGAAGCAGGACTTGTATCTTTATCCCCGTGAAGTTATTACCAGGAAATGTGGATAAAAAAACATGTATTCACATTCTGGAGAAAGGGTAAAGGTCCTCAATTCATATGTATATATTCATTACACAGGTGTGTTTGGATTATACAGACACCAATCTTGTCCTTCACATTGTGATAATTTTACCAATTGGCATTATTGGATTATTTGCTCCCTACAGTGGGCATGTTGATGAGAAAAACTTTAGAAAATGGAATCAGAAGTCCAGTCATGTCTTATGTGTCAAATGGAGAGATCTTATGTGTCAAATGGAGAGAAGTAACATGTCTTATGTGTCAGATGGAGAGAAGTTAGGGAACTCTGTTGGTCGCTGTTGAACATGTAGTTACCATGTCATTGCTTTCCATATAGGAAAATGCTGTACAAACTAAAAAGAAAAAGAGTTTTCTAACTTCTTTTACAAGATGATGTGGCAATGAGCAATTTGGTTTTGAGTATCTTGATTTTAAGTCACAAAGTAATGTGACAGTTACAACTCAGATGCCACATCAGCTTGTGAAGAAAGTGTAATTTTTTTTTACTTCATATAGCATTACTCGTAATTTTTTTTTTACTTCGCATAGCATTACTCTTCCATATATTCTGAAAGTCTGCTTGGGTTGATCATTGGTATATGGTTGTACATTGAATAAATTTTGTTAAACAGAAAGGAAAAGTTGAATAATTTGATAACTGAGTTGTGATCTCTTTAATCAATACTGAACAAATCTTTGGTTATGTTCACGTGCTAAAAGTGTGACTAGAATATGCAATGACATTTCACTCATTGGTTGAGATTAAATTAATTGTTAGATTTAACTTATTCATTTTTATATGCATATCTGGCTAATTGTTTCTTTCTATCAGAGGGCACAATGGTCTGCACTGTGTGAATCCATTCACAACAAATGGGTACTGGTCATATTTGATCTCAACTAGTCTCACAAGAAAATTGTGCTTCAGTTCCAAGGGTGATGGTGGAGCCAGAGCTGCACTCATATCTGGAGAAGGTGATCTTGTGTCTTATCTTAGCAGCAATACAGTTGCAGGACATAGTACTTTTGTTGATGAACAGGCAGACCAACCAACTGGGATTGAGATACAACCTGATACAGTAGCTTTTGGAACACTAGGAGCAGAAATAACTCCTACCACTAATACTTTTTTTGCTGATGAGTTTGACCTTGATCGCTCTACTGAAGGATTTTCTTCAATTCCAGATGCCATTGAAGACATCCGTCAAGGCAAGGTTAGTTGGCTACCTAACTGATTAATTTGCGGATCCAATTTCTTTGCTTTTGATATATCACTGAATTGGAACAACCTTGCAGTTAGTAATTGTTGTGGATGATGAAGACAGAGAAAATGAAGGGGATTTAATAATGGCAGCGTCACTAGTAACTCCTGAAGCTATGGCCTTTACTGTAAAGCATGGAACAGGGATAGTATGTGTGAGCATGAAAGGCGAAGACTTAGAGAGGTTGCAACTTCCTCTGATGGTGTCACAGAAGGAGAATGATGAGAAACTTTGTACAGCTTTCACAGTGTCAGTGGTAAGTAGTTTACTTCTGACAAAGTTCAATAGCTGCTGTTTATTTAATTTCTTATAAAGAAGCTAAAAATTGGGTAAGAAATTTAAATTACTTCTCACCTCATTCATCATACAGAGATCCTTGCAGGAAACAATATATATAGGAATAGTTGCACCTTTCTTCTCTCTTTCGTCATATAGATTGATAATAAGGATTGAAGTTATGATAAGATGCACTAAAGAATGGTTTGTCCTTAGTGAGCATGAACAACCTTTAGGTCCTGTGTAAAATTCATTCCAGACTCATCACTAAGGTTTGCACTATGTAGGACTAGTTGGTCACGAAACTGAGGCATTTGGACACTTTGTGGTACATAAACAGGTGTCCATATTAAAGCCACCAAATGTGATCCCATACTTTGTGTCTGCTGTATATTTCATGCCTATGTATCAGTGCTTTCTTATTTTCTTATCAAATCTCACTCAACCCCACTATATCTAAATGGTATTGGTGACTCTAAAAGGATTAGAGGGATCTTGAAAACAATGTTTGGGAAAAGTTATGGGAAAGTTCACAGGTGCTTTGTTCTAGCAGTAATTTTTCACACACAAAATCAATTGAGTCAATGTTTGTTAAATGAGTTTTTACTGTCTTGACAAATTATGTGCTTGCCTCATCTCAACTTCCATTTTTGATATAAATCTTTTGGATTTCATAGGATGCAAAATATGGTACAACAACAGGTGTCTCAGCTCGTGACAGGGCGAAGACAATATTAGCTCTTGCATCTAGAGACTCAAAACCAGAAGATTTCAACCGCCCAGGTCATATTTTTCCACTCAAGTATAGGGAGGGAGGGGTTCTGAAAAGAGCTGGGCATACAGAGGCTTCAGTTGATCTTGCTCTGTTGGCTGGATTGGATCCTGTTGCAGTCCTGTGTGAGATTGTTGATGATGATGGTTCCATGGCTAGATTACCAAAGCTTCGCCAATTTGCACAGGCTGAGAACTTGAAGATTATTTCCATTGCTGATTTAATCAGGTATTTGGTTCAAGCTTAAGTTGAATTTCTGCGTTGCTGCATTGCATAGTGTGATTATTTTGTCATTTCAACTTGGATGTAATTTATGTCATGCAGGAGGGTTAACCAAGGATCAAAATATCGTTTCGATGTATAGTTTCGGTCTGTCTGAAAACGGAAACGTTTCGGAAACATAATGAAAACGGAGAAAAAATTAGAAACATGTGGAAACATAACTTAAAATTTATTTATTTATACAAATAAGTCTATTTATTGAATATTTGTGCATGTTTAAGGCATATACATCATATTCATGATAAATGATACTAATTCATGATAAATGATATAATAGATATATACTATGTAATATTCACGAATTAGATAATTTGATACAAGTTACAAATAAAATAAAAAGTAAAACAAATAGCGATTTAAACCTATTATAATTAGTAACTTAATATTAAAATAGTTGTTTCTCTACACTTTATTTTCCCTACTACTTTTCTATTGTTTTAGGAAAAATAATAAAAATATATTTTCTTGTAATTTTGAGTCTTTATCCTTGAAAAATAAATGAATATTATTTTTTACTAACTTCTAGAATTATTGTTGATATAAAAGAAATGTTTCCTCTGATTTGGTATGTTTCCACTAGTTTCGGTATGTTTCCACGGAAACAATTTTGTTTCCATAGAAACATGTGAATTTCGATATTCTACTAATGTTTCGTTTCGGATCCCTGAGAAACGGAAACGTTTCGGCCGTTTCGATGGAAAAGAAACGAAACTTTGATCCTTGGGGTTAACCAACTATAATCAATATCCCATTCTCATTTAATTTTCTTCATATGCTTTCTATTTTTCTTCTTCCACTTGGACCACAGTATATTGATAGGGGGTGTATTCCATCCTACTTAACCTTTATCTCAATATTGATTTTTTTAATATACCTATTAAAATCATTCTTCAAAAATAAAATAGATGTTGAGACCGCTGCACCACCATGACCGTCGCCGTTGTACCACCACCACCACCACTGCCACCACACCACCATCATCACTGCCACTGCACCACCACCACCACTGCATACATCCAGCTTCTGACACAATTAACTGATAAAACTTGGTCCCTGCCTATCATTTGAAAGAGCAATGAACAAAGATGAGCCATTCATTGTGGAACATGGTGTTATCAAGAAACATGTTCACAATTGGTTTAGAGATCAGTTAATTGGATGATTAGAAAAACTAGGACAGAAAAATTCAAAAGTGATTACATTTGAGCAAACCCAGAGTAGCCACGTGGTTTATAAATCAGGGGTTACCTATTCATATGATTTAAATGGTGTTCATGGAAGATTACCACATTCTTGAGAAGATTCTGTATGGTGCAATTTGAAGGTATGAAAAGAGGGAACAGAATAGGGAGATAAGAAAATTCTCATCCTCCAATTAGAAGATGCTTGCAACCCATGTTCATATTGTTATCTCAAATAGTTGGCATATGTTATAATGGATGATGCTTGCAACTCATGTTCAAGTAGATCATAAAAGAGCTCACTAATCAAAAATCATGTGCACAGCCATCAAAAGAAGCTACAGAATGCAAAAATTATCAAGAGGGAGGCTTGATGTCCTGGTCATCTGACTACAAAAAGCTCAAAAGGTTCCTTCTCAACTTGTGGGACGATGTGGATGTCTTTGAATCTTTTCCAGTTCCTTTATATGCAAACACACTGATATGAAACACAAATGAAGTCATCTTCTATAACACTTATCTCCTCTTTTTGATCGAAACACCTCTCCAAGAATCCAACATTTTCTTTATTGAGCAAGGGAAGATCCAAGAAACACCACCCCCCCCCCCCCCCAAACAAAAAAAAAAAAAAAAGCATCATGAACTGAAGATCCCTTGCCACACAACAATAAAGAAGGAGGTGATCAACTGTTTTCTTTGCACATAAGACACCAATTAGGAAGCATCTTCCCTCTTTTGACCAGATTATCTATCATCCCGGTCTTTCTGAGAGCCATGGTCCAAACAAAGATGCCACATTTGAGGGAGCCTTGGAACCCCATACAATATTCCATTGAAAAGAAGAATCATTCCCACACATTGTTAGCTGAAATAAGGACTTCATCTCAAACTGACCCTTCCTGGATACCAACCATTTCACCTTGTCATTTCCTTCTCTGCATAAACCTCTCAGAACAAAAGAATGACAAGCTCTTTAACTGCCTTAACTTCCCAATCCTGCAGTTTCCTTCAGAATCTAATATCTCACACAATACCACTGTCAACATCCTTATCAAGTGCAATCCTAAAAATCTCCCACCCATTAATAGCTGATATAACGACTGCATCTCAAACTGCCCTCTCTTTGATACCAACCATTTCACCTTGTCTTTCCCTTCTCCGCATAAACCTTACCGCACTCACTCTGCCTTAGATAATCTGAGACCCCAAGTGAAATATTAAAAAAAGACTCTGGGAATCTTACCTTCAAAATTACCATAAAGAAAAGGCGCTATGGATCTAATCCCAAAAAGAACAAAAAGAAAACTACACAACTTGGATGCACCTTTGAATGAAGAAGTTTTTGACTGACTCTTTGTTACTTTAGCATGAGCAACGAAGAACCCTTTTTGGCTTTTTCTGATTGGTAGTTAAGATTTTGCCATGAATCACCACCCAAATACCCAAGCAAAGAAGGCCACCATCAAAAGACTGGACTTACATTCTGAGTCAAATTTTTCTAGAAAGAAGATCTTGGCTCTTATGGTAGCCAACTTTGATCCCCCTTATAAAACTTCAATTTACACTTCAAATGATTCTTTTGAGTTGTGACTCACGTGGCATCATCAAATGATACGAGTCTTGGATAAGCATTTGCAATGCACTACAACACCCTTGTTGATGATGCTGTATCCAAGCAGCACCTAAGGTTCCTTGAACAGTGTGATATCTTACCGGGTAAATATTTACCCACCCTTCTTTTTAAGAGCATATAATATTCTTGTAAATTATAGGCTAATAGTCCAATAGTATATCTAGCCAAAAGAGGGAGAATAATATTTCTTAGTTTCTTTTGTTGGTGTTGTTAGATCATCCAATTACTTCAGAAGCTTAAGCTGTTAGAGAATGTGCCAACAATCTATACCAAGCTCTCTCAACACTCCCCCTCACGTGCGCCCCTAGACTCGCACTGTGGAGAGGCAAAGAAACACAGACAGAAGAGAATGCAAATGCAAACGGGGAATAACTGCAAATAGAGAGATTTGAACCTAAGACCTCCCACAACCAAAGCTTTGATACCATGTTGAAGGTGATGGTGTGTAAGATTACAATCAATCTCAATATGCTTAGTGCGTTCATGAAAGACTGAATTATGAGCAATTTGAATAGCAATCTTGTTGTCACAATACATAACAGTGGGGTCAGATAAAGAGACACCCATGTTAGCAAGTAACCAATGCAACCAAACTATCTCAACAGTTGTAGAGGCTATGGCACGATACTCAGCCTTAGTTGAAGATTGTGCAACAACAAATTGCTTCTTACTTTTCCAAGAATGAGAGAATCACCAAGAAAAATACAAAAACTAGTAGTGGACTTGCGATTTGTAGGATCTCCAGCCTAATCAGCATCAGAGTAAGCGTGACGTTCCAAAGATGGTGTAGAAGAAAGTAACAGATTCTGATGTAAAGTGCCCCAAAGATAACGTAAGATGTCGAGAATAGCAGCCTAGTGGATAGTAGTGGGAGTGGAGACAAATTGACTAACAATATGAATAACATATGCAATATCAAGTCGAGTGATGGTGAGATAAACCAAACTACCAACAAGGGTGCGGTATAGAGTTGGATCTACCAATGGAACCCCATCTGAAGAAGTATAATGGACATTGAGTTCAAAAGGAATCTCAACAGTTCGATAATCCGTGAGATGGGCTCTCTGGATGACATCCTTTGCATATTTGGATTGATAAATGAGATAACCTTTAGAAGAAGAAGCTACCTCAATGCCAAGAAAATATTGTAAGGGTCCCAAATCCTTCATTTCAAACTGGTGGTGCAGCTCTACTTTTAACTGTGCAATCCCATCTATGTCATCTCCAGTCAAAATCATGTCATCAACATAAAGGAGGAGGAGGAGAATACGTCCTGCAGTTGTGGAATAAACAAACAATGCAGAATCATGATCACTGGAACGAAATCTAAGTGAGCTAATCACATTAGAGAACTTCTCAAACCAAGCCCGAGGAGCTTGTTTGAGACCCTACAAAGCCTTCCGTAGTCTACAGACCTCCTTAGGGTTATGGAAAACACCTAGGGGGCGGAGACATATAAACTTCCTCTTTGAGATCTCCATTGAGGAATGCATTCTTTACATCCATCTGTGAAAGTTTCCATTGGTTAATAGAAGCTACTACAATCAAGGTACTAACAGATGTCATCTTAGCAACAGGTGCAAATGTCTCCTCATAATCAAAGCCAAGTCTTTGGGCGAACCCCTTTGCCTACCAAACAAGCCTTATATCTTTCAACAGAGCCATTAGACTTGGTTTTGATTTTGTAGACCTAACGACAACCCACTGCCGTTTTACCAGGAGGAAGAGGCACCAAATCCCATGTTTTAGTCTTATGCAAAGCAATGAGTTCTTCATTCATACCTTGTTGCCAAAGAGGGTCAACAGCAGCCTCCTTATAGGAGGTAGGCTCACAAAAAGTGTTTAATGAAGCTAAAAAGGAAGTAAAGGTAGATGAATAACAAGATTTTGACGCAAGAACATATGAATCAAGATGTGAAGGAGGCTTACGGTCACGCGTGGGATAGCGAGAAGGTGTAGGTTCCACATTGATTAGAAGATGAAAAAGAGTCGGTCAATGAAGGAGGATTTGTACCTATAGGAGAAACAACTTTGTTCCCTGCGAGAGTAAACATTAATAATTGGAGGACAAGCAGAAGAGATGGGGGCAATAGGGACTGAAGACATGGGAATAGTAGGGGAAGGCTCTGTGTCAACATTATCTGCAAAGGGATTAAGATGAACAAGCTCAGACTTAAGTAAGTTGTTAGAACTTGTAGGAATAGAAAAGAAAGGAATAGCTCAAGAAAAACAATATGATGGGACACATAAAGTTTTTGTGTTTGAGGATCATAACATCAGTATCCCTTTTGTCCCTCGCCATAACCAAGAAATACACACATAGCAGATCTTGCGGACAACTTAGAACGCTTAGCATGAGGCCGAAGGACGAAACATGTACAACCAAAAATTTTTAAATGAAAATATTCTGGAGCCTTACCATACAATTTCTCACATGGAGATACTGCCTGAAGTAAGGGCAGTAGGAATCCTGTTGATCAAGTAGGTTGCAGTAAGAACTACTTCTCCCCAAGAACCTTAAGGACATTAGTAGAGAGGAGGAGAGACCGAGCAGTTTCAATGCTGTGCCTATGTTTTTTTCAACAACACCATTCTTCTTTGGAGTATCAGGTGTACCTACTGGTGTATGGTACCATCAGAAGCGAGTAGAGTGGAAAATTCACCTTTAGTGTAGTCCCCACCCAAATCGCACCTAAAACACTTAATGATAACTGAATGTTGTGTTTGAACCAATGCATAGAATATTTTATAAATGCCAATGAAATCAGAACGTCTCTTCATAAGATAAATCTAACAAAAGCAAGTATGGTCATTAATAAAAGAAAGATAATATCGAGACCGTCCTTTTGTAGAAATAGAAGGTGGACCCCAAACATCAGAATGAATTAAATCAAAAAGGTGCAAGAGAAACTGAAGTACTTTATTAAAAGGTAAGAGTAGAAAATTTTGCAAGTTTGCAACCACTACAATCAGAAAGATCATGAGAATTCAAATTTCCTAATGCTCCTGTAGAAGCCAAAAATCTCAACCTAGAACTAGAAACATGTCCAAGACGAGAGTGCCACAAGTAAAAACTAGATGAATTTAGACTTAAACGAAAAGAAGATAAATCAACACTAGAACCAGCAAAATCTCTAACTTAAAGTTCTTCCAACACGTACAATCCCCCCTTCCTATGACCTGTCCTAATCAGCTTCTTGGAATGTGGATCCTTGCACAAAACAAGAGGTTGGAGTAAAACAAACATAGTATCCAGAATCACATAGCTGACTAATGGAAATCAAATTCAATGCAAGCTGAGGGATACAGTAAACATCAGAAAGAGATAGGCGAGATGAAACGATGGAACCAACTCCTACCAATGGCATTGGGGTACCATTGGCAGTCAAAACAGAGAATGTTGTTGAAGTAGCAGATATAGATGTGAATAGAGAGACATCATTTGACATATGATGAGTAGCACCTGAATCAAATACCCAAGTGGATGGAGGTATACCTGGAGGAGCTGAGGAGGACAAACCTATGGAAGGAGAAACTGATAAGGCATTAGGCTATGATGTAGAAAGAAGCTTCTATAACTGCTCCGCAATAAGAGAGAGTGTAAGAGTGGCAGGAGACGACTCTCGTGATGGTGTTGTGGCTGCAGTATGATAATGCTTAGACTTCGAAGTCTGTTGTTGTACCTTACTTCACAAGGGACATTGAGACTTCCAATGACCCTTCTGCTTGCAAAAATTACATTCATCAATGGAAACTTTAGTACGTTATTTATTTTGAGCACTAAAAGCTTGCTTAGATGAAACAACAAGAATAGTCTCAATAGGAGTTGGGAGAAGACCTTTCCCTGGATATGACTTGAGATGTACTTCCTATGCCAATAGTTCATTAACAACAGATTCAACAGGAGGAAGGGGACTACGATTAGGAATGGCAACGGGGCGGGTTTGGGGCAGGGTGGCCCTTCCCCAACCCCGACCCCGTTTATATTGACTTCACCCGCCCCGCCACGCCCCGCCACGAACTCCGATATATATATATATATATTTAAGTAATTTAAAATTTTTATTTTGGTAAGTAAATTAATTTTTTTTTTGCCCAAATGACTAATACAAGAAAAAAATATATGAGTGTGATATGAAAAACTTTAAAACTAATTTTATATAGTGTTGTTTATTGGTAAATATATTGTATATAAGAATAAATAAATAAATTTAATATATAAACGGGGCGGGGTCAGGGCGAGGTGACCATCTCCTGAACCCGCCCCAAACCCGATGGGGCTTTTAAAAGTCACACCCCGACCCCGTTTATAAGCACCCCATACCTTGCCCCATTAGGGGCGGGGCGGGGCAAATTACCATTCCTAACTACGATGACGGGATAGAACCACGAAGTGCCTCAAAATCATTTCGAAGAGCCATAAAAAATTGACAAGTCGTTCCTCCCTATAAGCGCAATAAGATTTATTCACTCTAAGATCAGTAGGTTCAGCGAGTGTCAATTGGTCCCAAAAACTAGTCATAATAGAATAAAATTCCTTGAATACTATTATCCCCTTGTCTGGCTGCTCTAATGTTCATTTCCAACTGTTATCGTTTGGCAAAGTTGGACTGCATGTATAACTTTGCTAAATGATCCCAAACTTGCTTGGCTGTAGAGAATTTTGCTAATTGCATACCTATGGATTGCTCAACAGAATTATTAACCCAAGTAATAATTTTGGAATTGTTCACTTCCTAAGTTGCTAACAATTTCACGTATTTCTCTGCATTACTATCAGATGGCATAGCCATATCACCAGAAACATATCCCCACATTTTCTTTCCAATCAAAAAATTCTTCATAACTTATGCTCAATAGGAATAATTATTTCCATTCAACTTAACACTAATGGCCTAAAGAGAATCGTCTCTTTCACCCGCCATCATCAAATTCCAATAAAATTGCAAGGACCAAGATTAACAAAGAAGGCCCAAAATGATACCACAAAAAACATTGTAGAAAGAGATGGGAAGCCTGCTGAAGAGTTTCCAGAGCCTACGAAGGAGATTGTCCAGATAAATTCCTAGCGAGAGAGAGACTTCTAATGAAGAAAAACTCCAGTGAGAGAGATGTTAGTGGAATTAAACCTGCTATGATACCATGTTAGATCACCAATTACTCCAGAAGCTTAAGCTGTTAAAGAATGAGCCAACAATGTATATCAAGCTCTCTCAACAGGTGTTAGGTACTTAGGTTGCAGTAGCCCAACTGAAATCGAAATGTGATTTCAACTTTGACTTTTTTGGGAATAATTTTCAATTGTAAGAAATTGGTTTATTAGTGTGTATACAAAAAATTTTGACGACAATTTAAACATATTTTGATGAGTAAGAATTTGAAGATTTTTTGAACATCTTAAACATTTTTTCCCTTGAGATTTTAAACATGTGTGTTTGTGATAAATATGATATTTAAATGAAGTTTACTGGTAGGATAATAGAAGGTGTTCTAAGTGTTTTTATTATCTCATATTTCATTCTTGTAAGTCATCAAAGCACCCTCATTCCACTGTTTTTATTAAGTCATAAAAAAATTATAAAACAGATTGCATATGTTGTAAGGTATTTTAATGGGGTATTATCTCTCAAAGTATAAAAAATTTTGATGTCTGTAGCTAATTTATTTGGAGAGCTTTTTAAAGCCTGGATGCAAGTGAACTAGTGTCATTTGGTGTGGAGAAGATCAATGGTTTGGTTTTGGCATTTGGCCAGCTACAGAACTGTAGTTTGGGGATATAGTTGGGCTGGTTTATTGCCATTCCTTCCCATATCATAATGTATGCTCATGAGAGCTTGCATCTCAGGCTGTAGATAGCATAGATAAAGGCCTTTTGACTTCTAAGAATGATCATTTTTAATCTTGTCTGTTAATTAATATGCAGGTTCATGTTTTGTCAAGAGGGTTATAGCTTTGATGGTGTTTGGAGGTGTTATAGGAGAACTGAGGTTAGAGGCTAGGAGTGGTGGAAGTTATAAGCTGGGCTGGCTCTAGACAATTTGAGGCGTAAAGCAATAACTCTAAATGAGGCATTTTTTATTTAAAATTTATTCTTTTTAAGTTTTGAGATGCAAAATTATTAATTAAAGAGTTATAATTAATAAAATTATTTGACATAGATAACCCATAAATTTTAATACTTTTTTTTCGTGTAGGCAAAATTAAGCACAAATCTTTTGTGACTTAAAAAATTATTTTTCTTATTTTTTTTTTTAAATTATAAGTCCTTTTATTTATGATTTTTTTTTTCTTAGACTCCATGTCCTACCATTTTTTTGCTATTTACGTTTTTTTTTCTGAATTTATATTTTGTAATTACAACGCTTTTCCTTAGACACTTAGGACTTCAAGTGTCTATGTATGGCTTTGTGTCATTTTTTTTGCTACTCATGATTTTTTTTGCAATATTATATATATAGTAATTGAATTGTAATTGCAACTAAGCGTGTCTCTGACTTTGTTTGTTTGTTTTTTTCTTTCAATTCACAAATTTGTTTTTTTTTTCCTAATACACACACGCACAGAGACATATATATATATATATATATATATACACATATAGTAGTTGAATTCTATTTGCATCGAATGTGTGTATGTATATATTCGCAATTCTAATGTATTTATTGCTTTTTTGAATTAATTTTTTTGTAATATATGTGTATATACTATATATATATATATCTTGGAATGAGAAAAACATGGATATTTTGGATAAATTTTAACCAAAATTGGACAAAAAGAAAAGAGATAAACATTGAATGTACTTGTTATGGTGGGTACTTTTCATTTTTTTTGGTATTATATATATATATATATATATATTTATGTATCCATATGTTCAAATATTTAAGATACGATTAAACTTTAAGGATAAATTCCCCCTTCCTAACTTTTAGTAAGAGACCCGTAAGAGGTAGAGACCCACTTTAATATATATATATATATATATATATATATTATTGTAATAGATATTGTAATTGCATTCTAATTGTAATTGAGCTATTTATTTGCAAAAATTATAAATTAAATAATACAAAAAAAAAGTCATTTACATTAGGAGTTAGGACTATTATTTGAGATAAATAATATATGATAAAAAAATGATGTACTTACCTCGGTTGAAAAGAAAATTTGGGATTGATTGTTTGGTCTTCCATTCTCTTGGTGTTGCAGAGTTTCTTTTCTTTTGTTTTTTGAACAAATGGTATCCCCTATTTGTTATATGATGCTCAAAAGAAGAGACTAAGAGAACCTTATATGATGCTCAATCAAAGATACTGAGAAAGAGAGAAAGAGAGAGAGCACAAAGAGAATGAGAAAACGAGTAGGTTGATGGCTTGATGGGAAAAAAAACGTTAAAACTGTTTTTCTATATGACGTTTCAATTTCTTAATGACCGTTCAACGTTTTTTTTTCTTCTGTTTTTAATCAGATATAATTAGTCTAGTTTAGAAATTTTCTTTTCTTGGACTTAGACATTTAAGAGGCTTCTTAATGGGGCCTATAATTTTATGGGCTTTAGACTTCTAGTTGGATTACACTACTGGAGGTATACAAAATTTGGGGCCTTCTTTGTAAGTGGGATTCTAGGGATTGCTTTTCTCGCTTAATGTTAGAGCTGGCCCTGGTTGTTGGGGTTTTGCAAGGGAAGAGGATCTGCAATCTTTTGATGTTCTTATCAATAGTAGCAAAAATGCTTTAGAAAAGGGAAAATATCCAAAATTCCCCTAGAAAATTTATGAGACTTAAATAAAACAATGACCATTTGTGGATAAGTTTTCCTTAACTACTGAGACTAAGAGAACGTTATATGATGCTCAATCAAAGATACTGAGAGAGAGAGAGAGAGAGAAAGAGAGAGAGAGCGCAAAGAGAATGAGAAAACGAGTAGGTTGATGGCTTGATGGGAAATAAAACGTTAAAACTTTTTTACTATATGACGTTTCAATATCTTAATGACCGTAACATTTTTTTTTCCTTCAGTTTTTTATCAGATATAGTTAGTCTAGTTTAGAAATTTTCCTTTCTTGGACTTAGACATTTAAGAGGCTTCTTAATGGGGCCTATAATTTTATGGGCTTTGGATTTGTAGTTGGATTACACTATGGAGGTATACAAAATTTGGGGCCTTCTTTGTAAGTGAGATTCTAGGGATTGCTTTTCTTGCTTAATGTTAGAGCTGGCCTTGGTTGTCGAGGTTTTGCAAGGGAAGAGGATCTGCAATGTGCTTATCAATAGTAGCAAAAATGCTTTAGAAAAGGGAAAATATCCAAAATTCCCCTAGAAAATTTATGATACTTAAATAAAACAATGACCATTTGCGGATAAGTTTTCCTTAACTACTGCCCAAACCATATTATAAGAACCTATGCGATACACCCTTAAAACTTTGAATCTGAAGTTTATACTTTTTGGACATTATGGCTCTCAATTCTATGTTTTAATTAAATCCAAAATGAAGCTCAATGTAAGAAAAATGTTTGACCCCGGTAAAGGACAAAAATACCTAAAAATCAACTGACTATTTTGTCTTCTGGCCTTCTCAAAAATCAATTATAAATACCAATGTTCCCTTTAAAAACCACATAAACCCATAGTACAAATCTTTCTTCCTTGTTGAGGAAACAATCTTCTAGAAGTGTTCTAGTCTATTATATTTTTTGGTTTTCAAATGCAATTTTTGCATTCTTTGACCAGTCCACGATAACTAAATTGTTATTCTGTGAAGCCTCATTCAAGTGAGAAATACTTTTGTTCATGTGCGTCTTGCATATAAGTTGCTCTTAAGAATAGCTTCCTTCAAATAGACTTTATCATTGCTAAAAGAAGAAAAAGAGTGTATATAGCTGCATTTGGAGTATCTTTACAGCTTGCTCATGTTGTTTGCTAATGGTAAACCTCTATTTATAATAATTGTTCCAACTTTCATTTTGTTATCTTGTTGCACTAGGGTGTGGTCCATAGTTATCAAGAATCCAATTCATTCAAAGAAAAAATTAATTAACTTTATATGTTGTCGCTTCTTGGCCTTTCCTTTTTAGGATACAGATTTCCAATTTGTTTGATATTTTTCCCAGTTTTCTGAATTAATGAAGAGAATTATCTTCTAAAAATTTTTATATAAGTTTTAACTGGCAGATATAGGAGGAAAAGAGATCAATTGGTGGAGCGGGCTGCTGCTGCACCAATTCCAACGATGTGGGGTCCTTTCAAAGCCTACTGCTATAGGTCACTATTGGATGGGATGGAGCATATTGCTATGGTTAAAGTAAGCAAGTCTTTATACTTGGGGTACTCAATATTTCAACGTCCTTTCTTTTTATTTTATTATATTATTCAGCACCAATAAGAAACAGATTGTTGTAAACTCAGCTATTCAAGGATTCCTTTTTCCTTAAAGAATACATTATAAAGCAGTGTTATCAAACTCACCCCGGCCCAGCCTGGTGGGTCAACCCGGTGAACCGGAGGTTAGACCAATCCGATTTTGTAAATAAGCCACTTAAGAAAGTAAATCGGTTGAACTGTCAGATTTTATGATTGACCCAAAGGCCCGGACGGGGTTGTGCGAAATTAAGAAAATGACTAAATAATCAAAATTTCCTCATTCTTTCAAGGTAAGCTTATGTTTTTTTTTTTTTTTTGTCTTTTTGTATTACATGTCTTGAAATTGGGAGTTGGGAATTCAAAAATCTGATAGAATTAAACTAATCAAAGAAATATAATTTATTAATTGAAACAAAAATGACATGTAGGAATTTTTATAATATTAGAACTTTTTTCATTATTAATTGATTAGGTATGATAATACAATAACATATAAATAACATGTTATGTTTCTATTTTCTTATTTATTTATTATGTTTTACTATAAGATATACTTTTAAAATATAAGTTTTATTTTTAACATAATTTTTAGTTTTAAAAATACTTAATACTATGACTAGTCTGACTAGTTGGCCCATTGGTTGAACCAATGACCTGGTCCCCTTATCAAGTCGATCTAGGCCGGGTTTGATAACTATGTTATGAAGTGCCAAAGGGGGGGGTGCAACACATGTACACGTGACACATACAAACCAAAAGCTAGACATCTCTATCAAGAAGGAATAACCCAAAATCTCTACAAAATTATTTAAAAAACAAAAACAAAAAGAAGTTTTGAGAGATGGATTTGCCTGTCCTATCACCCAACTAAATAGCAAACCCAATATATTATTTTTTCATTTGATGTATTTGATTGTCTACACCTTCAAAAGAATGTTGAAACCTCTTCCCCAAGTACACTACATCAAATGAAGAGGGGAAATACTCCAAGTCTTCCGTTTCCTCCAACTAATTCCACCTCCCCAACTAAGCATTTGGCCTGCCACTGATCTGGGGAATTCCAATGTCAACCTGAATAATCCCATCAACACTGACCAAACCTCCCCAGCCAGGCAGCCACTCTAAAAATGAATCAGGAAATGATCCATTGGCATTCTTGCTTCCTTGAACATTCAATACCAAAAAGGAAGAACTTTTCCTCTCCTCACTATGTGATCAATCCTGAGAATCTTATCCTGATATGCTTGATGTGCTTACTGCTCCGAATGCCTTTCTAAGGAAACAAACTTCACAAGTATTAGAGAACGCCTTATAATATGATTTAATTTTAAACCTTCCAGAGTTTGAAGCATCTGTTGAACCTTGTCCTCTCCTCTTGAACTATCTGATCCACCTTCTAATCTTGGACTGCCCTTTGGAATCTCTTGTCCCAAGTCGCACCATTGCTAACATATCTAAGATAGTCTGAGGTGGAAAATTTAGAAAAACTTGTTTTTTTTTTATCAGAGTACACAAAATAGCATCAACCTTAATTTCTTCAATTCAAACTAAATTGAATAGGAATTGTTGATCTGAAATGGTAAACCAGATTGATCTCTTGATTTAATTAATTGTTTCTAGATTGATTATGACTAGATAATATAAAATGCAGAAAATAAAATGTAATCAATCATACAAAAACCAAATTTACATGGAAAAGCAATCCAAGCATGCGTTCGAAGTATCCCTACTCTATGATCATGCGTTCGAACAATGCTCTTGTTTTGAGACATCAAAATAACAAGTCCAATGACAATATGGTCATTTCCTAAGGTCTATTTAGCTTCTAGTCAAAACTAAATTTACCAAGATCGTAAATGGATTATCCACCGAATAAAACTTAGATAAACTACCCTATGTGCAAATATATTTGCTTATTTACCTTTCATTTGCACACATTTATGAAGAACTGTAGACTTGAATGAATTCCATCTCCAAAATTGTTACTGTAATTCAATTAAGCCTGATCTTGGGTCTTGAAACTAATGGAACATACTGTTCATGTTACTTTACTGAGCTTAACAATCACATACTCATATTTTGGAATGACTTGCCAATACAAAATGAACTATTTTTCTTTCACATAGTCTTGTCATCAATGCATCCTTGGAATCTTTATTCACAAGAAATTCCAAATAAACCCAGAAAGGCTTTTCTCAACAATGTATACCCATACAATTTATCATGCCAAAAGCTCACCTTGTTACCATCCCCTATTAAAAAGTGAACATATTTGTAAACTCCATCCTAATGTTTCCTTATTCCTTTCCACAATCTAACATCGTAAGAGTTTTTCATGTCCATGGCAGCAAATTGCAGGAGCTTTTACATCAGTACTACGGATTGCATTGATTTGACTTTGTGTCGGGATACAGTTGAAGTCTATATTGTGACATTATTGCATTGATATTCCATTTTGTTTCACTTAATATTAGGCTAATTTTAGTGATATAATGGATCACATCTTACGCAGCAAGGACATCCTTCTACTTGATACACCAACTTTTATGTTTTCAGACATCAGTTGAACTATGACAACCATATCACAATCTTTTGATTTTTGTTCCTAGTCATCCTTCTTGGCAATATATATATATATATATATATAGATAGATTGATAGATATAAAAGTGTGTGTGTGTGTGTGTGTTGGACACCAATCATCATTTCGTTATCCTTTTACATGGTGTGCATCGAATTACTTATGAAAATCGTACTTTATTAAACAATAAAGTTTAATAGTTTATATTGGTGCTTTGTGTTGCAAATATGTGGTTGTTGTCTTAGTCTAAACATTCCCCAGGCATGAAGATGGAAATGGTCAACAGTTAACCAAAATGCCTGAACAAAATGTCAATATTTCTTTAATGTTGATAGATTGGATGTAATTTAGAGAAGACATACAATAAATCAAGAAGAAGAAAGGGAGGACCTGAAATGCTGGATATGCTAAAGATAAGCATGGTTTTATGTAAAGAAGATTAACCACATAAACTTGTTTCTCATGGAAAGGTTTAGGTAGAAGATAAAAGACCTTGGTTTTTCAACTTAAAAAATCATATCATAAGGCACTTATCAAAAAAAATCATAAGGCCCCTTAGAGAGGGATGGGTTGTGATCTATAAAGGAAAAGGTTATCAAGTGGCGTTGATATATTGAGATAATTAAGGACATATTTTGATCCCTAAAGTACTAGTTGACAAAATTTAAGTAAGGCTTAACTCTAAGTTGGCAGTTGGCACTACTCTTTAGAATCTAAAAGTTTTAGGATAAGCCAGACTCCTTGTAAAAATAATAAATAAACAAAAGCTGGATTGAGAGTTATTGAATGTTACTTCCCTGAAACTAAAAGTAAAATATGAGGGATTGTTGAAAATTGATGGCCAAGAGATGTGAAAGTTATCATTTTGATTATCTTGTTTGGTCATCAAAGGAAGGTAGATCTAGAAGGACATTGCTTGTAAAATCAAAAGGGATGAATAAAGTGGAGGATTTTTTAAGGTGTTCTGTGATAGTTGAATTCCTGTATAGTTAAATGGCAGGTGTTAATAAGTCATAGAACAGCTTTAAAGTGCTTTATATTACATATTTTGCCACTCAAGAAAAACAAAATGTTCAAAAAATGAATGTAGCTAAAGGAAGGATATTGAAATGCATGAGTGGCAATGCAGGGGAGATTTCGAAAAATAAGTGCACTTGTGGGAAGGTAGGGGTAACACTAATTAAGGACAAAATGAGAGTAAGTCATGTAAGGTAGTGTATACGTGTATGATGAACACTAATGAATGCACTAGTAAAAAGTGGTTTAATTCAACTAAAGCATCGCAAGAAAAAAGGAAGGCTAAAAGGGATTTTGGTCAAGGCTGTGAAAAGATGGTATATTGTTTGATGGAGATATGGCCTAGATAGAGTTGAATGACAAAAAGTGATTTTTGTATCCAATTTCAATTAGTTGAGGATCAAGGCTTTGTTGAGTTGCATTGGGTAATTTGCAAGAATTCAAGAACGTGAAATCAACTTTTTTTTTTTTGGGGGAGGGGGGGGGGGGATCTATAATTTGTCAACTAAGATTTAGATCACAAACTTTGGTGGATTGTGGTTTTGGTACAAGATGATGAATTTGAAATACAATATGTTTCTCATCAATCCCTCTTTTCCGTCCTCTTTTATGGCAAATGATTAGGCTTCCTTGGAAATTGAAGTGGATCAATACTGGGTGATGGAAAGGAAATTTCTGAAGTGTAAATATTTTGAGGTGGTGGAAGATGGTCATAGTGTAACATTAAGAGTTTGTAAGTGAACAATGAGCTTTTTGATGCCCAGTTGGAAAAAGGCACTTTTAAGGTGCATAGTGGTGGTTTTCAGTTTTTGGGAAAAGTTGCAGAAAAGCTTAGCTTAGTTTGCCTTTTTTGCTGGTAATGCTTCCTATCTCCTACCTTGGTACCACTTTGGGTTTGTTGTTTCTTAAAAGCATTTGGCATGTGTTGATCAGATGATTTAAAAAAAAAAATCAGCATTTTAGAGAAAAATAGGTGGTCATTTCTTCTTACCAATATAGAGAAAGTGCTTCAACTAGGTTTTCAGTTTAATTCATTTATCTCTTCTCAAATTCCTGTTTCCATAAGGAATGTGCAGAAAACCAATAAGAACTATCTTCTTGAGAGTGGAAAATTTGTGGGTCTTGCATAGAAGTGAGACACTGTATATTTGATTATGAAATAAGTGATGACAAATAGTGAGCTTTATGTCATACTGAGAAGCTAATTTCTTGAAAATCTATTAGCAAAAATCTTAACTCTGTCTATATATCATAGTATGTCTCGATATTAACAAGACAAAATAGTGTGCTGAATGCTCAGGTTTACTGTTTTTTATATAACTATGAAGATAGTTACTGCTGCACCTATAGATGTATCCAATTTTAGTTGTTCCTAATTGTTAAGTTTTTTTTGCACACAACTTTTCATGTTTTCATAACTGTGAATCTTCAAAATCATGCATTTCTTTCGGTCCTTAATCTAGGAAAAAAGACAACTACCGTTAGATGCTAAGGTTGGTTCACAACAAAAGGAACACATTTTAGTGTTCTGATCAAATATTCCTGTGAGTAATCATAAGTTGTGACAGGGTTATGGTTTAAACAGGGGGAGATAGGAGATGGGCAAGATATTCTCGTGAGGGTACATTCTGAGTGTCTCACCGGTGACATATTTGGGTCAGCCAGATGTGACTGTGGTAACCAACTGGCACTTGCAATGCAACATATTGAGGCAGATGGCAGGGGTGTGTTGGTTTATCTTCGTGGGCATGAGGGAAGGGGGATTGGTTTGGGCCACAAACTCCGTGCTTACAACTTACAAGATGATGGGCGTGACACAGTTGAAGCAAATGAGGAGCTGGGATTACCTGTTGATTCTCGGGAGTATGGCATTGGTGCACAGGTGATTCTTCTTAACAATTTTTTTTGTTTTCTCAAGTAATTTGATTAAAAATTTAAAATCATGGATTGCTTTCCACAGTTGTACCCCTATTCCTAATTTTTTTTCACGTTGAATCATATAGCTAAGTGGTCAGGCACACAATCCACGCCCTCACTGGTGAATATGGCCACTCAGCTTACCCTCCTAGAGAGTTTGTGTCTGTTTTTTGTTATTCCATTTTAGTTATAACTCTTCAGATATCTGGTGCAGTATGTACTCATAAAAAATAAATCTGGGTGCAGTATGTACACTATTAGAATGGTTAATCATTATGGTGAACCAGAACCAGAAGTAGCAAACTTAATCACAATTATGTGGGGTCAATATTTGTGTAATTTATGATTCATCTGAGGTTTGGGATTATTTTATGGTCAGACACTCCGCCTAATGGCGAGCCTTTATGAATATCATGCCAAATCCTTGGGGCATTGGTTGGTGGCAGGAGAGAGTAACTGTCAAAAACCTTGTTCGGCACCTAGTTGGCTGGTAGGGAGACCCAATCTGTAAAATTTACACAATTACCGTTGAAAGCTTTCTGATAAATTGAGTATATTTTCATTGAATTATTCATACCAATACATATGTGTATATATAGGAAAATTGAAAACTACAAATAAGGAAACTACATCAATCAAGCCTAATAACACAAAATTAGGGAATTACAACTAATATTCCTAAAATCTATTCCTAAAATATATACAATAAATGTAGAATATAAAAATATTCTATATTCTTTCACACCCTCCCTCAAACTCAAGGGGTTTTGGATGAAAACATCGAGAGTTTGCCAAGAAGGAACCGAAAGCGATTAACAGTGTGAGTCTTCGTAAAGAAATCAACAAGTTGGAGCACAGTGGAAACGAACGGAAGGGAGATAGAGCCAGACTGCAAATGGTGATGAACAAAATGACAATTAATCTCAATATGCTTAGTGCGTTCATGAAACATTGTATTGTGGGCAATCTGGATAGCACTTGTGTTGTCACAATAAAGAGGAGTTGGAGAAGACTGACAAACTCCCAAATCAGACAAAGGACCACGAAGCCAAACAATTTCAGCTGTAGCGTGTGCCATAGCATGGTACTCGGCCTCAGCAGTAGAACGGGCAACAACACTTTGCTTCTTGCTTTTCCAAGAAATAAGAGAATCACCAAGAAACAAGCATAGACCAGAAGTGGACTTGCGATCAGTGACATCACCAGCCCAATCAAAATCAGCATAATGCAACCAGTTTCAAAGAGGAAGTAGAAGATAAAAGCAAACCCTGATAGATAGTACCACGAAGATAACGTAGAATTCGAACCAAGGCAGCCCAGTGTGGGGAACGAGGAGCAGAGACAAACTGACTGATGATATGGACAGCATAGGCAAGATCAGGATAGGGTGACAGTGAGGTAGACCAAGCAGCCAACAAGTTCCCTATACAAAGTGGGATCATCCAGAGGGACACCATCAGTAGAATTCAGTTTCACATTCAGCTAAATTAGAGTGTCAAAAACCTTAGAATCGGGCAAGCCAGCCCGATGAATAACCTCATTAGCATACTTAGCATGTGAAAGAAAGTAGCCCTTGGGAGAGTAGGCCACTTCAATACCAAGAAAATATCGCAAATGACTCAAGTCCTTCATTTCAAAGGTGCGAAACAAATGCTGCTTAACGAGAGTAATGGCAGAAGAATCAGAGCCAGTGATGATTATATCATCCACATACAATAATAAAGCAACAAAGCCAGAGGAGGTGTGAAGAAGAAACAAGGCAGAGTCATAAGCACTGGAAAGAAAACCAAGCTGAGTAACAGCTGTCTGAAAGCGATGATACCAGGCTTGTGGAGACTGTTTCAAACCATAAAGGGCACGACGAAGACGACACACCTGATCGGAAGAATGAGGCAGTCCTGGTGGAGGACGCATATAGACTTCCTCTGTAAGATGGCCGTTAAGAAAGGCATTCTTAATGTCCATTTGATAGAGGGGCTAGGAGTGAATAGCAGCAACTGATATCAATGTACGGACAATGGTCATTTTGGCAACAGGGGCAAATGTCTCCTCATAGTCAAGACCATATTCTTGAGAGAATTCCTTAGCAACAAGTCAAACTTTGTAACGCTTAAGAGAGCCATTAGAGTTTGTCTTGACTTTAAAGATCCATTTACAACCAATCAGATTTTTACCAGCAGGCAAAGACACTAACTCCCAAGTGGAGGTCTTTTGTAAGGCATCCAACTCTTCAGCCATAGCCTGGACCCAATGAGGATTTTGACAAGCTTCCTTATAAGGTTGTGGTTCTGAAAAAGAGTGAATAGCAGACAAGAAAGTACAGTAGGAAGGAGAGAAACAAGTGTTAGAAAAATCAAGCAATTTTACCGATGGCTGGCGATAGCGAAGAGGATATCGGCGGGGAGCAGGATCAATGTCTTTAGAAGTGGAAGGAACAGGGAGAGAGATATCTGGTGGGGGAAGTGTTTTGCGACGAGAGTAGACAAGGGAGGAGACGAAGGAGGACTAGTTGACTCAGTAGTGACCGTAGGACTAGTGGCTTCAGGGGTGACTGTAGAACTAGTGGGTTTAGGAAGGGACTCAGTAGTGACTGTAGAGATATACTCATTGGAAGGCACATCAGAAGGAAAAGGATTAATGTGAATCAAATCCTCTTTGAAGACAGTAGTAGTGGTAGTAGGTAGTTGAAAGTAAGCCAATCGTTCAAGAAAAGCCACATGGTGAGAGATATAAAGACGACGAGAAGTAGGATCATAGCAACGATAACCTTTCTGGGTTGTACTGTACCCTAAGAAGACACAGAGAACAGACCTGACACTTAATTTGGTTCTATCTTTCCGAGGGAGTAGAACAAAGCAAGCACACCCAAAAACACTGAAGAAGAGAGCAATTAGGTACGTTAGAACACAAAGCTTTATAAGGGGAACGACCAGAAAGAATAGGAGTAGGCATTCGGTTTAGAAGAAAGGTAGCAGTAAGAACAGCTTCACCCCGAAAAAGGTGCTGGAACAGAAGCAGAAAGAAGAAGAGATCGCGTAGTGTCAAGAAGATGACGGTGTTTGCACTCAGCCCTACCATTTTATGTAGGAGTATCGGCACAAGAAGATTGATGAATAGTACCTAATGAAGCCATGTATTCATAGAGTTCTGTTTTAAAGTACTCCCTACCCAAGTTAGACCGGAATACTTTGATAACACACCCAAACCGAGTGGAAATCATAGACGGAAAATCACGGTAAATTTGGTAGAAATCAAACTTATGTTTCATAAGAAAAGTCCAAATATAATGAGTACAGTCATCAACAAAGGAAACATAATAAGCAGAACTACCTTTGGTAGAAACAGGAGAAGGTCCCCTAGACATCAGAGTGACCTAAAGAGAAAGGTGTATTAGAAATTGAAGTACTTTTATTAAACGGTAAAGCTTTCATTTTAGCAAGTTTACAACGACGACACTCGGTAAGTTCACTAAGTGAAACTTTACCCAAAAGACCAGACTTAACTAAAGATCGTAAACGATCAACAAACAAATGACCTAACCGCGAATGCCATAAGTAAAAACTGACTAGACTGAGTCTAACTGAAAAGAAGAAAAAGCAGATGAAGAAACAGTAGAAGGAAGATGTAAACTTTCCACCACATATAGATCCCCAACTCTATGCCCGGTCCCAATCTGCTTCTTGGACAACCAATCCTGCACAGTACAAGCAGAAGAAGAAAAAATTACATCAAAACCAGAGGCATCAAGTTGACTAATGGAAAGGAGACTAATAGATAAATGCGGAACATAAAGAACAGAAGGAATTGTCACTGCAGATTTGTCTGAGTGTAAGACAGAACCAATGGATAAGACAGGCATGTGAGATCCATTGGCAGCACTAACAGTAATGGGAGAGGGAGGTGGGATACAGTTGTGTAATAAAGAAAGATAGGGAGTCATATGATGGGAAGTACTAGAATCAAAAATCCAGACTAGGGGAGAGATACCTGAGTAAGACCCAAGCAAACCTGAATGAAGAGATAGGGCAGAAGCAGAAGCAGAAGACTGGGTGGCAGAAGACACGAGGTGCTGGAGCTGAACAATCTGAGCACTCAAGGAAGCACTATCAGAATCACTAGCTGAAGAAGATGTTGTGTAGACTGCTGGAGACCGAGAAGTATGTGAAGTAGGGTCTTGGAACTGTGTGAAGGATTGCTGAGAGGAAATGGGCGGACGTCCCTTCTTGGGACAATTATACTTCCAATGGCCCTTTCTGATGACAAAAAGTACACTCATCTGAGGGTAGTGAGACCCTCTTAGGCTTTCCAATGAACTGAAGCGGATTAGCAGGAGGAGTAGGAAGTAGAGCTGGTTGTGCAGGAGCTAAAAAGACAGAAGGAGATAAAGACTGACTACCTGTCTTCAGTCGAGTTTCCTCATAAAGAAGTTCACAAACAATAGCATCCACAAAGGGAAGAGGAGACCGGTGAAGAATGCCACCACGAATCGCCTCAATTTGAGGAGAGAGGACAGCTAAGAACTATACTAAACGGCCATCCTCCCAAACTTCAGGTAATCATCAAGTACACTTATGCTAGAGGGCTCCATCATAGCAAGCTGATCCCAGAGACCAATCATCTCAATATAGAAATCTTGAATAGACTTGTCTCCCTGACGGGCACCTTGAATGGTTGTCTCCAACTCATACCGTTTGGCAAAGTTGGATTGCTGATAAATACCAAGTAAATACATCCACACTTCCTTTGCTGTGGAGTACTTAGAAAACATCATCCCAATCCGGTCATCCACAAAGTTGTGGAACCAAGTCAAAATCTGAGCATTGTCACAATCCCAAGTTTCACATGCATCCTCATACCCCTCTTTCTTGGGATCTGATGGACGAAGGATGGAACTAGATACATAACTCTACTTTTTGCGGCCAAGTATAAAATTTTTCGTAACACTAGCCCAATAGGTGTAATTGGCACCATTGAGTTTGCAACTAATAGCATGAATTTTATCCTCAGTCATTGTAATGTAAGTTTAATAACAATTGGGGTATTCTAAATTAACTGTAAATTCTAGGGACAAACTGTAATAAAGAGAAAAAGAAAGTTGCGGCTATTGGGAACAGAAAGAAAGAGAAAGCAGGGAACAGACGTGTTGCAGAGAACAAAAAGATAAAGAAAGAACCTAGAAGCAGGTGGGACAGAGAAAAAAGGGGTGTTGCAGTTGGAGATAGGCTTAGAGGGGAACAAAGAATAAAGTAGAAAGAGAGGCTGCGGCTGGGCAGTTGTGGCTGGAAGCAAAGAAAGCAAAAGAAAATCAGAGGGAAGGAAGCTGTAAACTGTTTGAACCAGAACCATCAAGGGTAAATTAAATCAGAATAGAATCAGACCAAGGAGGGAGAGGCTCTGATACCATGAAAGCTTTCTGATAAATTAGGTATATTTTAATTGAATTATTCGTACCAATATATATGTGTATATATAGGAAAACTGAAAACTACAAATAAGGAAACTACATCAATTAAGCCTAATCACACAAAATTAGGGAATTACAACTAATATTCCTAAAATCTATTCCTAAAATCTATTCCTAAAATATATACAATAAATATAGAATACAAAGATATTCTATATTCTTTCACTATACAATAAATATAAAATACAAAGATATTATATATTCTTTCACAACCGTATACTAACCGGAGGGTAGGAAAAGGTTACTTGTTATAGTCAATGGGTTTATGTCTCTTAAAGTGACCTGAAGAGTTGGAATTTTTTACCCTACTCACATAAATTTTATTATTAATTTCTTGATCCGCGTACTTTTTTACTTATTTCCTGAACCTATGTAATTTTTAAAAGCATCTTTTCAAGAGACGCATTTAAACCAAAATTTTTGGCTTAAAGTTGAGTCCTATTCAGTAATGAATTTTTGAACACTTAAAACTTATCAAACAAAAAGGCGTATTTTCTTTTTCAAAAGGCGTCTTTTTCCCCACCCATATGGGTCTGGAAAATAACTAACAAATTGTGTGGGAATGGAAATTTGTAAAAAAATCACGAGGGCCCATCAAAAACTCGGAAGAGTTGGTTTTGGTATCAAGAGCCTATGGATATTTAATCTGAAGTTCTGTTTTTGAGATATCTGAAAGATTTATGGATTTTCCTGGCATTTAACAGTTTTCTCTTTGTACATCTCTTAATTTGGCGGGTTAAGTTTGGACCATGTTTCCGTAATTAATTTAGAGTTCTTTCGACCTGTTATTATTTGTCTATTGTCTTTTTTCTTTTTTCCTCCTTTTCTGTTCTTTGCTTCATAAAAATGCGATCTTTGATAATAATTGAATTTTGAATGTATGTCCAACTAATTGCAGATACTACGAGATCTGGGTGTCCGTACAATGAAGCTGATGACAAACAACCCTGCAAAATATGGCGGGCTCAAAGGTTACGGTCTGGCAATTGCAGGCAGAGTCCCATTGTTAACACCAATAACTAGGGAAAACGAGATATATTTGGATACCAAACATGCAAAAATGGGGCATATGTATGGCTTGGATTCCAATGGCCATATAAATGGTATGATCAGAGGAAACAGCAGAGTGAGCACTGGCAGTCCATCTAATGGTGAATCAGAGACATAACCAGGTATTTTTCAAGTTTTGGCAACCTGTGATTGAAGCTAGTGTGTTCCAAGTATGAAATAATGTGGTAATATTTTGAGGCATTACTTGCAATTTAAAATAAGTAGATGTCTGGCTTTGGTTGAAAGATTGTGGTTCTTTTGCTATTTAGATGTATATAATTTTAGAAATTAGATATTTTTTCCCCATATTCAAAGAGGAAAATATATAAAAGCGGCAGTCTGCTTTTTGTTTTCCTGTATGTAGATTCATTCTTCAGTAGTACAAATGGGCCCAAACTCGTTTGGATGTTTTGTCAGAAGACTACTCGGTAAATGAAACTGATTTTAGAAAAAAAGTTTTCAAATTAATAATAAAAGTTGTAACTAAGTAGGTATTCAACTTTTTGGAAATCAAAAGGGTTTTCTGAAATGCTATCCAAATGGGGCGTTTTTCCAAATACATCATATTGAATATTTTTTTTTCTCGTTTTTGTATGATCATGAAGCTTTTTGGTATTATTTTACCAGTAGACTTGCAGCAGTAATGATTGTCAATGGTAATAATGATGGAACAATTTTGGGAAAGTGAACACTTGTACTATTTGAATTTGAATTTGACTTCCTGGCCTTCAACTTTGTCATCTATTAAAATGTTTCAAAGTTTTTTATTTTTCCAAAGTTCTAAGTTAGAGAGTTTAAAACCTATTAAAACTATAATGGGTAGATATAGTTTTACTATATTTAAAATTATTTAATGAGATAGAGAGTTTAAAAATCTATTGAAATTACATCATGAGTAATGTTATGTTGATCAAAAAATTTTACTTAAAGAATTTACACAGATGAGTTGACTAGTGTTGTATTGATTTCATATCACATCATGATGCGATATAATGTGATAATGAATCAATATAATATTGTAAATTCAGCTATATAAATATTTTGGTAAAGAAATTTGGTAAGTATAGTATAACTCTTACAACATTTTTAGTTAATATAATTTTAATATATTAATTTTTTTTAACAAGTTAGATAATTTTAATCAAAACCTGCAGTGTGGTAAATATTGTTTTATTATATTTAAGATCTTTCTATATTAGTAAAAGGAATTAAAAGTTTAAAATATGTATAATTATGTTCACTAAAATGAAGTAGTTATCACCCCTGACGAAGGTGCCAGTGGCAGATACATCCCCAAACAGAAATTGTAGATCATCCTTATGTTCTAATTCACTCTCTTTAAATTTTGCAGCTTGTTAAAATAATTTGTTAAATTAAAAATTTATGGTAGGCAAAGTATTTAAACTTAACAACTGAAAGTTTTTAATCAACTTACCTGCAACTTAGCATTCCACCAATCAGTATCTGCCACAACAATTTGTTTTACACTATCCCAACCAAGCCCTGTATCACTTCCAATCAACTGCTACCAAATCTATCAATCTTTGTTCAGATAATCCCAATGATTTTTCAATTGGGTGCGATCATAATTTTTGCTAATTTTTTTTATTAAATTTTGCTATGATATTTGTCCAACCACTCTTACTGAATAATGTCGTTGGCATGTTTTCATTCATTTTCTGAGCAACACAAAGTTCAATAAAGATGTATTTCAATGTTGTGTCTCAGTGGGCCTTAACTCTTCTATGTTTGCTATTGGTATATCTATCTAACACAATATACATATGTTAGTATTAGAGAACTATACAAAATTTATTACTATTCTTGTTAATATTGTACTAATATTAATAATACTAGTCAAGGCACACGTATTGCACTATGAAAATTATTGGGTTTGCGATAAAAAATAGGTGGATGATTAATTATGATAAAAATTATATTTTTTTTTCTATTTTCAAAACTAGTTAAGACTGAACATAACCAATATAAACAACAGTCACAACTAAAAGCTTCCAATAAGAACAATCCCCATGGGATCGAGGGCATGTCTATTTTTCGTTTTTGTTTTTTGTTTCCTTGCCACATATTGAGATTTTTTTGTAACATATAATATAATAGCTATGTGATCTAAAAGGAAAAGAATTATGCCAATCAAAAAATTAGAAGAAAGAATGCTATAAGGAAAGCAGTTGTATGAAAAAACCCAAACAATTTAAGAATCTTAAAACAAATTTAAAACAACTAATCCTTAAATGAAAAAAGTAAAAAAATAAAATAAAATAAAAAAGCTTGAAGTCTACCTATGCATTTTGTTGCGTAGATAGATAGATTTCTATTCTAAGTCCAAAATCTGAATAAAATCTCATTGCAAAAAAACGTAATCTAAGAGGGTATCGAATATGGGAATTTTCTGTTATTTGGTTTTGTCAAAAGTGATCACCTTTATGCTTGAATTAATGACTATTCTAAGTGTCCAGGACTAAAGTTTTCCCTTTATGCTTGAATTAATGATTATTCTAGTGTCCTGGACTGGTAAGGTTGGGGATTTGGGCCTTGAATTAGAATATGAGTTGATCGCTACTCTTATCTATTAGAAATATCATCATTTTGAACCCTTAATCATGGCACTGTGATGAACTAGATGAATTGTTGAGTTAATGTAAGCAAAGTGTGGTTAATTTCATACCAAAATCGGCATGGGGTTTTGATATTTATTCAAGAAAAAGTTTTTGATTTCAAAAGAAGGTAAATGGCAGCCATCTTTGGACATTTGATGGTTGTCTCTCATAAATTTAGGATAAACATATAAAAAAAAAAACATCTGAATGATTGAAAAATGACACAAAAATTTAGGATAAACCTAAAACAAAAAATTATACTAAAAAATATATCTAAAACAATTATCACCCACAAGCATTCCTCAACATAGTAGTAAATCAATGAGCTTCATCATTATTAGGGAAAAAATAAGGAAGACAGAAGACTCACCGGTGATAGAACTCGTCCCCGAAGGCGGTGGCGGCTGGAATGCAAGTGGTAGGGGTGGTGGGAGGGTGCCACGATGGTCGTCGTAGTGTTGCCGTCGACGGACTTGGTTGGCGCAACGAGATCTGATGGAGTGAGAGAGAGGCGTTAGGGTTAGGGTTTTGGATGTATATATATATATATATGTGTGTGTGTGTGTGTGTGTGTGTGTGTGTGTGTGTGTGAGGGACATAGACGCTATTACGAGAAAAAAGAAGAAGAAGAGAGGGGCAGCTTGGTCATTTTAGACAATGGCATGGTTGTAATAAATGAAAACATGAATGGCAATTAATTAATAACTTTTGAAATCTAGCCCAACGTTTTCAAAAAAGTCTCCTGACTAGGTTGTTTACAATCGCCCATTTTGGGCTTCCATCCGTTCTATAAGCGCGGTCCAACTGCGCGACCTAAACAAAAATATAACCAAAAAGTGTGGTTTGGGCTCCTAAACGCCCAAATGGGTGGCCCAAACGGCGAACCAAACACAGTTTAAATAGAAGTTTCAATCCATTTTTTAAGCCTACTTAATTGTTAGGATTGATGGTGAATTTTGTCTTTTTCTTCTGGGGAATAAGTGGGTAATGCCATTGGATCAGCGTCTGCTTCAACAACTTTAATTTATATTATTAAATCCTTCAGGTCCATCCTACTTCTAATCAAGTCTAGGTCGACCTCTACCTTATTCTGATGACCTAAAACCAAAAAAGTTATCAACTGTCTCTAACTATTTATGTTCAATACGGCAAGGTAGAGTCTAAGCTAGTGAAATTTTTTTTCACTAACTAAAGGATAGAAAGGGTACTCTAACCTTAAACCATTCAAGGTAAGCACATTTTCTCAATAATTGATATTGGAAGGGCGTTCAAAGGCTTTGGGAATCCTACATTTTACATTTTTAGGGCAGTCATATGTGGTTTGGAAGGTGTTGAGCATAGCTTGGGTAATGAGACTCTTCCTATCCTCTCTTCTGTGACCCCTATTGGAAGTCTCACCCCCTCCTCTCTTCCGTGACCCTTATTGGAAGTCTCACCCCCTCTATTTCTAGGCTCAAGGAAGGCGTCAACTATAATGACTTTCGAGCTATTTAATGGTCCATCCCTAGGGTTCTTAAGTCCCATGTCGACCTTAAGGCTTAGTGCCTCTTAGTCTTTTACTATCATGGGGTCCATTAATTCATGCCTAGTACTGGAATGGGCGTCAGATGTAGCCATAGCCAAAGAGAAAAAGAAAAGTGAAAGGAAGAAAAAAACTTTAAAGTAAATGAAAGAAAGAAGTTAGGTAACAAAATAAACCAAACCTCAGTAGAGGAGAGAACCTTCACTTGAGAAAGATCAACGATATATCGAAAATCGCCTTAAACTCTTAAATTTGTTAAGTTGTTTTTGGAAGTAATAAAAGTCTCTAAAATGAGCCAAAATCCCTTTTTATAAGCCTCAAAAGGGCATTTATTAAGGTCCTCAAATCATCACAACAATTGGGGTAATGATGGCATCGATTTTCAAATCGGCAGCTGCCGTTATAATGATGTATTAATGTCCCATCAACAGATGTCTTCTCAGAAATTGAAACGGCGCATTAAATGCCCGCATGATTGACGTTTCAAAACCCTAACCTCAGTTCAAGATGAATCTCAAACTAGTGAGGCTTGGGGGAAGTAGTCAATACACTAAAAAATAGCACAGACTTAATATTTTGACACGTGTTCATTATGCACTGAGGTAAAAAGACCAACTACATTTGGGTACTGATTAGGATGGTGTCTACTGAACAAGAAAAATAGGTCCCGAGTAAATCACCGCCTTAAAAAGGCTCGTGACCTTAGAACAAAAAAACAGAGTTCAACATGGTAACTTCTATATATGGATATATTTTAATTCCTATCTTCATAGCTCTTAAGCCTATTTGAATTCGGATAGCTAACAACCTATAAATAAGGGTCCAGAGTACGTTTTCAATTTATGGTTAATTACATTTTTTTCAATTACAAGTTCTTTTTATCATTTTCTAACTTAATTTTCAGAGTGGTTATCATCGAAACCAACCTGATGGCTCTCTGACCTTTATCTTGACAAGAAACTTGAAAGGATTGATTTTTGTTCAAAAACTATTAACAACGCTATCCAAACCGAGAGTTTTTCCAAAATTAAACATCATATTACTTTTATTTTTTTGTTCGTGTATGATCATGAAATTTTTTGGTACTTGATTATGCACTTTTTGGTCGGTAGGGGCTCCGAACTCCGTTCCTTGAGAAACACTCAAAGAGAAGGATCAGAGGGCCACCGGGTTAGCTCCGGCAGTAGCCACTTCGATGCTTAAGTCAATAAAACTGAATTGAAAGATTGTAATTCTAAACTAAAGAATGAGCATAAATTTAACAGCATACCTTAGGGTTTTATTTATAGGCTGTGGGTTTCCTAAGTTGATTAGGATTTGGAGCCATGAATATAGGGATTTGATCATCGGAGAGTGGTAGTTACCATGTTAGACCCTGCGCTTAAAAGATATCCATTGGTGGCAGTTTTCTTGTTGAAGACTGTTTCCTTGTCCTTAATTCGGTAGGATATTCAAGGCGGTGATGAGCTCTGAACCTTGAGGGATGCTCTGAAGGCCTTGTGCTCGGTCCTGTGAGCTTTGGAGGTTAAGTGTTTGCGTCTGCTCTGGATGGCTGAGCTTTAACTGGTCTGTAATCATACGTGTCACATGGAGACTAGTTTGTCACTTTGTGGTATATCAGTTACCCCCCATCGGAGCCTTAGTTTTGAGCTCAACGCGTAAGTAGGGCTACGGGCTCTCGAAAAGTCATGCATCCTGTCTTTCTATTTTCTGAGATGACCGTTAATGGGTCATTTATTGCGTAACTTGTCGTTTGGGCTTTTGAGGCCATCATTGCTTCCAACTGCAATGGCGGTTCGGCTTGGTGGGCCCATATTTTGAAAATATATAAAAAAGGGGGGGAAAAGTCTTAGTACGCCCTTTCCTGCACCATTTTGTTGCCTTCAAGAATGAGTGAGAGATACTGCCATTGTTGATTTGGAGTGACCAATGAAGCTTGAAAAGTATTCGTCATTCGAAGCTTTATTTTCGGTTGTTTTCAGGTTCATTCTCCTTTATTTATGCTTATTTTCAATTTTCTCCCTTACTGTTCTTCCCCATCTCTGTTTCTTCTCTTCATTTTACAATTTTTTGCCAATGTCGGCATCTACTGCATCTTCCAGTGTCAGAAATGGCGTAGGAAGTTCCTCGAAAACTTCTGTGTCACCCCAATCTCAAACTGTGGGTGGCAGTCCTTCCGATAATGCCGAAAATTGGTTGAGAGAGTCCCCATCTAGTTTGGATGTTAGGATTGTGGATGCCTTTATAAAACCCAGAAATAGGGTTGGGGAGGCCTCTAGCAGGCCCTCTCAAAGAGAAAAAGGAGGAAGTGCCATCACCCAGAGTATGTTAGACGAACTGAGGGTGACCTATGAATTCCCTTCCAATGTTACTTGTAGGGTACCGAGCTCTCTAGACCGTCCGCACGATATTTGTGAGGGCGAGATTTGTGTCTATCTTGCTTAGTTTAAGACGGGGTTGAGGCTTCTTCTTCCTGATCTAGTTAGACAGTTCTTCGTTTGGTTCAACCTCTGCCCTGCCGACCTCAGCCTTAACAGTTGAAGGCACTTGTTAGGGTTCATAGCTCTAGGTCATCTCAACGATGTCGAAGTAACAGTAGAATTGATCCGTAGTAAAATGGATCTCAAGTATATAAGGTCGGAAGGCCTCTTTTATATGTCCTTCGATAAGGGGTTCAGACCTCTTTCAACAAAACCTGGAAGAAATGGTACTTCTTCATAAGAGGAGGATGGAAGATGGAGGACTTCCAAGGCTGGACTTCGACATTCCCCCGAAGTACGGGGTTTAAGGGTGAGACCCCTTTTTCTTGTGATAATTTTCTTCTGTTTATGTTTTTGCTTTTGAGCTCGCTTAGCTAACCATTGTGTCTTCTGTGTAGACAAGAGTGCTTGGCAGATGTCAATTTTCACAATTGATCTTCAGGACAAGTACTGCAGGCTCCTTCAGACCAGGAACAGGGACTTTAGAGTCATCCTTACGTCAGAAAATTTGATGGCTCCTGATCAGAAGAAGGACTGGGAAAAGAATTTGAGGAAGTCCTTACTGAGCAAATGGGCTCCCGTGAAGAAGAAGGTAGGGGAGCCTTCTTCCTTTGTTGGTCCTCCTCAAACTAAGAAGAGAAGGATCCTATCTGACCTTTCTACCTCGATAGCGCCTAGGAAGGGCATTGTCATAAGAGAGCCTATTCCAATGCTTGCTCCTACTTCCGCCCCTAAAGTCTAGAAGAAGGGGAAGGTGAGGATGGCAGTCGATCTTGCTGCGCTGCCTGACGGTTATAAGGCCGCAATGCAGGCCATCGACAGATTCTGGATGGAAACTCCCTAGAGACACAAGGGGCAGAGTACTCAACAGACCATCAATGAAGTGATGAGCATCCAGATGAAGGTAACCACCATACTCTTTCTTTGTGATTTGTTTTGTTTCCTGTTCTGATCTGCCTGTCTTTTGTTATGTAGATCAAGCACGGCTTTGCCGCCTTGATGGAGTCTGCCTTAGATCCACAAACCGTGGAAAAACTTCAAGAGGAGCTGGACGAGACCAGGCTTCAGCTCGGCACGACTCGGTCAAATGCCTCAGCTGTAGAGGAGAGGCTTGCGAAGGTGAACAACTCCCTTTCTATTATGGAGTCCGAGAAGGATTCACTCCTTCGACAGTTGGAGGAGTTGAAGAAGGAGAATAATGAGCTCCAAGCCTTTACTACTCGGAAGGTCATGGAAGCCAAAGCTGAGACTGAAGCTGAAATGAAAGCTGTGGTCGAGGGGATGGGTAAGGAGCTCCTGCAGCACAGTTATGATTCTTTCAAGTCCAAGCTCCTTGCCAAATTTTTGGATTTTGACCTGTCAGCCGTTGAAGATAATGATGATACAGCTGGCCTTTCAGCTTAGGAGATGAATTTTTGTACTCCTTTTTCTTTTCTTTTTTGTTGATATGGTGTATTGAACATACTTATCAATAGAATTGAATTTCTTCAGAGCTGGCCTGCATATTTTATTCTTAGTAATACTTGCAAATGTTGTAAATTGTTGTGGATGCTAAGTCAATCGGTATTGTTCCAAGTCATTGTTGTTCTGTAATATAAGCTTGGGCTTTAGCCCTTTGAACTTATAATTAGTGTAAGCAAAGATGTTCATGAACTTGCTGTATTCCAGACCAGTCTTTTAACTGGTAACGATCAAGAAGCTGTCTTCCGAGCAGAGCATCTTGTAATAATTTAATTGAATTTGCTTTAAGAAGACCTGATAATAATTGAACCTGAGTCTGATAATGGAGGCAGTTGAATCAGAACTTGTACTAAGTAATGTAAGCAGTAGGACTTGCACTTATTATGATCTGTTAAGTGACTTGTGATAACAAACCGTCCATAGTGAGGACTTGTGTCCACCAGGACTTAATAATAACCGGATAAGAAAACTTTGAGCAATTCCTTTATGATATGATCTTTAACTGCGATGTCTGATAGGAGGATTTGTAATAACAGAACTGGAGTGGATGTTAATCTGACCAAGAATACTTGCAATCAAACCAAATCCTCCATCCATAGAGGTAGGAGGTAACTGAGCTGGTTAGAGTTCCGTGGATACTTCTGTACGAAGGTCTGTATATTGAGATAGACCAGACCTAGGGGTCTGTGCATTAAATGGACCAGGCCTAAAGGACTTGTGTAATGGATATATGACTTTAGGGGTCAATAAGATGACCAGACCTGGGGGTCTGTGCATTGAAAGGACTAGGCTTAAAGGATTTGTAATGGATACAAGGCTTTAGGGGTCAATAAGATGGACCAGACCTAGGGGTCTGTGCATTGAGAGGACCAGACCTAAAAGACTTATAATGGATACAAGACTTTAGGGGTCAATAAGATGGACCAGACCTTGGGTCTGTGCATTGAGAAGATCAAACCTAAAGGACTTGTAATGGATACAAGGCTTTAGAGGTCAATAAGATGGACCAGACCTGGGGGTTTGTGCATTGAGAGGACCAAGCCTAAAGGACTTGTAATAGATACAAGGTTTTAGGGGTCAATAAGATGGACCAGACTTGGGGGTCTGTGCATTTGAGATGAGACTGCCTTTTGGAAGAATAAGAAAAAACTTTTATTGGTAATATTTCCGTAAGTGTTCTACATTCCATGGTCTGGATACAGGATTCCCAGTTATGCCTTCTAACTAATATGTGGTAGGTCGGAAGATCTTTGTTACCCTGTAGAGGCCTTCCCAGTTGGGCGACAACTCTTCCATAGTGGGATCTTTGGTATTTGGGAACACCCTTCTTAGAACAAGATCCCCAATTTGGAAACTTAAGGGTTTGAGCCCTGATTTGGAACTGTTGGCCATCCTGTGTTGATATGCTTCCATCCTGATTCTGGCTTGATCACGTTTTTCTTCGAGTAAGTCCAAGTTCTCTGCAAGCTGATGATCATTGTCGTCTTGGTTGAAAGCATCCGTCCTCAGGATAGGCATACCGATCTCCACAGGAATTACTGTTTCCGAGCCATAGGCTAGTGAGAATGGAGTTTCAGAGGTTGGTATTCTCTTGGTGGTTCTGTAGGCCTAGAGAACACCAGGGAGTTCTTCAACCCATCTTCCTTTAGCTTCTTCCAACCTTTTCTTGAGGGCATCAAGGATGGTCCGGTTAGTGACTTCTGCTTGCCCATTGGCTTGGGGGTTACCAAGTGAGGAAAAATGGTGACTGATGTGCAGGTTTTGGCAGAATTTCTTGAAAACTCTCCCTGCAAATTGTGTACCGTTGTTTATGATGATGACTCGTGTATACCGAACCTCCAGACAATATTATTCCAAGTGAAGTTTTTGACCTCTGTCTCTATGATATGCATGAGGGGTCTAGCCTCCGCCCATTTGGAGAAATAGTCAATGGCGATTATAAGATATTTCCTATTCGGTGCGGCTTTTGACAGTGGCCCAACGATGTCCATTCCCCATTAAGCAAAGGGCCATGGGCTAGCAATCTGAATGAGCTCATGGTAGGGCTGGTGCTAATATGGAGCGAATCGTTGGCATTTGTCATACTTTCAAACATACTCTTTTGCTTGCTTCAACATGCTAGGCCAGTAATAGCCTTATGTTAGAGCTCAATGGGCTAGAGTTTTACCGCCATTATGGTTCCCACAAATTCCTTCATGAATTTCAACCAGGACATATTTGGACTCTTCTAAAGCCAGACATCACAACAAGGATTGAGAATAGGATCTTCGATAGAGCTTCCTATTTAAGATTAGGTACCGAGTTGTCCTGATTCGGATTCTTCTGGCTTTGTTCTTATTTTCTAGGAGGAGTCCTCCTTCTAGGTATTGGAGGATGGGAGTCATCCAATTCCGGGTTTGCTCAGTAACTTGGGCGACCTGAACCTCTTCTATGCTTGGCCTCGGCTGGTGAGAGATCTTTAGAGTAAAATCTCCTTCTGTCTTAAAACGAGATGCCATATTTGCCAAAGCGTTGGCTCAGGAGTTCTGGGCTCTTTCAATCTTTTGGATTGTGAATGTTTGGAAGAAGCACTTCAGCGATTTGATCAGTTCTGAATGCCGAAGCATCTTGTCGTCTTTGATGGAAAACTCTCCTAGAACTTGGCTTACCACCAGTTGGGCATCAGAGAAGAATTTAAGGTTCTGAGCCTCGCATTCCAGAGCTAGCTTCATCCTAAGGATAAAGGCTTCATATTCGGTTTCATTGTTAGAAGCTCTGAACCCCAAACTGACTGCCTTTTCTACTATAAGCCCGTCAAGGGATTGTAGTACTAAGCCGATGCCAAAACCATAGTCTGTGGATGATTCGTCGGTGTAAAATTGCCATGCACCCGGGCTTTTACAAAGTTGTGCCATGTCTTGTAATGCTTGGGTGAACTCAGCAACGAAATCGGCCAAGGCTTGCCTTTTAATGGAGGTCCGTGGGACATAGGATATGTCAAATTTTCCTAATTCCACGGACCATTTGACTAGACGTCCTGAGACTTCAGGCTTCCTCAGGACTGATTTCAGTGGATAGGCCGTTGGAATCTCAATGGGATGCGCTTGGAAGTAAGGTTGGAGCTTCCTTGCAGAGACTATGAGAGCATGCCAGCTTTTCAATTTCAGGATATCTTTTCTCTGTGTCTAATAGAGCTCTGCTGACATAGAATATGGGCTTCTGAACACTCTTGTCCTGTCTGACCAGTACAGAACTGACGGCATTCTCGGAGACAGCAAGGTAGAGGAGTAGCTTTTTCCCCTGGACTGGCTTTGATAAGAGTTCAGAGGAAGCTAGGAATCCTTTTAGTTCTTAGAAAGCTTTTTCACATTCCTCTGACCACTGTAAGGCTTTGTTACCCTTCAAGGCTTTAAAGAACGGTAGGCAGCGATCAGTGGCCTTGGAGATAAATTTGCTCAAAGTTGCAATTCTGTCGTTCAAAGCTTAAATGTCTTTCTTGGCCTTTGGTGACTCTAGCCCAATCAACGCCCTGATCTGAGTGGGGTCCGCTTCAATACCTCTTTGAGAGACAATGTACCCCAAGAGCTTTCCCTTGGTTACACCGAAGGTGCACTTCGAGGGATTCAATTTCATCTTGTGTTGCTTCAGGACGTCAAAAGTTTGAGCCAAGTGTTGGAGATGGTTGCTTTTCTGTAAGCTTTTGACCAACATATCATCTATGTAAACTTACATGGTGTTGCCGATCAGAGAACTGAACATCTTATTGACCAGACGCTGATATGTTGCCCCATTATTTTTCAGTCCGAACAGCATCACTGTATAGCAATAGAGACCTCGTTTGGTAATGAAGGCTGTCTTTTCCTGGTTTGACGGGTACATCTGGATCTGGTTGTATCCAGAGTAGGCATCCATGAAGCTCATGAGTTCATGCCCTGTAGTGGCATCGATTAGTTAATCAATCCATGGGAGAGAAAAGCTATCTTTGGGGCAAACCTTGTTGAGGTCTGTATAGTCAACGCAGACTCTCCAATTGCCATTTTTCTTATTGACCAAAACGGTGTTGGCTAGCCATTCTGTGTAAAACACTTCTCGTATCATCTTGGCCTCAAGCAGTCTCTAGACCTCCTCATTAATAATACGATGTCGCTCTGGAACGAGTGTCCTTCTTTTTTGTCTCACTAGTGGGTGGTCAGGATCTATCATCAACTTGTGAGTAATGAGGTTCGGATTTATGCCCTCCATATCCTTCGTTTCTTAAGCGAACACATAAAGGTTATCTTTCAGGAATTCTATCATCTCTTCCCGCTCGGCAGGCGTCAGGTCTGGACCGATATGTAAGTAACTCCCTTGTTCTTCCGAGCTGACTAGTACTTTGATGGGGTCCCTTACGGGTTTGGCCTTGCTGTCCCTTCTTCTAGGGCTTAGAGGCTCATCAATTCTGGAGGGGTAATCTTTTGCCTCGTGATAGTGGGTGAGGTATGAATCCACGCATTCACGAGTGTGCAGTAATTGCTATTTGGAGGCCCTTTCCTTAAGAACGAGAGCGTGACACTCTCGAGAAGCCGGTTGACATCCTCTGATGGAGTAGACGGCATGATTATAGACGTACTTCAAGCATTGGTGGAGGGTCGAGGTGACCGCTTCCATTTGGTGTAGCCAAGGTCTTCCAATTATGACATTGTAAGAGGACTTGGCGTTCAAAACCATGTATTCTAACGTCGTGGTCTTTTGTCCATCTCCCTCTCCTGCTGTGGTGGGAAGATCAATCCTCCCTAGTAGGGTACTGAGGTTTTTGTAAAATCTTGCCATGATTGCAACGGTAGGTTTGATGTCATTGGGATTGAGTTTCATCTGTTTGAGGGGTTCGTAGAATAGCATATTTGCTAAACTCCCTGTGTCCACCAAGACTCTTTGGATCTCAAAGTTGGCAATCTTGAGGGAGATAATGAGGGCGTCACTGTGAGGACAATGTACTCCTGCAAGATCTTGATATGAGAACTGGATTTCAGGCACATGCTTCAATCTTTTCTCAACATTGGAGATTTGTAGTATGCTGGGAGTAGTTCTAGCTTCCCGAGCATACCTTTTTCTTGCTCTGTTGGACGTTCCTGTTGCTGGGGTGTTTGCGTGAAGGACGAAGATAACCTGATTATTCTGCTGCTGAGGCTCATTTCGTCCTTCCCTTTGTTCCAGCCTCTAGTCCGGCCTCCTCTGATGGGGCTTGTCATCACGGGAGTTTTGCCTCCCGTCCTGCCTGACAAACTCCCGCAGTCATCCTCTCCTTATGAGCTGCTCGATTTTCTACTTAAGGGTTCTGCACGCGTTAGTCGTATGTCCATGGTCCTTGTAGAAATCACAATACTTACTCTGGTCCCGATGGCCGAGATCGCCTCTTAACGGCTCTGGCCATCTTAGGTTTTCACGTGTTCGGACTTGTCGAAGTTTATGAGTTAGGGAAGCATTCAGGGGAGTAAAGGTGGAGAACCCCCTTAGAGCAGTGCTGTTTGGAGTTTTGGAGGTTGGTCTCCTATCTGGGCTTCTGACCCTCTTCCTAACTGTACTGGAGTCCTTCTTCTGGTCTTCTTGTTGGGCTTGTTCTTTAACCTTTTGAGAGGTGTTCTTTGCTTCCTCTAAGTTTATGTACTTCCTAGCCCAATCCATAAGGGTTGTCATGTCGACAGGAGGGCTCTTTGTCAGAGAATCTCTAAAGCCTCCTTGAGCAAGGCCAGAGGTCATAGCAGCCACGAGAAAGCTTGGGTTGCAATTTGTAATTTCTGTAAGCTCGGAGTTAAATCGTGCAATGCAATCCCAGAGAGGCTCTCCTTTGGATTGTTTTACGTTAAGCAAGAATTCTGGGCCCTTTCTTAACCTTCTACTGGTCATGAACCTGTCAAGGAAGCATCTGCCGAGCTCGTAGAAGCTGGTGATTGAGCTCAGTAGGAGGTGGTGAAACCACTTCAGAGCAGTGCCTTTGAGGCTAGTTATGAATGTTCGGCATATAAAGGCGTCGGAAGCCCCATGTAGTGCCATAGTGTGCTGGTAATGAGATAGATGGTCCCCCGTATCCCTAACCCCATCTAAAGGGTGAACTTTCGGACAACAAATTTTCTCGGCCTCTCTTTAGCTATGATAGCAGGTGTGAACGGCGTGGCCAATCTTTCGAGCAGCCTGGCTAGCTCATCCTGCTCTGGAGGGATTTGGATACCGCTCATAACAGCAGTGTAGTCTATAGAGTACGCAACCTTTTCAGCCCTCTGTGGGTCCCTAGGCGAGATTTACTGTGATTCTTGCCTTGCAGCTTTAGTGCCCTTGTGGATGGGATGACCCTGGTCCACGGCCGGAAGGTGACTTTGGTCCTCTTGAGCAGGGAGAACTGGAGCCGTTTGAGGTTGAGACCCTTGTGGTACTGGGTTTGCCCCTAAAGCCACCGGGGCTGGAGTTCTAGTGGTGCTTCGATAGTGAACGTCTGGAATAAAGGTTGGCATCCCCCTGCCTGCGGCTGCTGATGGCTGGGGATCTCTGCCAAGGTGGGTGGTACCTTGGGGGTACAACGGTTGGTTATTGGGAATCTCTTCATGGAATCCTCCGTCCGTAGTGGCAATAGGAGGTTGTGTCCTTTCATCAGCCGGGTTGACGAGTGAATTCAAAGGGTTGGTTCCGTGCTTCTGGGTAAGCATCACTAGAGTTTTGGACATGGAAAGAAGTTGTTCTTGCATTAACTCATTCTGTCGCTTAACTAGGTCAAGTTGTTGCTGTATGGGATCAGTTGCTTGTCCCCTTCCTTGTCCGGCAAGCTGCCGAGGTTGAGGGTTTCGAGCATTCTTTCTCGGTTGGAGATTGGGAGCCATGATTCCCTAATGAGAAGGAGGGTAAGGTTGTTCATAGAGAAGAAAATCTTTGTTTGAAAAAACGATTTTCTTTCCCACAGACAGCGCCAGTTGATGCTGCACTTTTTGGTCGGTAGGGGCTTCGAACTCCGTTGCCTGAGAAACACTCAAAGAGAAGGATCAGAGGGCCACCGGGTTGGCTTTGGCGGTAGCCACTCCGATGCTTAAGTCAATAAAACTGAATCGAAAGACTGTAATTGTAAACCGAAGAATGAGCATGAATTTAACTACGTACCTTAGGAGTTTATTTATAGGCTGCGGGTTTCCTAAGTTGATTAGGATTTGGAGCCATGAATGTAGGGATTTGATCATCGGAGAGTGACAGTTACCATGTTGGACATTGCGCTTAAAAGATATTCATGGGTGGCAGTTTTCTTGTTGAAGACTGTTTCCTTATCCTTAATTCGGTAGGATATTCAAGGCGGTGATAAGCTTTGAATCTTGAGGAATGCTCTGAAGGCCTTGTGCTCGGTCCTATGAGTTCTGGAGGTCAAGTGTTTGCATCTGCTCTGGATGGCTGAGCTTTAACTGGTCTGTAGCCACACGTGTCACATGGAGACTTCTTTGTCACTTTGTGGTATATCAGTACTATTTTATCACTTGACTTGCAACACTAGTGATTGGCGGTGGTAATAATAATGGGACAACTTTTGACCCTACACCAATTTTTTCTCTTCTTTTTTTTTTCCTCACGGGCTTTTAAAACTAAAATTCAAATTCATGTAAAGTCTTTCAAAAAGACTCTTTTGAAAAAAATGCCTTTGTTTAATTTTGTTTTGAATTAGTAGATGTATTTACTCCATTGTTATTTAAGGTCACGAGATGAAATCGCCTATTTGAAGAAGTAATGCTTGTTAATTTCATGTTGAAAGTATTATTCCCTAATTTAGATCTTTAAAAAAATAAATTTGAATTATTTTAACTTGTCCTTTTTTTATTATACAAAAGTCAATTATGTAAAGGATTGAACACTTGTACCAACCTTGATCCTTCGATTTGTCATCTATTAAAAAGTTTCAAAGTTTTTTGTCCCAATGTTTTAAGTTTGAGAGTTTAAATCCTATTAAAACTATAATGGGTAGATATAATTTTACTGTATTTAAAATTATTTATTGAGATAGAAAGAGTTTAAAAACCTATTGAAACTACATTTTTAGTTGATAAAATTTTAATATATTACTTTTTTTAAACAAGTTAGATAATTTTAATAGAAAAAAATTGCACCGTGTGGTAAATATAGTTTTATTATATTTAAGATCTTTTAAAATTTGTAAAAGGAAGTAAAAGTTTAAAACATGTTACAATTATGTTCACTAGAATGAAGTAGTTTTAATAAATTTATGCGTTACTTATACATGAATTAAATAGGAGTTTCAATCCATATTTTTTTTGAAAGCCTAATTAATTGTTAGGATTGATAGTGAATTTTATAGTTTTCTTATGGGAATAAGTAAGTAATGTCACTAGATTACTGTCTGCTTTAACAACTTTAATTTATATTATTAAATCTTTTAGGTCCATCCTAAAATAAAAAAAAAACTATCAACTGCCTCTAACAGTATATGTTCAGTTCGGTAGGGCATAGTCTGAACCAGTGAAAAAATTCATTGACTAACGGATAGAAGAGGAAACGCAACCATTCAAGGTAAGCACAAATTTTCTTACGATCAATATCAGAAGGGTGTTCATAGGCCTTGGGAATCCTACATTTTACATTTTCAGGGAAGTCGTATGTGGTCTGGAGGTGTCGAGCAGTAGCTTGGGTAATGACACTCTTTCCCTCCTCTCTCCCATGACCCATACTAGACGTCTCACCCCCTTTATTCCTAGGCTCAAGGAAGGCATCGACTATGATGACTTCCGAGCTATTTAGTGGTCCATCCTTAGGGTTCTCAGACCCTCTGTCGACTTTAGAGCTTAGTGCCTCTACCATCATGGGGTCCATTAATTCATGCCGAAATACTGGAATGGATGTGAGACACAGCCATAGCCAAAGGGAAAAAAAGTGAGAGGAAGAAATATACTTTAAAGTAAACAAAGGGAAGAAGTTTAGAAACAAAATAAACCATACCTGACCAGAGGAGAGAACCTTCGCATGAGAAAGAACAACGGTGTAAAGAAAATCGCCAAACACTTGAATTTGCTAAGCATTTTTTTTTTTTTTTGAGGTAATAAAAGTCTCCAAAAAGAGCCAAGATCCCTTTTTATAAGCCTCAAAAGGGCATTTATCACAATTCCTGAATGATCGCAACAATTGGGGTAATGATGGAATCGGTTTTCGAATCAACGTTTGCCTTAATAATGACGTATTAATGTTGTCACGATCCGAAACCCACCCTATGCAGATCTCGTGTCATGGGGCCTGCCTAATGGTTGTCCTTACTTTTTTCATTCTTTTACCAATGATAACAATAAGCAATGTAATCATAACATTAAAGTGCGGAAGCCTTATTACAACATTATCCAAAAATTGAAAATAAGTTTGACAATAACCAAACAAAAACCACTTTTAGGTGGTGAGTGCATGGGAGAAACTACTGTATTCTATTGTGCTCTTCAACCGTTTCCCTACGCTCTTGATCTCCTACTGTGGTTCTGTAGCATTCTCACATGAAAAATATAATAAAAGGGGTGAGCTAATAAAGCTCAGTAAGTAAAAACCTATCTCCAATATGGGTTAGAGATTACATAGGAAAACTAACTCAAGGAAAACATGATAGCCAGTCATGACAATGGTTGCAGTTAACATGTATAATGCCACAATGGCCAATGAATGATAAGGCACAATAACAAACACGAGTACAGTGTAGCATAAATATGGAATAGGCCCAATGATCACAATCAACATAAATATTGCCAAAGTAAAACGATCACAATCAAGTTCAATAAATAAAGAACAACTAACATAAAATTATTCATAAGGAACTGAAAACATCCTATGAATCCAATAAACGTCAATATATCAATTAAACATGAATGATGCCTTTACTCTGTTCAGGGTTTGGCAGACCCTCGGTCTTTTGGGGCCCGGCATACCTCCTATTAACATAAATGCATATAAAATGCCCATTAACCTCACTGCGTAAAAATGCCATCATTGCCATGTGTTCGTTCACAGACTTGACCCGTAGGTCCAGTCAATCAGATAGCATCGGATGGGTAATGTGACTGAGCACAAAACCCGGCATTTAACATGAATTAGGATTCTATCACAATTCCATAAGAGTAAATAAGATATAGAACATCATGACATAAGCATACAATGATAAACATCAGTATAATGAATCAATCATGAGATATCAGTCAATAGGCCTCCACCAGATAGAACAATATCAATGGTGGGAACAATAACAGTTGATAAATATATGACTATAGGCTTTGGCAATAATAGAAAGGTCGTGGCTTGGAAAACCATGTATCAAAGATAGGAATTTACTTACCTTATCAATGCATCTTAGTATTCCGTGATCTTCCATTTCCCTTTCGAGTTTCCTATATATCAGTAAACACATTTCAGCTTTAATGTCATTTATCGAATTTACGCCTCGCTACTCTAAATATCTCTTTTATTAATTTATACTTTTATGACTTCTAATTTGGTTTAATTTACCCAAGGGTAAAATGGTCTCTTATGTGTCTTTATTTTTCGGGTTCTGTTTTCATAAGTTGGACTTCACCATTGAGTCCAGAAGGTTTGAAATAATAAAAATTTACTATTTACTTAACTCAATCGGAGTCCGTTTGACTCATCTTCGACTTAGGGATATTTTGGTCATTTTGACATTTCTACGGGTATTTTATTTTTCGGGACCCCGTCTCTTGAAACGGACCTCACCATTGAATCCAGAAAGTCCAAAATCGTAAGTTTACACTATTCATTGGAATAATTTGTGTGTTAGAATTTAATTCGAATTTAATTAATTTAAACTAATTTATTAAGTTAATTAAATGTAACCAATACACCTATTATTTGAGCCTAACTTGATCACATGTGCCTTAGTGGCATAGTGGTCTGTTCTCCTCACCCTTCCCCCTTGGCCACAGGTTCAAGTCTTAAGGCATGTAGCCCTTGTGCAACCTTCCTTTTTTTCTTTTTTCTTTTTTTCTTTTCATTTCCTTTACACTTGTAAGCCAAGCAATGGATAGCTTCTCCTTCACAACCAAACACCCCCAATTTCAAATTTTAAAAACACATGTATAACATCACAATGTTGGGCAGCCTTCTAAATAGGTGGGTCTGGTCTGACCCGACTCGGTTTGGCCTAAATCAAGAAAAAAAATCCAGCAACGCGTCTCCCTTCCAGCACAGTGCCAATGGTCTTCTCCGTCGACGGCGACTTGCCGACGACAGATTTTCTCGCGGTTTCCACTGGGCCCGAACCTATGCCTCATGGGCAACTCAAATCTACCATTGCTTTTCCGATTGGAGTGTCGGATCTCCCCCAAAACAAGAAAAATTACAGCTCTGGTGAAGCTGTGAAGTTTTTCGGCCAGCCCCTTTTCCTTCTCATTTTCTCCCATTTTCTACACCATTTTGATCCTATTAATTTCTTGTAACTAAGAGGATAAATTTCCCGTGATTTAAACAAGGTTTAATGCATAAAATCACTCAAACCAACTCAAACACCACAACCTGTAATTGTTGATTTCTCTCTCATTTTAACCCGTTTTCCTTCATTCTCATTCCATGCTCATAAAGACCCTATCATCAAATCTATATTTCACGCTTAAATTTTAAAAAACTAAATTTGATCTAGCTTACCCGTTCCCAGCTGCGCGCAGTGTTCTTCTCGAGTTGCCCCGGCTTCACATCCTGAATTCCACAGCTCAATGCCGATCTCCTTGGCTCTGTTACTCCTCCTTTTCTCGCAACAACTCACGCAAGGCTAATCAACCCACGCATGCAGCGCCGCAGACCTCTCACTTCCTCTTTTTTCAGTTCCTCACGCATGCCTGGCATGCTTGTTTTATAACTGCTTTCCTTAAATTTTTCCCTCTTCTCTCTCTCTCTCTCTCTCTCTCTCTCTCCTTCATGGCCTCTTCATTTCCTGCGTCCATAACCCCCCCTATTTCCTCTATTTTAATACAGTTACATGTTGTAACTAATATACATATATAAACCTTCACATATATATATTTATATATTTATACTTATATATGGACATAAATATATATATATATATTGTCCACATTTCAAATTTCTATTTTTATTTCTTTCTAATTCTTATTTTAGTTTTATTTTATTTCCTTTTAAATTTTATTATTATTATTTTTTATTTTTTATCTTTTTTTTTTTTTTTTTATTTTCGTTATTCGTTTGCTCTGGCATTCGTCCATATATTCAAAGCTACTGAAAATTTAAACCGTTTATTTCATCATCGTAATGTAAAGTTTTATCGGCTCGGTTACAATTGGGTCAGGGTATTACATTCTCCCGCTCTTAAATACATTTGGTCCCCCAAACTTGACTAAATCATGATGTAAATAAATGAGGATACTGAGCACTCATTTCATCTTCTTGTTCCCCAGTGGCTTCCTCAAGTTGAGAATTCCTCCATAATACCTTCACTAGTGGAATGGTCTTGTTCCGTAGTATTTTCTCTCGTCGGTCTAAGATCTGTACCGGCTGCTTAATATAACTCAAATCCTCCTGTACATCTAGCGGCTCGTGTTCAATTATCTGATCTGGGTTTTGCACACATTTCCTTAATATCGAAACATGGAACACATCATGTACGTGAGCTAACTCAGATGGCAATGCTAGCCGATATACTATTGGTCCGACTCATCCAACAATCCTGAATGGTCCAATGTATTGTGGTCCTAGTTTCCCTTTCTTGCCAAATCTGACCACTCTTTTCATCGGTGATACCTTCAGGAACACGTAGTCACCTGTCATAAACTCCAACTCTCGTCTCCTCATGTCAGCGTAACTCTTTTGTCGACTTTGAGTTGCTAGTAAACACTGTCTGATAAGATGGATCTTATCGGTGGTCTGCTCTACTGTCTCTGGCCCAAATAGCTTTCTATCACCCACTTCCGTCCAGCATAGTGTAGATCTACACTGCCTAGTGCCTACCATATTATGCCTCATACGGTGCCATACCAATACTATATTGGTAGCTGTTGTTATACGTGAACTCTACTAATGGCAATTGATCCTCCCAACTTCCCTTGAAATCAATGACACAGAATCTCAATAGATCCTCTAATGTCTGTATCGTCCTCTCGGACTGTCCGTCTGTCTCGGGGTGGTATGTAGTGCTGAGACTCAACTCGGTACCCATAGCCTTCTGTAGACTCCTCTAGAACTTAGACACAAACCGTGGATCTCCGTCGGATACAATGGATACTGGGACTTCATGTAATCGAACGATCTCCTAGATATAAAGCATGGCCAATCGTTCTAAAGTTTGAGTCATCTTGGTCGCAAGAAAATGGGATGTCTTTGTCAGTCTGTCGACGATCACCCATATAGAATCATTCCCATGTGATGTCTTAAGCAACCCTGATACAAAATCCATCGTTATATGCTCCCATTTCCATTCTGGTATTGACAGTGACTGTAGAAGCCCTCCTAGCTTCTGGTGCTCAACCTTGATCCGCTGGCACTCCATACATTGTACAATGTGCTCAGCTATATCCCTTTTCATCCTTGACCACCAGTAAGTGCCCTTCATGTTGTGGTACATTTTCATGTTTCTTGGATGTATAGCAAATCTAGAACTATGTGCCTCATCAAGAATCTCCTTAATCTCGGGTACGTTTGGCACGTAGATCTTGTCATGATAGTACAACACCCTATCTCATAAAAAGAAATCTGTACTCCCTTCAATCTCGACCTCCTGACGAAGCTTAACAATCTTGCTGTCATGAGCCTACAATTCCCTGATCTTGTCAACAATCGTAAGATCGATTGTGACATTAGCACACATGGCCCTAGAATCTAGCAGAATCACCTCAACCTCTATGGTCTCTAAATCATGTAGTAGCTCTTTCTGTGTAGTCAACAGGTAAGCAAGACTCCTTGATGACTTCATGCTAAGATCATTAGCTACTACATTCGCCTTCCCTTGATGGTACTGTATACTGAGCTCATAGTCCTTGATCAACTCCAACCAACATCGTTAGTGCATATTGAGCTCTTTCTGCGTAAACAAGTACTTGAGACTCTTGTGATCAGTGAAAATCTCACATGTAGCTCCATACAAATAATGCCTCCAGATTTTAAGGGCAAAGATAATAGCTGCAAGCTTGAGGTCGTGAGTTGGATAGTTCTTCTCATGTGGCCTCAGTTGCCGTGAAGCATAAGCCATTACCTTTCCCTGTTGCATCAGAACACACCCCAAGCCTTGGCATGAGGCATCACTGTAGATCACGAAATCCTCTGTCCCATCTGGTACCGTCAAGATTGGAGCCGTAACCAATCGGTTCTTCAGCTCTTGAAAACTTTGCTCCCTCTCCTCAGTCCATATGAATGGAGTATTCTTCCTGGTCAGCTGGGTGATTAGCATGGCTATCTTGAAAAAATCCTTGAAAAATCTTCTATAATAGCCAGCTAAACCCATGCAACTGCAAACCTCCGTAACAGTAGTCGGTCGGGGCCAATTGGTAATGGCCTCTATCTTTTAGGAGTTCATGGAGATCCCATCCTTACTGACCATATGCCCTAAGCAAGAAATGCTTGAGAGCCAGAATTCACACTTCTTTAACTTAGCGTATAACTTCTGCTCCCCTACCGTCTATAGGACCTTTCTCAAATGCACCTCGTGTTCTTCCTGCTTCTTAGAATAAACCATAATATCATCAATGAATACGATCACAAAATCATCCAAGTATGGCTTAAACACTTTGTTCATTAAATCCATGAATGCAGCTAGGGCATTAGTCACTCCAAAAGGCATGACCAAGAACTCATAATGTACATACCGTGTTTTAAACGCCGTCTTTTGAATGTCTGTGGGCCTAACTTTCAACTGATGATAACCTGACCTTAGATCAATCTTTGAAAATACCTGAGCCCCCTTTAGCTGGTCAAATAAATCATCTACTCTCGGCAGTGGATACTTGTTTTTTATGGTAACCTTATTCAATTCTCAGTAGTCCATACATAGCCTCATGGTCCCATCTTTCTTCTGACAAACAGTACAGGTGCACCCCATAACGATGAACTGGGTCGTATAAAACCCTTGTCTAGTAGTTCCTGTAACTGTAACTTTAACTCCTTCAGCTCAGCTGGGGCCATTTGGTAGGGTGTCTTAGATATCGGTGCAATTCCTGGCAGTACATTGATGTTAAACTTAATCTCTCGATCAATCGGCATCCCTGGAAGATCGTCCAAACACCTTAGGGAATTCCTTAGCAATGGGAATTTGCTCCAACACAGGTTGTTGTGACTCAGTGTTCTAGATACTACACAAGAAACCATGGCACCCCTTGCGAAATAAACGGCTAGCTTGTATAGTAGAAACAAAATATGGTGGGGCCACCACTCCGGCCCCTTCAAACTCAACGGTCAGGAATCTAGGGCTCTAGATAAGCACTCTCTTGGTCACACAATCTATCGTGGCATGGTCTGCAGTCAATCAATCCATTCCAAGAATAACATCAAACCCACAAATTTCTAATGGTATCAGATCGACAAGTAAAGGTACCCTCATAATTTGTATTTCACAGTTCTTATACATGGTCTCCCCCATTAATGATTGCCTCAATGGTACAATCACATTAAGTATCCTAAGGGTTCTGTCGATTTGTTCAACTTAGCAGCATATGTAGGGGATATAAAAGAGTGCGTAAAACTAGTATCAAATAAAACATGGGCATGCTGTGCACAAACTAAAAGAGTACCTACGACCACAGAAGTCGAAGCCTGAATATCCCCTAGTATTATGGCGAAAACCCATCCGGCTTGTTGTGGAACATTTCCCTGTCCATTCCTGCGGTTCGGTGGCCTGTTCGTTGTAGCTGTAGACACGGGTGCTGGTGCCCTAGGTGCTGGTGCTGGTGCTGGTGTTGGTGCCTTAACCGAAACAGCACTAGCAGTGGCTCTGTTATTGTGAGGGCACTCCCTAGGAAAATGTCCCGCCTGACCGCAATAATAACAAGCATTATTGTCTTTTAAACACTGACCCTTGTGAACTTTCTGATAGTTGGGGCATTTAGTTGTTGTCCCCTTAGTAGTGCTTAGCCTTGTCAGACTGGGCCCTGTGGTTCGGGATCTAGTCCCGGGTCTGGTGCATGAGGGTCCTTATCTAGATGAAGAAGACCTTGACTTCTGATTCTGACCTCCACTTGGCCTCTGCTTTGCCCGTCTCTTGGTGAACTCTTCGCCACTCATCTCAATGATTCTGCCGGTGGCCAGTACCTCATTGAAGATAGGTAACCGCTGAGGCCTCAATCTGTCCTTAATGGCCCACCGTAGCCCCTCCTCAAACTTCCGGGCCTTAAGATCCTCACTATTGATAACATTCGGTGTGAACCTGGCCAACTCATTGAACGTGGCCTCATACTGTTCCACTGTCATATTGCCTTGCTACAGTACCATGAACTTGGCAATTTTTCGATTCTTCACTTCTCGGGGAAAGTACTTCTCATTGAACACTGTAGTAAAACGCTGCCAAACCATGTCTGGCTCCCTGGCCTCCTCAAGCAGCCACCATTTGTGGGCAGCTCCCTTGAATCGATATGTGGTATAGGCCACCTTTTGTGTTGCAGTGCATGGCAAGATACGAAAAATCCTGTTCATCTCCAAGAGCCACTCTTCTGCATCTATGGCTCCTTGGGTACCGTCAAAGGATGGCGGCTTCATCTTTTGGAACTGCTCATTTGGGAATACCAGATCATACTCATCCCTCTGAGAGTTACCCCTGTTGACAGGCCGCCCCCGTCGCGCTGGCTAGCTAGTATCCTGGTTAACCGGCTACTCCTGTCGTATTGGCTGACTAGCACACACGTTGATAGACGGCTCCTGTTGTACTGGCTGGCCAGTGCCAGTCTGATTTGTACCAGCCTGATTCTGGGGTAATACCTCGACAACCCTCTCTATCAACTATTCCAAATGCTCGATACGTTCCATAGCAGCTGCGGTAGTCCTTGTGTCGACCATTGCTGAAAAAAACATTTAGTACATTTACATAAGATAATGGTCAGTAGTTACGTAAGGTTTAATATAAAGGTATCGGCATTACTATTGCTTCACTTCTAGACGTAACAATTCTAGTGTCCTAGTCATGTCTCCCATGACTAGCTAGCACCTAAAATCTTGCGCTGATACTAAGCTGCCACGACCCGAAACCCACCCTATGCGGATCTCGTGTCGTGAGGCCGGTCCAATGGTCGTCCCTACTTTTTCCATTCTTTTACCAATGATAACAATAAGCAATGTAACCATAACATTAAAGTACGGAAGCCTTATTACAACATTGTCCAAAAACTGAAAATAAGTCTGACAATAACCAAACATAAACCAAGCATAAACCACTTTTAGGTGGTGAGTGCATGGGAGAAACTACTGTATTCTATTGTGCTCCTCAACTGTCTCCCTACGCTCCTGATCTTCTATTGTGGTTCTGTAGCATTCTCACCTAAAAAATATAATAAAAGGGGTAAGCTAACAAAGTTCAGTAAGTAAAAGCCTATATCCAATACGGGTTAGGGATTACAGAGGAAAACTAACTCAAGGGAAACATGATAGCCAATCATGACAACGGTTGCAGTTAACTGTATAATGCCACAATGGCCAATGAATGATAAGAGACAATAACAAACATGAGTACAGTGTAGCATAAATATGGAATAGGCCCAATGATCACAATCAACATAAATACTGCCACAATAAAACGATCACAGTCAAGTCCAATAAATAAAGAACAACCAACATAGAATTATTCATAGGGAACTGAAAATATCCTATGAATCCAACAAACATCAATATATCAATTAAACATGAATGATGCCTTTAATATGTTCAGGGTTTGGTAGAGCCTCGGTCTTTTGGGGCTCGGCATACCTTAACATAAATGCATATAAAATGCCCATTAACCTCACTGCGTATAAACGCCATCATTGCCATGTGTTTGTTCACAGACTTGACCTGTAGGTCCAGTCAATCAGATAGCATCGGATGGGTAATGTGACTGAGCACAAAACCCAGCATTTAACATGAATTAGGATTCTATCACAATTCCATAAGAGTAGATAAGATATAGAACATCATGACATAAGTATACAATGATAAACATCAGTATAATGAATCAATCATGAGATATCAGTCAATAAGCCTCCACCAGATAGAACAATATCAATGGTGGGAACAATAACAGTTGATACATATATAAGTACAAGCTTTGGTAGTAATAGAAAGGTCGTGGCTTGGAAAACCACGTATCAAAGATAGGAATTTACTTACCTTATCAATACGTCTTAGTATTCCGTGATCTTCACTTTCCCTTTCGAGTTTCCTATATATCAGTAAACACATTTCAGCTTTAATGTCATTTATTGAATCTACGCCTTGCTACTCTAAATATTTCTTTTATTAATTTATACTTTTACAACTTCTAATTTGGTCTAATTTATCCAAGGGTAAAATGGTCTCTTATGTGTCTCTATTTTTTGGGTTCTGTTTTCACAATTCAGAGTTCACTGTTAAGTCTAGAAGGCTTGAAATAATAAAAATTTACTATTTACTTAACTCAATCGGAGTCCGTTTGACTCACCTTCGACTTAAGGGCATTTTGGTCATTTTGACGTTTGTACGGGTGTTTTATTTTTCAGGACTCCGTCTCTTGAAACAGATCTCACCATTGGATCTAGAAGGTCCAAAACAGTAAGTTTACACTATTCATTGGACTAATTTGCGCGTTAGAATTTAATTAATTTAAACTAATTTATTATGTTAATTAAATATAACAAATACATATATTATTTGAGCCCTATTTGATCACTTGTGCCTTAGTAGCATAGTGGTCTGTTCTCCTCACCTTTCCCCCTTGGTCAAAGGTTCAAGTCTCAGGGCATGCAGCCCGTGTGCAACCTTCTTTCTTCTTTTTTTTCATTTCCTTTACACTTGTAAGTCAAGTAATGGATAACTTCTCATTCACAACCAAACACCCCCAATTTCAAATTTTAAAAACACACCCATAATATCACAGTGTTGGGTAGCCTTCTAAATGGGTGGGTCGGGTTTGACCCGCCCCAGTTTGGCCCAAATCAAGAAAAAAAAACCCAGCAACGCGTCTCTCTCCCAACGCAGTGCCGGTGGTCTTCTCCGTCGACAGCGACACACTGGCGACAGATTTTCTTGCGATTTCCACTGGGCCCGAATCTATGCCTCATGGGCAACTGAAATATGCCCTCGGTTTTCTGATCGGAGTGTCAGATTTCCCCTAAAACAGGAAAAAATCGCAGCTTCGATGGAGCTGTGCAGTTTTTCGGCCAACCCCTTTTCCTTCTCATTTTCCCCCATTTTCTACAACATTTTGATCCTATTAATTTCCTGTACCTAAGAGGATAAATTCCCCATGATTTAAACAAGGTTTAATGCATAAAATCACTTAAACCAACTCAAACACCACAACCTATAATTGCTGATTTCTCCCTCATTTCTAACCTGTTTTTCTTTATTTTTTTTTTTAAAAAATGATCCTCATTCCATGCTCATAAAGACCCTATCATCAAATCTATATTTCACGCTTAAATTTAAAAAAAATTGAATTTGATCCAGCTTACCCATTTCGAGTCGCGCACAATGTTCTTCCCGAGTCGCCCCTGTTTCATGTCTTGAATTCCACAACTCAGTCCTGATCTCCTTGGCTCTGTTACTTCTCCTCTTCTCGCAACAACTCACGCAAGGCTAATCAACCCACGCATGCAGCACCCCAGACCTCTTACTTCCTCTTTTTCCAGTTCCTTACGCATGCCTGGCTTGCTTGTTTTATAACTGCTTTTCTTAAATTTTTCCCTTCTCTCTCTTTCAACCCCTCATTGCCTCTTCATTTCTTGCTTCCATAACCCCCCCTATTTCCTCTATTTTAATACAGTTACATGTTGTAACTGATATACATATATACACCTTTACATATATATATATATATTTATACCTATATATGGACATAAATATATATATATATATTTTCCACATTTCAAATTTCTATTTTTATTTCTTTCCAATTCTTATTTTATTTCCTTTTAAATTTTATTTTTATTATTATTATTACTTTATTTCTATTTTTTTATCTTAATTTTTTTATTGTCGCTATTCGTTTGCCCTAGCATTTGTCCATATATTCAAAGCTATTGAAAATCTAAACCGTTTATTTCATCATCATAACGTAAAGTCTTATCGGCTCGGTTACAATTGGGTCAGGGTATTACAAATGTTCTATCAATAGCAATCTTCTCGGAAACTAAAATGGTGCATTAAATGCCCACATGATTGATGTTTCAAAACCTTAAACTCAATTCGGGATGAATCCCAAACAACTAAGCCTCGGAGTTGGGGGGGGGGGGAGGTAGCTGATACGCTAAAAACCAGCACATCCTTAATATCTTAACTCGTGTCCTTTATATTCTGAGATATAAAGACCAATTACATTTGGGTACCAATTAAGATGGTGTATACTAAATAGGAAAAATGGGTCCCGAGTAAATCACCACCTTAAGGAGGCTACCGACCTTGGAACAAGAAAACAGAGTTTAGCATGGTAACTTCTATTTATGAATATCTTTCAATTCCTATTTTTATGACTCCTAATCCTATTCAAATTCGGATAACTAGTAGCTTATAAATAAGAGTCCAAGGTACGCTTTCAATTCATGATCAATTACTTTCTTTCAATTACAAGTTCCTTTACCCTTTTCTAACTTAATCATCGTAATAACTACTACCGAAACCAACCCAGTAGCCCTCTAACCTTTGTCTTGACAAGGAACTTGAAATGATTGATTGGTAACATCATTATTCAAACTGAGAATTTTTTCAAAAACATCATAATATTTTTATTTTTTTTTTATTCTTGTATGATCATGAAATTTTTCGATACTATTTTATCACTAGACTTGCAACAATAGTGATTGATCATGGTAATAATGATGGGACGACTTTTGACCCAACACCAATTTTTCTAATTTTTTTTTTCTTATGGGCTTTTAAAATGATAATTCAAATTCTTGTAAAGTCATTCTTTTGAAAAAAATGCCTTTGTCTACTTTTTTGAATTAATAGGTGTATATACTCCCTTGTTATTTAAGTTCACAAGACAGAATTGCCTATTTAAAGAAGTAATGCTTGTTAATCCGATGTTGAAAGTATTATTTCCTGATTTCAATCCTGAAAAAAAAGTAAGATAAAAAATAAATTTGAATTATTTTAACTTGTCATTTTTTTTATACAAAAATCAATTATGTGAGGGAGTGAACACTTGCACCACTTGAATTTCACCTTGGTCCTTCAACTTAAATTATAATAGGTAGATATAATTGTTGGAAAAAATAGATTTTTGAGCATAATAATTAGCTATCTTTGAGCTAAAATTAAAGTGGGTTCCACACATTAATTTTAGTGGGTCCACATGAGAATATGTTCTCCTCCATGAGGAGATTAAGATTATATATTGGGTTACTCAAAATCATTAAGGAGTGAATGAAAAATTGCCTCCAAATATCACCACTTGAAAATGGTAACAAAAGCTTGAAGCTTGTGAAAAAATTTGTGTCTCATATATGATGGGTATAAGGCTTTTAAAGAGTATATATATATATATATATATATATATATATATATATATTTACTTTGGAGGAGGGTTTGAGCCCCAAGGGGTACCCAAGTTTTGTGAAAAATGGAGGACTCAGCACATGTTTGATTCACCACACATACGCGACGCCACCCCGCACCGGGCCGGGTGGGGCTGGGTCGGGTCTGGTCTGGTTTGGGTTGGCCCGTCGTATATATATCTTTTTTAAAAAAAATAATTTAAATAATTTTCCATTAAACGTGCGCACCGCCGCCGCCGCCGCTGCCCCGGGCCAGGTCAGGTTTGGGTTCGGGTTGGCTCGTCGTATATATATCTTTTTGGAGAAAATTAATTTAAATAATTTTTTATTAAATGCTGTTGTTTTGTTACTATTAAAAATAAATCAAAACATTGTCGTTTAATTATCAGATTAATTAAAACTAAAAACGTCACCGTTCTGCGTGTACGTTTTTTGGTTTTCGTTTAAATTCAAAACGACGTTGCTTTACGATGCGTTGGCTTGAATTTTGACTGAACAATTGTCTTCTTTATGGGTGCGATTATGTCTGGTTACCATGAACAGATACAATAGAACCTTCGTGCTTGTACCAAATAGGCACAAAGAGGTTTATAAATATACACACATTCATTTCATATAGAATTCAATTCAAAAATATACATTTTGTGCGTTAGTTTTGAGAGAGTTTCAAGTCCCTGCTTTTTGGTTCGTTGTGTACTAAAGCTTGAGTGCTTCACCTTCAAGTGCGTTGATCATTGTATCTTGGGAGACGGATGACCAAGAACTCGTAAGCACCACTGCGATAGCCGTAATTTGTCTTTAGGACATTGTGTTTAACACAAGCCTTGATCCTCTTTTGATTTTTCAGTTTTTGTAAGTGTTTACAGATTTTTTCTTGTATTGCAATCATTACATATAAGTGTTTACTATTTTCTTGTTTTTAGATCATTATACTGTTTCTTTTTGTTTTTAAAATAATTTATTGTAAATTTCTATTTTCTGTAAGTTTTTGTGTTTCTGTAATTTCCAAATAACAAATTCTGTTTTCTTAAAAAACTGTTTCTGGTTTTCCTTTCATTTTGTTAAACTGTTTTAATAAATTTAAATTGACAATAATTTTACTATATTTAAAATTATTGACGAGATAGTGAGTTTAAAAACCTATTGAAATTACATCATTTTTAGTTGATATAATTTTAATATATTAATTTTTTTAACAAGTTAGATAATTTTAATAAAAAACTGCACCGTGTGGTAAATATAATTTAAGATCTTTTTATATTAATAAAAGGAATTAAAAGTTTAAAATATGTTATAATTATGTTCACTAAAATAAAGTAATTTTAATAAATTTTTGCACCTGTTATACATGAATTAAGTAGGAGTTTCAATCCATTTTTTTTAAAGCCTAATTAATTGTTAGGATTGATGGTGAATTTTGTCTTTTTTTTTTTCTCCGAGAATAAGTAATGTCATTGGATCGTTGTATTCTTCAACAACTTTAATTTATATTATTAAATATTCCAAGTTCATCCTACTTTTAATCAAGTCAAGGTTGACCTCTACCTTATTCTGATGACCTAAAAAAAAAAAAATTCAACTGTCTCAAACTATTTATGTTTAGTTCGGCAAGGTAAAGTCTGAACTAGTGAAAAAACTCACTAACTAAAGGATGGAAGGGAAAACGTACCCTAACCTCAAGCCATTCAAGGTAAGCACAAGTCTTCTTGATATCGGAAGGGCGTTCAGAGAATTTGGGAATTCTATATTTAACATTTTCAGAGAAGTCGTGTGTGGTTTGGAAGGTGTCGAGCATAGCTTGGGTAATGGCACATGTACTCTTCCCTCTTCTCTCCCGTGACCCTTACTGGAAGTCTTACCCCTTTTATTCCTAAGTTCAAGGAAGGTGTCGACTATGATGACTTCTGAGCTACTTATTGGTCCATCCTCATACTTTTTAGACCCCCCTTGTCGAACTCAAGACTTAGTGCCTCTTGGTCTTCTACCATTATGGGGTCCATTAATTTATGCCCAGTATTAGAATGGGCGTCAACAACTATAGCAAAAGGGAAAAAGAAAAGTGGGAGGAAAAAATAAACTTTAAAGTAAACGAAGGAAAGAAGTTTGGTAACAGAATAAACCAAACTTGAATCGAGGAGAAAACCTTTGCCTAAGAAAGATCAACGGTGTATCAAAGATTGCCTTAAACTCCTGAATTTGTTAAGCTTTTTTTTTTTGAGGTAATAAAAGTCTTCAAAAGGAACCAAGATCCCTTTTTATAAGCCTCAAAAGGGCATTTACCACGATTCCTGAATCATTGCAACATTTAAGGTAATGATGAGATCGATTTTTGGATCAACGATTGTCATAATAATGACGTATTAATGTCCCATCAACGACTGTCTTCTTAGAAACTGACACAACATATTAAATGCCTGCATGATTGACGTTTCAAAACTATAACCTCAGTTCGGGATGAATCCCAAACGACTGAGGCTCGGGAGAGAGTAGTTGATATACCGAAAATTAACACATGCTTAATATCTTGATAGGTTTTCTGAGGTATAAAGACTAGTTACATTTGGGTACTGACCAAGATAGTGTCTACTGAACAAAAAAATGGGTTCCGAGCAAATCACTGCCTTAAAGAGGCTACCGACCTCAGAATAAGGAAATATAATTCAACGCGATAACTTCTATTTGTGGATATCTTTCAATTCTTATCTTCATAGCTCATAATCTTACTCTAATTGGGATAGTTAACAGCTTATAAATAAGGCTTCAAAGTACGCTTTTAATTCATGGTTAATTACTTTCTTTGTATTACAAATTCTTTTATCCTTTATTAATTTCATGACTGGAGTGACTGCTACTAGAACTAATCCGGTGATTCTATGACCTTTGTTCTTAACAATAAACTTGAAAGGGTTGACCTCCGTTTAGAAACTGGTAACATCACTATCCAAACTGGGAGTTTTTTTAAAAAAGTCATTATTTTTATTTTTTGTTTCTGTATGATCATTGAATTTTTTGATATTATTTTATTTCTAGATTTGAAACAATAGTGATTGACGGGGTAATAATGATGGGACAACTTTTGACCCTATTCTAATTTTTTCTAATCTTTTTTTTTTCTTACGGGTTTTTAAAACTATAATTCAAATTATGTTAAGTCTTCTAAAAGAACTCTTTTGAAAAGAAAAAAAAATGCCTTTGTTTTATTTTATCTTTTTTGAAATCGCCTATTTGAAGAAGTAATGCTTATTAATTCGATGTTGAATGTATTATTCCCTAATTTAGATACTGAAAAAATTAAAGAAGTTAAAAATAAATTAGAATTATTTTAACTTGTCATTTTTTTATACAAAAGTCAATTATATGAGAAAGTAAACATTTGTATTACTTGAATTTGATCTGGATCTTCAATTTGTCATCTATTAATAAGTTTCAAGGTTTTTTTTTTTTTGAAAATTTTAAGTTAGAGAGTTTAAAACCTATTAAAACTATAATGGGTAGATATAATTTTACAATATTTAAAATTATTTAATGAGATAGAGAGTTCTAAAACCTATTGAAACTACATCATTTTTAGTGTTAGATAATTTTATTCAAAAATTGCACCGTGTGGTAAATATAGTTTTATTACATTTAAGATATTTTCAAATTAGTAAAAGAAATTAAAAGTTTAAAAAATATTATAATTATGTTCACTAAAATAAAGTAGTTTTAATAAAATTTTGCACCTGTTATACATATTTTTTTTGAAAGTCTAATTAATTGTTAGGATTGATGGTGAATTTTGTCTTCGTTTTTTTTTCTCGGAATAAGTAGGTAATGTCATTTGACGGATCCAGAAATTTTAGTTAGGGGGATGGACAAATTAAAGATATTAAAATTTAAGAGAGTTCATATGAATATATCAAAAAATTTGAGGAGTCAAGTTCTATTTTATTAAAATATTCTAACAAAATTAAGGGTAGAAAATATAATATTAAAATTTTTAGAAGGGTCAAGTCATATATTGTTAAAATATACTAATAAAATTACGAGTAAATAGTGCAATATCAAAATTTTTGAAGAGGCCATGCCCCCCTTGTCCCTTGCATCCGCGCCTCTAATTGGTTCATTGTCTGCTTCAACAACTTTAATTTATATTACTGAAGCCTTATTTATCAAATTCAAACAACATAATAAAAACCCTAGAACTAGTGGCGGATGCAAGGGGGTTTTTAAAATTCTTTAATCATACTTTTTACCACTTATTTTGTAATAATTTTTTAAAAATTATGATTTGGCCTCTTCCAATTTTTTATTATTATATATTCATATGAACTATCTTAAATTTTATCTTCATTTTTTTTTTTATATAAAAATAATGAGATATTATAATCAATTTAATATCTACACTTTTATTTCTTTTTAATATAATTTTTGAATCCAACACTACTTAAAACAATCAAAATAGTAAAATAACATAGATAACAAAACAACAGATATCATTTCAGTTCAAAAAATTGCATCTCACTGAAAAGGAGACTTTTTATAAGTTTTAAAAAATAAAATATGTAAAAATAGAAAATTTTAGAGGGCCAACTGTTCTCAGCATTTCTTTAGAAAAAAAGATCCAACACAGGTTGGAATAGTAAAAGGTAGAGATTAGGGTTGTCAATGGAGCGGATCGTGACCTGATCAGATCCGAGATCCGATCCGCTAAGTCCAGATATGGTTGTAGAAATAATGATCCGTGACTCGATCCGATCCGAATCTGATTATCCCAAATATAAATGGACCGGATATGATATAAGCTGATCCAATCCGTTTACGATCCGATCCGATCCGATTTGTTTATATATAATATATATATTAAAATTAATATATTATATATATATATATATATTAATATATCAGGCTTATCAGCCCTAAATCTTCTCTTCCCCTTTCCACAATACCCGACGCCTCCTTCGCAGCACTGTCACTCTCCTTAACCCGGCAAGGCACTGAGTCGATCTACGGTTTCTTCGTCTTCTTCATCAGTCTTTAGTGGTTTTGAAGCTGGTTCTCCGGAACTATAACTTCTCTCTTCATCACAATCACTTTCAAAATCATTGATAGACCGGCGGCTAGAATCACCGTCATCGGAAGTTCGGAACTGTCACTACTTTCTTCCATATTTCAGACCAAAGTTTGGTCGAACAGTTGGCGCATGATCTGGTCCAGCCGTTGCTCAGAATCCTCAGATTTTATACTCGCAAGATCTGGTCGGCTTCCGCTTCCCTCTACTGCGATTTACAGGTTAGATTTTTTTTTTTTTTTAATTTATTAGTGTATTTCTTGCATGATGATAATGGTGACCATGAGATTGTTTTGCATTGCGGTTTAATTATACATTGGATGATTGCATGGTTTCAGATATTCATCATACTTATAAGATGGTATTATATTGAATTTGCCAATTTGCTGGAGCTTTTGATCTGGAAACAGTGAAGGCATGCCAAGAGCTGAGCGATAAAAGCCAGATCGTGTCATATAAAATGTCAAAACCTTGTTTCTTTGTGGGTCATGGATCTTTTGGCTTTTGGAACATTGTTTCTTTGTTTTTTTGAAGCCTTTTTTTTAGACATGGTGCTGTAATGGATTTTGAATCTAACAAATTATTGGTTATGATAATTGCTGATAGTAGTAAATTGTGGTAAATGTTAGTTTAAATGAATCAGACCGGATTAACGAATCGGAGATTCAATTATTAACGGATTCGGATACAGATTAATATTCCCATGATTTGTCAGATGGACGAATCAGATCAGATCGGATTTCTTCTTAAATGGATCGGATTAGAATCACCTCTGATTCAATTCGAATCCGATCCGTTTATAGCCCTAGTAGAAATTGCTCAATGATAAACAAGGACGAGTACCATTGGGATTCTTTTTTATTTTTTAGACTTTTATTATTTTATTTATTTTATTAAATTAAATATAATTAACACATTTAAAAAAATATTGTATGTGTTAAAATAAGAAATATGCATATTAATAAAGAATTAAATCTTTAGAATGATATTATTTTTTATTTTAAATATATAACTTTATAATTTATAAAAATAAATAAATGAGTGACTAAAAAATGTTATTATAAACATAGACTTTATAGTTCGAAATATTTTTAATATTTTATTTTATTTTATCGGTACTAGATGAAACGCCTTCTCTCTAAACCTTGACATGATAAAAAAAAATTTCTTCAACCTATCTCATTTACTGCAGAATTGACGATTCCATTAAGATCATTAAACTTTTTTTAAACTCATTTCCTTAAGAGTGAGATTAGTAGTTCTAATAAAATGATTAAATTGTCAAATCCTAATATGATAAAGTTTTAAAGAAAACTTGTTGAAATTTATCTCATTAAGTGTGAGATGGGCAGTCGAATGGAACGATTAAATTACCATCTAACAGGAGGGTTGGGGTGGCGGTGGCGGTGGCATGGCCACTGAGGTGGTGCAATTGCCATAATTTGCAAATAAAAGAAAGAAAGAAAGATGTTTGGGTGGCACGGCATCTCTTTTAATCTGTGTCATACAAAAAGTGATAAAGTCACATAATTGTCGTTTGGCCTTGGCTCACCTCGTACGGACACTCATTTTTATTTTAATTTGGTTTTAAAAAGGCCTCTGGCGTGTCACACGTGGTCAGTACTGTGTACGGAGAGAATAGGTTCCCGGTTACCTGTGCCACCTCTCTGCATTCCGTAGATTCTACGTCAGTTCTTCCTGTTAACCGACAACTAATATAAAATATTATTAAATCTCCCGCAAATTCGAAAGGTATTAAATTTATGGAATAAAAAATAACAAAATATTATGATATATCGAATTATTTTTACAAAAAAGGTACAATTTTTCACTAATTATTTCTATATTTACACAGGTGGATAATTAGTAAAAAAAAACTACAATATTAATCCTTTTTTTTTTATTTGTGACACCATATATAAATGTGAATAATTTTTTATTTTTTTAAATTCACATTGATAATGTAATATATATCACAATATATCTTGTTATATCGTAAAATATAAATACAATAGTTCGATAGATTTTATAAATTAGCATATCATAAAAATTTTTGATTTAAAATTTTTAAAATAATGTTTATATATTATAAAATATCGTGAAGTGTTGTCAATTTTTAAAAATTAACAAAAGTTATTATATTTGTACCGTTGGAAACACATTTAATATATATATATATGAATTGAGGAAATGAGTTTTAAGGAAAGAAAAATGATAAATATAATTCATGTGATGAAGTTGACTTGAGTTGAATTATAAAGAGAAAGAAGATATAAAAATAATAGTAATTATCCATCACTTCAACCTTTGTGTTGCATTTTGTCTCAAAATAGGTGCTTGATTATTTGGTTAAAATTTTAAAACTTGTCGATAGGTGTTTATCTATGAATCAATCTAACTCACTTTTAATATAAACATGCGGAAAAAAAAATTAAAATAATAATTTTGTGTGTAATAAACCAAGCATAATTTTAAAATAAATCATTTTAAATCTTAATTAATTATAATATAACCATTTATATAATAATCAAAATGAGTTAAAAAGTCGAAGCAAGCATAACCTAATCATTCTATTTCTTTTATTTTTTCTCTTTTTTTGTTATTTTTAATTTTTGAATAAAAAATATAAAGAGGAAACAAAAATAAATTTGATTTTTTAATTATATATATAAACATAATTTTATCAGTTGGATGGAATAATATGTTTTTGAAAAATTTAATTAATTTTTCTCCATCTGAACACTATTTTTCAAAAAACCAAAAAACATAACTCAATTGAACTCATAAGAGCATGTTTGAAGGGGTGAGGGAGGAAAATATCACAAGCCGTCTTCGGGATTCTTCTTCAGATAGCGGTATAGGGAGTGGGATGGGGTCATGATTCAAGGCTACTCAGGAGAGGTCAAACATGCCCTAACTCGAAAAATGATAAACTCTTGAATAATGACCTTTAACGGTTGAATGATCGTCCACACACTCGTTTACAACATACTTTTATACTCTTAAAGAGTATCGAATTATTAGTGATCAGCTCCTAGTTTCCGTACTCTAAAAATATAGAAATAAAATAGAATGTTACAAATAAAGAAATGTGCTATATGCATAGCAATATACATATAACTTAACATCTAGTTGTTAAGAGTATTACTCGACGAATAACGTATAATTATTATAGTTTTATTGAGAAAGAAGTTTAGTATTATGATAATAATGAATTTTTTTATGACCATGCATTTTAAAATTTGACACATTACATAACATGCCATTACTTATTTTTAGTGTCACATTTTGATCTTAATTGTCATAAATTTCTTTGCTATCACTTATAGTGATAAGAAGTAATGCTACATTTAAAATTTTTTTTTTATTTCAAATGACAAATCAATGATGTGTCAATGATGAACCACACGCTCTTTTACAATATAATTTAATACTATTAAGAGTATCGAACTATTGCTCAACTCTTAGTCCGCGCGTAGACCAGATTCTTGAAGTAATAATTCCATACTCCAAATGTATTGTAATCCAACGATAAAATAGAATGTTACAAATAGAGAAATATACTATATATACACATATAACTTATCATCTAATTTTTTGAGTATTATTCTATGACTAATGTATAATTATGTATTATTATAGTTTCATTTAATTTTTTTTTTTAGTCATATGATAGTAATGAAGTTTTTTATGATCATGCATGTTAAAATTTGAGACATTACAGAAGATGATATCAATTGTTTTTAGTGTTATATTTTGATTTTAATTATCATAAATATTTTTAATATTATCTTATAGTGACAAGAAACAATGTTATAATTTTTAAATTTTTTTAAAAATAATGTAACAATGATGTATCATTTATTACATTATATTAATTACATAATTTAATATATTATAAATAATAATATAATATCTCATTATTTAAGATACTAGAAATATATTATTTGTCTGGTGGTACTTAGGTAGGGGTGTCAATTTATCTTATCGTGTATTGTTCGGGTCGTATCAAGGCATACATATTTAAAAATATGTGTTAACCCTAACTCGACATTATTAACTAATCGTGTCAAGTTTCAAAACTCAAACCCAACCTATTTATTAAACAGGTTATATGTGTTGACATATTTAACCCATTTATTTTAAAAATTTATTAATCTTTTAATATGTATAGATAATTTTCAAGTTTAATAACTTTGGATAAGACCAAATCAAAGTAGAAATCTCTTTTATAAATAAAAAATCTCAAAACCTTAATAAATATTTGATGTTAGACGAATTACCTTAACTCATAATATATTTTATAATTAACGTGTTAAGTTATGTTAAACGGGTTGATACTGGTACAACCTAAACACGACATGTTTATTAATTATTTTATACGTGTCAACCTATTTATGACTTAAATTCATTTATATTAAATTCAAACTCGTTAAATTTGTGTCGTACTCAAATTATGTTGTTTTGTCGTGTTAAAAGTTGACACGCTGTGTACGTATGTTGTCAATTGATGGTTGGTCCATGCTTTTGAGAGCGCGCTAAACACAATCAGAGGCTAAAAAACACACAAAAACCCCAGATCCTTCGCCAACAGACCTTTGGTCTTCCCCTTTTGTCACTTTTCCAAGTAACCCTGTGCAGTGCATATATATATATATGTGTATATATATATATATATCTGTATCATCAATATCAATATACATATATCGCTCTCAGAACTTCGACGCCTTTCCTACGTTTTCAATACTCTCTCCTCTCACTCTCTAGGGTTTTTATTTTTCGCTTTTAACCGCTAATGAATAGAGATCCTGATCCAACCACCGCACGGCGAGGGCCGATGAACCCACGGAAAGGGGATGTTACGGTCAATTGCCGGTCAGTACGGCCACCGTATCAAGGGTGCAAACCCGAGTTCAGGGCCAATTACAGTCGATATCGCCCTCCGGGACCACCGTTAGCTCCTTTCAACCACTATCGCCCTAATTTCGTTGTGGAGCTTCGTTCTAATACTCGGAGTTTCACTAAGGCCGAAGTTGATGGTTTGATTGCTAAATGTAAGTCAAAGGTCGATAATTTCACCGTTTCTCACTCGGCTTTTGTTGCGGCAAGCTTGCTTTTCCTTCAATGGACCGACGCACTAGAAATAATGGTATATTTGTGGGAAATTCGCCTCGACGGTGCTCATTTATTCACTCCATGGCTCGTGCCGAACGTATTTGTACCGTCCGATATTGAGGAGCTTAGTGATCGGCTCAAAACCCTTTTCTCTGAGCATGTTAGGAGACTTATCGAAGGGGATTTGGTGCAGAATTGGCAGAAGAAGCTGGAGCTAGTGTCGGCCCAGATTGCCACTGTTTCGGGCTCGCTTAAGAAGCGGAACCTATTGAACGTTCGCGAGGAGCTTTTGAAGAAGAGGACAGGACTTATTTCTGAGAGGGATTTGATTGAGAAGAGGATTAAGGAATTTAAGTCTGCGATGAGGTGTATTCTAGCTCATCTTGAAGGGAAGCTGTCGGAGGACTGCGGTGATGCGGGGGTGGAGGTACTTAAGTTCGGCAGGTATTTTGAATGGGGTGAATGCAGTAGGATCCATCACCTACTGATGAGGGAATGTCATCGCCTAGATGATGGCTTGCCCATATATGCCTTCCGGCGGGAAATTCTTGGACAAATATATAGCCAACAGGTTATTTTTCTTTTCTTTTTTGGTTGGTGGTTTCCTCGGTTTACCTTCTTGCTGTACTCACTATTTAGTAACTAGCATATGAGTAATTTACTTAAAGGTTTAGAAGCAGTTTATGGGAAAAGGTAACGATAAATATTAGGTGGTTGATTATCTCATCATAATGCTAGATTATTGTGAAAATAAGAATATAAATTAGTGGGAAAAAATAAATCACTCATTGTTGGTCCCACCGTTACTGGCTGTGGCGAGGGGTGGACTGGTACTGACTCAACCTTAGACATTATTTGTACGAAGGGGCTGCCCTTAGTGTAGCCCTTATTCTCATGCTTGGAAATCTTCAATTGGTCTTGTGAGTTGTTGAATGTTATATTTATTAGATATCAGTATATCACATTTTGGTGGAAGCTTTGAGTCTCTTTTGGAAATTTTCAAAGCCATTTTTCAGTGAAGCTTTTTTGAGAATTTACGTAGCCCTAATCTGGAGATGTGCACTATACATGATCATTCACCAAAGGCTGCTTATTAATGATGATGCTGGAAAACCTAAAAATTCTCTCTGTGAGAGGGGTTTTCTTCACCAAATGTCCTTTCTAGATTTCACTTTGCTCAAAACCCCATCCAAAGCCCTTTGTTATTCATCATTGCCTTTCTAATGCATATACCATAATTCTACCTCACATCTTAAGGCCAACATTTACAATTTATCTTTCTATGTAATTGTAGTCAATTACAGAAGAACTTGGTCAACTGTTTGAGTCCTTAAAGCCCAGACCATGTACTTCCGTTGGTGAGCAAATGGAAACTTAATGAATGAGATGGTAGTATGGTACTCGAATTTAACTTCCATTCCATCCCCAAGGAAAGTCCTTTGTGATTTCTCCAGCTGAGATGTCTTTGAGGTAAAATCTTTAGAGAAGACATGATATTGATTAGAAGACTAGCAAATGTACCCCAGAACAATGCCAATAGAAACATAAATACTACTCCACCTACTAGTATTTGATAGAGTGCACAGAAAAATCCTTCCTTTCAATCACTCAAACTAATACTTCCATTCTCCTTCCTTTTTTGGATAAGTAACTGCACCCTTCCATTCCATACTACCATTTAAGTCTCAAGGACATTTAGTAACAGATGTACCACAGAGTGAAGTGTTGCACAGCAGTACTATTGAAGAACTTGTGAGCTATGGACCTATGGTACAAAATATTGGCCTGTGCTGAAAATTGATATTTACCAATTTATCAGTCCATGTAAATTTTGTGAGTATTGAAAGGATATGGCAGGGTATCTGTTGACATGTTACAATAAGACTGATATGCAATGTGGTTTTCAATTTTAATTTAAAGGAATTGTATCAAGTCATATTTTTATATTCATTCTTTTGGTTTTTTTTCTGAGGCCTTGGAAAACAAGTTTCTAAACTAGATTGCGAGTTACTACATCAAAATTGGATTTAGGTTCGTAACTTGCTATAATTTTTCATGTTGATTTCTTTCCATCTCGTGGAATGTGTATGTGTTAGGAGTTGTTAGACGAACCATGTAGTAAATCTCATGGATTGTGTAAGCAGATAGGAAAGAAGAAGCCACCATTGCATATCTAATGGCATTCCTATCTTCCTTGTTATTAGAGACGTAATGGTGAAGAAAATAGAAGACCCCTCTCATGGGATATACTTGGCTCAAATTTTCAGGAAACCTGGGATAAGTTGCACTCAGGCATTTTTAGGAAATGTAATGATGATACTTTGTTATAACCATAATAATGCATAAATATGGTTAAATCCTCTCACAAAGAAAGGAACAGTATCATCAATGTTCCTCATTCACTTCTCAAAAGTAGTTTTGTCAGCAAGATGAATGAGATTCAGAAATTTTATGAAATTTGAGGATATATAGCTCCCATCTATAGATTTTAGAAGATTTTGCTTGACACTTTTCATTATCTGATTTGTGAGAGAAACCAAAATTCTTTACATATTTTTTAAATTTTTGGGTGTTTTGAATAGACTGGAGCTTTGCTCCAGTATACCTTGTTTGTACATGGCTTGTGCCCCTCTGGTGCTTGTCTGTAATACAATTATTTTCTTTTAAAAAAAAAATGAAACTGTTGATACTGTGTTCTCGGAGCTGTATATTCAGCCCTTCTCCATGGTTTTGAGGTTTGCTGACGGGCATGATTTTCAAAGACCTTTTGGTGGAAGATGATTCTCTTGCTATCACTTCTTGGAGGTGGGTGGGTGGTGCTTTTTTGTTTTTTTTTTTTTTTGGGGGGGGGGGTGGGGGGTGTTTGGAAGATTTGGCATTACAAGTAGATGTTGGGAGTTCTTATACAATCAGTTTATCATAATTATAATTTTTTGTTGGAAGCTCTTTCTAAGGCTCTTAGTGGTTTTTTTTTTTGGGGGGGGGGGGGGGGTGTGGTGTTACTTCCCATTAATTTCTTGCTCTTGTATTTCTGCATTGGTATTGTTGAGTGATACTTCTCGAAAGCTGAATCCTTAGTACGGATGTTTCTTCTTATAGTCATGTTATATTGTTCATTTACCCGATCATTTTTTCAGATCTTTATGATTTAAGTTAAGTTTTGCACCTTCAATGTCAGTGGAACGCTTTCTGTTTAAATCATTTTGGTCTTTCTTTTGATTGCCATTTGCACAGATAATGGTACTGATTGGAGAGACTGGTTCAGGAAAGAGTACGCAGTTGGTTCAGTTTCTTGCTGATTCAGGAGTAGCAGCTCATAAGTCTATTGTGTGCACTCAGCCTCGCAAGCTTGCTGCTATCTCATTGGCTAATAGGGTTCAAGAGGAAAGTTATGGGTGTTATCACGGAAATTCGATTGTTTGTCATCCAACATATGCATTTACTAACCAGTTTGATTCCAAGGTAATATATATGACAGATCACTGCTTGCTTCAGCACTACATGAAAGATAAAAATTTATCTGGGATTTCATGCATCATTGTTGATGAGGCACATGAAAGAAGCTTAAACACTGATCTTCTTTTAGCATTGATTAAGAAATTACTTGATCGGAGACTTGATCTGAGGCTTATTATAATGTCTGCAACAGCTGATGCAAACCAACTTGCGGAATATTTTTTTGGTTGTGGAACCTTTCATGTTGTGGGCAGAAACTTTCCAGTTGATGTCAGATATGTTCCTTGTGCATCTGAAGGCTCTTCTGGTTCTGCTATTATTGCTTCATATGCTTCTGATGTTGTGAGGATGGCTACTGAGATCCACAGAACAGAGAAAGATGGAACTATTCTTGCCTTCTTGACTTCTCAGATGGAAGTAGAATGGGCTTGTGAGAAGTTCCAAGTTCCTTCTGCAGTTGTATTATCTTTACACGGAAAACTTTCTTATGAAGATCAACATCGTGTCTTTCTCAACTACCCAGGCAGAAGAAAAGTTATATTTGCCACAAATCTTGCTGAGACATCATTGACAATTCCAGGGGTGAAGTATGTAATTGATTCTGGCATGGTGAAAGAGAGTAGGTTTGAACCTGGCACTGGAATGAATGTCCTCAGAGTTTGCAGGATCAGCCAGAGTTCTGCAAATCAGCGAGCTGGTCGTGCTGGGAGAACCGAACCTGGAAGGTGTTATAGACTTTATTCAGAATATGATTTTGAGTTGATGCCGCCTCATCTGGAACCTGAGATTCGTAGGGTTCATCTTGGTGTTGCAGTTCTGAGGATTATTGCTTTGGGAATCAAGAATATACAAGGTTTTGACTTTGTTGATGCACCTAGTGCAGAAGCTATTGAGATGGCTATCAGAAATCTGATTCAGTTAGGAGCTGTTACATTGAGAAATGATGTCTTGGAAGTAACTGATGAAGGACGGTCTTTGGTTAGGTTGGGTATTGAACCTCGACTTGGTAAAATTATTCTCAATTGCTACCATCATGGCTTGCGTAGAGAAGGCCTTGTTCTTGCTGCTGTTATGGCAAATGCCAGTAGCATATTTTGCAGAGTTGGTAACGAAGAAGATAAGCTAAAATCTGATTGCCTTAAGGTGAAATTTTGCCATCGCAATGGTGATCTCTTTACTTTGCTCTCTGTTTACAAGGAATGGGAGAGTGTGCCTCTAGAGAAGAAAAATAAGTGGTGTTGGGAGAATAGCATCAATGCCAAATCCATGCGGAGATGCCACGACACAGTCCACGAACTGGATGCTTGTCTCCAAAATGAACTTAACCGTATTATACCAAGTTACTGGGTTTGGAATCCACAGGTTCCCAGTGAGCATGATAAAAATTTGAAAAATGTTATATTCTCTTCGCTGGCGGAAAATGTAGCTATGTACTCTGGTTATGATCAACTTGGTTATGAAGTGGCATTAACGGGAAAACATGTTCAGCTACATCCTTCATGTTCGTTGCTAATCTTCAGTCAAAGACCAAATTGGGTTGTTTTTGGTGAAATCCTATCAATGTCGAATCAATATTTGGTCTGTGTAACTGCTTTCAACTTCGAATCTTTCTCTACTCTTTGCCCTTCTCCATTGTTTGATGTCTCTAAGATGGAGAGTCGGAAGCTGCAAGTGAGAATTTTGACTGGTTTTGGCAGTACATTACTGAAAAAATTCTGCGGGAAGTCCAATAATAGTCTGCTTCAGCTTGTTTCACGTATGAGAACAGCCTGTAGGGATGAACGGATCAGTGTTGAAGTTAATGTTGATCAGAATGAAGTTCTGTTATTTGCCTCTTCATTAGACATGGACATGGTTTGTAGCCTTGCCAATAGAGCATTGGAGTATGAAAGAAAATGGATGCTAAATGAATGCATGGAGAAATACTTATATCATGGAGGACCTGGTGTCTTGCCTTCTGTAGCACTCTTTGGAGCTGGTGCCGAGATAAAGCATCTGGAGCTTGAAAAGAGATGTTTGAGTGTTGATGTATTTCATTCAAATGTGAATGCTGTTGATGACAAGGAGCTTCTGATGTTTCTGGAGAGGAATGCCTTTGGTAGTATTTGTGCAATTTACAAGTTAACATGTATTGTACAACATAGTGAGGAGATGGAAAAGTGGGGCAGGATAACATTTCTTACACCAGATGCTGCTAAGAAAGCTGCTGAATTGAGTCAAGTTGAATTCGGTGGTGCCTTGCTGAAGGTAGTTCCTTCACAGAGCACTTTTGGAGGTGATCGTAAAATGTTCTCATTTCCTGCTGTTAAAGCTAAACTTAATTGGCCTCGTAGGTGCAGTAAGGGGCTTGCAATTGTCAAGTGTGACAAGCAGGACGTGGATTCCATGGTTAATGATTTCTCTGATGTGTTAATTGGAGGAAAGTATGCTCGATGTGAAGCTAGTGTAAAGTATAACGACAGCGTGGTGATAAGTGGACTTGATAGAGAACTTTCGGAAGCTGAAATTTTAGATATATTAACAACTGCAACAAATAGGAAAATATTGGATTTTTTTTTGGTGAGAGGAGGTGCTGTAGAAAATCCTCCGTGTGGTGTTTGTGAAGAAGCACTTCTTAGAGAAATTTCCCGCTTCATGCCTAAAAGGAACCCCCTTGGTAACTGTGTCCAAGTCCAAGTCTTCCTGCCAGAACCCAAGGATTCTTTCATGAGAGCCTTGATTATGTTTGATGGAAGTTTACATTTGGAGGCAGCAAAAGCTTTGGAGCAAATTGAAGGGAAAGTATTGCCTGGATGTCTTTCATGGCAGAAGATTAAATGCCAGCAGCTGTTTCATAGTTCTGTATCCTGCCCTGCACCTGTCTATTCTGTTATCAAGAAGGAATTGGATTCATTACTTGCAAGCTTCCGGCGTCGAAAGGGTATTTCATGTGGCGTAGTATTTTGTTTCTTTTATTTGAATACCTGTTTTATTATTTTGTTATTTTCTTAAATTTTTTAGTATATTTCTTTTTATTCCTATGGTTGCAACTCATGAAATTATTTTCTCTTCTGCTCCCCCCCCCCCTTTTTTTCTTGTAGTGTTTTGTTTATTTTCTTTGAATACCTGTTTTATTATTTTATTATCTTCTTAGATATTTTTAGTATATTTCTTTTTTATTCCTATGGTTGCAAGTCATGAAAAATGTTCTCTTCTGCCCCTCCCCCCTTTTTTTCTTTCCTTTCCTGCTGCTTTTGTACTCATTTGCAATTTCTATTGGATTCTTCTAGAATTACCAATCTTTAATTAAGTCATTAGCTTTTGCTCTTCTTATATGCTACATGAATTTTAGTTCTATCCTGAAACCTATTGGAGGATAAGATACCCTATGCACACTGATCAGAAGAAAAAAAAGAAGAAGATACTTTGCAACACAAAACAGTTCTGGTAAATGTAGGTTTACGCTACTAGTTATTTTATGTTGTTGGTACTGGAGTGGTGGATGCTAAAACTAATCTGTAACCATATATTTTCTCTTCACATTATCTTATTTTCTTAGGTAATGTGATTGTTGGGTTCACATTTGTATGCATCAGTGTTGTCAAAGGCGATCGGGCGAGGTGATTTTTAGTCGTATCGCCTTAATATGTTCCTAGCTAGGCGTCTTCAAAGAGGCGGACGCCTAGGCAATAGCCTTAAGCAAGGCGAAAGGCAACGAATTTTTTAATTTAACATATTTTACTTGTATGCTCTTATACTTATAGTGTTTTATGCACTTATTTAATAATTTTGTAAGAGACATATTAATACAAAAGAATATAGTTATAGTCTAGAAGTATTATTGTCTAATCTATTATATTAATGTAAGTATTATTATCGAACATTAGCACAAAATTGGCCTAATAAACATTTAAATATTTGAAATGTTGTCAAATATTCAAAGTTTTGGGAAGAGTAAGAGTTAGTTTGGGAGAGCTTCAGAATAAATTTTGAAGAATAGATTCTGAAAAATAGATTTCGAGTGTTTGGATGAGATTTGCTTATGATGGCATAATAGCTTATTGAGTGTTTGGTTAAAATTATTGTAAGTGATTCTAGCTCATGAAAGTCTGTTTTGCCCTTCATATATTATTATATATCATTGAGTGTTGTTTGGTAGTAATATTATAAAATTAGATACCATTGAGTGTTGTTTGGGTCTTTTCTTATTGAGTTTTTTTTTTTTTTGTAGAATGTAATAAAATTTAATAACCTAAATAAATTAAATAAATAATTTTAAAATTTTAAATACATAAGTACTAGTATTAAATAAACAAAATAAATATTGTTTCACTTATTTTATTAAGAAAACCGTACTTAAAGATATCTAAAATAATAATTATATCAAATAAAAATTAATATTTAAATATAAAAAGATAACTTTGGAAAGCATAAAAGTTGCTTGCGGCTAATAACTTTTATGGGCCCACTCTTATCTATATATATATATATTTATTATATGTCTAATAATTATATATAAATATGGGCCCTCACTTAATAAAAATAAAGTTACATTTGCTGTTTCCAATATGGGCATAGGGCCCACCATTATTTGTTAAATGGAAAGAGAGATGGTGGGGGCATTCAAGAAATAAAGGGAAGAACGTGAAGGATAATTTAGCCATTGCACTGATGGTATTTTGGTAATAAAAGGGAAGCTGAGAGATCATTTTATAGAAGGAAAGGGCGTCCCACTCCAAAGGAGCTCTAGCCTTCCCAAGACCAATTTCTTGCACGCGATTTCAGATAAGAAAATCTCTGCCAAACGGTCAAGAATCATGGAAAAGGTTAAATCAGGCGTTGCAAACAGGCTTCTAGTCTTGGAGAATCCCCGCCAAACGGGCTCTTAACACTTCAACATCATTTTAAGTAGGAATTAATATTTTATCTTCTATAACCAGCAAATTATTATCATTATTCACAAAATTTGAGCTTACTCATGATAAAACATTGTCATTCTATCAACCAAATTGATCACCTATTTGGAAAGTCTTCTAATATAGGCCTGATTTTTGAAAATTAGTTTAGATGGCTACGAGATTGTCCCTATCATGTCTTTCATATTTTAGAACTAGCAAGTTTGCAAAAATTTTTATATAAGACTTAGATAGATAACAAAACTATGAATATTAATTTAAAAAAAAACACTAAAGCTTAAAATAGTTGTATCACTTAAGTACGTCATATTTAACTTTTAGATTGAATTTTTTTGTGTTACATGATAATTGTTTTAGTGATAAGAATCATAAGAGATTATTTAACTTAGAATGAATTAATTTTTAATGTGTAATATATATATATATATATATATTTTATTAGTTAGCGTCTTTTTTCACTCATGCTAATGTTTTTTTGTTGCCTCATTTTTCGGGCAACGTGAGACCTTAGTGTCTTAAGGCCTTTTGACTTTAACTATACTAATATGCATAACGGAAAAAAATATGATCACATTCCAATATACAGTTTTTGTAGGCTTTTATCTGTATTTGTTTAAGTATCATTTGATAAGTCTAGATGTGCTTATAATAAAATCATCCCACTGGGGGTGTAAAATTACCGACCAATCCCTTATTCTATTGCTGCTGAATTGAAAAACAAAAAGGCTATTACCCAGTGTTGGTCTTGCCAATATGATGTGCTGGGAGGGATAGACTAGAGAAAAAGCTAACGTCTGACGTTGTTTGCACAAAATGGTTGCTCTCAGACCCTAAATATTCAATTAATTTTTCAAATTGGCTGACTGAAATATATAATATATTCGTGGGCCAGTTGACAAGTAATCTGTTGCGTCTTGCAATGTGACTGCTTCTATGATGTCCTTTTGATGGTCATTATATGATCTTTCGTGTTTATTTTTCTGGCTACTGGAGGATAGAGTGGCCTAGTTGACATAAAAAAGGCAATTTAATGCTTCAATATACTGCCACATGGATGAACTGCATGATATGTGAAAATAAACTTTGCAGATAAGGTTAACTAAAGCTTCTTCTCCTCACTGGAAAAGAATTGTTGTCTCCCATGCTTTGCTCAACGATTTAAATTGTAGTAACATTTTTACGAGCTAGAAGGGTTTTCATCAAGCGACCCGGGATAGTTCTGTTTCTAGGGGGTGGGGGATGGCTCCCTCGAGCAACTATTTATGTTTGCCTTGGTTTTCAAAACTCATCCTAGCAATATTACCAACATAGGCTGCCCATCTAATAAAATTGTGTTATTCTTATAGAAAGAAGATTTAAGCTGTTCTTGAGAATGCTAAAAATTATTCTCATCGATCTTAGCTTAGCAATACTGGCAATAAATTATTCTCATTGATCTTAACTTAGCAATACTGGCAATCAGTGGAAAACACAATTTAGCATCTTTTATGAGTGCTTGTGCAAAATTGTGGGACTCCCTTATTTGAGTTGTTGTCTGGTTTCCCCTAGTCTTTCTTGTAAATATTTTCTCTTTTCTTAGCTTTATTGAGACTCCATATATTTCCCTTCATTTGTTGTTTGCTTTTGTATTGCGTATCTTTATTTTGACACTTCTTTTGAAGTCAGTTAAGAATGAATTAACTGAAGCTCACCTAACTGAAGCTCACTTCTGCCAGTAAAGTACTTAACAAAGTTATATATGATTTTTTTCCTCTCTTTAATTTTGAATTGCATCAGTCTCCCTAAACACGTGACATTTCATCTTTGATAAATGGAAAATTGAGGAGCATAATATATATGGGTAAAACAGTTCTCTTTAGGAGCATAATAATAGTTGTCGGATATGTTCTGCAATGGATGGGTGCTTACAGGCAGGATGTTATCTTGTTCACAGGTGTAGAATGCTATCTAGACAGGAACGAGAATGGTTCCTACAGAGTAAGGATATCTGCTAATGCTACAAAAATTGTGGCAGAGTTGAGAGGACCTCTGGAGCAGCTCATGAAAGGGAAGACGATATGTCATACCAGCCTCAGTCCTACCATTATACAGCTTCTTTTCTCCAGGGATGGCATCACGCTCATGAAGTCAATTCAGGGAGAGACAGGAACCTATATCCTATTTGACAGGCATAGCCTTAATGCAAGGATTTTCGGTTCTTCAGACAAGATTAATGTGGCGGAGCAGAGATTGGTTCAATCTCTTCTGACCTTGCACGAAAGCAAGCAACTCGAAGTCCATCTTCGAGGCGGACTTCTGCCTCCTGATCTGATGAAGGAAGTGGTTAAGAAATTCGGACCAGACCTTCAGGGGCTCAAAGAAAGGGTGCCTGGGGCCGAATTCACTCTTAATTCCCGCCGCCATTTCATCTCCATTTGTGGTGACAAAGAAACGAAGCGAAAAGTTGAAGACATAATTCATGAGATAGCGTGGACAAGTGGTCCTTCAGTTCAGAGGGTTCACAATGAAGCTGAATGTCCCATTTGTTTGTGTGAAGTGGAGGATGGTTACCGGCTTGAAGGCTGTGCGCACATGTTCTGCCGGTTGTGCTTAGTGGAGCAGTGTGATTCCGCAATAAAAAACCGGGACAGTTTCCCAATACGTTGTACCCATGAGGGTTGTGGGGCTCTTATTTTGTTGACTGACTTGAGGTCTCTATTTTCAAGTGAGAAGTTGGAGGAGCTTTTCAGGGCTTCTTTGGGGGCCTTTGTGGCAGCAAATGGGGACACTTACAGGTTTTGCCCATCTCCTGACTGCCCTTCAGTTTATAAAGTGGCAGATCCTGGTACATCTGGCAAACCATTCGCCTGTGGGGCATGTTATGGGGAGACATGTAATCGGTGTCACTTTGAATATCATCCGTATCTGTCATGTGAGAAATACCAGGAGTTCAAGGAAGATCCAGATTTGTCGCTGAAGGAGTGGTGCAAGGGGAAAGAGCATGTGAAAAACTGCCCTGTCTGTGGGTTTACAATTGAGAAGGTTGATGGGTGCAACCATGTCGAGTGCAGATGCGGAAGGCACATTTGCTGGGTGTGTTTGGAGTTCTTTGGGAGCAGCGATGATTGTTATGGTCATTTGAGGTCCATACACCTGGCCATTATCTAAACTTGAACTAATTTGTGTTGATATATCGACCTAGTTGACATGTTTGTATATAAACTGACTGATTTATCCATCTATTCCCAAATGTATAGATTATATATACATGCGTAGAACAGGGTAGCAGTAATAACGGATTCTTGTTTATGTACATATGTTTAGCTGATGCAGTGAATCACGTTTTAGCGATCTCTCTCTCTCTCTCTCTCTCCTCTCTCTCTCTTTAAGTCTGAGTCTTTCAGCTTGAGATTCAACGTGGTGGAGGCTTCAATGTTTTCAAAATTTTTCGCACCCAGTCTGAGTGCTACTATAACTCTTTGATGCTTCTTATGGTTCTGTAAAATTTACCGTTTCTCCAGGTTCTCATTTACAGAATGATGCTAAAATATGTGATATAATACATATAACCATATTTTTCTTTGTTGCTTTTTGTTTAGCAAAATGTTTCAGCTAAAACTAAAGAAAGTATAAAATCAGAACAAGTATCTGCAACCAAATGCAAAGCTCACACCAGCAATGCCCAGGCAAAGGGCAAAGGCCATGAACCAAGTCACGCTGCCAACATCCTCACCATCATCTTCTGCTACATTCATTCGACCAGAGCCGCCGCAGAATTGCCTTTGTAACTTTGACAATTGAAGCTCAAGCAATTGCACCCAGTGGCGGTAGGCGAATAATTGCGATGACTCCGCCAGCAGGGCATTGCAAAGACAATCCTTCTCTTTGGCCAAAACTGCAGCCTTCTTCTCTGCTTCTCTTGCCCGCGTCTGCGACAGTCTCAAAGCCTTCAAAAGCTCCAATTTCTCATTCTGATACCCATTTCCAGGTAACCGGAGATCATCATCATTTTCGTCGTCTTGAACCATCATGCTACAAATTCTATTCATGGACGATAGAACCGTTTTATCTGGCCCAGAAAAAACCTTGAGCGGCGGAGGCAAGTCGCAGTTCTGCATAAGGTCGAGGCCGGACTTGTGAGAAAACACGAGACCCATCACCATCTCGTTCCCGTCTAATCCTCCAGAATTTGGTTTCTGGTTGTTTGATATCCATCCGGCCATATTCTTGGCCGATTCAACGATTGAAGACTACCTTGCAGGCAAAAAAAAAAACATAAAAAGAGAGAAGATTTTGGAAGAAAACACAAGTTGAAGCTTAAAAGGAAGATACAGAGGGGTTGGGGGTTGGTAGCTGATGTCGTGAAGGGGTAGTTAGATTGGAGGAGAAGCAGAGAGAATGCCGCAAGCAACGGGTTTTATGAGTTGGCTTCTGCCTGTTAAATGGTGGTGGATTGTTAATTAATTACAAATATTTTTTGCTTGCGTGAGCACACAGATAACATATCCCTTGCAACTTAAAAAAAGTAAATACTAAATGCTTACCAATAGTTACATTGATTCTTTGTAATATATGATAATTATAACAGGAACTTTTTTTTTTGGTAATGCCAGGTATAGTTTAACTATAAATTAATAAAGTAATTACTTTAAACTTCATGTAAAGATAAGATTCCAATAATTAAATTAAAAGTTTAAAATTAATAGAAGTCTAACTCTATAAAAGATTCCAGAATTTATGAATTTATAATATAATTAAATTAGAAATCTAAATTTAATAAAAATAGAATACTATTAAAAGGTCCTATAAAGACTTCATAAAAAAAAAAACTTAATTCTATTAATAAAATTTTATTTATATTTTACTCTAATATTTTATTATTATCTATTTAGATAAAAAAAATTATGTAAAAATTCTATTATTAGAATTTCATTTAATATATTCTTCTCTTTTATTGAAAACAATTAAATTTTATATAACAAAAGTAAATATAATTTATATATATATATAAAAAATAAAGTAAAAAATTATATTAATATTTAAAAAAGCTTTAGGCTTCTAATTGTCTAGAGCCGATCCTGTTCCTGTGTAATGCCGAAAAGATAAGGAGAGTCAATATAATATATAAGAGTATTTTAATTATATAAAAAGAATTAGTTCATTTGTATATTGTCAATATAACAAAATGAAAATTAGTTTAATTTCAAAAAATATGAAAAAAGTTTTTGTAATTGTTAAATAATTCAAAAAAATTCACTGTTATTATTTTAAATATATATATATTTTTTTATTTGGACAAATGACTACATTAGATATGGTCGTAATGACATTGCATTTGGGGTTTGAAGTGCAAAATTCATTGTAGCGTTGAGATTTGGAGCCGTGAACGTCCATTCCCGAGACGCTACCAGAGCTCCATTTCAATGAGCGGCAGCAAACATCTATTATATAATTATATAATTTAAGTTTTTATATATAAGTTATTTATAAAATACATTTTAAATTCTTTTTATGTAACATAAGACCCAACAATACCAAATAATATCTAATAAATTATTAAAGACAAAATCGATTTTCATGCAATACAATCACTTATTTTTATCGAACACTAAATAAACTATTATGTTATTATAAGTTATTCACGTTCAAATATTCAGAATTCACGTATTATAATCTATTTTTCTTAATATGAAACTCTTCTAAACTAACTTATATAATGGCAATGATAACACAAAGTTATGGGTGGTGATGGGTTGAACTCATGTACTAGTTAAAATTTAAGAGAAGTGTAACCTAAACGTTTAATTATTCTTCATCAAATTTAGTTATTTTTGACTCAAAACATGGTCGGTTACAGTTATGTTATATTACTGACGCAGTTTAGAGTTGGTATTATTAAAATATTACTGACAATATATATTTTGGTCAATTAATTATCTCAGACGACTTTTGATGTCGAAAAATATGCCATCGTCTTTCTATCGTAATTCTAACATTTAATTTTTCTATCGTAAATGTTTAATGTAACCAACAAATCTATAACCGACGACTAACATTTGTAAAAAATAACCTCATTTCTTGTAGTGAACCATAATCAAGAACGACACACTTTTCCATGGATAGTTTCTTTCGAAATCGTGATAGCAGATATAGGTTACACGATTACTGGCACTGGACATTTGATTACGACATTGCACAACTATTTGTAGACTTAGTCGCATCTCTACGACATGAATACAGTAACGATCATGGCTGTCTCCTTTGGTACCTACTAATATTCAACATTTAAAAGTTGAAAGCTGCTCCTCTTCGTGAATCCCAACATATCCTTGCTTGGAATAATGGATACGTCCACCGGTTTAAGAAATTATTGTATAGTCTCAGATCATTTGTTCGACTAATCATAAGTTATCGTAAATATATTATGTTAAATTTTTAAGAGATAAAATATAATTTTTGTATATGTGACATTTTATGATTAGTCAAGACTATTGATTTGATCTAAGTTAAAGATGTTGGCGTGAGCTGTTGAAACTAACTTAGGAAAGTCAAACGGTAGCCATTGAATCAGCCCAAACATCATGGCAAGATCTCTGTCATGATGGGTGTATAACCAAAAATAGGATCGAATCTTTTTCTATATATTTGTATATCCTCAATGTAAAAGAGATATAAAAGATATATACCAGTATAGAAGTTGACATGGTATCAAAGCATCGGTTCTGGGTCTTTCATCCAGTCTTCTCCAGTTCGTGATCTGCTCCTCCGACAATGGCAGATACCGACGGTAGCACCACCTCCGGTGAAACCCCACACACCACTGACTCCATTCTCAATACATTCATCAAAACCATGACTGACGTGTTATCCAAAGCCCATGTTTCGACCCCTACCACTGAAAATACCACAGCCCCTATTGGTATCAAGTTGGATGGCTCCAACTATGCCCTTTGGTCCCAGGTTGTCGAGATGTATATCTCCAGCAAAGACAAACTGGGATACATCAATGGTGATTTTTCCACACCATCTTCGACCGAACCATCCTTTCAAAAATGGCGCACCGACAATGCAATCGTTAAAGGGTGGTTAATCAATTCGATGGACTCAAATCTAATCGGCAATTTCATCCAATTTCCTACTGCCAAATCAGTTTGGGATGCCGTTGCTACTACCTATTTCGATGGCAACGATACTTCCCAAGTCTATGAACTCCGACGACGGGTTACTCACTGGCGACAAGCCGACAGCTTTCTGGAGAAATTTTACACCGAATTACAGGGTATCTGGCGTGAGATAGACTTCCGCCGACCCAACCCAATGAAGTGTAGTTTGGATATTCATTAATATAATCAACTGGTTCAAGAGGATCGAGTGTATACCTTCTTGGACGGACTTGACGACTGCTTGGATAATATTCGCAGTGACGTGCTCTGGATGCAACCGTTTCCCTCAATCGAACAAGCGTATGCCCATGACCACAGGGAGGCGCTCCGGCAAGCTGTCATGAGTGACGGTGACACCGACGGTATCTCTGGCGGAGTTCTGGTCGCGAAGGGGCTGAAACCCAGTCATGGTGTCTCACCTTCGAGAGGGGTCTCTCCCTCTGCCGTGCGATCCAACTGTGGTAAGGACCCCTCCAGTGTTGTGCGACCCAGCCATGGTGGACGCTTCACGAACCGAAGTGGGATGTCTCCCTTTCTCATAATTTCTAACCGAACCCCTAGGAAGCCCACTGCTTCACTTAAACCAAAACATTTATCTGAGGCCAAAAAGTGCTCTCACTGTGGAAACCAGCGCCACATAAGTGAGACTTGTTTTAAAAAAATTGGATATCCTGATTGGTGGTTTGAATTACAGGCAAAGAAAAAAAGGGACGTGGATAGCAACACGGGCCAAGCGACAGTAGTGTCAGCCGAACCCCATCTGTCTTTGATTCCACAAGATGAGTCTTCTCTGGCTGCGGGACCCACTTCTGATATAGGTAACTTTGGTTCGGGTTTAGTTACTTCTTCCCGTGATATTGATCGCAATGCTTGGCTCCTTGACTCCAGAGCCACAGATCACATGACTTTTACAGCTACTGACTTTACTACCACATCTCCGCCGCGACGCACCAGTGTTGCCAATGCTAATGGGGTTGTCTCTTCGGTCATAGGAGCTGAATCTGTATATCTGTCTCCTTCCCTTCAGTTGTCAAATACATTACTTGTCCCATCTTTCTCTCATAAATTACTGTCAGTGAGTCAAGTTATTACAGAATTAAATTGTGCTGTCCTAATTTATCCTACTTTTTGTCTTCTTCAGGATATTCTCACTAAGGAGATCATTGGGCGTGGTACTAGAAGGGGGGGTCTATACTACATGGAAGATGTCAGCATTGGACATACTCATCACATACAAAGTGATGGGCGGGACCGAAAAATTTGGCTGTGGCATCAACGTTTGGGGCATCCAAATTTTGGGTATCTGAAGCATTTACTACCAGACTTTTTTTCTAATAAAGTGCTATCTGATTTTAAATGTACTACTTGCATTTTGGCCAAAAGTCATCGTATTTCTTATCTATTACGAATGAATAAAAGCACTATTCCCTTTGCTTTAGTTCACTCTGATGTGTGGGGTCCCTCCCCTATCTTTATTGGTTCTGGCGTTCGTTGGTTTGTCATATTTGTTGACGACTGTACCCGTATGACTTGGCTGTAGATGATGAAACATAAAGATGAAGTGTTACAAGTATTTCAATCATTCCATGCTATGATCCAAACTCAGTTTTCAGCCAAGCTACGCGTTCTCCGTTCTGATAATGGTGGCGAGTATGTTAATCAACTCTTCCACACTAATGTCGAAAAGCATGGCCTCATTCATGAAACATCGTGTCCTCAGACACCTCAGCAAAATGGCATAGCTGAGAGGAAGAACCGCCATATTCTCGAAACTGCACGGGCCTTACTACATGGAACTCATGTGCCGACCCGATACTGGTCTGATGCAGTATCCACTGCTGTACATTTACTCAACCAACTACCCTCCAAAGTCTTACAATTTAAGACTCCGCTCTAGGTTTTGGCATCCCATGTTCCCCTACCCACTGCTCTTATACTTCCTCCTCGAGTTTTTGGGTGTGTGGCTTTTGTGCATCTTCACAAAAATCAACGAACCAAACTGGACCCGTGTGTTCTCCGCTGCCTTTTTTTAGGATACGGTGTACACCAGAAAGGCTATCGGTGCTATGACCCATTACCCACCGCACCTATGTGACCATGGATGTCACCTTCTTGGAGTTCGACTCTTTTTTTCCAGCCCCCACTTCTTCTCTTTAGGGGGAGACACGAGATAAAGATCAGAATTGGGAGAATTGGTTACAATTTGACTGGCCGAATAGTGAAACAATGGCAGATGAAGTACCAAGCCCAGGGCTAGTTGAGTCCACAGGGCCAGATGGACCTACAGAGCAGAATACACCTTCAGAAAATGATATGCCTTCACCAACTGAACCAAGCTCCCCCTTTTCCTCAGTACTTGCAGACTCGTCTCCTGAGAATATCCTTGAGGTAAGCACTCTTGACTCGTCCCAATCTATAAGTAACTTGAATACTCCTGCTGATATACATTGCCTTTCAGGGCCAATTGTGGCAAGCCTCCGAATCGATACTCTCCTGAGATCGAAGAACGAAGATCAAAGTACCCAATTGCCAACTACGTGTTCACCAGGAGATTATCCGAACCTCTTCAAGCATTTGTGCACGTACTTTCCTCAAATCAAGTTCCAGCTGGAGTTCAGGAGGCCTTGTCGGATCCAAGATGGGCTAAGGCAATAAAGGAAGAAATGGAAGCACTGTTAAAGAACAACACATGGACCATAGTTCCGTTACCTGAAGGGAAGAAAGCAGTAGGTTGCAAATGGGTATTTTCCATCAAACACAAGACAGATGGATCAGTTGAAAGGTACAAAGCTAGGTTGGTGGCAAAAGTCTATACACAGACGTATGGGGTAGACTACCAAGAGACCTTCTCACCGGTTGCAAAATTGAGCACTGTAAGGATACTGTTATCTCTTGCAGCGAACCTTGACTGGCCATTACATCAATTTGACGTGAAAAATGCCTTTCTACACGGTGACCTTGAAGAAGAAGTGTACATGGACCTACCTCCAGGCTACACGGCATCCACTGAAACCAAGGTTGTGTGCAAATTGCAACGAGCACTGTATGGACTGAAACAATCATCTCGAGCGTGGTTTGGGCTGTTTAGTCTAGCAATGAGGAAATATGGTTTCAAACAAAGTAACTCAGACCATACATTGTTCCTAAAGCACAAATTGGGCAAGATAACTATACTGATAGTCTATGTGGATGATATGATTATTACAGGAGATGATGAAGAAGAAATATCCAAACTACAAAAAGAGTTGGCCACCGAATTTGAAATGAAGAACTTGGGAGGCCTCAAGTACTTTCTGGGAATTGAAGTTGTCAGGTCCAGACAAGGAATATTTCTTTCCCAAAGGAAGTATGTGTTGGATATATTAACTGAGGTGGGAATGTTGGAATGCAAACTAGTGGATAGTCCAATTGCTCAAAATCATAGACTTGGAGAATACCCAAAGCAAACACCAATGGATAAAGAGAGGTACCAAAGGCTAGTTGGCAAGCTTATATACCTATCACATACTCGCCTAGACGTACGTTGTAAGCGTAGTGAGTCAATTCATGCATAACCCCAGTGAGGATCACATGGATGCTGTAATCCGGATACTAAGATACTTGAAATCCGCACCTGGGAAGGGACTTATGTTTTCAAAGAATGGGCACTTAAGAATTAATGGCTATACAGATGTAGACTGGGCTGGAAATATCTCAGACAGAAGATCTACTTCAGGTTATTTTGTGTTTGTTGGTGAGAATCTTGTTACATGGAGAAGCAAGAAGCAAAAGGTGGTAGCATTTATAATGTACCACATATATCAATAATTATGCCAATAAAAAATATAATGGAACTAATACTAATACTAATACATGTGAAGAAGACTAACGGCTTGTTTGAATGAGATGATTTAGAGAGAATTTGTTTTCAAGTAGAGTGATACACAATCTCTCGTTTAAATTTTGACGCTTTAACATATTTATGTCCCTCCTTTTTTTATAATGATTTTTATAGTTTTGATCGAGGTAGCATCGAGATTTTAGGCGCACAACACTCATATCTTGTATGTAAATACAATGCCTTTTTTTTTTTTTGGGAGAAAAATTACAATGATTTTCTCCAAATATTTTGAAAATTACATACAGTCTTTATTTATGATATTAGCATGCACTCTTTTTTATTTTGATGTTGCTAATAAATTCTCTAGTCATTAACACCTATTATTGACAGTAACGATTTTTGATGACATTATTACAAATTATTTTCAAATATTGAATTTGCCCATAAAATAAAGGAAAAGATAAATTTTCCCTTAAAATAAAAATTGAGGAGACAAAATCTCTCTCTCTCTCTCTCTCTCTCTCTCTCCGGACAATGACTCTCCCTCTGTCTCTCTCTCTCAAATTCTCTCATTATCACTGCAATCAACTCTCTTATAATTCTCTTCGGACAATGACTCTCTCTCTCTCTCTCTCAAATTCTCTCATTATCACTGCAGTCAACTCTCTTATAATTAATGAATATGTGAAATAAAAAATTTATTAATTATTAAATTTTCATATATTTTTATTAGTCATAAAATGTTTCTTATATGTATATTACTTTAAGTAAAAATGAAGACTATATTAAACTTTTCAATGACATTTCAATATTCTAAAATATATATATATATATATATAGATATATATAAAATATTTCAACTTATGTTATTAAAAAAACTGTTAATATCCTTTTGAACTAAGTTATATTTCCTATGTTTTTTATGTCGTAATTTTTTCATTTACAATACTGTTACTTCAGTCATTTAGAATTAATAAATATAATTGCTAAGACATCTCGTAAATGAAACATATATAATTATATTCATGACTATTTTATCTCTCTTATAATTAATATTATAAATATTTTTTTTGAAAAAATATTAATTATTAGATAAAAAAATTATTAATTCTCTACCATATAATTAAGTTGGTTTCCTAAAAATTTATTATTATTAGAAATCATTAACTTATTGATTATTAATTATAAGAGGGTCAACTGTATCTCTAAAATTATCACTTATTTTGTTTTTTAAATTTTGATAAGCAAAGAAGATGAAATTTATTGATGAAAATAGAATATAAAGAGTACACAGAATACATTAATAAAAAAAAGATAGATATAAAGGAATAGGAAGTAATATAAGCATCAAGAGAATAATATCCCAACTAAATTGACACATTACTGCTGACCAAATCATTTGCAACACCACCGCAGAAACACCAAAAGGGATCACCTTTAATGATGAAGATGGCTTAGGACCACAAGACCCATAGGATACTTGAAGAAACAAATAACCGAATACAGCAGCCACTCCACCATGAGAAAAAGCCAAAATGAATCACTCATCCCAGGCCTAGATAGAGACGAAGAACTAAAGCTCCAGAAGTAGCCAAATCAATATTGGCATTTCACGATGCAGGCTCTCCCCAACGAACCAACATTAATACTACAACATCACCCAACATTGGATTTCCTGCAACAAGGAATTATGCCTGGGTCACTGACTACTTAGAATTTGGGGCAAGTGGTAGATCAAATCATTAACCGAGTAGTGTAGCCTTCCCAACTTGATTTTACCCAATATGCCACTCTGACCTTTATCAGATCCTTTGGGAGTTTTCATCTTGGATGGAATTTATTAAACAAGCAATCATTCCTAAGCTTCCAAACTGACCACAGAATAGCGAAGGGAATGGTTTCCCATATTGCTTTTTTTAAATTCTTGAACTTAAAGCTATGTCACCATTCAAAAAGACCTCCAAAGGAATTTGGGACTACCTATTGGATACTCCACCAGTCGACACAGTCAGACCACACATTCTAAACGTCCGAGCACAAGAGTAGAACTTGCACTGAAGATTCGAGTTCTTTGCCACAGAAACAACATAGACATTCAGATTCATTTCTTACGATGCCGAGCTTGAAGAGGAGCTCTGCTGATTTAATGCGATTATTCCAAGCAAGCCAACTGAAAAATTAAACTTTAGGGGGAGCAAGATTGGACCATATCAACTCCATGATATGAAAAACAGGATTGTTGGAGGCTTCAAGAATAAAGTATAGAGACTTGACAGAGAATAGACACGAGGGTTGGGCTTTCCATGAGATATAGTCTTGTCGGCTATTGGAGACCAATGGGGCGTTGAGTAGAAAAGCCTTGAGTCTTTGAAGTTCCTCTTTTTCCCATGCGAATAAAGACCTTCGAAGGGCAATGTGCGAAAGAACTAGAGTCGCACGATGCGCGGGTGAATTTCTCCAGATTTCCATTTTTGTAAACTGATAGCATGAAAAGCCTAGTGAATAGACAACTTAGAGGAAAATCATCCACCCAAGAGTCATTCCAAAACGAAATACTCTTACAATTTTCAACGACAATCTTCAAGTTGGCCACTGAATAACTAGTGGAGGGTAGGATGTCGTTTCTCAACTAGAATAATATCGAGCCAGATCCTAGACAATTTATTCAAGTTTCTAGCTGTTGGAATCCATTCACTGCCCATGAATTGATATTTTTCCCGAATTACTTTCCTCCAGAGAGCTTTTTTCAACCCCAAATCTCCACCGCCATTTGAGGATGAGGCACTCATTCACGTCACACACTTTTCTGAAACCCAAACCTCCGAAAGCTTTGCCCCTTGAAGATTTCTCCCAGCTAATCAGATGGAGCTTTCTTCTAATTGCAATCACCCCATAAGAAACCATACTAGATTTTGTCAATTTGAATAGCCATAAGATTCTGGCATTTTAAACATCGACATGTAATACAACGCTAGACTTGGTAGCACTGACTTGATGAGAGTGATTTTTCCCCCGAATGAAAGATATTTCATTTTTCAGGAGGCTAACTTTTTCTTGTAGAGTTCGATTACTGGAGCCCATGTTTTTTTGAGATGGGAGCTAGCACCCAAGGGAAGGCCCAAGTATTTTAAGGGGAACTCGAGATGGTTACACCTCAAAATGTTGGCCATTTCTAACACAAAGCTATCAGGAACACCAACTCCACAGATAACACTTTTGAAAAAGTTGATTTTCAGACCAGAAGCTAACTTGAAGGACCTCATGAGTCTTTTGATATTGAGATTTTTAGATCGATCTGTCTCGCAGAATATTAAGTGGCATCTGCGAATTGAACGTGACTAATATTCACGCCACTATTTCCCACACTTGTACCTTTGATGAAGCCAAGATCTCTTGCAAACTTAAGGAGCACATTTAGACTTACTGTCAAAATATTGAATAGAAAGGGAAATAACAGATCACCTTGTCTCAATCCCTTCTCCATGCCAAATTCTGAAGATGGGGATCCATTCACTAGGATACAGACTCTGGCTGTGGTTATGCATTCTTTGATAAATCCAATCCATTTTGGTCTAAAATTGAGATTGACCAGCATAGTAATGAGAAAGGACCAGTTGACGCAATCAAATGCCTTTTCAAAGTTCAGATTGAGGGACCCCTTTGTTATTACTTCTCTTCCATCCATCCACCATTTCATTCGCTATAAGAATTCCATCAAGTATGTTTCTTCCTTCAGTTTTCATCAATAATTGAGGGTAAGACTTTCTTGCTTCTAAAAGACAATACTTTTTGCAAGGATCTTGAACATGCAGCCTATAAGGCTTAAAAGCCGATCATCTCCTAACCCGTCTGGATTGTCTATTGTAGGAATCAAGGATAGAAATGAGGAGATTAAAACACCATAATGGATTCATGCAATGTAATTAAAGTGGTCGCTTGACCAAGCGTTCATAGGCCTGATTTTGGTATTTTGAAGATTATAAATGTGCAATTGATACAAAGTTGGGTGTTTGATTGCTACGTGTCAATGTTTATGCAATGAAAAGAACACCCCCAACGGTTGATTGCCCAAAGTTTTGGAAAACGAAAAATTATTGCATAGTTTGAGACTATAAGTTTTGCCCTGTATAACATACTGATTTTTAAGGAATAATAATAAAAAAAAAATTGTATTCATGATGAATGATGGGGAGATTGAGATTGATTTTGATACCCAGTTGAGTTATTACATGCTGCTACATATTCAATAATAATCTAATATAATATATATATATATATACTTGATATGATTAGAGCTTATTCCAAATAAGACAACATACTATTTTCAATGGTTTAATCAAATCCCCAAAAATAATTGGCCTTTTCAGTTTGATTGTTTATTGTTTATGGACCCATACTTCCAGAAAATTATTTGCAGGACCAATACGTTCAACAAGACCAGAAATGTAGGGAGAGAATGTCTTAGGACACTAGCAGTATTAAAATTCATCATTTAAATTATTAGTGCATTTCATGTGTGTGCAAAACCTATAGACACGTAGGCACTAATAATTTAGGTGGACAAAATTTTGACACTTATAAATGTTAGTAGCATTTTAATATCATGCTGCGAGATTGATTTTGATACCCAGTTGAGTTATTGCATGCTGCTACATATTCAATATATATATATATATATATATATATATATATATATATACTTGATATGATTGAGCGCTTATCCAAATAAGACAACATACGATTCTTCAATGGTTAATCAAATCCCCAAAAATAATATTGCCTTTTTCAGTTGATTTGGTTATTGTTTATGGACCCATACTTCCAGAAAATCTAGTGCAGGACCAATACGTTCAACAAGACCAGACATGTAGGGAGAGAATGTCTTAGGACACTAGCGAGTATTTAAAATTCATTCATTTAAATTATTAGTGCATTTCATGTGTGTGCAAAACCTATAGCACACGTAGTGCACTAATAATTTAGGTGGACAAACTTTTGACACTTATAAATGTTAGTAGCATTTTAATATCATATATATTCAGATAGAGCCTAGAGCACTTGGGTGCTGCAGCTTGTAGCTAGATCAAATTTATGTGAAAAATCACTTATCTTCCCAATGTTGCATAATGCAATAATGAAGACGGGTTGATTATAACTTGTCGAAAGGTCCTTGAAGGAGAGAAGTTATTTAGTGTAATCATCATTCCACATCATTATCTGATTTAGAGCGAAGGTCTCTAACAATTATATCACTTTTCCTGAATTATCTTTTCATTATTGCTTGGCCTCTTTACCTATAAATAAGCCCTGGAATATGTTAGAATATAGAATATAGAATATTCTGATTGTATATAAAATATTCTGATTGTCTTTTCATTATTGCTTGGCCTCTTTACTTATAAATAGGTCCTATACTGTACAGTTTATATACACAAAAGTATATACAAATATTTTCACAGTTCTTTTCTTTTCTCTATTTCTTCAATATAAATTGATGTACGTGTAGACTCTGATTGACCACACGTAAAGGAACATGTTAGATAATATAACAATAAAATTACATCTTCTCTGACTGACCACACGTAAAGGGATGTGTTAGATAATATAAGAATAAAATTATATCTTTTCTAATAAGTTTAAACTTTTAGATAAGTTGCTAGTTTGACACTACTTAAGATTCATCAAATGATATATTTAATTTTTATTTCATACTTGACTTAGTATCAACATAAGGACAATAATAATAAATGAATAATTTGCAGGCATAATCCACTCAAGCAATTTCCCTACTTTTCTTCATTTTAGTGTGCCTTCTAGTAAAGAGCATTGCTAGAGTTCCAAACTTTATTTTTCATCCTTTCACAAGTTAGGTATTCTATCAATCTGTCATATAAGTATGATAGTTTTTATAATTTTAATTTTATAACAGATTTCATGTGAATTCCATAAAATACTGAAGTTATAGAGGTCGTCACACCAAGTAACAAACTCTTGATATAATTTCTCAACAAAGTGAGTCCCATTATTGTGTGAGAAGGTGTGAATAAAGGTGGAAAGTCTATCATTTTCAAATTGAATAAGATGTACATTGACTCAAAAATTCTTTCTCTAAGTTAAAATCTATTTTGGATCGTTGGATTCTTTGATGACTTCGTTTACTTTAGACCTGGCAAAATGGGCGGGTTGAAAACGGGTCAAACCCATATATGACCCGCATCTAAACGGGTCTATTACGGGTCGGGTCAAACTCGGGTCGGGTTGACCCTTTTTGAGAATGACTAGAAATAAAGTTAAAAACAAAAAAAGTTCTTTTTTCCCTCTAAAAATAAGATAATTTAACAAATTCAATTTGAAGATTTCTCACACAAATTCAATTTCCCACTTCCAGCACTTACCACAAAAATAACAAAGGACTTCAACTATTAATCATACTCCTTTGTTGGCCACAGAAATAAAAAAAATTCCAACCACAGAAATAAATGCAGTAACTAATATTTAGTGGCCACAGAGTACAGCATGATCAAATAAATAAGAACTTTAAAACAAATTTTTAGTAACTAAGTGTCATATCAAGTAGTAAGCAACTATGTATTTGTAAAGATTACAAGTAAGTCATAGTCACATTTGCTATTAGCAATAGCACACAGTACAAAACGTGCACAGCTACAGCTACAGGGAAACATTGTCCTAATGTCACCAAAATTTCAAATGTACACACAGTACTGAGGGATTTGTGCCTGTAATTTCTAGTATGAGGACTAAGACCCTAAACTTCATCATTCAACAAGCAGGGATAGGTCATTCACTTTGAACAACAACATGGAGGTACAAAGAACAGCTCATCCGATGGTGCCCAAATTGATCTGAAATACAAATAAAATTACCAAAAAGCAACAGAAGTTAGTAAACATGATTTCAGTGTTTAAATATGAACTAGAACAGACATTTGAACATGTATACCTGTCACCTAGTCCTGATTCTCATTTTTCTAGAACTCCTTACTAGGACTAACCTAAATGGCTTATGAGAAACTAGAATGTGAATCATTTGAACTATTTTTTAGGGTTGTAATTATGCTTTCAAAATCCTCGGCAAGTTCTTCATCTTCCTCATCTTCATTTGAAACTGCATTTGAGAAATGCCAGTTAGATTAAATTAAATAAATATTTATGTACATATATACAATATAAAAATCCCAAGTAATTACTTACACTTAATATTACCTTTCTCGTACAACCAATCTCGTGTGCATAACAAAGCCTCCGCATTCTTTGGTACGATTGAACTGCGATATTATTAAGAATTTGACTCCCAATGCTAAAGGCCGACTCCGATGCAACAGTTGTGATAGGAATACTTAAAATGTCACGTGCCATCAAAGCAAGTTCAGGATACCGCAATTTATTAGCCTTCCAATAACTAAGGATATCTAGATCTTGCTTTCGATCAAACTTTTGCTCTTCTAAGAACAAATCCAACTGTGACTTGTTTCTAGTCAAGCCATAGTGTTGACTCTCATATATATCAAATTCCTATTCAAATTAAACATTTCGTAATTATAAATAATAAAAGTAAGAAATATAATCTAGAAATAAAGAACCAGCCAATTTTACTTACATCCATCTCATCACCTATATTATCACCTCCACTAGCACAAGCCACTGATGATTGATTTGATGTAGAAACAAAAGAGAGACACATATTCTTCAAATAACATATATAACTTATCCCAGATGAACTTTACCCTATCCACATATGTCGCTGGATATAATTTTTTAAAACAAAACTCTACAAACTATAACTTATAGCATGGATCCAATATGATGGCAAAAGATAACACAACGTTATAACACTCCCAATACTTGTCAAACTTCTCCTTTATTTGTTTGGCCATGCTACTTATAGCATCACATGAATTTCTCATTTCCTCCTTTATTAGCATCTGTATCTTCCAAACCCCATGAAAATACAAATTCGCTGTTGGGTAATGAGAACCAGAAAAAAGTGTGGTGATATCATAAAAGGTTTTAGAAACTTGGTAATATTTTCAACCTTAACCCACTCATCATCTGATGGGCAAGTCTTAAAATGTTCATCGTTTATTGTAGTTGGTCAAATGCACGACGATACATTAAAGCACCGTTAATCATCAGATATGTATAATTCCATCGCGTTGGCACATCTTGGCATACTTTCTTACTACAACTTAAAGATAGTTGAGCAATGCATTCAGCAAACTTGATCTTTCTTCTTTCACTACCTCTAACATACTTCACACTTTCTCTAATCTTGTTGACTGCTTCATCAATCACCTTAAGACCAGCTTGCACAATCAGATTCAAAATGTGCGCACCACAGCGCATATGAAAAAACTCTCCACCACAAAATAAAGTGTCAATTAAAGAAAGATGACACTTCAAAACATCAATTAACCCATCATTATACTTGGCATTATCCAAGGTAAGGGAGAATACTTTCTTCTCAATGCCCCATTCTTTTAGTAAATGTATAACTTTCTCCGCTAGAATAGGACCACTATGTGGTGGGGGCATATGATGGAAACTCAAAATCTTCTTCTGCAATATCCAGTTCTCATCCACGTAATGTGCAGTTAGTGCCAAATACCCATATGTTGCTATAGATGACCACAAATCAAAAGTCAAGCATATCCTACTAGGGATGGACTCAATGACATGCTGAAGTTTATCTTTTTCTCGCTTGTATAGTTTTAAAACATCAGATTTTGCTGTATTCCTTGTGATGGGTTTAACTGTTGGGTTCAAGAAGCTGTGGAGATCCCTGTTCCCTTCATGTTCTACAAACATGAATGGATAGTTATGTCTAATTATTGCCGTTAGATATTTTCTCACGATATATGTCTTAATCTACTTGAAAGGTAGCTTGTGGCATGGATTCCGCAAATACACCTTTAGGGCAACAAGTAAGATGACGTAGTAGATTACTAGTACCACTTTTTGCATCTGCAATGTACTCTTGCTTACACTTCTTACAACTCGCCTTTTGTTTTCCATCAGCAGTGATAGATAATTTTTCGAAGTTATCCCATACTTTAGAAGTGGTCCTCTTTCGTTTTGAAGTGGTTGAGGAACTTTGCTCAATGATATGCTCATCACTTTGTTCCTATTATGCATGAAACAAGAATCCTATTGCTTCAAATCCTCTAAAGAGTTAGGTGTTCATATCCCATTTATGAATGTCTAATCCAATTATATATAGAGATGGTATTACAAATTTTCTAATGGCAACATAAAGAACAATGAATAAAAATCTAATATGAGTAAAATTAGGATCTAAAACGGCAAGAGTAAATTGCACATAATGATTAAGAAAAAATACCAAGAGGCTTCATTCATGAGAAACAAACTCTACTTAAGCTGGATAGTGATTAATCACCAAGAAAGGGCAACAAACAATTGCAACAAAATTATCATATATAGCAACAAAAATAAAAAAAAGAAAATAGAAAGAAAGAAAAGATGAAATCAGATCAGTACAGAATGCTGATTTAGTTTTGCAATACCACGAGGTGCAAAATCTGATAAGCAGCTGATCAAGACTACTTTGCCAGTTTTGCCTTATAATTACTATGTTCATACAACATTCAAGATTCAACTTTCAAACTGCTGTATTTAGGTCTTTTCTTATTTACTACAAAAATCATTGTTTTTATACTGTTAATCTGAATACAAACTAGGCCTTTATATATACATCCAGTGGAGATTCAGATTGTCTTCTCCTTATTTCCAATTATCAATCTGGGTTTCTATAAATCAATTTCATGTAATTGTCAATTAATGGTTTATTCATAATCATATACATACATATATATATATATATATATATCTTGGAAACATGTGGCATCTTATGTTTCTAAGAGCTAGCCTAGTTTTGCTCTCTAGGTGTGGAAGTTCAAAGTTCAAACCCCAATTCAGAATCCCATATGAACACACTGGATCTAGTTCCAAAGAGCATAAGGCCCGGCCCTAGAAAACGGAGATCAGTAGAAAATTTTCAAGAGTTCACTCATCATATATACTATTAATATTTACAGTTGTCATGAATATAAAAGTTTAATTCAGTATTATTCTATTCAATGTATTTTTTTTAATTGTTCTTTATGAATTACAATATTCACAAAGGAGAATCAAAGCTACTAATTGCCCTTCCTATTCTGTGACCATAATTGGCAAGTTACATCTTATGTTCTGGTTAGGGGCTCACATACTGTGAATCGAGGAACCCTGACTCCCCCAATTGACCAATAGCAAATTCTATCACACTATAATCAACCACACTGACATCCAATATTAATGGTAATTGAAAATATGTATCTACCCAAAGTAAAAAAATTAAAAAAATTAATGAGGTGAAGCTCAGATCAGTAAACGATCAGACGAGGATCCAATCCTCACTCACGCACACAAATCATCAGGTTTTTAACACGGCCATAGCTGATTAAATCAAACGTGACGATGAGAGCTTCCAACCGAGAGATCGCAGACAATCGAGAAATGAGAGAAAAGGGCTGATCAGATCGAACGAGACGATGAGAGCTTCCAACCGAGAGATCAAACGGGACGATGAGAGCTTCCAACCAACCGAGAGAGCGCCGTCAATCGTGAAATGAGAGAGATCGCGAAATGAAAGAGGAATGAGAAATGACAGAGAATGATAGGGTTATATACCAACCTCGTTTTGAACCCGTTTCTACCCGCACTCAACCCGTAAAACTGACGGGTTTAATAAACCCAACCCATTTTTAACCCGCCTAAAATATAAAGCTATCCAACCCGTTATTTAATGGGCGGATCCGGGCGGGTTGGTGGATCTGGATCATGTTTGCCAGGCCTAGTTTACTTAATCCATGACGAAGGATTCCACCTCCTCTACTAGCATTTCCATCTAACAAAATTGGCAAATTTTTAATTAAAATAAAAAACCTTTAACATTGTTAAAACTAAACAAGATGCACATCAACAACCATAAGGGTGTCCAATACAGCAATACTAAAATAGTATGGCATCATTCATCCACTCACAAGGATGAAATATAAATATGTTTGAAGTATTTGAATTGATGTACTTAAGAGATCAAGACAAAGAGTTTAACAGATTTAGACAATAAATTAATGGGCAAAAACATAGGAATTTAAATCTAAGAGGCTCTTGTGGAAATATAATGAAAATTTAGTAGAAAATAATGATGAATTAAAATTCTAGTGAATGGTGGCCCCTAACCCCTGCCTATATCTATCATTGAGGACTAAAGAGTAATGCAAGAGATCTTTGATTTATATCTAAAATATGAAGCGTTATTATATGATATTTTTTGAAATCAATCATAACTATCATATAGTCAAATTAGAAATATAATTGGGGATCTCTATCATTTTTCTTAATTATAATCTAAAGATAAATATACTTAAAAGGGAGTAGAAAGAAAGTTTAATAGGTGGATACCTTTTGACTTAGCCCTTTTTCTAGATGAGCATTAGTGGCAGTTTCTTTTGCCAAATTTTCAACAAAACAAATGGGAAGTTTATCCATCACCTCATCTGCTACCTTTTCCACTTTCTCCGCCACCTTCTCTACCATGCATTCAACAGTCTCTATAACCATATTCACCATCATCTACGTGTTTAATGTGCAAGACAAAAACATTATAAAAATTATGTAACTCAAAATGCTTGACAATTATTAAACTTAAAAGAAATTTGAGAAAAAGATATATATTATGATTACTACAACCTCATATATATATACAATACATTCCTAACTAAAGAAGGAAAGGAAATCAGAGAAATACAGACAAAATAAAAGATGGTCAACATGACCTAAAATAGGATAAATTTCCTAATTCCAACACTCCCCCTCAAGCTGAGGCGAAGATATTGACGAGCCCCAGCTTGACAAGAGATGACTGTAGTAACGACGAACCCATTGACTTGGTGAATATATCGGCCGTCTGATCAGATGAGGGAACAAAGCTAGGGGTAATAATACTCGAACGAACTTTTTCCCTAATGAAGTGAATATCGACTTCTATGTGTTTTGTTCTCTCATAAAGTACCGAGTCTGAGGATAACATAATAGCGACTTATTATCACAAAACAAAGAAGATGAGTCCGACATGGGAAAGCCCAGCTCAGTCAGAAGAGAACGAAGCCATAGAAGCTCACAAGTGCCCTGAGCCATAGCACTGGTACTCGGCCTCGGCAGAAGATCGAGAAACCGACCGCTTGCTTCTTACTTTTCCAGGATATGAGATGATTACCACGAAAAGTACATATACCAGAAGTAGAGCGCCTGTCACTTTTAGAACCTACGTAGTCAGCATCTATAAAACAAGAGAGATTTGATTGTGCTCCTGTCGTATAAAAAAGCCCAAGACCAGGACAGGTCTTAAGGTACCAGAGAATATGATAAACTGCATCCAAATGAGAGGTACGTGGTGAGTGCATAAACTGACTCACAACACTAACAGCAAATGTAAGATCTGGTCTTGTGTTCGTTAAGTAAATAAGACAACCCACAAGACGCTGATAAATGGATGGGTTTGATAGTAACTCTCCTGATTCTGCTGACAACTTATGATTTGGATCCATAGGAGTAGAGACAGGCCTACACCCAAGCATACCCGTATCCTGAAGGAGATCAAGAGCATACTTTCGCTGAGATAGAGATATACCAAAGCGAGACCGAGCAACCTCAATGCCAAGAAAGTACCGCAGAGGACCCTAAGTCCTTAATATCAAAAGACGCCCCGAGATCACGCTTTACTTTAGAAATACCAGGTGAATCATCTCCAAGTAATAATAATATCATCTACATAAACGGAAATGATAATACACCACCCATCTGAATGTCATCGAATAAAGCATGTATGATCCGAATGGCACCTAACAAAGCCCATATCCAGAACAACATCACTGAGTCAGGCTAAACCATGCTCGAGGAGACTGCTTAAGACCATAGAGGGATTTTCGGAGACAACAGACTTTCCCAGAATACTCCCTCTGAGACCGAAAACCCGGTGGCGGATCCATGTAGATAACCTCTGTAAGGTCACCACTGAGGAAGGCATTCTTGACATCCATCTGATGAAGAGACCAAGAATAGGAAGCAGCAAGAGAGACAAGAAGACGGACTGTAGTTAACTTAGCCACAGGAGCAAAGGTAGCACCAAAATCCTTACCTGGAACCTGAGTAAAGCCCTTTGCAACAAGGCGAGCCTTATACCTCTCGACAGTGCCATCGGCCAAGTACTTCACACTGAAGACCCACTTACAGCCAACCGTTCTCGCACCAGCAGGCAAGTCAACAAGTTCCCACGTCTGACTTTGAAGAAGAGCATCTATTTCTACTTTCATAGCGGCCACCCACTTAGGATTTTGAAGAGCCTCAGAGACTGACCGAGGAATGGATACTGAATCAACCTTACCAAGAAAAGACTGATACGAATCTGAAAGAGCCTGATAAGATATAAACTTGGCAATAGAATGGTTAGTACTACTAGAAAAACCCAAACGGATGGGGAGACGACGATCACGGGGAGGATACCGGAGAGGTGTGATATCAGAAGCTCAGGGAAGAGAGGAAGTACCTGAGTTCGGAGAAACGTCTGGCAGAGGAACATGAGAGCGCGGACGGCGAGGAACAAGAGACTGCGGACAACGAGGAACATAAAGGAAGGGATCAGTAGTGGTTACCGGAGGAGGGGACCTGCTAGGAAATGAAAAAGAGGACACCGGAGGAGGCTCAAGAATGGGAACTGGACGAGGAAGCAAGGGATTGTCCTTCGGAGGAATCTCTTCAACAGGTCTCGGCAAGGAAGGAGTACCTGAAAAGAAAGGAACAGTTTCCAAAAAAGTAACATCCAATGAGTGATAGAGATGACCAGTAACCGGATCATAACAACGATACCCCTTAGACATGCTAGAATACCCTAAGAAGACACACCGGATGGCCTTATCATCAGGTTTAGTGAGGGAAGGGCTACGGTTTTGAACAAAACATGTACACCTGAAGACACGAGGTGTAATAGGAAAGAGTGTGCTATCAAGCTGAAGGATATGGAGGGGGGCCTTACCTTGTAGTATCCGACTGGGAGTACGATTGATAAGGTAAGTAGCTGTGAGACAACCATATGCCAGAAATATTTGGGTACCCCCATCCCACACAAAAGACACGGAACAACAGACATGATGTAACGGTTCTTACGTTCCGCTACACCATTCTGCTCAGGAGTGTAAGGACATGTAAGTTGCTGGAGAATACCACTTTTGTTAAGCTCACACCTAAACTTATGCGATATATACTCTCGACCATTATCAAACCTAATATTCCGAACAACAGTATTGTATTGAGTTTTGATCATTTGTAAAAAATTAGTAAGGTGTGAAAACACTTCAGATTTTTTCTTCATAAGATAGACCCAGGTACAACGAGTATAATCATCTATGAAAGTGACATAATAGCGGTGCTGAGATAAAGCAACAATTGGAGAAGGACCCCATACATCAGAATGAATAAGATCAAAGGCACACGGTGCACGATGCATGCGAGGAATATAAGTAGTGCGAGTATGTTTTGACAATTCACAAACCACACATTTAAATTTAAAATTCCTGCATGCTTTATTCAAAGGCGGAAAAATCCAACATAAATATTGAAAGTTTGCATGTCCTAAACGGGCATGCCACAAATCTAAAGTTTGAAGAGCAAAAAACAGAAGTATCAAACATAGGCAAAACAGACGCCTGAAACTGGATGTTGACACTTTGGATGACGGAGGGTCTCTAAAGTAATAGAGTCCATCGCGCTCATATCCCCTGCCAAAAATCTTCTTCGAAGTCAGGTCCTGCAAGAGACAACGATCAGGTAAAAAAATCACAGCACAATTAAGATTTTTTGCAAGTAAATTGACAGAGAGAAGATTGTAAGAAAAATTAGGGACATAAAAAACAGAAGAAAGAGTGATGTATGAAGACAGGACGGCATCACCCTGACTACTGATATGGATAGATGACCCATCGGTAATACGGACAGACTGAACAACAGGGGTAATTGGAGAAGACAAAATGGATAACTCACCAGTCATGTGATTATTAGCTCCGGAATCCAAAATCCAAGTGGGATGGCCTGACTTAACATGAAGAGCAGTAGGGATACCTGTAGCAAGTGTAGCCGTGGGATTGGCAAATGAGGTAGTCCTTGGAGGAGCAGAACCTAAGCCAAGGTGTGCCTGAAGTTGAGCAATCTGTGCCTGAAGCTGGCTATAATCTGAAATGGCTGGAACGGGTGCAGTCTCTGCAATGGCACCTGTATGAGGAGCCCATTTTCCTCGGTCTCGGTTCCCCTGATTCCCTTGGTTCCGGTTATTGGAATAACCCTTCTTTAACTCAAGATGGAGATCAAAGCAGCGATCGATGACATGGCCAGACTTGTGGTAGTGCTGACAATAAGGACGGTTACCCGAAGAAGCAACAAAGGCCATCTGATTAGGAACAGGAGGAGATAGCTCAATTTGTGAAGGTGAAATCGGAGGAATAAGACGACGCCGACGCTCATCGCCATCCATAGTGGCAAATGCCTCATAAAGAGAAGGCATAGGAGAGGTGTTCAAAATTTGAGCCCTAAGAGCCTCAAACTCAGGTTTCAAACCCATCAGAAACTGATATGTATGCCTACGATCAAGACGTTTGGACTCAACATCACCATTAGTGGTAAAGTCACTAAGGGGCTCATACTGGGCCAACTCCTCCCATCTGGTCTGGAGATAACCAAAGAAGTCAGCAACCGATAGGCCCAAGGTGGCTTGGGAGGCATGAGATATATCCCGATAAAGCTCAAAAATTCAAGAATCACAGTGTGCATGCGCGTACATCTTAGACAGGGTAGACCATAGACCATAGACAGTCTCATGATACATGAACATATTATAGATCCTCTCCTCCATCGAGTTGAACATCCAACCCAAAATGATACAGTTGTCCATATCCCATTGTTCAAACGAGGGGTCAGATTCGGACGGCTTTGATATCTTTCCAAGAATCCACCCGGTCTTGCGTTTTCCACTAAGAAAGAGGCGGAAAGAGCGAGACCAAGCATGAAAGTTTTTCCATTTAATAACACACTTGTGACACGTTGAGCCGGTGTATACTGGGCAAGAGAAAGATCGGGACGAGAAACCACAAGAGTCGGACGATTAGTAGGAACAACATCCTTACTTACATCAGCCATGAGACAAGTCCAAAAAAAACTGGAATGAATAGTAGAGAAACAAAGGCAGATAACGAAACGGCAACAAGAGAACCACAGCCGGACAGAAAACGGCTTACCAGACACAGGCAGCCTGACACAGCCGGACAGAAAAATAGAAGAGGAGCACGGAGAGGCTCTAACACATCACATGCATCATAGACAGACACGGACAGCCTGACACGGTCGGACAGAAAATAGAAGAGGAGCACGGAGAGGCTCTAACATATCACAGACATCATAGACAGGCCAAGGAGGCCAACAGGTGCAGCACAGAAGCTGCGTGAAGGACCAGAGAGGTCCTGGGAAGTCACAGGTGGTGCGGCAGTGGCTGGGTGATGGGGGGTGGATAGGCGAGATTGGGGGGGAGAGAAAGAGAGCGTTCTTAGGCTCTGATACCAAAAAGAAATTTGAGAAAAAGATATATATTATGATTACTACAACCTCATATATATATATATATACAATACATTCCTAACTAAAGAAGGAAAGGAAATCAAAGAAATACAGACAAAATAAAAGATGGTCAACATGACCTAAAATAGGATAAATTTCCTAATTCCAACAAACTTATTTCTTAATGCTAGTAATTGACCCTTCTATGCTTCCAAAAGGGAAGAATTATTGATAACAACATTTCCAAAGTCTTACACTTCCTAATTTATACTGTGAGAAAAAAATTTATTTGGCTCACTAATTAAGAAGGGAATTAGAAAAAAATAAGCAGCAGTAGTTTAGTTCAGAGTTACCAAGAATTTGAAGGGTTCCTAGATGGAAATGGAGCTCTTGGTTGAAAATTGTTGTGGACAAAAATACTCTTTGCATATAATTGTCGAGTGAAAAATCAATTAGTGCTTTCATTATATTCTATGCTGCAACACTGAAGCTTGCGGCTTGTTATATGAATTGAGTGAGTGATGGTTTTAGGAATAATTTTTGTGCAATAGAAGCGAATATTAAAATAAAAAAGTACAAAATAAACAAACACGTAACAAGTAAGAACACCAAGATATACATAGAAGGGTTTTTTTTAGGCCCGAGTACCGATTTGTAGTCCTAAAATAATGCCATTATTAGACCGACTGCGAGTCGGATCAAGAATACAAGATACTAGTAACACCTGTCATGTCAATAATGAACTTTATATGTACAACAAGAAGGTTATGAACAAAGAAAGAGAAAAAAAAAATTACATCTTTCTATTAGGATTTACTACGAGCTTTCTTTCCGAATGTTTAGTGACCATAATATGTGAGTGGTAGAGAAACCTTGTTGACAATTTAATATTGATATATCTAAAGAGTTGTTTGGATAGACAAAAGAAGGTAGAAATTTTTGATGGGTTACACAAAGGAGGCTGCAACTAGAACTGTAAAGAATAATTGATTTTGTTGTTGACATGGCTTACCAATAGCTTGCTAATGAATCCCTATTTTAAGTAAGAATTTGATTGGAACTGTTGAATTTATAGGTTCTCTCAAATTGTGATGTTTGTGACAGATTCTGTAGCTTCTGTGATGTTCAAGTTCTATGATTGACGAAGAAGAAAAAGTGGAAGAAGAATAAGAAAATGCATAAAAATGAAATGTAGAAATGTACGTATTCTATTCATTCAATTAATTGTCAATTATAAGCTTTTGAGTGGGTTATATATATATGCACAACCTCTCTCAACCAATGCTCATACATTATGTTACAATAGTTTTTTGATAGCTCACCTCAACTATCTAACTTCTATAAGACATAACTAACTCATGGTTAGTTTGTTATACTCTAGAGTAGTCCTAGTGGGTCAGTCAGTAGCAGCTCTTGATGTTGAGGCAGTGGTAATTTGTGGCCTTGATAATATTGTAGTAATATTTATCTGTGAATGGTTAATACCCCCTCTCAAACTGGTGGAGGATGGGATATTCATCAGGTTTGTCTCTAAGAGAAATAAACCTAGTAGTGGTGAGAGGATTAGTAAAGACATCAACCAACTGCTCTTGGTTGCAAATATAGTGAATAGAGAGATCCCTTTTTGTGACTTTTTCCTTGGACAAAGTGGTAGTCTACCTCTATGTGTTTAGTTCGGCCATGAAACATGTGATTACAGGAAAAAAGAGATAGTCGAAATTTTGTCACACCATAAGGTGGGAATGTGGGAGAAGAACAAGCTTCAAATCATGACATAACTATCTAACCCAAGAGCAGTTGAACAATTGTGGCTATAAGGGCCCAATATGTAGTTTAAGTTGTAAACCTAGCAACCTGTAGGTTGTTTCTCAACAATCCAACTAACTAGGACTGTGACCAGGGAACAAAATGAAAGCCAATGATGGACCTTCTGTTAACAGGGTTTCCTGCCCAGTCAACATATGTAAAGGCAGACAATTGAATAAAATATTTGGGGTAGGAAAAGACCAAGTGAAGGAGTACCTGTGAGGTATATAAGAATCCTCTTTACAACTGCATAGTGAGTTTCAATTGGCATGTGGATAAATTGACACTCAGAGTTGATTGAATAAGCTATATTAGGCCTAGTGAAAGTAAGATATTGCAAGGTCCTAACTGTGCTTTGGAAGGATGTTGGATCCTCCAAAGGGATTCCATCGGTTTTAGTGAGCTTGGAGGATGAACTAGGATGGTGTTTTACATGGTTTGTAGTCAAACATATGGGTTTTATGCAAAAGATCAAGAAGATACTTATCGTGGCTGATATGAAGACCTTATGAGGCAGGATGAATCTCAAGGCCTAAGAAGTAATGAAGAGGCCCTAGGTCTTTCGTTTCAAAATCTTGATGAAGTTGAGAACTGAGAGATGTAATATAAGAAGAATCTGATCTTGTTAGGATAATGTCATTTACATAAATTATGATAAAAGTAAAGGTGGATTTGATAAAAAGACTTGAGTCTGCAATTGATTGAACAAAGTTATAGGTGAGTAATTAAGGGGTAATCTTATCAAACTAGGCCTTTGGAGCCTGTTTGAGATTATAGATTGACTTGTGAAGTTTACAAACAAAAGTGGGAGCTCAACGATCTATGAAACCTTAATGTTGAGTCTATAAACCTCTTCTTGAAGAGTTCTATGAAGAAATTCGTTCTTGATATCAAGTTGTCGGAGAGACTAACCAAAATGAACTGCTAAGGTGAAAAAGTGGTGTGTTTTATAACTGGGCTAAAAGTCTCTGTATAATCCAAATAAGGTTTTTGATGAAAGCCTTTGGTTACTAGCTTGACTTTGTGTCTAGCTATAGAACCATCAACATTATACCTGATTTTGCAAAACCCATTTACATCCAATGAAGTTTTTGTTAGGAGGTAAAGGACCAAGTGTTTAAGTGCCTTGATGTTTTAAACTAGTGAATTCTTCTGCCACAGCTTGCCTTCACTCTGGCATTTTATTGGTAATTATGAAGGTTTCGAGTAACACTAGGATAGAGGCAAGATATGTCTTCTTTTTAGAAATGCCAGACTCTGACCATGTTTGAATAAGATGAACATTGGTGGAAGGATGAGAAATATAAGTGGAAGATGAATGAACTAGCACTGAATTAGAAGGAGACTCAGAAGAAGAAGTAAGAGTTGGTGAAGTGGGTAGAAATTCAGAATTTGAAATGGGTGGAGTGTAACACTAGTACCTGATAAATGAAAAATTTTGTATGATGCATTGGCAAAGAAACATTAATGTTAACCTCATGGAGTAATATGCCTAAGCTGGTCCGAAAAATCATCTATAAAATTAAAGTAGACAAAAGGAAATGGATATATGCACATATGTGTATCCATGTATCTTTAAATAATAAAAAATAGGCGTACATGATTTACCAAAAGTAGCAATCATTCTAGTCCCCAGCTATCAAATCCATGTTAGCCATTTCAACCATAATTCTTCAGCAGATATGACGTAGCGAAAGCTTGTGAAGAAATAGGACACCACCCGCTTCTTGAAAAATCGTCCGAATCCACGAACATAGGTAGCACACTCGAATCCACGAGCACAAATAATAAGATCTCAGAAAAAAAATTCTTTATTGAATGAAAAGTTAACCTTACAATGAAAAGAAAGAGCCTTTATATAGGCTGTAAAACCTAATTCATCTAGGACTAGAACTCCTAATTCTACTATAACTGTAACTTTAGGAAAGAATTAATTAAAATAAGGAAAAATATTAAAAACTCCAAAAATAGAAATATTCTAATTAAAATAATAAATCAGAAGTCCTAAACTTAAGTAGCAATCTGGCAAAAGGACAGCTCCAAACGTCAACTGTAGCTCTAGGAAATTAAGCAGCACATTTATTACCAAAAGTAGTAAAAATGGACTTTTGAAGGCCAAAACGAAGGAATTTGCCCAAAAAATGACATACGTCATGGCAAAGCCACCCATCGAATTTCACGCAATTCCGACCATTCTGGCGTTGCACGTAATTCCGTGATAGAAATTGAATTCTTTCACAACCTGTTCTACATCAAGATATTTCCAACCACTTTAACTAGCATTCATAACCGAAATACTTTCAACCAATCCTCGCCTATAAAATACATGCATGGTTACTCGTAAGTCTAGCATTCAGACATTAAGTGAGGGATAGGAAGAAACGCATGCAAGAGAGACGGTGACACTCCTAGACACAAAGAGGGGAGGGAGGAAGAGAGAGAAAGTTGAGCTAAAGTTATAACAGGTATATTATTCAATTCATTTCTATTCATTTAGTTTATGCACGAATTTTACGAATATTAAGCAAGCTTTAAGGGACAAGCTACCAGCTCACCACTAATTGTGGCTGTATATATTAATGGAGATAAAATAGATATATATTCAAAGTGTAACATATTATAATCAATTAATTACTATTCATGAAGGCCAATTAAAACGTAAGAAGAGTCTAACCCAACGTTTTTTGACGTTCTAGACCCAATGACGAGGTCCATTTTAGCAAATGAATTTTTTAAATTTATAAACGAAGATCAACATGCATATTTTGTATAACTTTATAGTTTTAGTTAAGTAGCCAAACAATCGCCAAAAATTACAAAACTTTATACTTAAGCATTTGTGACTATTCTGGACTCACCTATAAATTAATATTTAATGAGTGTTAATCACTTCTATAGGACCTAAGGACTCAAGAGGCAACCAAAGAAGGATAAACAATTAAGATAACGATTAAGGTGAGTAACTTTGTACCTTGAAGTGGTACTATATTTATATCCAAATGTTCTGGGAACTACAACTATTTTATAAATGCATGAGGTGAACAAATAATGCTTTTGTAAGTAACTCTGTAACCGAAGTAAAGATTATTTCTTTGACTGTGGTTTCTTTAAATGTTTTATGACATGGATAGCTTAAAGACTGATTTGTAAGCATGTTAAGTATTATGTGGCCAACATGCCCTCCTGAGGGTTAGATCTGGTAGACGTTGAGAAGTTAATATAAACACAACTCGACCAAGAGTTTAAAGCAGGTAGTAGGATAATAAGCCATTTAAGCCCAGTGCTCTAAATTACATTATGCTACCAAGGTGACGCATTATGGCCCAAGAGGGATGTAGTTATAGTCCGCATAGGACATTGCTTATAGATGGTGGACGCATTACTTTATCACTTTGCGGCACCAGATTTCATGTTATGATAAATTATCTACAGAACTGACTGGTAAACACTCTTACAATGATTTTAGTAAATGTGCATTATACAACTTTTAGTTATATATATTCATTTAAAATGTGAGTAACTTTCAGTACAACCATTTTAACTGCTATCCATGAAAGATAGTTTGAAAAAAGGTTTCAAAAGGTAAACCCATAACAAGGAACTTATATTACTCACAAGTTTTTCATAAAGCTTACAGGGTTTTATTCTTGAATTTTCAGGTGATAGCCAAGACGATGAAGCCTAAGGAGGCTTGAGATAGATTACAACCATTCATAGGAAATTTTGGCTATAATTATAATAACATCATTTGTAATAATTATTAGAAGAAACTTTATGGGTTGTACTTGTTAAACTTGATGTATTGTAAAAAGTCAATGCATAATATATTATTGGGAACAATGCTTTATTTCCGCTGTTACGCAATTGCAGGATGGATAATATCAGTTATAAGGCCATTGGTTAGACATGTCATTAATAAGCCACAAAGGGTTGGTATATTAGTGGGTGCCTAACTTGCCGGTCACTATTCCTAATCCGCATAAGGCGGTTTTTGGGATGTGACAGAATTGGTATCAAAGCCAAGGTTAATGGTATTTGGGAAAAGATCGTATTAGGAAACATGAGAGTTAAGTATTAGGAGTAAGGATACTAAAATCATATGTATCAGAACGCGAGGTTAACCGACTCAAGTAGGACCAACCATAGTTAGTAAGAAAAGTTAAATCTCTATTTTAGGGAACTGTTAGAGGAAGAACTTATATGTTTAGAACTGGCTTTTTTGTTGTTAAATTACGATGGTAGGATCAAGAAGGCGTAGATATAGAACCCAAACAACAGAATCCTTATAGGAAGTTGGACAAACTAATGCTCAGCCAGGGAACCAGTTCTCCTATCCATTGAGGCAAGTTTAGCTCAATTTGGGAGTACCTTAAAAGGACTTGTGCAAGCATTCCAATAGGCCCAACAGGCACCTAAAACCTGCATCTATGGAAGTGCCTGCCTCGGTACAACAAACGCTAGTTCTTCTAGTACTAGTAACACCTGTGATCATCGACGATGGACTACTCGATTGATTTCATTAGCTTAAGCCACAGGCTTTTGGCTCAGTCACAGACCTCATGGCTGCTGAAGAATGTGTGTTATCCATGGAATAGAACTTCAAACTTTTTAACTGCACTGAGCAACAAAAGTTGAAGTTGGAAACGTTTATGCTATAAGGAGAAACAAATAAGTGGTGGCTCATGGTTAGGAGGGAAGCTCATGGTTAGGAGGGAAGAGCTCGACATGTCATGGAATCACTTCATTGACGTCTTTTATGGCCTCTATTATCCTTCCACGGTCAAAGACCGGAAGGCAAGAGAGTTCACAAACTTAAAGTAGAAAGACATGATAGTCATAGAGTAAGCTGCCAAATTTTCCCAATTAACTAGATTTGCCACCAACATGGTACGGAATAAGGAAATAAAGGTTAGAAGGTTTGAAAAAGGATTGTAACCTAGCATACGTACTCGAGTATTGCCATTTGAACTGTCTACTTATGTTGAAACCTTAAGGAAGGCTATAACAGTTGAAAAAGAACTGATTGAAGTAGAAGCAAACAAAGAACAATCCAAGAGGAAACCTAGAGGACATTTCAGAAGAGGATATTGAGTTGGAATAAAGAAACATCGAACAAATTCACCCAAGGGAAATGACTAGGCTTGGATTCCGTAATGCCCTAAGTGCCTAGAAGCGACATTCTGGAGAATGCAGAGCAGGTATCGGGAACTATTATCATTGTGGAAAGGAAGGACATATAGTTATCGACTGCTCGCAGAAAAAATGTGGGTATCAAAGGGTGCTATATTGAGGGAAGGTAAGGCATCTGGTTAGAGAGTGCCCACAAAGGAATCAGATAGTCACCGTTGCAGTCCCCACTCCTATCAACACTGTAGGAAGGAAACCAACTATAGAAATAACTCAGGTTAAAGACAAGGGGGTTCAGGATCGGTCTAGGAGAGTGTTCTCCCTACTACTTGGAGAAAACTCCAATCCGTAGTTGCAGGTACACTTTTTGTTTATGGTATCCCTGCATACGTACTTCTTGAATTCTGGCTTTACACATTCTTTTGTGGCTCTTCAATTTGTTATTAGAATGAATCGAATATCTGAACCTCTAGATTTCTTACTGTTAGTATCTATTCCTACTAGAGTACCATTATTAGGATCTTCAGTGTATCGAGGCTGCGATATTACGATAGGTGATCATAAGCTTTCAACTAACTTGATTCCACTAAAGATTAAGTATTTTGACGTGATATTGGGTATGGATTGGTTTTCTGCTAATCATGCCACGATAGACTGTCACAATAAACGGGTTTTGTTCCAAAAACCCCAACAGGACGAATTTATATATGGGGGAAAAGGTGTGTTATCTCTACTTATATTGAATTTTCCCTATGCTGGCCGGTGGATTATTGTGGAAGGGTTGTCGAGGATATTTGTGTAATATTCTCGACACTTAGATGCATACTCCCTTGATAGGAGACACTCCTATATTAAGATGTTTTTCGGAGGTGTTTCTTGATGAATTACCTAGCGAAGTGGTTGATCGATAGATTAGAGAACTCAAAGTACAGTTGTAGGAATTATTGGATAAAGGATTCACCCGTACTAGTGTATCCCCAATGAGGCGCACCAGTACTGTTCATAAAGAAGAATGATGGATCCTTGAAGTTCTGTATCGACTATTGGGAATTAAACAAGATAACCATCAAGAATAAATATCCTCTTCCCAGAATCGATGATTTATTCGATCATCTACAAAGGGCACATGTCTTTTAAAAAATTGAGTTGCGATCAAGATACCACCAGTTGAAAATAAAGAAAGAGGACACATTAAAGACTACTTTTAGAACTCGGTATGGCCACTATGAGTTTGTTGTAATGCCGTTTGGAGTAACAAACACCCCTGCAACATTCATGGACTTGATGAATAGGGTCTTCAAGCCCTACCTAGATGACTTCAGTGATTGTGTTCATCAATGAAATTTTGATTTATTCATGAAGTAAGGAGGAACATCCGAAACTTTTGCAAATGGCTCTACAGACACTAGGAATAGCATAAAATATACACCAAATTTACCAAGTGTGAATTTTGGCTAGACAACATAACTTTTTTAGGTTACGTGATTAACAAAGATGGCATATCAGTTGACCCTCATAAGATAGAAGTGATAGTTAATTGGCAAAAACCCACAACGATTACGGAAGTTAGCAGTTTCATGGGATTAGCCGGTTATTTTTACAAGTTGTGAAAGATTTTGCTAAGATTATGAAATCGCTTGCTCAGTTGACTCAGAAGGACACTCCATTCTTATGGACTGAGGAAAAAGAATGGAGCTTCCAAACTCTAAAGGAAAAATTGACTACAGCCCCTATTCTAACTATCCATTCCAAGGATGGGAGGTTTGTAATCTATATTGATGCCTACCATAAAGGATTGGGCTGTATGTTACTGTAAGACTGAGAAGGTCATTGCTTATGCTTCCTAGCAACTCAGGCCACATGAGAAGAATTACCCTACCCATGACCTAGAGTTAGTAGCGGTGGTGTTCACTCTTAAGCTATGGCGTCACTACTTATATGGGAAAACATGTGAAATCTTTACGAAGTCACAAAAGCCTCAAATACTTGTTCACTCAGAAGAGTTAAACATGAGGCAACGTCGATGGCTAAAATTAATCAAGGACTATGATATAACCATCTAGTATCATCTAAACGAGGCCAACGTAAGTAGCAGACACACTGAGCAGGAAATCAGGAGGCTTCACCTATATGATCACGAATAAGAAGGATCTGGTTAAAGATTTGGAGGAGATGGAAATCGAAGTAGTCCTATCAGGTTCACGAGCATCATTGGCTAGTCTAATGATCCAACCCACTTTTATAGAGAGACTATGGGAAAATAAGAGTAAAGATGAGACTATACTCACAACCAGAAAGGAAGTCGAAGAGGGCAATAAACCTGATTACGAGGTTTAGTGACGGAATCTTGCGATGTCAAAATAGAATTTGTGTGCCCTGATGAACCTGATCTTAAGAAGGCGATTTGGACAAAAACACATTATTCTAGATTTTTTGTACAGTCTGGTTATACCAAGATGTATCATAACATTAAGGAATTTTACTGGTGGTTAGGATTGAAGAAAGATATAGCGGACTTCATTGCACGGTACACTCAATGCCAGCAAATAAAGCCTGAGCATCAACATCTTAGTGGTTTCTATAACCATTCCCAATTCCAAAATGGAAATGAGAGCATATCATTATGGATTTTGTTAATGGACTGCCCCTTTCTATTAAAGTGTATGATTTCATTTGGGTAAATGTGGATAGATTGACGAAGTCTGGCCATTTGTTACCAACCAAGAAGACGTATCCTCTAAAGAAGTTAGCCGAGCTCTACATACAAGAAATAGTGAGATTACATGGTATTCCAATATCTATTGTTTCAAATTGTGACCCACGATTCGTGTCACGATTTTAAAAGACTATGCAAGTGGCACTTGGGATGGAACTAACCTTTAGTAGGGCGTACCACCTAAAGACAAATGGACAGATGGAGAGGGTAATCCAAATACTTGAAGACATGTTACGTTTATCTGTTTTAGATCTCAAGAGACATTAGGCAAATCATCTTCCACTAGTGAAATTTTCATATAATAATGGTTATCAGTCCGTCATTAAAATGGCACCCTATGAAGCATTGTATGGGAGGAAATGTAGATCCCCTGTATGTTGGACAAAGATAGGTGAATAGAAGATACTTGGACCCGAACTAGTTCAAGCTACCACAAAAAAGATTCAGAAGATCTGTTAAAGTTTGCAAATGGCCAATATATCTCCATTCAAGGGCACACTCAGGTTTGGCAAGAAAGGAAAACTTAGTCTTCAGCTACATCGGTCCATTTCAAATAACTGCGAGGATTGGACTTGTAGCCTACCAATTAGCCATGCCACAACAACTTGCTAATATACATGACGTATTTCATGTTTCTATGCTACGAAAATGTGTAGGCCCTTGACCAGGTGATTGTGTCTGAGCCCTTGGAAATTAAAGTAGACATGAGTTATGTAGAGTGACCGGGACATATACTGGATCGTAAAGAATAGGTGCTATGTAACAAGACTATCCCTCTAATAAAGGTTTTGTAGAGGAATCATGCCGTAGAGAAGGCCACATGTGAACGAGAAGATGAAATGCGTACTTGATACCCCATATTTGACTGCTTGAGTAATAACAAGTTTGAGGGACCTAACTTTTTGTAAAGGGGGAAATGCAACTCCCGCACCTGATAATTGAAAAACTTTGTATGATGCATTGGCAGAGAAACATTAATGTAAAACTTTGGAGTAATATGGCTAAGCTGGTAGAAAAATCATCCTGTCAAAATAAAGTAGACAAAAGGAAATGGATATATGCACATATTTGTATCTATAGATAAAAAAAAAAAAAAGGCTTACACCAGAGTAAAATGGGTAGACAAGTGCCCATTGGTGCATAGTGTAGGAACATGTGAGAACAATAAAGAAAGTGATATATGTATATAGATATGTATGAATTATTAGCCACATTTATTGTCCTATTCACCCACAAGTAGCATCCGTCCAATGCACTCACATAATTTACCAAAAACAACAGTTATTCTGGTCCCCAGCTATCACATCCATGTTAGCCACTTCAACCACCATTTTTCACCAGATATTTCCAACCACTTTAACCACCATTCTTAACCAAATACTTTCAATAAATCCTTGCCTATAAAATACTTGCCTGGGAACTCATAAGTCTAGCATTCAAACACTAAGTAAGGGAGGGAAAAAACTCGTGCAGGAGAGACGGAGACACTCTTAGACAGAAAGAGGGAAATAAGGAGAGATAAAGTAGAGCTAAAGTTGTAACAAGTATATTATTCAATTCAGTCCTATCCATTTAGTTTATGCACAAATTTTACGAATATTAAGTAAGCTTTAAAAGGCAGGCTATTAACTCGCCACTAATTGTGGCTGTATATATTAATGGAGATAAAATAAATATATATATATATATATATTCAAAATACAACATTTTATAATTAATTAATTATTCATGATTGTCGTTTAAAACTTAAGAAGAGTCTAACCTAACATTTTTTGATGTTCTGGACCTAATGATGGGGTCTGTTTTAGCAAATGAATTTCTAAATATATAAATAAAGATCAACAAACATATTTTGTATAACTTTGTAGTTTTAGTTAAGTAGCCAAATGAATGCCAAAAGTTATGAAACTTCATATTTAAGCATTTGTGACTGATTCTGGACTCAGTAGTGGAGTCCGCTTAACCAAATGAGACTCGTAAGTTATAAATCCTTAAGAAATGCACCTATAAATTAATATTTAATGAGTGTTAATCACTTCTATAGGACCTAAGGACTCAAGAGGCAAGCCAAATGAAGGATAAATAGTTAAGATATAGGCTAAGGTGAGTTACTTTGTGCCCTAAAGTGGTGCTATTTTTATATCCAAATGTTCTGTTAGCTGCAACTATTTTATAAATGCATGAGTTGAACAAATAATGCTTTTGTAAGTTACTATGTACTCGGAAATAAAGATTATTTCTTCAACTGCGATTTTTTACCAGTATTTCTTTAAATGTTTTATGACATTATAGCTTAAAGAATGATTTGTAAGCATGTTAAGTATTACATGGCCAACATGCCCTCTCGGGGGTTAGATCCATTAGACTTCGAAGAAGTCTATATAAGTACGACTCGACCAGAAGTCTGAAGCCAATAGCAGGATAGTGAGCTATGTAAGCCCAGAGCTCTAAATTACATTATGTCGCCAATGTGATGTATTATGGTCCAAGAGGGATGTTGTTATGGTCTGCATAGGACATTACTTATAGATGGTGGACATATTACTTTATCACTTTGCAGCACCAGATTTCATGTTATGAATAAATTATCTTGCAGAAATGATTGGTACACACTTTTACAATGATTTCAATATATGCATATCATGCAATTCTCAGTTTAGAAATGCCATTAACTTTCAGTTAAACCATTTTAACTGCTATCCATGAAAGATAGTTTGAAAAAAGGTTTCCGAAGGTAAACCCATGTCAGGGAACTTATGTTTCTAATAAGCTTTTCATAAAGCTTACAAGGTTTTATTCCTTGTATTTTCAAGTGATTGCTGAGATGGTGAAGCCTAAGGAGGCTTGAGATAGATTAGAGCCATCCGTAGGAAATTCTGGCATTAATTATAATAACATCATTTGTAATAATAATTATAAGAAACTTTATAGGTTGTACTTGTTAAACTTGATGTATTGTAACAAGTTAAGGCAGATTGTAGTAATGGGAACCATGCTTTATTTTCACTGTTATGTAATTGCAGGATGGACAATAGCGGTTATAAGGCCTTTGGTTAGACATGTCATTAATAAGACACAAAGGGTTGATATATTAGCGGGGTGCCTAACTGGCCAGTCATTATTCCTAATTCGCATAGGGTAGGTTTAGGATGTGACATGGAGCTACGGGACAAGACTAAGAAAATGAAAAAAACAAGTTGGGATAAAATTAGGGAAGGGAATGAAATTGGTTGAAGTGAAATTGTGGAGTGAGAAAGTAAATTGTGAGTGAGTGGAATGTAAAGGATTAGCAATCGTGGTAGGAGTCGAGGAAACATAATGTGTAACACCCCGACCCTAATTAAGTAAAGCAATTCATGATAATGATAATTATCATAAGTTAATTTGCTTAATAATTATGGGTGATGCTAGATATGACTAATGGCTCGAAATACTGGAAGCAAATGCATAGATGATGAAAATAATCAATTATTAATTAGAGACGGACCGATGTGAGATTACAATGTAATGCCGAGGGCCATGATTTGATAGAATTATGGCAAGTGTTAATCGAGCAGTAACACACAAGTGAATGTGAGAAATTAGTGCACGAAGTGCACTTAAGTAAGTTTAGCATAACGCACAAAGGGAGTGCGTTTAATCGAAATTACTCCGATAATTATGATGAACTTTTAAAATAATTAAAATACATTTAAATATATCCAGGTGAGACAATGAAGGCTATAAAAACCTGATAAGATCTCGATTTACGAAATCGAAGAAATACAAGTAAATCAAGAATTTCCTGATAAAAATATTATGTTTTCGGCATAAACCAAACACAATGGGACGTGTTAAAAATAAAGTTAATGACATGAAGAAGAAGCATGCAAAATAAAAAACATTGTGAGAATACCAAGAGAGTTTACGGCAATTGAAACACAATCTCAAAAATTTAAGAAACACACCCAAAATGTCGAATAAGGCATAAGAAGAGAAAATAAGGCCAAAAGTGTTGGCCAAAAGACTTGAACCCAAGACCAAAGTAGGAGGGAGAGACTTATACCAAAAATAATAGCCAACTTGGCTACAACACTTTTGTGCTGTATACCTCACAAGATATATATATATATATATATATATATATATATAACCCCTATTCAACCCCAAGTCTGCATGCTTAAAATTGAGGTGTCAACACCTCATTGGGCCCTCTTAGCAACCAATCAATTTTCATGCAAATGTGATTATATATATATATATATATATATCTATATATATGACATATGCATATATGTATGTCACGTGTGTCCAAGAAGAAAAGAAAACAGACCATAATGGTCTAGCTAGAGAGAGAGAGAGGCTTGGTGTGAGTGAGGAAGTGAAGAAGAAGAAGAAGAAGAAGAAGAAGAAGAAGAAGAGGAGGAGGAGGAAAAGTGAAAAGAGGCTATGCATGCAGTGCTGCTCAAGCCCTAAGAAGCTTGAGAAGATCAACGGTAAGTAAGAAGGAGAGAGAGATGCTGCCATTGAAGGTAAAAACCCTAACCCTTCAAGTTTTCTCTCTCTAAAAAATAATGCAAAAAATTAGTGTTTAAGGGGTTTTAATGGCATGCATGCATATGATATTGAAAAAGGAAGAAAATCATATGAAAATAACCTTGTTAAATTAGGAAAAAACCCTATAACTAGAAAACCCGATACAGTGAAAATGGAGTTTTTGTGTAAACTTGATTAAAGCTTCAAACCAATTACATAGCTCAATAGAGCATGAAAAATGGAACACGCAACAACTTGACTCACTGAAAATAGTTAAGAAACCATTGAGCAAACAGTAAGTTTCAATTAGAGGGGGAAAAATTAAACCAACGTGAAAATGCTTGATTCATTGCGTTTTAAGGAACGAGAAAATGTTCCCTAGGGTTTTAGAAGCATGTAGGATGAAAATGGGGCCAAAATAGTGGCTAAAAAGCCACAAAATAGGAACATGGTGGCTCGCTGGAAAGTCGGGCCCTCGCTGGAGCCCGATTGTAAGTCCCTATTTCGAGCTTAAGGGATTATCAAATCCAAAATGTGAAACCTTAGATGGAAACCTCATGAAATTAGGGTTCGAACCTCGTTGAAAATATTTTGGAATTCTATCGAAGACAGTCACCATCGCTGGAGAAGACACCGGAACCCTTGTCGGAGAAGAAAAACAGTGTTAGACTAGTCATTGGGTTGGTTTCTACTTCAAAACGGCACAATTTTGGGAGTTTAACTTTTAAATTTAAAACAGAATTGGACCGTTTGGACACGAGGATAAGAAATTGATTTAATAACCTTGTTCTGAACAGGGATACCCTATCCACGTTTAAAACCCTTGTCCGCTGTTTGGTAAAGGAAAAATCAGAAAAAAAAAAATAATGAAGCCGCAGCCTTTAGGATTCGAACCCCCAACCATGTGTATGTGTGAACCTTAAATACAAGTGTTTTACCACTTGTGCCAATGTCACACACGTGAATAATATGGGTTGCATATATATATATATATATAATATAAAATAAAAGAATTAAATAAATTAAATAAATATAATTTGGTAAAATGGCTTTGATGCCCAAATAAAATAAAAAGATAGTGTAACCCAATATTTTTGGGCATTCCGGACTCAACAACGGAAGTTCAATTTGTGAGATTAAGTCTCAAAAAATTAAGACACAGTAAAACGTTAAATTACCATTTTACCCCTAATGATACTCGGGGCCAACTAAATATAAAAGGTAGCCCATCTTGACTATTTTGGACTATCCAAACTTAATGGTAGAGTTCATTTTAGTAAGCGAAGTATCAAAAAATATGACAAGTAAGAGAGTAAAATTACGAAAATGCCCCAAGGCTTAAAATAAACTATAGGTACACAAATTGAGATCTGGAAAAGTCTAAACCAATTATCTTCAATACTTTGAACCTAACGGTGACATTCTTTTAAGAAAAATAAGACCTAGAAATAAACTAAAAAAATTATAAATACGTCCTTAGGACTTAATAAAGTTACCAGAAGTATAAAAATGAAATTAATAAGTCCACATAAATGTTATAAGGGCCAAATAGACTCAAAATAGAGTTTGAATACGTAAATCGTATACGAAAAAAATATGAAATGTTAAACAGGATAAATTACCATAATTCCCTTGAAGGACCAAATAATTTATAAGGCATCAAGGAACTCTAAATGGGGAAATTGAAGACCCTTAATTGAATAAGACTAAGTTCAAAAGAACTTAAAACACTGAATAATAAAGTTTGGGGTATTCTAATACTGATTCATTATGCCATGTATTTTTGATTCGTGATTATAGGATCACTCAAACGATGAAAAATGGAAAGAAAGCTACGTGATAGCTATTATGGTAACCGCATGGGAATGTAATGCTAAAAATCCAATGTAAGTAAACCTAAACTCTAACATGTGGTAACTCCTAACCATGTCACAGTTTTATTTATTCAATGCTGCCAATTTGTATTCTATACTATACCTGACATTGTTAATTTTCACAATTTGATGCCTATTCTACCTTGTGGATTTGATAAGAATTTGATTGCCGACATCCTAATGTGATTACTTGTTCATTTTTACACCTTGCTTGGATATCAAAAATTTTCTATGCCTTTCACTGTTAAGAATTTGTTATTCCACAAATATGTACATCGCCTGTGAAATTTTGATGATCATGATATTATTATGAGTGCCTGAAGTTGTGATCTGTCATAACGTCCATCTGATTCATAGATGCTTTTGTATTTACGGGTCGGTGATTGTGAATGATACCTAACACCTAGTCCATGGAGGACATGATATGTAATAAAGAGCTCTAGTACTATCTAGTAGCCCGATAGTGGGGTAGACCTGGATGAGTGCTTTTGGGGCTATGCCGGGCCTTATTTGTGATAACATCTATTCTGTTAGTATCTCATATCATTTATTGATATTCTGATGATGCATTCTTGGATTATTGATATGCATTACAAACCTATCTTTGGATATGTTTGATGATGTACTATTTGGTTATTCATACGCCTTATGAGCCTATTCTTAGATTATTTGATGATGCACTATTGATTGATGATACGTTTGCTTGCCTATCTTTGGACTTGAATTGCTATCTTGTGATTTGTGGCAACTAACTATTGTATAGGCCAATCCTTATTGATGATTTGTTATTCTACCTTGAAATGTGCCTTTTGGACCCACGAGTCACCTTCATTGATTTATTTTCATTTGTGATTAGCTATTAATATCTATCATTTTGCTTGCCATTTGGTTGTATCTTGATACCCAGACTAACCCTGTCCCATGGTAGAGCGAAAGAATTTACTTATTGAGTTAAGTTAACTCACTCCATATTTATAACTATTTTTCAGGTAGCTCTATAAGGGAGGAAACAAAATGAGGTGACTAGTGGGGCTAGTGGTGTGCTTGTGAGCAATATTGATGAAGTGAACTCCAAGTCATAATTTTGATCATGTACTTTATAAGGCTAATCTAAGTAATAGGTATTTGTAATATTGTATCATTGGTAGTGATGTTAGACTTGATTAGTGAATCATGATAATCAAAATGGTACTTGGAGATATTTGATTGATGATTGTTGGAGTTTGGTTTGTGATCAGATGAATTGTATTGGTGTAGTTTCCACATTAAATGATTCCATGATTTATGATTTATTGATATGAAGGAAAAAAGAAAATTTTGTTTTATCATTCTGTGCAATTCATTTGATTCTATGAGGCCTGTCCAAGTGACAGTGTCGGTCGTTACTCCTAATCTGCGTAGGGTGGGTTTCGGGTCGCGACATAATGTGTTGGGAAAGAAAAATGAGGTAGGGGATAAAGGACATAACCAAGTAGCAAGATTATGAGTAGGGGTAGAGAATGCAATGTATAATAAATTGTATTAGCTAAATGGTGATGCTCATTAAAGAGAATATGGCTAAAGATTTAGACTCTATTTTTGGTGGGGTCAAGGTAGAGATACCTTTTGTATTCTGCTGGATATCCTAGAAAAATGCATTATTTTGGTTTTAGTAGAAGTTTGTGAGAGTGATAAGGAGTTAGAAGTGGATAACAAGAGCAACCAAATACTTTGAGAGTACTATAATTTAGATTAGTGTCATAAAAAAGAGAAAATGGAGATTTATTATGTGTATTGGGACTAGGAATCCTATTGATTAAGAATGTAGCAATGGAAAATGAATGTAACCAAAATGCAGGAAGTAAGGAAACTTGGGAGGTAAGACCAGTCTCAATTATTTGCTGTGTTTTTTCTTTACTACTCCATTTTGATAAGGGGTATGGAGACATGATTTGTGATGAACAATTCCACTTGTGTGTAGTACATCTTTGAGTCAATTACCTATATACTTTCCCCCTTCATTAGATATGAGAAACTTGATTTTACATTGAAAATGAATCTCTACAAAGGCCTTAATTGACAAAAATGGAATAGACATTTAATTTTTGTTTGAGAGAAAATAGCCAAGTGAATCTAGTGAGATCATATACAAAAGAGATATAGTAATGAAATCCATATAAGCAATATTAGGAGAATACACACATGCAATAATAAGCGGAAGCAATCTGATACTTACCTTTAACTATATAGTCTAAGCTTTTGTATGATCAAGTATTTGTATCACTATGGCTTGAATTTGATCACGAACATTTGCAAGATCATCACACTATTCTGGTACAGTGAAGGATGGAAGAGAGTTTACTGCCTACTCTATATTACGAAATATGGCTTACAACTGATGGTTGTCAAAGGCTAGATATATAAATAGGCAGGGAACCCCAATCCTAAAAAGTTTAAAATTCAAAGCCTTCCTACCATTAAGGAAGCATGGCATATCAAAACTCTGTATCTATAACCACTTAGATAATAGTAGTTATCAATATCCTATCACCCAAGTTTAACTCAGTAAAATATTATTACATATATTATAAATATTTATTGAAAAGCTAATGTGGAATGTGGGCCACCTTAAGTCTTCGAAAAAAACATGCTTACATTCTCCCACTTAGCACACATGACACATCTTAGAATTTATGAGTGATAGAAGTCAATCCTTAATCATGATAATGAAATGAAACTACTCATTTTTTATTTGCGAGATAGACACATGAATTATGGTAGTCATACCCTATGTGTTGGTCACTTCCTTCTATGTATCACAATGTACCACTCTCTCAGGACTTAATGTGGTTTTATGTACTTTATTAACAAATTCTTATAAGTTATTCTGTGTCCAAAAGTCCCTATGCACTTCATATAAAAGGCAAAAACTTAAATGTGCAAAAACTTTATACTTTTATTAATTATAACATAATGCCAATAGAATAACAAGATCAAGTATAATATGAGCTCATCAATCCCATGTGCTCTACATGTCTTGAGTATGTTTTTATTGAGAGCTCTTTAGTTATGGGATCTGCAATCACCTGATCTGTACTAATATACTGAATAATAACCTTTTGCTTCTTGACTCTCTCTAATAACAAGATACTTTATGTTGATATACTTGATTCGTCTGCTACTCTTGTTATTCTTAGAATGATTACAGTAAATTCTTAAAGGTTCGAAATCGAATCCATAACCTGAAGCCCTGTGATAAAATTTCGTAACCAATAACTTATGAAGTTGCTTCAATGCTTATAGTTCTTGGTTCCTTATGAGTACCTTATAACCATAGGATAGGTACCATCCTTTATTTATTTTGAAATTCTCTAAAACTCTTTCAATGTAGGCCTTATGAGACATTCACAATGTCTTTTGAGACTTGTCTCTGTGAATCCTTTGTGTTTAACGACAAATGAGATTCTACTCAAATCTTTCAATCGAAGTTTTAGAAAGTAATCATTTAACTTTATATAGAAAATTTAAGTCATTGAATGCAATTGAAATACATAGACATATGAGTACTCCCAGTGACCTTAAGGTATGTACACATATTCACAACATTCTCATTTGAAGTCATGAACCTTGAATACTGTTAATGGAAAGATTACTTTAATCCATATGGGGATATCCTTAACTTGCAAACTAAATGACTATCTTTATTAGAACAAAATCGTAGATTCCTTTATGTATACTTCCATTGACCCTAACTTGAATGATTGGTTTTCATATTTACTTAATGTAGCTCCATAAGAGCCATTTTTTCCATGATAATTCTAATGAAGTCATTCTCAGAGACTGAAAAGAAGGTTCTGATTTCAATTCTGGTCTTTATATCATTTAATGTTATCAATTAAGTCCTTTATGATCTCATAGACCCTTTTAAGGTCAAAGGCCTTGACTCCCTTAAGTAACATTTTGATTTTCCAAACTTAAATCTAGCTAATATATAGAATTTTCTTTAATCATAGCTTATATGAAAAGTAGAAGGGATCATCCCAATATCTAACATCAAAGGTAGACCCTTTTAAGCATACAAAGAAATCACAAAAAATAGAAAAATTTCTCACCTTAAATGATTCCTTTATACTACAGCTTTAGCTGTATTTGTAAAGCTTATGCTAGCTATAAACTGTATGTTGACTTGTTCTTATGTGGTAGTTGTTGAATTGATTAACAATTCATCTTTATTCAAAAGTATCAAATTAAATCTCATGATTCCTCCCACTCAAGTCAACGTCCTTAATAAATTGAGCATTTTCGGTCTTTGACAATTCTACGTGTGTAAATAAAGATTACTATATAGCCAATTGAGTATCCATTGACTGCCTTTGGGTTCAATTTCTTTAATTGTGAGACGGCTCTAAATGTGTAAATGACTTAAACTAGGTTTCAATCTTTCCATAACTCAAATGGCATCTAAAGAATAGCCTTAGACGAAACTAAGTTTAAGGAATATACCTTTTTTTTAAAAGCTCAATCCATAAAACTAATTAAGACCCATAAAGCTGCTAAGTATACCCTTTGTTGTATGGGTTTACCTCAAGCTACACTTTAATAGGTGATACTTTACAAACTGAGCAATTTTACCTTATTTTATAATTAAACCCATTCTTTATCCTAAATATAGTGTATATGATTCTTAATCTCATCTTTTAGACTACACGTGATGCCAATATCATCATGTAAGGTGTGAATGAGGTCCTAAAAACCAATGATAAAAAGTATTTAATAAAAAAAATGTTAGGCTTGCAAAGGCAACTTCAAAATTCAATAGTGTCACTTTTGAAAAGAAACAAAATTCTCAAAAATATTTTCCAACGCCCAAAACATTTTTCAAAACAAATTTCTTGTTTTCTATAGTATTGATGTGTGAATGTATCACATTTCAAAAATGGATGCTTTGTTCGCTTCGTATCGATTTTCTTAGGTTGAGAAAACCTAACATGATAGTGACAATGTGAATTGTAATAGCTGTATCAAATCACTAATTATTACGATGAGTGTCAACAATTTAGAATCATCACATAAAAGATAAAAAGATTACTTTTGAGTCATTTCCATGATGATGAAGAATTATATTTATTGCCATGTTACTTGAGTGGCACAATTTATTCTTCATTCATTGTAAAACATCAGAACTTTCTTTATTTTCATACTTCAGACCCTCCATTTATTAAACACACAATTAAAAGTAAATTGATGGACCGTGTATGTTTTAAAAGATTTTTACATGGTCCATATTTCATAGGAAAAGAATTGAATATGAAATTGATAACTAATGACTCTAAGGTCTCAATCTTAGAGACTTGAATTGAACTGTATATTCATTATTTCCATAATACACATTTCCTAGAGTCTTTGTACTTAATGCTTGAATTTTTGTTTATTAGGATGTTTGCTAATGCCTTATAAGAACTAACAAATTAATTCTATGTAGCCTTTTACTTTATCAAAATGTGGGATTAGACTTTTAATGCTCTCACTAAAAATGAACTTAATGAGCATTTGATGTAACACCTCAACCTAAATAAATCAGACTAATTCCAAAAATACCCAAAAGAGTCAAATAATAATACTGAGGCAGACCGAGCCAATAAATGCAATACCAAAATAAACCCGAACTGTTAGGATCCTATGTTACGATATCAAATGAAATGAACAATCTTAAAAATACAGACGATGCCCGAGGGATACCCGAGCAAGCCATGAATGAGCATAAAAGTACGTGTACGTATATGTATACATATATGGGTATGTATACATATATATAGATAATGTAAATTAATATATATAGCCATGTATATAAAATGAATATCAGGTATATATATATATAATTGTATGTATATATATATGTGTGTGTGTGTGTGTGTGTAGATATGTTATGTAACGCCCCGACCCGTTTAACCGAAAAATTTGTCACTAATTTAGTATTGGAAACTTTACGTAGCAAAATAAAAAGTTATAAGAAATTAAACCGGGATAAAAAATAAAAAATAATAAAATAAATAATTTAAATTTCCAAACCAGGTATAAGGGAAAAAAAATAGGAAAATTAAGCCAAAAGTGCAACCCATGAGATTTGAACCCTTGACCCAAAAAGGAAGGGAGAACTCAAGCCCAAAAAGAAAAGCCACTTGGGCTGCCCACACTTTGTGCTAAATAATGAAACATATATGTATATATATATATATACATAAAATAAAGCCCCCACCTCCTAAATAGATCAATCACATTTCATGGAGCCTAAAAAATGATAATAATAATAATAATAAGTGTTTATATATGTGATGTGTGATGTGAGTGTGTATTAGAATTGTGTAGAGTGCTCCGCTAGTGAGAGAGTGAGAGTTAGTTAGACAGAGAAAGTGGAAGAAGAAGAAGAAGGAGAAGAAGGAAGAAAGAAGGCTGCATGCAGACCTGAACCAGACCCTGGGAACATTGGAAGGATTCAAAATCAAAGCAAGAAGAGGGAAGCTTCACTATTGAGGTAAAAACACATCAAACCAAAAATTTTCTCCCTCTACGAATTATGCTTTAAAGATGCAAGTTAAAAGACTTAGAATGCATGCATGGCCCTTATTGTTGTTGTAGGAGAAAATGGGATGAAATAGAGCAGTTTGGGTTTGAAAGACCCTAGGATCCGCCATGGCCTAACCTAGTAGGAATTGGGTCATGATGTAAACTCGAAAGAAACTTAAAAACAATTGCAAGGCTAAATAGAGTATGAGATTCAAAGTATTCTGCAACTTAAACCATATAAAATGGTTAAGAAACCATAGAGATTCAGTAAGTTATAGTGAAAGAGGATAAAAACAAAACCATGGGTTTTAATCCACTTTGCCTAGTTTTAAGAATGCAAAAGCATTCACCAAGGCCTTAGAAGTCTATAGGAGAAGGCTATAGGTTGAAACAGGGGCCACAACTCGTCGAAATAAAAAAAAAAAAAAATTCTTCACCGGAATGTCGTGGCTCGTCGAAGCGGCCACGGTAATCGCCTTATTCGAAGGGCAAACCAAACTTAAACCCATTTTTGAAAATGAAATATAGAATCCTTATGAAAAGAGGGGTCGAACCTCGTTGAAGTGATTGTCAAAATTGGTCGGTGACGGTCGTTGGTACCGGGAGGGTGACCGGAACTCTTGTCGGAGAGTTTGGGACGATGACTGTTCATGGGTCGGATCTCATATCGGGCCCTGACCGAAATTAAAACGGGCTTGGGGATTTTAATGAAACGACGCAATTTTGGGAATATATTTAAAATGTAATTGGGGTGTTTGGCTACGAGGATAAGAGTTGATTTGATACCCCTACTTTAGACAAGGATATGCTATCCGTGTTTGGGGCCTTGTCCATTGTTTGGTTCTGGGCTACTTAAAAAAAAAAACAAAAAACGGTTTAGACTTGCGGTTAGTGGGGTTCGACCCACTGACGCGCGTATGCGTAAGAACTTATATCAGGGAAGTGATCCATTGTGCCACTAAGGGCGCTTGGTTAAGATTTCACCTAACTAAATATATAATATAAAATAATAAAATTAAACTAATTAAATAAACTTAATTAATTTGAACCTTGGTAAATTGTCTCATTGTCTAAATAAAATAAAAAGATAGTGCACGTCGATATTTTTGAAAATTTCGAACTCAACGATAGAGTCCGATTTGTGATATTATGTCCCAAAAATTAAGACACGTAAAATTATAAATTACCATTTTACCCCTAATAATATCTGGGGCCAATTAAAAATAACAAGTAGTTTATTTTGACTATTTTGGACAATCCGGACTCAACGTTAGAGTCCATTTCAGCGAACGATGTACCGAAAAATATGACTTGTTAATGCATAAAATTATGAAAATATCCCTAGGCTTAAAATAAACTATAGGAACGCAAATTTAGATTTAGAAAAGTCTAACCCAATTATCTTTGATACTCTGGACCTAACAATAACATCCTCTAAAGGAAAATAAGACCCGGTAACAAACTAAAAAATGACCAACACGTCCTTAAGACTTATTGAAGTTACGAGAAGAAGGGAAATTGAAATAGAAAGAGCTCTAAAATTATCAGTTAAATTATGTGATGTTTTAAACAAGAAAGTAACAAGACCTTGAATTTTGATTATAAGGACCCTTGTTTAAAGGAAGGATTTTTGGATTAAGCTTTTGGGATTTCAGGTGAGTTTTTCATACCATGTTGAGGTGGGTTTTCATTATAGATATAAATATTGACTCTTTTATGACTTTGATAATAGATTCATTAGTGAGTACTTCTATGTCATGCTTGAGGTGGATTTTTGTTATACATATAAATATTAAACTTTTTATGACCTTAATAATAGACATGCTTCATTTGCTATCATTTTGAATGACTTATCGATGTATATTGCCTTATAACCTTTGATAATAGATACATTGTGCCTAGTGTATATGTTAAACGATCCATTGATACTTATATTTTCTTCCTTTGAATTAGGAAAAATGTTTTGTAAGATACTCATGACACTATACAATTTTATTATCGATTTCTAAACTGTTATAACTAGATATTAAATATGGAACTCTTATTCGAATAACTGAGTTTGTTATTGAGGTTATTGATTTTGGATATGATTTTAACATTTTGAATACACCACCCTTCTATGATTGGTTACTCTCGAATAGATTATGACTTTATCGAACCCTACCCATGGGATATATTAGTGGCATTATTGAATATTGATCTCAGTCAGCAAGGTTCTAATTTGCTGGCTATAGAATCTTCTATGATTAGTCATTATTAAATAGATTGTGACATTATTGAACCCTGCCCATGGGGTATATTAGTGGTACTATTGAATATTGATCTCAGTCAGCGAGATTCTAATTTGCTGGCCATAAAAGAGGAATTTTGATGATTTGAGCCTTTATGAATATCGAATATGAACTATGATTGAACCATGATGTTGATTTGACTATGACTATTGATATTGAAAATGACTTTGAACCATGTTTGAATTAGAACACTGACCATCGTTATCAAACCTTGTTATTGAATCCTTATTATGATTGTGCTATGTTATAGATTTCTGATTTACGACTGTGATTGAACTAAGATTTATTGAAAATGACTTTGATACTGTTTTCTGATTTGTTGTACTTTGATATGACGGATTCTAATCCCATATGAGTATAGACATTTCAGAATATACTACATAGTAGTTTTGAAACCCTTGGCATGTTATGGAATACTTACTGAGCTGTCGAGCTCATTATAGATATTTACCATGTTTTCAGGTGAGGACTAAACAAACTTGCTTTCACGTGATGCAGGATAAATGCTTAAGTGATGAAGCGAGTTCTTTTGGAAGAGTCCTCAACCGAAGATAGACTAGATGGTTTTTGATTTTTATGAATCTAAATGGTGTAATATTATACAACTTAACTGTATGGTGATTTGGAAATTGTATCCTTCAGAAAACAATGTTTAATTACTGACCAGGTTATGTAGCCTACTTTTTGAATATGAAAAGAGAAAAATTTATTCCACTTGCATAAATAGTAATTAGAATGGCGTTATGATCATTGAGAGGCCTTGTTGGCCGATCACGAACCCCTAATCCGCATAAGCTGAGTTCTAGGTCGTGACATGTGAGGTATATACATGTATATGTATACATATATACATATCACATGGGCAGTATATATACATATTTATTATATATATATCATGTGCACTAATTAGGTGTGTTATATATGATATACATATATAGCCTACAAAATTAAAGCAAAACATAATGAGGGGAGGGGGTTAAAAATTCAAAAATTGAACAAAAAAAGGAAAGTCAAAGAAAGAGTAAAGGAAAAACAAGAAAGAGGAAGAAAGAGAAAAGAGGAGAGAGAGAGTGTCACGACCCGGAACTCGTCCTGTGCAGAATAGGGGTTCGTGATCGGCCACTAAAGCCTCTCAGTGATCATAACACCATTCTAATTACTATTTATGCAACGGAATAAATTTGTCTCTTTTCATATTCATAAAGTAGGCTACATAACCTGGTCAGTGAATTAAATATTATTTTCTGAAGAATAAAATTTTCACATCACCATATAGTTAAGTTATATAATATTGCACCATCTAGATTCACAAAATCAAAAACCATCTAGTCTATCTTTGGTCAAGGACTCATCAACAGAACTCGCTTCATCACTTAAGCACTTATCCTGCATCACCTGAAAGCAAGTTTGTCTAGTCCTCACCTGAAAACATGGTAAACATCTATAATGACCTCAATGGCTCAGTATGTATTTCATAACATGGCAAGGGTTTCAAAACTACTATGTAGTACATAAGCCGATCACGAACCCCTAATTCCCATAAGCCGAGTTCCGGGTCGTGACATGTGAGGTATATACATGTATATGTATACATATATACATATCACATGGGTAATATATATACATTTTTATTATATATATATATATATATCATGTGCACTAATTAGGTGTGTTATATATAATATACATATATAGCCTACAAAATTAAAGCAAAACATAATGAGGGGAGGGGGTTACAAATTCATAAATTGAACAGAAAAAGGAAAGTCAAAGAAAGAGTAAAGGAAAGAAAAGAGAGAGGAAGGAAGAGAAAATATGAGAGAGAGAGTGTGTGCCATGACCCGGAACCTGTCCTATGCAGATTAGGGGTTCGTGATCGGCCACCAAGGCCTCTCAATGATCATAACACCATTCTGATTACTATTTACACAGCGGAATAAATTTTTCTCTTTTCACATTCATAAAGTAGGCTACATAACCTAGTTAGTGAATTAAATATTATTTTATGAAGGATACAATTTTCACATCACCATACAGTTAAGTTGTATAATATTACACCATCTAGATTCACAAAATAAAAAACCATCTAGTCTATCTTTGGTCAAGGACTCATCAAAAGAACTCGCTTCATCACTGAAGCACTTATCCTGCATCACCTGAAAGCAAGTTTGTCTAGTCCTCACCTGAAAACATGGTAAACATCTATAATGACCTCAATGGCTCAGTGAGTATTCCATAACACGCCAAGGGTTTCAAAACTACTATATAGTACATTCTGAAATGTCTATACTCATATAGAATTAGACTACGTCATATCAAAGTATAATAGATTAGAGAATAGTGTCGAAGTCATTTTCAAATCAATCACAGTCGTAAGTCAATAATTGATAACATAGCTCAATCATAATAATGATTCAATAACATAGTTGGATAACAATGGTCAGTGTTGTAATTCAAACATGGTTCAAAGACATTTTTAATATCAATAGTCATAGTCAAATCAACATCATGGTTCAATCATAGTTCATATTCGATATTCATAAAAGTTTAAATCATTAAAATTCTTCTTCTATGGCCAGCAAATTAGAGCCTCGTTGACTAAGATCGATATTCAGTAGTACCACTAGTATACCCCGTGGGCAGGGTTCGATAATGTCATAATCTATTCAATAATGACCAATCATAGAAGATTCTATGGCTAATAAATTAGAACCTCGCTGACTAAGATTAATATTCAATAATGCCATTAATATACCATGTGGGTAGGGTTTGATAAAGTCACAATCTATTCAAAAGTGACCAATCATAGAAGGGTGGTGTATTCAAAATGTCAAAATCATATCCAAAATCAATAACCTCAATAACAAACTCAGTTATTCGAAGAAGAGTTCCATATTTAGTCTTTAGTTAAAACAGTTCAGAAATCGGTAGTAAAACTGTATAGTGTCATGAATATTTTACAAAACATTTTCTTAAATCAAGGGAAGAAAATATAGATATCAATGGATCGTTTAAAACATGCACTAGGCATAATGTATCTATTACTGAAGGCTATAAGGAAATATACATTGATAAGTCATTCAAAACGACATCAATTGAAGCATATCTATTATAAAGGTCATAAAAGAAATCAATATTTATATTTTTGATAAAATTTACCTTAGACATGGCATGAAAATACTCACAAGGCATCAAATATCAAAGTCACAAAAGAGTTCAATATTTATATGTATAACAAAAGTCCACCTCAAGCATGACATGAAAATACTCACTTGAAGTCCCAAAAACTTAATCCAAAAATCCTTCCTTTAAACAAGGGGTCCCTATAATCACAATTCAAGGTCTTGTTACTTTCTTGTTTAAAGCATCACACAATTCAACTGTTAATGTTAGAGCTCTTTCTATTCCAATTACCCTCTTCCCGTAACTTCATTAAGTTTTAAGGACGCGTTGGTCATTTTTTAGTTTGTTATCGGGTCTTATTTTCCTTTAAAGGATGTTACCGTTAGGTCTAGAATGTCGAAGATAATTAGTTTAGGCTTTTCTAGATCTAAATTTGCGTTCCTATAGTTTATTTTATGCCTAGGGGTATTTTTATAATTTTATACTTTTACGTGTCATATTTTTTTTGGTACTTCGTTTGCTAAAATGGACTCCAACTTTGAGTCTGGATTGTCCAAAATAATCAAGATGGATTACCTTTTTTATTCAATTGGCCCCAAGTATCATTAGAGGTAAAATGGTAATTTAACATTTTACGTGTCTTAATTTTTTGGGACTTAATCTCACAAATCGGACTCTACCGCTGAGTCTGGAATGCTCAAAAACATTGGGTTGGACTATTTGTGCATTTTAATTGACCTTCGTTTAGCTTATTTTTGGCCCAAGGACGTTTTAGTAATTTTTCAAAATCAATTGGATTTAAAAATAATTTTTTTATTATTTTTCTGGGTCATTTCATAGTTAATCAAAAATTGGGGGGTCAATTTGAAATTTTAGAAAACTTTATAAATAAACCAATCGGTTCAGTCTCCACTCAATTGAACCGTTTAGTTTGGTCAAAAACCAAACGACTTAGTTTGGTTTGATGCGTCATGCTGACGTCAACGCATTATATATATATATATATATATATATATATATATATTTCCTAAGGTTCCAATACGGTGCTGTTCCACTTATCAGGATCCATTTTTATAATGGTTAGCCCGACCCGAATCTGGATTCGGATCCAGACCCGACTTGAACAGTGTTGTCTTCCCCAATTCTCCGGCTAGGGTTCCGGCGTCTTCTCCAACGCCAACGAGTGTGCCGATGACTTTTTTCAGCCATTTTTCATTTCTAGTTTCAGTGAGGATCCCATTTCTAGTTTTTTTTTTTTTAACCTAGCTTTTTTCACAAGCTTGAAATAGGCACTTACAACTGACTCTGGTGACTTGCGCGCTTTTTCGGTGACCTCAATATTTCTCTGTTTCTTGGCTCTTTAGCTACTATTTGTCCACCAAATTTTACCTGCGAGCTCCTAAAATCGTCTATAATATATTCCCGACCCCAAATCACCACAAAATGAGGCCAAATCACTTGTTTTAATTTTTCTTTCCCCCAATTATCACCACTATTTTCTCAACCATTTCTTTGTGGTTCAAGTTGCCTCATGTCCCATTTTTAATGTTCTTTTAAGCTCGGTAGGTGTTTTCAAGCTTTAACAAAGTTTACTCAAAACTTAGTTTGTTTACATATTTCGGGTTTACTTATTCTAGGGTTTCTTCCTAGTTAAACAAGACTATTTTCATCCAAATTTTCTTCATTTTTTCATATCATATGCATGCATGCATTTTAAAATCCCTTAACAGTAGGCTTTGGCTATGATTTTCTAGAGAGAGAAAATTTTAGGTTGAAGTGTTTATACCTTCTGACAATGGTGTTCCCTTCCTTCTTTCTTAGTGTAATTCTAGGTCTCCATTTCTCCTCTCAGGCTGTCATGCATACAGGTACAAAGCTCTTCTTCTTCTTCTTTCTTCCTTCTCACTTTCTCTATCTACTTTCTCTCTCTACCCACGCACATGCACACACTCACCTCACTTCTGATATCTGAATTGCACACACATTCCATACGCAACACACACACACATATATATATTTATATATTAAACATGTTGCATGTAATGTGATTGGTCCATTTGGGAGGTGGAGGCTTTATTGTATGTACATACATACATATATGTTGTAATATCTTTCACAAAATGTGGGCAACCCAAGTGGTTTTTCTTTTTGAGCTTAAGTTCTCCCTTGCTTTTTGGGTCAAGGGTTCAATCTCATGGGTTGCACTTTTGACTTATTTTTCCTATTTTTCCCCTTATGCCTCGTTTGACAATTTAAAATTATTTGTTTTAACTTTTTCCCGTAATTTTCCTTTTTGTTTCATTTTTCCTTTTGTACTTGAATTTAATATTCACTCCTTCATGTATTGATTTTATAAGTCGTAGCCTTAGATTATTTTTTTCGAAGTCGACCTCATTAATTAGGGTCTTGACGTTTTTGAAATTACCATTTGTTTCCCGATTAAATTTCTTATTTATTATTTTTTTAGGGTCTCTAATTAATAATTAGCGACTTAATTATTATTTAATCGGGTCAAGGTGTTACAGAGAGGGGCGGCTATATTGTTTGTAAATATATACATGCACCTAGCATGTGTTTTGGGAGAGAAATAGAGAAGCTGAAAAGTCTTTTGGATATTCGGAAAGGAGAAACAAAAAAGGAATGAGGAAAAACAACAAGGAAAAAAGGTATGAAATTCCCTGTATTTTTTTCAAGTTTCAATTTCTAGGTTTTTCACAAAGTTGTTTAAACCTTAGAAAAAATTGTATAGTTAAATTCTATGGAGAAAATGGAACACGTAGGAAGAAACTGCATGTAAAATGGTGAAGAAATGAAGAAGTGATGAGAGTTTATCAGAAAGTGGATTTTTAGAAAAATTGAAATTTGAAGGTGTTTTAAGGGCTTAAAATGCTATCTAAAGGTTCTAAACTATGTTTTATAGTATTTAGAAGTGAAATTAGGCTTCAAAATGAAGAAAAAATGAAAAGCAATATATATATATATATATATAGTACAGTCTGGTCACCGGTGCTGGAGAAGGTGACCTGAAACTACAGTGGGTCGCCGGATTGTCGAGGGAGAAGAAGAAGGACTGGTTGGGTCATTGGGCTAGGTCAGGCCTTGGGTTAGGTCAGTACCCGCCTAGGCCCAGTGAGGGTTACTCATACACGGCATCGTTTGACCCCTTGCTCCTGTTTGGTTTAAGGTGAAATTGTTTAGAAAAATATAAGGAAAGGCGGCTGGGGGGAATCGAACCCCAGACCGCGTGGGCATGATGCCCTTATGGCCACTGAACCAACACCGTGCCACACGGGCATGTGTGATTAAACACTGGGTCAATATATATATATATATATATATATATATATATTATAAATAAATTAATTAATTGTTATTTTAAATCCCGATGTCCAAACTTAGCAAATAAATAGTGTAAATCTACTATTTTGGACCTTCTAGATTCAATGGTGGAGTCCGTTTTATGAGACGGAGTCTTGAAAAATAAAATACCCATAAAAGTGCCCAATGACCAAAATGCCCCTAAGTTAAAAATGAGTCGAACGGACTCCGATTAAAATAAATGAATAGTGAATATTTATTAGTTCAAACATTCCAGGCTCAACGGTAAAGTTTGATTTGTGAAAATAGGTCCCAAAAAATATAAACATGTAAAAGTACAAAATGACTATTATGCCCTTTTTAGTATAGAAGTCCAAATTGAAAACCGTGAAAGTTTAAACCGACTTTATTCGACGTTCTGGACTCACTAGCGGAGTCTAAATTAGTAAAATAAATACTTATGGTAACGAAGTATGAAATTTGATATATAACATTAGAACTGAGACATGTTTACTAATTTATAGGCAAGTCAAAGGGAAAGGAGAAAATTACGGAATGCTGAGGTAGATCACACGGATAAAAGGTAAGTAAATTCCAATCTCTTACATGTAGTCTTCCAAGCCACATTCATCCTATTACTGCCAATTTTGTACTCTTGCACGTACCAAATATTTATTGTCTCCATTATATGATATTGTCCTATCTTGTGGCTGTTTATTGACTGTTACATCATTGATTAATGTATTATACTTTTATACCATGCCTTGAAAGGCCTACTGTATCTGTTTACTAAATGATATTCCATTTTTATGCACTTCTTATGGAATCATGAATAATCATGATTTATTATGAATGCCGAAATTGTGCTCAGTCATAATATCCATCCAATGCTTTCTGAGTTGACAGGACCTACAGGTCGAGTCCGTGAACGGACATATGGCAATGAGGGCGTTTTTACGCATTGATTTATGAGGGCATTTTATATGCATTGAGGTTAAGGGGGTAAGCCAAGCCCCAAAAGATTGAGGGTCTGCCAAGCCCTGAACAGAGTAAATGCATCACTTATAGTTGATTGACATGTTTACATTTATTGGATTCATAGGATGTTGTCATTCCTTATGAATAATCTTATGTTGAGAGTTCACTCATTGATTGTTACCGATTTATTGTGGTAGTACTTCTATGTTAACTGATTTCTATTTAGCTTTTTCATATTCATGTTATGTCCATTACTCATGATTGATTATTGTGACCCTACTCTATATTGGCCATTGTGGCATTTTATCCTTATTGGCTATGACCGCATTGTATCCCATGATTGGCTATCATGTCCATATTTATGAATTCATGTTCTTTCTATGTTAACCCTAACCTGTGTCGGAGATGGGAATTTACTTATTGAGTTTCATTAGCTTACCCCGACTTACTTATTTTTCAGGTAAGAATGTACAGGACCACAGTAGGAGTCCAAGAGCATAGGGGGACAATTTGAGGAATATGTTAGAAGTGATGTAGTTTCTCCCATGTACTCACCACCTAGGGTGGCGTTATGTTAGTTTTATGTTGGTTTCTATTTTAGCATTGTCGAACAATATTTTGTGTTAAGACTTCTGTTGATTTACTGTTTAATTTTATATTATATATTTTGTCATTGATACAAAGAAAGTAAAAAGTAGGGACGGCCACAGGGTCGGCCCCGCGATACGAGATCCGCATAGGGTGGGTTTCGGCTCATGACATTTGACTTAAGTGATTAAGTTACTCCCACTATTTGTAGGCATTCCTTTCCGCTATGAAACTCATTTCCATGGGTACAGGCTCTGCATTTAGATGGATTACCAATTTGAGTTCCGTACACCCTAAAAGTTAAAATAATTTTGTTCTTTCACAAAAATACTGCAAATTCATAAAAATACATTTCAACATAAAAAAATATGTAATAATCAAGAACATACATTAATGCATTGAAACTATAACCATAGTCTGAATTAACCGATATCAAATTCAGAAAGCAAAATCCAAACCTACCTTTGGGCAAGGTTGCATCTGCATTAGATTTGCTCATTATCTTTATTAACAAGAAAAATGAAATCTAGACACTAAGAGAAAAGAATACCATACCTGCGGACCTAGGAATTCTAAACTCTTAATGCCTAATTCATCATCTTATTCTAATTAAATTGTGTAAAATGACCACCTCCCTGTGGGGTAAAGTAATCACTTATAGCAATTTAATTACAATCATGGAGTGCCATTTATAAAATTATTATTTAAATAATTTATTTTATGTGATCATGAAAATACTTGAAGATCACACATCCATACCTCTTAAGATGTTGTGGCTCTTTTAAAATAATATGGTGTAAAAATTATGGCAAAACTCATGTATCCTTATGTTCATGGTAATCCCAATGGCAAAATTGAAATTTTAAATTTTAAAGTGTATGTGATTGTAATATCCGAAGATCACAAATAACTTGTCTTAGGATGCTGTAGCTATTCCTTAGACAATTTGACTTTATTTTTTAATCCAAATACCTATCACCACAAATCAATCTTTATGTTTGTGTTCAACACAAACTTTTATAATCAAGTCATTTTGTCTTTATGTAATAAAAAAATACCTTAGAATTACACACCAATATACTTTAAGATGTTGTGGCTCTTTTAAAACATATGATTTATAATGACTTAATCTATTATCATGATCGAAACTTTATGTTTGTATTTATACAAACCTTAAGTAGGACCATAAACAATGTACACAATTTTATAATACAATCAAGCATAAAAATTCAACAATTAATCTTTAAGTAATCAAGAAATCTAAAGATCACTCATCACACACACACACACACACACACATATATTTTATCAACGATCACTCATTACATATAATGTGATGTTATTTATCTTAAAATAAGATCACTTAATAATATGAACTAATTCTTATGTTCATGATTATTTATGCTTCACAATAAATTACAATTTAAACAGGCAAATAAATATAAATTGTGCAATTTTTATATGATCTAAAGTTTAAAGACTACCAACCAATGTCTTAAGGTGCTACCATGGGATCTATTTTTATCATGAACCAAACTTCATGTAAATAACCAATTCACAATTTCAATAATGCAAAAATAATATTTTAAATTAATTAATTGATCACCACACATCAAGCAGACACAAACTTTATATAAGCAGTGTATAAATAACATGAAGTTCACTGGATTTGAGTTAATTTATCTGAGATGCAAAAATTTATATCTTTTATACGATGATTACTTTGATTTGAGTTATAATTGTTAAAAATCTTAAAAAAAAAGTTATTATAAGTTCTTTTAAAAATAAAAATTATTTTTTAGTATCGGTTTGATTATGGCAAGAGGCTGCATCGTACCACTAGTATATTGGGGACACAAACTCAATCCTTGTAACAGCGTCATAATCCCTTGATTGGGGACAATCCCATTCTGTCCATGTGTCACTTTAGGAGTGGACCACATTGCTATAGTAGAAGCACTAATGTGGACATTAGGCTATGTTTGGCTGTTCATGTGTCATCTTGAGATGCTGCCACATGGATGGGAGGACTTTGGTAAACCAAGTATCTACAATTCCTTTATTTATAAACTCTCAATCCTCCATGAATTTCAACTTAATTTAAAACAAAATATTTGCCAAATCAATAAAAAATTATAAAATTTGCCTCAAAATTCAATCCTAGTCCAACTTATATCAATAGCAATGCAAAATCGACTTTCAAGAAAATAATTAACGACTTCAAGCTTATTAAAAACTCAACTAAAATATAATAAATTGATAAATTCAAGAATTCAAGAGATAGAAATGTTGGGGCGAGTACTTATGGAGAAAGATCGAGATTGTAAGAGAGAAGGTAGGATTTGAATTAAACTGTGTTATCATACGTTTTTTTTTTAATTTTAATTATAATATTTTTAATTAAAAAATAATAAGATGAAAAAAAAAAAAGAATCAAAAATGAAAAAGAAGAGAGAACCATCTAAGATATTTACAAAAATAAGAAAGATGAGTGTCAAGTAAGAACTATAATTATAAGTTTATTATTAATTTATTTTTATATATTTTTAAGCCACCTCTATTCCCACTTTTCAAACTCCAGTTGCGCTCACTCATCGAAAGAGTGGGTTAGAGCATAAGTTACCAAAAATGGCCTTCCTATTTCTAACCATTGTAGACTCGTTAGTGTTATAGTGAAAAGTCTATAAATCATTTTGAAAAATACTCAACTCTAAATTGTGTAGGAAAATTTTTTTCCAATCCGAATATGTTCTTAACTACAAAATGTACATATACCTTTTTATTTTTTTAATTAAAATTGAATAATTATATTATATTCATATAATTATATATATAACAAATTATAATCATGACACGATACCACACATATTTAAGTAAGAAGAATTTTTCTTACTTGAGATGACACGTATTTGAATAAGAAGGAGATACTTGTAATAGATTTAAATCTTAAGTATTGTCCAATTGTATTAACAAATTATGATCATAACACGATAACACACATATTTAAATCAGAAAAACTCCTCTTACTTGACATGACACGCATTTAAATAAGAAGGGGATACCTATAATGGATTTAAATCTTGGTCATGTCCAATCGTTTTATAGTCAATTCTATTGTTGTTAGAATTCTTCAAATGGTGGACTTTTATACCACATGAAATAATAATGTTATGTATCTAATTATGTTAAGAAAAAAATTTAATGATACTGTTGAATTGTATAATAATTATTTTAATTAAATATTAATATAAGATTTATATAAATTTTACATCAATACTAACATTACAGTGGCCGTACACAATGGCACGACTGGACTTTTTTTTGCATCTACACCAGCTTCTAGTGGTGATCAAATTCTTTACTTTTGAATTGGACGGTCTTTGATCAATTTTCTTTGTCCCACGATAGCATACCAGAAAACAGCTTCATACACATTAGGATATCCCCAGCAAAGCTCTACCACTACGTTAACGCGGAATTGTCTATTCAAGTCCATGAATTTTTACAAAAAACGAAACTACCAGGTAAACTTCCCAAGTCTTCCACTGAAAGCGAAATCTCCCGAAGAAAACATAGAAAATTAAGCATAAACAAACAGTCCCTTCCTGCCCATTACCATGAATTCCTGGCATTGATTGTAGTTGACGGCATATACCAAAGCAATTATATCATCTTCTCTGTTTTTTCATTTGTAAGCTATTAATCTCCATCCCCTCTTGTGATCTTCCTCTGTTTTTTTACTGTCATGGCATTTCATCATAGAAAAATAAATATCAATCCATATGACAATACCCAAACTGTCCGATTAGATGAAGCTCCGCGTACTCCAAAGCCTTGTGATCCAAAGAATTCTGATGATTGTTTCCGCACTGCTTATCCGCCGTTTCCTCCTCTTCCTCCTCGTCCTCCTCCTCCTCCTCCTCCTCCCAATGATGGTGATCAATTCAACCAAAGGCATCAAATGTCATCAATTTTGATCCTCATGTTTTGTATTTTTGGTGCTACTGTTGGTGTTTTTTGCTATCTCGCGATTGTTAAATGCTATAAAAATTGGAGCAATTCTAGGAGGAGAAATCCTCCAACTCCTCCAATATTTGATGATGTAAATGAAGATTTTATTGATGCCAATCTGGGTCCTGCTCTGGACCACCCCATATGGTATATCAACACTATTGGTCTCCAACAGTCCGTCATCAATTCCATCACCATCTTTATGTATAAAAGAGATGAAGGGTTGATCGAAGGAACTGAGTGTTCTGTTTGCTTGAATGAGTTCCAAGAAGATGAGAGTCTTCGGCTTTTGCCAAAGTGCAGTCATGCCTTTCACGTCCCTTGTATTGATACATGGTTGAGGTCTCATAAGAACTGTCCTTTGTGTCGTGCTCCGATAGTCACTGATTCAAATAATGCTCATTTGAGTATAGCAGAGTCAAATTTGAGTGATTTGGGATCAAATGAAGAAACCCTGGTGGAGAATTTAGAGAATTATGGCGGGTTGGGAAGCCATCGAGTGGGAGAAGATGGTTCTAGCGAAATGAGGATTGGGGCTGCAAGTCTTGAAGAAGAAACAATTGCTGAGATTTCAGAGAAAAATTCGCGTTATTTCAGCGCAAGGAATTCTGATTCAAGAGTTAGAAGTGATTTGGCAGACCATCGTCTGAAAGTGGAAGAAGAATTACAACCAAGGAGGAGGTCAGTTTCAATGGATTCGTCGTCTGCTTCAGCCATTTATCGTGCTATGGCTAACGTTCCTCCTGTGGAAAATGAAGGGTGCTCGGATTCTCAATTAGTACAAGTGAAGAAACCAAACAGGGAGATGGTTGCCAAACGGGCGAAAAGAAATTCAAGCATATATAGAATGGTGATGAAGAGTTCTTCATTCAGGCGGTGCTTGCAGAAGGAGCCTGTTTCCATGAAGAGGTCATTTTCATCAAGTGGAAACTTATCCTTGCCCAAATATAGCAGAAGCCAGGATTCAATCCTACCACTGTGAAAATGAACAATCGCAGTATTGTTGCTAAGCCAGAAGTTACCTATCATAGTTTAATTATGTGGTGCTGCATAAAATTGATGTTAAAGGCAAATGGAGCCGACTTTTGGAAGAGCTTAGAATGAAGGCTTCTGGGAAAATTGGTTTTCAAATTGCAACATCTAGTTTTGAAAGAAACTATATCAGTTTCACTTCCTCTGCAGTGAGATGGCTATTTGACTTTGTTGTAATCTGTTCAACTAATTGTCTTAAATTCAGGATGGGCTGTAAGATATATATATATATATATATATATATATGTTGGGTTTATATTTTCATAGCAGAAATTATATATAATATATCATTTTCGGTTTCAGTTTCAGTTTTATTTTCTCTCTCACAAAATAACCATTCTGCTTGTTGAGTTCTCATAACTACTAATTTGTGTGAATTTATTCAAGTTTAAAGAAATTTTGATATCAAAAGTGTAGTATATGAGCATTCGGCATAAGATCATATCATGTTCGGATTATACAGTTTCTAAAATGAATTAATGTATGGAAGTTTGAGGGAACTATCCTGCTAATGTTTTCGGAATTCTGGACAATCATTCTGCTTCCTCATCATTTGATAATTGATCAGTATTTAATTGGTCTGTGTGGATGTATTTGATATTGTTGCAGCGTAAATCAATTGATTCGTGTATTCTCAAAGAAAATTTAGTTTCTAATTACAATTCTTTTACCATCAACATTGCATTGAAGTCGCTCTGTTATGTTTTGATTCATAAGTTTTGCAAAGGTTTTCAGAGGTTCATTGTACCGTCACTGCTACCAAATTCTTTCAAGTCAATTGTGCTTGCATTTTTGCTGGACCAAATAAATTAATAGAGGACTGCAAAGATTAAAACAAAGCAGAAAACCAAAAAATACAGCTAAAGAAATCTGTAAGAAGCAACATCCCCACTCCATAGCTGCCTAAACTGACGGGGGAGGGTTCGCAGAGGGACCATCGAACTTATTTATGACTGCCCATTGAGCCATCTCATGAGCTGCACCCTAGAAATCCTGGGAGAATAGACCATCGGCCAATTCTCCTGCAATTGGAGAAGATGACGAATATCTTCAATGAGATGGGATATAGACAGTTCCTGGTTCCATAGCAGCATTTGTCTTCCCCAGTGAGTCTTCTCTGGAAACAGTTTAGGATACGTCAAAAACATGAGGGAGGCAGGAGTATATCTCCCAGAATGAACCCTCTGAATAGCTCTAGCTGAAATAAGCTTCCCCAAAGACTTCTCTATCTTTAAGCATGGCGTCAACTATCAAGATAAAAAAATTGATGTTGCACTTTCTGATCAGTGAGACTTCCGCTCTTCGTTTCCTGTCAAGAACTCAAAAAGATCAGAGGACCACAAGATAAGTGCCGATGGTAGCCAGTCCAATGATAAAGTTAGTAAAATAAAAGACTGTAATTGACAAGAATTGATAGACTGTAATTGAAAAGCACACCTTAGGGTTTTATTTATAGGCTGTAGATTTTCTAAGTTGATTAGGATTTGGAGTCGCAAGAGTAGGGATTCGACGATATCCGAGAATGGCAGTTACCATGTTGAACTCTATTTCCTTACTCTAAGGTCGGTAGGGCATGTAAGACGATGATCAACTCGGGATCCCTTCATGTATGTACCCGATATTTCATGCTCTGGAGGGAGGACTAGAGATCCTGCGACATTCTGAACAAAGAAGTTCTGAACCCTGTATGCCTGTTTGTTCTGGATAGGAGAGCTTTACTTGGTCTGTGTACGTAGGTGCTTTGTATATAAACGTGTCATGCTAGGATTGATCTATCCTTTTATGGTATATCAGCTACCTCCCCCCCCCGAGCCTCAGTTTAGCGAATTACGTAGTTGACTGAGGGTTTTTGAAGAGTCACGTGCCATAATTATGAGCGTGCCGCTTTACCTCCTACGACAACTATTGATGTGACATTTATTGCGTCAGCCATCGTTTGGATTTTCGAAGCCATCATTTACTTAACCGCCATGACAGTTGGGAATCATGGGCCCCCATTACTCCAATTCCTTGTAAAAGGAGAGGGAGTACATGTGCGCCCTTATTTTCTTCATCTTCGTTGCTTCGAAAAGAACTCCGCCGTATACTAAGAAAAATAGAGTGAGAATCTTTATGGCATAAGAAGCCCCAAACTTCGATCAAGCCTCTGATCAGGTTCGATTTGCTTGTGATTCTTTATATCTTTCTACTCTTTTTCCTTCCCATCTTTTTAATTTCATAATATCGGCCTCAGACGCTTTGTTGGGCATCGGTTATGGAACTAGAGAGTTCCTCAGAGACGTCTGTTCCGTCAAAGATAAACATTGTAAATAGTAGTTCCTTAGGGGACTTAGAAAATAGGATAGTTAGGCACCCCACCCCTAGCCCCGAACTTAGGATAGTGGAGGCCTTTATAGAGCTTACAAATGTAGCGAGGGAAACCTCGAGTAGGCTTTCCCAAAAGAGGAATGAAAAAAGCACCATCACTTAGGGCATGTTAGGTGCTCTGAAGGCTGCTTTCGACTTCCCCTCAAATGTGACCTATAGGGCACCTGGACCAATAGATAGCCCATCTGACATTGGTCAGGGTGAGATTTGTGTCCATCTCGAATGGTTCAAGATTGGGCTTAGGTTTCCCTTCCATCCCTTGATTAGGGTTTTTTTTCAGTTGATTCAACATATGCCCTGCTGACCTTAATATTAATAGTTAGAGACATCTATTAGGGTTCATAGTTTTAGGTCGTACTGAACAGTATCGAGGTGGATCTTCCGTTGATCCGAAGCAACATAGACCTAAAATTTCTGAAGTCGGAAGGGCATAGTTTTACATGTCTTTTGACAAGGGGTTCAGACCTCTCCTCAGTACCTTATTTCCAATAAGACTTGAAAAAAGTGGTACTTCTTCGTAGAAGGAGGATAGGAGCTCGAAGACTATAAGAGCCAGACTTTGACTTTTTCCCGAAGTACTGGAATCAAGGGTGAGATCCCCTTTTTAAATATTTTCGCCTCTGTTTTTGGTTTCATTTTGCCTATTCATTGCCTGATCTAAATGTCGTGTTTTCTGTGTAAACAAGAGGGCTTAGAAGAGGTCAATCTTCTCCGTTGATCTCCAAGAAAAGTACAGAAGACTCCTCTAGACCAGCAACCGTGCGCATAACATTATTCTCTCTCCCCATAGCTTGATGGAGGTCGGACTAGTAAAAGATAGAACCCAAAATTTGAAGAAGTCCCTGATGTTCGGATGGGCACCAGGGAAGAAAAAAGAAGATGGTGGGGGAGAGTTCTTCCCCTGTCGAGCCTCCCCTCTAAGTGAAAAGAATGAGGCTCCTGTCCAACTCCCCAAATCGAACTAGTGTTTAAGGACATGAGGGAGTCTCTTGCTCCCAAGCCTATACTTCTTTCTGCTCTTGCAGTCTCCACGAAAAAGAGGGGGAAGGGGAAGTCTACTGCTGCTCTCCCTGTACCTGATGAGTTCGGCTATCTGGTCGCGAAGAAGGCCTTTGATGAGTCTTGGGCTGTAGGCCCAAGTAAATTTAAGGGGTTGAAAACGCAGAAGATCACCAAAGACCTACTGTCATTCCAACTAAAGGTAAACTCTGATGGGCCCTATTCTCTTCATCATTTCTTTTCTTTTTTGTTCCGTAATCTGTTCTGTACCATATTTCGATCCAACTGTCGCTTGTTTCTTTTTCAAACTATGCATGGCCTTGCAACCATCATGGATTCTTCAGTGGATTCCGAGTAGATTGAAAACCTTCAATCTGAACTCGATAAAGCCAGGCTGCTGCTAGGAACGGCCAAGTCCACTACCTCTACAGCTGAGGAGAAGTTAAGGGAAGCTGCTAACTTCTACTCCATCTTGGAGTCTAAAAGGGATGCTCTTGCTCTGGAGTTGGAAGACCTCAAAAGGAGCTTCGAAGACTTCCAATCTGCCTCCCTCAAGAAAGTCCAAGACACTGCCGACTCTGCCAAAGCTCAAATCGAGGCTGATATGAAGGTTGAGGTCGAGGGCTAGGAATGGGTGGAGAGCTGATTGAGCATGGGTACTACACCTTTAGGGCCAAGCTTCAGAATAAGTATCTTGACCTTGATCAGGCTGGGATTGGTGACATTGATGTCTCTCCTGGTGAGATTGAGGCGCGGGATGATAATGAGGAGGAAACGGTTCCCGAACTTCCTCTAGCTCACGCGCCCGAACAAAGAGAGTGATCTTGATATGGTGCGTGAGTTTGAAGAGAATGAAGAAGAGGAAGAAGAGAATGAAAAAGACGAAGAAGATAGTGATCTTGATATGGTACAAGACAATGATGATTCAGAGATCAATGTCTTCTAACCATCCCCTTCTCCCTTTGTGGTTAGGAGGTCTATTTTGCCCAGCAGGTGCTAAGATTTCCATCGAATTCTGCCATTACGGTGATGGTGGCCTTGATATTACTAGGGTTAAGCTTCATGTGCTTGAAGGACTCATAGAATAGCACGTTAGTGGAGCTTCCCGTGTCCACCAGAACCTTTCTGATCTCAAAACTGGCAATTTTGAGTGAAATGATGAGGGCGTCACTGTGAGGATAGTGTACCTTAACAAGATCCAACTTTAAGAACTGGATTTGTGGTCCTGGCTTCAACCTCTTTCCAATGGTAAAGATTTGGAGGTTGTTAGGTTCTTCCCTTGCATCTCGAGCATACCGCTTCCTGGCTTGGTTGGACATTCCTATTATAAAGTTGTCAGCATGGAGGACAAAGATGACTTGATTGTTCTAGTGCGGTTGCTCATTTCGAGTCTCCCTCTGTTCAAGCCTTTACTCTTGCCTTCTTTGTTGTAGCATGTCATTACGGGGGTTCTGTCTCCCGTCTTGTCAGACGAACTCTCGTAGCCATCCTTTTCTAATGAGATGTTCAATCTCTTGCTTGAGAGCTCTGCATTCTTCAGTGGTGTGGCCTTGTTCTTTGTCGAAATCACAGTACTTGTTTTGATCTCTGGCGTCGAGAATGCTCTTTAATGGCTCTAGCCACTTCAGGTCCTCACGGGTCTGTATCTACTGGATTATGTGAGTGAGAGAGGCGTTTAGAGGGGTAAAAGTACCGTACCTCCCAGAATTAGGATTGTTATGGGTTCTGGGTGCCACCCTCGTGTCAGGACTCCTGACCCGTTTTCTAATGGCGCTAGAGTCCCTCTTCTGGATGTGATCATCCTTCTGAGCCTGTTTTTTGGCCTTTCAAAAGGACAACTTTGTATCCTCCAGGTTTATATATTTTCGTGCCAGCTCCATGAGTGTCGGCTTGTTCGACGGGAAGATTCTTTGTCAAAGAATCTTGGAAGTGTCCATGTCCCAAGCCAGAGGTGAGAGTTGCTACTAGGAAGCTCAGGTTATAATCTGTTATCTCTGTGAGCTTGGTATTGAAGCGAGTAATGTACTCCCAAAGTGACTCCCCCTTGGTCTTCTTTATAATTAACAGGAATTCTAGCCCTTTTCTTAACTTCCTGTTGGTCAGGAATTTATCAAGGAATTGCCAACTGAGTTCATAGAAATTGGTGATCGATTGCTAAGGGAGGTTATGGAACCACTTTAGAGCAGTACCTTTGAGACTTGTTACAAAGGTTCGGTACATGAAGGCGTTAGTAGCCCGTGTAAAGCCATTGTATGCTGATAATGGGAGAGGTGGTCTCCACGGTCCTCAGACCCTATCGTAGAGGGTGAACTTTAGGACAACGAACTTCTTCAACCGTTCTTCCGCCATTATGGCAGAGGTGAATGGCGTGGCGAACCTCTTGGGCAACTTTCCCAATTCATTTTATTCTGGAGGGCCGTGGGTCCCTCTAGAAAAGACGGTTTGTTCTATGGAGTCTACTATCTCCTCCATCTTTTGAGGAACTTGGGGCAGAGCTGGTTGTGGATTTGGGCCCCGTTATTGGCCTTGTCTTTGTAGCTTCAGCCCTTATATTCAGGGGATGAATTTTTCCAATATTGGCAGGGGGACGTTGCCTTCTTTGGATTGGGGAAGCCAGTGCCGGTGGAGGCTGAAACTCTGGTGGTACTGGATTGGCCCGAGGCTGCTAGAGTTACGATTCTTGTTCTGCTTTGATAATGGACAACGGGATAAAAGGCAGGCATCCCTCTCCCTACTGCGGTTGATGCCTGGGGGTCAGCCCCTATGTGAGTGGTACCATGGGGGTGTACCGATTACACGTTGAGAGTCTCCTCAGTGGGAGGTCCTCCGCCCATGGTGGTAGCAAGAGGCTGAGCCCCTTCATTAGCGACATTGGTAAAAGGCTGAGGGATATTGCTCTACTGATTCTGGGCCAACGAAGCCAAGGCCTGGGACATGGCAACGAGTTGTTCTTGCATGTGATCGGATTGTCATCGAATTCGATCAAGTTGCTGTTGTAAATGACGAGATGTTTGCCCTCTTCCTCTTCTAGCGGGAGGCTGATTTCGAGGGTTTTGAGAACTTTTTCTTGGACGAAGATTAGGAGTCATTGTCTTTTTAGAAGAAAAATACAAAATAACTGTTCCTGTCGAAGAAGAAAGTTAGCAGAAGCGCTTTTCGTTCCCACAGACAGCGCCAAATTAATGTTGTACTTTCTGATCAGTGTGACTTCCGTTTTTCGTCTCTTGTCAAGAACTTGAAAGATCAGAGGGCCATGGGGTAGGCTCCGATGGTAGCCACTTTGATTATATAGTTAGTAAAATAACATACTATAATTGACAAAAATTGATTGACTATAATTGAAAAGCGCACCTTATGGTTTTATTTATAGGCTGCAGATTTCCTAAGTTGATTAGGATTTGAAGTTGCAAGAGTAGGGATTTGATGATATCTGAGAATGACAGTTACCATGTTGAACTTTATTTCCATACTCCAAAGTCGGTAGGGCATGTAAGGCGGTGATCAGCTCAGGATCTCTTCATGTATATGCCCAGTGTTTCATGCTCTAGAGGGAGGACTAGAGATCCTACAACATTCCAAACAAAGAAGTTCTGAACTCTATATGCTTGTCTGTTCTGGATAGGAGAGTTTTTCTTAGTCTATGTACGTAGGTGCTCTGTATATACACGTGTCATGTTAGGACTCGTCTGTCCTTTTGTACTATATCAAAAATTCTTTGTCCAAAAATAACCTTGTTACCCGATAACCATATTTTATCAATAAGGGCAGCTCCGAAGGCTAGGTAGTTCGAATTCTTAGGGCACAGTGATAAAATATACAATGGGGAGAGAGGATGAGACTGATCCTTCCAGAATGGGACAAATTTACAAACTCTTCTATCTTTATACCCCATTTTGCAGACCAAAGGGCACTGGAAGGAGAGGCACGGGGGCTGCTTTAGGTGCTAGCCACAAAAGGCGCAAGATGGATCTTTAATAGGGAATTTTGTAGTGGTTATATTCTACAACAAAACCTTATGAAGCTCTTGAATTTTCACCTTCCATAGCCTTTTCAATTCATTTGATATTAGGAACACACGATTTAGGACAAGACTATCCTTGTCAAGAAGTTAGGTAGATCTTGGGGAGAACATTCCTGAAAAAGATTACACCCAACCAAACTTATCTGGTCTAGGAAATTAGAAAACTGATTTCCATGATTTGAGTAACAGTGCTTTGATAAAAAAGACGGTTCAAAAAGTCTACCATTCAGGAGTGAGAGACGTGGTCAATAAGTTCATGGACTTTCCTAGGACCAAAGGGTGAATGAAAATCTTAGCAGAATTTTTGGTTTAGCATGGAAGTCCAAAGCTTTTGTTTACCGTCCATAGATTCAGTGGAAGGACTTTATACAAGGTATTGGATTAGACCTTTTCTTTGTTGGGGTGGGGATGTTGTTGGGAACTTGTATGCTGTGTCATAGAAGTATTTCCTTTGTTGCTGATAGCTAAGAAGACTTAAGAAGGATACGAGAATTTGAAATCTTTACATTTGGGATTGGGGTGGGGTTGGCTGGTGGCTACTGTAACAATCCAGTTTTTCTCTTCTTGTCCGTCACAGTCAAATGGGAGCATAAACCAAATCAACTTCTCTATAAGGACTAAATAAACCCATGTGAATAAATCTCTGTGCGTGTCTATAGAAGGTGATGATTAGATTACGAAAAATTTCTTGTTGCTTCCTGGACGGAAAAATGCAGTTGTTTCATAGCACCCTCATTATATGCCTTACAGAGTTAGAATTGGCCTCTAGTAAGCCACATATAGGTGATCTATGCACAAGCAATACCAGCTAAAACACTACTCTAGAGATGGTGAAGTTCTACACAATTGGGGAAAAAACAGTTGTTAATTTAGTGCCTTTTTCTATTATTTGTGTTCGTCAGTTAAGCACAACGGGCTTGATAATTGTAATACAGTGTCTTACAAATTTTAAAACAGAGTTTTTTCTTAACTATTTTGAGCAACATAGATGTGGGATTCGTCCTAGATTTTACATTCTTATCTTTCCCTATTCAATGGTATAAAAGTTACGTGGCAGCTCGTTCGAAGTAAGATTTTTGGGTGTTTTTTTCTCCCTCTTTAAGGCTTTACACTTGCACCTTCATGATGCGTATTCTTTGCTGTTTTGAGAATGGTCTGCAGCTGAGTTCAGGTTTAATTGGGGCCGATCATTTCCAGGCCAAAAAACCTCTGATGAGCTTAAAGGCATCAAAATCATCTTAACAGGTTTGAAAAACTAAATGATCAGCTCAGCCTCTCTCAGACACAAGCACACACAGACACCCTAGGGAAGGGAAAATATAGCAAGTGCTAAGAACTGGCCTAGAGAATGTACAAGACCAAGCTGGTTGAATGGCTAAGATGTTTTATACTGCACCTGACTGGAATCAATTGTGTAGTATCTGGTTTTCCCCTATATAAGTATACATTTCAATTCAGGGTCCCTCTTTGTTTCCTTAATTAAAATGTCATCTATGTTTCCTGGTGATTGGGTTCATCAACCAAATCAAACTATTTTAAACTGGTGAAGCAGTGATATCACATAGAACAAACGTTGACTACCTTTTATCAGTGGGTCATAAAGCATATCCAAAACTTGCAATTTTCTTCCCCTAGTGACCATAAGATCAAATCCAACAAGATACATTCAATAAACCAAGATTCATCTGCACAAAACTTATGGCATCTTATGAATCATGTGCACTAGAATACATTCAATGAACACGCTTATAGGTGATTGTATTCCAGTATACACTAGCCCGAGCTACGTACATATTAGAAGATTGAAGGAATGTGTGATAGATAACTTATTTTCAGTCAAACTTACTATTATCACACATCTTCTGTGTGATTGTACTTCACCATTGGCAGGTTGCTTTATAGCTTTCTTTTGAGCTCTGTAGTTTTTTTGTTGTTTTTAACTTGTGAGAACCAAATCTACTCAATACTTTACGAGTATATGTATCAGTGTATGTCTTGAACTTTTCTGCTTGTCGTGGTTTGAACTTTTAGAAAGATCAATGATACTATATATGAATTTTATGAAAAATTCCTCACCTACTTGTACATGAATTATTTGTTACTCTTTTTCTTTATTGCATGGCGTACATTGACATGTATTTTCTTTATGCAAATAATTGTAGGCACCAAATTAAACTACCTTTTTTGTGCTGTCTTTTTCCAATGCGTTTACAGGTCTTTTAGCAAAATTGGTGTAAGTCATTGATCAGGTAAAATAGAAAAAGAAAAAGGAACAATGATTAAGTGAAACCTCTCTTAATCATGATGTGTTCCACACTAAGAAACTCATTCCAATTCAGTTTTACCTTCATATGAGTTGAACTTGAGGATAGATCTGCAATTCATATTCTTAACCAGGACTTGGCAATTTAATCTGTTGTTGTAGGGCTTACAAGAACAATCTACTCCTCACGATTTACATTCTGTTCCTTTTTGAGCAGAAGAAAGTTGCTGAAGTGTCTTCAAACAGATCATTAGAAGGCTAAAATGCCACTTGAAACTGCTTATTTGATTTGACAAAGAGGTTTTACTACTGAACCTGAGAGTGGTTTGCTGATTTTTACTCTGTTTTCTCATTCATTCAATGTTATACAGTACGCTTCCCCATCTTAATGACATGGTTATCACTTTTCTTCTTCTGATATCAAAACATAATGATCATCATTAACATGTTTTTTTCACATCAATCATGATAGCAATTTGGTATTAATATTTTATTTTCTCGCAAATATATATATATATATATGCAAGGATATCAAGCCAAAGATGTTGCAGCTTCCCCATCAATCATGATAGCAATTTGGCATCAATATTTTATTTTTGAGTTACACAAACACACACACACACACAGACATATATGTGTGTGTTTGTGTGTGTGTGTGTAAGGATATCAAACCAAAGACGTTGCTGCTTCCCCATAATTAGAGTTATTATTGCAGTTACCCCGAGAGATGTGTCACCTTAGGTTTCTCATATTTAAATAAGCATAAAGTACGTATAACATTGTCAAAAACCAGTTTATGTTGTGTCGTTGCCAGCTTGTTGCTGACAAATAATAACTGCAACTATGGTTTTTGAGAAGAAGCAAAGCCTTTTGACACCATTGTTTTATCTTTCTACAAATCTCTACAGTTTCCAGCCCTCTTTAATCAAATCTTTTATGTACTTTCCCCTCACCTTGCAAAAAGTCTAGTTAAATGGAAACACATTTTCTTTCATGGGTTATTCAAGCTACTCAACTCAATTTAACAAAGTCTTATCTCAATTATTTAAGATGGATTGATCATTCAAGCTTTTACGGTAGAGAAATAGAATGATTCATTTTAAATTTTGACACACCTTTTTTTTTTTTTTTTTTATGATACATAAAGCATCATTAAACTATTCTACTCCCCAAAATTTGACAAATTAGTAATCAATAGAAAAAGAATTTTAAAAATGATGTCATTTACGAAAACCCCAAAATGATTTACCTAATCTGGCACAAATGTGACATTGTTTCGCTGAACCTTGTCAAAAAGTGAAGATGATGATGATGATTATTATTAGTACTATTATGATTATTATTATATAATTGTTGCAGAAGATGTTAAAGCAGGACACAAAACATACTGGAAAAGTTTAACTTTGGCCTGCAATTCTGAGTCAGCTAAATTATCAGGGAAGAGTGAGAATATGTTGAACTTTTTTCATCACAAATTCACAACCAAGATAAAAGCTATGGACCCAAAAAGAGGGGATCATAAAGCTGGATTGATCAGCTGAATGAGACAACCCAACTATGGAATGGCCCCACAGAAAAATGGAGCTGAGGTTTCCTCCAGTAAGTCCAGTGATCAATATATATATATATATATAGATAGATAAATAAACAATTTTCTTTTAAGTGTATTTTTTTAAAATTTATTTAGTAATTTATTTCTAGGAAAAGAAAACTATGGTTGCTTTTCTTTGTCTATTGGTGTGGCATACTGTAACTTGGCACAAGATGAACTAGAGAGAAGATGGACCTAACTTTTTCTTTTTTTCTCTTTTTTTTTTTTCAATCAATGGAAGGAAAATATTACAATATCCATTTTTACGAGCTTACTCAATTACATTATAAGGTCATAGGAGTTTTTCAACTTCTCGATCTCCTGAAAAAACCCACAAATTATCCAACAAAGCCAGAAGCCTAGCAAACATAGGCTTTGAAATAAAGCTCAATCAAGCGGATGGTTGGATGAGAAAATAAACCAGACTCCTCTCTAGTTGAGAAAGTGCGAGTAAAATTTATGACATTTTCTTAAAAAAATACACGAGTTATCAATCGGGTTAGTCTTAATTGACAGAATGAGCCTCCCTAACAGTAAAATTTTCCAAATGTGGAAACCTAATGTTAGCAAACTTAATAGCAATTGTGGCTGGGGCATTTGGATTATCATATGACTTTAGGGCCATCTAAATCAAGGACCCAGATTTTGGAATTGATGGGCCAATAATGAGAAATAATTTGTTGGTATAGGACCATTGGTCCCTACAGGGCGTTCATGAATCAGGGACCAATATTCCCACACCGGTCCCTACAGGGCGTTCATGGATCAGGGACCAATATTCCCACACCGACAAATTATTTCTTACTTGTAATGGACAACTGATCTTCTTTATTTTTAATGTCTTTGTATTGCTCATACACAAGTCTTAAATGGTGTCCCACAAGACGGACCATTTCTTCATAGGAAAATGCATAATGAAATGGGCAAATATGTTCACATTTAAGACTTTTTCACAGTACAGATCAAGATTCCCGGAAAATATAATACAAGAAAATTTGAATTAATTCTAAACCTAAGCTCTAACAAACTAATAATTCAATTATATGAGGTGGGAACTGGTTTGCAAATTACATGAAAACTTGGGATTTCTCAATTAGACATGGCTTCCTCTTGGATCTTACCCACCATTTCATGCACAGCAGTTGCTATTTCATTCACAGTGGTAAACTGACAATCATCCTCCACCTGTCTCAGAAAAAAAAAATTCACACCCATATTAATATAATGTTGTGACTGCTTTTTGAAATAATTTTATCGGTTTAGAGATAAGTATTATTTTTAATTTAAAATAAAAATTAATAAATTTTTTTGTTAAAGAAAGTAGTATATCAGTTTTTGATGATTAATTTATTTTTGTTCATGAGATAACTTAGTTCGAAAATTTTATGAGTTGTAAGTATAATAAATTAAACTTTGAAACCTTTAAATTTACTATATATATTTCAAAAACAAGGAGGTCACGAGACTAAAAATTCTTTGTAAGTCATTTTCCTTTGGAGAAGTAAAAATGAACTGTAATAACTAACCTTAACGCTAAAAGAAGAGAGGACCATATGATCAACAGTGGTGACATTGAGATGGAGGATGGTGAGGCCGAGAGAGTGAAGCTCATTCACTATCTTTAAGAGCAATTTTGGCCGTCTTCTCGACAGTACCTTGATGTTGGCATGACTTTCTACCATTGTCACTTCAACGTCGGCAACGGCCGACTGCTTCTCAGCAATCGGCGGCCCGTGGGCGGCCGTCGAGTTGTTATGGCCGGTTGAACAAGTCGAGTATTGAGGGAAGATGAAGAAATCGGCGAAGAGAGAGGAGGAGTAATCGATGTGGGATCGTTGCTTGACTTGCTTGTTTGCTTCCAGGAACTGAAGAAGCTGTTCAAGCTCCTTCACGAAATTAATGGCGCCCCCTACGATTGATGCCTGGTCCCCCTGCCCACGATAAAAATACGAAACATCAATTATTGCAAAGAAAAGCTAAGAATCTAAGGGAAATTATATTAGAAGAAAATGTAGATATCACAACTGTTTTGGTGCTTCAGGACAAATCCAAGCAGTTGATTTGACAGCTACACGTGAGAAGACGACAATATACAGCACAATCCTTAGTTCAACATACTCTGTATACTCGTCCCCACCTACCTAGTTTCGTACATACATATAGATACATGTAGCACAGATATGCGTGTATATATATATATATATATATATATATATATATAAATGTAAGATTATCCGTTATTCTAAAATTTTAAATTCTTAGAAACACTTTTCCTAGCTTGCAATTCGGTTTTTGCACTCCTGCGCACTCTTTCAGGTGAAAAATTGGCACATCAATATCCAGCGTAAGACAATTAACACACTAATGTAACAGAGTGTATAAATCTTGACGAATCAAAAAAAATTACTTGAATTCAAGACATGTTAGAGCCAAATCTCTCTTTATCATGTTCCAATAATGTATAATGATATATGTATATATATACATATATACTATAATAGAGAGAGGGGGGGAGGGAGGACCCTTTGAGCATAAGAAGGCGGCATCAAAGATCGGAGGACAGCGAGGTAGTTATTCATCTGTTTCCGTCGATTTCGTTCGACTGCAATGTGAGTCATCCGCTGATTCTCCATTTCTTCCTTGTTCTTGGAGCTCTTAGTGCGCCTCCTCTTTCGTCGGCCCGAGATGGGTACAGGAGCTGCCGGTGTAGCATAATCTCTGGTGAAGAAGCCGTCACCAGTGCAAACCTCGGGGGAAGAAGAATTAGTCTCCCACTCCTTCACGATATGCTCCATCGAAGGTGGAGAGTCCCAACATGCACTGTGTCGACCTTGCTCCATATTTTTGTCAAGAGTTTCAGACTTAACCTTCCCTTCTTCAAAGCCATAGCCATAAACCTCTACACCCCCCAGGGGGAAGAAATCTTTGCAGCCATAACTAAATGGATCTTGTTGGAAAACCACAGTTTCTAAGGCCATTCTCTCTCTCTCTCTCTCTCTCTCTCTCTCTCTCTCTCTCTCGGAGTAGCAGATATATTCTTATGGAATGAGCATAGAATAGAGGGGTATTTCCCCCTTATAAAGGCATCACTCTTAAGAATCAAAGTGTAAACTAGTTGCACCAATCACACATATCTACAGAACTTGCACGTGAGATTGTGTGTGGTGTGTGTGTGAGAGAGAATAACTTTTTTGTTAATTTACTAGTAAATATTCTTTATAGAAAAATGATGGTATTATATGAAAACAATATAAGGGTGTGTACAATATACTTTGTTTATTAAATAAAATTATTTAATAAATTTGTCACATACATAACAATTTTATAATTTTAATTATATATTAGATTTAACGTAAACTCCACGGGATGGTTGGACCACTTGACCCATTCATGAAATAAATTTTTAAAAATTAATTACTATCTTGATTTCAACACAAGTGGTATACATTGACATCTTAATGAAGTTGTGATTAACGAGTATTGATTCCATGGGTTGATGAGAAAGAGAGAGTCCAGAAATATTACAGCTATCCTTGACAGACATTTTAACTTGTTGAGATAAAATGTCTTCTTGAAATTGTTAAGTCCAGAGTCTTCCCACAAGAGATAAATTTATGGTTCTTTGTTTCTATCGGTCATTACGGTGGTTTGAGGTGGTAAAGCTCTGGGGACTCGACAAATGGAGTGAGAGTGACTGTGTGTGTTTAGAGAGGAAGAGAGAGAGAGTGAAAGTACGTAGGAGAAAGGGAGAGAGAAGCGGAAAAACAGAGAGTCAGTGAGTGATGGCAGGGGAATCCATGTGACTGACCACACAAGTGAAGGCAGTCTGCAATCATCTACGATAAAGACTAACTCCCTTTCCAAGGACTGTCCTCTTTTGTGTTCAACACCAACATCTTCCTTTTCTCACCCTTTTTTATTATCGACCTTTTTATGCTAACCCCAATTTCGATAAAACATTCTCTCTCTTTCTGTCTCTCTCTCTCTATATATATATATATATATGTCAAAATAAATACGCACAAATATGCTTTGATGATTCTCTAGAAAGTGATAAAGAGACGAAGAACTATGAAAATTTGTATAAATTATCTTGGAGTTTATGAAATTAAATTAATTTTTTTTGAAATTTTTGAAATTATATTAATTTTTTTTATTTTATAAACTAATATATAAATATTTTTTTTTGTCAATGTTTTTTTAAAATGACAAAATTGTACATTTTATTTATTTATTTATACATTTTTTAACTAATTTTGACCAATTTATTCTAACTTTTTTTTAACAAAAAATTATTTAAAAATAAATTTAAGGTTTCTATTAATATTTATTTGAAAAATAAAAAAAAAATTTGGTTAAGATTTAAAAAATTGAAGAAAAAAATATGAAAAAAATAGTTTTATCATTTTGAAGAAAAAATTAATTCGTTGTATATCATTTTATAAAGTATTGAAAGTTAATGTAATTGTCATAAACTTCAAAAAAATGTCAGAATAATTTATTAAAATATTACACTAGTAATATTTTAATTTCATTATTAACAAAGTTACAAATTTAATTTATGGAATGAAAAATGTTTCTCCAGAGGTAAAAATTTGTACAAAATTATTATGGCAAGAGAGTAAATTTACCCTTTCAAGGTACAAAATACCACCAATTTTATGGTACGTATAAGAAGCATAGGACCACTTGTTTGTTGGTTCCATTCATATATCACTCAATACAGAATATATATATTTATATATATATATATATATATATATAAATCTTAGTACATGATTTGCAAAGTTGGATTCAAAGGGGGTGATTGGGATATTGGATATAGAAATCGCTGTCAGATTGGATACGGCTATCTTCAAATTTAGCTTGAAATGATTTTTCTAAATCCACCATGAAATAAGACTAGACCTGATCTTTCCAGATCAAGCACGCAACAAAGAATTTGCAATTTTCATCTAATTTCTTTAAGCATTTTTTTATGAAAATAATTCAACTCTTTCATACACATATCCTAGTTCGAGTCTACACACACTTAATATTTAGAATATATTTTCTCCCTCCATGAATTGTTTATATCAAAAATAAAAAATAAAATTTATCTTATATATTACTATTATGCCATTTTCTGAAGCAGATTTAAAACATTTCAACTTAAAAGAAGAAGTTGATTTTTATTTTTCAAACGAGCTGATGTTTAAGAAGTAATAAAATAAAAATAATTTTATTTAATATTAAATTATCTTATAATAATAATTAAAAATATTTTTGAAAAATAATTTCAATTAAGTCACACCAATATAAATATGTCCAAATCCCCATATTCTGACAAGACAACTAAGCAAACATCTTCCTTTCTATTTAATTTTTAATTTTAGGCATAATTTTAATTTGCTCCAATTTTTTTTTTTAATTTTCTATTATTCACTGGTTTTAATAGAATTTGATTACTAACTCATTCGTTATTTACTGTCTCTATAAATCTGATGCGAATAACTTTTATTAATCAGTTTTCATTTATTTAGATTTCAGATTGTAGTCCTTTGTATTCTTGTATTTGTAATTGTTTCAATAATAAATAATTAATTAATTAAAAAATTCTTAAAATTAATTTTCATCTTAACACAGTAAAAAGATATTACTAATTATACTAAAATGACATTCAAAATACATTTTAGAAAAAAGTACTAAAAAATATATAAATAACATTTTTAATCCCCAAAAAGTATAATATTTTATAAAGTAAAAATTTATATTTTAGACATTCTAGATAAATAAAAAAATGTTATATTTTTTTAAATTTAAGAATTTGTTGTATCTATTATTTAATATTTTAAAATATATATCTTGAAAATTATTTTAGTTTAATCAATAATATTTTTTAACGGTATTAAGATATAAGTTAATAATTAGATTTTTTTGTATTAATTTTTTTTTTGAATTATTTAGATAAAAAAATATATCATAAATTTTTTAAATTAAAATATTTATTTTAAAAAAATTTTAATATTTTTTCAAATAAATATTTAATGTGCTCAATTCCCATCACCAAAGAAAAATAATAATATATTTTTTTTTATTCATTTCTCTGTCAGCTGCCTTTCTCCCATCAACCCAAAAACCCTTGACCTGGGAAAGGATCATCCAATTAAGCTAAACAAGATAGAAAGGCAGGCCAGTGAAGATTAACCACAAATTACCAACCAATGATCCGAATATAATTAATTAACGTCGTACTTAACTGGCAACATTTTGAAAGCATCATAATTATCATTACTTTAATAGATTTGATGTCAACAGTGTCTTTTAAAAAGAATCATTCAACTTGATTCTTCTTATTTCTTTATCGAAATTTATTATTCCATTTGAATTTTTTTTTTGTTTTTTTTGTCTTAGGAAAGCGTCTCTTTCGTAACTTGTTATCTTTATTTTTAACTATTATAAATATTCTCTTAAACAAGATTCCAACTCTAGTACTGTAGCACATGACATATTTTACGAGAGCTTACTGAATAAATCAATATATATATATATATATATATATATATATATATATCTATATTCCAAAGACTAACCCAGCCAAGAAAGATATTAGGTATTGATTTGGAAATCTTTGATTTGAGTTTTGGAGCCAATTTTTCATACTTTAATTTACTTAGTTGGTAGAATGATTTTCAAGTAATTTAGCGAATCGTATTAAAAGCTTAATTGTGATATTTATTTCCGACCGTTACACTAATTCGAAATTTAACCTTTCAGACATTAACTCACTTAATTGGTAGAATGATTTTCAATTGACTTAGCGAATCGTACCAAAAGCTTGATTGTGAGATTCATTTCTGACCGTTGCTCTAATTCGAAATTTAACCTTCTTATGTGTTAAAAAATTGATCAATACGAGACCTATCAAATATAAACTTTCTTAATGGTCAGACTCCGAAAGAGTTATAATTATAGATATATATATATATATATAATTATTTAGTTAGTTTCTGCAAATCATAATGATAAGAATTAATATCTAACATGTATCAAGAATTAATATCTCTAGAGTTTATATTGTATAAAACAAAAATATGACTATGCACAGTGTTACCTTTAGAAAGATCTTATTTATAATGTCACTTCAATACATAGTTTCAACTTTATTTATTTATTTATTTTAATTTTTTCTATCATTTCATGGTGACAGCTTCCATTTGGCTTCAATAATTATATATGGAAACAAAAGGAATTATTATTTCATTCTTATGGACCACCCAAGCCGGCAAACTTCTTGTATAAATCAATTTCACTCTCCAAATTAAATCAAGTATAGTTAATTTGAGTTCAAAATGGAAGATCTGGAAATGAAATGCCCAATTAGAAGTCAATTTTCTTAAGGAAAATCCTAAAGACACTGGATAGAGTTACCGTAATTTTCTACCGGATGACATGAAATCTAATATACCAAAGTATTTTCTAATTTTTCAAAATTGTGTATGCACCGTTTCATTTGCCACATAATCTGGTGTAAAAAAAAATATGGCAGCTTAAACCGGTAAACGTAACAACAACACTCTTTTCTTAATAAGTTTCTTGGAACAACATCCCAAATTATAATGATTTTTTTTTATTAAAAATGATATGATATTATAATTAATCAATCAACTCAACTTAATAGTATAATTATAATATTAGGTTCTGGACAGACAAACCACTGGATGAAAATAAAGCTCATATTTTCCTAATGAAAAGAATAAGGCTTGAATCCATGACCTCTCCCTAATAAAGAGAATATAATGATTAATTAGCCTAGCCCCGGTTGGTTCCAAATTATAATGAAATTAAAGATTTTTGATGAGAATTTCATGAGAAACAAGTTAAAAAACATTGGGTCCATTCAATTAGCTTAAATTTACATCATTTGCAATATTATCATTATAAGGTCAAGGCAAGGATGGAAGAGGACGGATTTTAGGGATCTAGTTCTTGTTATTGCTGCATGAATTGGGAACACTAAACCCTCCAGTCCATATTAGGGTTTGTCTGTTTGTTAACCAACTTGACCCCTTTGAGGGTCCCTCAAGATCACAGCTAATATCTTTGGACGTGACCAAAAGCTGTGTACTAGCTTAATTCATATTGATTAATACATGACCTTGAAATAACGACTCTATTAATCTAGCTCCTATATATCTTAACATGTGCATTCTTGCGGAAAACACGCTTAGTTGCTTAAGAGTTCACATTATCAACTGGGTCATACATGTGAATTTGGGTGCATATATAACAACTTGGAAATCTATAGGTGATGGATATTTAATCCACTAAAATCCCCATTCTTTTGTTTGTTAAAAGATTTCCAGCTTTCTTAGACAAATCCACTTCCTGCTCATGAGGTAGTCCGGAAATCTCATTAACCATAAGCGTGATAGATTAAACTCGAAACCTACAAATTTACGGTACATCCTTCAAGCTAACTCACCCATCATATGGGCTCTACTAAAATCTCCATTCGATCAGTAATATAACTGTCATATTAGAAAGAGAAAAGTCAAAAAATATGGTTCAATGTATCACTGAAATTAATGCATGGTCATAGAGATGGTTCAACCATAAAGCCAACAAAGACATGATTTTAGGCCTCATTTACAAAGAAGGTCCACATTTCATTTATATTTATTGTATAGAAGTTTTAGGAAAATTATACAATTTTGTATTGATAATTTTTTTTCAAAAGATGTAATTATTTATACTAGTAGTTGTCGAGTCATATTGAGTCATGTGAATTATCTTTAGTCTTCAAAGAAAGATTTAAGAAGCTTCACAAGTACGATCAAGTTTGAAAAAGTGTGTAATTTAAAATAATGTTGTCATGTATATCATGCATTACACTTAAGCACTAGACCTTAGAATTTTGTTTTAAGTTTAGATTAGGACTTTACAATGATTAAAATGACCTTTGGTATGATTTAGTTTAGATTATACGCTAATTCTATCAATGAGAATTGTCAAAAACATGTTTCTAAACTTATTTAATTTATATATTTTTAAGTCGCATACTAGATAAACAATAAGTTTTTCGTTTGTCTATTTCTAATGAGAACATTATTTAGATTTTCGAAGTGATTTCAATAGCTTATACATCCAAACGGAGTCTCGTTCAAGCACAATGGCCTTTCCTATCCGAACCCCAAGTCATTGGTTGCAATTTTTTATTCCATTTTGGGTTTAAGGTTTTTATGGTTGTGTTATAAATAGTGTTGGGTGGTTGTCATGAATTCACCCGGATTCTTGATAACTTGTTTGCTACTCAAGATGACCTAAAATATTTTTGATCCACTTTTGTTTTTTGGGCATATTTTTCTCTTATGTACCCACTTATATAAGGGTATTATTTTTTAAGATTTTGATAGAGGAGATGAGAGTCGTCATTGGGGGGGAAAGGGGTTTTGGGTTTTAAGAGTTTTTTACTCTTGTAATTTCTTTGATACATAATGAACTGATCATCGCTGCTCGTGGGTGTAAGCATCTTTTTGAACCACGTAAATCTTGTGTCTTCTCTATTCATGTTGTTTATTTTTACTCGTTTGAAATTAATTTATTATTTGTTTAATCACTTTCGCACAACAAAGAGGACCTAGTTGCATATCACAGAACCCTAATATATTGAAGCATATAGATACATTATGTGATTCTTAGATTCCCTTTTTTTATTTATATAGTGAGTTCTTTTGGAAAGGTCTCTATTCCTTGTGTTTTAAAGTCTATATAGCTAGTGTCAGGTAGTATATTTCATATAGCAGGCTAAGCACGTACTCTTATTGCATGGGTTTTTGCACACTGTTGTAATGATAATTCTATAGATTGTGGATGATGTTATGGCTATCAAAGGTTAATTAAGAAGAAGCAGAAAATGAAAAGAAAATTCGACAAGTAGACTAGTGGTAATCCAGTAGTTTATGACAAGTCAATTATTTGGAATTTATCTTTATGGACTTGTACTTCATTATTGATTAGTAGATTTTTTATAACTGGTAAGTTTTTTTTCTTGTGAGAGTTTTCCATCTAAGATCTTCATGCCTTATTTTATTTTCATTGGCATGCTTGATTATCATTATAATGGACTTGATATATGCATGAACTTGACATCTTAGTAATTTAATAAGTGGATTTCTTCAATTGTATTCCATCTTAAATATAATAAAGGTTATTTGAATCTGTCATGACCTAGATCTTAAGACCTGAGTGTGAGCTTAGTTAATTAAGTGTATTAAAGAAAATTAAGAGGGCTTAACCATATCAAGTGTCCTTAGGTCCATTTGGGTAATTATTGATACCTTGGTTTAAGTTTTGGAAAGTCACCTTCTTTTCTCTTTTTATTTGCCTTTCAATAAACCTCAATTCAATTAATTTTTAGTTCTTTAAAGGCTCTTAAATTTATACCCTTTTTTATCTTATATTAACCATACTTAACTATTATAAGAATGGTGGTTCAACGTAGTACAGATTTGGCCTAAAAATAGTTTAATCAAGTAGACTAAACAAGTTGTTGTTACTAATTCACACTTATTTTCTCTCAATTGATCCCCTTTAAAATATGCTATTTGATCACCTCTAAGCATATTTTAAGTCTACAAGCCCACTAGTTTTACACCTTAGGAGAAGAGCCTCAAATAGTGTCCAAAAAAGGGAAGAAAGATCAAAATTGTCCAAGGTTTACACATGTGAACCGATCAGATCGGTCAGCCGATACCCATCAACCGGCTCTCAGGACCAATCAACCGGTCTGGCTTCTCTAAGAAAGAACACCGAGAGCATTATTTTTTCAGTAACCTTTATTCAAGTGTACATTAGGTGGTCCAATACCATCAACGTTACTACATATTCTAAGCTCATGTTTCATTGTTCATTTTAACATAACATATACATCATGTATAGATAGAATCATGCCTAAACTATAAGATTCTCCATGTCGTAATACGTATACACATACTAGTTCCAAAATTTGAAGTCATCTAACAAGCAATGGGTATGCACCAAACTTAGGTCCATACCAAAATTACAAGTTGTAACATATTGATTACACATGTCCTCTAACCCCTCAAACAATAAACCTTTCACCTCCAATAATTTATCATTAATTTGTTTGAAACTTCTCGTTAATTGCTTCAAACTTGATTAGTCATTCGCACCTTCAGTTCACCACCATCCATGATTCGTTGACCCACTATCTCTAACAATGTGCAAATCTCGTACAATGAAAGTCTTTACTCTAGCTCTTTTATGTGCTCTTACATGTACTCTATCAACACTAAGTATAAAAACTCTTAACCAAAAAGTTCACAACCTTGCAATAAGCTGACTATATGAATAAAAACTGAAACTAAAAATCTCTCAATCACTTTTCGTGCTTCAAAAGACTATGATTCTATCTATGTACACCATAATACCTTTATTTATACTAAAAATGTTTTGATTAAATCCTAAACCTAGTTGGAGAAGGTTTAATATACAAATTTAGCATTTTGCAACCGAGCAGTGCAAAATTAAAGACATGTATTTTGACGGTACAGCCAATCCCATGCGAATGCAGTTGTCTATTCAGACGAAGTACCCCTCCCGTTCAAACAAAGAAGCTACTAAATTTTCATTTTATTTTACAAAAATTTTAACTTGTTTTCTCCAATAACTTACTATAAAATATCAAATAAATTTAAAAATGTCTCAATTATAATTCCCATAAGTAGATTTAGCATATAGTCACAACTAACTCATACTTAATGTCATTTCAACCACGATAAAATTCAAATCTAAACTTAAACACAATTCTGAGACGTAGTGTCTAATATAATACATGATATGTGTGAGAAAAATATATATTATGCAAGAAATCTCGATTTGATATAAAAACTAATGAGGGCAGTGTTTACCAAAAGTACAAAAAAAAATTATATCAAATTTTAATTAATTAAAAAATTATTTAATTAATAAGGAACACTAGTTTTAGTATTCTTATTAATCAAGATAAATTACTATCGAAGATATTCGATTGTTAAATTTCTAGAATCTTAAGTTTGTGTTAACATGATAATAATGATAATAAAAACATGCAACAACAAATATAGAGACACGAAGATTTTAAGTGAAAAACTCTCATGGGATATAAAACCTATCACAAGTTGCAAGAGGTCTATTAATCAATAAGAACACAGTACAAGTCTATAATGTTCTTACCGCTTAAGCGACTAACTTGCCACTTTTAATAATTTATTGCTAGTCTATTTGAAACTTCTCGATGACTGCTTCAAACTTGATTAGCCTTTCGCACCTTCAGTTCAGCAACATCCATGACCCGTTGATTCACTACTTCCAGTAGTATGCAAATCTCATCTAACGAAAGTCTGTACTCTAGCTAGCTCTTCTATATGCTCATACGTGTAGTATTTCAACATTAGGTATATATATATATATATATATATATATATATATATATATATATAGAGAGAGAGAGAGAGCGAGAGAGAGACTCTCAACCGCTAGGTTCACAATCTTGCAATATCCTGACTATATGGAAAAAAAAAAATTAAAGCTAAAGATCTCTCAATCACTTTCCGTGCTTCAAGAAGTTAGGGTTCTATCTATGTACACTACAATATCCTATATTTATACTAAAATTTTTGTGATTAAACCCTAGACCTAGTTGGAGAAATTTTAATGTATGAACTTAGCAATTTGCAACTGAGCAGCGTAAAATTAAGGATATGATAAAGCCAGTCTCATTCGGGCGCAGCTATCTGCTCAGACGAAGTACCCCTTACATTCAGATGGAGAAGTTATTGGAACTCCGGTTTGTTTTACGACAATTTTAACATGTTAATTTTCTCCATTAGCTTACTATAAAATACCCAAAATAAATATAGAAATATTCCAATTATAATTGTCATAAGTAGATGCATACTTAAGATCATTTCAACCATGATAAAATTCAAATATAAACTTAAACACAATTCTAAGGTGTAAGTACCTAAATATAAAACATGATATGTATGAAAACATATATCTTGAATTGCTTACTTATTCAAATATTGTGGTAATTGTGAGACTTCTTAAGTCTTTATTTCATGACTAATAATAAATCACTTGACTCAACAAATACTGTCTAATAAATTGTCATTTTTTTCCTCTGAAAAATGCATTTGTTTGTTTGTGATTTGTGTAACAGAGGGAGGGCACACAGGTTTTCTTTTAAGTCTCCAGGAAACGAATGTTCAATAGATGATTTTAAAATCGTCCATTGAACAGACAGTTTTAAAAATATTTTTTTTAATAGTCTTTCTCCAAAACATTTTTAAAAGCATCTTCTTCTTCGGTGTTTTTAAAAACATAACTAGGGGAGATGTTTCTCTCTCTTAAAAATGGTCACGCTTTCAAAAAAACCTTATTTTAATAAGTAATATTGATTGATTTGAAGAAATTATTGAATAGTCCTGTTCCAATAATCCTAACGGTTAGATTATCAGTCACATATATATTTACAGTAACTTGATACTGATGTAGCTATGCCTTTAACCTTTGAAACTATAGTCTCAATGGACCATCGAATAATTACTCATTGATTTGACCCTAAAACAGTAAATAAGATATTTTTTTAACAATAATGCTAAGTTTATTTAAAAATTCTATCAAAAGTGTTTGTTTTCATAAGTTGGTATTGATTTTTTTTTTATAACTTGGTATCCGATCTTTAAGGTCAACTAATTCGAGGGATCAATATTATCATCTACTTGCGAGTAGTCTAATTAAAGTCGGAATAATGCCTCGTATAAACTGATACTGAATTTCAATCTAATAATCTCATAAAGATAAATACTTTTGATAAAATTTAAAAATAAAACTAACATTACTTATTTTTTATCCCTTGTCCTGCAGGCAACACTAAATGTATGAGGTGGACGATGTACAGGGCCACTCGATTTCTACGCACCATGTGTTACACTGCTATGGCTTATGTTTGTATCTGAATAGAGTCTAGATAGAGAGAGAGTGAGTAGTGAGTGAGTGAGAGAAAGAAGATAAATTATTGAAAGGACTGGTTTAATGATCCTAATAATTAAATGATAAGGCATATATATATATATATATATAATATTATTATATATATATTCTTTCATTTAATCATGAAGACTATACATGTAAGACTATATATCTTCTTGGTAACTGTAAATATAAATTCTCTCCATTTTCTGAAGTCACAAATAGTATGCAGATACCAAGAGAACGCAAAAGAATGCATGGTGTGCTGGTCACCTCCCGACAATTTTGCCACCATGAGTACATCATGGGAATTGTGTGTATTTGTTGAATTATGTGCTTTCAAACCAAAACCCACCAAAAAGTTCATTGAATTGGACATTCCATTGTCCAGACTTGAGAAAGACAGAGAGACCATACAGCTCTGTTTACTTTCTTTATTCAATATATAAATATATGGGTTGCATTCGGATTCAACCAGCTCAGTCGTGGATTACCATGCAAGCTGACTGCATGGGTAGGAAACTTTAGCATTTATATATCTACACTTATACAAACACTAACTGTACCAATATTGAAATTTACATTAATTACAGAAATCAACTTGTACCTTACATTCAATACCATAATATATGTATAGCTTTGTTTTTGCAATGTGACATACCCTAACCCTAGAGACTAGAGTACTAGATGTCTAACTTTTCATTTTAGACCTTTTTTCGTAGCTTGGCTGTGAAATTAGTAGCCAATTGTAACTTTGAAAAATTATTGAATAGTATCGAAGTGTTAATCCTGACCAATTAGAAATTGATGCGTACAATATGTTAACATTTTAAGAGATAAAAAAAAAAAAAAAACAATGTGTATACTTTGACAATAATAATTTCTGTCAACTTCACATATCTTCATGTCTTCCAATGCATCTTCTGTTCCTTTGTCCTAACTCATCTAATAACTATAATCAGCCTAAGCAGGCTCCAATGAGGAGTCGTCCCTCCTTAATACATGCTTAGTTTTTCTTAAACTCATACTCATCTGCTTAAAGTATTAATTAAAAGGAGAGTTTATAGTAACATGTGATATCATTGTTTTCATGAGTACGGAGGTTGAGCATATTTTCATATTATTATTATTTTTATACCAAAATAAGGTTTTATGTCTTTAAAATTGAAAAATTATCATATGATTCAAGAATAATGATCTCGATTAATCATGAACTATCATATATATATATATATATATATATATATATATATATAACATGTGATATTTTTAAAAGATAAAAAAAAATACTTTTATATGCATTACAAGTTATAATTAGTTAAAACTATTATTTTAAAATCATATAATAATTTCTCCTTTAAACTTTGGCATAAGGTAACCTAGATATACAACATAGCCCGCCAACTTTTAACAAAAGAAGTAAAGGAGAGAAAAAAGGAGGAGAGGGATTCTTGAATGGACAAGATATTTTTTAACGATACTCTATCATGTATAATATGATTTATTATTTTTATTTAAATATAATATATATATTATGTATAATATGATTTATCATTTTTATCTAAATATAATATGTATAATTAAATATTATTAAAAAATATATCATCATGCAAGACATCACATCTATTGGCAATTACTTTTAAAAAAAAAAGTGTTGATTTGACAGTGGACTAAGCATCGTTTCACATGTTTGCGGATTTGACATATTGGACAGAGCATCAAATCTCTCATTGGGATGAAATTTATACACCAACCGATATGCAAAATTACCAATTTTGGAAAGGAATAAAAATGATTTTAGTATAAATGGCTCTTTAACTTTCAGTTTCTTACTATTTTGATGTTAAGCAACCTTTTAGTTCTTCTAATGCACAAACATAGACACCTGTAATATCTATATTTACGTATTGCATGCAGACTCTCCATGTGAGTGGGGCAAGCTTTTTCCTTTCTCTCTGTTTTTTCTTTTGGTTGAATTTTTACAGGTTAAGTGATTTTTTTTTAAGTTCTTTTGATACATTCTAAATATATTAACAACAAAGTTGGGAGTGATAAATCGACTATGAAGATGCACATGTAAAGCATTAATGAGTTTAAAAAGAAAATAAAGGAAAAGCATTCTTGATTGGTACAATATATACTTAGATGACTTCAAGAGCAGTGGCGGATTTACAGTGGGGCAAGTGGGCATCTATCCTCACTGAAATTTTGAAAACTTGTGAAGCTAGTTTGATATTATAGAAGTTTTCAAATTTTTTATTATTTCCCCCTCGAAAAATCAATATTTTTAAATTTATCACTCTAAATTTGTTTCATGCATGATATTTAATGGGCCCTCAAGCTAATTTTATTTAAAATAAATTTATGCTTATAGATAGAGGTTGAAATTTAATTAATATGAGACCGATTTACTTATATGTAATAACCAAATATGATTATTTATTAAACTATATAAATATTAATCAATTATTAGTGATTATTTATGTAATAATCAAAATTAGTTTTATTTTTATAAATTCAAATCAAACATAAGCTTAGTGATTACTAACTTTTAGATGATCAAAACATAACGTATGAATACTTGAAATTAAATTATTTCTGATTAAGTTAGATGAAATTTTTTTGTTTCAAATTTTATATTTGTTGAAAGTCCTTGAAAGTCATATCATCTACAAAATTATAAGTCATCATAATTTCATGATCATACAACAAAAATGGGAATTGAAATGACACCTCTCTGGCATGATCCAATGGCACTTATTGGGCATATACACTATCAGAGATTAGTGAGGGCAATATATGGAGAGAAATCTTCAGGCTCTCTAACATTCAACAACTTTCTACCAATGTTTTAAAACTCGGATCGGACCAGCCAGTTGAACCATCGATCGGTCCACAAAACGGTCCGGTTTAACCCATAAACCCGTTTTAAATTCAAAACCGTTCTAAAAATAGAAAACCGGTAAAACAGGACGGTCCGACCATTGAACCGGTTGACCCAGTACTGGGTCAACCGGTTCAACCAGTTCAACCGGTTCTTAGCTGCAATTTTTTTTTTTTTTGGTATATTCAAAATCTCAAATTTCATGCAATTTTTTGGCTGAATTTATTTTAGATTGTATTTAAAATTTTAAACCCTTGAAGTTTGAAACTCCAATATTATATATTTGTATCATGTGGTATTTTATTTTATTTTATGCATTATTATTAGTGTTTGTATCTTCTTTTTTCATGTAGTTGAAGAGTAAATTATTGGATTATGCTTGGATTGAATGTTAAAATGATTTTTGTTATGGTCATTGCAATTATGGAAGAATGGTAATGAAGTTTCAACTTTCAACATTATAATAAAGTATGTCTACTATACTTTTTTCATTTTTTTCTTGAAGTTTTATATATTAAGAAAATTCATATTTTGTAAAAAATTTTATATAATTTTTAGTAATTTTGTATAATTTTTAAAATTTAAAATATTAATATGTATTATTAAATTTATTAATTACATAATTATGACATCACGGTTTGATTCCAGTTGACCCGGCGGTTGAACCAATAACTCGTAACCCTGACATTTTTCCGGTTCGATAAACGGATTGATTCTGAAAACATTGCTTTCTACCCTGATCCACTACCTCTAATAGAGTTGTTTGGAAAGGTAGTTCTAATGGGCAATACTCTGCTACCTCTGTTTGGCAAGTAGTGAGAGGAAGACCTCCAAGTACAATAGAATAATTTAATTTGGTTCAAACAACATTTTCCTTAGACATAGTTTTATTCTATGTATATGATTAAACTAGTTGGCTAGACTCCTCACTCTGGACAAACTATAGAAAATTGCATATTAATTATAGATTGATCGTGAAGATGATGAAGACTACCTGTTCTTTCTGTGCCTTTATTCCTCCCAAATATGGAACACAGTAATGGAATGCTACAATATTAGTAATCCCTTGATAAATGTTATACTATTAAGGATCGTTGTGCACCAAAGTGACAATTCCATGACCATATGGTTAACAAATGGCTCTTGCTCCAACTACATACTTATGCCAATTGGAAAAAAAAGGAACCAAAGGATCTTCAGAAAGTGTGCAATAGAGGCATCCTTCCTTAATCTTGAATTAAGGACATAGCACCATCCAAAATTTCATCGTCATAAATTTTTTTGGTGATAAAAGTAATAATTTGTTAAAAACAATATATCTATTAGCAACGATATCTACATTTTGTTGCCAATAATAATCTTTTTTGGCAACAAAAATAGAAAATTTGTTGCAAAAAGATACCTATTAACTACGAAATCGAAATTTCGTTGTTACAAGTTATATTTTTTGGCAACAAAAGTAGAAAATTTGTTGGGAAAAATACGTATTGAAACCGAAATCCAAATCTTGTTGCTAAAAATTATATTTTTTGGCAACCAAAATAGAAAATTAATTGGAAAAAAAAAATTACCAACACTCAAATTTCGTTGCCATAAATTATATTTTTTTAACAATGAAAGTCAAAAGTTTGTTACAAAAAAGATGTCTATTACCAACGACATCAAAATTTCGACGCTCTCAAATATATTGATTCAAAAACAAATTGTGTTTTTTGTTGGTAAAACATTAAAATACTGTTCACGACGAACGCATTTTCATTATAAAATAAATAATATTATCAACGAAACCATTTTCATTGAAAAACATTTCCTGTTACAAAATATATTGTTTTTGCCACAAATTATATTTTTGTCTGTAAAAGGCAACTTACTTTTACAAATGAAATTATTTCCATTACAAAAAAAAAAAAAATTTATCAGAAACAATTATTTCGTTGTAAAATATAAAATCTTTGAAAATTTATTTCTCGACTATGGAATAGTGATGATTTTTTAGTAACCAAATCAATTTCATTGACAAAGCTATGTAGAGTCTTTCTTTACCAAAATTGTTCGTCGCTTAAAGTTTTTCTTTTGCAACACAAAATATTTCATTGCAAAAGTAAAAAAAAAAAAAATCATTGAAAAATATTTCCCGCCTTAAGGCAGGAAATCGTGAAAATTGGCGGATAGGATTTAGTAACAATTTGTTTGTGACGAAACTCAACTTGTTGGTAAAAATATTTGATGACCCTTCGTTAGCAACGAAATGTTGATTTTCTTAGTAAATATTTATATTTGAGCAACAAATTTTTGTTTTCGTTAGTAAAGATTGATTACTAGCAACGAAATTTGTTTCATTGCTAAACTTTCGTCCCTAAAGCTACAATTTGTTGTAGTGACTCTCAACTATTACATTCATAGATGTGAAGATCTACAGGCATAAGTATGAAGCATTTGCTTCTCATGAAAAAGGAAACATAAACTTAAAGACATAATTTAGTGACTCTCAAACATAAACTTAAAGCTACAATTTGCTGTACTGACTCTGAACTATTAAATTCATATATGTGAAGGTCTATAGGCACAAGTGTGAAACATTTGCTTCTCATGAAAAAGAAAACATAAACTTAAAGACATAATGTAATCATGCGTATTTAAATAAATTAAATTTGAGTTTATTTATGTAACATGAAATCTTGAAGATTAAAGGAAAAGTTAATAATTTGAAAGAACACTTTTTTTACGATATCTTTCAAATTCAAAGTCAGGCTTAAAACAAATTGTGATTATTAAGCATGTCTCAAGTACAAGTTTTATATTTGAATATTTATCCCATGTCTACTCTACAACTTATATGAGAATTTTCATAAATAAGTGCAGCACGAAACCTAAATTTAGTTTTTAGTTGTTGAACCTTTATTTAGTTGTTAATTCATATGATTCCATTGAGTTGGAGAAGACATTGAGATGATCAAAAAGCTTGTGTTTCAATCTCATCGGGCAACGAGATCACCGCAAACGTTGCCACTATGACTGGGGATAGATCATTCGAGCCCCATCACTAACCTCCAATCTTGTGGCAGTATATTGAGGTTAATTCTCCTTCTCGAGAAATTATTGTATAATCCAAGACTAATAGTTTCAGTCAATTATTAATTGTCATGTATACAATATGTTAAATTTTTAAAAAAGAAAAGTAACTATTAAATAAATGGAAGTTCGGGATTGATTAAAACCATTGATCAGATTAATATTTCGGGACTATACAATAATTTCTCGATGACCCCATAAAAAAATAGGTTACATGGTTGGTGCAGAAAATCAAAATGATTGCAGGAATTTTATTGCAACAAATGTATGCTTTAAGGCATGTAATACACTCTGTCCTAAAAATTGTATTTTTTTTTCCTACCAAATTTTGTATTAGTGTGCAAAAGGGTAAGTAACGACTCAAAAAAATTATTTGTCGAGACTTACAATCTATAATTGTGTTAGCTAATTCTATTTGAGAAAACTATTGAGTTATAATTAATTCTAATCTTTCTCCTAAAGCCTTATGATCATCTTGGCATTTCAAATGACATGAAAATCCTTCACACCAAAGATGGTTGCAATGATAGACAAGGTATATTTATTTAGATTTAATGAACTATGAATTTACACACACACACTTCATGCATATAAAAGAGATATAAAATGTGTTTTCAGGTTTAAATAAGCATTTTGTCTGCCTTGTTCGAACGTGCCTTAACTTCCTTCGAACGACCAAGACATTAAACATGAGTAAGGTTGGTCAAGGGATATCTTGGGCTTGGTCACTCTAACGATCAAACTAGAACCATTCTAATCTTTGCGCGTGGGGTCTCATTCGATATCTTGTTCAAACGACCAAATCAGTAAATTCCTTTCTCGTTTTATAAAAAGAGTTCGTTCGAATGACCAATGACTCGTTCGAACAACTATCGGAATTGTGCGAACTATTTCTAATTTTTTCATTGTTTCCTACCTGTTTTAACCTAGGACTATAAGTAGTCTCTAGCACAAAAATTTCAGCTCTTTTGGGCTGCTGCAATCTGCAATATTGTTTTTTCTTCTAGTTCCAAAATATTTTAATTAGGCAATTTCATCTTAACACACATTCATGGCCTATTGATTCCAGAACCCTACCATTCATTATTCTTCAACATTGGAGTACAAGTTACTGTGGATTTCAAGTTATGTGCAATTGGTAAAGTTCAAAGTTGTACGCAAATTTGCAACTGTGATTAAGATTTTTCGTTCGTGGATTCGAAGCGAACATCTACTTGAGGAGCGCTTGTGGATTCGAGTTTGAAAAGATTCAGTGCAAGAACTAGGCTTAAGAAACTAAGTCGTTGTCTCTACAATGTCTGTAATCATTGAAGCTTTTCTAGTAGATTCAATGCATCTGGGTCAGTAGTCCGAGATTTTTCAAAGCAGATACAGTTGATCTATGATGGTTTTCTTGTCAAAAAAAATTGGTGTATTCATTCTTACTTTTATTATTGCTTTAATATTTGCATATCACTGATTTTTGGTTGCACGCACTAAAACCTAAATCTCATTAATTCAAGTAAAAATCTTAATCATTATTGATTGATAATATTTTACAAAAAATATTTTAAATTGTCACCTGTTCTATTCACCCCCCCCCCCCCTCTCTCCCTCCCCCTCCAAGTCAATTCTTATTCAACTGAGATACACTTAGGGCCTTTCGTTTTCAAAAGAAATCATGATAATTTTTTAGTTAGAATCAAAAATAGGTAATTAATTAAATAAAAATATATATTAATTAACACGCGACTCGATTCATACCTAAGAGCAAGCAATAACTGCACCGCAAAAACTCGACAAGTGTGCGAAGTGTTAAATCTGCCATCTAAGCGTCACTATGCACAACCACACAACCCACAGCTCCCTAAATATCGCGCGCGATGATACTAACCATTTGCTAAGAGGTAAAGGCTCTATCACACAAGAGATAATATAATTTAAATTTTCTCTCCTTTTAAATATGGGACAAGTCACAATACACGAATAAGCTTCAAATCACTTCATTTAGTTTATTATTTTGAAAATCTCCGATAGACCAATTTATTCATAGTTTTTAACGAAAAAAAGAATAAGGTCACATGTTCTAAATAGAGCATCATGACCCTGTAAATGTTGAAGAATTTAAAAAGTGTATTAAGTTAAGCCAAACCTAAACCTAATCAGTAATCATGACTTAATGTAACAAAATAGAAATATAAAAGAATCTGGAATTAATGGTTTAGTTGTTAGCGTTACAAATGGTCATACAATAAATAAGCACAGCAGACTGTAATACTCTTTATTCAATAATATTAGACTTACTTAAAAATTTTATTAAAAACGTTTATTTTCATGATTTATCAGTATTGTATTGACTGAATATTACATCATGATGTGATATAATATGATATTTAATTAATGCAACACTATCAACTTATAAAGATAAACATTTTTTATAAAATATGAAAATAAAACTAGCATTACTATTCTTTATTTCACTTCAATTATTAACAATTTAGACCAAAATATTTTAGGATTGTTAATGGGCTACTCCAAGCATAGGAAGCTTTAGACAATGTCAATTCAGTTAGAGAGAGCCCGGGCCCACGACGAAGAAAACCGTGGCCGAGCAAAAACCGGCGTCAAACTAGCCTTTTCCCTGTGAAATGGGTACGGGGCCAAATGTTAAATTATTTATAGAAACGAGGCAAAAAGTATAAAATTTTAAATTATTTTCAGAAATACAGAAAGTACAATAGGAAGCATTGAAAAGTGATTATGATTAATTTCTGATAATTTGTCTCTCCCTCCACACACTCTAGCCTCTGGAGAATATTTCTTTAATCCAATTTATACTTTCTCTAATTATAATATACATTACTTTATAAATATTTCATATATTGATTTCAGACACCCCTAAGATTGAGGAGGATTCAATTCTGCCAACTGGAAGTCTTTTGTTTCTTTTGAAATGGGGAAGGTATTTTATGCGATAGATTCATTTCAAATGAAAAAGATATCCTAAATTCAATCAACATGTTTTTTTTTTTTATATATAATAATAAAAGAAAAAAATCAACTCACGTCAAATATGTAAAGAATTAGTATTTATACTACTTAAATAAAACTTTAATCCTAATACTTTTGACTATTATCGAGTGTTCTAACTCTTTATATTAAACTTTGTCTCGATTAAGTATTAAGTAACATACAACTATTTTGGCCACTATATCATTCTTTTTATTTCTCTCTCCTGACGTATTTATTATTTAGTAACATATAATTTAGAGATGCAATTTAGGCGAGTCGGGTTCAGGTTGATTTATATTCAGACTTAACTCAAGTTTTAAAACAGTTAATTTGAGCCTCACCTGAACTCAACTTTGAACTCGAATAACCTAACCCGAGCCTGACCGGAATTAAAATTCATTAGTATCAGATTCAACCTGAATTTGACCCATGCCTGATTATTAGTTTTAATTTTTGAATTTTATTCACAATTTCTTTAATAAATTATTGTATTTTTTTCTATTTGATTATACATTAAAAACCTCAATAATTTCTCTCAATTTCTTCCTCTAAAAGAAATCAAAAATTGTTAAAATAATTCTTTCAACATAATTTAATTTTAAAAAAAATGTTAAAGGTTAATTAGTTTTTAAAATTATAAAAATATAAATAATAATTATTAAAGAAATTTTTACTAATCTAATGATAGAGAATTAAAATATATAAAATATTAAATTTGAGTTCAAATTTCTAATGTCTTAATTCAAGACCAATCTTAATTTAGATTGTACTCAAACCAATTTTTAAATATAAAAAATAAGACACAAATCTTAAAAAAATCACGCGGGCTGAAATTGCTCCGCCCAAATTGCACCCTGATACAGCCATCTTGGCCACCATATCATTATTCTTTTTGTCAGTCTTTCTCTCACACAGTAGTTGGATGGCGCAAATAATGTAATATAAGGTCAAGTCAATATACTAGTGGTACGATGCAGCCTCTTGCCATAATCAAACCGATACTAAAAAATAATTTTTATTTTTAAAAGAACTTATAATAACTTTTTTTTAAGATTTTTAACAATTATAACTCAAATCAAAGTAATCATCGTATAAAAGATATAAATTTTTGCATCTCAGATAAATTAACTTACTTACAAAATACGATTCTAATTAGCTAAACCTAAAAAAAAAAATGATGTAATTTTCATTTTTCATTATTTACCAATTCCATTGATTCTTATCTTTCATAATGCTATGTCTTACCTTTGTTTTTTTTAATTCTATTCTTGTCAAATGAGACCTATCATTAGAGAGATAGTGGACCAAGTCACTTTCTTTTTACATGACTTCTATTTGAGCTGTCAGGGTCAATGAATAATTTTTTAAGTAAAATAAACCAAATTACTCAACTTTGTGTTAGAGGCAATTATGTTTGAAAGTTTTGGATAGAAAACAAAAAAAAAAAAAATTAAAATTCAAGATAAAAGAAAAGAAAATATTTATATTTATATTCTTTTATAGTTTAGGAGAGAGAAGAAAAAAAAAGTCATTATTTTTTATTTAAATGATCAATTGAGAAAGAAAAGAAATGAAAATATAAAAAATCATTTGACAATTATATTATTTTTTCTTCTTCTTCTTTTTTTTAATTTTTTTTATAAGCAAAGAAATTTCATTAATCAACCAGAGTAAAATAACTCAAGAAACATCAATAAAATAAAGAAGAAAGTATAAAAAAAAGGGAGGATGTAGTGAGAGAACATTATCCCAACCAGGTTTGTTCAATGAACCACACCAAATCATATGCAACACCTTCCCATATTTAAAACTTCCAAGGTTGGTATGATACCAATCACGAATAACTAAAGCTCAATGAATCTATAAGAAGCCCCCATACATAACAAATCTCATCATTTTTCCAGACCACCCAACTCCTTGATTCTATTATACCATTTTTTTCTTTATGCTTAAAATTTTTTATTTTTTCATTTATAGATACTTTTTATATTTTAAAAAATTTATTAACTATTCTTTCTTCTTCTTTTTTCCAAATTTTTTCACTTTTGGAGAGATTAAAGGAGTGAAATCCTCAAACTTTCTCTTCTATTCTCTCCTAATCTTATCTTTTCTCTCCATTAAAAACTTCTGAATGAAAGATTTAACTGTTAGAGAATATAATAATAAAGTTATACCCTCTCTAACAACTTAAACTTTTAGATAAGTTGATGGTTTAACATAGTATCAAAGCAGGCCAAAGGTCCTGAGTTCAAATCTCACCGTCACCCAAAAAATATGAATTGACACGTATAAGCTCAAAGTGGCCACATGTGAGGGGGGCATGTTAAAGAAATCTCACCATCACCCAAAAAATTTGAATTGACACTTGTAGGCTCAAAGTGACCACACATGATATGACGTGTTAGAGAATATAATAATAAAGTTACACCCTCTCTAACTACAACTCATCTACAGCTCTACATTCCTAAAATAGGAAGGAGCTAACATAGGAAAGAATCCCAATTACAGGGATTTGCAGCTAATATCTCGGTGATTCAACACTTCCTCTCAAGTTGGTGCATAGATGTCACAGATGCCTAACTTGCTTAAGAACTTTGAGAATACTCAGTTTGATACTGCTTTGGTGAGAATGTCAGTCAACTGGTCTTCTGATCGAATCACTGGTAGTTCCAAAATCTTCTCCTCCAATTGCTCTTTGATGAAAAATCTGTCAACCTCAACATGTTTTGTTCGATCATGATGAACAAGATTATAAGCCATGTCACGTGCTGATTTATTATCACAATATAATTAAATTGGTTTATTTGATGAATATCCCAAATCCTGTAGGAGAAACTTTAGTCATAATCCTTCACAGATTCCAAGTGCCACTCCCCTAAGTTCAGCTTCTCCACTTGAGCGAGCAACAACATTCTTCTTCTTACTTCTCTATGTGATAAGATTGCCACATACGAAGGTAAAGTATCTTGAAGTGAATCGCATATCATTCTTGTCTCCAGCCCAATCAGCATCAGTGTATACATCTATGGTTTGTTCCACTGTATTTTTAGAGAATAAAATTCCTTTTCTTGGAGCAAACTTTAGATACCTCAAAATGCGCATAACTGCATTCATGTGTTATTCGTTAGGATTATGCATGAACTGACTGACAATGCTTAATGTATATGCAAGATCTGGTCTTGTGTGAGCTAAATACATCAACTTGCCAACGAGTCTTTGGTATCTCCCCTGGTCAACTGAACTTGATCACTCTTAATACATTATTTTAAGCCTTCTTCAACAGGTGTATCAGTTGGTTGACATGCTGACATTCCTGTTTCTTGTAGTACGTCTGCGACATATTTCCTTTGGGATAAGTAAATGCCTTTACTTGATCATGACACTTCTATCCCAAGAAAATATTTTAAAGTACCTCGATTTTTCATTTCAAATTCCTTGGCCAAGTATGCTTGTAAAGCATTTCTTTCCTCTGGATCATTTCCTGTGACCACCATGTCATCTACATATACAATAAGGATAATGATCTTCCCTTGTTGCTTCTTCAGAAACAAAGTGTGGTGGTCTGAGTTGCTCTGTTGATATCCAAAGTTTTTCATAACTTTTGTAAATTGTCCAAACCAAGCCCTTGAAGATTGCTTCAACTCATACAGAAATTTCTTCAGTCTGCAAACCTTCTGATTATGTTTTTCTACTATCATAACCATCACCTAAAAAATATGAATTCACGCGTGTAGGCTCAAAGTGGCTACACGTGAGGGGGCGTGTTAGAGAAATCTCACCGTCACCCAAAAAAATGAATTGACACGTGCAGGTTCAAAGTGGCCACATGTGAGGGGGCGTATTAGAGAATATAATAAAGTTATACCCTCTCTAACAACTTAAACTTTTAGATGAGTTAGTGGTTTAACATTAACTATCTATTCACTTTAATCTTTTATTCTCTCTCCAATTTTCTTAGCCAAACGAGTTGTAAATGTTTTACTTTCAAAAGATAGTGGGGTATAACAATATGATCACAGCTAAATCCTAAACAGGCCCATTTGTTGAATTATCAATTGAGAGAGAAAAAAGAAAAGTATAAAAATAATTTGACAGTTATATCATTTTTTTTTTTTTTGTTTAGAATTTTTAATTCTTTTATTTATGGGTACTTACAATAATTTAAAAAATTTATTAACTACATATTCTTTTTTCTCCAAATTTCTCCACTTTTGGAGAGATTGGAGAACTAAGCTAAAATTCTCAAACTTTCTCTTCTATATTCTCTTAATCTTTACTTTTTTTCTCCATTAAAAATTTTCAACCAAGAGATTTAACTATCTATCCATCCTAATATTTTCTTTTCTCTTTAATCCCCTCAGTCCAAACGAGCTGTAAATGTTATACCTCCAAAGGATAGTGTGGTATAATAATATGATAACAGCTAAATCCTAAACAGGCCCATTTTTTGGGCAGGTCACTACCATTTCATCAATCAACCTTTGTCTCGGCTTGCTTAGACCTAGCTAGGACAAATTGTTTTAAAAAAAAAATTATAAAGGACATTTCTTTAATCATGATCAATTCCTCCCGTCCAACCAAATGAGATCAGTCTAATCCAATGCTTAAACTCAATCTCAGTCCACAAACGCGTCTTAGTTCACCTTCTTATGCTTTATTCCATGAACCTACGTACAAATCCTAATCATGGATATTTTCCAAGGTCTTTAACTTCAAATTAAGATCATCATGGGTTCTCCTAATCACATATTTTTATACACATAATATATTAATTCTTTTGGGCCCACAGATGAATGACTAATGACCCAATTTTGGAAGGTTCATGCACATTGAACATGAGCTTAGCCAATTGACCCCTGTTGATCACCTTGTCAACTTTACTTGTTTATCAAAATCTTCCAATTTGTGTGATGTTAACCTGCTCTGACCTACTGCAAATTGGTTTCCTTTTTAATTCAATTCTAGATCATTCATTGCGGCCACTAATGATTTCAGCTATGGCATTTGCATGGAAAAAAAACCTTACTGCATAATAGGAATCATACATTTGTAACTCCATCTGCATGCTGTTATAGTATTTGTGAAGACTCAAAACTTCTTTTCAAAGTGACACGCAGTAAGATTCGAAGTGATAGCATCTGTTTCAAGATGATTTTAAATTATTATTAGGTCATGACATTAGTATTTAAGCAATCGATGAATCTAAATCTTTGTTTTGTCCTTTTACCATTTGCAGCTGACAGTTGATGGAACCAGTTCTCATCTCTACTTTGATACTCCAATGAAGCCCTATGCTTAGCCCAAGTACCGCCCGAGGCTGAAATGGGCTAAGTTTGGACTCAACATATGGATGAATGGTTAAGCCTACAACTAGAGTTTTTCTAGCCTCCAAGAACCTCTCTCTCTCTCTCTCTCTCTCTCACACACACACACAATAATGTGCTCATGATTAAAGAGAGGTCCTGTGTAATCCTAACTAGAAATCATGGCATTAAAATAGGGTTTATCGCAATAGTAAGCAACAAATGGACAAATCACATCTCAAATTAGGGCCTATTTGTTGGCACGATTGAGGGAGAAATTGCAGATATGACCGATCATTTTTGTACCACTCTAGATACTTCTGTTGAGAAATTGAGGGTGCGGCTTGCTACTTTTGCCCCCTCCATCGTCCCGTCAAACACCTCGATCTAGGTCCTGCATTAGCTTAACTAATTTGTGCTTGACACATATTGTAACTTTTTTCTTGATTCAAACGGTCCGATTAGACTAAGTTTTTTGTTCACACATACATCCTAACGTAAAAATCTTAAATCATGGTGACAAATTTACTGCTTATTCCTAGAAAGTGACTAGAAGCTAGGGTAGGTTTTCATTCAAGATTGTGATTGATTTTACTAATATCAGCACTTAAACACTCTCATAAGATGAATGCATTAGTCCCTACCAATAATCCATTGTCAATAAAGGGCAGGAGAAGATTATTCATGCCTAGCTATAATCAACCCCTTTTTGTCCGCCATTGTCCCCATTGAAGTAAACAATAATAATAGAGTCTCTCTCTCTCTCTCTCTCTCTCTCTCTCTCTCTCTCTCTATATATATATATATATATATGTATATATATATATATAATTTCAATTTTTGTCAGCCTGGCCCAACTTGGACTTGGGCCTTAACTATTCAACTCAAGCCCAGCTCTTAAATAATCTAGGCCTGGCCCTAATCTGGACAGCCCGTTACATAATTTTTTCCCATAATGAGTTATTTATCGAATAAAAAATTAGCTATGATTGCATGGTTATTCTTACAACATTACATGTTAATAGAACGAAGACAACTAGGAGTCTCTTGAATATAAGTCATATTCCAAGTGACTTGGTTGGCTTGTCTTTTTTTTTTTTCTTCTTCTTCATTCTTCTTCTTCATTACTATTTTCCAATGCTAAACGAGTGCTTGGATTTCTTTCACTTTTCTTAATCGTTTTGCTTCATTTTTTATTTTATGATTATGTTTTCTCGTATGCTTTAATATACAAGTGATAAAAATAAATTTAGTGAACATATTTCAAACACCTATTTATACACCCACTTTCTCTCTTTGTGTGTGTGTGTATATATATATATATATATATATATATATATGCATGAGAGTAGCTAAAATATAATGATTGTATTAGGACGCTTACCTTGATATTCTGGTAGCCTTACTTTCTCTCTCTCTTTCCTCCTCGTACATTATCTCACTTTTCACTTGCAATTCACTCTTGCTTGGATTAAGTTGCTCGCAACGGAAAACACCATATTTATAGCTCTCAAGGGGATGAGATCTTCAAACAAGGATGCGCCTACTTTGGTTTGGTTTCGGTGTCCAAATTTTTTTTTTTTTTTTTTGGTGGGCAAATAGAAATATAAGAAAGATCAAAAGAATATGCAAGATCAAGAGGGCATACTCTCGAGTAAGTTATAAGGAAGGAAGGGCTTCTACAGACAGAAGATCTCCCGTCCTAAAGCTAAAACCATTTCATTTTGAAAATGCTAATCTTGACACTTCTCTCACAATATTTGTTTATGCTCTAATCACCATTACAAAAGTTTTTACTCTAGTGTGATTGAGTTTGGCACCGACTTTTTTTTTTTGTTTTATTCTAATGTTTCACGTGGGTTGAGTTTGAATTATTGTTGGTTTCATAGTGCATGAATTTTCATGTGTCTAGTCTTGGACAATTTTGTTATATTTGTGTCCAAGATTATTATTTTAGAATTACATAAAAAAATATCCTCCTAACATGTTTTGTTGTGTAAAATGTGGTGATATATTTTTATTTTTTAAAATTTTTATTTTAAGATTTTTATTTTTATCTACTTGGTGTATCTATTATTATCTACCTTAGGTGGAATGCTTCGGGACATAGAACGGTAGCAACTTCTTCTGTAGTAACGGTCATCCGGTGAGTAGTAGTGGCTTCTTCTGTATATCAATTTTCTTGTACAAAGGTACATAATTCAAATGGGCATTTTAAACTAAGAATCCTTTAATCTACTCCAATAGAGAAGAGGTTTGACATGGCCATGACTCAAACGCACGGCACAGGCTGAGCCTACTATGTCATAGATATGAAGACAAGGCATTAGATTCGTTATTATCTAGTTCGCATGGAAACTTGTTTAGTGACTTTTTTAAGTTTAAATTAAAAAAATGTATATGACATCTACTCTTTTATCTTTGAGTAATGCTATGCTAACATAATAATTCTATCAAAATGTTTATACAGCTGATGTGGCAGTATTGTATTGATTTTATATCACGTCATGATGTGGTATAAAACTAATACAATACTGCTACATCAACTGTGTAAACACTTTTGATAAAAATTTTAAGTAAGCATAACATTATTGGTTATCTTTTACCCTTTATTTCTTTCTTCTCCTACCAAAAGCTTAGGCCATTTTTTTCAAACTTCTCTTTCTTTCTTTTCTTTTCTTTCTACATGTATTAAATGCATTGCTTACACACACACACACACATATATACATACATATATATTATTCCTTTATAAATTCATTACACATATAAAATCTAAGTAGATATTTATCACATTGTTACATTATTTTATTATTATTATTATTATTATTATTATTATTTAATATAGTATGTTTAGTATGCTTTTCGCATACTATTAGTTTTTTTTTTAATCATAATATTAATTTTATTTATTGTTATTATTATGTCAATTTATTATTATTTTTACTATTTTATTATAAATTTTAATTATCATACTTTATGTATAGTCATAGGCTTAATTTTATTATCATTTAATATTTATTATAAATTTTTACCAATATTTATTAAACATATTCATTGGGTTAGTTTCGGCCAATTTATTTGGTCAATATTATTTTTATTAGATCTGACTTAATATTTATATATGTACCAAGAAAATATTTTGTAAAAATTTTGACTGTTACAGGTCAAGAATTCTTTGTCCGCAATTAAAGTTACTTCATTTCATCCACTCATTGGAGACATATTACTCAATACATTATAGCTTCTTTGTACTTATTGGATTGTTGACATTTTCTCGTGAAATCACAGAGAATTTGTTGTAATAGTTGGATAGGAACAATTTTGTTTTACTGAATTTGTAATAAGTTTTGATGGGATATTTATTTACATTTCATGTGCATGCAATTAAGAAACTAAGAAATTCATAAAAGAAGAAAACTTAGAATAAATTAAAATTAAAATTTTTTGAAAAACTAAAAATTACAGTTGGTAGAATAAGGAAAATATAGCTGTAAATGGAATCCCATTTTAAATTTTTTAGACAAAGTAATTGTAAATATAAAATTTACTATAAATGGTAAAAAAAATCTAATTAAAGACCTAAATGAAGGAATTTAGTCGAAATTTGGATTCGGTCAAAGCAAAGCAATAAGTTTTGTCCATCTAATTGTTTCGGGTCAGAAGAATAAGATCTCGATTCTCAAAAATATGACCTACTAATTCTACATAATACTTTTGCCGGGACTTGAAATATTTTCATTGCTCCAAAAAGTTATCAACAACTTATGTCACACAAGTTAAATTATTTGAAAAGTATTAGGATATTCATATTTAACTGAACTTAAATTTATTAAGAATTAATTATTGAAAGGTCCTTTAAAAAAAATGTTTAGGGGCTAAAGTTTAAGAAAAAACTTTGTATATTCGAAAGTTTCTCAATTTTTAAATTGATTGAGCCCAGATCCAATGTTTGCTGAGTATGATTACTTTTTTCTTAATTACAAATTTAACCCTACCTTTCCTTTCTATTTTTTCCGGATGGTGGAACTGTATGTTGACGTGAATAATAGAGAGAATCAGCCTCTGCTTAGCCGAGCAACGACAAATCGAGCGTTCATCGTATAGTCCCCAAAAACCCTCCACGCTCGATGGGCTCTTCGTCCCCCCACTCAAAATGCTTCGCCTTCTTGCTTCCTGGTTCCTCAGTCAATTAGCCCATCATCACCAACATAAAATGCTTAAGCATATTTAAAGTATTTATGGTTTCGATTCAGGCCTGTTTAGCCAATTACCTCGGTACATGTTGAGAATGATCACTGCCATAACCATGATGAGTTTACCCAAACCTTCCAAAACCCATACAAAAACACACTATTTTATGTTTGCCTTTTGACATTATAACGAACAATATTACACAATACATGTCACTGATCAAGAATTCCATATTCGCATCTAAAGTTGCTTCATTTCATCCCCTCATTAGAGACCTATTACTCAAATATATTATACATACTTTTGGGTTGGACTTTTTGGGATTGTTGCCATTTTCTTGAAATTTCTCTGTTCGAGAAATTTTCTTTTGTTGATATTTTTTTTTAGTTGTGTATTATTTTTTCTTTCTATTTTTTTTTCTTTTATTAATTTTGGAGTATTACCACTTTCTTAAAAAACATAGATTATTTGATGTATTATTAAAAATATGTATAATATTTTTTTCTTGTTTAAGATGAACAAAAATTTCTTTATCTGATAAATATTCTGTGTTGGTTTTTTTTTTAGTTGTGTATTCTTTTCTCTATTTAATTTTTTTACTTTTTCAATGTTAAAATATTACCACTTTTTTAAGGAACAAAAATTTTCGTTGCATTGTTAAAAATATGCGCAACGATTTTTTTTTTGTTTAAGAAATTTCTTAAATTTCTATGTCTGAGAAACATTTATTTGTTGCTATATTCTCTTAAGTTGTGTATTCATTTTCTATCTATTTTTTTTTTTTGTTTTATCAATGTTGAAGTATTATCGCTTTTTCAAAGAATAAAGATTGTTCGATGTATTGTTAAAACATGTGTAATGATTTTTTTAAAAGAGTTTTTTCAAACCGAGAAACATTATCTGGACAAAATAAAATTTTCCATAGAAAAAAGAAAAATGTGTGTATATTTCTTTACAAAACAAAGAAATTTTACACAGAAAGTTATTTGTTCACATAACAAAGTTTGTTCCGTGGTTAGAGAATCTCAATTGAAAAAATAGAATTTTTTTGATAAAATTTTCTATAAGATATAAATCTTGTTTGATAAATCTTAATTTTTAGGGTTTAAATATATTATTTTTATAAATATTAAATTTATATTTTGAAAGTTATTTAATTTTGAAACTTAAAAAATAAAAAGTGATACGTAAGATGTGCTGATAACAAGAAATTGAGTATTTTTGTTAATAAAATATTTACAAATTTTTTGAATTAAACATTGTATTAATTAATCATTTTATGAGAAATTTTATTATCCAATCCCCCTTTATTAAAGCTTGGTTAATTAAATTGGTGAGTTTTTCCCAACAATTAGGTAGATCACCACTCTATAGCAAACCAGCCAACATTGGGTAAACTTTGTTGTAATTGATTGGACAGATAACCGGCTAGCCAAACCGGTTAGGAGTGTGTCACTCTCAACTAATTCCATGGACGGCTTGGTCCAGCGGTGGGTCCCTCAAAATTTCAAAATTTCAACTGTACAGGAAAACCTCCGCACCCAGAAATACACACACTGGATGATTGATTTTATTGACACTTTTTCTTCAACTTTCTGTAGTCTTAGGGTTTGGGAATAACCCTCGTTTCTGTAATTTGATTTTTTTTTTTTTTTTGAGAGAAGGGGGGGGGGGGGGGGGGGGTGCGGCGAAGGGGACGATGAGAGTTGCTAATAGCTCTCTCTTTCTTTTTTTTTTTTCTTTTTTTTTTTTAATGATAAATCACACACGCAGGCACACACTTTACTCCTTACCTCTGTGTATATATATACTGATATATGTTTGTATGTGAGACACAAATCAAGCTGATACATCATACATGATAAACAAAGACAAACATGCCGATAAGGTGGTGGAACCACCCGTTCTTTACTCCTCTCTCAGTTTTCCAATCAATACACACACCGGATGATTTATTGACACTTTTTCTTCTAACTTTCTCAATATTCTTGATTGTTCATTTGGATAAGTAAAAGAAAAAAAGATAAAAGAGGAGAGTGTTAATTATTAGAGAAAAGAAAAGAGAGAATAAGAGAAGGTAATTTTTTTTTTTAATATTTGGATAATTAATAAAATTAAAAAAGAAGAAAAACTAATATCATCTTTTTTATCTTATTTGAAAATAATAAAAGAGAGAAAGAAAATGAAATGATTTTATATTATTTTATTATTATATATTTATAAATTAAGTATACTAATAATTAGTAATTTAATTGTAGGTAAAATATGTTCCAATCTATTGTAGGAATATTCCTTAATAAAGTTTAATGGCAGATTATTGCATGAGCAACCTGCTCCTCTTCGGTAATTTGAATGCCTTAGAATAGATGTGTCATTTTTATTTTAACTTTTAAAATTTTAAAAATAATATTAGTATTATAAAAAAAATTTTAAATCTTTGTTTCATTTCTCTTTATTTCTTCCCACTTTGAAGAGGTAAAAAAATTGTTTAAATGAGACTTACACTATGTTTGGATTGAAGGAATTAGAAAGAAAGGGAAGAAAAGGAGAAGGAAGGGGAGCTTATATCATGTTTGTTTTAAAAATTAGGAAGGACACGGAGGGAGAGGGAGAGAAAAGCTTAATCCTCATTTTAGTAATTTTATTATCCCTCCAAAAGTGGGTCAAAATGGAAGGAAAGGAAAGATTTAATGAATTTTTAATAATACTAATATTACCCTTAAAATTATAAAAGTTAAAATAAAAATAACATCTCTATCCTAATACATCTAAAGGGTATAATAATAAAATAATATAAAATTCTTTCATTTCCTTTCTCTTCTTTATCATTCTTAAACAAGATAAAAGAATTACATTAGTCTCTTCTCTCATTTCCTTTTATTAGTTATCCAAACATAAAAGAGGAATTAGTCTCTCCTCTCTTCTCGTTTTCTTTATCTCATAACTAACATTCTCCTTTTTTTTTTCATTCTAACTTATCCAAACGAACTGTTAAGCTCATCCCTCTTCTTCTTCAATTTTTTCTTAATTTTTAAAATAAACATGATATGATATGAACTCTAATTCCTTTCCTTCCCTTCCGATTCCTTCCATCCAAACTGATGTCGGCAATAACCCTCGTTTCTGTAATTAGATTGCCGGGCATCCAAACTAGTGTCGGCAATAACCCTCGTTTCTGTAATTAGATTGCCGCGGGGGGGGGGGGGGGGTCTGATGAGAGTTGCTAATATATGCTCTCACTTTCTTTTCTCTTTTTATAGATAAATCACACACACATGCAGACCCTTTACTCCTTACCTGTGTGTATATATATACTGATATATGTTTGTATCGACATGAGACACAAATCAAGCTGATACATCATACATGATAAACAAAGACAAACATGCAGATAAGGTGATGGAACCACCCGTTCTTTACTCCTCTCTCAGTTTTCCCATCACAAAGAATGCCTTTTCTAACATTTTTTCTCACCTTTGCTTACTTGACCAATCAAAAACCAAACCTCCCCAAACGAACACCCCAAATCTCCAAGCAAAGTCCCCCTTTCTTTCCCTTTCTCTTTCTATTTATGTTTCATTACGTGTGAACCCTTTTGCTTTCCCTTTCTTCCAATCTAGAATATCGTTCTTTTCTTCTATTATTAATTTTAACTCGTTTTATCTTTGTCTATGCTAGAGATTGTCTGAACAATTTAATAATGCAATCACAAAAGCAAATCACAAAGATCTTCAGTTCTTTTAGGTTGTTTTCAAGGTTCTATTTGGAATTAATTCATTAATAAGAAAGGAATTACTACGATTCTCTCTTTCTCAAGTGAGGTTTTTGGAAGGGATTGAATAATTTCTCTTCTTTGTTGGGGGTTCTTATTCCTGGTGCAGATGGACACTATATCTTTGGTTTTTTGACATTATTGTGGCCTGCATTCCTCATGGAACTTGTTTTCTGTAAATGGGTATTTGCATTTCTACTGTGTTGTTGGCTCATCTTCTCTGTTGCATGCTCAGGTCTCTCTTGCTCCATTTTCTTAATTTCTTTAGTTGTCTTTGAAATTATGTATGTTTATGTTGTTAATAATTAGTAATTACTGGGAACCCACTTTGCTAAATTTTTTCTTGTCCTTTAAATTTTCTGATTTAAGTGGAGGGGTTACATGGGAATTCCAAAGTAAGAGGAGTGAACTTGGGTGGGTGGTTGGTAGTGGAAGGCTGGATTAAGCCTTCATTGTTTGAAGACATTCCTACTGGAGACATGCTGGTGAGCTGCTTGTTTCCAAGTCTTTATTTTTCTTTTCATGATTTGGGATTCTTTTGGCGTTCCTGTAATGGATTTGGCTAACCTATTTGTGATGATTGTAATGTAGGATGGGACAGAGGTCCAATTCAAATCAGTAACACTGCAGAAGTATGTGTCTGCAGATAATGGGGGAGGCATGAATGTTGCAGTGGATAGGGATGTTCCTTCTTCATGGGAAACTTTCAGGGTGAGATACCTTAACCAAAAATTGCTCATGCTTGTCTTATAATCTTCTCTTGGCTGTTATGTGTATCTTCTATCTTGCCCAAACATTCTTTCTTTCTTTCTTTCTTCTTCTTTTTTTCCCCTTTTGTTAAATGGTTGATTCAGCTATCTGTTCAAACTTTTTTTTTCACTTTTTGGTATCTTTACTTTGATCAATGTATAAATGTTATAATTCACAATAATCAAAGCTTTTAATTAGAGAATCGGTTCCACATGATGCATTTCTTTAGCACATTGTGAGATGGAAATCTCGAGATGTTCGTGAATGATATATTTTTGTTTTATTGCAACAATGGTTGATTGAAGATTATAATCAAAATTGGTGTTCTACTAAGAAAAGGATTTGAAAGTCTACTCTTGGAAATTACACACACACAAAAATAGCCACACATCCTCCTTCTCTCTTCTTTTTTTTTGTCTTGACCTGCAAAAACATCCTTACTCTGAAGCTAGCCTGGCCTACTGGAAAAATATGCTTTACTTGGCAAAGCTTTTACAATTATCCAAGTCATCGTGGTTTTGACACATTAAACAAGGATATAATTCATTTTTATTAACATAGAAACTCATGAATTATAGAAACACCCTTGAACCAATAAAATTGAAGCAATTCTTTGGAAAATTGGGCAATAATTAATATATTGAGGTGATCCAGGGAATATCATGTGCACTTTCTTAAGCATCACAAATAAAGAGATCTTGCTTATGAAGATGCGAAGTTACCAATTTACAATATTAAGAAGATGGTGTTTTGTGCCCTCTATGGTGCTTTTGTTTATAATGAACCTTTACTTACGAAAAAATGACATCTAGCTTATGTTTGGTTTTGATTATTCAAATTGATTTTGATTATATAAATGATTTTAAAAATAATTAATTATGAGTTAAATGATTTCTTGAGAAGTCATGTTTGTTTAGTACATTATAAAAAAAAATAGTTCCTTCAAATTTTATCTTTAAGTGTGTATCTTTGTAAAAAAAA